>OX336389.2:600950439-602314453 GCA_946902985.2 Meconema thalassinum
GTTGTACCGGCTGCAAATACGCAGCCACAGACCACAGAAAGCAATCCTTGTCACGATTCTTTATATTGACCACAGCATTTTCCGAAGCTATTGTTGGTGGTGTTTTAATATAGCTAGACCCAGCATTCAACGGGTTGAATTGACAAATGTTGATTTGTAAATGATGAATTTTGTCTAAGGCTAGACCACTCGGTCCTTGTTGCAGTTTATCAAATTTTGATAGCAAGGCATTCACCACGTGGGTTTCATACCACTGTTCCAAAATATGGGCTATGAATAGCTCTTGCATTTTACTGCAAATATAAAATGTCTCATTATGCTCTACGTCCTTCTTTTTATATATGAAATCGCACACCTGTTCTGTATTCACCTTTAAAGCTGTATGCAACCTTTGCGCTGTACAAATTTCAATTTAAAAAATTTCAAAACAAGATTGTAAAAATTATTTGGGAATCAAACTTTTTCTAACATTGACCACACGACCAGAGCACACACGTGATTTGAAACAAGACTCAAGGGGCTCCCAAGTTAACGTATCCGCAGCAGTAAAAGACATTATTTTGAAAGAACACTCTCACCTGAGTTTTCAGCTGTAGACTACTGAACAATGACCTCAAACACACGCGTTCCTGGTTGTCAACAGAGGTCAAGCGTTTTCCAACGCTCTAAAAAGAAATAAAATAAACCACCATAAGTATATCCATTCCATATAGTTTATGAATTTCATAAACAAAACAAAATCAAACAGGTTATATATAAAAAAACAAATCTCACCTTGACGTGTAATGCTTTGCTATATTCCCGTCTCGTGGGCTAGTGTGGAAATGGTTTCCTTTTCTAGCTGTCTGTCTTTCTCTTTCTTTAATATATTTCCCACAGACACACGACAGGTAGGCTATACACGTTATCTGCAAACAAACAAATAAATAAATAAAATCATTAATTACCTAATCAATAAATAATTGCATGTATTTATATAAAAATCAATAAATATATAAATGAATAAATATATACCTACCCCACAACAAGGTTAAGTATCTTCCACCAACACCAAAACTGTTAAACAAGACCAGGGGTTTCATGCAACGCAGTGTGTTCAAAGGTAGTCACTTAAGTGAGAGTGGAAATGATAACGACATGTCTTTATATATGTTACGTTGCATGTATAATCTTTTTTCCCACGCTTTGAAGATTCTGTTATCATGCACGTGGACAGCTAACGTCCAAGGTGAACACCTGTGTTGTATCATATTTCACATGAACTTGCATTTTGTCACGCAGGAAGCAAGACAGGATGTAACTTGTTTAGCCCTCATGTGGTTTCACATGTGTTCACATGCATTTCGCTCTTCCCTGCCACCACAATGGTCAGATTATTTCACCTTCAAGCGTCATTGTCATTTTTCCATTGCACTTGTTGTCAAGTCAGATCAACGCATTCCAATAAGCTCAAATGACATTCACCTCCTGCTCGTCGGCAAGTTTGTTTTCTCTACTCGCTTCGACCAACATAGAACCAAGTTCTCATCACCGTTTACTCGTCAAAGGTAAAATATCAGAAAAACGCACGCTCGCTCTGTCATACACCGACCCGCCGAAATAGCGATTGTTCTATTAAGGATGGTCCTTGTGGTTAGCGACAGGTTCGTTGAAACACACACAGCAGTATCGTCTCTCTCAACCACCACGCTTCATAAACATTATAAACAGGTAAAGAAAAGAAAACTTTTTTCAACATGTATGGTGTTAGGCCCTTTGTGAATTATTTTTTGGAAAAAAAAGTCTACCACATTTGAAAGGGGGCGTTAGCCCGAGTCCTAGGACACCTTGTACACGTCACTAGCGCTATTGGTTCGTGAGATATCAGCAAAAATCACAAAAAACACGTGTTTACCCCAAAATCGAGTTTCCATTTTTTTTTAAATATAACGAGTGGTCCATAGCAAAGAGGACGTCAGCCAGAGTCCTTGGACCCCTCGTACACGCCTCTATCATGATTGGTTCGCGAGATATTAAAAGCGAATGACCTTTTAGTTTTGGTCTTTTATTTAAATAAAGAGCCTATAGGAAAGTAGGGGGCGTCACTACGAGTGCTAGGACACCCTGTATGTTCAAATCCGACCATTGGTTAGCGAGATATCAGGTTCGGGGCCGATACGAGGAGGGTTCAAAAAAAAGTGGGGCAGGACCCGTGTTACCACACTACTACAGGTTTTCATCCTAGAGACTCGAAATTTATGTTGGGGGTAGGGGGCATAGGGACCTTGCATTTACGTCAAATAAACATTTTTGTATAATTCACAGTTTCCAAAATATAGGCTTTTCAAAATTCGAACTTTTTCAAAAAAACATAAAAAATAAAAAGTTTTATTAAAAAAAATAAAGGTCATAAAGACAATTTGTTTGAGCCATCGCAGAACGTTCTATCCTGTTTGGTTTTCAAACTATCGCCTATTTTCGAAAACAAAAAAATTCCAGAAATTTTTGAAAAATATAATACATGGTCCATAGGAAAGAGGACGTCAGCTCGAGTTCAACGACACCTCATTTGTCAACATCCAACCATGGGTTCGCGAGATATTGGCTTGGACTCACGCGGCGGCCATGACACTATTTGGAACTGTCACTACTCCCCTACTTATACAACATCTCACCCAAGTTTCATCGCTATCGGACGAATGGTATATGAACACATACGGGACTTGTTTGAAACGCTTCGCGCATCGTCACCCATTTGTTGAATCTACGCGTGCGCTACATATTGTAAAATGGATTTACTAAGTCAGAAACCTTCCTTGGAGTGTACTCAACATTTCACCCAAGTTTCATCGCAGTCGGATGAATGGTATATGAACGCATAGGAGACATACCCACAGACAAACTATCACGTTACATTGATTTTATATATATAGATGTAGAGAGATTGTGTTGCGGAAATGGATTCAGGTATAAGGAACCCCTTTTCCATATCCCATTTGCCCCGAAAACCGTAAGTATCTCACTCTCCACAGTAGATTGAGTTGTTTGCCCAGTAGAATAGTCCATAACACAATCGAATGACTAGTGTATCATCATGTAGTACTTGTCGGTAGGATTTAGAGGATTTTCTAACCGGGGACCTTGAAGATTCTACGATCCAGCCGACCTTCGGATTCGACAAGTGCATCTTCATGTTTAAATACGGTTACAGTACGGATGTGAGGACGATTTTGTGTGATTAATAATACGTTGTAAGGTTGGCTATATGTGAGTAAATCTAAAATTAAGGACAGATCGTAAACTTTTCAACAATTATGGAACATTGCCAGTGTTATTTCGAACGTATTTTGTGATGCTATCGGGTAATTGGCAGTACGGTATTTCCTAAGCTCACGGTATCATCCAAAACACTAGGCAGTAGAGGTGAACAAAAGGGGGAATATGGTATTCGCTTATGCAAGCGTGACTACGCTGATATTGAGCCATGCATAATATGGAGTCTGGCTTCAATAAGACCATCGGCCATTTATATTATATTTATTGTAATCCTAGGAAAATATTGGGATACTGCCATCATGAAGGTAAGGTAGTTTGCCCTCAAGTCCCAGCTCATATTATAGTACTAAATAACTAATTGCATTACATGGCTTGCACATAGTACTGATATCACGTTATCCCAAGGCCCTAAATAAAATAGCACCAACAAATAAGCATATATGGATGTAAGATATCGGTGCATTGTAGTTGCTTGCCCATTAAATGTTAGGTTAGGTGTGCGTTTTTTGTATGAATTAATTTCGTATACTATCAAGCTCTGGTTGCTTGCTGCTACGTTCCTCTTCGATAAAGTTCACTCGCTGGAAAAAATGAATATGCATGTGGTTGGTATGTACCAATCTGATACCGTAATATAAAAAGCAAAATATCCTGACAAACAATCCATCATTCTGACAGTAGCTAAAAACTGTACGAAACTCGGTGAGCTTAGAGGCGTAATGTTGTATACTACAGACAAGTATTGATTATACACCAAGCTGTAAATTGATACAAGAGCATTTGAAAGGACATGCATGGCTTATGAACTTAAAACACAGGTACAGAGCGAACAGACCAAGCTCAAGGATCCCTCACCAGCCTCATGTTGTAAATCGTGTGAATGTGCTTCTCAGGGAAGTTTAAATTCTAAGCCTGGACTGTCCAACACGCAGCCTCTATTTGAATAGCATCGATCATGTGTGTCATATGCTAGCACTAAGTATTCGACATCGTGATTTTAACACGTTGGAACAGCTTCGAGATGCTCCTTGTGAAAAATGTGATGCCATGTTTCAAGAATCGATCAGGGATCTTCCGCTCAGCTTTTCCCGACGGATTCCAGCTGTTATTGAAGCTAGAGGAGAAAACACCCTCCATTTGTGTGTTTTAAGTGTATGTCAAGGTATTGTGCCAGTTACCCAACAATAACAGTAAAGCATTGCATTAAAATAACTTAACATTTCACGTAAAATTGGTAAAATTCTGAATTTTAGAAAACAAAACATGAAATTAATGTGTCTGTTGTTCATCCGCAATAAACAATTTGAAGTAAATAAACAAAATATTTCACAAAAACTGACTTTTGAAACAAATTTTAAATACTGTACGTATTTGCCACTTAAATCTCAGTTTCGTCAAGTGATCCATTTCTTGCCGGTCAGTGTACTGTATATACTGTATATGGAATAAATTATATTTCATTTTCTTGACCGGATTATAATATGAGATAGGGAGTCTGCAGATTTCGAACAGTCATTTCACTGCAACATGATTGTGTGAATTCCATGTTAATAGAGTGAAGAGTTGAAGGTGTAGCGTCATCCTCTGTTGGGCTACACATACCCTTAAGCGTCTCCTAGAGTAACCAGGGAACTCCGTGAAAAATATCTGAACCCTTGAAAAATGACGGTATCAGGATATAAAATGCAATGGTGAGAAAATGGAAGACTTTCGAGGTCTCGAATAGTCAAATGCCACCGGGAGGTCTCAAGAAACGATGAAAATTAAGAGTCCAGTTAAAGAAAGTGCGAGCAATTCTACGCCCAGCTGGGATCCCGTGTTTGGTGAATAACGTCCTGCTTAATTTTGACTTAGAAGCAATCGAAATCTTCCCGTCACACTTTGTATGTTACCCCCAGATTCATACAGTATGTCTAAAGATTTAAATTAGGCAAATGTAGGATACATTGAAGCGTTTTCCTTCCAACTTTCTCAGTTGTCATACAAAGATATCTGTTCAGTTGGTAACCACTCATCACCGTACAAAAATAGCGGGTAGCGCAACCATCCAACTTGTCGTACACGAAGTATATAACACATAAATACCCAGAAGAAAAGAATCTACACTATCACAGGTTGTCAAACAGGATTAACACGAAAATGGAGTATACCGGTCTGGTAATTGCAATATCTATATCTTCCAATTAGAGCAACAACACCTACAAAACGTACACATAAAATTCAACTGCACCTGTCAATTGGAATACAGAAGAGTTATAATAGATCGAGCTAGATATTTCCATAAATTCAAGGTAAAGGAATTATTTAATAAAAGATAGTAAGTTGTCTATTTTAGCGTTGCTTGCTTGATAAAAAATGATGCCGTTTATCACAACAAATGACATATGACAATTATTAAAGTGTAAGCAATCTGTCCCTTTCTGTTTTCCACTATATTGCATGGCAATGTTTAACGGTAGTACGTTTTTGTTTAGGTATTACATTCCTTACGTAAATAGTTTGATTTTGTTCTGTTTGAGGTATGGTCGGTTCTGCCCACTTCGAATTTTCAAGAAATTGTGCATCTGTTAATGTAATTGTTCACAATGAAATGGGACAATAATGGTTGTTTTGTGCACAATATTCTGGGCCAAGCATACCCAAACGTACCTTCTATTTCCCCAGCTTATTAACTGTACAGTCATGGATATTTCTATCTAGTCGGAGCATGTTATTCCCGTGTATCCTAGGCTATGATCTATCCCTCCTACACCACGGAGCACGTGCGATGGTGGCAGTGTTTCGCCCACAATCACACATCATCGCATAAGCTCAGTGAGGTATCGGTCACAGGATACAAGGGAAGATAATGTTCGTGGGCGGTATAATATCCACGATTGTGCATCGTGTTGCGTTTCTAATTTGAACTGATAGAGAGCTTTCCAGGTGTTCCTAAGCCGATAAAATGGCACTGTCTTAACCAGCTTTGTGCGACATAGCAGCACACTTTGGTCACTGAGAGCATCACGTAAATCTTGGCCTGACTCAAGACTATAGCGGGAAGAGGAGATATAAGGTGGATTATACCAGATGTAAGAGTGGAAGTTACCGTATACACGACAAGCACACACACGTCGGGTGCATTCGGACATGCCTGATCTCAACCAAACACGATATACAGCAACTGTGTTGCAGACGTCACAACAGCCCTCTCTCGTTGTACAGGCATGAGAGAGCAGGATGATTTCCTAGTTCAAAACGTTGCTGGTTCAAACCCCACTATCATATTCACTCGTGTGTATAACGTGAGAGTTCTGTCGCAATAAGTTTCTCTTTTACGTTAAACGAGCCATTCAGTTCAAATCACCAGTACTCTAGCGCTCTTAAAACCGCTGAAGGTGAACGGAACGTTAAGTATATTATTATTTTTATAATTAATATACCGTATCCACCCTCGTTAAATGCTTAGGCATGTTCAACAAATGAAATGGGTTGCTGATTCAATGTTCATCTAGCACCACTAACAGTTGCCATCCTAAGCGTGGAATTATCCGGACATTTCCCAAACGTATTCACAGAATAATTAAAGCGATTACGATTTTAGTAACCACCAAAGACACCACAATAACATATAATACAATAACATACGTACTGTACATACATAGCCTACATATGTATAAAGACATCCAAGACCTTAATTGAAGAGAACGAGAACACAAATTCATAACACATCCATGTACATGGAAATGATGACCAACCCACTCCTTAAACGATGATAATGACGATGATGATGATGTTTCAGTAAGGGGTCATCTTGGTCATCAGCCCTCTCTACATGTATACCTATGTAGAGTTTGTCTGATTGCCTGTTATATTATGTTGTTGGCGATAGTATGTGTGTCTGCCTCCAAATATAGCAGAAAAACATTTATTATTGTCATTATTATTATTATTAGTCTATTATTATTATTGTTAATATAATTATTATTGTTTTTGTTATTTTTCGTGATACTATTATTAGTATAAGTATGATTATTTTTGTTTTTATTCGTATTATCAGTATAAGTATTATTATTACTATACTATATAATAACCCCTGGCACTACAGCCTATGGCCTACCAAGCGACCGCTGCCCAGCCATTTGGCTTGCAGATATTGGGGTGACGCGTGATCAGCGCATTGGGTCCCCTCGGCCGTTAATCTTGGTTTTCGTGATCGGGGCGCTGCCTTACTGTCAGGCAGCTACTCAATTGTTCTCACGAGGCTGAGTGCACCCCGTTCCAGCCCTCACGTCAGTTTCTAAAATCCCTGACGGATCCGGGGATCGAACCCAGGGCCTCCGGGTGAGAGGCAGGTGCGCTACCCCAACACCACGGGGCCAGCCTTATTACTATAATCCTATACTCCATGATACTAGTATCTACCTTTGTTAAGTGTAGACATACGTTTCACATCAACTGTTGTGTTGCTGCTAGTTCCTTACGAAAACTTGACTATGTAGTGTATTTCAGTCAATTATACGGGTTGATTTGCATTATGAGGCACATACACTTCCGAGGTATGCCGCAATTCAGAGAATTAGCTCCAAGCTTGCTGGGGATAGATATCAATGCTCACAGTAAGGCAAGCCAGTCACAAAGAGCTGGGTCTGCCTCGCATACAGACACCTTTTGTACCAATTTGGATGTGATCAAGTTAACCATGGAATAGTTCCGCAGCCCACCTAAGGTATGAACCACACATAACCTAATAATAATAATAATTATAAAATATAGTCTAGATCTTTTGAGTTGAAGCCGTTTAGGATGTTTATTTTTCAATTTAGAGTTTCTGCTTGCGCTGCCATCTAGCAGCAAACCCGGAACTCTATTGCGCTACCTGAGACTGCGGCCTTGTAATTACCATGTAGGATAAGAGAAATCTTCTACGTTCTAACATTGTACGAGTCGGAGAGCCCGAACTTCAAAAATCCCAGTTCTTCGATCGGGAAAGGAACCCGTGTTCTTGGAACCATGAGACAAAAACTTTCCGAGGAAGCTGATATCATTGTACTGTGCCCGATCAGACTTACGCTACCTCGAGGCGATCAAGTGAGTAACGAGGCCTCACGTCACGACCACATGTTTTTTTCGCACAAATAAGCTTACCGCAAGTGCAGGGCCGTATTTCTAAATGGGCTAGGTAGGCTGCAGCCTAGAGCGGCAAATTTTCAGGGGCGGCAGTTTGGCAATTTATTCAAAAGTTGAATGAAGTATTTCAGACGTTAATAATATTTTCCGTACGAATTTAAGAATATGTTACTTAAAAATATCGCCTCCGTAGCGTAGCTCTCAGCGTGGTTAGCTGCCGCCCCGGAGGTCCTGGGTTCGATTCCCGGCTCAGCCTTGGGTGGTCCAAATGAGTAGAGGGGGTTCGATTCCCACCTCAGCCATCCTCGAAGTGGTTTTCCGTGGTTTCTCACTTCATCTTCGGGCATATGCCGGGATGGTGCCTCATGTAAGACCACGGCCGCCTCCTTCCCTCTTCCTTGCCTATCCATCCTAACCTTCCACTCCCTTCCCTCATGAGGCCCCTGTTCACTTTGCAGGTGAGGCCGCCTGGGCGAGGTGCTAATCCCAGCTCACCAGTAGTATCGACTCCGATTAGATGTTCCCAGCTCTAGGACAGTGCCTGAAACATGGCGGTAAGGGTGAGTTCCCTGGAGGGTAAACACGATTTAAAAAAAAATGTTTTTTCCTTCTACATAGCCTACTTTTTAAAACTATAACATAATACAAATTCACAAATACAACAAAAACACTTTCATATGAAGACATGTTTAACGAGGTTGCCATTAAGAAATCTCGTAAGAAAGCTCAAGATCAAGATTACGTGGGTTGAGTTGTTTTAGAGAAGTTGGTATATTTTTAAAATAAACCAGTAATTACCTACATTTTGTGTAATTTCATTTAACCGCGTAGGATAACTTAATTCAAATTGAACACAATTCTTCAATTACGCAAAAGATAGTCATTAGCATTGAAATATAAGAATTTGTGTAAAATAGTGATCAATGATCTCCAAGAACAAATTACTTAATGAAGTTGGAAACCCATATCATTTTTAACGAATCTTAAAAGAAGTAAGTAAAAAAACAAGTAGATAACTAATTTCATTATATAATTTACTATGTAAATCATTAAAATAATTATAGTTTTATCTAAACTAGGCCTAAATGAACTTTATGTTTTAAAAAGTTGAAAACACCAATGAACTCTATCCCTTTGTTGTATACAACAAGCAAATATGAACTATAGAGGGGGTGGCAAATGGCGGCATACTCTTAAATCCGGCCCTGCGCAAGTGACGAGTCAGGCTGTGACCAAGGTGGAGAGGTGAAATGTTCAAGTATATCCTCCATTTTCGTTTGTCTGCCAATAAGAAAACGGAAATGAAATGACGTATCGCAGAATTCTCTGAAGTAAATTGACTTTATGAATAACTGGCAGTAGTGCCCGGCTTCGCCCGGTGGATTTATTTGTGTTAAGGGTGATAATGAATACTACTACAGAACTGGCACATGATACTTACACTACCAGAAAAAAATAATTTAAATGTACTTTTTGTGGTGGTGGTTGTAGTGAGGGTGATAAGCAGTGCAGTATAATGGACGTAACATTTAGATCATTTTCCCCTAATGATAATAATGATAATAATGAATAGGGAAACGGCTATTTACTAACTAGAGCACTGACACATGTAATTTACAAACAAATTTCTATAAATGATTAGAAAGATGAGTAAGAGAAATAAAAGACACTGCCTAGGGCCTATATCTCATTGTCTGTTAGAAATGTTGAGACCAATAGTGTCGCCTTTCGTCGCATAGCGCCGTAGAAAAATAATCAGAACACTTTGGAAAACTTCGGCTGTCCCGAGCTCCTGAGGTAGCAATAGTATCATTTATGGTCACATAGCGCTCAACGATAAGTTTCGGAATAAATTACGGTAAATTTGAAAGCACCATCGCTTATTGCAGCTGATAACCTCAATGTATTGCGCCAACACCATTGCACTTATACAGATGCATAATATGTTCATGATGAGAACTGTTTTAAGGGGCAAAATAAATCATTTTGCACTAATGACTCCCCGTGACTGCAATTTATAAGCATCGCAAGATTTAACTATTTTCGCAATTCTGCACCAGAACACTCGTAGGGGCGATGTGATGCAGCCCGAATTGCCAGTCAACAATAGACTTATTAAAATACACTTACAGTTACACTAATACGGACATGAATGATTCTAGGGCCGTAATACATGGTTTTCAAGTTCAGTTTGTTTGCTATTCTAAATGTAGGGGATGGAGAGCGTTGTCCAAAATATCAAGTGGACAGTGTTACCAGCAAAGTTTCAAAGTGTATGTATAATTTGGTGCAATTAGGAGGGAACGGTGTAGATTTGTAATAAAGGGCATAAATGCAGGAAATGGAGTGGTCTGTCCGAAATTTAACATAGCCTAAACTATTCCTCTTGAATCTGGCTATCATATAAAAAAAAATATTTTCGAATCCGACTGGTAGTTCCAGAGATTAGCACGTTTAAACACACAAACAAACACACAGACTCTTCAGCTTTATTATATTAGTATAGATTACGAATATTTACCGTCGTTTGAAACCTCAAGTACAATGCTAATTTCAAGCAGACGTCAGCGATGATATTTCAATCCCTCAGTTCGACATGAATTAGCCAGAAAACATTCCTTAAACTTTACGTATTTTGTTGAGCTATAGCAGCCAGCACGTCGAGGAGAATAGAACCGTTATAAAACTGCGAACTTTTGCTATCATAGCGAGTTTCAAGCTGCAAAAGTAGTTCGACGCATTTAAATCCACAGTGAAATAGAGCGGAGATACTAAGATTTGTTCGCTTATAAGTGACGGAACATTGCAACGAATGGATATTAGAACCTTTATCGACATATACTCAATACAACAGTGGCGTGCTACAATTTTTATAAATGGGGTCACACATTTCGTTCAAGAGGATGGATAATTATACGAGAATGGAGAGAGAGATAAAATTAGAGGCAATTATCACCGCCCTTATTCTACAATAAATAATTATGGGATGAAAATTGTAAGATGGGATACCAAACCAGAATACGCCAACTGACTACATCAAGAAATATGAATATGGAGAGGAATCTACCAGGACTGCAGGATCATGGACATCCATCTTTGAAACAAACGACAGCATGACAGCATAGATGGAAGGAAGGACGAACCATAATTTGTTGAAGTACAATGGATCAGCTGATGGAGGACAATGAAAGGTAGATGAGAGATTTCAATTCATTTTTGCCATGTAGGTGTTTTTTGCAAGCATGATCAAGTGAGCAGAATATATCTATCGAACATCCGAGTCAATTTATATTTTGGATAATTCACAATTGATTAATTGATTTTAAAAACATAATAATTTTGAATTCTCACACATTTCTGTAGGAGATACGAAATTTAATTAACTTTTTGCAAATTAAGTTCTAATGCCATACCGTAGGATTCATAATTACTTACTTGGATGAGTGTAAAATAACCGTGACAGGAATGGTATAGTAATAAGTAGTTGATGATATTGAAATGCATTTCTAGAGAACAGGCTTATGATAAATTAAATGCTTGTAATTTAACATTTTTGAATGATGAATTATTTGAAAATGGTGAATGTATACAACAAGAAACACTTCTTGGAAATATATAGGATTGTCAAGATGAATAATTAATAAATTCTAAATTCTGGTAAAAGGTAGAAGGAAGTGTGGTGATTTCTGTTAATGGAGATGAATTGATTTTTACTGATTGATATAATGTTATAATGTATTATTGGTGATACAATCATCTTATTCTGTTCAGGGCAAATTGGCCATAAGGTTGTAAGGCATTTTGAGAGCACAATAATAGGGGTTGGTAATAAATGATTTTACGCATAAATATTATGTTAGGATAGAATTCCGCTTTCGAGAGGTTATTTAAATAAATTATATTGTTGTTTGGACGAATGGTATTATTAGAATTACGTCGATATTGTGCTATCTGTTAATGAGACGCCATGGTGATAAATGGCATTCGCCAGTTAAATAAATAATTATTAAGAAACTAGTCCTCACGTAGATGTTGTAAACATGGATATGGCTTATGATAATGAATTCTTGAATGATTAATTGATTAAATATTACCGAAATTGGATAACAGAGCGTTACATTATTCCGGATTAGGGATGACAACGATTTGAATGAGATTTTAAATGATATGGATTCTGTCAGGAAAATTAATAAATTTTAACAAAAATATTGGAATACAGCCGAAATAAATCACAAACCCCTACAGACGTCGCATTAGTAGGTCAAATGCTAAAGGAAGTAGGAGACTTCTGTTACTTAGGAAGCAAATAACCTGTGATGGACGAAGCAAAGAGGATATTAAAAAAAAGGTTAGCACAAGCAAGGGAAGCATTTCTACAGAAAAGGAATCTGTTGATATCAAATATAGATTTAGGTATTAGGAAGTCATTTTTGAATGCCTTTGTCTGGAGCGTGGCACTCTATGGAAGTGAAACTTGGACTGTTGGATCAGAAGGAAAGAGGATAATTGAAGCGTTTGAAATGAGGTGTTACAGGAGATTGATGACGATCAGATGGGTTGATAGGGTTACAAATGAGGAAGTATTAAGACAATTGGGAGAGGAGAGATGTTTTGGGTGACTGCTAATAAAGAGAAGAGATAGATTGGTAGGACACATACTAAGACACCCAGGAATAACAAAGTTAGTTATGGAAGGAAGGGTCGAGTATAAGAGCTCTATGATCCTTTATAACACTCCAGAAAGGTTTTCCTGCAGCTTGATGTACCTTTTTTAATTTTATCTCCAATATACTCCCAAGATTTCCTTTTGGACTCTATCATTAAAAACTATTTGCTCAGGACAGGGAAGCATGGGAGGGTGCATCAAACCAATCAGAAGACTGAAGACTCAAAAAACAAGGATGATAAATTAATTTTGACAGTGAATTTTATGTTTTGGCATGAGATGAGAGAGATAAGAAAATGTAAATAAATTTGTGACAGAGAAAGTTGATATCAAGAAATAAATCAGAGCAGGATGGTGATGCAAATTTAACAGTGCTATTCACAGATTCAAATGAATAATGTGACTTTTGACAGTTATATAGAAAATATCTGAATGATTATCGAACGAATTTATTGAAACAGGATCATTGGATTATTAACAATGTGAGTTTGTGTATAATATGAAAACAGCAATGTAGAAATACTTTTGTGAGATTGCATCAATTAGATTAATTAATTTGGTTACAGGAGATCATTATGTTAAAATTTAAATAATGTGTGATGAAAATAGATTCACCAAATTAAACGGATAAGTGATTTGTGTAATATTATACCCTTAGTGATAGTCACAACACACTTACCTTGGTTTTAAGGCTTCTATTTTATGTATCTCATGTAAATTGTTAGGAAAAGTCTGTAGAGTTTCAGTTTATCAGAAACATTCATGTTGGATCAAATGGTCTAATTGCAATTTAATTACGAAATACTTTGCTGATTTTCAGAATTGGTTTAGTTGTTTTATTCATTGTGTGGAATAAAGTGTGAGATTTTATTTTACTTTGATGGATTCTTATTTATAGTTACGGTCCCTGATTAGTGATATTTGCCCATATTTATGTGTATTTTTGATATTTTAGTTTGAGGCTATCCACATACCAATCCCTGAAGCAACCCAGAGATACTTTGTCTCAGACCACCTGAGTAAATTGTTTTATAATCACTCAAAACCAAGATGCATACACAATGATTACATTTCATTAGATTTCGTGCACTCCCTCTCTGATAATATAAGGTGTGTTTAGCCTGGTCATCGCATATTCCTCCAGGAAACGGGTAGCGTATTCTAAGGGCTGCATTTGTTACTGGACGTTACCAGACACTACCTTAAATACACACATCAAAAAAAGTTTTGCATCACCTCGGTTCCCAGATCTCCGGCATATAGACGTTGACTGTGTATATTGTATCCAAGATACAGTCCCTTTGACTGTTCATAGATGTCACTAAAACTGCTCAAAGATGTAAACAACCATGCATGAGCAGGGCCTATTAGACGGAGGGGGTACGACAGCCGATCAGTTCCAGTCATTCCACCAGGACGAAGGTACGCTGCTCATGTTGTCTGTAGTTCTACCATGCCTAGAAGGTCAATACCGCAGTTCGATCGCGTCCGCATTGTTACTTTGTGTCAAGAAGGGCTCTCAACAAGGGAAGTTTCCAGGCGTCTCAGAGTGAACCAAAGCGATGTTGTTTGGACATGGAGGAGGTACAGAGATACAGGAACTGTCGATGATAGGCCTCGCTCAGGCCGCCCAAGGGCTACTACTGTAGTGGATGACCGCTACTTACGGATTGCCGCTCGGAGGAACCCTGACAGCAATGCCACCATGTTGAATAATGCGTTTCGTTCAGCCACAGGACGTCGTGTTTCAACTCAAACTGTGCGCAATAGGCTGCATGATGCGCAACTTCACTCCCGACGTCCATGGCGAGGTCCAGCTTTGCAACCCCGACACCATGCAGCGCGGTACAGATGGGCCCAACAACATGCTGAATGGACCCCACGGAATTGGCATCACGTTCTCTTCACCGATGAGTGTCGCATATGCCTTCAACCAGACAATCGTCGGAGACGTGTTTGGAGGCACCCTGGTCAGGCTGAACGTCTTAGACACACTGTCCAGCGAGTGCAGCAAGGTGGTGGTTCCCTGATGTTTTGGGGTGGCATTATGTGGGGCCGACGTACGCCACTGGTGGTCATGGAAGGCTCCGAAACGGCTTTACGATACCTGAATGACATCCTCCGACCCATAGTGCAACCATATCGGCAGAATATTGGAGAGGCATTTGTCTTCATGGACGACAATTCTCGACCTCATCGTGCACATCTTGTGAATGCGTTCCTTCAAGATAACGACATCGCTCGACTACAGTGGCCAGCATGTTCGCCAGACATGAACCCTATCGAACATGCCTGGGATATGTTGAAAAGGGCTGTTTATGGACGTCTTGATCCACCAACCACTCTGAGAGATTTACGCCGAATTGTCGTTGAGGAGTGGGACAATTTGGACCAACAGTGTCTTGATGAACTTGTGGATAGTATGCCACGGCGAATACAGGCCTGCATCAATGCAAGAGGACGTGCTACTGGGTATTAGAGGTAGTGGTGTGTACTGCAATCTGGACCACAAATGCTGAAAGTCTAGCTGTATGATGGTACAACATGCAATGTGTGGGTCTCATGAGCAATAAAACGAGCTGAAATGTTGTTTGTGTTCTCTATTCCCTTTGTATTTAACGGTTCCGGAACTCTTGGAACCGAGGTGATGCAAAACTTTTTTTGATGTGTGTATATCAATGAAAGCATTCAATTTAAAGTCGAATGAATGTTATTCCGGAGTTGCAATATGTAGCTAATCGTCGTTGCTAATTTTCCGTTGGAAATCTCACAATACTTGATCTAAGAGTATGAACCTCATTGCGAAAATACAGAGACAACTGATACATTTGCATGTTGTTAATTTGTTGTTTAATTTTACGATCATTGAACATCTTGGTTATCAATTCCGTACACTTGTGTGTGTATTGAATGTATCCAATAACCTGCGTTTCTTTGATAAAAAGAATTATAAGAGTGTGAGTGACTATGATTCGGATAGGTGCTCTGGGACTTGAGATGATGTAATAACTCAAGATTTTCATGTAGACGGTGTGGTAGAAACCTGCGAAAACCACACACTGGTCTGCTTACCTGGTTTCTACCTAATTGAATCCCATCCAGCCTGTTTATGCCATTTAGCAAATGGTACATATAGGCCTATAAAATGAACAGTGGTGGTGAGAGGTTACAACCTTGTCTGACTCCTGCAACAACCTTGGACCAAGAACTAATCCTACCATCAACAATTGGGGCAATTGCTGCTTTTGTCCAACCAGAGAGTACTTTTCCTAATACCCATGCCGATTCGATTATCCTATGCAACCATTTCAGCATTGATTTCCCACTATACTTTCCAATTTCTGCCCGAATTTCGTCTACCCCTACCGCTTGGTGACATTGGAGTTTATTTACAACCTTCTTTACGTACTCAAACGTGATCCTGTTCCAGTCCTCATTCTCCTCCTGCATAATCTCAAAATCTGCCACATCGCCAAATAGTTCTTCATTACATTAGCAGGATTTCGATGTATTCCCGCCATCTCCCCTGTGCTTCCTTGGTATTTACCATGAGTTTCCCTGAATTATCCAGAGCACTGCTCATTACGCTCTTTCATCAATTTCTATGATTCTTTATAACACTCCAGAATGGTTTTCCTGCAGCTTGATGTACCTTTTGTAAATTTTATTTCCAATATACTCCCAAGATTTCCTTTTGGACTCTATTATTATTTGTATGGTTCTGTTCCTTTCCGCTACATATAACTCTCTGTCTGCCGGATTCAAAGTGACCGCCGATCGTTTCCGGATGATTGTATAATATGCCGAAAAATTTATAGCTCACAAAACAACACTGGTCCATAATCGGGCGGTTGACAACAAAATGAAGATAAGTTCGAGTAAATGTCTTATGAGAATAGGGAGAGGGTGAACAAGATTTTCAATAAACTATAGGCTCGGAAATACTTGTAGAAAAGGACTCGTGCAAATACTTGGGCATTCATGTAAGGAATGATATTACATGGAGTAGGCCTAACCATGTGGGTTCGTTTTTTACTGAGGGTGTTAAAGGCAGTTGTTACACTGCACTCTTGGAATACGGCTCAGCAGTTTGGGACCCATATAAAGTAGGGCTCATCAACGAGCTGGAGATGGTACAGAGGAAGGCTGCTATGTTTGTGCTCGACGATATTTATCCTAGAAATAGAATTACTCGAATGATAGTGAAACTAGGGAGGGAATCTCTGGAAGATAGAAGGATGAAAATCAGGCTGTACGCTATGTTTAACACTTACACTAATCGGCCAGCATGGGGAAAACTAAGCAAGCGTCTATGAAATCCCACCTACCTGAGCAGGGTGAAACATCAGCACAGAGTTAAGGGCCGACCACAGCATACAAATTAAGGGAAATATTCTTTCGTGGTATTGATAATTAATTGGAACTCATTACCTGCCACGGTATTAGAGCATTCCCATACACAATTTGAGGTGTTAAGAGAAGACTGACATTTTGGGTAAATACCCCGATGTAATTTCTATATTTTCCAAATTGCTACTTGTGTACATTAGGTGTGCTTGACATTATTGTTGGTTATGTTCTGTAGTGTAGAATTTTCCACCGGAGAATTACCCCCATTTGCAAATAATAATGTAAATGAATGAATGAATCGATCTACTGGTACGGGTGTCTCAAATGTATACACCATCAGATACCATGAACCTTGTCGGGACTCGATCCTCATCTACCGGCGGGACTTGCCAGACTCATTTGACCACGAAGTATCAATATGTACTAGTCCTCGGTAGGTTGATGAAATTTTATTTCATCCTGGCTCTGGGCCAAAGGTGAATAAATCGTTAATATTCTTGCGAGCGGTTTGTATACATAATTCAATAGGTACCAGTGCAGTTGGTCCACAGGTCCCACCAGAATAAATTTTCTTGCCAGAGCTGGGATTTGGACCCGGGGATAGCTAGACTCTTAGGGTTTAACCCAATTAGCGCAGCTCGACGTTTCAAGCCGCTACACGAGGAGGTGGTTTTCTTACACTGAGTCGCTCATTGAAGTCATCGGCTACCGTGCTGGGTAACTATTTGCAATGGTCGTATTATCTTTCCAAAGGCTACTGCAATTGCATTTCATTTGATTTATCCTGTATCTACTACAGCATCCAACGCCTATGAATGACATAATTACTTAAGCCTGAATCAATATTTCACTGTGTCTAAAAAGTCGAGGAATCAATGCAAATCACCTTCGTCAGCCTCTCCGGAGTCAATACGCCATTATTATTACAAATTCGAGTAGGTATACAGATATTATTGTAAATATATGCGTAACATCCATATTGATGTTCAATTAATGGAAATGGTATGCCATTTTGATTGGCATCATAAACGTACGCCCTTAACAGCAGTAGACACTGCTCCAATGAGGCATAGGAGAATAGCCAAGGTTCACGTTCTGGACGAGCCGAATATATTCTTCAAGGTTTTTCACCAAGAAACTTCAAATATCAATGCAATCCAATATTAAGGTGCTAGAATATGGAGTTACCCCCACAAAAGTTCACAAAACAAATTTGTGTATTATAATTACATACCATCATGACTGACTGCGGGGCGCAAAAGGTAACGTTCTCGCCTGCTGTTCCAAACGTTGCAGGATCGAATCCTGGCGCGGTCAGTTGGCATATGGGGGCATTTAAATGCGAGGGAGTCGTATCAGTATATTTACTTGCACGTTAAAAATCCTCTTCAGGGAAAAAGTCCGGCATCCCGGCGTCTCTAAAAGCAGCAGAATTTGAAATGGATGCAAAATCTATGTTATTATCATGAAAAGATATATTCATACAATGCATTAGCCCACCTGCTATTCACTTATCCAATAGCCAAGAGCACGAGGTTCGTTTCTTTTGTTCTAAATGTTTAAAGGGAATTGGGGTATTCTTATCATCAGCCCTGTGTACTTTGATGACTGTTAGATTGTCTGATAACCTGTGTTTCTGTGGTAACTCTAGTAGTGTGGGTAACTGCAACTAATTATTAAGGTCCAGGATTGTGGTAGGTGCCTCGGTACCTCCCCAGAATTTGCCTGGGCAAGTGTGGAAAAATTTGGGGAAAAACACACTCAGAATGGTCGTTGTCAGCGCCAGGGTTCGAAGTACCGATCTCCGGACTTGCTCCAGTTCCCTCCGCCAGTCGTGGTGCTCAACGTAACTTGCATGGGTAGGAGCACGAGGGCACCCTTCTAAATAATGACCACTCTCAGTGTTGCTCAGTATTTCAGAGTGGCCTATTCACTAGCTAACCGTAATTGGTAAGTATTGAGCCCGCAGAAGCTCATGGCTCGGTGATATTAGTTGGAATTTATGAGGAACAAGTTATGTCAGTGGAACAGAACGCGCCCTGTTACAGCGCGGGACGTACTGGAAGAAATGGGAGTTGTCTTGACTCTGGACACTCACCTGAATATTTTATTCTGAGCACAAGTATTATCTATTTTGCATTTAAAAGTCTCAGATCATACCATTATGTAATGCTGCTTCAAGGAAACATTTCGATGTTTACCGACTTTATGTTTTAAGGTAAAAGGTATTAACACCATAGATTGGTGGGAGGAAATGGACCGTCAACGACTCAACCTTTGACTCTGCATGAGGCAGAGAGACCTACACTCATGGCTTCTTACTGTTTGACAGCCGTCGACTACAGACGTGCTACACTAGTCCGTCCTAAGTGACGATGATTTCATAAGTCCACCAAGCTGGTGATGAACTATAATTGTGTATCCGACTACGTCGTTGATTTGTATAACTTTCGCACGTATGTGTGCAGTGCATCGCTACGAGAAAGTATAATTTTTATTGTGAGTGAAAAAGTGTATAATTCACGTCCATGAGACGATCACCGCAATATTACGTCCACGAGGTGATAAGAAAATTCCATAATTATCTACGACAGACGACGAGTGTATTAGAAAACTCATACGAATTGTTACTAGTGATAAATTACTGAAATGCACATGTCTAGTGCCATATTTTTGTGATATTTATGAAGAATATTTTCAGTGTAGTAACACCACATTTCATAGTGTGAACGCCATGCTGTATGTTCACAAGAATGATTAAATACAGTAACTTGAACATGATTTACAAACCATCCATCTACGTGAAAATGCATAATATTACCATATGTTACGCCGCACTTTATTGCTAAATTTTTCGCCAGATCAGTGCGATATTTCTGAATGTGTTAGAATATTCGAATCTGTGATTGCTGACACCACGCGTCAGGTAAATGCAGTGAATCAGACAGTGCTAAGGCCATTTGTTGAAAGTCTGCCATATGAAGCCGGTGATTTACTTCATTATTATACTGTTCTTATGATAGAATCAGTGGAAAACACGTGTGATTATTTTAACATGTATCTAAACGTTGACCACGTGTACACTACTCTTACCACGTTAATGATGACCATTGTAATGGAGTAGACACCACCATGTGATGAGTATTCGACGGAGAAGATAAATCTACACCAGGGCAGGAGAGTTAACCAACACCTACTTGGAAATGGAAATCCGAGGAGACATCAACCCTACCGTTGACCAGGAGGAGGAGATCTTAGCTCGAGAGACGAGAATCCGAAGGAGAAGAATGGAGTGGCACATGCTCGATGTCCGAGCTGGTTTATGGAATATTGCCAACCATCCTGAATCTCTGTTACTCCATAATATTGGAACCTTCGAATATGGTGGCTTCTGAGTGAGTCTAATCTTTTCTCATGTACGGGTTGATCTGAGGTAGTAGATAATAGATTGTAGTCATAATTAACCGAACTTGTGACTCCAGTCAGGCAGGAATTCTGTAGATAGTTTAATCATGCTTGTTTCCAGGTGAGTTAGTCACCAGTGAATTGGTGCAACTGAGAGTGTTCGCAGGATATTTGTTCTAATTTTGGTTAGGCAAGACCTCAAATCATTTAGATTTGGTTTGGTCAGCCCTTCATATGGGCTAGATTAGGATTTCTGAGTGATGGACAACCATTATTCAGTCATACTGACATGACACCCTTTTGCAATCCTTCTTTTACGCCACTGCTTAGTTTATTTTGAGTTTATCAGGCTCGTATCGTTTCATGACCAACAGTAATCATGACCCTTTTGAATGTATTTGTTTAAGCCGTAATGTGAGCTCTGAAGCTACATGAGTTCTAGAGAGAACTACATTTTGGAGCATAATTAGAGATGCCAATCAAGCATCGAAACCCAGATGCTACAGTATCATTTAAGATGACCTAGCAGTCAGTAGGATTGTCGACTGTTATTATTTTTGGTTCAGTGTCAAGCTGTTAGACACTAGAAAGTTTTACTGAAGCCCACATTGTACAGAATTTTAGGAGAGGAATATCTTTACCCATCTCCAGAGCTATATTTTGCGTGGAATAGCTCCACAATATTATCTTTGTAATATTTTGACATTACCTATGAGTGTCATTGGAATTTCTACGTGGAATTGAAACCACAGATTGTTTATTACTACTTGTATTAGATGTTAAGCCAGCGTTATTTCAGAAAAGACTTCTATTTGAGAGATTATACGCCTGTGTAGTGTATTATATCGCCAGACGCGATGAGGAGTGTAAGTGCTTTGACAAGCATAGTTGAATGTTATGAACTGTGTTGGATCCGCAGCGCTCATGTGAGACTACTACTTTTTTTTCTCGACGCGCAGGCGCACATCCATATTTCTACGCAACGGAATGTATTGATTATTTCTGAGTCAAGTTTATGTGAGTGTTTATTGCAGTCACATGTTGCTTACGTCATTAGACGTCATTTGCCATTGTTAACACTTTAGGAAGCGAGATGTTTGAACACCGTGGAGGTGTGTTATGATGAGTAGAAGCTTTTGTCTGTTATATTAGATATTTTGACAACGTTTATATAGGCTTGTGTTATTGTTGTGACGCCTTGTGTTGCGTCGTCGTACAGATTTTTATATCTGCGACCATTTTTGTCCAGGTCATTACCTGAAGACTGCAACGGTGAGCTGTGTGCCCCGTCAGTGTTGTTGTGAACCGAGTGTCAACTCGTGCTATTGTGATTTCCGGCCATGTGTGAGCCGATGTAATATTAGTGTTGTTCTTAACTAGACTTCACGAGTTTAAGCCTAGGTGTCCATTGAGGAATGAGCCAGTACTCTACGTAAACCGGCGACAAAATAATAATCACGCTTCTAATACTAATAAGAACTAATTGTTATAAATAAAATAACCATAATGACTGTAATATACTTTGACTTGTGATTGGAAGCGAACTGGCCAACTCATTTGATCAGTCACATTTCCGTGCAGGAAATGACTTGTTAACTTTATAACACTATTTTTGACGACAGAGTTGTCGCGGACCATTAGTTCTCAACTTGTGGCGCACGACACCTCAGTAATGTAAGACGTGTTTTGGGATCACGCTTTTACCAACATAACTAAACACTAGATGATCCAAGGATGCAAAGAGTATTCTTGCGTGTACGCAGGGTTATAATAATAAGATTTCTGAAAGCTGTGTCTTATTTATTTATTTATTTGTGTAAATTTGTATGTATACCCTTGTACCTGATAGTCAGTAAGTTGAACTTAGATGTTGTTTTTTTTATACTGGATTGTCACATAGCTTTGTTATTAAATGTTTGTTTGTTACGGTAGTAAGTCACCGTATAATTTGTTGTAATTGTCAGGATTTAGCTAGATTTAACTTATTTAAAAATAAATATGGGAGTGGTACCATCGTAAATTCTTCTGATCTTTGTTGTTGTTAATTTAACTTCTTATAAGTAACTCATTTCACTTGTGTAGAGGGGGGGGGGCGTACAGGCGCAGCGGTCAAGCTGTATGCCACTCATCAAGGTGGACCGGGTTCGATTCCCGGTCAATGCATGTGAGATTTTCGAAGTGAAATTCCATGTCCTGTGGTTCGGATTCCATGTAAAACGGAGGTCCCGTGGCTTATGATCGCGAGATTAACGGTCACGTTAAACTACAAGCTTCCTTCCTTCACTTGTGTAGGGTGTACTTTACTTACCACTGCCCTAGCTTGCCGCTTTTGTATTTCTTGTAACTAGATCTTTCGCGAGGGTTATTTCACTTTACAATCAGTTTAGGATCTACAACTTTAACATTTTTTTTAAATTTAGCTTGCGGGATTAGCCCGAGACTAACCATCCGACCTAGGCCAGGTGTTTGCATATTTTTTAAAATAAATTTTATTCGAGTTCACATAAGTCTGGATGTTATCATTTTAATCTAAGTGTTTCCAGGGTGTACTTCTTGGGTCCTCTCACCTTTTCTCCGTGTCTGCCCGATCGCCCCAGGATGCTGCGTCTTCGTGCGCACTGACCTATAGGAAGTACATCCAGGCCTTTCGGCGTAAGCGTCCAGACGGTGAGTTGTCTGGGAAGTCATTGCGGTTAGTGGCAACCCCAAACAACTCGTCTGACGGGGTCAGTATGTTTAGTTACTTATAAGAAATTATGATACATCGAAAGGGTTTGTTATTTAAGGTCATTTTAATGTACGAAATTAATCACTTGCTTTTGATATCCATCTTCCTAGCTTTCTAGTCATCAAGTGTAGTAGATGTGTGTGTCTTTCCCACCTCCAATTATTGAAATCGATAAACCATTCGCCACATGGCTGAGATATTGAGCGTAGCCTAGTGGGGAAAGAAAATAACAAGCTTGGAAGTTCTCTGTACGTAAATTATGGATGGTCGCTATAATTACATTAAATTTCAAATTAAGCTCGATTTTGTAGCATTTCATTAGGGGATAGATGCCGATCTAGGTAGCTGTACATAATGAGGCGCAGTGCAAGGTACTGGGCCAGGATATCTCCGTACTCAATAGACGACTGGATTCCAACTTCACCACCGGCCGCCTTTGAAATCGTTTTCCATGGTTTCCGATTTTCAGTTTCAAGCAAATACTAGAGCAGTAACTTCTGAAAATCCACGGCCGCTTCCTTCCAACTGCATTACTAATCCGCAATGTACACAGCGTCATTCCTCAAGAACTAGCCTATAACACGCTCCGTTCATATCGTTGGATCACGCGCTCGCAACACAATAGCAAATAATTAAAATATTTACTTCGCCTATTACGACGACTTGTAACTCTTTCCATTTTATTTTCAAATGAATCATGATGAAAACATCTGAAATCTTTGGGGGCTCTGATGCATCCCGAATGTGAAGTGGGGCTTTGCTGTTTTCAGAGACTCCCTTCAGTGTACTGTTAATATTTTGTAAGGCACTGATAAATAAATATGAAATTAAATGAAAAAATTTTCACCGCAAGGCGGTCGGTAGTTGTTTTACGTGACACTAATTCTCTTGATCTTCGCTGTATCTGACACCACATGATAAAAACACAGCGAGAGTCAATTTCACTCCGTATTACCAAACCAAGCACTCACGGTAATGATTCAAGAAGTACTAGCGTGCTAGTTTGCATTAATTAATACATTGCAAACTGTGATAACGTAGGCTACTCCATTTACAGCTTTCGACTCAAATTGAGTGCTTAACACCTTACAGTGTAAGTAAATGCAGCGCTTTAACGAAATAATCCTGAAAAGGAACTCGGATTTCAAGAGGAGATATCAATACTCAGTTCACGGGACTGCGGAAATTGTTAATCGCATCCCCGATTTCAAACATTCCGTGGGCTAACTGGTAACAAGTAAAGGAATATATAGCCCATATTACATTTCTAGACTTACATGTATCGTTTATATTAGCGTATTAACTCACGTTCCTATACAAAAATCTGAATTAAAAGGCAAGTGGTTGGATCAGGATCACGCCCGACATTGAATACGGTCTTACTGGAGGTTTATTCTTACAGTCCACGCAAACTATGCTATTGATAAAAACATCAACACTTGGAGTAATTCCTCAACCAAATTACTGAATAATGTGATGGTGAGTCAGTTTGGAACAAAAGGGGGTTGTAAATGAAATTACTATTCAATAACCCGTATTTGAAAAAGAAACAATGATACAATGCTCAGATGACTAAATTTAATCTAAATAAAAATAACAAGGCGTTCAGTGCAGAACATGTAGCCTACTTTTCATATGTTTCGTTTTAATTCCACTTTTTCATCCAGAGGAATTGATTAAAATATAAAAAATTAAGCCCATCCTCCATATTGAATGCATGTAATCGTTTATCTTGCTACTTCTACGGTGAAAGCTTTTTTTGTGAGACTATACCTGTGTATACTTGCTGCGATTCATCGTTGAAACTGTAATAGTTAGTGACTGGCTGCATGACACAGTGGTAACGTTCTTGCTTGCTGGGCCCTACCAGAAAAAAATAGATAACTTTTTGTGGTGGTAGTGGTGGTGGTGGTGGTTGTAGTAAGGGTGATAAGCAGTACAGTATAATGGACGTAACATTTAGATCATTTTCCCCTAATGATAATAATGATAATAATGAATAGGGAAACGGCTATTTACTAACTACAGCACTGACACATGTAATTTACAAACAAATTTCAAAAATGATTAGAAATAGGAGTAAATGAAATAAAAGGCACTGCCTAGGGCCTATATCTCATTGTCTGTTAGAAATGTAGATACCAATAGTGTCGTCTTTTGTCGCATAGCGCCGCAGGAAAATAATCAGAACACTTTGGAAAACTTCGGCTGGCTCGAGCTCCTGAGATAGCAATAGTATCATTTATGGGCACATAGCGCTCAACGATAAGTTTCGGAAAAAATACGGTAAATTTGAAAGCACCAACGCTTATTGCAGCTGATAACCTCAATGTATTGCGCCAACACCATTGCACTTATACAGATGCATAATATGTTCATGATGATAACTGTTTTAAGGGGAAAAATAAATCATTTTACACTAATTACTCCCCTTGACTGCAATTTATAAGCAGCGCAAGATTAAACTATTTTCGCAATTCTGCACCAGAATACTGGTAAGGGCGACGTGATGCAGCCCGAATTGCCAGTCAGTAGTGTGGTAATGGGGGAGCTGTCTCACTTAGCAAGTTGTGAGCCCCTGCGACCTTGGAATGGAAGGAGTCATGCTAGGAGGGCGTGCTTGGATTCGTTATTTTCATTTCGTTATGCTCTTTACGGGAATGTCGGTGTCGAAAAGGTGAACTTAGGGTTTTGGGTCTAAATATGCGTTTTTCACATTTTTGCCGATTTTTGGAAAACGGGTCATGCTAGGAGGGCGTGTTTGGATTCGTTTTTTTCGTCTCGTTGTGCTCTTTACGGGAATGTAGGTGTCGAAAAGGTGAACTTAGGGTTTTGGGTCAAAACATGCGTTTTTCACATTTTTGCCGATTTTTGGAAAACGGGTCATGCTAGGAGGGCGTGCTTGGATTCGTTTTTTTCGTCTCGTTGTGCTCTTTACGGGAATGTAGGTGTCGAAAAGGTGAACTTAGGGTTTTGGGTCAAAACATGCGTTTTTCACATTTTTGCCGATTTTTGGAAAACGGGTTATGCTAGGAGGGCGTGCTTGGATTCGTTTTTTTCGTCTCGTTGTGCTCTTTACGGGAATGTAGGTGTCGAAAAGGTGAAGTTAGGGTTTTGGGTCAAAACATGCGTTTTTCACATTTTTGCCGATTTTTGGAAAACGGGTTATGCTAGGAGGGCGTGCTTGGATTCGTTTTTTTCGTCTCGTTGTGCTCTTTACGGGAATGTAGGTGTCGGAAAGGTGAAGTTAGGGTTTTGAGTCAAAACATGCGTTTTTCACATTTTTGTCGATTTTTGGAAAACCGAAAACGTGAGAATGACGCGTGTGATAGTATTTATTTCGTCTCTTTATTCTCTTTACGTGGATATAGACATGAAAAAGGTAAAAAGCTGGAAACATGGTTTTCTTATGGAAAAGGTGTTTTTTTTGTTCATTTTCGCGTTATTTGGAAAACGAATGAGGCGATTTTTATGATGGGCATGTCGATGTATTTGTGTCGTTGTTCAGTTTACGGGAATGTAGGTATGGAAAACCTGAAATCATGGTTTCCGTCATTTTTTTTTCGAGATCGTTGAGGAAAACGGGGAAAAAGTAAGAAACCAGATTTGAAGTCACGTTAGGTTATGCGCTTTGATATTAATAAAACACTTATGCATTATTATTATTATTATTTGTCTTGACTGGTCAGGGCTCACACGCAGAGAGAGAACTTGCTTAATGCAATGAGAATTGAAAGCATTGAGACTGACCCACGGCGATCCAGACAGACACAGGTCTTATCATCGTACGTGCCTCGCAGCAGAGAGAGATAACAGCCTGTTGTTCACATGCAGGTGGCTGTTATCTGACCCAGACGTGTTACCCGATATCTCGATGAAGGACAAACAGCTCTGTCGAAAAGCTGATCATTGCATTCTCACGCATACTCATGCAGAGATTGCAAAAGCTTGTGAGAATCGGTCTGACTTGTGCGCTCCATGACATCCTACTCATAGGAACAAAAAAAAAAGTAAAGTGTTAACTTTGCATCTTGTTGAGGAGACATATATGTTCTGAGGGTAAGAGAGACTCATCATTCTCGTGTTCATCTTTGAAGGTGACGGATGCAAGTGCCTTATGCTCTTTGTAAAATATTACGTGAACCGCGGCCATACTTGTACTAAGGTAGGTTCATTATTGTTAATTATGGCATGATTGGTTTTATTGTTATTTTGTGTATGCATGAAAAGTAAGTTAGTGACTGATGGTATTTTTGGGGGATTTCGTTTGTTGCAGATTTTTAAAAACAACATCATTAAGTCTGGGAAAGCAGACAGAGAGAGAGACAGTGACAGTGACAGTGACAGTGGCGGCAAAGAGCACATTTGCTGAAAGTATTATAATTCATTATATGGTGAGTACATGTTGTTCCATTACTTTTATTGTTGTTGTTGTTGTTAAATGCGTGTCATTTATTTCACGGAAATTTATATACTTATGGCGTGTATTTATTATTGTTTTAGAATGAAGATATATATGGAGTGAATAGGTTTTAACTACCTTGACACTTTCGATATTAAAAAAAAGAGGTGAGTCTTTGTAAATGACTTTGTTATTTTCGAGTGAGTGTCTTATTTATGTGTGCACACTTGAAACCTTTTGTTTTTAGCAAGTCTTATGAATGAATGAATGAATGAATGAATGAATGAATGAATGAATGCACATGTTTAATGTATATAACCATGACTAATAACGGATTGTATTGGTTTGTTTTTCAGATAAATCATTGGAAACAAAAAAAACAAGATAAACCTTGTCGTTGATATTAAAACTATAACAACTTTGTTGGTGATCATTTCCTGCTGGGGGCCCAAATTACTACAACCATTGTCTACCTGTGAACGAGATTGTGTGTGCCAGTCAGTAAAAATCGATAAGTGTGGTCGTTTGGAATTGGAGATTTTGGATTAACCTATTTTAAGGTAAGGGTTGCACGTTTATTAGTCCATTTTATAATCATGTCTATATCAGAGAGTGAAGTGTTAGTGTGGCAGCCTTTGGCCAAATGTTTCAAAACGCGAGTATGCTCAGGCCGAATTTACAATGCGAATCACTGTCTGTCGCCTAAAGATTTTGTGGAATTATGTTTTCCCATTTTTTTGAGTGAATGTGAACAAGGCTTAAGATTGCATCAGGCTTTAAAAATAAACTTCGAACTACTATGTGAATTTACATTGATAAAAAATAATGTTGAAGAGAAACACACCTTCAACCTTTGTACAAAAATGGAGAAAGTACTGATAGCCGATAATTTGGAAACGTGGTATCAGGAGAAAGCTATTCAAGCGCTTATCACTAAATTTGATAAGTTGCAAGAGGGTCCCAGTGGCTTGGCCCTCAATAGCATTGCCTATTTGCAAATCAATATTTGTAAATACAATCCATTGAATGCAGGAAGTAGCTATATTGCCACACCGAGCTTTATCGCTTCCAGAAAGGCAGTGATCAACATACGCAACAAAGACGATTACTGCTTTTTGTGGAGTATAGTGAGCTGCCTGCAACCCTGTCAGGGCAGTAATTGTGATAGACCAGGGAAGTACAAAGAATTGTTTAACCGCATGAAACAAACTCTCAATCTCGAGCGTGTTTCATTTCCCATGCCTCTAGATAAAATTCATTTATTTGAGAAAGATAATCCAAATTTCTCTTTCATGGTGTATGGCATCGAAGGATCCAATATTGTGGGCCCCTTGTATGCCACCAAACAGGTAAAGCAACATCACATTCACCTGCTTTTCCTGTCTGATGGGGATAAAAGCCATTACTGTTGGATAAAGAATTTAAGTAAATTGGTGAGCAGCCAAGTGTCTAACCATAAGTGTGCAAAACACATTTGTGAGCGCTGCCTTCAGTATTTTACAACTGATGAACTTTTGAAACGACATACGGAAGACTGTGAAGGGCAGACGGCAGTAAAGCTAGTCTTGCCCGAAGGGAATGACGCAGTCTTAAAATTTAAGGCCACTAATAAACAAGAGATGGTACCATTTACTGTTTACGCTGATTTTGAGGCCCTTACTGTTCCCATTCAGGGATGTGAACCAAGCCCCCATACAAGCTCAACCTATCCAGTGCAGAAACATGAGCCTTTTGCTGTAGCCTATTATGTTGTCTGTCACTATGATAATTCACAATGTGAGTATGTAAGTCATAAAGGTCAGGATTGTGCGCGGTGGTTTGTTGATCAAATGGCGGCTTTAGCAGGCAAAGTAGAAACTATTTTGAACAACCCTGTACCAATTCAGATGAATGACGTACAGCAAAGAGAATATGATCAAGCCACCACCTGCCACATATGTGAAAAGCCAATCTTAGGCGGAGAAAAAAAAGTAAGAGACCACTGCCACAGGACAGGGCATTTTAGAGGTGCTGCCCATAACGAATGCAATTTGAAGTACTCTACACCTCGCTTCCTCCCTGTCTTCTTACACAATTTCTCCCGGTATGACCTTCACTTCATTGTAAAACAATTTGCTCATGTAGATATGAGCAAATTCAGCATTTTGGCTAAGAACCATGAGAGCTTTACCTCACTTTCATGGAGAAAAGGAAGCATGAGCATTCGCTTTCTCGACTCATTCAAGTTTATGTCTAGTTCGCTGGATAGTCTTGTGAAAGGCTTAAGCCAAGATGAGTTGAAACATACCCATTCCCACTTTACGGATACAAATCAATTTAAATTGTGTGTTCGTAAAGGCCATTTTCCATACGATTATGTGGAAAGTTACGAGGTGCTTGAAGAAACGACTTTGCCGCCAAGAGAAAAATTCTTTTCTCAATTGACTCAAAGCACCATCAGTGAAGAAGACTATGCCCATGCACAGCATGTTTGGCGAGTGTTTGGCATAGAAACCATGGGCCAGTATGCTATGCACTACTTAAAATTAGACGTGTTGTTGTTGACCGACGTTTTTGAAACGTTTCGTCAGCTATGTCACAGGATTTATGGCCTTGACCCCGCTCACTACTATACCAGTCCAGGGTTAAGTTGGGACGCCGCCCTCAAATTTACCCACATTGAGCTTGATTTACTGACGGATCCCGATATGGTACTCATGATGGAAAAAGGGATTCGTGGGGGATTCGTATCGCTCAATCAGCGACATGCCAAGGCAAATAATCGTTACATGCCTGATTATTGTCCCGAAGAACCAGAATCCTATCTAATGTATTTCGACGTAAACAATTTATACGGTCACGCTATGAGTCGACCACTGCCGTACAGAAACTTTGTCTGGCTGTCTGAGGATGAAATTAAAGATTTTAATGTGCATAGCGCTAGCAAGCAACAGGACGTAGGGTATGTTCTTGATGTCGACTTAGCTTATCCCCCCCATCTCAGACAGCGTCATGGTGATTTCCCCTTTTGCATAGAGAAAATGGTGCCGCCCGAGAGTAAGGGCAATCATAAGAAATTGATGGGTACCTTGTATGATAAAAATCACTATGTGTTGCATATTGAGATGCTGGTAGAATGTTTAGCTCAGGGCTTAACCCTGAAAAAAATCCATAGAGGTATTTCTTTTTGTCAGAAACCGTGGTTGAAACCATACATGGATTTAAATACCAGTCACAGACAAAGTGCCACTCAGCCATTTCAAATCAATTTTTTTAAACTGATGAATAATTGTATCTATGGCAAGAGTTTGGAAAATGTACGGCAGTATAGGGACATTAAGTTGGTCAATACATGGCATGGCAGATGGGGGGCTCAAAAATATATTGCAAAACCAAATTTCAAATCTTTAAACATTATTGATCATGATCTACTGACTATTGAACTTGCCAAAACTAAAGTGGTCATGAATAAGCCTATCTATTTAGGCCAAGTCATATTAGATTTTTCAAAATTGCACATGTATAAATTCCATTATGGTTTTGCAATACAGCGATTTGGTACCATTTCCTTGTTATATACAGACACGGATAGTTTTATTTACCATATCCGTGACTGTGATCCGTATGTCGTTATGAAACAAAACCCAAAATGGTTTGACACGTTCTCGTTTAGTGAGAAGAACGTGTTCGATATCCCCCGTCTGAACAAAAAAGAAATTGGTTTAATGAAAGATGAGTGTTCAGACACCATGATGACTGAGTTTGTAGGTCTCGCTCCGAAAATGTATAGTTTTCGACAGGTGGATCGATGCGAATCTATGCGAGCCAAAGGGATTAGCCAGCATGTGGTTAAACGACTCTGTGTGGATGATTATTTACATGTCCTTCAGACCCACACAGCCATGGCACATAGTCAGTTTAGGATTCTCTCAAAAAATCATGATTTATTTTTAATGAAGCAGCGAAAACAAACACTCGCTTTGTTGGACGACAAGAGACAGTGGTGTCAGGATATGATGACAAGCGTCCCATTTGGTTACAACCAGTAGTGGTTGTAGCTATTGTTGTTGTACAACACGGCAAGTGTTTGGTTTGGTTGCTATCAAATGCGAGATGCCATCTTGAGCCTCGGAATAAAAATAAAAAATTGTAGTGTATCATATAATTTTTGTTTTTTAACCTGCGTGCATGGGTGTATGCATGGATGTGTGAATGCCTGTAAATAGTTGTACATAAACTGTATGTCTTGTGCTATTTGCCTGTCAACGCATAAAGAGAGCCATGCATCAACGTTTCCATGGTTCACTGTGCACAGGCTAGATTAAAAACATGTTGACTTATTTAGGTTAGGTTAGGAAAAAAACAAACAAGTAGCCACCCTCACTATTGTTGTCGCTTAGTAGGCCTCATGTTTCGGCAAGGTGACCATTCACCCTCAGTAGGCATGCGGCTTAATAGGCCACACTAGGGTGTGGCTTAGTAGGTCTCATGCAAGAACAAAAGAATAATAATCTGCTGCTTTTACGGAGGACAAAACTCTCACTTTATGGCTAGAGTTATGAGTGGTGATATATTTGAAATATCTGAACAGAAATTGTTTCTTTAACCTGTTACATGTTTTTTTCCTAACCTAACCTAAAGAAGTCAACAGACAGATGGTTATTTATTTGTGTTTTGCTTATTTTTTATTTTATTTTTGCCATTGACTTAGGGGACAGACAGTGTATATAGTACATAGTATTTTTATTTATTCACTTAGTAAACGGCAACGACTACTTTTCAGATTCAATCATGAGCCATGATGAAGATCGTTTTATCGTCACAAAACACACCACGTTCAATGAATATGCCACGATGATGTCTCATAATCCTCAACGTGTGGCCTATCCTTCAGAATATAGAAACACGAAAGTACGCATTGATACCATGTTTTATGACATCATTATGGATGATGACATAGTTTATGATCCAGGGCATCACTTTTGTAAATCCTGTATGCTAAATTTTGACTTTGAAAATAATGTATCCACGCAAGTGATTCATAAAGCATGGTACGGTTTAACCATGAATCAAGTGATTGTTAAATTAGCTGACGAGGATCATTTTCCAGATTTCTGGTGTACAATATTTACAAAACCCCTGTTTAATGTTTATTTTCCAATAACTTTTCAAATGTTTTGTTTTCATTTTTATAAATTTCCTGCTGAGGAATCAATCACTTCGTATCGACAACAAGCATTTCGCCAACTTTGTCTTGGCTTACCTATCAATCAATATTCGCCTCATAGAATGAGATTTGTTAGAAACTAACCACATGATGTCATGATTATCGCTTTTTTTTGTTTACATTCGGCTTTCAGGTGCATACTTGACGTTTAGAATACATTTGGCTATTTTGTTTGTTTGTTTGTTTTAGTTTATCGTGTATTCACGTTGATAAACACATACACACTGGTTTAAATTTGTAGTTTTGAATTTTGTTTTGTTGGATGTAGACATGGTTATTAAATGCATAGCGTGTTAACTTTGCCTTTTTATAGGTTACCAAAAGCATTCCATGTTTGCTCTTAGTATTTGTTGATACTATTTATTTAACAGAATGTTGTGTGAATTTGCACAACAACAGAGCAAACGAATACAAGTCATTCGACTAGGGAATGATAGGCTAATTCCCATTCACAACAGAGACATGCATTTACCTCCAAGAGAGATTCACACTTAATTTTGATAAAACATTTCCTATTAAATAATTTCCAAATGTATGTTTTGACTGAAAAAATGATACAAACATTATTATTATATTTTTATCCAATACTATCTATCTACAACTTCAGGTCATAAACACTCAGGATTTAAAAAAAAAAAACAATATTCTTTAATGTACAAAGTTATTGCTATTGTAATATAAGAACAAGAGTGTTAGAAAGTAACACTCTTTTCTTTGGTTATAGACAACCATGGACGCCTTGAACGCCATTGGTCAAGATTGTGGCTTTGCACGCAAGAAAATGAGTGAATTGCCTACGCAAACACCCTTTCGCATACATAAAATTCAAAAACTGAAAACCAAATTTGGTGAACGAGCTCTTTGCATTTGTCAAGACTTTGAGACATTTCTTCCCACACGATTTAATAACCTACCTGATAATGTTATGGAAGATGTCAATTCCAGTATTCACCCTGTCTATTTAATTTATGAGGGTGAAAAAAATAATCGATGCATGGTTCGTTTTGTAAAAATTGAAAACGAATAATCATTGTACGCTAGCCGTAACTTTTTTGTTTATTCATGCCCTACTCTTTAATGACTATAATAAAATAAAATTATTTTTTGGGTTCAACAGTTTGACGTTTATTAATTGTTGCTCAACGTTTACCATGATAAATAATAATAAAAATAAATTTTCAAAACTTATGCTTAATGGTAGATTTTTTTGTTTGTTTATAGGTTTAGTACAATTACCATGTATATATAATTTTTTATAATAATAATGATGAAACTATTAGTTAAAATAATGGACTTTTGTCCTTTTTTATTGTTTGTGATTTAAAATAGCATTTATAGCAATTTTTATGCAATTTTTATTATAATTTATAATGATCAAATTCTAGTAACATGTTATTTTATTCAATAATAAGCGTTTAACAAAAAAAACTGGTTCTAGAGTAGATAAAGATTTCATGCTGACATTCGTTCTGCTAGACTGCTATTTGAAGCTGATGAATAATGATGGACTTTTGTCCTTTCTTTTGATTGTTTGTGATTTAAAAAAAATAGGTTTAGTACAATTACCATGTATATATAATTTTTTATAATAATAATAATGAAACTATTAGTTAAAATAATGGACTTTTGTCCTTTTTTATTGTTTGTGATTGAAAAAATAGATTTACTACAATTAGTAATAATTTTTAACGATGCACTGCTGTCCCTTTTTTATTGTTTGTCATTTATAATTATAATAATGAAACTATGAGTGAATAATAATAATGGAAAAAAACACAACATGGACTCTTGTCTTTTTATTTATTTTTTTGTCATGATAACAGTGATACTATACATTTTTTAAAATAAATTCATTACGTTAAAGTCCATATCTAGATAAAAGTAATTTGCTCTTCATAGCACCAATCACTATAAATGCTGCCATTCGTTCTGCTAGACTGGCATCTGAAGCTGTTAATCGTTGCTTGGCAATGCTTAACAAGACTTTGTCGGCAATGCGTCTTAGTGTGGGATCACTGTTTTCATAGGCTTTATCGTGATTAAGACATGCATGATCCAAAGCATTGATTCCCATATTCCCTCTCCTCAAACGATCTTGAAGACGAGTACCAGGGCCGCAAAAGCTGTAAGCAGGTAAGTGAGCTTCGAATGGTAAGTTTTTAATAATGTTATCAATAATTCCACGGCCAGTACACCTGGGACATAGAGGTTTCAATCGGTGAAAAACACTTTTTTTGTTGTTCTTCTTCTTCTTGTTCTTGTTCTTGTTCTTGCTGTTGTTGTTTGTCGGCAGCTCCTGACGAGCATGGTAGGTGGTGGTTGTTTTCCGCATGACAGCCATGGAATGATGAAACAATGTCTTTACACTGAGTTTTATGACCATGATATAATTTCATTAATTGGCATGTGGCACACTGTCGAATGGAAGGTATTTTTGCCATGGTTAATTGCTTGTGATGGGAAAAATGACTGCATGGTTGTAGTTCACTCAATACAGAGTCGTTAGTCCACTCGGCAGGCGCCTTTTCCCAAATTTCTTTGACAGCGTTGGCAGCAACATAAAAAAGAAATGATTTAGGTAGTGCTAATAATTCATGTTGTGTAAAGCTAATCAGTTTTTTCTTGCACACAAAGAACTTTCCAATAGCCTTGTCGATTGTAGTGGCGTCCATGTCTATAACGTTGATGTTATCACCTCACGTGTACACGTCTCACTGCTATCATTGGACGATACACTTTCAGTTTTCATTTTATTGAACAACTCCCAACATGCACTCGTGGTGAGCCAATGAAACAATTGCCATGCATGCGCTAAGGCTTTATTCTGAATATTGTCGCAAGGACAAGTGTCCATGAGCGTTTGCAGGGATGGACAACCCAGATCTAAAAGGTCAATACATTGACAGTGAGAGGGTAGAAATGGTTGAAGCCACTGGCGTTTTTCACTCCCTTTAACAAATAAGACATTGGCCGAGGACAAATGGGCTTTCATGACAATGTCAAGATACTTGTAAGAAATATCACCCTTGTTCCATGCTAACTGCAAATGATTTTCAATCCATTGGCTCTGTTTTTTATCTTTTTCACTAAGCAACTCGAAAGCATAGGGAGGTTTAAACACCAAATGAATAGGGTTAGACACCCAAAACGTACTACAATCGATAAAAGCAACTTCCTTAAATATAAATTTGTTGTCTGCAATTTTAAACCCCTGACAATCCACGATGAGTGTACGCATCATGCTTTTTTATTTTTACTTGTTACCTCATTGACGTCTAATCAACAACTAACCCATGCCATGGTTTAACATGGCAAAATCAAAGGACTTTAGGGGAAAAAAAGGAAAAAATGAATTGAACAACAGCGAAATATTTGTTGAGGTTTTATTCATAACAAAAAAAAAACTTACACTTTTATTACAAACAAGTGTGTTGGCTTAATTTGGAACAGCATTCAAATGAATAGTTTGCACATACGGTCCACAGGTATCTCCTAGTTTTGTAGGGTCTGGTACAATAACCGGATAATTCAAACTCCATGGAATATTGCCCACATCATAGCGATTGAGGTAAGGGCAGGATGGACTCCATCGCTGATGATCGCTAAAGGCTCGATCCCCTATTTCCCAGTTTCCAATTTCAATGTTGCAAAAAATACACTTGACCACATCCCCACGTTTTAAGTAATAAAATCCGCTCGCAGCCAATTCTCCACAATCCATAAAGGGAACTGTCCATGCTTCAAAAGTTTTCAAACGATTAAATTCACATTTTAAATTCCATGGTTTGTCTGTCACGTTGTTGTTGTTGCTGTTGCTTATTGAGGGACACATGATGTTTGTTGTTGTCGTATGTGCGCACAGTGCCAGAGCGCAACAGATACTGTGCATGCAGACGCTTATCATCAATCCTATGAATGATGATCTTTTTTTGTTTTCATTCGACCACAGATGGCTTACATGCTGGTGACATAATTGGACAAAGGATGATATTTCACTTGTCTAGCATGAATAATCAAACAGTAGGCACTGCTATGGTCTGGGACATTTTCTTGTGTTTCAAAATCTACCCTTAAATCAATGGTGGTGATTTTCATAGATTCTTCTAGATACGAACAGTCGAAAACAATCAGTGGTGCTTTTGCTTTAAACCCTTGTGGCGACAACATAGGACAATCCTGTTTTTCATAATAAGACGATTGAAATTTAGCGAACATGTCATAAAGGGGACCAAACTTATTTTTTGAAAAATTGAGTTCCAACCCCTCATAGGGAAAGCAAACATTATTTAAAAATAGTCGTATATTTCTCAAGTGAATGTGATCAAACAAGGTGACATCTTTGCTTTGTTGGTATTTTCTATTGGTTTGAAAACCAATAATAACATAGAGGGGTCTCTCGGTAGAGCGAGCCGATTTGACACTCCAACTATGAGTGTCAGTGGTAGGTAGCAAGGGGTATTCATGCAGACACCAACTTCGAAAGGCGATAGGCAAGGCTTTATCTTTTTGCACCAAATTTAACATGCTTAGCTTTTTACGATCCGATAGCGTCACATGGGGCACTTTCCATAGTAATCGAAGCAGTTGAATTTTTGAGTCTATCACTTGGTCAGAGGCTCCTTTCAGTGCATTATAATCACTGCGGTCTCTCACCAGATACAAACTTTGTCTTGCGTTTAAAATAATACGCTTGTGATCTTCGGCAAAGCCAAGGAGTAATTTTAAGGGTAGGAAGCCTGTAAAAGTGCCATCGGTATGAACTAGCCAGTTATTGCTACTGTTGGGACACCATCCTGCCATAGAAAGCGTTTTACTTTCCTCCTCGCTATAGGATGGATATAATTTCATAAGACTAGTCATGCCCACATTTCGAGTCATATCTATGACAATATCATTTATCACATAACGTACTTCAGAAAACAGAAAAGCCAAACCATGATTCGCCAACGCAGACGTTGTGGGCGTACTGCCATCTGCTTTCATTAATTTACCCTCAATTTGAAGGACACTTTCATGAGGTAGAGTAAAAATATCTTGATTGTTAATTATGAATTGAATCTCGTCATTGTTATTCAGACCTGTTGCTTGAGGTTGATAGGAATGCATATCAATGCGCACGACGCCATCTTCCACTTGTATGGGATTTAACACTTGCAACAGCTCTTTGTTCATGATTGGGGTGTAGCGTATAACCAAGGCGTTGTAAGCGTTGTCGGTTTACCCGTGTCAACCGTTTCATACACGGCGGGCAACTAACCGAGCTCGTAGACGTTGTTGTTGCTTTATAGATAAATTTCATAGCGTCTTTAAAACCAACTTGTAGGTCACAGGGGTGTTGGCGTCCAAAGCAATCAGTTGTTGGTTTCTATTCACTAAGCGTAAGGTAATATTACTAATATCACTGACACACACAGGATGATAGAGAACCACTGAAGGGTTTTCACGAATAATATAGCCGCAAGGAGAGGTGACAATAAAATCATACAGGGAATGGCTTTGTTCTTGATTCGTAAATACGTCTCTAATAATATTGCAAGTTACAGAAATGTGATGGTCCTCGATGAATTTCACTGGATAATCTGATTCATGGGGTTGCTGAGCTGCCAACACTCTTGGTTTAAATCCTAATAAAGGACCAATAGAATGAACTCGTGTTTCAAAGTCAATGTTAAACGTAGAGAAAATACGACAGCGATGAGTTATTGTATTGGCTGTAAGTTCAAATTTGTGTGTCCCATCCGCAAATGGTTTGACACCAAATTGTTTTATCATCGACACGCTAATGGCCTCATGCACATCGTCTATAGTATAACCTCCAGGGGGTAGTGTCAACATATAATCATCATAATAAAATTTGTCATTAATATCCACTTGAATATTGTAAATTCTGTTGTAACTTTCCAAAGAAATTAATCCTAGCACATAGGATTGTTCGGGATGCAATTCAATGGGAGGGAAAAAATCCAGGGACACTTCAGGCCCGCGACTGTGCACGGTAAAGGTCTTGGCGTTGACATTCATAATGATGAAACTGATGGCTTAACGCGACCTCTTATATAAAAAATGTAAACTCAAACGGCCACACTCTTGACTGTCAAAGGTTTGTTGACGATTCACATTATAGAATATCTTTACCCGGTTTCCCAAATAACGTATCAACTCGATCGGGGGTGGTAAATTTCCATAACTGTCAAAGTACCATACTGTGGAACCTTGTTTCACATAGGCTACAAAATGGGTTCCTGGGCCTGCATCATCATCTAAATTCATCATGGCTCGTTCTTCTTTCCACGGTGCTTTAGGTAATTCATTTCGCATAAATACACCTCGAAAATGAGAAATCTTTAGTTGTTTGGCATAGCTTTCCACTTCTTCATGGGTCATGGCATGACGAGGCAGTTGGCTTAAGCGCTTATCGATGAAGATGGACATTTTTTTTTTCCTTAGACGGTAGGCCATTACCTTGTGGATAAAAGACTGGCTTTAAAGGGTTGCCATTTCTAGCTCCCATCGCAATGGCTTCTAACGTTTTATTGTGTCGCTCGCTTTCTTTGAGTTGTTGCTTGCCTTGCTCGACGGCTTTTATGGTTTTCGCTACAGCGCTGGCACCACCCAAAAGGGACCCCAAAGCTGCCAACCCTGCAAATAAAGCCGGCAAAAAACCCCCACGCTTAGCAACAGGAATGACTCGCCCACGTTTTTGCTTTCTTTCTTTTCTTTTTATCGATACATAATGCTGCGATTTCGGAGCTGTAGACAATCGCACCGCTTGTAAAGCTTTTTCGATAGCCACTCTTTTTAGATTTTTTTTTAGTTTTTTTACGTTTTAACACTGGGTGTGAGGCAGATCGACTTGGTTCCCGACCTGGCTTTTTTCTCTTTTTGAGATTTGATTTTTTCATGTTCATAGCATATCTTTTTTTCACCATGCTGCTACTTGGTGAACCTTTCACAGCAAACATTCGATAACAACTAACGTAGAGAACCTTATTTCATAGCACTATATTCCAATTCTATATAAAGCGGGAAATCATTCACCGTTTTCCCAGCTTCCTTTTCCTCAAACGTAAGCATAAGATGAAAGGATAATTCATCTCCCACATTTACTCTTTGATGGTTGTGGGCCAACACTCTATCACCGTTTAGTTGTATTTTTAAATGTTTCTCATCAGGCATGGCATATTTAATATGAATGACACCATCATAATGCAGTCGATAACGACTTAAACCGGAAGCAAGCATATAGGTAAGATCATCATTCACCAGTGGTAGTGGTGGTGGGGAATGGTTTTCGTCATTGTCCAGTTTTTGATTTGACAGGTACACTAAAAATACAGATGGGACAAATTTATAAAGCCTTTTCATTTGATAGGTCACATAACGTTTCGTGCAGACATCATTTTCGTCTCGAGGCTCTTGCACATCAATAATACGATGATGATTGGCTGAATAGCCCTCAGCGGTTAGTCTCGGGGCCATGTGATAGACACTTTGCACTTTGCGATCGACATAGCTTTTTGTTGCCACCTCTCGTGACTGTTTTGACAAAGAGGCGGCCGTGGCCATGGTTACACGAGCTCTCCCAAACACGTCCATGGTGATAGACGTTAACTAACCTTTCTTACTCACCGTTTGCCTATATATATATAAACCTTATACACACATGAAAAAAACTCAGTCATCGACACAATGGAATTAATGAAACAACCCCATGCTTTGCCCGTCTCTGATTTGGTTTCAGAGCTATCACTGTCCGTGTGCGAACCTAAACGTCATGGCACCCTATTCCCATCTACCGTTCGATGTATTATGGTAGGGCCTTCGGGTTGTGGAAAGACCAATGTTTTGCTGAACATTATTACCGCACCTCATGGCCTACGATTTCAAAATATTTATATTTTTGCCAAATCCTTGTACCAGCCTCTGTACGTGTATCTGGAACAAATTATGTCTTCGTTAAATAAAGAAGCCATGGGCTATTTTACATTCACCTCACCTCAAGATGTCATTCAACCAGACCGCATTCAACCAGATTCCATTATAATTTTTGATGATATTGCCACTCAACGACAGGCCATTATTCAAGAGTATTTTAGTATGGGACGCCATAAACAAGTGGATTGTTTTTATCTAGCTCAGACCTATTCCAAAATCCCCAAACAGTTGATTCGTGACAATGCCAATCTCATCGTTCTCTTCCGCCAAGACTCTAGAAATCTCTATCATATTTTTCAAGATCATGTGAATCCAGATATGTCCTTTACAGCTTTCACGCAATTGTGTGCTTCGTGTTGGAACCATCATCCCCATGCCTGTTTGGTCATAAATAAACAGAGTGAACGATGTGAGGGACGTTATCGCTTGGGTTTTGATCATTTTATTTCTGTTTAAAAAGACCTAGGGTTGGACATTTCCTGTTAGTGTGTCTTTACCTTTACCATGGCGAACGCCATAGGGTACAAGAAACATGTTCAAATCATGCAGCGTATTATTGAGGCACGAAATACGATTCGACATAAATTTCGTGAATTGCAACGTTTAAAAAACGTCAATCCTTTACCCATGATAAAACATGCTCCATCATCGGTTGATCCCATGAGATTTAAACCTAATGCTTCTACTGCTACTGCTGCTGCTGCTGCTACCTCTCAAACCAAACCCATAACAAGTTCAAAATTTACTCAAACAGAATCCACACGACAGGTAAAATCCTCCTCTTCCTCCTCCTCTAATGTTAGTGAACAAGAACATCAAGAACATGAAAAGAAAGAAGAAGAAGAAGAGCATGAACAAAGTGAAAGTGACAGCGAAAGCGTATTTAGTCCTGAAAGAAAAAAGAAATCGTCACCCCTTCAACAGTTTCTAAAAACAAAACAAAAATCTTCCGTCATAGCGGCAACACCGTCTTCCTCCACATCGTCTCCGTTTTCACAAGTCTTGGCAACCCCTCAAAATAAAGCTCAACTCAAAAACATTTTAATCAAACATTATGGGGCAACCCTGGAACCGTATTTGACCCTTCTATTTATTGGAAAGACAGATACCACGTATGGTGTTCGCTATGAGAATGATAGTTTTAAAATTGGGGATTCATCCATTAAATTTGCTCGTACGAAAGCTGTCATTAAAAATATCAACTATAAATTAACACCAGGTCTGTTAAAGCTGCTATTTTCTCGCACCCCCTCGACACAAGATTTTACGTCCGAGGACCTTGCTAAATATAAATCCATTTTATTAGACACCAACGCTCACAAAAGAAACTATAAATCCTCTCAGCAGGTCAATGCCAATATATCCCAAAAATATAAAACCATCATTGCAAACATCTTTGGTAAGCAAAAACATCACTCTGCCTCTGGTGTAAGGTTTAAGAAATTAAAACCCTACCTAGATATAACCTTTTGGAATAATCCCAATCAGTTAGTAGAGCGCTTATACTTGCTTCATGCATCAAAACAAGCTGGTCACACTGGACATGAGGCGGAAATCGCCGACGTTGAACAACAACTCCGAAATGCTAAAATTATCTTATAAGCCATCCCCCATCAAAGTGGGCATTGCTCATGAATTGCATAAACCAGCCCGACGCATTTATGAACGTCGTCGTGTCATTTCCAAAGGAATCGATGACCTTTGGCAGGCAGACCTGGTTGAAATGATACCTTATTCTAACGTTAACGACGGTGTACGCTATATGTTGACTGTCATTGATGTCTATTCCAAAATGGCTTTTGTTCAACCAGTAAAAAATAAAACTGGTATCTTAGTCACAAAGGCCTTTCAACATATTATTGAACAATCAAAACGTCAACCTCACTTGTTACAAACCGACCAGGGGAAAGAATTTTTCAACAAGGATTTCTCCAGTTTTCTCAAATCTAAGGATATTCACCATTATGCCACCTATAGCAATCTCAAAGCCAGTGTGGTCGAGCGGTTCAATCGAACATTAAAAAGTTATATGTGGAAAGAGTTTACAATACATGGTTCCTATCGATGGATAGACTGGTTACCTCAACTTGTGTCTCGCTACAACAACACCATTCATTCCACCATCGGCATGAAACCTCGCCTCGTCACCAAGAACCTACCCAGACTCAATAGACTGTTTAACCCTATAAAAAGGGTAGATCCAAGGCGACATCGCCTTAAAATTGGAGATTTTGTTCGCATTAGTAAACATAGAAGTGTGTTTTCAAAATCGTATACTCCACAATGGTCGACAGAAATTTTTAAAATTCGCCAAGTCAAGCTAGGTCAACCAGTGACGTATCTCTTAGAAGATCAGAGCGGTCAACCCATTCAGGGACGATTCTATTATGAAGAAGTGCAAAAAACATTATATCCCAACGATTATCTCATTGAACGAGTAATTAAAGTCAAAGGTGCAAAATATTTTGTAAAGTGGTTAGGTTTTCCTTCCACGTATAATTCATGGGTCAATAAACATAATTTTTTGTAATAAAACCCTATTTAATTATTTTGAAAAAAAAAATTAAAAAATGTATCATATGACCTTTCATTATTCCCACCCTTTTGTTTATTACATGTCCAATAACCGCTTTGTTCGAGCCCATGCCAATCTGTTATCATGATGTTATACACTCACTCATTGTTTCAAACTTTGCGTTGCATGATGAGTCCATAATGAACCTAGGCTATGACATACACATTATAAATCCGCACACTGTATAATGACACCAGCCTCTTATCTCTCTCTGCTGCGAGGCACGTACGATGATAAGACCTGTGTCTGTCTGGATCGCCGTGGGTCAGTCTCAATGCTTTCAATTCTCATTGCATTAAGCAAGTTCTCTCTCTGCGTGTGAGCCCTGACCAGTCAAGACAAATAATAATAATAATAATGCATAAGTGTTTTATTAATATCAAAGCGCATAACCTAACGTGACTTCAAATCTGGTTTCTTACTTTTTCCCCGTTTTCCTCAACGATCTCGAAAAAAAAATGACGGAAACCATGATTTCAGGTTTTCCATACCTACATTCCCGTAAACTGAACAACGACACAAATACATCGACATGCCCATCATAAAAATCGCCTCATTCGTTTTCCAAATAACGCGAAAATGAACAAAAAAAACACCTTTTCCATAAGAAAACCATGTTTCCAGCTTTTTACCTTTTTCATGTCTATATCCACGTAAAGAGAATAAAGAGACGAAATAAATACTATCACACGCGTCATTCTCACGTTTTCGGTTTTCCAAAAATCGACAAAAATGTGAAAAACGCATGTTTTGACTCAAAACCCTAACTTCACCTTTCCGACACCTACATTCCCGTAAAGAGCACAACGAGACGAAAAAAACGAATCCAAGCACGCCCTCCTAGCATAACCCGTTTTCCAAAAATCGGCAAAAATGTGAAAAACGCATGTTTTGACCCAAAACCCTAACTTCACCTTTTCGACACCTACATTCCCGTAAAGAGCACAACGAGACGAAAAAAACGAATCCAAGCACGCCCTCCTAGCATAACCCGTTTTCCAAAAATCGGCAAAAATGTGAAAAACGCATGTTTTGACCCAAAACCCTAAGTTCACCTTTTCGACACCTACATTCCCGTAAAGATCACAACGAGACGAAAAAAACGAATCCAAGCACGCCCTCCTAGCATGACCCGTTTTCCAAAAATCGGCAAAAATGTGAAAAACGCATGTTTTGACCCAAAACCCTAAGTTCACCTTTTCGACACCTACATTCCCGTAAAGAGCACAACGAGACGAAAAAAACGAATCCAAACACGCCCTCCTAGCATGACCCGTTTTCCAAAAATCGGCAAAAATGTGAAAAACGCATATTTAGACCCAAAACCCTAAGTTCACCTTTTCGACACCGACATTCCCGTAAAGAGCATAACGAAATGAAAATAACGAATCCAAGCACGCCCTCCTAGCATGACTCCTTCCATTCCAAGGTCGCAGGGGCTCACAACTTGCTAAGTGAGACAGCTCCCCCATTACCACACTACTCCAGTCGACAATAGATTTATTAAAATACCCTTACAGTTACACTACTACGGACATGAATGATTCTAGGGCCTTAATGCATGGTTTTCAAATTCAATTTGTTTGTTATTCTAAATGTAGGAAATGGAGAGCGTTGTCCAAAATATCAAGTGGACAGTGTTACCAGCAGGGTTTGAAAGTGTATGTATAATTTGGTGCAATTAGGAGGAACGGTGTAGATTTGTGATAAAGGGCCTAAATGCAGGAAATGGATTGGTCTGTCCGAAATTTAAAGTGGACAGTGTCACCCGCAGGGTTCCAAAGGGTAAGTGTACAAAATATGATTCAGATCGGTGAAACGGTGTCGATTTGTGCCAATGGGCCTAAGTGCAGGGAATGGATTGGTCTGTCCGAAATTTCATGCAGACAGAGTTCCTCGTAGGGTTCCAATTGGTAATTATACAAATTTTGGTCCAGATCGGTGAAACGGTGTATATTTGTGCCAAAGGGCCTAAATGCAGGGAATGGACAGTGTTACCCACAGGGTTCCAAAGGGTAAGTATACAAATCTTGGTTCAGATCGGTGAAACGGTGTAGATTTGTGCCAAAGGGCCTAAAGGCAGGGAATGGACCGGTCGGTCATAAATTTCATGCAGAAAGTGTTACTCGCAGGGTTCCAAAGGGTATGTATACAAATTTGGTTCTGATCGGTGAAACGGTGTAGATTTGTGCCAAAGGGCCTAAATGCAGGGAATGGAGTGGTCTGTCCGAAATTTAACATAACCTAAACTATTCCTCTTGTGTAGTCACGTCATAAATACTATGGTAGTGGAAGTCAATGACGACAGTGCACTCCATATTGAAGAGGAAACCAATATAAAAATATAAAAATAAGTAATCGAATCCGACTGGTAGTTCCAGAGATTAGCGCGTTTAAACAAACAAACAAACACACAAGCTCTTCAGCTTTATTATATTAGTATAGATATATGAATAATGGTAATGAGGTCTTTTGTTGCAACCCTTTTTCTAACTAAACTGTATGTAAATTATGGCCGCTGCAGGTTTTATTCAGTGTGCTTATTTCAGCAAGGTCCCTTATATGGTACTTTTTTCTTACCAAATTTAGTTTTAATTGCGCAGTGACGTGAATGATTCACTATTAGTTTTTAATACTACCGCCATATTGGAAAATTAAAGTCGCTCTTATTTTGCCTGGGGCGTACGATTCTTCATAATAAGTTTCTACATTATCAGTAATGTTCGTGATTGTAGTTCTAAAAGTAGAACGTTTTTTTTCTTCAAATTGTTAAATTTCCGGAGGGCGGCTGCGCGCTATATTCAGTGTGATTAACTTATCTGTCATCACTAACACTATTGACGTCTTTTATATAATTATTAGGCCTACTCTTATTTTGCAAAGTTTCGTCTTAATTGTGCAATAACATCCTGTATTATTAATTTGGATACTTTGATTCTACGCCTAGCCACTATTTATAATTTAAGGAGTCACTGTACATTTGCTTTGAGCAAATGAAGCGACTGCAAAGGTTCTATTTTATTATTAAATTTCGTTATTAGAGCACTCGGAAACCGAAGGTTATTAATTTATTTAAAACTTTCATTTGGTCGGTGTGCGCAATATTCGGTGTGGTAATCTTTTGACTAATACAGGTGAGGGCTTTTAAATGATACTCATCTCTTGACAAGATTCGTCTAAATTACCCAATTTCGTTCTGAAATTTCAATTTAAATGTTCTAATACTCCGCGCAGCCGCCTCCTTCAATGTATGAGGGGTCTGTCCTTTTGCCTCGCCCATACGAGGACACATATACGGTCCAACTTTGTTACTCATTTTTGTTACTGCAGGTCTTAAGTCATGAGAGTTATTTGATTTTGTATTTTATAATTTGAAGACAGCAGCTCCACGTAGTAGGCCTATTCACTCTCATATATTTATAACGTTGGCAACAGAAAGTCCTTCCGGCCCCGTGGTGTTGGGGTAGCGCGCCTGCCTCTCAACCGGAGGCCCCGGGTTCGATTCCCGGCTCCGTCAGGGATTTTAGAAACTGACGTGAGGGCTGGAACGGGGTGCACTCAGTCTCGTGAGGATAATTGAGTAGCTGTCTGACAGTGAGGCAGCGCCCCGATCACGAAAACCAAGATTAACGGCCGAGGGGACCCGATGCGCTGATCACGCGTCACCCCAATATCTGCAGGCCAAATGGCTGGGCAGCGGTCGCTTTGTAGGCATAGGCCCTTCATGGGCTGTAGTGCCAGGGGTTATTATTTATAACAGAAAGTCCTTATAATAAAACTATCGGAATGCCAAATACAATGGATCATAAGTTATGGATTATAATGATAGCATGATTCGCACGGCCGCCATCTTGATATTGTTTGTCTGATGACGTTGTAGTTTCTACGCAAGATGCTCATAACATGAAGGTTTTTTTCTCAAACATTTGGTAGTGGTAATTTGAATTAAGCTTTAAACATTTGGGTGGCCGCTATTTTGTTTTCCTTAAGATGGCAGTGGTATAAAAATGACCCTGAAGTGTCCTTTTCTAGCGCTACGTCATTAGTAAATGTTGTTCCATTTGGTTTCGTCATGCTGGAGCTGATAGGGGGGGGGGAGGGGTATGTCAAATATGCATACATTTTCCCGATTAGGACACATGTAAATAGGTTACGAATTTTAATTATTTCAGCTACTACGTTATACGAGCGGCGTTGATACCGCGGAATAGCTGATCCGTGAAACCCAGACCGCGATTGGTGAGAGCGAGTGTGTAGTCACGTCATAGATACTATGGTTGTGGAAGTCAATGACGACAGTGCACTCCATATTGAAGAGGAAACCAATTAGAGACCTGGATTTTTTGACGTGATAGTGTATGGAAGGACAATATGAAGAGATAACTATTTGATTTAATATAAATTGTGGACCATACATGTATGAGAAGCCGCCTTGAATTTTTCAGCATTAAATATAACAAAAGGTAAAATCTACAATGCCCCACAAGTCCGAGAAATTCTATGTGAGAGAAGAAAGAGGAAAGAGAGTCATACCCCATTTACTACCTCCCCCGACACAGGCGAGCTAAGGTAGTGCACTGCAATATCTCAAAGACACAGTTATTTTCAGGAGTTGGAAACTTATGAATCAAAACAAAGGTCGCCACGTTGTATTGTTTACTGTTTGGGCCACGGTTTGACAGAAATATTGCAGTAAACTCCCTTTTTAGCCTATCTCCATTTATGAAAAAAAAAATAGGCTTTTGAGATCACCTTTTGGCCGTGTGTGTGTATGTGTGTGTGCCCCCTCCTAATAAAATCTAAACGGCCGAATCGATTTCAATGAAACTCGGTAAATGCATACTAATACCTCGTTCAACTTCGACTGTGCCTTTCAAATTTTAGTACGTTTCACCTATCAATCATGGCGGCCGCGCGAAATATTTCGTGGCATTCTATATCTTCGCAACAGTAACAGATATCACCCTGAAATTTTTAACTGTGATAAAGGGATCTAATAGCCTATACGTTCATCTATGTGACTTTTATAACCCTGTTAAGTACAAAACGAACATGGCGGCAAAGCGAAGTTGAAACATTTAAATTGATTTTCTCGCGACTTAACCATCCGAGTGCAGTAAAGCTTGCTACAGCAAATGTTTATACACATTGTAATGAGCTGGCATATAATTTAGTTCAATTGTTTCAATAACCTCCAGATGGCGTCAGTGCAAAATTTCAAAATTAAGTTTTTATTTCTTGTGACCTAATCATGCGATCGAAATGAAAGTTTAAATAATGAACTGAAGCAAGGCAAACCATCGTGACCGAGAATGTTGAAATAATCATCTTGGTTGATGTTCATGGGGATCTGAATGAAATGGCCAAAGTCATGGTAGGATGGATTCCTCCAAAACCTCACAGAACACCTCCTGCCTGAAGTTATATCAGAAGTGTATTTGTAACAGTTCTACATCCTCCACACAAGAGGGCGGCGGTGCGATATCTCTCGAACGCATGGTCGGATTTTGACAAATGAGAAGTCATTGAACTCGGGCTGACACCCCCTTTCCATTGCACAACATATCTTTACACCAAAATAAAACCTACCCCTACTAGGGGGTGACATTTTAATTTTTTAGAGAATCTCTCTTTCCAATTGCAACATGTGAGAGTTTGAATGCCAATATGGAATGAAACGTTGTTCTACACAAGAGACATGTATACGGTGGATAGCCACTATGAATTAACATGCTTGTATTTTTTTATGCATGCCCACTCATGGCTTTTGAAGAGGGTGGGGGAGCGGTTTCGTGTGGACGGGTCCTTGTTGACAGGTTATGGTTGACAGGTCATTGTGGATGAGTCTGTGTGGACAAGTCCTTGTGGACGAGTCCTTGTTGTCAGGTCATTGTTGACGAGTCCTTGTGGACGAGTCCTTGTGGACAAGTCCTTGTGGACGAGTGCATGCTGATGAGTCTCCTTGGACTGATCCCTTTGGACGGGTCCCTTTGGCCTGGTTCCCACGGACTAGCCCATGAATTTATTTAAATTATGTCAAAGGGCCTAACTACATTTTGCGTGTAAGGCAGTGGGTTGAACTGACGTTGTTCACTAATCCCCCACTACTATAATGTAATAACAATATGAAAGGAAAGTGACGAATACATGTGAACATACAAGGGATCTGACTTGGTGGATGGATGTGTCATTTGTAGTTGAAAGAGAATAATACATGTTCTTAAGATGTTAAAACTGAGGAGATGGTACGTGCAGTAAGACGTCTTGTTACTTCCTGTGTCATATTACAGACATGACAGAGAGCGCGCAGATCTGTTGCTATGACTAACGCTGCTGTAATTTGAAACCGCAAGTGTTCATGAAGACAATGGGCGATGATCATGCAAAGTTAGCAGTTATTGGATATTACACAGGTGTTCCTTCCGGTGTCATGTTCCTGGCATGGCAGAGAGCGCACACTGCTGTTGCTATGACTGACGCTGCAGTAATTTGAAACCCCAGGTGCTGATCAAGACAATGGGTGATGATCATGCAAAGTCAGCAGTCATTGGATACCACACAGGTGTTCCTAGTGTACTTTGGACTCTCAGCTGTATTGGGAAAGGAATTGCAATGATCTACAAAAAACTGCTGACATGAGCGATGGGAGATTATATAAGAGAGGTGTCATATATTTCCCTACTGTCAGTCTTTATTACTCGCTTTGAGTGAACAGTGCTCTATTACTGCTCAAGAGTTGTAAAAAATCCATTTGGTAGAAAATCATTAAATTATTTTGCAAGGTAAGTTCTTATTATTAATGGATTGTAGTCTTTTATTACTAATTGATGTTGAAGTTATTGATTGGAATGTATTTATTGATTGATTGATTGATTTGTTTACAGATAATTGGGTACCTGTAGGTTACCAGATTCCTACAATCTGTTCATTCAGTGGCAGCAGTTGATAAATTATAAAAAGGTAAGTACCCCTCTAATAACTTTTAAACAGTTAGAGTGATATTTTCCAATGTTCACCACTACATGTCAGTGAAAATGGTATATTTGGCAGTCAAAAGTTGGAACTACTTGACCATGGTGTGTAAAGCTAATTTTGTAGGTTAGATTTTGATTACCGCTTTATTAAGTCGGAATGTTCATTGCTAGGTGTCAGTGACAGAGGGAATATTTAAAGACTTAACCTCAGTTCACCTAACATAACCTAACTTTACCTAACTTAATCTTGTCACGTGACATGTTTTTACAAGTTTAAACTTGCTTTATGACTGGCTATGACGTCACACTTAGCTCACTTAACTGGTGGCTGCTGGTTTCTATCACGTGACATGTTCTACAAGTTTAGACTTGTTTTAAGACTGGCTATGACGTCACACTTAGCTCACTTAACTGGCGACCACTGGTTTCTACCACTCTATCAAGTTCCAATGTTCGACGCTAGGTGTCAGTGACAGTGGTATATAGTAAACCCCAGTAGAACTACATGAAGTTAGACTCGCTAGGAGTTCACAGATGATAGATTTAAATACCCTGCTATAACCATTGACTGGAATGTAATTAAACTATTTATATTGTACTTTGTTTTATAATTTATTAACATTTATGATTTCTTTCTTTTATAGGTAATTTCGAAAGTGATCATCATGTTCAAGTGTGGTAACAGTAAGAAAAAGTTCTCGAGACCTGACAACCTTCAACGACACGCAAATGCTAAACATGACATTAAAATGTTTGTGTGCAGTCATTGTGCTACCACATTTAACAGACAAGATAGTCTTGCACGTCATGTAAATTTAATGCATGTCAGTTCAGCACCTTTTTCATGTTCAGTTTGCGAACTTGGTTTTTCTGCTGTAAAGCGATATCAATCCCACATGGATGAAGTGCATGGTGAACAAAAAGAATTAAAAACTGTAAAACCAACAACTAGCACGGAGCCTTTAAACGAATGTGATGCTCAAAAGCGTAAAAGTTCTCAAGATTGTGAAAATAGTTGTGCAACAAAAAGAAAGAAGAATGGTGAATCTTCGATAACACATTGTGATGAATGTAATATTGATATACCTTCTTCAATCATTCATGGACATTTACGCAGTATTCATCATAAAAATAACGCTTGCCATGAAAGAAATTCTGGAAATGTTCAACAAATTGGTAGTGCATTTAAAAGTCGAATTGCTAGTTATAGACTTTATAGTAAAGAAAAAACTCAAAGCATTGGATCATTTTAAAAAATGTTCAATCTACTGTGTTTGGCTTGGTAGGTAATGTTTTATTAGAGCATAAAACAATTAAAATGAATTTTGAACTTTTTCGACTCTATGTAAAAACTGGGAGCGAAGGTGAAATTACGGATATCAAGTCCTTTAATACAAAATACATAATTGTTAGCGAATCAACTAATATTAGTGATATATATCAAAATATTTCAAGTGCTATCATTGTGAAGAGTGAAGAGTTCCAGGAAAGGGAGTCAGGCTGGGCGTTGGTTGAAGTACTTTATTTAGAAACCAACCTGAATAAATACAACCCCCTTCGAGCATCATCATACATTGATTTGCCAGGATGGATCAAACGAAAGAAAGCTGTTGTGAACGTAATGAATAGTGATCAAGCATGTTTTGCGTGGGCTGTAACCTCAGCACTCCATCCAGCAGCGATGCATGAGAATGGAACGTAATCTTATCCTCACTATTCTTCAGTGTTAGATTTAAAAGAAATAGAATTTCCTATGGCGATAAAAGACATTCAACGTTTTGAAGAGCTGAACAATGTAAGTATTAATGTTTATGGAATTGAAAATAAGAAAATAGTAGGTCCTCTATATTATACTCAGGAAAAAAAGGATGCTCATGTAAATTTACTATACATAACCGAAGATGGAAATGCTCACTATTTCTGGATAAAACATTTCAGTAGACTTGTTAGTAGTCAGCTATCAAAATGCTATGATAAAAATTGGTTGCGTGATGGCTGTTTGCTATATTTCAGAAAAGAGGATCAACTAACTCAACATCAAAAATGGGGATGTAATCATGTGTGTACGGTATTACGACTCTTAAAAATAACATTCTAAAATTTAAGGATTATGAGAAACAGCTTCGAGTACCATTTGTTATATATGCTGACTTCGAGGCTTTGCTAAAACCAATTAATACATGTTCATCGAATCCAGCCCAACCTTTCACCAACACTACTCACATTCATGAACCTTTTAGCTTTGCATATTATATTAAATGTAGTTATGATGACTCTTTAAATAAGTTTGAGCTCTATAGAGGACCTGATGCACCTAAAGTTTTTATGGAAAGGCTTGAGAAAGATGCCATCCGTATATCCTCTATTTTAAATACGATCATTCCAAAGGAGCCACTAACTTCATCCGAGCAAATGAATTTTGAAACTGAAACTAATTGTTTTATATGTGGTGAATGTTTATATACAGACAGGGTTCGCGATCATGATCATTTAACAGGAAAATATCGTAGTGCTGCTCACCAAGAATGTAATTTAAATTATAGAGTAAGTAAATTCATTCCGGTCATTCTACATAACGGTAGCAAATACGATAACCACTTTATCGTTAAAAATTTGGAGCTTCAGATGTGAAAATTGATGTGATTGCAAATAATAAGGAACAATACATATCGTTCACAAAATACATCAAAACTAGCAATAAACAACCATTAAACTGCGATTTTTAGATTCATTCCGCTTTATGCCGAGTAGTCTTGATAAGCTGGCTAGTAATTTAAAATCAGATCAGTTTCATGAAATTCAACGTGTCTTTCCTAAAGAAGATGATTTTAATTTGATTCGTCAGAAGGGTATATTCCATTATGAATATATTAACTGTGTGGAACGTCTAGAGGAGTGTTCTTTACCACCGAAAGATGCATTTTACAGTTCCTTGAACACAAGTGATATCAGTGATCAGGAATATTTACATGCACAACTTGTATGGACACAGTTCCACATTCAAACTTTAGGAGAATTTTCAGACATATATTTGAAGACAGATGTGTTATTATTAGCAGATGTTTTTGAAAATTTTCGGAATGTTTGTATGAAAACTTATGACCTTGATCCTTGTCAGTATTTCACTGCTCCTGGGTTAATATTCAGTTCAATGTTGAAAAAAACGAAAGTAAATTTAGAATTAATGACTGATATAGACATGATCAATTTCATAAAATCATCAATTCGAGGTGGATTAAGCCAATGTAGTGGACGGTACTCTAAAGCAAATAATAAATACATGCCTAGCTACAACCCTTGTGAAGAGTCAAAATATATTGTCTACCTCGATGCAAATAACCAATATGGTTGGGCTATGAGTCAATATCTACCACTGAAAGATTTTCGCTGGCTGACACAACCTGAAATTGATGTCTTACATGTTGACACTCTTAATTATAACGATGATAAAGGATATATTTTAGAGGTAAATCTTGAGTACCCTAAAGAGTTACATGATGATCATAATGATTTACCATTTTGTCCTGAGAATATGAAATCTCCATAAATCTCATCACGAACAAAAATGTTAATTGCTAATGTAAATGATAAATGAAAATATGTAATACATTATCAAAACTTGAAACAGTGTCTACAGCATGGATTGAAATTAACTAAAATTCATCGCGTATTGCAATTTCATCAGTCAGCATGGCTCAAACCGTATATTGATCTAAACAATAATTTAAGAACACAGTCAACAAACGCGTTTGAAAAAGATTTTTATAAACTCATGAATAATAGTGTTTTTGCAAAGACTATGGAGAATGTTGATAAACGAGTTGATGTAAAGCTGATAACGAAGTGGGAGAATGATGGTAAAAGGTATGGTGCGAGCAACTTAATAAGCAAGCCTAACTTTCATAGCTGGTCAATTATTCATGAGGATTTAGTTGTAATACAAATGAATCGTCTTAAAGTAACTTACAACAAACCCATATATGTGGGTTACACCATTCTGGAATTGTCAAAAACACTTATGTATGAATTTCACTATGATTATGTAAAGAAAAACTATCTTGATAATGCTAAATTACTGTACACAGACACAGATTCTTTTATTTATGAGTTTAAAACTGATGATTTTTATGAGGATATCAAAACTTAGCTAAATAGGTTTGATACAAGTGACTATCCCGAGGATAATATTTACCATTTACCTCTACTAAACAAAAAGTTTCTTGGGAAATTTAAGGATGAATGTGCTGGTGTTATTATAGACACCTTTGTAGGCACAAAATCTAAATCATACAGCTATATGACAATTGATGATGTAGTAGTAAAAAATTAAAAGGAGTGAAAAAGAATGTTGTTAGTAAAGAGTTAGATATAAGTGATTATAAAAACTGTATAGTTAGTAACCCACCTGTATTATATAGGAAAATGTGTGTATTTAGAAGTAAAAATCATAAACTACATACCAATTTGCTGAACAAAGTTGCTTTAAGTAATGAAGACAACAAACGATTCATTATACCCAACACATTTGATACTCTTGCTTGGGGAAACAGTCGCATTGACGACTATTACTTTACTTAAGTCTAATGATCACTATATTGTAATATTTGTAGTGTGTTTTATATTGTAATATTTTTTGTAAAAAACAGTAAGTAGAATGTATAATGTTAGGCTACTGTAGTTTAGTAAAAATAAGATAAGTAACACATTTTAGTGTAAAATCTTTGCTTTTGTATATTACAAAGAAGATTTTTAAAAATCTACAGAATGTGTGAACTAAACAATGGGAATGTAAAAAAAATGTAAAGTGGAACTTGTAGATATCCATGTGTGAAAATGTAAAATGGCTATCACCATTTTAAAATTAAAAAGACATTGTGATCTGGTAAACCGTGTTTTTATTTCACAACAACAAAAATGTACAGAATGTGTAAACTAAACAAGGGGAATGTAAAAAATGGAAAGTGGAAATAGTAAATATTCATGTGTGAAAAAATGAAAATAGCTATCACCATTTTTAAAAATTTAAAAGATATAGTGATCTAGTAAACCTTGTTTTTATTTCATAACATATATGTCTTTACAAAATAGAATACAAAGAAATACCATTTCCTCAATCCTTTTCAATGTTCATGTCCACTCATCATTAACTTCCCTTTCGGCGCGATTGATAGTAGGCGCTATTAGTATACGCGATTGATAGTAGGCGCGATTGGTAGTGGACGTAATTGATAGTAGGCGCTTTTGATAGTAGGTGCGATTGATAGTAGGCGCGATTGATAGAATGCGCGATTGGTAGCAGGCGCTATTAGTAGACGCGATTGATAGTAGACGCGATTGATAGTAGACGCGATTGGTAGTAGGCGCGATTGATAGTAGGCGCTATTGATAGTAGGCGCGATTGATAGTAGGCGCAATTGATAGCAGGCGCTATTAGCAGGCGCGATTGATAGTAGGCGCGATTGATAGTAGGCGCTATTAGTAGACGCGATTGATAGTAGGCGCGATTGGTAGTGGACATTATTGATAGTAGGCGCTATTGATAGTAGGTGCGATTGATAGTAGGCGCGATTGATAGTAGGCGCGATTGGTAGTGGGCGCGATTGATATTAGACGCAATAAATAGTAGGCGCGATTAGTAAGCGCGATTGATAGTAGGCGTAATTGATAGTAGACGCGATTGATAGTAGGCGTGATTGGTAGACCTTGAGGCGATAACCCCTTTTGATTGATCCCTGTTGATTTTCCCCTTGGGACTGGTCCCTGTTGACTAGCCCCTTTGGACGGGTCCTTTTTGAAGGGAGTCATTATCGACGGGCCCCTGCTGATGGGTCACTGTGGACGGATCCCTGTGGACGGGTCCCTGTTGACAGGTCCTTTTGACTAAAAGTGTGTTCAAAAAGTTTCAAAATGGCGGCCGTAGCTTTACTTAACCTAACCTATCTTAACCTAAACCTACGAGGTGTGATCAAAAATTTTTCAAAATAGTGGTCATAGCTTAACTGAACCTAGCCTAACCTAACATAACCTAAACCTACGAGGTGTGATCATAAAGTCCCAAAATGGCTGCCGTAGCTTAACTGATTGATCCCTGTTGATTGACCCCTTTTGATTGATCTCTGTTGATGTATCCCTTTGGACTGGTCCCTGTTGACTAGCCCCCTTTGGACGGGTCCTTTTTGAAGGGAGTCATTTTGTTTACGGGTCCCGGAGGACGGGTCCCTGTGGCGGGTCCTTTGGACTGATCCCTATGGACTGGCCCTTGCATTTTATCCAAATTATGTCAAAGGGGACCCGCCACAGGGACCCGTCCTCCGGGACCCGTAAAAAAAATGACTCCCTTCAAAAAGGACCCGTCCAAAGGGGGCTAGACAACAGGGACCAGTCCAAAGGGATACTTCAACAGAGATCAATCAAAAGGGGTCAATCAACAGGGATCAATCAGGTAAGCTACGGCAGCCATTTTGGAACTTTTTGATCACACCTCGTAGGGTTAGGTTTGGTTGAGTTAAGCTATGACCGCCATCTTGGGACTTTATGATCACATCTCGTAGGTTTAGGTTAGGTTAGGTTAGGCTAGGTTCAGTTAAGCTATGACCAATATATAGAAAAATTTTTGAGCACACCTCGTAGGTTTAGGTTAAGTAAAGATACGGCCGCCATTTTGAAACTTTTTGAACACACTTTTAGTCAAAAGGACCTGTCAACAGGGACCCATCCACAGGGATCCGTCCACAGTGACCCGTCAGCAGGGGCCCGTCAAAAATGACTCCCTTCAAAATGGACCCGTCCAAAGGGGCTAGTCAACAGGGACCAGTCCCAAGGGGCAAATCAACAGGGATCAATCAAAAGGGGTTATCGCCTCAAGGTCTACCAATCACGCCTACTATCAATCGCGTCTACTATCCATTACGCCTACTATCAATCGCGCCTACTATCAATCGCGCTTACTAATCGCGCCTTCTATTTATTGCGCCTAATATCAATCGCGCCTACTACCAATCGCGCCTACTATCAATCGCACCTTCTATCAATAGCGCCTACTATCAATAACGTCCACTACCAATCGCGCCTACTATCAATCGCGTCTACTAATAGCGCCTACTATCAATCGCGCCTACTATCAATCGCGCCTACTAATAGCGCCTACTATCAATCGCGCCAACTATCAATAGCGCCTACTATCAATCGCGCCTACTACCAATCGCGCCTACTATCAATCGCGTCTACTAATAGCGCCTGCTACCAATCGCGCATACTATCAATCGCGCCTACTATCAATCGCACCTACTATCAAAAGCGCTTACTATCAATTACGTCCACTACCAATCGCGCCTACTATCAATCGCGTCTACTAATAGCGCCTACTATCAATCGCGCCTACTATCAATCGCGCCTACTATCAATCGCGTCTACTAATAGCGCCTACTATCAATCGCGCCAACTATCAATAGCGCCTACTATCAATCGCGCCTACTACCAATCGCGCCTACTATCAATCGCGTCTACTAATAGCGCCTGCTACCAATCGCGCATACTATCAATCGCGCCTACTATCAATCGCACCTACTATCAAAAGCGCTTACTATCAATTACGTCCACTACCAATCGCGCCTACTATCAATCGCGTCTACTAATAGCGCCTACTATCAATCGCGCCTACTATCAATCGCGCCTACTATCTATCGCGTCTACTAATACCGCCTACTATCAATCGCGCCAACTATCAATAGCGCCACTATCAATCGCGCCTACTACCAATCGCGCCTACTATCAATCGCGTCTACTAATAGCGCCTGCTACCAATCGCGCATACTATCAATCGCGCCTACTATCAATCGCACCTACTATCAAAAGCGCCTACTATCAATTACGTCCACTACCAATCGCGCCTACTATCAATCGCGTCTACTAATAGCGCCTACTATCAATCGCGCCAAAAGGGAAGTTAATGATGAGTGGACATGAACATTGAAAAGGATTGAGGAAATGGTATTTCTTTGTATTCCATTTTGTAAAGCCATATATGTTGTGAAATAAAAACAAGGTTCACAAGATCACTATATCTTTTTAATTTTTAAAAATGGGGATAGCTATTTTCATTTTTTTCACACATGAATATTTACTATTTCCACTTTCCATTTTTTACATTCACCTTGTTTAGTTTACACATTCTGTACATTTTTGTTGTTGTGAAATAAAAACACGGTTTACCAGATCACAATGTATTTTTAATTTTAAAATGGTGATAGCCATTTTACTTTTTCACACATGGATATTTACAATTTCCACTTAACATTTTTTACATTCCCCTTGTTTAGTTCACACATTCTGTAGATTTTTTAAAATCTTCTTTGTAATATACAAAACAAACATTTTACACTAAAATGTGTTACTTATCTTATTTTTACTGAACTACAGTAGCCTATCATTATACATTCTACTTACTGTTTTTTACAAAAAATATTACAATATAAAACACACTACAAATATTACAATATAGTGATCATTAGACTTAAGTAAAGTAATAGTCGTCAATGCGACTGTTTCCCCAAGCAAGAGTATCAAATGTGTTGGGTATAATGAATCGTTTGTTGTCTTCATTACTTAAAGCAACTTTGTTCAGCAAATTGGTATGTAGTTGATGATTTTTACTTCCAAATACACACATTTTCCTATATAATACAGGTGGGTTACTAACTATACAGTTTTTATAATCACATATATATCTAACTCTTTACTAACAACATTCTTTTTCACTCCTTTTAATTTTTTTACTACTACATCATCAATTGCCATATAGCTGTATGATTTAGATTTTGTGCCTACAAAGGTGTCTATAATAACACCAGCACATTCATCCTTAAATTTCCCAAGAAACGTTTTGTTTAGTAGAGGTAAATGGTAAATATTATCCTCGGGATAGTCACTTGTATCAAACCTATTAGGCTAAGTTTTGATATCCTCATAAAAATCATCAGTTTTAAACTCATAAATAAAAGAATCTGTGTCTGTGTACAGTAATTTAGCATTATCAAGATAGTTTTTCTTTACATAATCATAGTGAAATTCATACATAAGTGTTTTTGACAATTCCAGAATGGTGTAACCATCATTCTCCCACATTGTTATCAGCTTTACATCAACTCGTTTATCAACATTCTCCATAGTCTTTCCAAAAACACTGTTATTCATGAGTTTATAAAAAAATTTTCAAACGCGTTTGTTGACTGTGTTCTTAAATTATTGTTTAGATCAATATACGGTTTGAGCCATGCTGACTGATGAAATTGCAATACGCGATGAATTTTAGTTAATTTCAATCTATGCTGTAGACACTGTTTCAAGTTTTGATAATGTATTACATATTTTCATTTATCATTTACATTAGCAATTAACATTTTAGTCCGTGATCAGATGTATGGAGATTTCATATTCTCAGGACAAAGTGGTAAATCATTATGATCATCATGTAACTCTTTAGGGTACTCAAGATTTACCTCTAAAATATATCCTTTATCATCGTTATAATTAAGAGTGTCAACATGTAAGACATCAATTTCAGGTTGTGTCAGCCAGCGAAAATCTTTCAGTGGTAGATATTGACTCATAGCCCAACCATATTGGTTATTTGCATCGAGGTAGACAATATACTTTGACTCTTCACAAGGGTTGTAGCTAGGCATGTATTTATTATTTGCTTTAGAGTACCGTCCACTACATTGGCTTAATCCACCTCGAATTGATGATTTTATAAAATTGATCATGTCTATATCAGTCATTAATTCTAAATTTACTTTCGTTTTTTTCAACATTGAACTGAAAATTAACCCAGGAGCAGTGAAATACTGACAAGGATCAAGGACATAAGTTTTCATACAAACATTCCGAAAATTTTCAAAAACATCTGCTAATAATAACACATCTGTCTTCAAATATATGTCTGAAAATTCTCCTAAAGTTTGAATGTGGAACTGTGTCCATACACGTTGTGCATGTAAATATTCCTGATCACTGATATCACTTGTGTTCAAGGAACTGTAAAATGAATCTTTCGGTGGTAAAGAACACTCCTCAAGACGTTCCACACAGTTAATATATTCATAAGGGAATATACCCTTCTGACGAATCAAATTAAAATCATCTTCTTTAGGAAAGACACGTTGAATTTCATGAAACTGATCTGATTTTAAATTACTAGCCAGCTTATCAAGACTACTCGGCATAAAGCGGAATGAATCTAAAAATCGCAGTTTAATGGTTTTTTTATTGCTAGTTTTGATGTATTTTGTGAACGATATGTATTGTTCCTTATTATTTGCAATCACATCAATTTTCACATCTGAAGCTCCAAATTCTTTAACGATAAGGTGGTTATCGCATTTGCTACCGTTATGTAGAATGACCGGAATGAATTTACTTACTCTATAATTTAAATTACATTCTTGGTGAGCAGCACCACGATATTTTCCTGTTAAATGATCATGATCGCGAACCCTGTCTGTATAAAAACATTCACCACATATAAAACAATTAGTTTCAGTTTCAAAATTCATTTGCTCTGATGAAGTTAGTGGCTCCTTTGGAATGATCGTATTTAAAATAGAGGATATACGGATGGCATCTTTCTCAAGCCTTTCCATAAAAACTTTAGGTGCATCAGGTCCTCTATAGAGCTCAAACTTATTTAAAGAGTGATCATAACTACATTTAATATAATATGCAAAGCTAAAAGGTTCATGAATGTGAGTAGTGTTGGTGAAAGGTTGGGCTGGATTCGATGAACATGTATTAAATGGTTTTAGCAAAGCCTCGAAGTCAGCATATATAACAAATGGTACTCGAAGCTGTTTATCATAATCCTTAAAATTTAAAATGTTATTTTTAGGAGTCGGTAATACCGTACACACATGATTACATCCCCATTTTTGATGTTGAGTTAGTTGATCCTCTTTTCTGAAATATAGCAAACAGCCATCACACAACCACTTTTTACCATCGCATTTTGATAGTTGACTACTAACAAGTCTACTGAAATGTTTTATCCAGCAATAGTGAGCATTTCCATCTTCGATTATGTATAGTAAATTTACATGAGCATCCTTTTTTTCCCTGAGTAATATAGAGGACCTGCTATTTTCTTATTTTCAATTCCATAAACATTAATACTTACATTGTTCAGCTCTTCAAAACGTTGAATGTCTTTTATCGCCATAGGAAATTCTATTTCTTTTAAATCTAACACTGAAGAATAGTGAGGATAAGATGACGTTCTATTCTCATGCATCACTGCTGGATGGAGTGCTGAGGTTACAGCCCACGCAAAACATGCTTGATCACTATTCATTACGTTCACAACATCTTTCTTTCGTTTGATCCATCCTGGCAAATCAATGTATGATGATGCTCGAAGGGGGTTGTATTTATTCAGGTTGGTTTCTAAATAAAGTACTTCAACCAACGCCCAGCCTGACTCCCTTTCCTGGAACTCTTCACTCTTCACAATGATAGCACTTGAAATATTTTGATATATATCACTAATATTTGTTGATTCGCTAACAATTATGTTTTTTTGTATTAAAGGATTTGATATCCGTAATTTCACCTTCGCTCCCAGTTTTTACATAGAGTCGAAAAAGTTCAAAATTCATTTTAATTGTTTTATGCTCTAATAAAACATTACCTACCAAGCCAAACACAGTAGATTGATTTTTTTTTTTAAATTATTCAATGCTTTGAGTTTTTTCTTTTCTATAAAGTCTATAACTAGCAATTCGACTTTTAAATGCACTACCAATTTGTTGAACATTTCCAGAATTTCTTTCATGGCAAGCGTTATTTTTATGATGAATACGGCGTAAATGTCCATGAATGATTGAAGAAGGTATATCAATATTACATACATCACAATGTGTTATCGAAGGTTCACCATTCTTCTTTCTTTTTGTTGCACAACTATTTTCACAATCTTGAGAACGTTTACGCTTTTGAGCATCACATTCGTTTAAAGGCTCCGTGCTAGTTGTTGGTTTTACAGTTTTTAATTCTTTTTGTTCACCATGCACTTCATCCATGTGGGATTGATATCGCTTTACAGCAGAAAAACCAAGTTCGCAAACTGAACATGAAAAAGGTGCTGAACTGACATGCATTAAATTTACATGACGTGCAAGACTATCTTGTCTGTTAAATGTGGTAGCACAATGACTGCACACAAACATTTTAATGTCATGTTTAGCATTTGCGTGTCATTGAAGGTTGTCAGGTCTTGAGAACTTTTTCTTACAGTCACCACACTTGAACATGATGATCACTTTCGAAATTACCTATAAAAGAAAGAAATCATAAATGTTAATACATTATAAAACAAAGTACAATATAAATAGTTTAATTACATTCCAGTTAATGGTTATAGCAGGGTATTTAAATCTATCATCTGTGAACTCCTAGCAAGTCTAACTTCATGTAGTTCTAACTGGGGGTTACTATATACCACTGTCACTGACACCTAGCGTCGAACATTGGAAATTGATAGAGTGGTAGAAACCAGTGGTCGCCAGTTAAGTGAGCTAAGTGTGACGTCATAGCCAGTCTTAAAACAAGTCTTAACTTGTAGAACATGTCACGTGATAAAAACCAGCAGCCACCAGTTAAGTGAGCTAAGTGTGACGTCATAGCCAGTCATAAAGCAAGTTTAAACTTGTAAAAACATGTCACGTGACAAGGTTAAGTTAGGTAAAGTTAGGTTATGTTAGGTGAACTGAGGTTAAGTCTTCAAATATTCCCTCTGTCACTGACACCTAGCAATGAACATTCAGACTTAATAGAGCGGTAATCAAAATCTAACCTACAAAATTAGCTTTACACACCATGGTCAAGTAGTTCCAACTTTTGACTGCCAAATATACCATTTTCACTGACATGTAGTGGTGAACATTGGAAAATATCACTCTAAATGTTTAAAAGTTATTAGAGGGGTACTTACCTTTTTATAATTTAACAACTGCTGCCACTGAATGAACAGATTGTAGGAATCTGGTAACCTACAGGTACCCAATTATCTGTAAACAAATCAATCAATCAATCAAAAAATACATTCCAATCAATAACTTCAACATCAATTAGTAATAAAAGACTACAATCCATTAATAATAAGAACTTACCCTGCAAAATAATTTAATGATTTTCTACCAAAAAGGATTTTTTACAACTCTTGAGCAGTAATAGAGCACTGTTCACTCAAAGCGAGTAATAAAGACTGACAGTAGGGAAATATATGACACCTCTCTTATATAAACTCCCATCGCTCGTGTCAGCAGTTTTTTGTAGATCATTGCAATTCCTTTCTCAATACAGCTGAGAGTCCAAAGTACACTAGGAACACCTGTGTGGTATCCAATGACTGCTGACTTTGCATGATCATCACACATTGTCTTGATCAACACCTGGGGTTTCAAATTACTGCAGCGTCAGTCATAGCAACAGCAGTGTGCGCTCTCTGCCATGCCAGCAACATGACACCGGAAGGAACATCTGTGTAATATCCAATAACTGCTAACTTTGCATGATCATCACCCATTGTCTTCATGAACACTTGCGGTTTCAAATAACTGCAGCGTTAGTCATAGCAACAGATCTGCGCGCTCTCTGTCATGTCTGTAATATGACACAGAAAGTAACAAGACGTCTTACTGCACGTACCATCTCCTCAGTTTTAACATCTTAAGAACATGTATTATTCTCTTTCAACTACAAATGACCCATCCATCCACCAAGTCAGATCCCTTGTATGATCACATGTATTCGTCACTTTCCTTTCATATCGTTATTACATTATAGTAGTGGAGGATTAGTGAACAACGTCAGTTCAACACACTGCTTTACACGCAAAATGTAGTTAGGCCCTTTGACATAATTTAAATAAATTCATGGGCTAGTCCGTGGGAACCAGGCCAAAGGGACCCGTCCAAAGGGATCAGTCCAAAGGGACTCGTCCACAAGGACTCGTCCACAAGGACTCGTCAACAATGATCTGTCAACAAGGACTCGTCCACAAGGACTTGTCCACACAGACTCATCCACAATGACCTGTCAACAATAACCTGTCAACAAGGACCCGTCCACACGAAACCGCTCCCCCACCCTCTTCAAAAGCCATGAGTGGGCATGCATAAAAACAAAAAACAAGCATGTTAATTCATAGTGGCTATCCACCGTATACATGTCTCTTGTGTAGAACAACGTTTCATTCCATATTGGCATTCAAACTCTCACATGTTGCAATTAGAAAGAGAGATTCTCTAAAAAATTAAAATGTCACCCCCTAGTAGGGGTAGGTTTTATTTTGGGGTAGAGATATGTTGTGCAATGGAAAGGGGGTGTCAGCCCGAGTTCAATGACACCTCATTTGTCAAAATACGACCATGCGTTCGAGAGATATCGCGCCGCCGCCATCTTGTGTGGAGGGTGTGGAGTTGGAGGGTGTAGAACTGTTACAAATACACTACTTATATCTTTCACAAATTGCAGTGTTAGGCCCAGACGCTTCACTGGGTCCAGATGTAAATGGTGCCTTACATCCTTATAAACAGGCTAAATCACGACTCGTCGGACACCACTGCAGGCTTCCAGACAGCTATTGTATACTAACCGTGCTGTTCGGTCCATTGAAGGCTGGCACACACAAACTACGGTACTTCACTGCCATGGTCATATGTCAGCGATGAATGTCCACATGACCACCTGATAGCAGTTTTACAAACTCTACATAGATCCAAAGAAACTAGTGTGCTATTTCAAAGCAACGACTACCTTCCTTTGTCCGTGGAGCTTATACAGGCTACAGTGGGTTGAAGTTAAGTGAAGCAACAACTCCATCGTACGTTATGGAGTTTGGTGCTGATATATACTATTTTGTGCAAAATGAAGGTATTAAGTCTAGTTTTAAATTCATAATACTCAGCTTGACACACATGTAGACAACGAAATCTTTCAGACACATAAAATGAATGGCACAGAATATCCCATGAAAAATCTATCTTTATAATTGCTGATAATTCTGAGAACACCACAACCTCTTCAACTTATAGGCCTACTCTATATATGAAAAGACGACGGATCCGTTGAGGATACTGCATGTATGCTTGGCAAGTTGACGATCCTGATCTTGTTCGCAGGCGTAGCGCTTTGATGTATAATATTCAGTTGAGCATGTCAGCTAAGAAGGTGGAGGAGGTCACAACATTTATGATAAGGCATTAACAAAATTAAGAGTTCCTCAAAAGGTCATCCCAATACCTTCCTTGATATTAGGACGAAATTATTCTATTTCAAGGTCCAATGTTCAGAATATGAGCATTATCATCTGAGATTTCAAAGAACAACTGTTATTACTAAAATAATCCATCCAATCAATTTTCGGATCATGTAATCTCATGGTTATTTGAACTTATTTTATTCCTGGCGAAAGTAATATTTTATTATTATCAGAGTAGGATTTTTAGAGATTTACTGGATCAGAAATTATTTAATTAATCAACGGAATAGTATTTCCAGGTTTCTCAATCATCTAGATTCCTGGAAAATAAATGCATCCCATCATCCAATTATTTCAATCAGGACACGGCAAGGTTTTCAGCAAGGCTAATTATTCTCGGCCATGAAATACCAACTCACTCTTAAAGTGCTTACTCAAATGTCGGTAATTGTACTGCAATATCAGAGTATAGAATTCTTCTGATGATAGGCATAACTGGTTTTATATGTGATTGACTACACCGTCCTCACCCTTCTTTACCTGAGTATGGGACCCTCAAAACCGGGATTTAAACATTATTACCATTTCATTTATTCACATTATTAATCAATTATTATTTCAATAATGACCACTCAGCTACACAGCCTGGACTTAATGGCTCATTACAATACCATCATATGGGACTATGTCACACGCTTGCAACACTATCTAAAAACCTTTATATCATTAAACCAGGCCCACCACATAGGTGCAATTCAATTAAGTGTCTTCTCTGTTACACTCCGGCCTCATGCAGTATTACTTCAACACACATGGTTATCCTACATTACACAAACTTGATTATATGAACAAACTTCCGTTCCCAAAATTATTATTCTTCATGACAATCATGCTTCCAGCATTTCATTATATTCAAAATTTCCGACGTTCTGAATTAAAATCCGTTATTATACATTTACTGTTTTCAATTAATTATCACCAGGAATTATCTGAACAATTTCCAACCATATCGTCATTGATAATTAGTTAATTAATTCCGACTATCAGTCGTAATGCATTTGCGTATCAAATTATTATGTTCCAATTTTACAATGTAATATTGCAATGTTTGTTTCATATCTGATCATATTTATTTATATTAAGATTGTAAATCACAGAAAATCGCGTTCCTGTCATCTGATAATTCCTCCTGAATATGTTACTCAAACTTAGAATGGATGTCCGACTTCATCCTCAACAAACCTAACTAAACATGAAAATCACAAACTGTCATGTCGAAATAATGACATCTAAATTTAATCTAAACCATCTACTGTACATATAATATTTAAAGATCTCCAACATACAGAAAATTATTAGGCCTAGAATGGCTCAAATACCATCTATATATCCGTCCAATATCATGACTGTACTTGTCCAGTTGAATTCCAAACGAAGTCTTTTCACCAGAAGGCTCCAAAAATAACTTGCCTCAGAAAAATCCATAAATGTGCCGTTGGCTTCCCAAAATAAATTTAATCCGTAGTATCCTAAGTGGTTGACAGTATAGTCGAAATTGCGAATCAAATACACTAGCTACTATAGTAAAGATGACGCTTACATTCTGATGATCTTGTAGCGAGGCTCCTTCTTCCGTAGAACTCCATCTATCGCATGTGCGGAAGCGTACATCACTGCGATCACATGTTCTTGCTGCATCGCACCTGCTTGGCACCCATCATCGTAGAAATGTTTCCAAACATCTTCCGACATCTCACCTCACCTCCGTTGCGTTTAACAACACATAATGACGGTTCGATTAATTGTGTTATTACTATTATAATGCTGATCTGGCACCATACTGTTATCATTTGAGTTCCAATTAACACTTGTAGCTTTTGCTACTGCAAAATCACCTATTTCGACTATGCACTGTCCGTGTTCTATATACATTCACTCCGTGATTTCAGAATAAAATTTGAATGCCTCGGCCATTGGTTCAAATTTTGCAGTAACTTGCTTAAGACTCTCATAATCTGTACGGTACACTAACAAACTTTAGAGCGGTTTTCCAATGTAATTCAGTACAACTGCTATTCACTATGCTATGAAAAGTTTCCACGTTGCCTACGTGAGATTGGATTATTCTTCGCCAGAAACTTGCACATACAAAGTTTGGGCTCACCTCGACGGCTGTTAGTTTGGAATATTCTTCCCCACAAACTTGCGCACACAAAGTTTGGGCCCACCTACGACGCCTAACATGGTCATTGGATTATTCGTCCAAAACCACAATCGTTGGCTATGTTTTCCAGCTTTAGATCGGTACCCTCAGACAGGATTAGTCAAGCTCACCAGATCGTGCGTGGACGAGATCCGGAATAATTGTGTCAGCTCCACACCTGCTGCTCATCACCTTCCTGTCCACATGGTGGAAAATCGTCTGTGCCCATTGCTATTCACGCATCTGCGAATATCTTCGGTCCCAATTAACGGATTTTCTTGATCTCTTCGGCATAATCCCTGGAAATATTTTGTGCATATTCCCACGATGTTTCGATGGTTCTACCTCTTCATTTTTTGACATATTGCTATTTCTTCCTTCTTTCGTCATGGCGATACTCTCTCCCTCTGTTGTCACCTGAACGAAATATCCCAAGCTCTGAGCAGCGCGCTTTTCAAATCTCGCAAATCATAATAACAACAACATGTGCTCTTCATCAATATGGGTACAGTATAAACATTATTATCGACCACATCGTGGTGTAGCGGCTAGCGTTCTTGGCCGTCGCCCTGGAGGTCTGAGTTTGATTCCCGGCTCTGCCAAGGAATTTTAATTTTTTTGCGAGTCTTGGAACGGGGTGGACTCAGATTTGTGGGGCAAAATGAGGAGGGTTTGATTCCCACTTCAACCATCCTGGAAGAGGTTTTCCGTGGTTTCTCCACTTCTACTCCAGGATAATGCTGTGAAGGTCCCTAACTTAAGTTCATGGTTGCCTCCGCAATCCTGTTCCCAATATACAAATACACACACAAATACAGCCATCACGATAACACAGGTTATCACACAAATTCCACCCATACACGGGGCTGTATGACCATGATGTCACAACCACTAAATTATGCAACAACTGGCCCCGGTGGCCAAGAGCGCTAACGTACTACCTCGTGCCTCAGTGGCATCGGGAGAGTTTAGGTTCGAATGTCACCTCGGCCGTGCGGAACATGGATTTCGTAGTTTCCCAATTTTACCACCACGCAAATGCCGGGACGGTTCCTTTCAATTGGTCCACGGCCGATTTACTTTAAAAATTCCTTCCCTAACCTGTCCTGAAAGGAAAATATATGACCATTGGCCATGAAATTCAGAAACAACAACAAACATAAATATCACATATTTCCATTAGTTTACCCAATGGATGCCTGTAGCTTTGTTTTATTTTAATTAGCAGAAAATAGAAACATACAGTAGACCAGAATGTCAATGTTACTTAAAATTATTTTGACCACATTTCATTGCTCAATGTCCTGATTGGATAAGATCCAGTGTACTGTATTATGATGTAGCTGTTGTATCCCTGAGGAGAAATCACTGAAGCTGTTCTGTAAACCTAACAGGAATATTACGTCCTTCACTAATGAACTTCCAGTCAACGCTAATACGATTCCCTCTTGCAAAATATATCCCATCCAAAGCAAATCGGTCCCTGAAACCATTACACATAGCCAAGAATTTTCTACCTCCAGCTACTAAAATTACCATAGTAAACTCTGTGATAATGCTCTTTCCCGATTATTCTGACGTGCACAGCTGTCTAAACGCAATTCACCAGCAGACTGCTGGAAGCGCATATCGCATCCAGACACTACTGTAGACTAGGTTTTCTGCCTGAAATCATATTACCCTGTGTTATTGAGTTATCAGTAAAAGTTTTAACACGATACACTAGGGAAGAGACATTTTGACTCCCAGATCTTAATGTAAACATTCTAGTTTTTACTCAAAATTATCTGGTTTTCAGTTTTACCAAGCTCTCTGCTTAGTAGCAAGCAACTGACAATTCACATATCACTAAATTCATGACCATTCATGCACTAATTGCTACACAGAACTTCACCTCACTATGTTAGGTGTAGCAAGCGTCTGGAACCACCATTGCAAATCCCGGGGTCAGATTAATTCTTCAGAAACTAATTTGAGAAAACATTTTTTTTCACATGAACGCATTATTATACGATTTTATCTTTTCGTTTACCTTCACTGTCGCTGCCCCAGTTACAAGAGCAAAGTACTAACAAGAGAAAAAAAATAACACGGTTCATCAAACTGTACCACTCACACCCATGTACTCCCATTAGAAAACGTAATGTCTCAAGCCACAAAAGAACGATTCAAGAGCACCTCATTGAAGGTAAATAGAGTAAAAATTAAACAAATAATTTTTTTAACGGAAACTAAACCATAAGCTAAAAGTAAAATTGACTTATTGCCCTGAGATTTTCCATGGTCTAGGGCCTACTATAAACCTTCCAGCTTCCATCTGCATTGAAATAGGAAAAGAGAAAGAAAGACGCTGGGATACGGGATGTTTAACAAGGACATTAAGGAAGGGAAAGTTAATAGTTTCCTCTGGACATGAGAGTTACAAAGGAAACGCTCAAAGGCAAGGAAAGACAGTTATCATTGTAATTTTAAAAAAAATATTTTTTTCTGGTAGTAAAGGAATCTGTATTTTCTTGTAAATATGTGCAATTGTTCCATCAGATTTGTGACAAAGAGCTGTACAATTAATATTGATACTCATTCATCTCTTTAAGGTGTATCTAACCGCCTTATTTGGATACTTTTACTATGAGCACTTCTTTAATACTGTTTCAGAATTTACTGACGTTATAGGTTATGTTATACCAAAACCAACGCTTTTAGTTTTTGTGTTAAACAAATAACTTGAATGTGAAGATTGGAATAAATATTCGGCTATCAGTCGCAAATGTATTATCAAGAGGAGGTTTGTAACTTTCGAAAGACTTATTATTATTATTATTATTATTATTATTATTATTACTTAAATTGTATTCCTAATATTAGAATTACTAGAACACCCTTGCTGATCCGCAGCATTCATGTCAATAATCCTATAGCACTTCTTCCCATACGACAGTTTCTGTTCCCATTCTTTTATTCTAATGACCTGAGCAGACAGTTACCGTCGCCTTTAATTTTTATAACATCTGTCAATGAGGTTCGCCTCCGATTCGTCATAACAATCATTGTGTTGAGAGCACACACAACCTCTAAGATCGAATGTTGAAACAAAATGCCAGTCTGTCAGCGATTGCATGATGCAGTGGGGCAGGCCATCTGGCTCCTAGACGCATGCACTTTTAGATTATTTGACTCACTCCTCCTCTCTCAACGGCTGGCACACAGCTTGGCCAGAAGAATGACCATGGTTAAATGAATAGTCACAATTATATTAGTACACGTATAACAGAATTGAGTAAAATGGGGCTCAATGAATAATGTATAACGAGCATAGTGTCTCAAGCCAACAACCGTCGTCGCTGCACAATTGCTTGTCAGGATATTACAGTTTGAGTAAAAGGTGGCATGTGAGCTTGATGCAATTATGTATTCACAAATACACAGATGACAGAATTAGAAAGTTGGGACTCAATGAATAATGCGCAATGTGCATAGCACCACAGGTCAACAAACGTCATCGTAGCATACATAATTATCAAGATATTTCAATTTTAAATAAAGGTAAGATATCGTCCCTATTATTTTAATAAGTAAGATTATAAGGTTATTATTATTATCATCACAAATATTACTTTATTATTATTATTGTTATTATTATTATTAACAAGGTAAATTCTTCAACATATGCCAGTTTGGAAGCAACTTGGTGTATTTGACTTTTCTGTTCTTTACGCCCGAATTCCCTTCCTGAAAGCAAGTGTTTATTATGGAAAGTTCCATCCAGCAGACGCAAGGATTCGGCTCTTGGCTAGCTATATAAATTACCATTCCACTATCACCAACTCTGAAATATCATTGGATTAAGGTGGGATCAAATCCGCTATCTGGAATTTTCAAGACCAATGCTTATAATATTGGTGAAGAGTGAGTCTTATTTCTTACAAAAGCAAAGAAAGCGTGAACATACAATAAACCCATGCCTAATTAGGGGTTGTAATTTATTGGTTTAGTCCTGTTTAGATAATAAATATCGCCAGTGATAGGTATTTTGAAGGCCTTCACTAATTACAATCAGCAAGGAACAGTCTTAATTTTGTCAGAACCTACCGTGCGGCGTCGTTTCATGTCAAGGGAACGAACGAACCTCAAACCTGATGCTGTTATTCATCCTCAGTGTCGATATATAATAGTACGTTATGCAACGAGCCAATAATGGCAATAATTAAGACACGAGTATATTTATAAAACGAGCGAAGCAAGTTTTATCATTTCCATACGAGTGTCTTAATTACCATTACAGGCGAGTTGCATACGACTGTTTGTGTTCGACGATATAACTATTTTATGTTCGAACATAAATATTCATAAATATCTGTCGAGATTTCGACAGTTTTGCGTACTGAACAGAGCGTATGGGACGCAGAGAATACCAAGGCCTCCTAGAATACCCCACTATGACACTAGAAGCCACACAGTGAAATTAATATAGAAGGCCGTGGAAGTCTGCGCAGGTGCGATGCTATCCTTACCTAATAGGTCACACAACTATTTCTTGAGCTCTGATTGGTGCGAGAAACTCTTTCAAAATGAAAAATAGTGTTATAATGACCCTCATTATGATACAGTTTTCTGAAATATAGTATTAACATTTCGACATCGTCGAACATAAAATTATTAATAACGCGCTTGAATGAAGGGAGGCGTGGTCGTGCAGTGGTCCATTTACTTTCCTGTTAATGCTAGTGAAGTGTCACACGTGTGGTTGTTCAGATTCCACTTAAGTTAAACGCCATATGGTTTATGAACACGATATTAATAATCACGTGTAATAACACGATTCTTTTCACGTTCCAATGTTGATACGTAACAACCCTGTTGCCCCCTTAATAATTATCTCTTTATATTTATCTTTGCAGCTTCGTCGACATTCTACTTTTGCTCCCCTTGCCCTCTACATCTGAGTGTATTTAACTCCATGACGGTCACCCTTATCCATTTGCATCATATGGCCCCACCATCTAAGATGACTAAGGTGCACAGCTTCATCAATCGTGTTCAATCCTATCTCTGTCGTGACTGCCATCATGTATAACTAAAGACCATTCTTTTTTTATTTCTTGTAAAGTCCGATTATTGTAATTCTTGAATTTATTAATTTTTGAAATGTTTCTTGCACCTTCACCTCCCATGAACAGGTGAAATTCACACATGAAACATTAACAAAACTTCATATAGAGTAACGGGAAACGCATTTGACGTACTTCGGTGGCTGAACGCGGTGCGGATCATACCACAACTCTATCATTTACGTATCTTCTTGGGACTTCCTTATGTTCCCCATGCTGCTTACTCAGAGACCAGTATTCCGTTTCTTTCCCAGGCACACTGGGGCTCGTCCACGTTGACACGTCTCCTGTAGACCCACAGACTGCTTGGCTGCCACAAGGCACCAATGCTGGATGGCCTGTTGGAAAGGTCTGGCGTAAAGTTTATCCCGCTATCGGTTGTCACACTGGTAAAACCAAGAGTTCGAATCTAATAATTACTGGTGGTGTTAGTAAAAATTGTCACACAATACAACGTACAAGGAACGTGGAGTGTTTATGCATGAAGGGGTTGTCTTATCAGACTGTGTTTCGACCACCAGGTTCACGGTTACCTCAGAGAAAGGCCTGATCGACCAAGAAGACACCAAAATGCGTTGATACGACCAACTAGCTTCGCCCATTCCTATGATGTGTCCCCCTTTAAGACCGTTGAATAGATAAAGGTTTCCATAATGATTGTAAAGGCATATTTTGCAGTCTTGGAAAGGTCTGGCGTAAAGTTTGTCCTACCATCGGTTGTCACACTGGTAAAACCATCAGTTCGAATCGTATAATTACTGGTGTTGTTAGTAAACATTGGCACACAATACAACGAACAAGCAACGCGGAGAGTTTACGGATGAAAGGGTTATCTCATCAGTCAGTGTGTTACGGCCATATGGTGCAAGGTTACCTCTCAGAAGGACCTGATCGGCTCAGATAGCGCCAAGTGCGATGATACGACCAACTAGTTTCGTCCATTTCTATGACAACGGTTTCTTTAATGATTGTAAAGGCATGTTCAGCAGTCAGTGATCACCTCCTAACGGGTCAAATTCAGCCATGTAATATTGGCGAAGATTCTTGTAGAGCAACGGGAAACTCATTTGAAGCACTTGGTTGACCCGACGGGGTGACTGATCGTACCACAAATACAATCAATTACGTACCTTCATGAGATGGATCCGCTCACATGCCCCATTGTATGGCGATGTGAACTTCATATTTCATTTTGTCGATGAGTTTATGAACTAATCTGAGCTACCAGTACCTTGATTTCAACTGCTTTAAATCGTAACAGGGCATCCCTTTTGAGCTCAATACTTACTGGGTCGTAAGTTATCAATGTGTTTTGAGGAACTAGGGAGATAGTGGTCATCAGCTGCATGCTCCTAAGTCTTGAATGAAATATGTTTGGGTTGTTGATTCAACATCATGATCATGTAGCCCCGTGTACTTGGGTTTGTGTGGAATTTTTCTGAGAACTTGTGTTACTGAGATGGCTGTATTCGTGTGTGTGGTTCTAATTCAGGTAAGAATTGGGAGGGAGGCAGACGTGGTCTCAATTTAGGAACCATCATGGACTTCATCTGATCTAGAAGTGGTCTACCCGGAAAACCACTTCCAGAATGGCTGAGGTGGGAATCGAACCCATTTCTTCTCATTTTTGCCTCACGGGGCTGAGTGTACCCCCTGCCAGTCCTCAAACCAGAATTATATACCTTGGCAGAGCGGGTAATCTAACCCGGGCCTCCGTGGTGACAACCAAGAATGCTAGCTAGTACGCAAGTAAGCGGACGAATGAAATATGGGCAATGACCTTCGTTTCTTGGTGTATCTGTACTTTTTGGGGAAGTATGAATCATCGGGAAAGCCACAATGCTAACACTGACCTATGGTTGAATAGGGGAATAAAATGATCATTTTGAGGATCACGGTTGGTTGAATTCAAACGCAGATATCTCCCAAATGCCATGGCCAGCAGAAAGAGTTTACTGCTTATCCAGAGAATCTCTGCTGACGCTAAAATATGCGTGATCCCCACTTCGGTAGTTTTGTGCACAAAATCATCACATGCAGGCAGTGCTCGCGTGTGCCTATTAGATGCCGTCAGTGTTTGCATACATGAGAGATACTTGACACATGAAGCGTGCTCGCGTGTTCGCATTAACCATACAGAAACATCTGACCTAGCAAACATCTTCCATTCAACGAGTCTCGTTCTAGGAGAGCTGCGGACCAGAAGTGGAATCACTCATGAATCTAAATCTCAATAAGCAATAAATGCCAGCTAGCCTCGTAGTGTAGTGGCTAGCATTGTTGGCTGTAACCTCGGAGGTCCGGGTTCAATTCCCGACTCTGCCAAAATATAGAATTCTGGTCCAAGGCTGGAACGGTGTACGCTGAAAAGAGGGGGTTTTGATCCCAAACTCATCTATCCCTGAAATGGTTTTCCATGGTTTACTACTTCTACTCCGGGCAAATGTTGGGATAGTTCCTAATTTCAGGCCACGGCCGCCTCCTTCTCAATCCTCTCCTGGATCAAGATTACACGCACTACTACAGACATCACAATGACACAAGTTATCAGACAAATTCTAAACATACCCAATTACACGGGGCTAAATGAAGACGATATCCAAGCCCCTGAAATGAAATACAGTAATAACAACAACATCTACAGAGCAAAACCTCTCCAGACACTCAAACACAATATTTCACATAGTCTGCATTTCTTCACGACAATCGCCTATAGAGCACAGTAACTTTCATCGATTTCGGAGTGCAATAGCAAGTACTACAAGGCAATTCCGAATTCTGATCAGCCTAGTCCACGTCACAACCAACCTGCTCAGGTATTTGGATTATAATTAAAATACCTACCTGAACGATAACACTGGCAGACAGACAGTCGTTACGATATTCGGGCTATGACGCATCAAAAATGAAAGAAGGACATACGAGAAGTATCATAGGAAGGCTCTTTCGTGACGTTAATGCAATGTTAGGCTAAAGTTCAAATGCTAGAAGTCATTCTTCAGAGTTGCCTAATTAATCAATGAGCAGAATTGATTTTGAGTTGGTCAACAGGAGCGTGCCCAATCAGATAGGTTGGGGAGTAACAATTATTTTTGTACATACTACCTGCAAGAAATTTAATATGTATTACAGGGTGGCGCAGAGAAACGGGAAATTTTGAAATAATCATAATTAACCAATTAATTGAAAACAAAATTTTTTAATGCTGAAAATGTGTAAGGCAAGAGTGGAAATTACAATACTCGTTAAGTTAAAAATCACATCATTTAAGTGCTGTCCATTATTTCTAACACATTCATTCAATCGGTTTTGAAGACTTATCATTGTCCACTGGGATGTTGGCGACGTGTTCTTCAATCTGAGTCTTGGCCTAGTCTGGTACACAACGCTCTTTAGATGTCCCCATAGAAAGAAGTCGCATACTGAAAGGTCTGGAGACCGTGGAGGCCAAGCGATGTTAGCGTTCCTTGCAATTATGCGCTCTCCAAACAAACGTCTCAATGCAACCATTGACAGCCTGGCAGTGTGTGGGGTGGCTCCATCTTGTTGAAACCAGGTTTGCTGAATGTCAATATCTGGAAAAGCATGAAGCCGTGGAGCAAAAAATGTCTCCAGCATTTGAATGTAACGTTGAGATGTGACAGTTACAGTGGAACCATTTTCATCTTCAAAAAAGTAAGGTCCAATCACCCCACGACAAGACACTGCACACCATACAGTAACTTTGGGACTGTGTAACGGACGTTGATGAAGTTCAGCGGGATTTCTGTGAGCCCAGTAACGCATGTTCTGCTTACTTTTTTGAAGATGAAAATGGTTCCACTGTAACTGTCACATCTCAACGTTACATTCAAATGCTGGAGACATTTTTTGCTCCACGGCTTCATGCTTTTCCAGATATTGACATTCAGCAAACCTGGTTTCAACAAGATGGAGCCACCCCACACACTGCCAGGCTGTCAATGGTTGCATTGAGACGTTTGTTTGGAGAGCGCATAATTGCAAGGAACGCTAACATCGCTTGGCCTCCACGGTCTCCAGACCTTTCAGTATGCGACTTCTTTCTATGGGGACATCTAAAGAGCGTTGTGTACCAGACTAGGCCAAGACTCAGATTGAAGAACACGTCGCCAACATCCCAGTGGACAATGATAAGTCTTCAAAACCGATTGAATGAATGTGTTAGAAATAATGGACAGCACTTAAATGATGTGATTTTTAACTTAACGAGTATTGTAATTTCCACTCTTGCCTTACACATTTTCAGCATTAAAAAATTTTGTTTTCAATTAATTGGTTAATTATGATTATTTCAAAATTTCCCGTTTCTCTGCGCCACCCTGTATTTATACTGTTATTAACTCAATATTCTCGTTCAATGGCGTGGGAATTAATCGGAACACGTTTGCCACGCGAACATCATGATATCCTGCTCACTTAGGTTTACTTTAGTTTCGGCAGATGTATATAACAGCTTTATCTACAACAATATTTACAATTATTAGGTTACGAAAAGTTTTTAGTTAAATTTATGAAAAGTGTCAAACGTTTTCTTATTCCGTTAGTCTGTAACACTGTGCAGTGATCTTTTATTGTTAGTTCTGTTTATGCGGTTAGGCTAAAGTGCCCAAATCACACTTTCTAGTAGATTAGCGAAATTACTTTTTCATGTGGTGTTTATTGTATAAGAAATAGTGTACACTTATTCCACTTTTTGGATATTTAGAGTCCTAGGCACATGTTTGAAGACACAGCAAATTTTGTAACACGCGCTCCATTCCGTCTTGAAGGAATTAGAAGTTTTTACTGAGTGCCTGTAGCGCGCATCTCGACCTACGGAAATGCATTTCTATGAAAATCCTTTTTACGACGCTTTCAGGATTTGAAAAGTAGCACACTTTTCTGGCAATGAAATTAGCTGAAGTTTAAGCTATCTCGGAAGAAAATCTGTTCGCTGAAAGCCATGATATGAAGATGGAATGATCTAGAATGTTTGTGGCTATGACGTAGCGAGCCGATGACGCGATAGCCCAGAGGGGTATATAAAGGCTCAGGAATTGAGGAAAGTATCACAATCTTCGAGTAAGCACAGTGAGTGCTAGTGATCCGTCACATTCGTCACAGTTTTCGTAGAGCATCAGCCGTGTTTGTCGTGATATATACTCTGCGCGAACCAGAAGGTCATTATAATCGCCATGACTGAATTTTTCGAGTCCGAGTGTTTAACCTTTACACAAATGTGTAGGACTTATGAACTTTTGAAGCTACATAATGTCAGGCTTTATAATGTAGACTTCGAAATATTTTGGCAGTAATAGCCAGTTGACACTCGTCAATTTCATTAGCAACTCACCTGATAGACTTCGTCTGTCCAGGTAAAATTTATTAATGGAACTTAGTTTTTCCAATAACAGTCAGTGCCGAGCTATGTCTCGTTAGTTGAACTGATCAGCCACGATTCCAATACAATAAGCAACGGATACCAGTTTTTCGTTGGTCAGATAAACATGCGACGTTGTGGGATCAGCCGTGCATAGCTTGTTCTGAGAGATGCATAATCTCAACCCGTTAGTTCATTTATACCAGGATCTTCACATTTGTACCATTGAATTAAAAATGTAAGAGTATCAAAAATCTAAGGGTCACAGCTGATCAGGACTACGACTGACTTAAATTCAAATGGATCGAATCAACATTCTACTAATAGCACCAGCTATTATGGTGGTTATAAATGACGTAATGAACTCTTTTAACTTCAAGACAACGTTAGAACATTTAATCATGTGCGGTTAAACGGAACGCGAGTAGCGATGGAAGCGGACACAAGACTATAAGTACGCATTCGCATGGGCAAGCGAATGGACACACTGGAAATGGAACTGTAATGGTACCGACCCGGAGGTCACGAACTTCAAGAGCATCTACAATGTAAGCGACAACTTGAATTTTTCTTAGTAGTTTGGCATTTGGAAATTTCTTTTTTTTTTTCTTGAAGAGAAATATCAACAATTATATTTTCAGTTTGCTTTGGCAAGCTAGATTTTCTTCAAGTGTTTTTGAACACTAGTCCTTCGTATAAGTGTCTGCGGATAACGCCATGAACCGTGTGGTTATTTATTCATATTTTGAAACCACGGTCATCAGCCACTGGAGCTTAGTAGCTAATTCAATTATTTTTGAGAAAAGGATTTATTTTTATCAAAGGATATTGAGCTTGGATATTTTCATGTGGTTTTAGTCGATAACTTCTAGTTTGGAAGCATGATAAATGCTTGTATAAAATATTCTCTGAATAATAATAATAATAATATCTTAAGATTTTGAAATCATAATACAGTGGAACGTGGCTAATTCGAACTTCTATAATTCGAAATCTTCTTTAATTCGAATTTTTCTCTCGGTCCCTAGTATTTTATATACAATCAATGCTAAAAAATCGTGGTTAATTCGAATTATATTTTGGATAATTCGATGTTTTTACGTGTAAAAAGCCAATCGTAAGCCAAACAGTTGGGTCAGGAATTCCTGAAAAACGACGTATCATTGGCATGCGGTCCTTACTCGATGGTTTTACCTACATGATACACGCCCCCCCCCCCCCCCCTTCGACGCTCCTTCCAGGGTGAATGCCCAACACCTCCCCCTCCCATTGTTTTGCAACGCTCCACAAGTCTTTAACACCTGTCTGTTTTTTTTTTTTTTTTTAGCGTATGGCTTTTAATGCCGGGAGTGTCCGAAGACATGTTCGGCTCGCCAGTTTTGTAGCTTCTTCGAGACGGACACCCAATGGGTGAGCTACAAGTACCGTTGGGGAGGAAAGTTGGAATGGAAGGGCGAGGAGTTGGAAGGTAGCGGCTGTGGCCTATAGTTTGGGACCAACCCCGGCATTTGCCTGGAAGGAAAATGGGAAACCACAGAAGACCATCTTCAAGGTTGCCGGCGGGGGGATTCGAACCACATCGCCTCCCCGATGTGAGCGACTGCCAACAGTCATGCCTAACGACCACGGCTAACTCACCCGGTACCTGTCAGGTAGTGCGTGCTGTGTGGTCTGATTAGACTTGTGGTTGTTGTTTAGAAGTTTGGTTTTGCCTGTGTTTTTAAGTGTATGTACAGAACTAAAATGTTGTCATAAAAGCCTCGGGTTCCATACAAAAATTTGATTTTGGCGGAGAAAATAGCGGTGATTAAAGAATTGGAAAGGAGAATGAAGGAAAAAATCTGAAATTGCAAAGGCTTTCGGGATTCTTCCAAACACGTTGTCTACATACCTAAAAAGTAAAGACAAAATTCTCGGTTATGAAAATGTGAGTGGCAAAGACCGAAAAGGTAAAGGAAACCAGAAAATTTGAATTTGAATATTTTCTCTACCTTTTTCAAAGAACTTTCATAATTCGAATTTTTGGATAATTCGATTTTTTTACTGGTCCCTTGAGGTTCGAATTATCCAAGTTTCACTGTAATTATGTGATTAAGAGTTAAATGTTGAATCTTAAGAATACTGCACATTTCTGTTACGATTTATTATTCAGTTAAAATACACTCATATCCAATGAGAATTATGCAATATAAAAATAATGGACATTTTACAGTTGCGTGGGATTAATAAATATCTTCACGACTCGGAAGGAAATCGAATGAATACAGCACGACTCGGAAGGAAATCGAATGAATACAGAAAGCCTGTATAAAATAGGGTTTTTCTTGAATTTATATAAATATTATGATAAAGTCATTTGATGGATTGTCAAATAGGAGTAGACACGATTTAGAGAAAATAAATTCATGTGATGATTTTAAAATGGTTACTATTTATTGGAGGAGCATTGGATCTTCGTAATAAGCCAAGCATATGGCTTGATAAAAAGAAATAAATACAATAAAAATATATAAATAAAATAATAATTGTTAAAAATAATTATTAAATATGTGAAAGAAAATGTTGTTGTTAAGTTGTGAACTGAATCATCGCGAGTAATCTCGTTTAATGTGTTGCGGCAGCCACAAGGATGGCTTGGAATGCTTATGGTGAAATATGTTGTAAAAAAATGTATTGACTATAAATAATCAATTGAAGTGGAAACCCAATCATTGTTCTATTTACGATCATCACACAGGATTACAGTTAGATTCTCGTGTCATTGTTAAAAAACTACCGCCTTATTAATCATTACAACTATACACTGGTTTTGTCGATTCCTTGCCGTTTTGTCGAAATGAATAAAAATAAAATTGTTGAACGTAACTAAATGATGAGTAAAGTGCCAAGTAAATATAAATCGTTGTTAATAAAAAACCATCATATAAACATTATTAACATTATATTTTTCATGACTGGAATTAAATGGATTAATAATTTTGTGCAATTTCAAAGAAAGGATAAAATAGTTAATGAATACATATTTTGAGATTTCGCTATTGTTAAAATTCGAGTGATAAATCGAATAAAATTTAGGTAAACATGATAACATATTTAGGAAGTCATTGTGATTTAATAATTGAATGAACATGATATTATAAGACTTTATGGTCAGACATAACAAGTCATTTATGTAAAAAATCTGGATGTTTAGAACAGATGATCTAAAATTTATTTTGGAAATGATCACGTTCTTATGATAACTGTACTAAAGGTTCATTTAATAAATGGAAACAATAATATTTGCGCTCATGTTTAGCAAATATTTATGTTTTTCTCAAACTCTACTCATCGATACTTTTGAAATAATCTTCAGAAGGTGATTTTTGTCTTGGACAGTGAAATACATTTTGAGTCACAGGAATGTTTATAAGAGTATAAATCATAAACAGGCATCAGGGTCGACAATTAATTTTGACCTGAGCAGCCTGAGTGATAAATACTATTCTTATATCTGATGAAGCCAAATGGACTAAGAATGTTTTGGTCATCGGTAAAATTTTCAAGTGTATTTCTAATCATGGAAAGTTGATATTTTTCTTATGTTTGTTGGTGGGTGTGGAATTCTTTTCACACTTGTGTTGATGCTATTCGCATTTTTTTTCTCGCAAGATAAATTTTTAAATTTTAAATAAAATGCGATTTTAAGAAATTGTGGTATTTTCATATCTACCTTCTATTCTATTGTTGCATCGAATCGGAAATCAGTGAAGCAAGTTAAAACTAGTGTTGTTTATTTAAGTTTCACCCATATGGCGCCCTGGGATACTTTTGAGTCTCGTGACATGCATATGTGGTCGTTGGACTTCGGTCTAAACGGGCACTTAAAAGAAGGTAGAATTGGCGACAACTAGTGGGCTTCGATTAGAAATTTGTTTTGATTAGTTTTGGAAAAATGAAAATATGTCTCGTATTGACGTATTGTTTGTGATGAGACCCAATTAGTAGGGAATTGAAGCTAGGAATGTTTAGAGTTTATTTTTTTAATATATGACAACTTACCTGTTGAGGAGTCATGCAATATTTATTGTTGGTTTGGAAGTCTGTAAATACACAATTGCATTGCATCCAGATGGAGGATATTTTGATTTTCATCTGAATTGTAGTTAGTCAAAATAGTAAGATTTTTTTTCCATCACGTCGAAATTAGGGCATATCTCATTTTATTTTGGAAACTCCAAATGCCAAAATGCTTACATGTTATAGTTTTAAGTCCTTGAGTCAGCCGACATTCTACGCCTAATTAAATATAATACTGGCAAAATATGGAGGAAGTGATGCAGATTCTCAAACGCTTGGAGAATCAATCCAAAGGCGTAGAAACAGAGATCACCAAGATAGTAGAGTCTATTATCTTATAAAATAAAATTTTAGAAACGACAGAGTCTTTAAAACCTCTCTAAGAGAAGGTTTAGAATCAAAAATAACTAAAAACCATTGCAAATGATTGAAAACTCAAATTCTCTAGAAAGTAAATTAATGGAAAAATCAAATTCCTTAGAAACTAAAATGATGCAAACTCAAATTCCCTAGAAAGTACAATATTTAAAAACTCAGATTCTTTACGAGAAATTATAGAGACTAAAATATCAGAAAATTCCAGTTTACTAGAATCCAAAATGACAAAACTATTTGAAAAACACCAATAACTCGAAACCACACTAGCCGAAAACACAACTTCAATGGAGAGGAGGTATTCAGATGCTGAAAATAAGGCTCAAGCTTTAGCTGACAGAGTAGAGATAGGTCTTAAAAAGGTAGGAGAAGACATGGCGAATTTGGAAATCCGTGTTACCAAAGAGTGTAATGACATGACATCAAAGGTAATCAACCGCATATCCCAAGAATTCCATGAATTAGTTGTGGGAGAGTTGAGGGAAGGAATTGTCAAAGAATTAAAAACAGATATTAAGGTTACTGTCATTGATGAGGTAAAGGAAACACTGAAAAAAGAACTCAAGATGGAATAAAAGAGATGCAAGGTACATTGGCATCACATGTTGAAATAATGTCTAAAGATATCCAAGCAACTCAGAAAGATATGAATGATATATCCGGTTCCATGAAAAAACATGAGGGAATAATGAAGACGATATCTTCTGATGTGAACGATAATCACAAGGAGAGAGCCTGGGCCTCATTGCAATTATATGAATTCCTGGTATACTTTCAACGGCAAATGTAATACCATACCCTTGTACATTGTAACCTTCCTGAATAACCCATAGGATACTGTGTTGCGTCTTACTTTTTAACTACCAATATAGGTATTACATTTTTATTGTGTAACTCTAATAAGTTACTTTTTTACAGATGGTGGTAACAAATTACAGAGATCTTCCCTCTGTACTTGGCTGTGTTGCAGAAATTAGTTCGTTTAATATTTATGACATGTTCGTAGCGATCTACACTACCAGGGCTATCGTACCTCTATAAAAAGGTAAGATGCAGCTCCAAGTGAACATCTTAATTACTATAAGGGAGTGAAAAGCAGATATTTATTCTTGTCGGACGTGTACTGAGCCCGAGAAGCTCATTTGAGAAGGATTTCTTTAGGATCATTAATGGAGGAACCAAAGAACCTGATAAGGATAACTTTGACTTGAGTAGTGGAGATATGCTATTCCTTGAACTCTTTAATATCGCCAGAGGATGATTTTTGCACTTTGGATGAAAATGTAAAGACTGGAAATTTATAATTGAAGAGGCTATTTAGTACGAGGATTTTTCGACTAGTGAAACGTAATATTTTCACGCCACGAACATGTTTTGGCAAAATACAGTTGCTCAACGTGGCGGAGTTGACTCTTGACTCGAGCAGTCATGTCCGGAAGAGACAGTACTTCTCTACTCGTTACCCGCATGAGGCGGAGGAAATTTTGCTGTTGTGGACAAAACGTGGTTTAATTATTATCAGAGTGTATCGATTTATAATTGTGAATTTATTACGTGCTGTGAGCACGGGAGAAGTCTTAAACGTTGCTAAATGTGAAAAAGAACAGTATTTTTTGAATTAATGTGACAATTGTGAACAGTGTAAGACTTGACCACGAGGCAATCCCATAGAGGTGTCGTAATTTTTCAAAGAACTGAAAGTTCGAATCAGTGAGGTGACGCTAAAAGACCAGTGTCCAGAGTCTGTGACAGACCAATGGCGAATTTTGCAATCTGTCTGCAACTATCAGTGTAAAGCCAGTGCTTTATTTTCATATAACAGTCGAAACTGTACTTAAATTCAGTGCTATTATCATCATGGAATATCAAATCAATTACACGTGGTATAATCCCCAACTGGAGACCATGAGGATGATGGAGTAATTAAAACCATGCTTTGGGGAGTCCAATATTGATGAGCCATGAGACGCAGAAAGAAGAAATACCTAACCTCAGGCGAGCGGAACACATGGTAGCTAACATCAATGGCAACCATGCCAGACTAATGCTCAAACTAAATAGACAGAGTCCGTGAGTTATAATTCAATCTCTGTAGAGGGTTAGATGCTCGTAGAGTAGTTTTAGAGACCACAATACGCACGACTTTATACAGGCAGGGAACATGTAGTTAGTCTAATTAAATTTTTATTCAATAGCTTTGATAACAGAACAGGTCATGCAGTGCTAATCGTCAATTTTTCTTGTATAAATTTAGCCAGGAGATAATTCCAGGAGAGGTCTAAGGAGGCCACATGTGATTTTATAGTGGAGTATTTTTCATCTGCAACTGTTTGAGATTCCATTTATTTTACCTGCAAATGTATGCAGAGCATTCCATATTTTCAGTTGAACGATGCATTTTATTTATTTAATTCCACAATGAACCAGTGGAATATCTTCAGTCCAAGATTTTTGGACAATTATAATGTTTGGAAGGCTAGAGCTAACTCATGTATAAAATATTTAACAAACTCCGACGTATCATTTCAAAGTTCTGTGGAGAGTCACACTATTTTTATCTTTCATTTCATACTACCTGGAATATTTAGTTAAGATTCCAAGAGCTTTGGAACAGCCCAAATAACATTAAGAGGAAGCAATGTTTTGATCGCTGTATTTGCATTTATTGAAAGGAATGAGAGTGTTATTTTATGTCTGTGTTTGTCACAGCTAACATGTAAGATTTACAAGGCAGTGGACACGTGGTATTGCCACGTAGAACTTGTTTAATTCTGCTAACATGTGAGTTTTGTGCCAAGGCCGTGCACTGTTTCAAAGACGATTACAATAAGCGAGACGACTAAATGAATGATAAAAGGCATTGCCTTGATTCGTAAAATGTCATGTGTTCGAGGAAATGAATGAGGTCACAGCCAGCTTAACGCTGTACATTTCCGGTTATATCAGAGTAACTTAGTTAATTTAAACTGCAAGTATAATGTGTTGGGAGAAGTTTTAGGCCAAGATTTAATATTACGCTGAGTGATATGATTGACTCCATTTTCTGGTACAGATGACCTTTGATGTATAATGTAGGGCGAATTATTTACCTATTACCGTAGATGCTTTATTTCTACGAGGATTTCCGCTGTTAGAGCTATATGTTATTGGTTATAGGTGTCATGAGGCCATTCTTGCCCAGTCGACCAAACTTTAATGAGCTGTTAGAGCCATTGTATGACGTCAGTAGGACGTAGTGTTATGTGGATCGCCTCCGTATACGATTGTAGATCTGAGTGCTCATATTTTGATAGTGTTTCTGGAGTCTTGCTACTAGTTACTACATGCAGTGGAGTTATTCATTCTCTCTTGTTTTCATTCACGATGAGGGAATAATTTATGACCTAATACTCAACATTGAAAATCATGGGACGTAATTCTTTTACTAATATTGAACCTAATATTGAAGCCTAATTAATTCTTGCTTGCTTTTCTGATGTTTTGTTTTGTTGACGTTGCTTTATGCGATGTTCTTTCGTTCTTCGACCGCTTGTTAGACATTAGACACACTAGGACAGTTTTCACACTTCTTTTGAGACGACTGATTGTAATCGCGGTGACAACCTGAAGGCACTGGCGATTAGGAATCAAGCGATGTGATCCGTAGTTGTAACTACGCTTTCGCCATCCTAACGTTTACATGCAGATGACGATTTAACGTAAAGAACATTACGTTTGTGTAGGCAGGCATTGGAAATAAGAATATATGATAGGAGTGCAATATTTATTTGTTGTTTTATGACCATTTTATGTACCCTGTGTTTATTAGTAAGATGTTATTGTTTGTTAGGTTTAAAGTCGTGCATAGCTTTGTTTGTTTTCTTTGATGTAGACGCATCTCGTCTAAAGTTTATGGTAAATGTAGGATTTAGCTAACAAAATTTAAAGTAACGTTAAATGTTGGAAGTGATACCATCATAAATTAAATATTTTTATTGGTGATGTTAAATTTAATGAAACCCTTTTGCTATTGTCGACGTCAAAATTGACTTGTTTTGCGGTAGATTCAGGGTGTAATTATTACTATTCTTCATGAATCTTTGTAGTGCTTATGGCTTATTTACGTGTCGTATTCCTAGCTTGTTGAAATTTAATTAATTTGTGAAAGGTCTTCGAGAGGGTTTTAGCTTAAATTAAGTTGAGGGTTTAATTGATTATTTGTTATTATTATTATTATTTAGTTTTGCGGATTAGCCGATCTATACCATCCGAAGCAGGTTAGGGATTTGTTCTTGAAGAATTCAATTTTGATCTTTTACATAAGATTGGACTATTTATTGCTAGCTTTACGTTTTTGGGGGTACGTTCTCTCTGGGCTTTTTTTTATAACCACTGACCTCTCACCCAACCCGACACTACCCGGGTGTAGCATTCTCGTGCGGGCTGGTCTGAGGACATATTCCATCCTCTGAGTATATGGGTTCGATGGATGAGGGCGTCGGGAAGGCCGTTGGTGGTCTGTGGTCCCCTGACACACCTGTTGATCGGGCACAGTACACAGTCTCTACACACAGCCAAGTCGGCAAACCGTCCTGTAAAGAGTTGGACATCCCTGATTTATTTATTTATTTAATTATTTATTTATTTAATTATTCATGTATTTTTGTATTTATATATTTATTTATTTTACGATTGCATGCATGGGAAGTAAAAGCCCCATTTGATGTAGATAATCCACTCCACATAAAATATAGCGTGTTCAGCAATCACAATATTTAGTAAACTGTATATAAAAGAAACTTCACTGTAGTTCTATGTAAATCCTTGATGCATTAGCCCCGATCTTGTAATCATAGACTTACAGACCGCCATTAGCGCCCTGGTAAGGTGCCTCCTGCCTACTGAACGATGAGAATTCTCATTAGTATGCAACCTGTATATCCATAATGTGGTACAAATGAATTGTTTATTTTATGAGGAGGTATGATTGTAAGGTATCTGCAACGTGACTTGCGTGAATGACCATTCAATTGCTATTGTCAGTAATCTTCGGCTATTAATTTAAGGCACATAAGCTTAATGAGGTATGGTGTCATATGCTGATCTCTGTGAACGTCAGGAATGAATCAAACGCAGGGATTATGTGTACGTTCAGCTTTTATGTTAAGTGTTTCCCAGATATTATAATGATAATAAAATTTATAGCATTACAGACCACCGATGAGTACTCTAACTCGTGTTGTACCAGGGACTGTACAAATAATTAGTGTATATTAATCGGCATGCCTGCACACAGCTTTATTGACACTTCGATTTATATGCTAAGTCCAAGATAACGTACTGTGCATTATTAGTTCCAAGTTAGTAACTGTACATTTTTATCTATTGGCGTTTGATACATTTGGCATATTACCTATATAAAAAGAATTCAAAAGTCTAGAATTTATAAGAAGAATGCAATTTGTCTTCAAACTTTAAAAAGTAAGTTGTGGTCAGCTGCCGAGTTTACTAGCCTTTATATGTCATCATCAAAACCCTTCAACTCATTACTGATTTGTTGAAGGAAAATGTGCTGACAATATATATATGTGGAAGGACGCTAAGTAGATCAAAGGTATAAAATAATAGCCACAGTGGACTGAGTACTGCAGCACGCCAACATAAACCAAAGCCCATTCAGAGTAACGTCCATCATTAATTCAATACTTTTATATCTGCTCTCTAAGTACTGTACTTTGAAAACGTTGAATGAAACTCTCGAAAAACCCTATGCGATGTAGTTTAGTTGGCAGAAAATCACGATGAAAATATTCAAATGCCTAATTGAAGTCGAACAGCAGCAATAAAAACGAATAATATTATTAACTCTTAATGATTGAGTAACAGAAATATGTTGTTTCAAATTCATGATTGATGGTGGTTAATCATATATATTATTTCAGTAGTATAGATCCCTCCTGCGGCGCTCACAAGCGACCGATCGTGACAAATGAGCAATCAAATGAACGACAATAGACAAGGCAGTGACTAATGGTGCTAAAATTTCATAAATATCTGTAATTTCTTTAAAAAATTACTTTAAAAACAATGTACGAAGTGTGCGATTTGCAAACACCGTTGCTGTAGGAAAATAAGCTCCGTAATTGATGTCCACGGGCCGCTGTGACGCCTTCTTCACGTCATATTAACATTCTGAGGTCTTTCCTTTGTCCTGAAATGTAACTAGTGTTCTTTAATAATTTGGTTGAAATAAAACCATAAGCTTTCTTCTTAAGTCTCTCATTATAAACCTATTTGGGAAAGTGTGATTTATGAACATGCGAGATTTCTCGCACGGGTCCGCTAGTAATGTTAAATTTATTCAGAAATGAACAGAAACAAATTAATATCGTTGGTCTGCAGCCTGTGTAGAATCCTGGGCTACCAAGTGACCGCTGTCCAGCCATTTGGCCTACAGATTGCGGGGTGGTGCGTGGTCAGCGTGTTGGGTCCCCTTGGCCATTATTCTTGGTCTCCGTGACTGGGGTGCTGCTTTACTGTCATACAGCTACTCAATTGTCCTCACGAGACTGAGTGCAACCCGTCTCAGCCCTCACGTCAATTTCTAAAGTCCATGACGGACCTGGGAATCGAACCCGTGGTCTCCGGGTGAAAGGCAAGCGCGCTACTCCAACACCACGGGGTCGACAATGAACAGAACTGGTCATGTATAATCATTTCTAGGGTCTGAGTTAAGGCCGAGAGGATATTTATTGGACAAATATTCTTGCATGTTTGAGGTTTGGATATTTGGGAATAGGTTGAATATTCACAATGTTTCCATGAGATGAAAATACACCAATCTGTAGGGAAATTATAGATTTGCTCAATATACAGCAAGGAAGTAGATTATAAAGACATGTAATTATTAGGAACATGGGGGCATTATGAGGTCCTGCAGTCAGTGTGATCACTTTTACGCTGAGGAGTCATATCTGAAATTAAACTGTCTTCGTAGATTTAAAGGGAAGGATTGGTGAGAGCGAATAAAGTAATTGATAAAATCGTTATCCGGAGGCTCTGCTGTCTCATCTAAACACCTAATAAGTTCTGAGGAAGAGAACGGCAAGTCAAACCTCCTGATGTTCGAGGCGTCAGTTCGAACACCCAAAAATTTGTCCACTGTCCATCGATTCGACGTTCATTTTCAATAAATAAATGTTCCCTGTGTGTACGTATTTCAATTTAGCATTACTGATCATCAGTTTTTTTTTTCAAAATACCTCATGATGGTCTAGATTTCATCTTGATCACTATTAAAACTCCTAATATATCGGGACAACCTGGGCATTGGTTTGGTTTTGTCCATTAATGTTTTCACTGACATATGGTTATCAAATAGTGCTGGGTCTGCTCAGTAGAGACCGTACTGAATCCGTATATATCAAACCAATACTTGTTGAATCCCACAATGACAGCAGGATCGTAGAACCTGAAAATCCCCAGCTAGAAAAAACCCTGGGTCCCACCAACAAGTAAAGGGTATAATAGGGCACAAGCTATTCCTTCCAAGATTGCGTTAAGAAAGACCAAAATGTAATAATCTAAAGAAGCTCAAAAAGAACACAAGACTCAAATAAAGAAATATCTCAGAGTAATGGAATATCTAGAAAACACCCAGAAATTTCCTTGTTAACACAACTTTCCACCACCTTTATAAATTACCACGTCATACTTTTTAAAATTAAATCACCAACAATGATTCAAAATGACATTACACAAAAAAAGAAACTGCAATGTCAGAAGAGAAAATAATGGACTCAATGCAATGTCAAAGATAATGTCTTGGACTATCCAATGTCCCATTGGACATGTAGGTAGTATTGATTCCAAACCAGTCAAAATAGCAACGCTATCACACAAGAAAAATGATCTGTAAATCCCTTAAGATCATTACCCTTAATTTGACATGCTCACAAATGGCATATTAATTTTAAATAGTTACATACACATTTACAGTATTATGTACACCCTTAAACGCTTTTGCAATTCACACTTATTGCTTTCACCATCCATATATGCTTGTTTCATTTCATCATGGTTCAATTTATCTACTGTAGTTACATCCAGTCTTAATTCAGCCAAGCAATGAAGCTAAGAAGAATGTTGACGTCATAGTCAAAATATCATATAAGGATGACTAAGAATACCTCTGCTAGCTTTGCTGATTAAATTTCATATTGGATTAATTAATTATATTTCCATTTAACTTTCCAAACTGTACACCTGATAAACACTGTTACAAACACTTTCTTACTGCGTAAAAATCCACCATAATAAATCCACCATTAATTTCACACCTAACAATCACAATACATTCACATGAATTGTAATACCACCAACACCTTCTGAAGATTTTACCAAAAATCGTACTAATATTAGCTATCATCAGCTCAACTAACACGTACTTCATATTTTACTGTTTCCATAAATACCATATATCTGTACCTCGGAACCAGACGAACGTAAGTCGAAAAATTACGATTTTCAGGTGATTACATCATTGTATGTAGAATTTGATTCTACATTAAGCCATAACAACATAAGTCCGTTGAAAAATCGCCTTTCGTATTTTCTAAGGGTTGTAAGAAAGTAAGTCCTAACCTGTGATTGAGCCAGACAATCGTAAATCCACTTACGTTATTGTGGCTCTGAAGCTTTAACAATGCATTAACATGCATGTCCACAGCTGGAGAGAGCTGGTGTTGATTACCGTTCCTTTATTCCCTTACAGAGACTCCGATTAAGACGATAATTTAAATATTGAGGCGCAAAATAACAAAAAGGGCAAGAAAAGGGTTTAAAATTTGTAAAAATTGAGAAAGAATATAAGGAAGAAGAGAATAAGCGGAAAAGAGTATGTTAATACATCAAAATGTTGTCACTCATGAGAAATCGTTAAAGCCTCCCTGCCATGCTAATTGTCGTCTAAAATGCAATCACAAGTTTACAGATGAGCAGCGTTTGAAAATACATGCTGAGAAAAGCAGGGACTCAAAACGACAATTTGTAGTGTCTTCTATAAAAACAAATCCTGCTGTTAGGGAACGGATTCGAGAGGGCACAAGAAAAAGCAAAACCGAGTGCCACACATTTTTTTAACTTACATCATAAAGAGGATGTAGTTTGCAAAACTTTTTTCCTTAATAACTTACCCTTTCCATTTCTGAAACGTTTATGAGAGTTGCCTTAAAAAGCCAGTGCATCTGGTCTGGCGACACTAGATCTTACGGGGAAGCATATTCCAGGAAATAAATCACGAATTGATAGCTTGGAGTGTATTAAAAATCACATTTCTAATTTCCCTGTGTGTCAAAGCCACTACAGCAGAGAAAGATCAAAACGTAAATATTTAGGCAATCATTTGAATATTTCTATAATGCACTCAATGCATGTAGATGAGTGCGGAAAAGAAAACATTAAACCAGAGAAGAAATGTGTCTGGTCTAAAGTTTTAAATAAGACTTGTACTTGTCTTCCCACTTGCCAGACAATGCCACTTGTGATGTTTGTGACGAACTAGACTGCCAAATTAAAATTGAGAAAAATAATGCAAAAATTAATGAATTCATACTGCAAAAAGAAAATCACCTGGAAGAAGCTTCACTTAGGTATGAACTGAAAAGGGAAGACGAGGTAAAAGGTCGTGCTACTCAAGGTTTCAGAGTTGTTATATTTTATCTCCAAAGGTGTCTTCCAACTCCAGATTTGAAGAATCCCCAAAGTTTTACTCAAGAAAACTCTGGACATTAAACAGTACAATTTATGACGCACTGTAGACAAAACTTGCTGTATGATCTGAGGTGAAATTACAGCCGGTTGAGGGGGAAAATGAAATTGTTTCATGTTTATTTACGTGGGCACATGAAGAGCTTCGAAATCCTGAGAAACCTACTGATAACCTAGCAGTGGCCAAAACAGGAATATTAACATGATTTTTATGTAATTATGGCTGCCGGAAAAGGTTTCCACACTCAAAAATAGTCAGCCATAAATTCCTGCTTGCATAGTGTGATTGAAAGAGCAAAAAAGCAAATTAAAAACCACACTATTTTTACCACAAATGACTGGGCTGGCGTACGTACGCTGGCGTACGTGAAACCTCATCGATCACTTTGTAAGTAATTTCTTCTATCATAACATAATATCAATCACCGCGAACCCTCTCGCCCGCGCGAGTCAAAGTACATTTTCTTTATGATGTGTATTCTTTCAAGACGCGAGAATATCTAACTTGCCTGCTAGAACAGCAAGTTACAGGAAGACAACAACTTCCCCCACTCTTCTGTGTCTCAAATCGATGTATATCGCACATAAATGAGAATATGTACATCTTACGCCTCCCACAGCGTCAATTCTGACGAAACCTCAAATATATAAACATCATACTATTATGTGCTAGCTTCTTGTACAAGTAATACTGCAAATACAGCTCTGGGTTCTCCATAATCGATATAACAACACTCCAAGCGAGCGTTTCGATACATATGACAAGCATATCGATCGCGGGAAGTCTGATTTCCAATCTTAGTCGTCTGATGTGAGCGTAGGTTTAGCCTTGAACTAGCACAGGGTCGCGGAAAGCTCCTTGGCTTTCAACTGTTCACATTCCCAGCTGGTTGTGTCGTAACAAAATACTCGTAATCTTGCCCTCTGCAGCGGCTCAATGCACTGATTGATAAATTCCTCAACTCGTGACTGTTAAATAACGGCACAGCACCTTTTTAATCGATATCGAGAGTGTTAAATATAGCGTGCAATAGAACTGCTTGGCTTTAACCTGTGATGGATTGCATGCAGTGGTTGAAGTAAACTTAAATCCGATTTCAATTTACTATATTTTCTAGAGCAAAATCTCCGATCATCATCTTGAATGATCGTTATCTTGAATGCATACGTACGTTTGACAAAAAATATTGAAGAGCGAATGGTCACAAGCAACACGCCTTCATTACCGAGGTCATAAAATATCAATAAATGAAATGAATCCCTACGTTACTGCAAGGGGAACTACACTATATCTCATTATTATTTACAACATATCTACAACAAAGGACTTGTGTCTTGGTTAATATGTTTGTTAAAATTATTCGTCATTAATGGTGATCACAGAGTCGATTTTGAATAAGCATTAAGTTCTCAATAAAGTTTTGGTCATTATCACTACTACTACTTGTATTACTACACAGTCACCGTTTCCATACTTGTGTAATGCAAGCCACTTATTCTGGGGTCAACCACTAGATCTGCACTACAGTACCATCGTGACTCACCCCATACCAGCCGATCTCATTGATTATTAAGACATTGTCATGGGTATTTATTCAATATATAGCATAGTGAGACAAACTTCAATAAAATAAGATCGCAACTTGCATTTCATATTGAATTCTATTATGGTGGCTATGCCGGTACTGAACAGTTTTCATACGCGTTGTATACTAATGCATGACTACATTAATGAATTGACAGGTAGTTCTACGATTTAGGGAAGATAATCTATTTCTGTCTCAATCCCTTACATTTCTCTCTGCATTTCTATTCATTGAACATGTTTGAAACGAAGGTTGTGTGTGAAGCGCTCATGTTTGGGAGGTCTGGCATGGAATGATGTGAAGGAGGGAAAACTATCAACTTGCCGTTGAGATGGACTAGGTTATCCTAGTACTATCATGGGGTCAACGTTGACCCCACTCATTATTTTGCAGTCTTGTACTTACCTAAAAATAAAGGTATATTATTCTCTTTTCGTGACGTTGATAATTATGTATTATCATTATTTTGTACACCTCTGAAATGGATTTTCTATTTTGAGTCTTTGGTTTCATTCTTATGTGCAAAATTACACTTGTTACCGTGGGGAGAACGTTGACCCCAAGTTCTAGTATTCTCTAGTTATTCTCTTAGACCCACTGTTTGCAGCTGTGTACTGTGATAACTGTTAACAAAAAGTGTTGTTTATAATTAAATCCGCTAGATCGTGCTCTTACATTCAGTGAGAAACCTTTAAGATACCCCATGAAATATGCTGTGAAATTTAAAAAACTCACCGGTCGAAGTAGGTCGTGTACTCCAAAAACTTTGTTTTATGGTCTACATTATTGAACAAATGTGGCTTACTTCAATAAATTGGGAGCTAAAGAATACGCCGTTTTCGCAGCACGTCTGACATATATGTCATTTAGATCCTGTAAGGTTCTTGAATTCCACGTCCTATAAGTTCTTCGTGAAGTTAGTAGAAAAATGGAACATGTCAAACTACAGTATACACGGTTCATGATATGATGTAACTGAAACGAGTAGCTTCACACTTTTTAACATGACAGTTCATGACTTGAATTACCACCGTGTTGTAGCAAAGTCACATTTTTATTTCGAATGGATGACACATTTCTGCTCCAACTCATTGTTCTCGGAGGGAACAATAATAGTTAGCCTCACTTTCATGCAACGGAAGAGAAAGCAAGATGTAATGTTTTCTCCAAGAGTCAACATCTGATAAGGAAAAGCATGGACTATCCTTCCTAGGTAAAGACAGGTAATTTAATCCTCCCGAGTGTTGAGCTGGTTAGAGACTAACCCCAGCGGTGTAGGTCAATTGGACTGTGTCCTCGTAAAGCAAGGCAAGAATCGTGTGAGAGAAGGCCCTCCGCAGCGTAACTAGATTGAGTTAACTGGCGCGGCGCATTACCACAGCCAGAGGTGCTGTACCTTACAAATGAAACACTTTAGTCAGAAACTCAATTTTCTCCGCCCGTATGGGTTCTTTAAACATTATAATAACACGGTGGAGCCACGACGTAGATTGTTTCAAGTGCATCCATTCCTTGGAAGAGGTATTGACGTATAAGGCTTCCATATATATTCCTTAGACTATCTACAGCTAAATCAGTCCTTTGTGTACATTCTTTTGTTATTGATACCGTAATGGGCATGGGCAAATTAAACACATTCTCTGAGACTTTTCTTCGTAATATAATGTACGAGGGCAAGCCAATAAGAATCTGTAATTGTGCTCTAAGTACCGTTACATTGACTGTATGGCACTGTGCTAACCAACCGGTAGATACCACCGATTTCCTCGTCTGTATTAGGTTTCAGCGTTATCAGATTAGTACACCTTGCACTGCTGCGACGTAAAGATAGCCGCGCTACTATCTGTTTGTAAGAACAACGTTCCGTACGAGGAGCGGAAATTAATAGACGACTTATAAAAGGAATTGCTAGCGGGCGTTGAGTCATGCTACAAGATTGCAATTTGGACCAGCAGCAAGTGCGGAGATAAGAAGTTTCAGTACTGGCACGGTGTACCAGAAATTGAGCCTGAGCCTCCTCGGTATTTGTCAATCCACAGATGGAAATAGGATCGCAGAAGCACTGAAGCCACAGGAAAAAACGACTTCAGTGTAACGCTGACAAGAAGCTCACTTTCACGTATATTATTAAAGTTGGAAAGTGATGGTGAACAACGGAATCACCTAAAACACAGAAATCCAACTTTGCTCGAACATAAGATTCCTGAATCACGAGAAACTATGGGGGGAAAAGTGGGTGCCTATCTCCATCGTTGATCCTCTTACTAACTACGGTAAATATCAGATGGAATTTCTAGAAAAGGACGAGCAAAACAAAGTGTGCTCGCAAGTTTATTAACAGAAAACAAGTAAAAATAATAATAACTCTTCTAAACCTACCTAAAGAAATAAGTAAATAAATAAATAATTAAATAATCGTGAAAAATAAAATGTTAATAATGATAAAAATTTAAATTCGGTCTGTGACTTCCCTGTTATGTTATCAGCTGATTCATGTGGTTTCCTACCATTTCTAGGAATATCAAAATAAAATATAACAGCGAGAAATATTGATTTTACGAATAATAAAAAAGACTAATTAAGGAACATCCTGTCCTTCCTGTGCATTTAAATTCACATTCATGTTTTAAATATATACAATAACTCCTTATTTCGTCGAAGTTTGTAACACAATCAGCTGATCATTTAAAATATAAAATACTATGAACACAAGAACTAATATTTATAAAACTTCTGTACAATTATTTATAATGCTACATTCTTTATAATTCCACTTCTCTTCTTCATTCCATACGAACGTTCATCATTCTCCTCAGAGAATCCTTCTTCTACATTTCCTGGCAAAAAATACAGTTGAGTCCGGGAATATTCTCCGCAGTGCCTACATGCGTCTGCGAGAGCTAGCTACAGCAGTTACGTTGGTAGCACGGCTGCCGCTTGCATCATCTCTACTTAGTATAAAACAAAAGTCCCCGTTTCTTGGATGTTGCTGGTAAACTCAAGAACCACTGGATAGATTTTGATGCGGTTTTCACCATTCTGTAAAGGATATATCGAGTATGATTTCTGTTCAAAATAATTTATTTATGATCAAAGGAAGCCGAGCAGTAACGATTTTAGTGGAATAGTCGATAAAAAACCTGGCGTCCGAGCGCTTTGTAAGCTTACGCTGGGCAAACCGTTAAAAATATCTAAATACTATGAGTGTAAGAATTGTTCAGCATGAAAAGTTCTACGAAAAAGTCCGCGAGAGAATATGTCTATCTTCCATACATCGCCCACTATAAGGGAACAACTGAAGCTTGTCTCTTACAGCTTTATGTGCTGTCGACTTGGAGATTCCTGTTTGTTGAGCTAATTTTCGTGTTGATTTACTTGGGCTTCGCAGCATTATATCGGAGATTTCATCAAGTATTTCGCCTGTTAAAAGCGTAGGCCTGCCTGTTCCCGGTACATCGTGTACTGAGTCAGTCACACGAAATTTACTTACCAAATCCCGAAAGGTATCACGGTTTGGACACTTTGAATTAGGAAACCGCGCCTGAAATATTAATTTTACTTTTCCTGTAAACCGATCGCCTTCGCGAAAAACGTATTCCACCAAAAAAAAACTCTCTCTTCAGTAGTAAACATTACCGCCTGTATACTGTTGCACTCTTCCAATAATAATCTATCCGAACGCTCGCTGACTGTAATACACGCTGAAGACCTGCAGGCTCGCGCGCTTATCGCGATGCACATCGACAGCTCACATGGGGAAGTCCCGCTTTGAAGGGCACAGTGCAGTGCAGCCAACTAAAACTCATGACTCAACCACTCACAGCAGCACGTACCCACTGCGGAGAACATTCTCGGGCGCCCTGTATTTTAAATACCCTACCCATTCATATCTGGTTTAAAATCTTCATATTCTGGCTTCAATTGCCCAAGCGGTTAAGCATAGCATTGTAATAATGTCTTAATCAATGATATTTATAATTCGATTAATTCTTGCAAATTATATCCACTTCCTAGCGCACCCCGAAATACACCGGTTACCAATTTAAATAAAATGAGCAGCTGTTTTTACAACAATTTCAACTTTATTTGAGCCTTAGCCTTACTAAAAATATAGGCTTCACTTTCCATATGTGGAATAAATCATCACATTATACTTGTTATGACGCTTGCGTAACTACACCTAGCATTATTGCGGAAGTAACCTTAAATTCAAGTACCTTCTATCATTGCGCACTACCTACCCCTAATTGTGGAATATATCTTCATCAATTAACATATACGTTTTGCAGAATATCTCCAAACAGAAATATACGTTATCAGATAACCATCATGTTCCACTACTTCTTACGTTTCAATAGTAAAAATGTTAATAACTTCTCTAATTACGTAGTATAAAAATATACAAATTCTTTTTACAGAATTCTGCTTAATAAATATACAGTAGACTAGGTCTCTCCTCTCTCTGATAGTACTTATCTTTGTTATTCACCGTAATAACAATACAGTACTTCAACACAACAAGTGTCCTCAAGAAAAACAAACCTGTCAGGGATCAAAAATAGCAAGGTTTTATTAATGACTACTGTAGTTTCAAGTTCAGTAAAATGGCTAAAATCAAGTCATCTCATTTAACATCATTTAAAATGATTATATATTGACTCCATCGTCGCAAATTGCAACTGCAACTAAAACAAAATAACTGGATCAACATTCAAGCTAACTTCTGCTCATAACTATCGTTCTCTCCATTGAAATATATTGCAAATAAGACTACCATGTCCAACTATATTATCAAATACTGAGATCAATAGATCATCTAGACCTCTCCTAATATGAATTTCAAATTCAAAATTTATAAGAATTGCAACTAGAGCAATCATATAAGCCAAACCTGACATAATCATGCCATTCTTCAGTATGACATCACTGACGAAATTAATTTTTTGAACAGAATCGAAAATATAAAAATATCAATCTGGTTCTCAGACGATAAAAATCCTACAAACTCTTCCTAAAATTCTATACAAACCTACACAAATTTCCAAACAGAATTATTAATATTAAAAACGCAAAATTAAGTTAAGCCAATTATCGCAAAAATATAAATCCAAACTCTAACACTGAAATAAGCCTAAATATGACTCAATTAGTAAAATTACCAAATGCTAATAAAATTGGCCAATCGTGAAATTTCTACACGTTCCAAATATATACAAGAGTAACTGGAAAAATCTTCTATCTACCTTTGCCGCAAAGATGATGGGTGTTCCTCACACCCGGTTGAGTATGATACTTCCACTCTACGAAAGTCTACATCACACCATTTTATAGACTTTGCAAAAATCTACGGATAATTTTCGAAATGTTTTGATACTGGAGCATCCATGTCAGTAATTTCAGAAGACTGGTACAACAGGTTACTTCTAAGGAAAAGCATAACAGCAATGCCATATTCTGCAGTGAAGGTGTGAGGTATTTTCCAAGATAGGACCATGGAATGTAAAATCCAGGCACGCATTGAATTCGTCATAAATGGACATACCTACGAACACATTTTCATTGAACTGTGAACGACTAATTTTGATATCACATTAGGTATTGACTTTATTACAAATGCAGGAGCCATCATTAATATGGGAAAAAGAAATATTCAATTGCATCGGATGTCAAACCCAATACAGAGGAGAGAATTAAAATGGCAAGGAAATGTCTGGTGAAACAAGCAGCTAAAAGTTTAAAGAGAATGCAATGGAGAAGATTCAGTCATCCACTGAAACGGAATGAACTGGTGTTGGTCCGAAACCCAGTTGCGGCAAATTTACCTCTCAAGTTATACAAGTTCCAAAAATTGTATATTGGCCCTTATAGAGTTGCGGAAGTATACAATAATAATTGCCATAAAATATGTGATGTTAACGGGAATCACACCTTGGGAAATTTAATCCGGCAAATTTGAAGAAATGTTACAAGAAACTCATTTAAGGAAGAATAAACATCGAGCAAAGAAGATTAAGAGATACGACGAAATCAAAATTGGATTCAAGATATTAATTTTAGGATGGAATTTGGCTTAAAAAGAATTATTTCTTTACCTTTATTAAGACGAGTTGAGTTGGAAATTACCTAAATATTTGCTTTGTCTGATGTCCGATTTGTGATTCTGGATGTGATAAGGATGATTCCAAAATTTGACGGAAATTGGACTGTATTTGGCAAAGTTATGAAATCGAGTACCCGATCACGCAAATCTGAAGTGCGCGGATTATAGACAGCATCGGGAGGTATTGCGGTGTTCTGTTAGAACGCCGAGGAACTATATTACAAATGATATAAGACATTTATCGACGATAATAGTTGCAGAACTACAATTGTAACAACATTTGAACATTATTTTTCTTGTAGGCAAGTAAAATTCAGTACAGCGATTATTGAGCAGTTATGCTGTACTTCGCCAAGCAACAATAATATTCTACATTCTACGAACAGGGACTCAATTTAAAAATATATGCGTAAATATACTACGAAAGTCTACATCACACCATTTTATAGACTTTGCAAAATTCTACGGATAATTTTCGAAATGTATTGATATTTTAAAAAAATGCAATGGAGTTGAGAAATTACGAGTTGAGAGGGAAGATTACTCAACAGTACGAGAGTGTGAAAAAATGCAATGGAGTTGAGAAATTACGAGTTGAGGGGGAAGATTACTCAACAGTACGAGAGTTTGGCAATGCATTGTTAAACGCATGGATTGGGAAGCTGGATAATTGAACTCGCATGAATGGAGGAAGTGACCTAAATTATTCGTAATTATCACATTTACGAGAGAACTTCTAGAATCTACGATGGAGAGACCTGATAAATATAGCAGAGTTGAGAGATGGGGTCGACAATCCAAGACCGAGCAGAACACCAGTTCTAGTCCAGGCAGTCCCAGAATGAGAGCGGACGAGGGAGGCGTTCATCCATTTGCTGTTCCAAGGACCAGATCCAGCCAAATGCTGGCCTGGTATGGCCTTCGTTTATAAGAAGTTGAATTATAAGTAACTCTGCCAGTTTAGATCTCTCCTGCTCCTCTCTCTCCCACAATAAATCGTCTTCATCCACCTGTTTCATTTATCTCAAATGAATAGGGTAGTGATTTTACGTCCTCTACAAGGGTTTCAAAATCGGAGTATTTTATAATCCCCCCCCCCCTAGATTCTTCAACTCAAGCCTGACGAATAGTACTCGATTGTACATCATGCTTTTGAGGTCTATTACTCTCTGAATTAGTTTCCCTTCTTAATCGTTGAACATATTCCTGACCTTCCCTATATCTCTGGTCTGATTATTGTCTGTTCCTTTGGTCGTCATTCCAATTCTTATATCTCAAGAAACCACCATTTATACGAATTTTTTCTTGGTCATAATTATTTCTCCCATTGTCATTATGGGAGAATCCTGATGTACGGTAATTATTCGGGTAATAGTAATTTTGGTATGGCCTTCGGTCTCTACCTCTTCTTTAGTCTTCCTCATACCTCCAATTTCTTATATAATTATTACGAATAGGACCTGAATCTCGATTAGTCTGTTGTTTCTGATCTATCAGCACGGTATTGATGTCCCTATTGTCCTGCTTCGTATTTCTGCATATGAGAGATATAGCACTTGTATGGTCCAACCTTCTAAGAAGTTCGTCCATCATCGGCAGACTTTGAATGGCAGCTGATATAATATACCGCTCTACATCCGGTGGTAACTGTCTCGCTATTGCCTTAATAAGCTCCGCTTCTGACAATGGTGGTTGTAAAAATTGCAAGCGTGCTAACTGAGCCACGAAATAACTTGCGAATTTCAGAATGCTGAGTCTGCTTAATTTTCTCTACCTCTGTCCTGATATCATCTATCTTCTCCCTAATACCATTACTCTCGACAGTTATAGATAAAACATCTAATTCTGCTTTCTCCCTAAATTCATTTAATTTGTCCATGCCAGCGATTTGAACCCCGTCAATTTGTTTCTCAAAGTCATTCTGATAGTTATAATATCATTGGTTAACTTATTTCCTATATTTTTGATATCATCCTTAAAATTAGCATGCACATTTTTTATATTATCTTGATTACATTTTATCGATTCACATTTCAAAACATCAACAGCACTCTTTACAACACCGGTAACTTCGATGTCGATTGGTTCCTTCAATGTTTGGGCTTGTTCGGCAATCTGCACCTGTAAAATTTTCATAGTATTTGATACCTGGTTTATTTTTGTATTAACTGCCTGAATTTTAGAACTGTTGTTGGTTCAAATTCACCTTAATAGCATCCTGTACACTAAATTTAGTATCTTTCTTACTTTTCTCCAAAACTATCTCTACCTCTCTCTGAAATGTGAGTATGTTTTCACCAGCTACTTCCCCCATTTGCGCCTGATGTTACCTATTCCCTCCTTGCAATCTCAACATATCATTTGGACTACACTGAAACAAATTTCTAGATTGTTAAAACTAATCTGTAGTTTAGCATTGTTTTCCTAAATTTCAACACTCTCATCTTGTAGCCTATTAATACTTTCCTGAAGCTCAATAGCATCTTTTCTACTCTCTTCCTGACCTTCTCACGTTTCAATCTGAAATCAATTTAATTTACCATTTAACCATCCCTAACCTTCTTACTTTCCTCCTGCAATATAACCTTTTAGTCTCCTCCTGTGACTTTACTTTCTTCCTGTACTAACTTTTTAGTCTACTCCTGTGACTTCCTACTTCCTTCATGTAAGAATGTTTGGTCTCCTCCTGTGACTTCTTACATTCAATTTGAATAGGTGTCATATAACTTTTGTTCGCTGACTGAGCTTGTGCTAAGTCCGCCTTCAGACTTATCCTAATAGTCTCTGCAATATGTTTACTATCTTCATGTAATTTCTTAATATTATCAAGGGTGAACTTATACAAAGCATCAACATCACCACTAATTTTATTTTGGTTCTCTTGAATCGACGTAAACATGGCCTTTATGGACTCCATATCCGTGGACGACTTAGTTGCCTTCTTATTCTTGGAGAAAGCTGGGAAGCTGAAATCGTTGAATATTGCAAGAACTTAAGAGTGACCATTTTATTAGCATGTTGGAGATATTCGTACCATAACCTAACCCTAACATCCTACCAACCTATTTTCCTCTTATATTTAGAGTAGTTAGTTAAATTACATACTATCAAACTTAAACTTACGATTTTAATTAATTATTACGTGACCTTATTTATCACTTGCCGGTGTAAATACAAGTCAAATGTATGATCAACATAGAATTCTCATGTCTGCCATCGATCAATACAACAAGAAACAATATATCACCTTACAAATTGGATCGGTAGCCTCGTATAAATTGTGCAGCAATAAATATATGCCCTTTTGTTTCCATATGTTTGGCGATCACTAAATACGTGTCCCACTAGTTGGTTGACAAATAAGTACACGTACCCGGAAATGAGCCCGAGCCTCCTCGGTACTTGTCAATCCACAGATGGAAAAAGAATCGCAGAAGCACCGAAGTCCCCGGTAAAAACGACTTCAGTGTAACGCTGGTAAGTAGCTCATTTTCACATATATTTTCAAAGATGGAAAATGATGGTGGAAAATGGAATTACCTAAAACATAGAAATCTAACTTTGCTCGAACATAAGATTCCTGAATCACGGGTAACTATGGGTGGAAAAGTGGGCGCCTATCTCCATCATCCTACTAACTACGGTAAATATAAGCTGGAGATTCTAGAAAAGAACGAGCAAAACAAAGCGGGCTTGCAAATTTTTTAACAGAAATCAAGCACAAATAATATTAACCCTCCTAAACCTACCTAAAGAAATAACTAAATAAATGAATAATTGCTGTAAATAATCGTGAATAATAAAATATTAAAAATTATAGAAATTAAATTCGGTATGTGAACTCGCTGTTCTGTTATCAGCTGATTCATGTACTTACTTACTTTATTCCTGCCGCTCCTTCCGGAGCATAGGGCCTTGGAGAAATTTCTCCACGCAGTACGGTTCCTGGCCATTCTCTTCACTTGACTCCAGTTCTTGTCCACCTCTGCAATTTCATTTTCGATCGTCCTCTTCCAGGTATTCTTAGGTTGACCTCGCTTCCTGGCGCCTTGAGGATTCCAGTCTAGCGCCGCCCTCTCAATAGCTCCGTCCGGCTTCCTTAGTGTGTGACCAATCCAGCGCCATTTCCTCTCCTTGATCTGGATGCTAATCGGTTGTTGATTGGTGATTGTCCAATGATCTTCATTTGAGATTATGTCCGGCCACCTCACATTCATGATGCGACGCAGACATCTGTTAATGAACACCTGTAGCTGGTTGTTGATCGGTTTTGTGACTTTCCATGTTTCAGAGCCGTAGAGAAGAATCGACTTTACGTTGCTATTGAAAAGGCGGAGCTTGGTCTACCTGGAAATGTTTATATTTCTCCAGATGGGGTAGAGTTGGACAAAGGCACCATTTGCCTTCCTGATACGGCTTCGAACATCTTCCTCTGCTCCCCCATCATTTGTGACTATACTTCCAAGGTAGAGCAAAGACTCAACTCGCTCAATGACCTTTCCGTTGACTGTCAAACTAGTCGTGATGTCAGAATTTATCCTCATCTCTTTGGTCTTGTTGGTGTTGATCATCAGTCCTGCACGTTCTGCTTCTCTCTGCAACCTCCCCAGCTTATCTTCTATGTCTCGGTACCGTTGTGCCATAAGACAAATGTCGTCTGCGAAATCCAGATCTTAAAGCCTGTCATTTATACCCCATTGAATACCCCTCTTCCGTCCTCCCATTACCTTCTTCATCACACTATCCAGGACCAACAGGAACAGAGTGGGGGAAAGGACACACCCCTGTCTCACTCCGGAACTGACCTTTATCTTTTCTGTTAATTTGCCTTCGTGAAGAACCTGGCACTCATACCCTTCGTACATCTCTTCCATGGTTATGATGATCTTTGTTGGGATTTTATTTTCCTCGAGGATCTTCCTCATGATTCTTTGATTTACGGAGTCGAAGGCTTTCTAGAAATCAACAAATGTGAGGTAAAGGGTATTCCACCACTCCACACTCTGCTCCAGGATGATTCGGAGGGTGTTGATGAGATCCACACAGCTGCGATGTTGTCGAAATCCAGCCTGTTCCTTCCGAAGCCTTTTTTCTACGCAGTCTTTTATACGATTCAGGATGACTCTCGCCAGCACTTTGCTTGGAATGGACAGCAAGGTGATACCCCTCCAGTTGTTACAGTTTGTGGTGTCCCCTTTCTTCGGCAACTTGACTATCAACCCCTTCTTCCAGTCGGTTGGTATTTTCTCCTCCTTCCAGATCTTCTCCAACAGCGGGTGCAGCAGATCGATCGTAATATCCAGGTCTGCTGTCATGTGGTTTCATACAATTTCTAGAAATATCAAAATTAAGTATATTCGCGACGAATATTGATTTTACGAATAATAACAAAAAACTAAAAGAAGCACCCTGTCCTTCCTATGGATCTAAATTCACATTCATGTTTTAAATATATAAAATAACTCCTCATTTCGTCGAAGTATGTAATACAATCAGCTGATCATCTAAAATAAAAAATACTAAGAACACTAGACCTAATATTTTTAAAACGTCTGTACTATTATTTTTAACGCCACATTCTTTATAATTCCACTTCTCTTCCTCATTCCATACGAAAGTGCATCATTCACCTCAGAGAATCCCTCTTCTACATTTCCTCGCGAAATACATTTTAAATACGCTACCCATTCATATCTAGTTTAAAATCTTCGTTTCTCGCTTCAATTGTCCAAGCGGTTAAGCTTAGCATTGTAATAATGTCTAAATCAATAATATTTATAATTCGATTAATTCTTGCGAACTATATCCACTTTCTAATACACCCCAAAATACATCGGTTAAAAATTTTAATAAATTTAACAGCTCCTTTTACAACAATTTAAGTTTATTTGAGCCTTAGCCTTATTCAAAAATATAGGCTTCACTTTCCAATATATGTGGTATAAATCATCATATTATACTAGTTAAGACGCATGGGTAAACTACACCTCGCATTGTAGTAAAAATACCCTTAAATCCACGTAGCTTCTATCATTGCACTCTACCAAACTCTAATTGTGGAATCAATCTTCTTCAATTATCAAATAACTGGTGCAGAATATCAAGTGAAAATATACGATATCAGATAACCATCATGTTTCACTACTTCTTACGTTTCAATAATAAAAATATTAATAACTTCTAGAATAACCTAGCATAAAAATATACAAATTCTTTTTACAGAATACTGCTTAATAAATACACAGTAAGTCACTCCTCTCTCTCTGAACGTACCTATTTTTGTTATTCACAGTAATAATTCTTCAACACAAGTAGTGATTTCTAGAAAAACAAACCTACTGTAATTTCAAATTCACTAGAATTACTGAAATCTAGTCGTCACATTTAACATCATTTAAAATGATTTTATATTGACTCCATCGTCGCAAATTGCAACTGCATTTTAAATAAAATGTCTGGATCAACATTCAAGCTGACTTCTACTCATAACTAACGTTCTCTCCATACGAATATCTTGGAAATAAAACTGCCATGTCCAACTATATTATCAAGTACTGAGATCAATAGATCATTCCTAGATCTATCCTGATATAAACTTCAAATTCAAAATGTACAAGAATTGCAACTAGAGAAATCATATAAGCCAAACCTGACATAATTGTTCCATTCTTCAACATGACATCACTGACGAAATGCATTTGCGAACAGAATCGAAAATATAAAATATCCATCTGGTTCTCAGACGCTAAAAATCCTACAAATTCTTCCTAAAATTCTACAAAAATCTCCAAACAGAATTAGTATTCTTAAAATCGCAAAATTAATTTACGCCAAAAATCTTCGCAGAAATATAAATCCCACCTTTAATATTGAAATAAGCCTAAAAATGACTCAATGAGTAAAATTACGAAATGCTAATAAAATTGGTCAATCATAAAATTTCTACAAGTTCCAAATATCTACAAGAGTAACTGGAAAATCTTCAATCTACCTTTGCCACAAAGATGATAGGTGTTCCTCATACCCGGTTGAGTACGATACTTCACGCACTTGATCCTGCATTGCTGACATCATTTCAGCATTTGCTTGGATCTGGTCCTTGGAATAGCAAAAGGATGAACGCCTCCCTCGTCCGCTCTCGTTTTGGGACTGCCAGGACTCGAACTGGTGATCTGCTCCTCGGTCGTGGTTTGTCAACTTCATCTTTCAACTCTGCTAAATTTATCAGGTTTCTCCATCGTAGATTCTAGAAGTTCATTCGTAAATCCGATAATTTCGAATAATTTCCGTCACTTCTTCCATTCTTGCGAGTTCAATTATCCAGCTTCCCAATCCATGCGTTTAACAATGCATTGCCAAATTCTCGTACTGTTGAGTAATCTTCCCAGTCAACTCGTAATTTGCCAACTCCATTGCAATTTTTTCAAAATATCAACACATTTCGAAAATTATTCGTAGATTTTTTGCAAAGTGTGATATAAACTTTCGGAGAATATTCACATCGATAATTATTTAATAGAGTGCCTTCTCGTAGATCGTAGAATTTTATTGTTGCTTGGCGAAATATAGCATAACTTCACAATTATCGCTGTACTGAATTTTACTTGCTTACGTGAAAAGTAAAGTTCAATTGTTGTTACAATTGTAATTCAATTGTTGTAACTATTATCGTCGATAAATGTCTTATATAAATTGTAATATAGTTCCTTGGCATACTAACATAACACCGGAATACCTCTCGATGCTGCCGTCAACTCTCTATAATTCGCGCACTTCAGATTTGCGTGATCGCCAAACAGATCCGTCACCTATGACATTGTCAAATCGAGTCCTCTCCTTTGCCTTACCAGTGGTGTGGTTTATCAGCTTTGCCGATAGAAATACCCTCTAATTCCCCTGAATTAGATCGTTTCTCTTTTAAATGTCCTCTTCTAAGATTTTGAAAATATTGAAAAATACAGAATATTTTACTGTGTCGAACCTGGTACTCCATGATGCATATTATTTCCCCAGAGTAATTCTAACTGCCTCCACCAATGGTATCCTTACCTTGACGCAGTGGTGGAGCTTGCGTGGTCAAATGATCCTGAGAGCTATGCCGGCGGTAGCTTAGCTACTGGTAGGGTCTCCCAAGCCGGACAGGTCGAAGGTGATGATCCAGACTAAACGGGATACTCTGGCCCTCCAGGTTGGGGGTGGACGTGGGGCTAACAACCCCACACCATAAAAAATAACCTGTTACGAATCAAGGACAATTGCCTCGGAAGGACGGATTTAACAGAAGACAACCTCGGCCTGGATTACGGAAAAGAGATTTGTATATTGCGACGTGGAATGTAAGAACGATGTTGAGACTAGGAAAGATGAATGAAATAGGAGAAGAGATGACTAAATTTAATTTAGACATTGTAGCGTTACAAGAGGTAAGATGGCAAGGACAAGGAAGGATAGATAAAAGGGAATATTCACTATTGTATAGTGGTCCAAATAGCAGAACAGGACAACATGGTACAGGATTTATGGTATCCAAGTCAGTAAGGAATAGTATTATGGAATATGAAGCCATAAATGAAAGATTTTGTAAATTGCGCATCAAAGGAAGATTCAGGAACATATCCATATTGTCAGTGTATGCACCAACTGAAGAGAAAGATGAGGATGAGACGGAAGAGTTCTATGAACAATTGGAACAGATATGCGGTGAGATACAGAGATACGATACATTGATAATAATGGGTGACTTTAACGCAAAGATTGGGAAGGATCTATTGATGAGATGTGCAGGGGAACATACACTACATGATGTTAGTAACCAGAATGGCACACTACTTGGGCATTTTGCCATCAGGAACAATATGGTGATCAAAAGCACATGTTTCCCACATAAACGAATACATCTAGGTACTTGGAAGTCTCCTGATTCTACAGCCGTGAATCAAATAGACCATGTGTTAATCAATGCAAGATACTCTTCGTCAATTATAGATGTGCGGAGTTGTAGAGGACCAAATTGTGATTCAGATCACTATCTAGTCAAAGCAGTACTTAGAGAAAAGCTGGCTAAAACGAAAACAGAATCTGAAACCTGGAAGAACAGTATAAACGTTGAAAGACTAGGAGATGAAAGAATTAAGGAGGAATATCAGAGAGAAATACAAAAGAAATTAGAAGAAGAAAAAGAGAGAGATGATCTCAATGGAGAGTGTAAGAAAATAGAGGAAGTAGTTAAACTGGCTGCAGAAGAAATAATCGGAAAGAGGCAGCAAACCCGGAATGAATGGTTTGATCAAGAGTGTAGGGAAGCAATAGAAGAGAAGAATAGAGCAAGAGAAAAGATGATCTTGAGAGAAACAAGAAGCAACTGTGAACATTATAGGCAACTGAGGTTGAATGCCAACAAAGTATGTAGAAGAAAGAAAAAGGAACACATAAAGAAACAATTTATAGAAATAGAAGAATTAAACCAGGGAAGTGAAGTAAGAAAATTCTATGCGGCAATTGGTAAAATGGGGAAAGGTTTCCACCCTAGGGAAAGAAGATGCAAGGATAGATAAGGGATGATACTGAATGATGAGAACAAAGTGTTAGATAGATGGTCTGAACACTTTAAGGAACTTATAAGTGAAAGTGTAGAGGCAGAAATTGAACAACATATGCAACAAAACGAGAGACAAGAAGTAATTAGATCAGAATCAGAGAATGAGAATGCAAGTATTACGAGTCCTACAGAATCAGAGAATGAGAATGCAAGTATTATGAGTCCTACAAGATTTGAAGTGGCAAATGTAATGAAGAAAATGAAAAACAACAAATCACCAGGGGAAGACAGTATAGTAGCAGAAATGATAAAATATGGAAGAGTGGCATTGGAAGATAGAATACATAAACTATTGGAAAGAATATGGGAAGAAGAGAACATGCCAGGTGGATGAAGGGGAGGAATAATATGTCCTATATTTAAGAAAGGAGATAAACTAGCATGTGAGAATTACGGAGGAATTACTCTATTGAATGTTATTTACAAGATCCTATCAGGTATCATGAAAAAAAGAATGAAGATATTTTCAGAAGAAATTCTGAGTGAATATCAGTGTGGTTTTAGACCCAACCGGAGTACAACGGATCAAATCTTTGTAATTAGGCAGATGATGGAAAAGTTTTATGAACATAATATTGACCTCCACATGCTCTTTATAGATTTTAAACAAGCTTTCGATAGTGTATGTAGAGAAATACTATATGAATTACTAGGAGAAATGAGGATACCTGGAAAGATAATCCGGCTGATAAGGATGACACTAGATAACACATGGGCACGAGTGAAAAATGGAAATAAGCTGAGTAAACCCTTTACAATTAATATGGGTGTAAAACAAGGAGATGGATTGTCTGCAGTACTCTTTAACCTTTCACTACATAAAGCAATCAGTAAAGTGGACCAGGGAGACACTATTTTTTAACAAATCAAGTCAGTTCTGTGCTTATGCAGATGATGTAGTGATCATAGCAAGAGAGAAGCGTACACTGAAAAGAGTATATTTAGAATTAGAGAAAGAGGCTACAAAATTGGGTTATTAGTGAATGAGAGTAAAACTAGGAGCATGGTAATGTCCACATCTAACACAAGAAGAGCCCCGCATGATATTAAAATAGGCGATAAGACATTTGAGGGTGTGACACAATTTAAGTATCTAGGAGTACTTATTAACGACCAGTGTGATATGACAAACTGTATTAAAGATCGATTACAGGCTGAAAACAGAGCATACTATGCAAACATCAAAATGCTCAGGAATCAACTTATATCGTGAACAACCAAAATGAAGATATATAAGACAATTATAAGACCAGTAGTGACCTATGGCTCTGAAGCTTGGACATTAACTATGGATGATGAGAATACTGTGAAGTGTTTTGTAAGGAAAATACTGCGAAGAATATATGGCCCTGTTAGAGAGGAAGATGGATGGAGAATACGATATAACCATGAACTAAACGAATTGATTGGAAAACAAGATATCGTAAAGTTTATAAAGGCACAGAGAATCCATTGGTTGGGACATATAGAGAGGATGCCGGAGAGCCAGATGCCCAAGAGAATGTTGAAAGGGAGGCTATTCTCCAGGACAAGGAAAGGACGTCCTAAGAAGAGATGGTTGGATGGTGTGACTGCAGACCTCGTCGCAATGGGAGTGAGAGGATGGAGGAGCAAGGCGATGGATAGACCAACATGGAGAGCAGTTGTCCAAGAGGCCAAAACCCACCCCGGGTTGTAGCGCCATGGAGTAAGTAAGTAGTAAGTAGTAATTTTAACTGCACTTGTTCCCTTCGGAAATTTAATTACCCCTTCATATCACATGGTATGCTCTTGACCAATCAAAATGTTGCAGGAGTGATGTCAGTTCACGATTTCGCCTCGCGACAACTCCTTTCATTCTCCCCGCTCGTGCGACTCCATTAGCCAGCGCAAACATACTTCAACGCCGCCTCATCTTCAAAGCTTCAGGCGAGGTTCGACAAGCCGCCTCGCTTGCAAATTTCTGATATAAATTAAATCTACATAAGCCAAAGCCTTTCTTAATCTCCAATTGTACCGCAATATTCCATATACACTCTAGTTCGATACTCGACTTCATAACTTTGCCAAATACAGTCCAATTACCTTCAAAGTTTGGAATCATCCTTATTGCATCCAGCAGATCACAAATCTGGCTTCAGACAAAGCAAAAAATGGGTTCAACGGATAGTAGCCATTTTGAGTGTGGGGTATCCCCAGGTTCCTCCATACTCTCTCCAAGCAAAACATTGTCCCCGTATTGTGCTGAAAGTTATACAGCACCTTATATTTGTTTTCTTGTGAATATTGTCTGATAGTCCGAGCACTTGCCTCCCTTTTCTGGAAGGCTATGAGAAATGAGAGCCCTAATGCAGGCTACAAACATAACACTTTAGTGTAGCGGGTTGCTGTATTTCAGGCTGTAAGAAATTGATAGCAGATACTTGTTGACTTGCCTACGTAGTTTGATACGTTTGAGGTTATAGCAGCTTTTTCTATAGTGTGGTAGAGGGAATACGGAAATTATGAAATGATTCGCTTTAGGGGGCCTGTGTCTACACTATTTACTTTGATTCAAAAGGTGAGAACATCGATTAATATCAGTATGTAGTCTACCATATGATACTGTATTGCGCAATACGTCATTGTAGTTTTCCCTGATTGTCGATGTAACAGAGATTTCAATACGTATTCAGCTCGTATGACTCATGTTGGTGTTGACTTTGATGAGCATGAGTTGGTAATCCACCAAACGATGGACAAAAGGCACCGTGAAAGCTATGAGCGAATTCCTACCCATATTTTGACTCTGGTATTGCATTCCATCCTTCTGATTGGGAGGAAGTAATTTATATCTTCAATTCCTACATACTGCGATTTTATATAACGTTTGTCTGCATATCCTACTACATTATGATGAAATTATGGATTAATGGAGGCATTGGATCTTAATTCTCCACGCAGTTGTGCGAATCACGGTTAATTATTCGCTACACGACTTGTTAGGTATCTTCACAAACCCGGAACCTCGACCAAACTGATATCCAACCATGTCTGCTTGATTGTCGTGCAGACGTATTTTTGGGAGAGTTTCCCTAGTCAACTGGAATCAGCGTTATAAACTAGCATAATAGTGAATTGTATCGTCTTACCAGTGCTAATGTTACAGTATAACGCCGTACTGGCAAGTTAGTGTGTAAAAGAGGCACGATTTTTGTGGTAACAATGTGATTTTCGCTAGCACATTGAAATTTTGTGCGACCGCATTGTGCGATTTCACCTTGGTCAAGCTACGAGGTGCTAAAATTCATCACAGAAATCTTGTGAGTATTCTATGAAGCTATTTGGAGCGATTGGAGGGAGATTCCAATCAACACCATAGGGAAGAAGTGGTAGAATGAGTAAAAGGTTTGAGAGTGAAATGAAAAGAATGGGTACATGGGATGAACCCAAGCAAATAAAGTTTATTAACAAAAGTATGAAAAAACAGCAAATAAATTTTAAAAAAGTATTGAGATCTAAAGGTGATCATAATGTGAAACTTCTAAGCAACTCTAGCAGAGTAGCGCGAGGGAAGAGATCGCCCGTGGCCCATTTACAATGTTTAACGTGATTAACAAGTATTCTCAAATTTAAAGATAGTGAACCAATAGGATTGTTGTGCTCAAAGGAAAAACAAAACTATAACTCCCACAAGAAGAGTAATAATAAGAGATTTAGATAAGTTAGACACAGTCTTGATTACGAAAAAACAGTAATCAAGATGCATGAACTGAACACGACCCCATGCAGGAAGTTAGCTGAGAAAACTATACCACCGATAAACAGCCAAAAAGATCTGTGAAAAAACTGAAGTAATTGATAGATAGAACTTGTATAACTTTTGTTGAGCTTTTATCCAAGTTCACGTGGCGCATCTCAAATTGCTGCTTGGCATGAAGATCAAGGGAAAAATAATAATATTGATTAGATTTGACAATGATTTGTAGTGTATGTTTAACCCTGGTTACAAATATTACAAGATTCAAATGGGGAGGCCGTGGCCAAAAAATTTAATCTATGCCACGCGTATAAAATAAGCAATAAAATTGCTGTGAGGTAAATATACAAAAAGAGCAGTTGCTGCTTAATTATTGGTTTCAGACCAAAGATACACTCGAATAGCTACTGTATGTATAAAAACGTATAATTTGTTGCAAAAACCAGATGAAATGAGCGAGTATGTTATGTATTAGGGTGTCTCAATAGACACTATTAGAAAAGGGTAAAGTAACAATAGAAAATCAACGTAAATCCAAGTAACTCTGGCCTAGCAGTGATTTCCTAAATTAGGATAAACAAGTAAGAAAATTAAGTTGACGCGCTACAATTGACACAGTAAAGCTTTGAAAGGACTCAGAGAGTTAAGAATTTATTGATCCTGAAATCAAGGACAAAGCAGGTGCCTATACAATGAGTACGTGTACTTTAAGAAGGAGGGAGTCTTTAGACGGTGTCCGGACAGTTCCCCACACTGACACTTCCACACACTGCCCAAAATACTGACACTTCCACACAGTACTTGGACTTGGCTACCTGTTTAATGACTCAGACATAATCTCGACTGACATCTCCCCTCTCCCCCAAGGCTACTATGGAAAAGATCAAGTTGAAATTTGGCCTACTGTTGTTTAGCACTTTTAATATCTCTGGAATCTCATATTATATTCTTTAACTACTGAACTACTGTATAAGGTTTGAGGCAAACATGTTTAATACTCTTCAGCTATTATGAGTACAAGTACAAGTACTAGTACATAAAAATGAGAAATTTTTATTCTTGCCGTGTTAGGATCGTGAGTACTATGGAGTTAGAATTTGGTCGGACATCTAAGGGAAGGGAGTGCGTTTACCATGAAGGTTACGAATACCAAAAGTTAAGAATGGCGAAAAGTGTTGTTGTGACGTGGGTGTGTGTTTTCAAGTATTCGAAAAAGTGTTATTCATCAATTCAGTCCAAAGAAAACATTTTAACCCGTGGATCAAACAGTGAGCATCAGTGTGGTGTTCCTGATGTTGCCCGTATAGTGGTTCGAAGCACGTCCAAGGGGCGGTGAAGAGAGCACGCGAAGAAGATGCCAGCATTAGTCAAATTTACAACAACGCCATGGGTGCACTTCATGATAAAGGTATGTGTTCTTAGCATTAGTTTTAGTAGTAGGGTACCACTGAGTGAATTTAGTAAACTCATTCAAACAACACATACGTAAATAATGTAGTTTCTTCTATTTAAAATTTAATTATTGATAATGCAGCCCAACGTACTCATCATATTTTACAATTATCAAAAATCTAATTAAAAAAATTATTTTATATTAATTTATGTTCATGAACTATTTGGAAACAAGTTTCAAGCATTGGTCTTGTACTATCAATGTCAAAAGTGTGTTTTTTAATTATAAAACATACGCGTGCAGAGCTGCTTTTCTACTCCAGGCGCGGATTGGAAGCATAACACTGCATTATTAACATTTCTAAGCATTTGTGTTTTACTGTACTATGGTGCTTTATTAATGTATTTTGTTTACTCAGTTGGTATCCATGTTAACAACATTTTATAGATTTATAAAGCAGACCCCTGTTTTTTATTTGTTTTTCCAAACTCTAGCATTGAAATTTTGATTTTTTAACCATACTTTTAAAATATATTTTTCTATTTATGAAACAATTTTTATTTGTAAATAAAAAAAAACTTTATTCCGAGATTTTATTAAAATTATTAGGCCAGTTTTCGTTTTCTCATGTACATACATTGCTTGTTTTAGAGTATAGGATAGATGGTTTGTTTTCAGGATATGACTTAGTTACCGAAATGCCTAGGACAGAGTCTATGATGAGGTCACTTTATCAACACAAAAGCAGTGCCCAGGGAAGCACAAAGGAGCCGGAACACAGAGAAAATATCGTTTTTGATATCAATACGTTGACTATGATTGACGGTTCGTCTTTCCTTTTGGCCGACGACGGAGATGAAGAAAGAATTATTGTTTTTTGCGGCAGAAAAGGAAAAGAGAGCTTGAAATGTTTTAGCCATTTTTTTATGGATGGTACTTTCAAGAGCTCTAGCAAGCAGTTTTGTCAAATATATACCATTCATGCCGATTTTGGGAGTAGCAATGATGAGACAAATATATTTCCTATCGCATTCGCACTTCTACCAAACAAGAAGAAGCAAACGTATACGAGACTGTTCAGACTCCTCCTTCAGGCTGTTCCGGAGTGGAGACCAGAAGACTTAATGTGGATTTTGAAGCTGCTGTAATTTCTTCTCTGAAAGACGTATTTCCAACAACAAAATTACATGGCTGTCATTTTCACATGAAAAAATGCTTATGGAGAAAAGTACAGGATCTCAGATTATCGGTGGAGTACCGAGCGAATAACGAAATCCGATTTCATGTCCGTATGTGCGCAGCACTTGCGTTTTTAAAGCCTGAAGATGTGCTCGATGGATGGGTGGAAATACACTCTCAAGCTCCAAAAAGTCCCAAACTTAGCCAGTTTTTTTGACTACATCGTTGACAACTGGCTAGATAACCAAGACATTCCAATCGAGATGTGGAACTGCCACCAAGCACGACACAGGACAACGAATGCTGTTGAGGGCTGGAACAACCGACTCAACAATCTTGTCGGGAGACCTCACCCCAAATTAAAAGAGGTTGTCAAAGTGTTGAAGACGGAAGCTGAGAAGACAAACTGCGCATTTTTAGAGGCCGAGCTCAACATGGAAGGAAAAAAAAGAAGACGAAAATATGTCAAACTGGACGGACGGATTGAGAACATTCAGAAAAAGTTCGAAAATGACAAAAATATGAAAAGTTTTCTGAAGGCAAGTTGCCTATTCACAGAAAATGGAGTAGGTTAATATTATTGTTGAACAAATATGACAAAAACAAAAAACAAAACAAAGAAAACAAACAAACAAAAATAAATAAAACAATTCAAAACAACTGACGAAGCCTAGAAAGCTGATTTTAAACACTCCAAAATGATAACACCAAACTGATCGTTTTTTAATTATTATTTTGCCAGTCCACAGCCTGGATTTGGATGGAAATTACACTACATCACAATTATATTTTCGAGACCGTGTTAGTAATGAAGTACATAGACCGAGCGCTTTTCTTCACTCAAAATGAGTAATATGTTAAGGTGCATTATCACGGGTGCGGCTGTAACGATGATCACTGAAGCCTATAGCCTTAGGGGTGGGGGGATGTGTGTGGAACTGTCAGTCGGGAATATTTCTGAGTCATTAAACAGGTAGTCGCGTCCAAGGGCTGTGTGGAAGTGTCAGTATTTTGGGCAGTGTGTGGAAGTGTCAGTGTGGGGAACTGTCATGTAATCCTTTAGACTCGCGCACAGCAGTGCTAGCATAAATAATTGGTCTCAGACCAAAGACTAGGTCGAATAAACGATTTGTTAAAACATTTCCCAATGTTTGCATAGATTCGATTAAATGAGCAAGCATAGGACAAAGTAAGGTGCCTCATTCGACACGCAAAGGCTAAAGTAGAGTTAAGATAGGACAATCTGATTCGATCCTGAGAACGTGAGCACAGCAGTATTTGCTGTTAAAATTTGAAATAACATTACAAAATCGAAAACCCATGAATGGGGAGGACGAATAGCAAGAGAATACTCATCTAGGGCCTAAGTGGCACTAGATTATAAAGAGCATGTACTTAGAAAAGTTACAAAAAATATGAAGCTCTTCAGCTGCGAGAACGTTCCAAGTTATATAAGGTGAACGACGAAAGGTTGTGGGCAGTACCACTGAGCTTTTACAGAATTACGGTTGATTGAAGTCAAAGTTAGGGGAGGACAGCATTTAGCTAGAACCTCAGAATTACAGAAAGAAGTAACAAAGATTTCCTAAGTTTATAAGTTGATTGTTAGTCGGTGGACTGGGGAGAAAAGGAGAGTAGGGATTTTTCACTGATAGCTCATGCATGTATGTTTTCGCAGCACGGTAACCGGATTTTTTGTGAACCAAACTGTTTTCAGACACGAAGCACTTAAAACATTTTAGCATAGGAGCAAAATTTCGAAGTTGAGAAAAGTCACTGTGTACTATTGTAAATCATTTCAGCTTTAAGCACCGATGCAGTTTCTAGAAAGGCTCGTGTTATTAGCAGAGTTGATCCATTAAACCTTTAGAAGCGGAAACAGGTGAATTTCAGTGTGACGTCACAGACTTTAAATTTGAAAAGAATGCCTCGAGAACTTTCTAGATGAAGTTTCTTGGATTTGATGGAGTTTAATGCAAATCTTACGGAGGCCCCAATTATTGGCTTTTGACAGAGTTTATGAAAATCCCCACGATGCGCCCAGACACAAGTTGCAATAACTCATTGAGATGAACTCCCTCGAAGGAAAATGATATTGAAAACAACAAGTTTATGCTTTAAAATGAACAGTAGAATCTAGCACTTGGTGACTGGTGACTAGTTAAAAATGTAATTTCTGCGTGATTGAAATGTTAAAACCGCTTCATAGCTGGATTAAAACAGAGTTTTACTTATCTTTCACATGATGAGTAGGTAGCGGAAATAGACGTAGTATTCACTACATAATGTCACAAAATGTCGGGCGAGACAACTGACCCACGGAGAACGGTTCAATCAAGCTGCTTGGTTGCACTAAGGAGTCTGATAATCGAGAGAGATTCAGACTAGTGATGCGAGCGTGCCGAGGTGGGTAGGGGAAGGAGGTGACGTAATACACAGGGGAACAAACATATGAAACAATAAATATCTTGGGTTGCACAAATTTCTTTTCCTGAGGCAGAGTCCCCAAAGTGAAGAAAAGGTGCCGAAGTAATAAACATTCTTCAGTGGCCGCTGGCAAAGAATTCACACGCTGGCTGCCAGGAACAATTGAATTCAGCAATTTGCTGTATAAAGCGCGACAGGGAGAAGACCGAAGCTACTGCTAAACAGGAGGGGGGGGGGGGGGAGAGAAACTTAGGACAACATAAGAAAATGCACAACAAGAGAGTTAAATACTAATAAATCTCTGTTGGTGGTTTTCAAGAAAAAAAAATTGAGAAAGGTGGAAAGAATTACAGAAAACCCAATACCGGTTAAACATTACATGGAACGTATATTCACAGAATATACCACTATTTGGAACCACATTGACTTGTGAACTGAACAGAAACAATTTCTGAAACGAATATTTGTGTACGATTATAACGATTTTCGACGATTTTGGCCAAAACTTCAGTGAGTTGAACACCACCCGCGTGTTCGTTAAAGCCAGTTACAGACATAGAGCCAATTTATACCAGTATTCAACTGTGTAAAGCCAGTGTCTGGTCACATTTCAGTATAATTAGTCTTTTCCTAAATTCTGTGCCACGAATATTCTTCGAAACACCAAAAATTGGCATTTTCAACCACCACGTGGACGTGTATTTCGGATAGTCGCCATGTTGGATTATTATATACAGGGTGGTTCACCAGCCCCTTATTTTTGTTGTTGGAAGGAACTTCAACTAACGCGTATATCATAGTCATCCTAAAGATATTACAACCTGCTCCTTTACGGCCTTAGTACAACATTACCGTTGAGTTCACGCTCGCGAATGTAGTAGAAATCATTAGCGGTAGCTCGTTAGTTCATTGCTGAATGTCAATGACCACAACTGTTAATGCATGTTTGAAACGATCACAGCTCCAAATAACTCCACCTTACGTTTGGACAGATTCAATACGTGCCAGCAATTCGCTAATGCTATCAGTAGCTAAGGTGACTGAATTATGCATTCTTGCTGTTGTGTCAGAAGAGCTGCCTGGTGGCAGGTTCGATCCCCAGGCTGGTTGGCCTACTTGTTTTTTTCACTTAGTGCCGTTTAAAATGGATATACTATAACCGCTTATGTACCTGTTCCAACGAGTGATTTTTTATTTTTCCTGAAGAGGACCATCTTTATCCGGGTTGGACGGCAACAAAATTTTCTGTAAAACGGAAGCATGGTACCCTATATATTCAGGGTAGCAAGTATTCAAAATGTTAACCAACTTGGTTTAAAGGGAAAATCAGACTCACTGAGGCCATCCGCGCACGTGTCGCATCAAAACCCTCTGTAAACTCGGGATGTAAACCATTCCTCTTTCTTACGTTCGACAAATACATAAAACAGTATTTATTCATTCACTAATGAGTAAAACCGTATCCTATTGAGTTCATTAAATTGTTAACAACACTTCTCATTCTTTTTTTTTTTAGCGTAAGGCTTTTATTGCCGGGAGTGTCCGAGGACATGTTCGGCTCGCCAGTTTTGTAGCTGCTTAGAGACGGACACCCAATGGGTGAGCTACAGGTACCGTTGGGAAGGAAAGTTGGAATGGAAGGACGAGGAGTTGGAAGGTAGCGGCTGTGGCCAATAGTTAGGGACCAATCCCGGCATTTGCCTGGAAGGAAGATGGGAAACCACAGAAGACCATCTTCAAGGTTGCCGGTGGGGGGATTCGAACCTCCTCGCCTCCTGGATGTGAGCGACTGCCATCAGTCATGCCGTAACGACCACGGCTAACTCAACCGGTACTTTTCATTCTAAAGATAAGGTAGGAGAGAATCTGAAATTATCAGAAACGAAAGCTACTAACTGAATGAGCATCTGCTGAATGAATTTTCAGGTAGGATTATTTTTATACAATCAGAATAAAGTGTGTTGGCATGCTTGTGGAATTGAATTTCAAATATTTATCATGTACTCGAGACCAACCTTAGTCATCCTGGAAGTGGTTTTCCGTGGTATTCCACTTCTAGTCAAGATAATATGCTGGGATGGTTCGAAATTTAAGACCACTGTCACCTCCTTAATTAACACTCCTACTTTCAGTTAGAAATACACAAACAACCACCGACACCGTAATAACATAGGTTATTAGACAAATTTAAACACACACATGAAGATAAGACTGTGATGATCATGATGTCCAAATCTCTAAATTTTAAAAAGAACTCTCAAATATTTACGCCACTGAGAACAGCAAAATGAAGTCTCGTGTGCATTGACTCATGACTCATGAACTATTAGTCCTACTGACGCGGAATTTGAATTAAAGAAAACTTTGAACCCTCTTCTCTACATTGTAACTGGTTGTTATTTGAAGCAACTACTTTCCTAAAATTGGCTACCATTGTGAAAATACACTCGCGAAACATTTCACTGGGCAATTTTCAGCTAATGATAACTACATAAATCTCTGGTTTTTAGCTTGAAAGCAATACCAATTTGTGGATGAGGGTATATTAATCATACTGTACTAGTGTAAACACCTCAGTGATTAGTCTACAAATGCCAATGTTAAGAGTGCACGTCCATGCGCGTGGCTAGGTAATGCAATCGAGGTGGCAGTGGGTTAAGCGGACACCTACACATTTCAAAGCTATTACAACAGAAGAAAAGAAATTGCATCATATCCTTGAACGTGAACATTAATATTTCTAATGCCCGAAGGCTAAAATCGTATTCGAACCAGTGAGAACGTTTTAGATAAAGAAAGTCTAGTGTCCAACGCAAAAGTTCTTACTATCTTCAAAAATTAGAAAAATTCAACATACTCTGCACAGGAATACATCGTTAGTGAATAAATGTGGTAAAGTGACTTTGTAAGTGTGGCTTGATATTAGCTCCCCACTAAAATGGTGCATGGCTGTTGTTCAAAATATTTTGCCCACGGCTGGATTCGTAGCACTATTCTGCTCAGTCTTGCACATCACGTCAGATCGGACTTTAACCACCTCAGCCACGGAAACAACGTACACATTGTGCCCTATTTGGGTACTAGTTAACTAGGCTGTTCCACCTCGAACGTTAGTATGCGTGTCAAAGTCTTCAATCATGGTTTATAGTATTCTTTTAACTTTCTACTATTGCAGATCACGTTCCGTTACCTGTTAATTCGATTGTATCACATGTACGTGTGTCCTTCAAAGAGCAATAAATCACATGTTCGTAGAATGATCCCTAGTATTTGGGACTGCATTGATTACGGTTGTCTTTGCTTTGCTAGATCCATGGCTCAGTTTACATTGCTGTCACATAGGCAGTGTGCAGAGCAATATCGACGATCAGGAGAATTTTAATGTTAGTTGGGTTTCATAAAACTAAACAATAAGCGGCTGGTGAGCCACTCTGTGTGTAGGCCATACAGTCATGTACCATCAGATGAAGATTATTGCGTAGATTCATTATGCAAACTTTCAGTTCGATCGCATGGTAAGGACTCAAGAAGTATAAACATAATTTTAAAATGCCGCACAGTCGCTTTCTTGAGGTTGTGAAAACAATTGAACTATATTAGATGATAGTGCATTATAATGTGTATAAACATTTCCTCTACAATATTTCGCTGCGCTTGGTCGGTTAAATCGCGAGATAAGTCTATTTAAATGTTTGAACTTCACTTGGCTGCCATGTTCGTTTGGTACTTAAATGGTTTATGGACGTCACATAGATGATTTTCCAGTAGTACGCATTATCACCGTACACAATTACAAGGTCATATCTGTTACTGATGCGGAGATATAAAATGCCTGTGAGATATTTCAAGCAGCCTCCATGTTAGATTTGTGAAACGTATCAAAATTTGAAAAGCACGGTCGAGGTCAGGTAAGCCAGTAGTATAAACTTCCCGAGTTTCATTGTAATCGCTTCGGCCGTTTAGATTTTATAAGGGACACACACACACACACACACATACGCACACAGTCACACAAACGGACGATTCCTACCTCAACCATCCTGGAAGTGGTTTTCCGTTGTTTCCCTCTTCTACCTCAGGCAAATGCCGGGATGATTTCTTACTTTAAGCCACGACCGCTTTCTACCCAAAGTCCTACCTCAATTACAAATACACACATTATTACAGACATCACAGTGACAGAGGTTATCAGACAACTTCAACACACGCCCCAATATACGGGGTTACATGAACACGGTGCCGCAAAGACCCTAAAAATTCAACAACAACTAATAGTTAAACAAAAAATGCACATAAATTGAATTCAGCACTTATTTGGGCTTATGTTAATATATAGCTTCGTCTGCTATCCGGTACTATTGTTTTTCAGGTAATGATCCCAGTAAATTTTTAAAAATCGGAATGGAACGCTATTGCTTCTTCCGAGGAAGAGTCTGTAAAATCATCAATAGTTTAACGGCATCTTTTTGCACACTACCTCTATTTTCAGGCTCTACTTGGTCTAGGCCTCTTTATTCCTATGAAATCAGTAAAACCTGATGGAACACATCAACACTAACGCTAGCTAGGTGTAGTTGTAGGTACAGTATTACTAATTCTCAAACAACAACTAGGGTCTCTTTTCTTATGAAGTATTCTTACTTCTGTAATTTTTTCAGATACTTTGGTCTTACAATCTCGCTTGCACTTAATTACAAGTCGTATACAGGTCAATCCTTTCCTTGGACCATGCGTGTTTCATTTGATTTAACATTTCGTGATTCTGTGATCGCACTATGATAGTTTCCATTAATCTGAGCTTCTCCCCAATGGATCCAAATACTCCGACAAGTGAAATATATCTGTGGCCTCTATTAGCACTGTAGTATATTATGCTTTGGAATACGAATACTATTGATGAATCACAGAGAGTTCTTGTTCTGCGATTCACACGTGGCAGTAAACAGCTACCTTTTGATTTCTCTAATTGTGATCCACTTCGTGGTGCAGTGGCTAGCATTCTCGTCTGTCACAGCTGAGATCCGTGTTTGATTCTCAGCTCTGCCAAGAAATTTAATCCTGGCCTGAGCACTGGACTGGTGTACACTAAGTCTCGATTTCCACAACAGTCGTCCTATATGAGGTGTTACGTTGTTTTCCAATTCCACTGGAGGCAAATGCCAGGATGATACCTAGTTTATGGCAATGTCCGCCACCTCATCTGAATCCCAAATACACACAGTTATACAGACACCAAAATAACACTGGTTATCAGATAATTCTAAACACATTTATTATTAGAAACTTTTCAGTCGGCCAACTTAAATATACCCAATTAGATTGGGTGGGGAGATACAATTACTCTCCTAATGCCGTAAATAAATTACGTGAATTACTTATACTCATAATAGAACACTTCTCACATGAACGGGGCAATAAATTGCATGAGTAGTTTTGTTCGTCGAGTGAACATCATCAGATCTTGCTTACTTACGTACCCAATCGGAAGGAAGAAATCGAACGGGTACGTAACACATGGAGCCTGGCCCCTAGGAACACCAAGGGCAAGATAAGCCGCACACATCAACGAGAAGAACTTTCCTACCGCAGCCGGGCAGTCGCCCAGGAAACACCCGGCCCACACTACTCTAAGTCGACCGCTGCAGTCGGAGCGCGCACCATAGCCATTCCTCGCAGCTTGTACGTGAGAGAACACTCGGCTCGAAGGGTATGCATATGAGGAGCAGTGGAGCTTTTCCTCAGTCCACTGCTGACACTCGGATGGAGCGGACCCTTGATAGTGCCGAACGGAGTTTTCTGTGAAACGTTGAGAGATTATATCTTGCCTGGACCTTGGCCTAGAAGCCCTGGTGAAATTTAGCCCAGACTTTACCATGAGGGAGAATGCATCAAGCAACAGTTTGTACAAAGCATCAAAGTGAGAAAAAGCAATTACACTGAAGAATAAGTGGGAGGTGGGCGAAGGGTTGTACTACCAGAATATCAAACTTTGCAATAAACAGATTAAAGTTTATTGAATTTAAGTCTTCAATAAACGTGAATGCACAATTAAATTGAATAGAATAATAACAAGTTAAAAGAAACACAAGAAATGTTCACAAGTTCTTAAGCAGGATTACAAAATGTGAGAAATTGACAAAGAGGGAGGGGTCTAAATAGAAGCCCCTATAGTGCTTACAACATTTGACCTTGAGAAGAAGAAAGGGATTGAAACCCTAAATTGTTGATACTAAATTGTTCATGAATAAACGATCATTTCTGTAAACTTGAATAGGCTATATGATGAAACACTTTGCCTCATCTTGTATTAAATGTTTTGAGCAGTTCCAGGAGTAAACAGAGCCAGCTCAATAGAATGGCTTCCAATCTAGCAGGGAGATAAAATCTTCTTAAATAGGGCACCTCCCAGAGAGGTGAGCGGTACCATTGAAGAAATGACATCTGGTTGATGCTTTTGACGAGGTGAGGTGGCCGTGGCTACATACACGTTGGTTTGCGGTGTAGATTTGGATTGGAAACGGCAGTGGCCTCTTCGAAATTGGTCTGCGGTGCAGTGGTTCTTCGAAGTCGATCACGTAGGTGCGAATGCCACATTCACAGAAGAACTCCATGGACTTAATAATATTATAAGTTGCCAAGTAGAATAGCCTAAGCTAACAAACCAAGTGCCCAGCTATTTTAGTTGCGGTAAATCCATAATGGTGCGGAAGATTTTTGCTATCGGTAAAGCAGACGATTAACTTCCGTCTTAAAGAACTTGCCTGGCTGGCAGCTTGACCAGCGTAGCCGCGAAGATGAAGAGAAGATATGTGCAGATGTGTGAGGTGATGCAGGCCGAAGCCGCACATCAGCCGGGATGGCCGGTTGATTCTGGCACGTGCGTTGCGGTGTTGTCAATAGAGTGGAATGCTAAAGTAATGTAAAAATGTGGTGACCTCCTCCATATATAAGGCCCATGTATCCTTCTAGAAGAAAATCCACGTGTCTGCAATTCTGTGCAGGGATTGGCTGCTGCTGCTAGTCGCGATGACGACATGATGTGTCAAGGGGGAACGGATGCGTTTAGTCATTTTGCCCATCGGCCTGTTTGTGTCATGAGGACAAATCAGGAGTGCTGTAACACTCAGGTGAGAACTTAAGAAACATGCTTACGACAATCCAATTACACATTCTTAACAGGCTATCAATTGATATTTAATGTGTTTTAATATAATTATTGTCTTTCGGTGGTCTCGTATGCGATCGAAGAATTTGTCCGTAAAATGAGTTGACAAAAAATTGAAGGAAAAAATATTAACGAATTCGTGAAACATCACAAATGTGATTAAGCCCGGACAACTTGTACATAGTTATGAACGCAGACCTCGAATGCCTACGCTGTTATAATTTGAATAATATTTGCAATATGCTGTGCTTAAAGAGGAAAATATGATGATTGTAGAAATTGTTATGAAAGGATCCATTAAAATCATTGCTATCTAGTATTAATTTGTCAGTTACTTATGATAAGGGCTCTGCAGCAATCGACTTGGGAGTGTGTTAATTTCGTGTAATTATGGTGCTTTTGTAATGTCTGTACTGGTGTGTATTTGTGATTAAGACGAGGGTTAGGAAGGAGACGGCCATGTTCTTCAGTTAGATGGTATTTTTGTCAAATGCCTGGTGTACAAGTGGGTAAAAGTCAAAGCCAACTCCGTACAGGTCATGGAGACCATTGGAGCAGTGGACACTTCGTGACATCGGCATTAAATGGGATGGAGTTGTGAGCTCCATGCCCGACCACCTTTGCATCCAAAAATTATCCTGGTACTAATTTCTGTTGTAGACTCAGCAAACATAGAGCTACACACATCAAATAAAGTTTTGCATCACCTCGGTTCCAAGAGTTCCGGAACCGTTAAATACAAAGGGAATAGAGACCAACACAAACAACATTTCAGCTCGTTTTATTGCTCATGAGACCCACACATTGCATGTTGTACCATCATACAGCTAGACTTTCAGCATTTGTGGTCCAGATTGCAGTACACACCACTACCTCTAATACCCAGTAGCACGTCCTCATGCATTGATGCATGCCTGTATTCGCCGTGGCATACTATCCACAAGTTCATCAAGACACTGTTGGTCCAAATTGTCCCACCCCTCAACGACAATTCGGCGTAAATCTCTCAGAGTGGTTGGTGGGTCAAGACGTCCATAAACAGCCCTTTTCAACATATCCCAGGCATGTTCGATAGGGTTCATGTCTGGCGAACATGCTGGCCACTGTAGTCGAGCGATGTCGTTATCTTGAAGGAACGCATTCACAAGATGTGCACGATGAGGTCGAGAATTGTCGTCCATGAAGACAAATGCCTCTCCAATATTCTGCCGATATGGTTGCACTATGGGTCGGAGGATGTCATTCAGGTATCGTAAAGCCGTTTCGGAGCCTTCTATGACCACCAGTGGCGTACGTCGGCCCCACATAATGCCACCCCAAAACATCAGGGAACCACCACCATGCTGCACTCGCTGGACAGTGTGTCTAAGACGTTCAGCCTGACCAGGGTGCCTCCAAACACGTCTCCGACGATTGTCTGGTTGAAGGCATATGCGACACTCATCGGTGAAGAGAACGTGATGCCAATTCCGTGGGGTCCATTCAGCATGTTGTTGGGCCCATCTGTGCCGCGCTGCATGGTGTCGGGGTTGCAAAGCTGGACCTCGCCATGGACGTCGGGAGTGAAGTTGCGCATCATGCAGCCTATTGCGCACAGTTTGAGTTGAAACACGACGTCCTATGGCTGAACGAAACGCATTATTCAACATGGTGGCATTGCTGTCAGGGTTCCTCCGAGCGGCAATCCGTAAGTAGCGGTCATCCACTACAGTAGTAGCCCTTGGGCGGCCTGAGCGAGGCCTGTCATCGACAGTTCCTGTATCTCTGTACCTCCTCCATGTCCGAACAACATCGCTTTGGTTCACTCTGAGACGCCTGGAAACTTCCCTTGTTGAGAGCCCTTCTTGACACAAAGTAACAATGCGGACGCGATCGAACTGCGGTATTGACCTTCTAGGCATGGTAGAACTACAGACAACATGAGCAGCGTACCTTCGTCCTGGTGGAATGACTGGAACTGATCGGCTGTCGTACCCCCTCCGTCTAATAGGCCCTGCTCATGCATGGTTGTTTACATCTTTGAGCAGTTTTAGTGACATCTATGAACAGTCAAAGGGACTGTATCTTGGATACAATATACACAGTCAACGTCTATATGCCGGAGATCTGGGAACCGAGGTGATGCAAAACTTTTTTTGATGTGTGTATAAGCGTTACTGAGAGGTAATGAATTTTAAAAACGAAACAACCACTTTCAGAAATGTAAAAATTGGTATTCATAGAAAATATCCTCTAGGATGGCTGATGTAACGGTGATTCCCAATAAGTCACAGTTGTCTTCATGAGGATGAATGTACCTCATTTCCGCTCTCACATCAAAATGAAGCTTCCCTGCAGAAGTGTGAGATATACCCAGGACCATTGATGTAATTGTCACAAAGGAATTACTAGGTCAGTCTTCAGGAAGACGATACTTTTACATCACTATAATTACCACCAACCAGTTACAAACTTAAGCTTACGTGAAGGATGAGGACCGAATGAGAAATTGACAGCATTAAACCCGCAAAATTGAATGATGGGTGTCTTCGAAGGAAGTGCGTTCATGAAAGAGAAAGGTAGTGGAAAAGGAAGGAACGAAATCTGTAGTTTTACGTGACCGTCAATCTCGCGTTCATGAACCACGCGACCTCCTTTTTACGTGGAATATGAACTACAGGGCATGGCATTTCCCTTTGAAAATCTCACATGCATTGACCGGGAATCCAACCCGTTCTGCCATAGTGAGAGGCCAACAGCTTGATCGCTTCGCCACTACGTTCCCTTGATAGTGGATAGAGTCGTTCCCTAAGTCACAGGAAGAAGGGCTAAATGGACCAATGTCAGGTATCCTTCGGGGTCGCGAAACGTCTAGCTTTCCATCCGTGAGTCTGTAAGGGCATTGATCCCTTAAAGTACCTTGCGCGGTAGCTACCAAGGTATATATGCCATGCCAATTAGGTGCCTCTTAAGGCAGACAGCGACTACCATGGGTGCATTCATTCTTCCAACCAATGGGGAAAGAAGGAAAAGACAAGTGATAAGACCTACTGTATGATACAATGAGGGTATCTACAATGAAAAGACAAAGGAAGCTACGGCACAAAATTAAAGGTTACCGTAGAAAACGAAAAAGATATGACCAAGGGAAGCTTATATAAAACATGAAAAATATAAGTCTGGCATCAGTAAATGCAAGCGATGCCGGGATTAGCTGGGGCACCGTGGTCTCAAACCGACGGCCCGCTAGCTGTGTGCCTGGTAGAATATTGTTCAATATAGGCTACAGTATACCACAGTTTTGCATTCAAATTTGAAAGAGTGGCAATCATAACATGATATAATGAACAATGAACAATAATTACAGCTGTTTATGGACGTTCTATATTATTCATGAATAACAACGTTAAGCTTTCATCGTTCAACTACAAGTGTTCATTTCATTTCTGGGAGAAGACAATGGAATATTAAAAGGTTAGTGACCTTTCTGAAGGAATCCCTGTACTCTATTGGGTGGTATTTGTCTCCATGACAGTTGATTTGACAGTCTATGCAATGTTTCGTGACTATTACCTTTCTTTTTTATTTTGAATATTTCAAGAGATTATTATTAACATTTTCTTTAATTTCTCATAAATATGGTACAACTCAGTCTTCAAGATACTGATTTGACAATCATGTGAACCTTACTGAGATAAAAAAATAGCCTAACAATATGACACCTATCCAGCACCACTGCCTTCTGTATTCTGGCAATCAGTTGTTTCATTTGTAGTTCCTCCAAAGCCGTTACCAAAGTCTATGGAACAACTCCCGTGGAAGAGATCGCCCCTGGCAAAATTCGCACGCATTTTAGTCCCCATACTTTGCGTATTTCTTCAGCCAACGGTGCGTACTTGTTATATTTTATTATTATTATTGGCGTCGACTAGGAAGACTTGCACTCGGCCTCTCAGGAGGCCACACGACAAAAAAATTATTATTATTATTATTATTATTAAATATGGAAAGAATATTTTGAAGCATTTCTGAACCCAAATGGAAAAGATGGTGAGGAGGAAAAAATCGGGGAAGAGGAAGATGAACTGCAATCAGGAAAGGACTTAACATGGAAAGAAGTGGGAGATGCAGTGAACAAGATGAAATGAGGGAAGGCACCGGGTGTGGATGAGTTGAGTGTGGAGATGGTGAGAGCAGCAGGAGAGGTGGGGATACAGTGGTTGTACCGAGTGATGAGGACAGCATGGAAGGAAAGGAAGACCCCAGAGGACTGGAAAAAAGGAATAATTGTCCCGATCTTCAAGAAAGGTAGTAGAACAGATTGCAGAAACTATCGGGGAATAACACTGATGAGTCATTGTGCATAGATCTTCGAGAAAGTTTTGGAAAAGAGAATTAGGACAAGGATAGAAGGAGGGATGAGGGAAGAACAACATGGCTTCAGAGCAGGAAGGTCCACAGTGGATTTGATTTTTGCTGTAAGGCAGTTACAAGAACAGCACTATGAGTATGGAACAGATCTACTGATGGCCTTCCTGGACATTGAGAAAGCATTTGGCAGAGTATGCAGAACAAAGTATGGAAGTCCCTGGAGGATAGAGGAGTAGAGAAATGGACTATAAAGAGGATAAAGTAGATGTACAAGGGAAGCGTGAGCTGTGTGAAAGTGGGAGGAGAGAGATCAGACTGGTTGGAACAGAGAAACGGCCTGAAACAAGGAAGTGCACTGTCGCCGTTAATTTTCATTGTGGTGATGGATGACATAATGACCCGAGTGGCACAATTAATTGGAGAAGGAAAGATGAAAGCAATGGTATTTGCAGATGATTTGCAGATTTGGGGAAACAAGGAGGAGGAGGTACAGGAACAGTTGGACGTGTGGGAAGGAATAATACAAGGATATGGGATGAAATTTAGCATAAATAAGAGTGAGATGGTGATCATAACAAGGAAGAAGGAAAGAACCACAACAGGAATAACAATTGGTGGGGAACAGCTGAAGAAAGTGGAGAGTTTCAAGTATCTGGGAAGCCTGATACAAGATAATGGAAGAAACGATAGAGAAATAAATGAGCGGGGGAGGCAGGCAGAAGCATTTCGGAGGAGTGTGAGAAGCATGTTATGGAGCAAGGATGTCCCACAGAACAGCAAAAAGATCATATATCGGACGTACTATGTCCCTATCCTGACGTATGCCTCGGAGACCTGGGTTATGAAAGGAAGGGAGAAGAGCAAAATACAGGCCAGTGAGATGAGGTTCTTGAGAAGCAGTATTGGAGCTACAAAGATGGACAGAATAAGAAATGAGAGGACCAGAGAATTAATGAAGGAGGAACCATTACAGGATGGTATAGAGAAATCTAGACTTAGATGGTATGGACATGTAAAACGAATGGAGGAGAAGAGGATGATGATGATAATTGTTGTTTTAATGGGCCTAACATCGAGGTTATCGGCCCCGAGGAGAAGAGGATACCCAGGAGAGTACACGAGATGAAGTGGGAAGGAAAGAGACCGAGAGGAAGACCGAGAGACAGGTGGCTGAAGGGGGTGGAAGAAGAGAGGAGAAGACTGGACAAGGGTGGAGGCTGAGAGATGGTGGGAAGACAGAAGACGTTGGAGAGGCTTGTGTTCCAAACAGACCCGGCCAGTGGCTGGAAACTGTGCAAGATGATGATGATGATGATTATTATTATAATTAAAAGCCTCCGTGGCTTAGGCGGCCTCTCTCACCGCTGGGTTCGTGTTTCAAATCCGGTCACTCCATGTGAGATTTGTGCTGGACAAAGCGGAGACAGACAGGTTTTTCTCCGGGTACTCCGGTTTTCCCTGTCACCATTTCATTCCAGCAACACTCACCACTATCATTTAATTTCATCTGTCATTCCTTTAATCATTTCCCCAGGGGAGTGCGACAGGCCTCGGCAGCCGGTACAGTTCCTATCCTCGCCGCCAGATGGGGGCTTCATTCATTCATTCATTCCATTCGCTGGCCCGGTAGGTCGACTGGAAGCAGGCTGTGGATTTCATTTCATTATTATAATTAATGCATCACTAATATATTGAAATGCTAGTGCATATAATTCAATTTCTCAACGATAATGGAAGTAATAAATTATAAGTAATTTGTGGATTTTAGTGCAGTCCAATTAAGAAGTATCTCCGTAGTCAATGGAGATAAGACGAGACAAGGATTAGAGGGGAGAAGTCAAGGAAGGTCTGAACGGAATAGTTCATTGATACCAAGTAGAAGGCTAAGTATAATCTGTTGAGAAGATTGCCAACAGAGAGGAGGACGGAAGTGAAAGATGGAGAGATTAGCAGCAGGAAAAGAACAGGTAATGGAGATCTTAATCACGAATTGGTGTTAAGTTATGAAACACAAGAGCTCGTTTGGATATACATTGATACACAAAATGAAGTCCAGCTGTGTAGCTATATGGTTAGCTTGCTAGGCTCTGGCCCTAAGGTTTTAGGTTTCGATTTCTGAACTGGTCATGATGACTTTAATCCCCTAGGGTTAATTCCTGTAGCTCGTTGACTGGGAGTTTGTGCATATTTCAATCGAATGTTGAGATTCTTCAGTAATACTTTTACCGTCGCTACTGGTGCATGATTACCCGCTCATTTAATTATTTTGTAACCATTCAGTCGTCTTCTACAAATCATTGGGCCAAAGCTTGAAGCGAACAGTGTGTACCGTATGTATGTAACCAATATTACGTATTATGATACCCCCATGACAGTTTGATTTGGGTTGTTGATATTCATTGATTTTATGATATAATTAGATATCTGTAAGCCTATTTTCATCATATGAAAAAACAATAGGCTTATGAGATCACCGACCGAGTTTGATGGTTGTTTGTGAAGTAACCAATAGACCTACATAAAATCCAATAACATCATCATTTTCGTCGTTCTATTTTACGTTAGTTCATGTAGGTTTGGAATTTTTAGTTTATACTTTAATATTTTTTATCGCAGTTGGAAAACCAAAAGTGCCCGTTTTTAAGCGTGTTTCAACCATGCGTCACATTTAAGAATTATTATCTCACAAAGCCATCATCAGATCGAATCCAAATTTTAACACAATATACATTGGAATGTTGTATAACTAGTTTACTAATTTCACAATTTTGTGTGTCCAAGAAACAAAGTTGTTATCATTTTCGTAAGGTAACTTTTTCTCGGCTCGGGGTGGTTGGAAAAATGTAGTTCTTGATCGCGCTGTAATCCTTATATATCAAAATGTTATGCTGTGTGACTGTGAAATACGTAAATTAATTCACTTATTTTATATCAGTTTGTATTTCCACGGGAAAATAAGACATGGTTCACCGGCTAGGCGCTCCGGGGAATGCTGTACAGCGTTGCCAAATGGAGCCCATCACGCGTCATGGCGCGCCTCGCTCGCAAGTTTAGATTTCAGTGAAATAATAGAAGACTTCAGCTGGGAAAGAAGTCGCAAAGTAATATTTTAATATTTCATAGTTTACATAATATTCTTCAAGGGGACTTAAGTTAAATGTTTCTTTCATATTATTAAACAAGATGTTCAGTAAAGAACGTATAGCCTACTTTCTCCTAAATGCATGGGTATTGTTATAACTCTTTGTCCTATCAAGGAGTATAATTGAATGTTGGTTGTAGTAGCCTGTTGAAATACAGCGTGCTATACGGTTATTAAACATGAATATGAGGTGCCCTTTGCTAGTGCTACCTCTGTAAAAAATCATTCAATTCGGTTTCACCGTGTTTGAATTGATATGGGGAATCAATTTGCACACATTCATGGCCACTATCTGCAAACTATTGGGCTGATGACCTTGTAGTTCAGTCAAACGATGCTCCCCACAAGAAGGTATGTTGTTGCAAAATTTGGTAGGGATCAAATGATTAGGTTCGTCGTAATTTGATTTAAGCTTTTAACATTTGGGTGGCCGCCATTCCGTTTCCGTAAAGATGGCGGCGATATAAAATATGACACTGAGGTGCCCTTTGCTAGTGCTACCTCCGCACCAAATTTCGTTCAATTCGGTTTTACCGTGTGTGAAAAGATAGGGGGGATCGACTTGCACACATACATGGCCGACATCCGCAAATTATTGGGCTGATGACCTTGTAGTTTGGTTGAAAGATACTTTATACGTAAAGGAATAATGTTGCAAAATTTGGTAGAGATCAGATGATTAGGTTGGTCGTAATTTGATTCAAGCTTTTAACATTTGGGTGGCCGCCATTAAGTTTCCGTCAAGATGGCGGCAATATAAAACATGATACTGGAGTGCCCCTTCCCAGTGGCACCACTCTACCAAATATCGTTCAATTAGGTTTCACCGTGTTTGAATTGATAGGGGGAATCGATTTGCACACATACATGGCCACCATCTGCAAACTATTGTGTTGATGACCTTGTAATTCAGTCAAAATATGCCTTCTACATAAAGGTATGTTGTTGCAAAATTTGGTAGAGATCAGATTATTGGGTTGGTCGTAATTAGATTAAAGCTTTTAACATTTGGGTGGCCGCCATTACGTTTCCGTCAAGATGGCAATTTAAAACATGACAGTGAGGTGCCCTTTCCTAGTGCTACCTCTGTACCAAATGTTGTTCAATTCGGTTTCACCGTGTTTGAATAGATAGGGGGAATCTATTTGCTCACATATATGGCCACCATCTGAAATCTATTGGGCTGATGATCTTGTAGTTTAGTCAAAATATGCCTCCCACATAAAGGTATGTTGTTGCAAAATTTGGTAGAGATCAGATGATATGAGGTTGGTCGTAATTTGATTTAAGCTTATAACATTTGGTTGGCCGCCATCACGTTTTCGTCAAGATGGCGGCGATATAAAACGTGACACTGATATGTCCTTTGCTAGTTCTGCCTCTGTACCAAATTTCGTTCAATTCGGTTTCACCTTGTTCGAATCGATAGGGGGGGGACATGCATTCAGAGTACACACATACATACACACACACACACACACACACTGACACTTACACACACACACACACACATACACACACAGACAGACACACAATTTTTGGCCCTGTGTAGATCTCATAAGTCTACTTTCATTTTTTGCGAAAATCGAAAGTAGGCTAAAAATGTACTGTAGTTTATTCAAAATATTGTAACTATTCTTTATTTTATTACTATTACCAAACTATTTTCCATTTGATTTGATATTTTATTATTTCCTATTGTTGTGGACCCCACCTTATTATATCGCTCAGGGCCCCGCAAGGCCTGGGTCCGCCACTGTCTTCTGTATACAGTGTTATTAATTCAACGAGTTTAAGTATAACTTATTGTGAAACTTTTTTTATCATACACTTATTAATTAAAAGTACAGGGTCCTTCTTTTCTATCCATCTAGCAAGTTCGTTATTGTTGCTTTTTAAGGGGCGGAACTAAGTGGTCATCTTCCCCTCTCCATCTAGCAACATAGCAGCACTATTTCTCTCGGCAATGAGTCACGCGGCTACGCATGCATTTTGCCGCTGCGCTGCTATGACGCTAGACCGAAAAAAGGACCCTGTAAAAAAAAAAAGATCTATTATGATTTAACATTATTGTCCTACAATAATATTCTGGTAGTTTCATATATTTTAACTAATTCTGAACCTACAGTATAAGATAAGCGTAGGACTAAAAATATTAGAAAACGCATGACGAGAAAAAAAAATACTCAAGGAAAGGAGAGACATTATAGTGGCGAGAACTGTATTTTTAAGGGTACCGGTACCGTAATGTACGAGATCGATGAATCAGAGACATACTTCATTTATTACCTTGATGAAGCGTAATGTAAGTCAAAACTATACAAGGTCAATGTGCTGGAAAATAAGCGACGGTTCCGGAGGACTGAAGTTCCCATTGGTAGGAACGGACGACTTTAAAATGTAACGTCAGTAGTCGCGTGGATTACAATCGTAGGCCAATTTTTAATCGGTATTTCATTAGTTATTTTTAGTTTTAAAATTTTGATTTTCGATTTTATAAAAAGGATGGAGGATATACTCATCATAGACAAATACCATAGAGGAAATAAACGGAAGGACATGCCTTCTCTGCGCTGGCTAGTGCAATATAATATACCGTACTGTAATATTAATAATCTCAACCTCTAACAGAATTGCATGGATGCAACTTGCAACGGTTCAGCTTCAATTGATATTGTAACTTTCAAGTTTGGTAAATAATAAGCCTACTGGTGAGTTAGCCGTGGTCGTTACGGCATGACTGCTGGCAGTCGCTCACATCCGGGAGGCTAGGAGGTTCGAATCCCCCGCCGGCAACCTTGAAGATGGTCTTCTGTGGTTTCCCATCTTCCCTCCAGGCAAATGCCGGGGTTGGTCCTTATCTATAGGCCAAAGCCGCTACCTACCAACTCCTCGTCCTTACATTCAAACTTTCCTCCCCAACGGTACTTGTAGCTCACCCATTGGGTGTTCGTCTCGAAGCAGCTACAAAACTGGCGAGCCGAACATGTCCTCGGACACTCCCGGCACTAAAAGCCGTACGCTAAAATGTTCTGTTTTGTCGATTCGTGCCACCATATGCACTACACGCCATTATCGAAACAAACTCCGAAATAACCATGCGCAATGCTCTGCCGCATACAAGTCACAGAACACCAAATACAAGTTACGACCACTTTGGACTCGGCGCTTGGCTTCACTGAAACAAGCTCTGGGCAACTCTTCACCTTCTTTCCTCCATGACAAATACATGAAATACCAAATATTTTGACACAACATGAAAAACTTATCTAATTTTAACTTTTAAAAGAAATTTGGCATTTTCCCGTCTTGAGTAAAAACATGAAATATATTCGCGAACAGATGAGTATTTTTCTACAATTAAGTCTTCCTTAATATATTCAGTTTCCCACGCAGTTCAAGCATGGGTGCTCCTAGGATTTCTTTCCGTGGGGGAGGGGGGGGAGGAGCAAGTTATATTTTTCATTTATTTCCCTACCTGTCACTAGGTGATGATGATACGTACATCCCCCCCCCCCCCGAAAATCCTTTCATTTCTTATTTGCTTCGTGTTATTCATTATTTGGCTGCTCTAAAACCGTTGGATACATATCTTTATGGCATGAATTGGAGGAGTTTTTTTTGTGAATCATCGTCAAAATGTTCATTTCTTAATAAAAAGTAAAATAAAAATCAAGCAGTTCATTAAAATGGTATTGTTAACCCAATTCGCCGATTTTATAAATAACTGGAGATATTTCAAATGATCCCAAATTACTAAGTTAAATCAAACTGTGGAATTATCCCTAAATCTAAATCAGTTAACTATCAGGAACTTCAATTAATGAAATAAATTGGGGTGACAATGAACAATCGAAATATTCTCGGGATTCGAACTCTGAGAAATATGACGATTGCCATTCAGAAATGACACGCTCGTTTTAAACAATGGTTTACTGAACAATTACTGCCAGACCTACGACCACATTTAGTTATTAGGGAGAATGCGAGCATTCTCTCAGTGCAAATTAACAAAGCTCCGACCTCGAAAAACAGAAAGGCTGACATTATCGAGTGGTTGTCTTCTAATGGTATTCCCCACAACCCATTACAAACCAGAGTGGAATATTATTATTTCACAAATCCGTGCATTGTAGGCCTACCTACAACATTGATGAAATAGCAAGACAACGCGGACACAGATCCGACGAGGAGGAGGAGCAAATGGGGTTACAGCCCTGGGGACCGAGCGTACTGAAGTGCCCGAAAGAGACAATCACGGTTTTTAATTGTTATATCAGTCTTTTAAATTAGTCCAAAGAAAAATCTTGCATAATATTGAAATACGAATTTGACTGCATTTTGGAAAAATACGTTTGAATTCTCGCCAAGCAAAAGTAAAGTGAGTAAACTTGAAAATAATATTCATTAACATTGGTGGTCCTTGAGCCGTTGTAGAGCGAAAAACTTGCGTCCAATTTCAGTTATTTCTAAAGAACTGTTATTTGCCTAAGTAGCCTACATAGTCTATTGGCAGGAGGTCAAATTTCAAGCGTTACAATGCTAAAGGCAACTTGGAAAATGTAAGCACGCTACGAAAGTTATACAAAATTCACGAATGAATATAAAATGAGATAATGTCCCAGCAAATATTGAAATTTTAATTTATTAAAAAAAAACATGAATATTAGGATTTCACGGAAAGAACTCAAATGTTCCCCGGCAGTCATTGCTGTGGGGCCAATGATCGCTCTCTACGGTCACGGTCCTTCGTGGACATTGTGTAGTTTTGGTACAACCCAATTGAGCGTGAGGGTGCACGTGAAATATTATGTTGCAGGAAAAAGAACAATACGTTCCGAATAGCCGACGTTGAGAGAATTACGGACGAGGCGATGATTGACAGCATCACAACATCCGCTTGGGCAGGTTGCGTAAGTCCTGCAGTAAGATTGAAGAAAGAGAACCGAGAACTCTGCTGAGTAGAGCATGAATGCTTACTGACTTGCTTCATAGCAACACTGCGGGAAGTGCAGTCTGGCGACATCGCAGTGAGTGTCTCCGTCTCATGTCCAAAACGCTCTCACTCACACCTGCCACCGTACGCGCTCTTCTCTGTAGCACGGTCGGTAATGCAGAATACGGGACAATAGCGCTCGCCTTTCAGGTGGCCACTTTTGGAATTAAAAGGCGATTCAAGATTCAAGTTTCGCCCCCTCTTGAAGGCACCACCGGCGCGTGAGCCCCGCTCCGCTATTTTCCATACAGGCAACGAAGGTGGATTTGTGGACGACGCAAAGTTAGTATTCATGTGTAAAAAGAATACCGCCGATGCGCACGACGAAATGGATGGAGAATGTTACGAACATTATTATTTAAACACCAGTTACTCCCCAATCTCCCGCTTCGGTCAGTAATTGTGCTTGGCAATGCATCGTACCACAGTTGGAAATAAGTGCGCATTCCGACAATGTCATGGAAACGGCAAAGCATGCGAGAATGGGTTAGGTGAAAAGGTGTCCATTATGAAGACTACATGCTCAATAAACATCTTATGGAACGTGTGACTTCCATCAAATGGAAATATGTCGCCTATAAAATAGATGAAATGGCGAAAGAACTGGGACATGGAGTGCTTCGCCTACCTCCGTATGTGAACTGGACCCCATTGCAATCGTGTGGGCTCAAATTAAACGTTATGTAAGAATGAATGACAAAACAAACAAAACGAAAGACGTAGAAAAATTGATTCACGATTCTTTCGGAATAGTTTCAAATCAAAACTGAAGTAATTACGTGGACCATGTGGAAAAAAAAGAAGTCAATATGTGGAAGGCAGATGATCTGCAGGGAGATATTTAGCCCTTCATAATTCAGTTGGAAGATAGTTCAAGTGACACCTCTGATAATAATGACAGTGATAGCGACTTTGGAAGGGATCGAGCCACTGGCGGCCGAGTGAAGGATTGCAAGGTAAGTAGAACGACTGGAAAGCCTAAATTAAATATCATTTATTGTTTTTTCTTTTTTTATGTTTTATTATTATTATTGTTATTATTATTAGTTATATAAGTACTGTCTTGTCCCTCGTAAGAATACTAATGGGGTGGATGTAATCTGTTAAATATTCCTATCGCGCGCAGGCTATTAACAACGAATGAACTCGTCCTGTAGGATATGAAACAGCTCATTCGTCAGATGATTTGCGCGAGGCATTATATTTCTTTATTCTTTCTCAATTCATGGAAAGCCCCAACGAGCACACTTTAAGGTTTGTATACTTGGCCATGACCTTAATTAAGGTACAGTCCTAGCATTTCCCTGGAGTGAAAATGGGAAACCACGGAAATTCATCTTCAGAGCTGCCGAAAGTGGGGTTCACACCCACTATCTCCCGAATGCAAGCTCACAGCTGCGCGCCCCTAACCGCATGGCTAACTCGCTACAATATTACAAAAAAAAATCAAAACAACAAGAATAAAATTGAAAGAAACTAAATTAAGCCTAACTAATAACAAAACAGGTGATGATCAACAGTACTGCTGACGTAAAAATTGTTAACATCGTCAGCTTACATCCGAGAAGGAAGTAAGAGTTGTGCCCTCGACATCTATCAATCAGTAATGCCAAATGAATATCGTTATTGGTTCTGTTTGCTAATCCTTAATACTAGTACAATACGTTAACACCTGCAAAACTGCTCCTTCCAGGGCGTGTTCTATTTCAGGGGTTGTGTTGTGTCGGTAACTTATGAAAACGCAGTACTCGAAGCGGGTATGACGTCAGCGCTACATCTATTCCTAGAGTTAGCAACACTGTCGACATAAGGCGCCATAGTCCTTTCTCAACGATGGATGCTCTATAGATGAACCAAGTCAGGCTCCTCACTGGGCTCTAGGGGACCGTGCCCGGACCACCGCACGTCTAGTGAACCATGCACTACCGCCGTGTCTTTTGTGGGCAATAACCTAGAAGATTTGCTGAATTTTAATGACTTGGCCGTGAAAGCAAATATGCCATCTTTATGGATACCTCTATAGGGAGGAGAAAAGCTGTGAGAGCTCTCAGCATGATTCACTACGGGAAAACATTCTCTACTGTCAGGTACCTGCCGCGAAACCCCCACAGCGGTACGTCATGCTCATAGCCAGTTGTTAGACAGTGGTTAGGCTAGACACCACTAGGCAGCAAACTAGATGGATACATAATAGAACCCGCCAATAGGCAGTTTGGTAATTGGATAGTAAACAGGATCACTAGCTATGCAGATATTTGGCTAGACTAGGAAATACCAGCGAGGCAGTTAGCTAGTTGAATAGATATAGGAAACCAGCCAGGCAGGAAGCTAGCTGGACCGGACACTAACTAGACAGATAGCTAGTTCGTCAGTAAGTAGACAATAATATAGTACAGTAGTATAGTTAGAATAGTCTAGAACATACAAAACCATAGAGCCAGAAGACACTATATTGGGACAAGGGACACTAATCACAATAAACTAAGGACTAAGTGCGACGCACCGATAATAGCATAACACCCCTGTCTGTGCATTTGTCTGTTTCAGCAGCAGCTACACGGGAGCAGTACCGATCACGGCGTAGACATGACGTGATCAGGAACTAGAGAAGAGCGCCCCTGTGCTTGCAGGCAAGTAGTCCCTCTTCAAATCGGAGAACTGTTACAGGAACCACTGGTAGATGTGAATTGCTGTCCTAGGGTTTGTCCACCCACTGCCCGTGCGACCGCGCTAGCTCCAGAAATAACAGGAGGCCTGATCGCCATACGACAATAAGGCAAAGAAAGGACCTACAGAAACATCCTTCCACATCCTTGCATGTGGCTATCACCAAATAATCCAGGTTTTCCTTGTAGGCAATATTTCCTTTCTGTCTGTGGGGTCCTTCCTATACACCTATGTATATTCCTTATCCCAAATGATGATGCCTGGTAGAGATCCTAGTGCTTGGACAGCCAAAAAGCCTATCACGGTTCATCGTACCTCAATCTGTTTCTTTTATCATTAGTAACTATTAGCATGTGCAGACAGCAAGCAGTAATAAAGGTTGGCTGCCACGCGGGGGGCACTTTCGGGCCCTCCCCGAAAAGAGAATGCTTCACTTCGGCGGTCCGGGCACTTTCACCAAAGAGCCTGCTGATGAGAATTACTTGGAGCACGTAGGTGGAACCCCACAACAATCACGGCGAAAACCTACAAGATTCGCTGAGTTTTAAGAAATGCATTGTTTATTATTTGTATTGTATGTAAAGTTACAGGCAACAATATAAATAAGTAATTAAATAGATTGGTAGATAGAAAGACAGATATTATATAGATAGGTAAATAAATAAATACGTATATTTTATATTGATTATGCATTCGACCGACGGATTTCAGGTAATTCTTAAGGCATTTGAACACACTGTTCCTCTAAAGATCAAGTCACACTTGGATAAGAACAACAATTATGCAGAATTAAGGTAAGTTTGTCTGAAATTAAATTCATACGGCGACTCAAATAGAATTCTGGGGAAAATATGACATGTCATAAACATTCGAACCCTAACAGCATGTGAAAGGAGTTTGCTTAACTTTTCAACATTTGTACAAAATATAGTGTATAGAATTTGGGCGCTTGACCAGTTCATCGAGAGCAAACCATTTTGCTAGAGTAAGATGCAAAATAACTTTCGGGAAATTTTAGTAGCGCAATTGTTATAAATGAAATGAAAAGAAACGAAATGGATTGAAATGAAACATGAAATTCAGCAATTAGCTACGATACAATTACTTACGAATCATTTTAACTTCCAATTTCAATGAGCGTGGGAATTGGTATCAATGAGTAAACTCAAAATCGTAATAAAAGGGGAGAAGTTAAATCGCTTGCTTTATCCACTGGAATACATTTTTCTGATGGAATTAAGTTATTATATAGGTTGGAAAATGCCAATAGAAATGTGTTTGTCTCCAGGTAATGAAAACCTGAGGAACGGAACAAATGTTGGAAAGTGAGTTCTTAACTTTCTTAGATATGAGTTTATGAAAGAGAAAGAGCTGAAAGAAGTTGTCCTTGAAGTTTTGTAGGGTTGTTGAGCGTGCATGATGGTAAGCAGAGATGTATATATCGGCTTTGCATTGTTGCAAAATACATTTATCGTTCAACTACAGTAGAATTTGAGGAACACTTTAGCGATAACTGCCATAGTAGAGTTCAAATATCCAAAATACATCCTCGAGGTGTAATGATAACTACAGCACTTACGCGTGCAGATGAATATAGACTCTCCCTCGAAAGATTTAAATCCTGATATCAGAATTATTATGGGCTAACACTCGTCCATACACAGATAGATGGACATCGGTCTTTCACGGCTGCCTGCTTGAGTTTAAATCCAGGCTGGTGTAAGTGAAATTTGTTGTTCATGTTGAATCTTTTAGGGACTCCGCGACATCGTGGACATGTAGCCCCGTGTACTTGGGTGTGTGCAGAAATTAATAACCTGTGTCACTGTGATGTCTTCACAAATGTGTTTATTTGTGATTGAGGTAGGATTTGGTTACTAAGCAATAGCCTTAATTTAAGTACTGAACCCATATTTTAAGGACTTGGAATATGTCATTAGTTGGGAGTCAAACTGTCAGTACTCAATAATACAAGCTCTAACATTATAGGACTAATTAGACTACCTGCAGAACTTATGAAACTTCCATACTACAGATAGGTCGCTGTCTAAGCTGTATGCTTTTATCTGCACATTTATAGCGGTGAAGAAACAAGTTTTATAATGAAAGATTTTTAACATTGAAAGAATGATATATGGACTAGTCTGGAAATTGGCAAGTTAGCGAGTTTGTCAGTGAAGTATCCCCGGGAAAAACCTGTTATTGTCAGCCAAGAGCCGAGAGAAGAGGCGGGTCACCTTGACACGTGGATGCATAGATAGCACGCGTCATTAAGGAGAGAAAATTAGCGCGATTTATATCACCTGGATGATATTGACCAATGGGAATATTACATTTTGTCGGAGTATGATATTTTATTATTTACTGGAAAATTCTTGTAGAAATGATTTAAGGCCAGAAATCTGTTGGAAATTAAAAATAAATGACGCCGATATAAATTTTATGTAAAGATTAATACGGATGAAGAAGATATAAAGCGATAAAGTTCTTTTGAAGGTCTGATACCATCAACGCTATTTTGATCGACCAACAAGAGAGTGGGGATAGTGTCAGTAGATTCATTCCATTTCTGACGTCGAAACAGTAAACACGTGATATTCAACTACAGAAGATAGACCGAGGGAAGTTTGAAAGGCTTGACGGAGCAGTCGCCTTCACCTGCAGCCAAGCTCAACATAGGTCCGGTGAAACATATTATGAGAGAAAGACTTGAGATAATTTCAACGAATTGAAGTATTATAAACTATTATACATGAAGTGAATTCATCGACTGATCAACTAAAGAATAAATCTACGTGTATGAGCAGATATGAACCAACGAGAGCAACGTTTATTTCAGAGTTATTGGAAAATTAAGTAAATTTCTACAAACGACGTTCGCCGAATCATTTCAAGTACCAGTAAGAAATTCATTTGAATGTTTAAGAAATTGGGGTCAACGAGGAAGTTCATCATGATAAATAATACCGAAGTTATGATGTGGTGTTATGATGCGGTGTTATACTATAGAAGGGGACAAGCCATTTTCAAGATGTGGATGCCAGGAGTGACTTAGCCACACATCGACGAATCATTCAAGAAGAGTGGAATTACATCATTTTCATTCCACTAATCTCACCAGCATATACAGCTACAAAGTATTTCCAACGTAATCTCGGAATTATCATTAACAACCAGCAGCTAAATACATTCGCCGTAGAACTTCAAGTATGCAGCCGTTTGAAGTTGATCGTCAGAGATCACCTCGATCCAGAAGCGTACGAGAGTGTTGCAGCCCAGGTCAAGGAGCAGAGCAGAGAACGAGACGTTGCCTCTACGACACCTGCAGCCGATACGGTGGGGAGAAGCGTGGCGGCCCGCCCGAGTCGCGTGGCAGATCCATGCCTCGCCACCCAGCTGATCGCTCGCCACATGGCGTGAGAAGCGAAGCACAACACCTCAGGTTATTCATCATCTAAGAAGAATATTACGGGCAGAAGGTATTTGGAGTGAATCGATAATATTTGTAGTTAGTATTGCAGTAATGTAGATACCCTTGACCTGACCAAATTTTGAGTGGCTAATTGATTTATTGTTTAATTGTTTTGAAAGGTTGAATTTGTAATTTTAATGGTTATAATGTTCACGTAAATTATTTAAATAGCGTCGTCTTTTAGATTGTGACGTATAGAAAATTTTTAATCGTCATCGACACTTGATATCGCATCGTTATTCGTTTATTTATAAGTATCTTAGTTGGAGTAATAATGGAATATTTTAAAATACGTTTGCTTGTATACATTTTGAAAGTATACTGTCATTATATATGGAAATGATTGGCAGGAATATATTAAATAAATATTTTTATATTTATTAATGATTAGTAAATTATTGAGGAGTTATGTTGAGAACATCAATAAGTTTATTTCAATGGAAGCAACGCATTGTTGAAGCTCATTGCTTTATTAAAAGGAATATATATTTATCGAAGTAGCACAGCTCATGATAACGCTAAATTTGCGGTACGACAGCATGGAATGAAAAGAATATTGTTGAATCGTAACAAGGAATAATGTGAATAATATAAGTAACGAATAATATGAATTTATATTCATGGAAATAAACGTATGGTGAGGATATGTAGTATTTTATATTAATAAGACGATAATATACAGACGAATATCCTTAAATTGTAAAGTTCAATGAACTGTGGTTTTATAAATGTGTAAGGAAGGTTAATATCGCATTTGAATCGCTCAGAAATGTACAAGGAAGGAAATAGTCGAGAAATATAAGTGGAACAGTGGAACAAGTAATTATTATTGCGATTGTGTGAAGAGAAGGATGTATAATCCTTAGTGAAGCTTGTAACTTGAACTATATAAGTAGGTTCACTGATTTTCATACACCTAGTTATGTATATAATGGGAGTTTGTATTATTATTGGGGATTTATTATGAGGAGGAAGGAAGTATAAGCGTGAGGTAACGCAGACTTGTATTAAAGTGGAAGATAATGTTCCTATGGATTATGTGGTAATAGAACGACACGATAATGGATGTACGACAATGTGGTCGAATTATATAAGATATTAATATGCGATAATGGTATTGTGAAAGTTGAGTGTTGAAATCTCATTGTATTACGAGGTAGGAGAACCACGAAAAGATAGTCTGGTATATTTCGTTTAATTTATCGTTCTTTATCAAGATTAAGACTTTGACGAACAGTTATTAGCTTAATCGCTCGTAACATATGCTCATACTGCATTTGCCATAGTTAAAACGGAAAGACTACTGGAGTTAGTGATCTAAATCAAAAGAAAGGAAAGAAAGGAATATGATCAGTGTGGGTCATAGAACGATATTATCGCCCAGCTAACGATAATCGTGTAAATAGTGTACATAATTTATTATCAAGTTTATTGTATCATTTATAGTTGATAGAATAAGATTGTTTTAATTAAGTAAGGTTGTATCATTTAGGGGAAGGCTTAAGTAACGAAGTCTTGAAGAATTATGAAGACAAGAATACAGCATGATCAACAAATAAGTTGATAATTTTAAATGTTTAATAGACAAGAAGTATATAATATTTTAATTTATTTTATTTGTGAATGAGGACTTATTATGTCCAGAAACCGAAATTCACGGTGAGGTTTAGTTATAGTGGAACTATACATTAATTTAAAAGTTTTTTTTTTAATTGGAAAGTTTAGACGTGTGATGAGTGTTATATTTGTCGTAGGACATTTGATATTGTTGTCCTGTTTGGATAATAAACTTGCAGGCACTGTTTAGTTTGCCTGTCCTTTTTATAGAACACGATGATCTCCTTATTTAATTATCTGATGCGATAGTACTGCTAGTTAGGTACAGGGGCCCGCTTTTAAACCGTTCACCCCTGAGATTCCGAGAATCTCGTCCTACCATACTTTATTGTAGGAGTTTTTGTACGTAGCTAGGTAGTAGTACTATCCTATTTTTGAATATCCTTGTATCGAGAAATTACTTGCTATCCGCCTAGCAGGGAACTGATGGTTTATCTAGCTGGGTATCAACATCCCTAGCGATCCCCTCAATCTCTAGGATAATGGGTGGTGGCTATGTGAATTTCTGGTAGAGTACCATCCAGGAGTAGAAGTAGAAAACCATAGAAAATCACTTCTAGGATGACTGAGGGAGGAATCGAACCTGCCTTTCCTCAGTTTTCCCTCACGTTGTAGAGAATACCACGTGCCAGTCCTTAGACCAAATGTCTTGGCTGAGCTGGAAATCGAACCCAGGCCTACGCGGTGACAGCCTAGAATGCCAGCCAGTGAAATGTTTGCTGATATGTGCATCCGGAATATTGATGTTTTTTTTTTCAGGGTTTATACATTGTACCTGTTGATTTAATTCCTGCAATCCACCATTGCAATTTATTTCTTATCATCTGGAACGATTGCGACAAAAGTCATCGGCAGGCACTTGACTTATAGGGCAAGTTATTTTAATGTTTTTGGATAGGGGCATGGTGGCGCAGCGCTCAAGCTGTTGGTCTATCACCAAGGTGGACTGAGTTCGATTCCCGGTCAATGTACAGTATGTGAGGTTTTCGAAGTGAAATGCCATGTCCTGTGGTTCGGATTCCACGTAAAAAGGAGGTCCCGTGGCTCATAATCACAACATTCACGGTCACGTTAAACTACAATCTTCCTTTTTAGCCTATTTTCTTTTCATAAAAAAATAGGCTTAGTAGATCACCTTTTGTCCGTGTGTGCGAGTGAGCGTATGCGTGTCCCCCTCTAATAACTTATAAGCGGCTGGAACGATTTCAATAAAACTCGGTAAGGTTATAGCCCTATTTTGGCTGATCTCGACCGTGCCCTTCAAATTTTATTATGTCTCACCATTCCAACATGGCGGCTGTGCAAAATATTTCACCGGCATTGTATATCTCCAAAACTACTCTATTACGGATATCACCCGGAAATTCTGAACGGTGATAGAGGGCACTACTAGAAATTCGCCTGTGAGACTTTCAAAAACCTGGTTAATACAAAACCAACATAGCGGCTAAGCGAAGTTGAGACTTTTAAATAGACTTTTCTCGCGATTTAACCATCCAAGCGCAATAAAACATGGTACAGCAACTGTTTATACATATTGTAATGCACTGGCATCTAATTTAGTTCAATTGTTTATATAACCTCAAAATGGCGGCTGTACGAAATATTTCACCAGCATTCCATATCTCTGAAACTATTACAGATATCACCCTGATATTTTGTACGGTGATAAAGGGCACTACTACAATATTATCTATGTAACATGCTGGCCAAGCAAAGTTGAAATATTTTAAAAGACTTTTCTCGCAATTTAACCATCTGAGCGCAGTTAAATATGGTACAGTAAATGTTCATACATATTGTAATAGACTGGCATCCAAATTAGTTCAATTGTTTACATAACCTCAAGATGGCGGACGTGCGAAATTATAAAAATTATGCTTTTATTTCTTGTGTTGTAATCATGCGATCGAAGTAAAAGTTTGAATAATGAACATACGCAATAATTTTCCTTTAATGGTACGTAACTCTATGGCCTATACATATAACAATCCAACATGGAGACCATCCGATATATTTAGACGGTTCTCAATATCTACGAATCTTTTACAGCATCAAACTGGTCTGTTTTAATGTTCATAGAGGCTATGCACGTAAGTTCACCTATAGGACTTTGTATAACCTGGTGAGCACAAATCCAACATGGCGGCGACGCGAAATGTAAATATTTAAATGGACGTTTCTTGCGACTTAACCAACCGAGTGCAGTGAAACTTGGTACGGTAAATGTTTATACAAATTTTAATCGACTGGCATCTAATTTATATCAATTGTTTTCATATCCACAAGATGGCAGCTGTGCGAAATTATAAAATCTCGATTTTATTTCTTGTGTCCTAATCATGCTGTTGAGTTCGAATACTATATTCTTCTTCTTCTTTATTTCCTGTCGTAACCGTTGGAACATAGGGCTTCCATGAAGCTGCGCCACCTCACTATGTTGGCTGACATCCTGTTCACCTCTTTCCATGTATTTCCCTGTTGTCGCCCCTCTGCCTCTACCGTCCGCCTCCACGAATGCTTGGGCCTTCCTCTTCTCCTGTTACCCTGGGGATTCCTATCCAGGACTTGTTTCTCAATGGCATTATCAGATATTTTAAGTGTGTGGCCAATCCACTTCCATTTCCTTCTTTTTATTTGGATTTCAATCTGTTCCTCTGAAGTTCGAACTAACAGGTCCTCATTTGAGATTGTCTCAGGCTAATATATATTCAAAGTCCTTCTCAGATACCTATTACCAAACACCTGTAATCGACTCGTAACTTGGTTGCTAACTTTCCAAATCTCAGATCCATAGACTACATTAATACTGCCTTGACATTACTTTTAATATCTTTAACTTTGTATTTGTAGTTATATTTTTACTTTTCCAAATCAGATACAGTTTTACGAAGGCACAATTTGCTTTTCTAATTCGTTGCCCTACATCATCATCAGCTCCTCCGGTCTTGGTCACTTCGGTTCCAAGGTAAGTAAAACTTCCTACATCTTCCAAGGCTTCGTTTTCCTACCTGATAGGGGCTCTTTTCTTCACATTTAGCCACATTGTCTTGGTCATTGACTTATTAACTGTTAGTCCAAACTTCATTGCTTCTCTGACCATATCTTCCAACTTCGTTTGGGCGTCTCTATATGATTCAGACAGCAAGCACACATCATCTGCAAAAACCAAATCCTCTAATCTAATATTTGGATGATTCTCAGTATCTATTGATGTATGATAGAATGCAAACTGACATTTTGAGTATTGATAGAGACTATGAACATAAGTGCACCTATGGTACTTTCAATAACTTGGTGAGCACAAATCCACCATGGCGGCCACGCAACATACATATATATATATATATCTATATATATTCAAATGGATGTCCCTCGCGATTTAACCATCCGAGCGCAGTAAATTTTGGCACGGCAAATGCTTATACACATTTTATTTCTAATGTTTTCATAACTACAAGATGGCAGCTATGCGAAACTTTCAAATGTGATTTTCATTCCTTGTGTCCTTATCATGTGATTGAAGTTTGAATACTATACCTACACAATTATCTTCAAGTAATAGTACGCAAATCTGAGACTTACATATATAAAAATCCAACATGGCGACCAACAAAAATATTAGACGGTTCTCGATATCTACGAATCTATTACAGCAATATACTGAAATTTTGTATGTTGATAGAGGCAATTAACATAAGAAGGATAAATGAAAATAGGCTTTAGTTCTTCATGAAACTACTTGCGTCATAATGTTTTTGGTCCCACTTGGGCGACCAAATGTAATGTATTTTATGTGTACGTGTCCCACGTTGAGGCAACAAATGTAATGTGATTTTAAGGTGTGATAGTGTATCGTCCCACTGTTGGGCGAAAAATTTTAATGTGATTTCCTGACGTGAGTGAGGGGAAACCACAACAAGTCTTACGCTTATGTGACAAATGAAATGTAAGCTTTATAGATGAAGTTAATACCTGATTTGATTGATTGCAATGTGAATATATTGATTATGTGTTGGGCGTCATGGTCAAAATATACCTCAAATGACCAAAATGTATCCCTTACACCTCTGGTAGAGTACCTGAGACCTCTGTCTCCCAAGTCGTGGAAAGTATCCGTCTTTAACCAGGATGGTAGTTGCTTTAGGAATTAGGGATGACTTAAGGTTAACTCTAACTACAAATAATGAAAAGGGCTGCATCAGATAAAAGACAGAATTTAATTATATTACAAAAAGGGAAAATTGCCACAAAAGATAATAATAATAAAATAATGAATTTACTGACTTCACTTTGGCTTGGCGAAGATACTAAGGTTGAGATGATTCTAAATATTAAGTTACTGGAAAAGGTTGAATGAATGAATCGAAACTAGAGATTTCGGGTAAGTCGAGATCATTTGGCTCATCCTAGTCGAACTCTGGACCATCTGGTTTGGCTTGGCGATGTGGCGTTGGTTTCCTTTGCAGACGTTCATCTTCCTTCCTCGCAGCGATTATGTGAAATTAACTAAAGTTAAACACACAGAGACGAGCTGTGTCTGCTTTTTCATTATTGGTTGTGATGGACTATAATTCCTCTAATCACATTTTATGGTGATACGCCAGATCAAACTTGCACCATTTAGGAGTGAGGCGTGAATTCGCCTATCATCCTTAAACAGTATTAAATTACAATCGGCCTTACGGATGAGCACTGTACCGTAGAATTTAAGACACAATTTCTATACAAGATTGGGGACTGAATTACTTCAATTAGAAATGTTATAGACTTATCATATCTTCCTCTATGCGATACTTGTGGTAGCGACCTGGAGCCAATCACGGGGCAACTACCCTCAAATTGCCTGTCACTCCTGATCTTCTTTCCCTGCCGTTGGCCCGTTCATCCCACGCGGGCTCTTCCATCTTCCCGCGCCTGGCCTGACGTCACCAGTTTCAAAACGGCTTCATGATGCTCATACGTTACGCCCTTAGTATCCTCGTTGGGGTCGAGTGGCCTTTGACCTAGCTTCGTGACGTTCATCCTGGTCCGATTCTAGGAAGACGAGCAACCGTCGTTGTCTCGCTGCTATTTTCAGTGGCACCCTGCTGCGATACCTCGTTAAGCCCGACTCGGCGCCAAGTCTACTTTCCTCAAGTGATGAAATGACATATTGCTAATCCACGTATATTCCTCGAGCCATATGACATGTTAATATATAATTGAAGATAATACACAATATGCTATGGAAAACCGATAATAATAATAAAAATTGTATGTCTACCCCTTATTATTCCCGTTTTTCCAACGGGGTCGGGGATGAGATGCGATGGAAGTCTTCGTGGCGATGGTTTTTACGGCCGGATGCCCTTCCTGACGCTAACCTCATGAGAGGAGTTAATGAGAGATGAAATGAATGATGGTGAATGAAACTGGGCAAGGATGTGGAAGGAAGCGGCCGTGGCCTGTCAGAAGGTACCGTCCCAGCATTTGCCTGGTGTTGAAAATGGGAAACCACTGAAAACCATTTCAAGGACGGCCGACGGTGGGGCTCGAACCCACGCGTCTACCGAGTAAGCAGAGAGCTTGGCCCCATGACCTAATGCTGCGCTTTAGCCAGCGTAGCCACTACTGTCGGTAATAATAATAAAAATTAATAATAATAATAATAATAATAATAATAATAGCCATAATGATGAACAAGTGTTGAGTTACGAATAACTTGTTAAATAAGATATCGCACAATCCGCGCTTTAAGGCATAGGTGCCTGTATGAACGGTTACAGTAGGCCTAATTCGAGACCTGAGTTTTTACTATAATTTGTTTAGTACAGTAGATCACACCATGTTATAAGTTACCATACACAACCTGAGAAGGAAAATTGAGATGAGCTTCGTTCAAATCGAACGTAGGCAATACTGCAATTGGATGGTTTCAAATTATAATTCCAGGCATTTGCTGTTATTGTACCTAACGCAATCCATGTAGTCATTCTTCAACATTCTATACATAAATACACATACAAAGACAACAGATATATTCCAACTAAGACTACAAGGTGTTCAGTAAAGAACATATAATCTATATTCTCTTAAATGTATAGTAAAGGTGTGGTGTTGTGAGGTGTGTGTTTACCTTTCCATGCAACAGAGACTCCAGACTCAGTAGTTCTGGGGTTCATTCCCAGCTCTGGCTAGAAATCTTATTCTAGTCAGAGATCAATTCCCACTTCGGCTGTCCTAGAAAAGGTTTCCTGTGGTTTCCCTCTTCTATTCTAGGAAAATGCTGGGACTGTTCCAATCTTACGACATCGGTTGCCAACTTATAAATGCACGCCTCATTTACAAATGCACGGGGGAGGTTGAATCTTTATTCAACTTCCTCACATCATAGGTTGGCAAATGACAAACTATAACGTCACAGCAAATAGTTTAAGACTGGCTGCCTGGCTCATTGGTAATCCCCTTCGGAGCAAAATCCTAGCTTCCCGGCGTCTCTAAAAGCCGCAGTAGTTAAAAGGGACGTAACATCCACATCATTATTATTCAAATATTTCAAATATAAACGTAAAATTCACATTTTAAATGAAAAATAAATATGTTCGCTAATGATGGTACAGTATAAGTGATTCCTCATTATAGTTATTGAATTTTCACTATCGTGGTAGCTATATCGGGCAGAAAATTGAGATTGAATTTATACAATTTTAAAGCCCTCACGGATACTTTTGGAATGATGCCTCTTGCGCCCTGCCCTACAAGCACAAGAGTTCCATTGATGATGTGCTTTTATTCGATTGGGGTATGGGCTCATAGATGCCTTTTTTCTCACAATGAACTCTATTTGACTGCTCAGCTTCATCTTCAAACCTAACAGTTGGGTCAAAACCTACACTATATCCCTTTCTTCTGTCAAATCCTGTATTTTTTCAGAAATACCATTAAATATCTTCCCACTGTTCGGTGCCAATTGAAACTGCTCAAACGTACACAATTCAAATCCATCACACATAAATCTACATTAAATTCGGGATGGCAGGGGTGAAACACCGTAACGGAGCTAATACCAATGATATACTAGGTACATTCAAACCTAAATAAAGTGAAGCTAATTAAAATTAAAAACTGGTAAATCTGGTCAAATCAAATATTATTTATTCTATTATACATGCAAATAGCAAGGATACTCGTCGCGTACAGACTACCTAACACACTCCATATAATACGTGCATGGCAAATATAGTGTCATACTTCCTTGGAACTGGGCAATGATGAAGTATGGTACTAACGGTTTGATGATCTCTGGTACTGATGACTATACTACTAGTTCTGGGGTAGATATCCCAAAGAACTACCGGTAGCCCACTGAAAAACTGGCTAATTTCACTCGCTTCCTACATTTATGCTTACTGAGTTGGCTCTCACTAACCCTTTGGAAATATCGCCCAAATAATACATACTTTACTCGCCATCTTTGAAATATTTGAATTCTGTAACGGGCTTAGTCTCCGTTATGTAGAATTCGCTTCGCACCTCAATGAACTGTACCTTAAAGCGTACTCGATTAATAATATGTGGAACGCATGGTTCACTGTACCTCGTGAATATACAATAGTTCAGAATACAGCCTAGCATTCAGAAATCGAAGAACTTCGTATTCGAGATATCGACTTGTTATACCCCAATATGAGAAATATTGGTCTGCTTCGAAACTTCACAAATGATTAAGAACAAGAATTAGTAAAAGTCTCAAATATACAAGTTACCATCTCAAGCGTAAGCTCAAGTGGTCTCTACACAATCCCAATCGAAATTGTCAGCACAAACATCTGAACAGAAAAGTCCCAGATCTTAGCTACCTGCCAATAATATCTCTCTCCTCTCCACAGTCCAATAATATGTCACGAGAAAACCCTTCCCGGTAATGGCAGTAGCCAGTAGCCTACATGGGTGTTAGATCTCACCTGCTATGCACTGACGTGGCTTTAAACGGTCAACTCCTGCCAGCGCACCGGATCAACATCGCTCTAAGTTTAGCAGGTTTTCTAAAGAAGAAGCAATATGCTGTTCAATAAGTGCACACCTGCATCGCCTTGATTCACAAAGACTTACTACACATAACAAATTTACAATATCTACCCTGGACTTGGATCCTTGTTCAAAATGTTCCATATTAAATAAACAAATAAAATTATATGGTATAGATAATGCTGCGTGAAATACTTTAATAAAATATAAAATGCTGAATAATTCCACCAGATGAAATATATACACGATTATGAAATATTTAAAGTCCGGAAAATGAGGGTTCGGTTATTTGTGACTTTGGATCAGTCACAATGCAATTATACCCTCACGTGGCATGCCACCACCGACAGCTACATAGAACTTTCTAATGCTCCTCCAAAATTTGTTATTATATTCTTGAATAAGGACATACATTCCTTAGACATTCTCCACAGTGCATCAAATTTTGTGAATAATATTATGTGTCGCACCGGTTGACAGATTTCCACCGTCCAAAACCGAATTTGTCCAAAGGTTGTATTTCTCCAGGAGTTCCTGAATTGATATTTAATAATTTCACCGTCTTACGTGCATGGACGCCCTCTAAACAAGAAGTGTCACTGTACATAGTCGATGAATCTAACAGCAGTGCACACTGAACAACAATAAATGGTAGAGAGACTTCTTGTTGTCACTCTCTAAATTCTACCTCATTTTCCTGATTTTGTCGTTTTCACTAGGTCATTAGGCTATCTGCCTGAAATATTGTTTTTAGACACTATTGGTTCTGCCGAACTAGTATATAAGACAATAATAATTGTAGGTATTGTGTTATATTGCATGACACTTCCATTATATTTTTCACCAACATGTGATGTAGGTACATCATTCGTAACAGTTCGACAATTTCACTTTTTTATATTGAACTAATCTATCACATAACTTCTCAATTCCTTGTTCACCTCTCATAAATGAACACGAAACAAACTTTGCTATTTTCCTATTCCAAATCCTGTTCTTTTTTCTTCAAAGTTCAGAATCCAGGTTGACGAGGCGGCAAAGCTGATTGGCCCGGGTCTGTTCTTCACAATTTATATCGTAAGTCTTCATCGCACACAGTCTGCCAGTATGTCTGTAGAGAGCGCGAATATAACTCGTGTATCAGCCTTCCGCCTGCATTGAGCTTGTCACCACTTCTTCCAACTGGGTTTATAACCAGTAAAACTGTCTAATTGAAGTCATGGCATAGAGATTTTTGTGAACAGTACTTAAGGAATATTTCTCCTTAAACCCCTTCATTGAATAATTTTCTGTGGCAGAATGTTCTTCACTGGCTGCGTAAAGTGGAAGTGATTCTATAATACAATAGATCACTGTCACTTTCGTCATCAATACTTCCTTATCCCCATCTTCATTGTCCAGGGTAGTTGACATTTTCAGGGATGCCTCCTAAAGGATGTTATTTGGGAAGAATATCCTCATGTTCTTCTGAATCAGGAATATTGTCTTCATTGCCAGATAACTCTCCCCGTTTCCATAATACGATTAAATATTCATGGATTGCGAAAATTATCCATCCGATCAACTGCCAGGACTTTAGACAACAGTGGAATTTCCTTTAACCAAACAGTGTGTACCGATTGTGATAAAGTTAATAATAAAAATTTCATATATTTTGAGCCTGGTGCATGCATACATTTTGGTTCAACAATGCTTAAATACAATACACGGCTGTAATACATTCTTGGAGCAAGCGTTGCTTTGCCGGCCGCAGATTGCCAAGAGAAGCAGATCACATGAACGTAACGTTACCCGCATGCTATCAGCTTTCCTTCGACTTCGAATTGTTCAGGGAGAATTCCAGAATAGGTTTGTTGCTGGTACATCTGGGGATGTGCGGTGTTTCAGGAGGTGTTTCAATATGATCAGGGTTTATGGCTTCCTTGTTAGATTCGTAGTAGTTCATCGATTTTATCCTGAGTAATTGATTTTAAATGCTTGAATATTGAACCCACTTACCATTTTAAATGCTTGGAGTCGTTAATCTTGTGCGTTTTCTAGATAATGATATTTGTTAGAGTCTGCCGATGTGCCCTGTTTCATTATTTAAGTTGTAGTATATGATTGGTCATCAATTTAATTAGCTATATTTCGAGTGACACACCTATGACTAATACTAGAAATCTCTCTTACAACACTCCTCTCGTACAAAGTTTCGTATTCATTTCGCAATATACGTCCCGAGTTATTGATTTAATGCTTTCTTAGAACTCCCGTCCACTATCAAGAATTCATTAAACATCTGGCTTTGTGACTTCTAGAAATAACATTTCTCGCAGGAGTCTGCCTTTTTGCAAAATCTAACCATTATAACCTAATAGATTGTGGGTTGTCGATTTTAATGACTTCTACGAACATCATACCAGATGAACGCTTGATTCAGTTTGATAGTCTTATGGCTAAAAGTCTCCTATATGGTTCTTATTTCTTACGAAATTTCGTGTTAATTGCGCAATTAACATCCTGAGGTTTTGAATTTAATGATTTGACAATACGCCAACACTATCTTCAACGAATGTTTTTTGCAAAATTAAGTACAGTTCCAATGAGTAATTTAGTCGGTGTTAGATTCTGGCATTGAATCCTTGGTTGGTATTTTCTATTTCGTTAAGTTAGTGCCTTCTATTAGAGCTACCACTATGTCAAATGTTATTCAATTTGGTTCATTCGTTTGGAAATCCATACTGGGGAGGGTGAGCGTCAGGAGACACACATACACATAAACAGACTGAAAGACAAACGGAAGTTTCGCCCGGGCATATCTCATAAGGCTGCTTTCAATTTTATTTATAAAATTCAATGCAGGTTAAAATCCTACATTTTGTGTTGAATAGTGACCTGGATGTTAAGAGATAGAGGGAGATTCTGCGTCGTGCTCGTGAAAATACCACCGCCTACATCCAATTACGCATGATTGTGTGGCCGATCTGCACGAAGTTCGATGGTCATATCGTTGGGCCGAATAGCCCCCACTCTGACACGATGCAAGAATGAATGGATACATACGGTACAGGTTGTACGTCACATAGAGTAGGTACTGGCCTTTTCAGAGGCACTACAATACAATAATAATGTTATTGGCTTTACGTCCCTTTTATTTACTGTGGCTCTTAGAGACACCAGATTGACGGAAGTTTGTTCCGAGGGGGATCTTTAACGGACCAGTAAAAGCACTGATATGGTTCCGTGCCAGTAACTGGCATGGTTCCCTTGCACTTGTGTGCCCTCAAATCCCAACTGACTGCGCCTGGATTGATCCTAAGACATTGGGAAACGCAGGAGAGAACGTTACCACTCCACCCACAGCCAGTCAGACGCGCTACAGATAGAAGCATCTCATTCAGAAAGATCCTGCAGTTATAGGTGCCTGCATTGCTTTTGCCTGACGCGGTAAGAACCTTTCGCCATAGTCTGAGTGAGTTTAGCCCGAAGGCACGGCGTTCAGTGTGCACATTGCCTTTGAACAGTCGTTATAATGTGGAACGTCAGCAGTGGGGCCAGAAACGTCAATATTTGAATGGCGACGTATCGAGTTCATCAATGAGTTCCGATTCATTCATATTGTACGTCATGGTTACATGAGGGCTTGGCGCCACTGAGGGCAACCCAACGTTACTGCACTAATTTGTAAACGCCATGAATCCTAGCCACCAGGTGTTTTCATACAGGGTGCTATTCATTACGACTCTCGATCACGTCTAGTGAATTTAGAAGGGCACGGAGACAGCACAGGTATCCATTCAGCTCACATTACAATACAGGCTCTAGAGCATGTTATCACTATTCCTTGGCCTGTATGGTCTCCGGATTTGTCTCCTTTGGAACATGTGCTGCATTTGGATGGGGTGGCGATTACACAATTGTAAACAGCCTGCCCTAACAATAGTCGATCTACGTGTGCAGTTCCAGAAGAAATGATTAAATGTACCTCAACACATGGAATGTCCCGTCGCATTATTGTATGTCCCGTCGCCTGTGTACCAGAATAGCTCTACTCCAAATCGAACTCCTGCTTTTTAGCTGCTAACCAACGTACCCAGTATGCCCGAATGATTAACCATGTGTTTTATCGTCTATCAATCTGTGATGGTTTAATGAAGTTTGAAGAACAGAAAGAGGGTATATTGATTTCTGTGTCCAGTAGGGTACTTACCAGATGGAAAATATATTCACTTGAATTCATGATAATTTTACAGAAACTCTGAATACAGTAGAACTTGTAAAAATATGTGCCATTCCGTTGAATAAGACCATAAAATGTGACCTCCGTCGGGATTCGAACCCGCATCTTCTGCTTACCGGACATGTTGATTTTGGCACATACAAGTCTTACTCAACACTCACATCCATTCCACGCGTTTCATTCTATTTTAAAATCACCTATCTCTGCAGTTGCATTTCCTTACATGTAAAACATGCTGCAAGTAAGTGAAACTTACGTCAATAATCTCCAGGATCACTGCCGATATTTCGTCAATGAACAGTCCATACATATTAGCCTGGAAATGTACATATAAGGTGCGTTCAAAAAGTAACGAGCCGAAGGCTGTAATGCGGAAACCGGTGACGACATCTGCTAATCGTGGCGTGTGTAACGATTTGTGATTCCGACCAGAGCGTGGAAGGTCACAGCCCGTCGCTAGAGGGCACGCGTGCACGTCACGTGACGATACAAAGCGAGCAGCAGCATGCATCAATTGTCCAACGCTGCCAGTCGCATTGCAAACAGTGACATGGAGGCCTCAAACGAAGAGTAAGGAGGTGTTTTTCGGTTTCTGACAGCGAAAGGAGTAGGGGGAACGGACATTCATCGCCGAATGTCAAAAGTGCACGGCGAACACTGCATGTCCCTTGAAAGGGTCAAGGCGTGGTACAAGCGCTTCAGAGAAGGGCGGGTGTCGTTAGCCGATGATGCCCGGTCTGGGACACCCCCGTGCATTACCGATGACAACGTCCAGCTGGTTGATGCACTCATTGCCCAGGACCACCGAGTGACAGTGAACGCCATAGCCGCCGTGGTCGGATTGAGCGTCGGAAGTGTGCACACCATCATGAAGGAGCGACTGCACTTGCGGAAAGTGTATGCCCAATGGGTGCCCCACAGTCTTCAACCACACCAGGAAACATGTCGAATGGCCTACTGTCTTGGTCTTGGTTGGGCGATTGATGCATGCTGCTGCTCGCTTTGTATCGTCACGGGACGTGCACGCGTGCTCTCTAGCGACGGGCTGTGACCTTCCACGCTCTGGTCGGAACCACACCTCGTTACACACGCCACGATTAGCCGATGTCGTCACTGGTTTGCGCATTCCAGCCTCCAGCTCGTTACTTTTTGAACGCACCTTATACTTACACATTCAAACTTTAAATCCGGTACACTTTTGGAGCTATAGGCATGTAGATCAACAATTATATTGTTTTGTTTTGATAAAAGAATGTCCTACTACTGTTCCCTTCCTGTATATTGTAACCCAGGTTAGAGGTGTAAACAAAGGTACAAATATGACTTCCTTGACCGTGATAATTTCTGACTTTCAAATCATTAATGAATATTATATTTCTATCTATGTGTACGATTATCTTTACATTCGTTATCTAACAGCAATATCGATGCTCTTTGTGTCCACTGCATTGTGTTGGACCTAAAATGAGAAAAATTCACGCATAGCGAATGAGAAGGGTTAATTATGGTAATTAATTTTAGTGCCCACAAACCAATAATGTCTGTCACATATAAACTGAAAATAATGTAATAAGGCTACCTGAAATCATACACAAATGTGTACAGTGCATACTGTAGACTGGAGTTGATTTATTGATTGACAGCGGATTAACCGGAGAGATATTGAAAATATGAATTATATCTGCAATTAAAATTGTCAAGTTATTATAAGCTGACATTAAACTGAAAGTGTTGTTGTGATAAATCACCATAGGACCATATTAAACTTTCATTAAGGTAGAGGCATAAGTCCCGCGGATTGTTATTTGGATGAAAGGTTCAGTAACAATTTAGACGTACAAGAATAATTGAGACAAAGGAAACTCCTTATTGACCCTATTAAACCTTTACCAATAGCAATTATCTGTTATTGGTTTTATATAATATGTATGTTTCTTTGTTTGCTTGTTTGGTTGTTTGTGTGTGATTGCTTAATTTCTTCTTCCGTTTCGCGCCACCTAGCGGTGGCACTATTTTTCTTTCTACTTGCCTTCTGCTCGACATGCGAAGCATACGTTTTTAAGTAAAGTATTCCCCTCGTGGAAAGGATGATCCTCCAGTCCACCTCTTTAATCTCTTGTCGTGTGGAAATCCTTTTAGTGTACCGCAATATGTCTAGTTTACCTAAAGTGATTCTTTTCATTTATTTACGTACGTCTTGATCGTACGAAGGAAGTTACGACATGCTGAGGTGAGTCACGATAATTCTATTTATTTCATTGTTGTGTGTTGGTAAGTGGTTCAAGAGTACTATTTGTGCGAATGTGCCGTGTGCCTTTCATATGTTCTCTTATCTTTCCTGCGTCTGACTGCTACTCTATACCCTCCCTTGTGTTGAGTTTGTCACTTTGTGTAGGTGCTCTTCGACACATATAGTCGCTACTGTTCTGTTTGGAGACTCTGGGTGCATTCGAGTGGAGCGTTTTCACACTTACCCTCATAATAAACTACAATCTCCTGGATATTCGTATGGCCTCGTTACGTTTGTTAGCCCTGCTGGACCATTCGGTACGGCTAGTAGATGTGCCCAAGTTGGGTGCCGACCAGGTACCTTCTCGTCACATGTTTCCTCTCCAAGGAAGGCGACGTTACCTTGCGCCACCTTGATGGAACACTCAAAATATAGTTGTAAGAGGGCAAGTCAATAAAGATTGAGAGTTATTTTTAGCCAATTCTCATTTTATGAAAAAAAAAAAAAAAAAGGCTTATGAGGTCACCTTTTGACCGTGTGTGTTTCCCCCTCTAATAATTTCTAAACGGCTGGAGCGATTTCAATGAAACGCGGTAAGGTCTTAGCAACATTTTGGCAAACACCGACCGTGCCTTTCAAATTGTAATTCGTATCACCAATCAAACATGGCGGCTGTGCGAACTATTTCAACAACGTCCTGGCGCAGTCAGGTGGCATTTGAGGGTGCGCAAATGCGAGGGAGCCGTGTCAGTAGATTTACTGGCACGTTAAAGATCCCCTTCGGGGCAAAATTCCGGCACTCCGGCGTCTCTAAAAGCCAGTGTAGTTAAAAGGGACGTAAAACCAATAACATTATTATTATTATTATTATTTCAACAGAAGCCTCCGTGGCTTAGGCGGCAGCACGCTGGCCTCTCACCGCTGGGTCCGTGGTTCAAATCCCGGTCACTCCATGTGGGATCTGTGCTGGACAGAACGGAGGCAGACAGGTTTTTCTCCGGGTACTCCGGTTTTCCCTGTCAAAATTTCATTCCAGCAACACTCTCCACTATCATTTCATTTCATCTGTCATTCATTTGATCATTGCCCCAGAGGAGTGCGTCAGGCCTCGGCAGCCGGCACAATTCATATCCTCGCCGCTAGATGGGGGCTTCATTCATTCCATTCCTGACCCGGTCGGAGACTGGAAGCAGGCTGTGGATTTTCATTTCATTTCAACAACATTCAATATCTCCAAACTATTGACAATATCTCCTTAAAATAATGTACGGTGATAAAATGCACTCCTAAAAGTTCACCAATGAGACTTTTAAAACCCTCGTAAATACAAAACCAACATGGTGGCCAAGTGAAGTTGAGAATTTTAAATAGACTTTTCTCGCGATTTAACCATCCAAACGCAATAAAACTTGGTACAGCAAATGTTTATACACATTGTAATGCAATGGCATCTAATTCAGTTCAATTGTTTACATAACCTCAAGATGGCGGCTGTGCGAAATATTTCACCGGCATTCAATATCTACGAAACTATTACTGATATCACCCTGAACTTTTGTATGGTGATGAATGGCACTACTGCAAATAAATCTATGTATCTTAAAAAAAACCGTAAAGTACAAAACGAAAATGGCGGGCAAGCGAAGTTGAAACATTTCAATGGACATTTCTCACGATTTAACCATCTGAGCGCAGTAAATGTTTATACATATTGAAATGCACTGGCATCTAATTTGGTTCAATTGTTTACATAACCTCTAGATGGCGGCTGTGAGAAATTTTAAAATTAAGCTTTTACTTCTTGTGTCGGATGCATGCTCGGGGCAGATGACCTCGAAGTTCCGCCCCTTAAAACAACAATAACTTACTAACTAACTCGGATTCATGCGATCGAAATGAAAGTTTGAATAATGAACCTATGCAATGATTTTCCTTTAATGGTACATAACTCTGTGGCCTAGACATATAACAATCCATCATGGCCTCCATCCGATATATTTGGACGGTTCTGAATATCTACGAATCTTTTACAGCAATCAAACTGAAATTGTTTATGATCAAAGAGGCTATGAACATAACGGATCCTCGGCGCAAGACTGCCACAAGTCAAAAAGGACACTTTGTTAGGAGAAGCATTTAACAATTTTGAGCTAATAGGAAAAATATAAATATTTACATTATTAATGTGAAAGTAACGGATTACTAACTTCTAACATTGACTAGTAATATACAATGACATACAAAGTTCTTTCATGGGTTATAATTATGTGTTTTCATCAAAAATAGTAATAATTTTGAGTTATGACAGTTTTCTATTCAGTGCAGTAGAATTGCTATTTATAGGATCTGAGTTGTGGGAGTTTTACAGGACACGGACTTGATCATAGGCATTTATATGTAACACATACTTCAAAATTCATGTTTTTTGACTTGTGGCAGTCTTGCACCGGTGGTGAGATTAAAGTCACATTTGGGACTTTCAATAACCTGGTGGCCACAAATCCAATATGGCGGCGACGCGAATTTTAAATATTTAAATTGACGTTTCTTGGGATTTAACCATCCGAGCGCAGTGAATCTTGGTATGGTAAATGCTTGTACAAATTTTAATCCACCAGCATCTAAATTATTTCAATTGTTTTCATATCCACAAGACATTCTAAAATCTCGTTTTTGTTTCTTGTGTCCTAATCTTGCGATTAAAGTTTGAATATTACACAATAATCCTCATGTAATGGTACACAACTCTAAGATCTACATACATAAAAATCCTACACGGCGACCGTACGAAAGATTAGAAGTAGGGGGAAGAGGAGAGAGCTGCTTACTAACTTATTGAGCCCTCCTCGTAGCGGCCCCGAACCTGATATCTCGCTAACCAATGATGGGATTTGAACATAAAGGTTGTCCTAGCACTGGTAGTAATGCCCCCTACATTCCTATAGCCTCTTTATTTAATTAAAATACAAAAACTAATAGGTCATCCACGAGTAGTGGGGTAGTGTATGTTGTGTTGCAAGTCGCGTGTGTGCTTGAATACGTATGGCTATGATGTGAAACGTTTAGGTGGTGGGGGAGGACTAGGGTTGAGTGAGGGCTCGTTTAGATGTGAGACGTTTAGGTGGTGGGGGAGGACTAGGTTTGAGTGAGGGCTCGTTTAGATGGTATTTTACCCGTTCTATTTGATGGTGAGGTAATTTTTTAAAATGGGAGGAATTTGGAAACGCAATTTGGGGTAAACATGTTGTTTTGTCATTTTGGGGATATTTAATAAAAGTGATAATGACGTGTATCATATTTTTGTATCGTTGTTTGTAAGTAGGTGGGCTTTTTAAAATAATTATTTATAGATTAGTTATTAAAAATAATTAAAAAAACAAAAAACTAATAGGTCATTCCCTTTTTAGTATCTCGCCAACCAATAATCGGATCTAAACATATAGGGTGTCGTAGGACTCGTGATGAAACCCCCTTTGCTATGGACGACGTATTTCAACCCCAAAATAAAAACTACCCTTACCCGGGGGTGAAGTAGTGATTATTCATTTTTTTGTATGTATGCGCACTTGGGGGTTTTGTAAGAGAGGCCGGGCTTTTTAAATGATTATTTATAGATGAGTTTTTTTTAAATTTATTAAAGAGCCCAAAAACTAATAGGTCATCGGCTTTTTAGTATCTCGCTAACCAATAATGGCGTTTAAACATATGGGGTGTCGTAGGACTCGTGGTGGACCCCCCTTTCCTATGGACGAGGTATGTCCACCCCAAAATAAAAACTACCCTTACCCGGGAGTGAAATAGTAATATTTATTTGTGTGTGCGCACTGACGGCTTTTGTCAAAAGGGCTTAACTACACTTTTGTTAATATTTTCTGAACCCCTAATTGGATTTTGCCATAGGCAGTATCCTAGCACTTGGGGTGACGCCCCGTTTTTGAATGTATGATTCATTTTTTCAAAAGGGGCTAACTACACTTTTGTTAATATCTCGCGAACCAATCATGCTAGGGACTTGTATGAGGGGTCCTAGCACTTGGGGCGACGTCCCCCTTTGGGAGGTGAAACTACACTCCCAAAATTGAAAAATCAATGTCTTGGAAACTATGAACCCTAAAATTAAGTGTGTTAGCTTTAAAAATAGGTGATGATATAGGCTTTTACCTCGATTGGTGATTTCACCCCTAAAACAGTAAATCATGACATACGCTTTTACTTGGATAGGTCATTTCACTCCTAAATGAGTAAATCGTGATTTTACAGGGGGTAAAATTGTGTTAAACGGGTAAAAATGATAAATTGAACCTAAGATCATTCGTTGTTTATGACAATTAGTAGGGGGGGGGGGGGGGTGGTGGTGAAAACTAACCCCAAATTGAAAAAATCAATATCTTGCAAACGAAGAACCCTAATGGTGTGATAGTTGAAAAATAGGTGATGACATACGCTTTTACCTCGATAGATTATTTCACTTTTAAAACAGGTAATAGTAATGTTACAGGGGAAAAAGTCATTAACTATCTAAAAGCATAAGCGTCTTGTCAAACCATGCTTTAATGGACGTGTGTATGGAGGATTGTTATTATTATTATTATTATTATTATTATTATTAATAATAATAATATTATTAGGTAATTATGGATTAATGAATAAGGCTAGAGAGTTGTATGAGGTGTTGTACACGTCAGGATGACCAACCTGTTGTCATGCCCCATGAATTTACCCAAAAGAGCCAAAACGTTAAGGTTATCGACCTGAGTTTATATAAACTAATTATCGGAGAGGGTAAAGTAAGATGTGGTAGGACTCACAATGGCTAACACTTTCCAATGAGTCATGAATTGACCCAAAAAATGTTTTACCTGACAAGACTGAGTGTACCCTGTTGCAGCCATAAAAAAACGAACCCAGACCTCTGTGGTGACAGCAGGGTGAAAAAGTTGCATTTTAAACAAATACATGTTTGAATGCATTTGCTTTAGTTGCTGCCTATGGTCGAACAAGGTGGGCAGAACTTGTGACTCTTGGTGATAAGAATAGTGCACTGTTGTCAGAAAGTATTAGGTTTCTTGTCTCATTGATAGCACATGTGGATTTGAAGCGGTCTGCACCTCACAACTTAGACAATCACTACTTATTTAATTACTTACTTACTTACTTACTTACTTACCTACTTACTTACTTACTTACTTACTTACTTACTTACTTACTTACTTACTTACTCACTGATCGGCGCTACAGTCGCTGAATAACCTTGGGCTACTTTATTATCTGCCTCTACCCTAGGACAGTAGTACATTGAAAAGCTACGGCCGCCCTCTTTTACAACTCTACACTGTACATTACAGTTAAAATTAAAATTTACGACCCAGTCAGGAATTGAAGCTGGTGTTGTTTCGAAAAAAAGACAAGCGTTGTATAAACGTAACCACTAAGCTGTCCTATCAACCCCTAATGGTTTGAGTGAAGGTAAAGATGAAAATTAAATCTAAACTATAACTAAAACTAACTACACACATACATACTAAAAGAAGAAATGAAAAAACAAAAGGACAATAGGAATGAAAAGAACGGCACTCAATCCTCACGAATGTGGATTGAGGGAGTTGGAAGGAAGGAGAGCCATGAAAGGCAGATAGAAACGTAAAAGAGGAGGGGCTCTGCCCCAGAGGTAATGGATAAAGAGGAGGAAAACTGGACCCAGCTCAGAAATCACTTGGGGTCGCTAACATCCAAACTGATCAGCCGTAAGCCCCTTGAGGGTGTAGCCATATGCAGAGTGCACCACAAGTGGTGGGGCTATATACACCCTACCTTCTTGAGGAGCTTCAGCAAATGGTAGGAAATAACATGAAAATAAAAAACAAGGCTGCCTCCTCACACAAGTTGGATATCACAAAAAATAAACAAGGGCCAATTATCTCGGAAAAGGAATAGACTCCCTTGGCCTTGGATACACTATTAATGTTGGGGTCGGTAGAGAACAAACGTTGAGCAAGTGTGGTCGACAGGAAAGAAGACAGAGAGGAGCCTAGCACAAGACGGTGGAAGCAATGATGGACTCAGCTGGGGCTCCGTGGTCGTCAACCATCATCCCACTAGATGTGACTCCCAGGGGTGGAATTAAATACCTCTTTTGTTTTATATCACTGGCTTTAAGGACGGTAACACATGGCATGACTTTATAATGCGATACAGGTCCTAGGGTATGCAAAATTGTATTAGATACTCAGCTAATAATAGTGTACATGACCCTTATTATTTTCCCTAAGTACAGTACATGGGACTGATGACCATGATTTACAAGCCCCTAAGTAAGACAAAAACTCGTTATTTTCCATTTCCAATGAGTTGGGGTGAGGTGTGGTGTTTTCTATACACCAAACGGATGTGGTTTTCCACTTCAAATCCATGCAAATGCACATTTGATGTTAAGAATAGTGAAATGGTTTGCAACTGGCCAATGCTAGGACCTGATTAGTGGCTTCAAAATGGAATGGAGTACACTTCCCTGAAAACTAACAAAGGGAGTGTTTGATCCCCCAAATCACCCATCCTTAAAGTGAATATAAATGGCTATGCACTTAAGGTCATGACGGTCTTTTCCCCAATCCTACCCTTGATGGTGAAAGGCACACTCTAATACAACCATTATAGTGACAGGTTATCTGTCAAATACCTAACTATGTGAAATTTACCTTGAAATTGACTTGAATTTTCTAAAATCCACTAAATTTACCACAGATTGATGAAATGACACAAAATTCCAGCAAAAATCCAACAAAAGACTACCAGATTAATCAAATTCCATTCATTTAAAAAGAATGGTTTAAACTACCTCAAATTCAAATAAAATTACCCGAATATAGATGAATATTTACTAAAATTTACCAAACTTACCCAAATGGTCTACAAACCATGAAATTCAACCAATTTTATTTTAAATTCACTATATGTATTTGAAAATTCCATAATATTTCCTTTACATATATGCTGTGGTTGTTGGTGTTGTTGTTGTTTTTACCACATTACATGCAGGCAAATACTTGAACATGACTTTCTCTTAGGCTAGAACCTCCACATTGGACATGATAGTTGTGTTTCATCTTCCATAAACTCGTCTCTGAGGTGGGTGTCAGGAAAGGCATCCAGCTGTAGAAACCACACCCTCACATTGGCTTTCATAACCTCTTACGTTGAGGTTGATAACACTAACTACATTGAAGGATTGAACACTTTCCTTTTGACAATTTCTGTGTATACTTTCCTCTTCAAGGTTGCAAGCTGCTTGTAAGGTTCCTAAAATGCAATTAAATTTAATAAATACCTTAGGATGGTTTGATTTGTTTAATGATATGGTGTTGATCAATGATATATACGTTAAGACTATTTTTTATTAGATCTCGACTGGCCTTCAAATAAGAAATTGACTAACCAAACATGAGTTATGTACCAGGGAAACACGTTGGCCACTATGCTGGTTATTGACCAGTAAGTACAGTTCTAGTAATGAGACAGAAATCCAACACAAACAATGAGCGTGCGCGGTGGCGGAGATTCGTACCACGATGTACTGTCGGTTATGTAGCTATGTGGAATGTATATCACATATGGTTTACTTCAAGGTTTGGAGGTCCCATTTAAGATATTCCTACAATAAACCACTTTGAAATGGTCATTCCTTGGTGTGAAAATATTTATTACATGATATTTTATGTAAACAATTAAGATTTATAAAAATTTTATACGTTTACTGTATTCTTATTTAATGTAAGCACTGGAGGCACTATCGACCAAAATTCAACACTATGTGGAAATCTATCTCACATACTTGAAGGTTTGGTGGCCCCATTAAAGCTATTCCTACAATGAATCATTTCGAAGTTGTTGTTCTATGGTGTGAGAATATTTAATATATGGTATTTGCTAATAAACTTTGGCACTGGAATTATTTTACAAGTAGTTATTTTAATGACCAACAGAGTTTACGGTTACCAATGCACAGCTCTATTTGAAATTTTCAATACCATGTTACATGCTATACATCATATGCAACTACTGTAAGGCTCATCATTTTTAATGCCTTTAACCCTATATTAAACATTCAGTTTATAGGACTGATAACTGCAATGCTACGGAAAAAATTGAAACAAAACAAAGATCTGCATTGAAAAACCAAAACAAGTGGTTGAGCAAATATATACTGGAAAAAAAAGTTTTGTAAACACTGATGTCCAACAAGACTAATTAAATTAGTAACTGTCAGGGTGGCCGAGTGGTTAAGGCGTTTGACTTAAGATCGAATTTCCAAATATATAAGGAAGCAAGGGTTCCAACCCCTTCTCTGACATAACTATTGCTTGAACATGCAAAAAAAAAAAAACAAGAAATATACACAAACTATGCTTATTAATTTAAATGACATATTTTTTTACAAGAGATAGACACACAGAATACAGCTCTTTTTGTTTATCATTGCTTTTTATAGTTTTCCTTTAAACATAACACTTGTTGAAAATTATTTTTAGGGGATGGGGGTGTTGCTACGTTGACCCATCACACAATAATAGCAGCTTTACGGAGTTCATCTTCTATATTTAATAGTTCTTGCTCTTAACCAATATGACTAGCCTATTTACAGGCATGCAAGTGCTGTAGACGTTCGACTAATATGCATGGGTTGGTTTTCTAGTTTTTTCACCAATGCTTCTGTGCCAAATTGCAACAATGTTGGGCGCTGCCACTTTTACCGACGGTTGCTGCCCTGCATCCCCTCCCTCAGAGCACATGACCTCGCTGGTCCTCACGACCTCTCGTGCACAGTCGCGCCTGTTAGTTGAGTAGTGTGAGACCAGCGCTCGCGAAAGACAGTCGCAATGTTTTCCAAGCAGGAGCAGTGAACGTGGATAAAAATTCAGTGTGTTAGGGGTCGCAGTACTAAACAGTGTTACCGAGGATTGCAGGAAGCGTGCGGTGCAGCTGCGTTACCGTTCAGGATTTAAGATGACACTAAAAAGACAATTGTGTCGTCTTAAATCCTTACACGTATCACAACGTATAAGATAGGATTAAAGACGACACTCAAAACACGTTTCATATTCATTAAGTCCGTTATTATCAGGAACCATTTTCTGCCAACAGGTGCTTCCTGCATATGGCAAGGCTTTACACTCCTCGGTTAGTCAGTCTTTCTTGCTAAGAATCCTCTATATACACTATACAAGGCTATACATGTTAGTTCTGAACACTTAGTGTTAATTTTATATTAAAATTTTATGCACAGCTAATACAAGCACGTTTTGCATGCAGTCGAGCTTTGTAAGATAGTTACATACAACACGCAAAGTATGTTTCCGCTACCTAGCGGTATATAGGAGCACTCACTGGTGATATTCGAGGTGAGCTGATTTGCTCACACATTTGCTCCCATATTTGCTCCCACTTTTGCTCCCATATTGGCTCCCATATTGGCTCCCACATTTGCTCCCACTTTTTTGCTCCCACTTTTTGCTCCCATATGAATGCCAACTCTTATAACTATCAGCAGCAGCAAAATATCAATGGAATAATATTTCTGATAATGTTCAAAACAAAAGTCCTGAGGTCTTGGGTTTTAATTACCAACTATGTTTGTCAGCCAATGAGTTAAACTAGAGGAAACTTTTATTTTTGTGTCGTTTTTTGCATGATAATTTACCCATCTGGCCGTGTAGTGGCTAGTATACTTGGGTTCCAGCTCACCTATGCCCAGAATTTAATTTTGATCTGAGAGTTGAAAGGTTAGGTTAGGTGAAGTTAGGTTAGGTAAAGTTAGGTTAGGTTATGAGAGGTTAGGTTAGGTAAAGTTGAGTCAAGTTAGGTTAAGTGAAGTTAGGTTAGGTTAGGTGACGTTAGGTTAGGTTAGGTGAAGTTGGGTTAGGTTAGGTTAGGTGAAGTTAGGTTAGGTGAGGTTAAGTTAGGTTAGATTAGGTTAGGTCAAGTTGGGTTAGGTTAGGTTGGGTGAAGTTAGGTTAGGTGAGGTTAGGTTAGGTTGGGTTAGGGTAGGGTTGGTTAGGTTAGGTTATGTTAGGTTAGGTTAGGTTAGGTTATGACTAAGTTTGTTATGTCTAGTTGTTTTAGAAAAACACCACTTTGGCTCTCATATTTGCTTCCATATTTTCTTTGCACTTTAAACTATCTTGACTTGTGTATTTACGTTTGCTGGTATATTTGGTGACATATTTGTTAGCATATTTGCTCCCACTTTTTATATTTGCTTTTGCATTTGATCCCATATCTGCTCCCACTTTTTGCTCACAGTTTTTGCTCCCACATTTGCTCCCACTTTTGCTGACACTTTTTACCCCCCAACTTTGCTCCCACTTTTTACATGTTTATATGCTCCCACATTAAACTATTTTTGTTATTACCAAGTTGCCTTTACTGGAGATTAGTTTATGCTTGACAGTTGATATGGAAGTATCAGTGACTAGGTATGGTAAGCCTTATGCACACTATAAAGGATATTCATACATTGTGAAACGAAGCAATAAAAATGCAACTGTTATTTGGCGCTGTTCAAAGCAACGATCGAAACAGTGTCGAGGAATGCTTTAGACAAAAGAATTGGACATACTTTCTTCAAACAATCCTGATTGTAAACTTAATAATCATGCTAGTCTAAATGTAAGGAAAACCCAAACCAAAGCAAAAAACCAAGTCCAAGAAATAGATAGTGCTGCTGAAGATAATATTAGCCTCAAGTTAAATACACTACAACGCACTCATGCTGTTAGCGAGTTGTTTAATGAGAAACCTTTAACACCTCCTGTAAAACCCATCTTGAGACACACAGCCACATCTCAAAAACCCTCAACTCTATCTGAGACTACACACCCCATCAAGATGTTGGTGGGGGAAGGTGAAAAGGATGGTCATGATGATAATAATAACATAACAATGTTAAAACACTCTAGCACATCTAAAAAGAAGCTTTCAACACTATCAAAGGCAACTCAAACCATTGAACAGACTGCAGACACAGGTGGAAATTATGATGGTAAAGGTGACAATGATGATGATCATTATGAAGATGATTATAATCCTGAGGATGATAATGATGAATTGCTTCCCGAGTTTTTAAAACCATTCATAAAAATAGCAAATGGAACGATCCAAATATATTAGTCGAACGTCTACAGCACTTGCATGCATGTAAACAGGCTAGTCATATTGGTTATGAGGAAGAACTATTAAATATAGAAAATGAACTTCGTAAAGCTGCTATTATTGTGTGATGGGTCAACGTAGCAACACCCCCATCCCCTAAAAATAATTTTCAACAAGTGTTATGTTTAAAAGAAAACTATAACAAGCAATGATAAAGAAAAAGAGCTGTGTTCTGTGTGTCTATCTCTTGTAAAAAATACTTCATTTAAATTAATAAACATAGTTTGTGTATATTTCATTTTTTTTGCATGTTCAAGCAATAGTTATGTCAGAGAAGGGGTTCGAACCCTTGCTTCCTTATATATTTGGAAATTTGATCTTAAGTCAAACGCCTTAACAACTCGGCCACCCCGACTAGTCTTGTTGGACATAAGTGTTTACAAAACTTTTTTTTCCAGTATATATTTGCTCAACCACTTGTTTTGGTTCTTCAATGCAGATTTTTGTTTTGTTTCAAATTTTTCCGTAACGCTGCAGTTATCAGTCTTATAAACTGAATGTTTAATATAGGGTTAAATGCATTATAAATGACGAGCCTTACAGTAGTTGCATATGATGTATAACATGTAACATGTTATTGAAAATTTCAAATAGAGCTGTGCATTGGTAACCGTAAACTCTGTTGGTCATTAAAATAACTACTTGTAAAATAATTCCAGTGCCAAATCCTATTAGCACATACCATATATTAAATTTTCTCACACCATAGAACATTAACTTTGAAATGATTCATTGTAGGAATAGCTTTAATGGGGCTACCGAACCTTCAAGTATGTGATATATATTTCCACATAGTGTTGTATTTTGGTCGATAGTGCCTCCAGTGCTTACATTAAATAAGAATACAGTAAACGTATAAACATTTTACAAATGATAATTGTTTACATAAAATATCATATAATAAATATTTTCACACCAAAGAATGACCATTTCAAAATGGTTTATTATAGGAATATCTTTAATGGGTCCTCAAAACCTTGAAGTAAACCATATGTGATATACATTCCACATAGCTACATAACCGACAGTAAATCGTGGTACGAATCTCCACCACCGCACGCGCTCATTTTTGTGTTGGATTTCTGTCTCATTACTAGAACTGTACTTACTGGTCAATAACCACCATAGTGGCCAACGTGTTTCCCTGGTACATAACTCGTGTTTGGTTAGTCAATTTCTTATTGAAAGGCCAGTCAAGACCTAATAAAAAATTAGTCTTAACGTATATATCAATGATCAACACCATATCATTAAACAAATATAACCATCTTAAAGGCCCAGTTAACTCATGAAAATCGATTTTCTGTTTTTAATTAATTCAGTTAGATTTCAAGCTGAAGATTGGAATGTCGAAATCGGAAATTAAAAATCTCGATTAGCTTGGGAGATACGAAGATTTGAAGTTTTAGGTAGAGGGCAGCGTGACGTCACTGGAGCCTTACGACACGGTATTGCGCGCCACTTCCGTCTGTCGACTAGTGATTGTCAGAGTGCAGAGTGAGCATGTTGTTTGGAATAAGTAGTCATGTCCAGAGAAGTGAAGCCTTATCAGTTTGAACCAAAGTGCACAACCTCTGGAGTAGAAAATGAACCATCAGCATGACTGGGGAACACCGACTGGTGTAAGTGTGAACAGTGTGAGGCGATGCCCACTGCTGCTGGAAGTTTCTGCTGTACAAACAGTGAAACAATGAATGAAATGCGTGGAAGTGTGACTTGTATTGTTTGGCACGGGGACTTTTCTAATGTTGTATTAAATTACAATGTGTTACATACTGTACGTTGTCTTCATATGGACAAAACTAATATTCCTACGTGAGGGACAGACTGGCTATGAAAACCAACGCTACCTGGCGGTCTGTGGCCTATCACCAGTTTGTGTACTGGGTCAACTCATGGACTCGTTTAGGAAGAAAGAAGAGGAAAGTTATACCGTCTTGTGTCATCAAGGCAATCCGACAACACTATCCCGATGAAGAAGGTACATACGTAGGATTCCAGGCTGCTGAGGGGCAAGAACCAGAATACTTTGATTAATAAATTTGAAACTATATTTAGAATATTTTATGGCAGTATTTTCTGAAGATGTGATGAAACAGTCCTTTAACAATTGAATACTTGTAAGTATAAAATAAATACCTATATTAAATTATATATTTTACACATAGTTTATTTTAACAAGTGGGAGTATTAGAAACAGTTTATAGCTGATGAAAGCGGGTGAAATGCGAGAACACTCCATCCAAGGGTCTGGGGTCAGAAGCAATGTTTCTAGGTAGTTCCGGCTCATAGTATGGATCTTCTTCTAAGGGAGTGATGTGCATTTGTCCATTTGCCATTCCAATTACTTCGAGAAGTATATCTGCCCTCCATCCGTATTCTTTCTCCTTATAGACCTTACTGTTAACCCACTTTTTTGATGATTTTGAGTATCTAAGGGTTTCACCCGTTTGATCACGTTTTACATTGTTATTGTGATTCATAATTGCTAACATAGATCGATTTACCATTCCGTGAAATGAGAAACTGGATCTTTTAGGCATGTATTTCAGTCGGACGTTATGGTAATATTCAAGGGACCCAGTGTGACAGTAATGTTTTATGCTTTGCAAGTCTTTTATAAAGCGCTTGTCTTTGAGAACGCTGGCTATGATACCATAGTTCTATTGAGCCATTTCGTTTTTTGCGTTGGATTTTCGATTATTTTTTCGTGCTCACATTGGTGAAAGTGAGTGTTTACTAACCATGAATGTGTGTCACAAATATGATTCAGAACGGGCAAACATTTATCAACAAGTAGCTCCTCATTGTTCTCACATGTCATAGCTGACCACCAAAGATGATTAATAATGCTGTGTTTCCATTCTAATATTGCGGGTGCCTTGGTCGCTACTGCTTTCAGCTTTTTAACTAAGCTTTTGGCAAGGTGCCACACATCAAACTCATGAGCGATTCCAGGGTACTTGGTTCGTAAAAGCTTTCGAACGCCCTGATGCCGGTCGGATAAGAATAGTTCTATATTTAGTCCTTCTGATAATAGTTTTAATAGCACTTTATCACACGCGGGCTTTTCCAAATCGCCAAAAATTGGCCTCGTTGCAGAACAAGAAAGTCAATAATTTCCTCTGAGCTGATGTCCATCACAGAATATGTTACATATTTTGCACAAAAACCTGGACTGTCAAATTGACCATCACCTGCAATCCACACCCTCCTACCGGATGACATGAGATTCTTGACGGTGTTACCACGATGCAGAGCCCATGTATGCCTAATAGCTGGGGTAACGATTCGTTTCACAATTTTGTAAAATGTTGTGTGGCTCATGAAACATAAATCAATACCTTCCGTCAAAGATTTCAGTAACGCAAAACCCACTCCTGTTATGTACATACCAGTAGCCAAGGTGACTGATAACATGGAGAATTTGTTAACATTCTTATGAGATCTCCATACGACAGTATGGCCTGCTAAACAGGTTATTTGGACACTCAGAGCAGGTCCTTTAGTAGAAGGAATAGTTTGAATTACTTTCTTGCCGCAGGTAAGGCACCTAGCAAAGAGAAGTAGCAGGTTCTGCCACATTACGATTAGCAACGTAGTCTCACTGAAATGCCATGCTTTATTTTTTCTACTCATAACCTTCGGCTGTACTGTTTCATCTCCTTCCCTGTCATCGTCATCATCATCATCCGAGGTAGTATCACTCTCTTCATCTGCTTTATATATTGCATCACGAACACCAGGATCACTGTCACTATCGTAACACTTTGCGTTTCTAAATGTTTCTCCTCCTAATTCGCACTGTACTCCAACTGTATTGGATTTTCAGACATGCTGGATTCATCATTATCACTGCAAACACTCGCAGAGGTGCATTCAATCGCTTCAGTTAAAATATTCTTCCTTATGTAGATGTACGCCTTGTCATCGGAACGAGTTTCATTCCTTTCAAATTTAGTGCGGGCACAGCACCTTTTCTTAACACAAGTTTCCATTTTTGCTTCATGAGTTCTGCTTTGTATCTGCTCGATAGTTCATAGTCCTGCTCTCTGAAATGTGTAGAGCATACGCGACTATTTCGGGTTGGTGAGAAATCAGCGCGACTGATTCTAGATAGCCAAGATCGGTATCTCTCTGGAGATTTCTCTCGACTGGGGAATCTGTGAATACCTACATTTCTTTCCTTCGATATTTTCGAAGTAGTTGCGTGCTTGCAACCATACACAACGCAGTAAACCATGTTTTCACTTAGGTATCATTTACAGTACGTACTTAAATACGCCGAAACGACAGCTGCACTGTCTGATTCTGCTATGCCTACTGCTGGCGCGCGGAAGGCGCCTCGGCTCCAGTGACGTCACACGCTCAAGCATTGTCGCCGTTTTCGGCTTATACCACCTGAACAAAATAAAATAACGCGGTAGGGTTTTCAGTACGTTGAATAAAATTGAATACTGGAATCAGTGAGTTTGGAAACTAAAACTCGAAAATAAGTTGCCTGGGCCTTTAAGGTATTTATTAAATTAAATTGCATTTTAGGAACCTTGCAAGCAGCTTGCAACCTTGAAGAGGAAAGTATACACAGAAATTGTCAAAAGTAAACTGTTCAATCCTTCAATGTAGTTAGTGTTATCAACCTCAACGTAAGAGGTTATGAAAGTCAATGTGAGGGTGTGGTTTCTACAGCTGGATGCCTTTCCTGACACCCACCTCAGAGACGAGTTTATGGAAGATGAAACAAAACTATCATGTCCAATGTGTGAGGTTCTAGCCTAAGAGAAAGTCATGTTCAAGTATTTGCCTGCATGTAATGTGGTAAAAACAACAACACCCACAACCACAGCATACATGTAAAGGAAATATTATGGAATTTTCAAATACATATAGTGAATTTAAAATAAAATTGGTTGAACTTCATGGTTTGTATACCATTTTGGTAAGTTTGGTATATTTTAGTAAATTTTCATCTATATTCCGGTAATTTTATTTGAATTTGAGGTAGATTAAACCATTCTTTTTAAATGAATGGAATTTGAATAAATCTGATAGTCATTTCTAGGATTTTTGCTGGCATTTTGTGTCATTTCATCAATCTGTGGTAAATTTAGTGGATTTTAGAAAATTCAAGTCAATTTCAAGGTAAATTTCACATAGTTAGGTATTTGACAGATAACCTGTCACTATAATGGTTGTATTACAGTGTGCCTTTCAACATCAAGGGTAGGATTGGGGAAAAGACCGTCATGACTTTAAGTGCATAGCCATTTATATTCATTTTAAGGATGGGTGTTGTGGGGGATCAAACACTCCTTTTATTAGTTTTGAGGGAAGTGTATTCCATTCCATTTTTAAGCCACTAATCAGGTCCTAGCATTGGACAGTTGCAAACCATTCTACTATTCTTAACATCAAATGTGCATTTGCCTGGAGTAGAAGTGGAAAGCCACATCAGTTTGATGTAGAGAAAACTCACCTCACCTCACCCCAACTCATTGGAAATGGAAAATAATGCGTTTTTGTCTTACTTAGGGGCTTGTAAATCATGGTCATCAGTCCCATGTTCTGTACTTAGGGAAAATAATAAAGGTCATGTACACTATTATTAGCTGAGTATCTAATACAATTTTGCATACCCTAGGACCTGTATCGCATTATAAAGTCATGCCATGTGTTACCGTCCTTAAAGCCAGTGATATAAAACAAAAGAGGTATTTAATTCCACCCCTGGGAGTCACATCTAGTGGGATGATGGTTTACGACCACGGAGCCCCAGCTCAGTCCATCATTGCTTCCACCGACTTGTGCTAGGCTCCTCTCTGTCTTCTTTCCTGTCGACCACACTTGCTCAACTCTTGTTCTCTACCGACCCCAACATTATTAGGGTATCCAAGGCCTAGGGAGTCTATTCCTTTTCCGAGTTAATTTGCCCTTGTTTATTTTTTGTGATATCCTACTTGTGTGAGGAGGCAGCCTTTTTTTTTTATTTTCATGTTATTTCCTGCCTTTTGCTGAAGCCCCTCAAGAAGGTAGGGTGTATATAGCCCCACCACTTGTGGTGCACTCTGCTTCTACACCCTCAAGGGGCTTACGGCTGATCAGTTTGGAAGTTGGCGACCCCAAGTGATTTCTGAGCTGAGTCCAGTTTCCTCCTCTTTATCCATTTCCTCTGGGACAGAGCCTCTCCTCTTTTACTTTTCTATCTGCCTTTCATGGCTCTCCTTCCTTCCAACTCCCTCAATCCACATTCTTGATGTTTGAGGGCCTTTTTTATTCCTGTTGCCCTTTTGTTTTTTTCATTTCTTCTTCTAGTATATAAGTGTGTAGTTAGTTTTAGTTATAGTTTAGATTTAATTTTCATCTTTACGATCATTCAAACCATTAGGGGTCGATAGGACAGCTTAGTGGTTACGTTTATACAACGCTTGTCCTTTTTTCGAAACAACACCAGCTTCAATTCCTGACTGGGTCGTAAATTTTAATTTTAAAGCTATAATGTACAGTGTAGAATTGTAAAAGAGGGCGACCGTAGCTTTTCAATGTACAACTATCCTAGCGTAAAGGTAGGTAATAAAGTAGGCCAAGGTTCTTCAGGGACTGTAGCGCCGATCAGTAAGTAAGTAAGTAAGTAATTAATTAAGTAGTGTTTGTCTAAGTTGTGAAGTGCAGACCGCTTCAACTCCACATGTGCTATCAGTGAGACAAGAAACCTAATACTTTCTGACAACAGTTCACTATTTTTATCACCAAGTGTCACAAGTTATGCTCGCCTTGTTCGACCATAGGCAGCTACTAAAGCAAATGCATTCAAACATGTATTCGTTTAAAATGCAACTTTATCACTCTGCTGTCACCACAGAGGTCTGGGTTCGTTTTTTTATGGCTGCAACAGGTTGCCATCAGTCTTGTCAGGTAAAACATTTTTTGGGTCAATTCATGACTCATTGGAAAGGGTTAGCCATTGTGAGTCCTACCACATCTTACTTCACCCTCTCCGATAATTAGTTTATAAAATCTCAGGTCGATAACCTTAACGTTTTGGCCCTTTTGGGTAAATTCATGGGGCATGGCAACAGGTTGGTCATCCTGACTTGAACAACACCTCATACAACTCTCTAGCCATATTCATTCATTTATAATTACCTAATAATAATAATAATAATGATAATAATAATAATCCTCCATACACACGTCCATTAAAGCATGGTTTGACAAAACGCTTATGCCTTTAGATGTTTAATACCTTTTTCCCCTGTAACATTACTATTCCCTGTTTTAGAAGAGAAATAATCTATCGAGGTAAAAGCGTATGTCACCACCTATTTTTCAACTATCACACCTAATTTTAGGGTTCTTCAAAACTCAGCAATTCTTCTAGGTTTGTGCCGTGTCTTGTGTGGGGTTTCGCCTAGGACACCAAGCTAGGCTCATCGGCGGGCTCTTGGTGTCCCCGCCCGGACCCCCACAGGAGTGACGAACTGCTCGCCACCTCCCTTTATATAAGGTGCAACTGCACCACTTGACTACGAGAACTAAATGTTCAAGCAGCCTTAACCTCCCTATGAAGGCTTCCAAAAAGATGGTATATTGGCTTTCACGGCCGGTGAATTAAAATTCAGCAATTCTTCTAGGTTTGTGCCATGTCTTGTGTGGGGTTTCGCCTAGGACACCAAGCTAGGCTCATCGGCGGGCTCTTGGTGTCCCCGCCCGGACAAATCTTCGTTTGCAAGATTTTGTTTTTTTCAATTTGGGGGTAGTTTTCACCCCCCCCCCCTAATAATTTCATCAAAAACAAATGATCATAGGTTCAATTATCATTTTTACCCGATTAACACCCCTTTACCCCTGTAAAATCATTATTTACTGTTTTAGGGGTGAAATGACCTATCCAGGTAAAAGCGTATATCATGACATATATTTAAGCTAACACACCTAATTTTAGGGCTCTTAGTTTCCAAGGTATCGATTCTTTCAATTTGGGGTTAGTTTTCACCCGCCTACTATTTTTCATCAAAAACAAAAGATCTTGGTTTCATTAATCATTTTTAGGTGTTTAATAGGTTTTTTTCCTCGTAAAATGGCTATTTACTGTTTTGGGAGTGAAATCAACAATCGAGGTAAAAGCCTATATCATCACCTTTTTAAAGCTAACACACCTAACTTTAGGGTTCTTAGATACCAAGATATTGAGTTTTCAATTTTGGGAGGGTCGTTTCACCCCCCAATTGGGGTCGTCGCCCCAAGTGCTAGGACCCCTCTTACAAGTCCCTAGCATGATTGGTTCGCGAGATATTAACATAAGTGTAGTTAGGCCCTTTTGACAGAAATGAATCATACATTCAAAAACGGGGCGTCACCCCAAGTGCTAGGGTACTGCCTCTGGCAAAATCCCATTAGGGGTTCAGAAAATATTAACAAAAGTGTAGTTAGGCCCTTTTGACAAAAGCCGTCAGTGCGCACACATACAAAAAGTTACTACTTCACCCCCGGGTAAGGGTAGTTTTTATTTTGGGGTGGACATACCTCGTTCATAGGAAAGGGGAGTTCACCACGAGTCCTGCGACACCCCATAGGTTTAAATCCCATTATTGGTTAGCGAGATACTAAAAATCCGATGACCTATTAGTTTTGGGTTTCCTTAAATAAATATTAAAAATACCTCATCTATAAATAATCATTAAAAATCCCGCTCTCTTACAAAAGCCGCCAAGTTCGTATGCATAAAAAAAATTATTACTATTTCACCCCCGGGTAGCGGTAGTTTTTATTTTGTGGTGGACATACCTCGTCCATAGGAATGGGGAGTTCACCACGAGTCCTGCGACACCACATATGTTTAAATCCTATTATTGGTTAGCGAGATACTAAAAAGCCGATGACCTATTAGTTTTTGGGTTTATTTAAATAAATATTAAAAAAAACTCATCTATAAATAATCATTAAAAAGCCCGCTCTCTTACAAAAGCCGCCAAGTTCATATGCATACAAAATAAATATTACTATTTCACCCCCGGGTAAGGGTAGTTTTAATTTTGGGGTGGACATATCTCGTCCATAGGAAAGGGGGATTCACCACGAGTCCTACGACGCCCCATATGTTTAAATCCCATTATTGCTTAGCGAGATACTAAAAAGCCGATGACCTATTAGTTTTTGGGGTCTTAAATAAATATTTAAAAAAAAACTCATCTATAAATAATCATTTAAAAAGCCCGGTCTCTCTTACAAAAGCCCCCAAGTGCTCATACATACGAAAAATAAAAAATCACTATTTCACCCCCGGGTAAAGGTAGTTTTTATTTTGGGGTTGGAATACGTCGTTTATAGCAAAGGGGGGTTCACCACGAGTCCTACGACACCCCATATGTTTAGATCCGATTATTGGTTGGCGAGATACTAAAAGGCGAATGACCTATTAGTTTTTTATTATTTTAATAACTAATATATAAATAATTATTTAAAAAAGCCCACCTACTTACAAACAACGATACAAAAAAATATGATACACGTCATCATCACTTTTATTAAATATCCCCAAAATGTAAAAACAACATGTTTACCCCAAATTGCGTTTCCAAATTCCACCCATTTAAAAAAATTACCTCACCATCAAATAGAGCGGGTAAAATACCATCTAAACGAGCCCTTACTCAACCCTAGTTCTCCCCCACCACCTAAACTTTCCCCATCATAGCCATACGTATTCAAGCACACACGCGACTTGCAACACAACATACACTACCTCACTACTCGCGGATGACCTTTTAGTTTTTGTCTTTTAATTAAATAAAGGGGCTATAGGAAAGTAGTTGGCATTACTACCAGTGCTAGGACACCCTGTATGTTCAAATCCCATCATTGGTTAGCGAGATATCAGGTTCGGGGCCGCTACGAGGAGGGCTCAATATGTTAGTAAGCAGCTCTCTCCTCTTCTCCCTACTATTAGACGGTTCTCAATATCTACGAATATATTACAACAATCAAACTGAAACTTTGTATGTTGATAGAGACAATTAACATAAGCAGAATATATGAAAATGGGCTTTAGTTCTTCACGGAACTACTTTTTTACCGCGAAGAACGAAGATGCATTGTTGAAACAGTTTTGTATGATGACAATATACAGGCTGAAAAAAAAGTCCTGCACCAAACTTAAATCCCGCATGCGGGTGGGGACAGGGAGTAATTTGAGATAGGGAACCCATGTGCGGAACTCAACCGTTACGCCCCTATGAGCGATTTTAATTATGAACACATTTGGCAACGTCGCGTGCTACCCACGGCAGAGGACCGATTACCGCTCACAAGTCAATCTATCTATAAGCCCACCTCGTGGCTCAGTGCCAAGCCGTTAGAATGTCACACTGAGGTGACCGGGTTCGAATCCCCCATCTGACAGTGCGGTTTTTTTTCTTCGAGTCGTTTGTATTTGCATCAATTAATTACTACATAGGGCTAGATTTTGTTTCTAATTTCGTTTTAAAAGGAGCTACATTATACGCCGCAATTTTGCGTTTTAAAAGAAAAACAAATTGGTTCTATTCGTTGCCGATTTATTTCTTCACGGTAGGATTTTGTTTGGAAACAAATGATCTCTTTGTTTTTGTCGTAATTGCTGTATGATTGTTTCGCAATGATATGTTTAAGATCGCAATTTGAGGTAAAGGCCATAGGCGGTTACTTTACAAGCAAAAGATTGTGAGTTTAAAAAAGGTACAGTGAAGATACAGAGACAGGTTCAGTGATCGTTGGAACTGAGGACATTTAATTAAGATTCTTAAAACGTTCTTGAAACATCTACCTGAAAACATCATGATTACGGTAATTAAGTTGATCCATCATCAAATTACTCGGAGGGAAAAAAATCAAGTTGGGTTGTAAGAAGGATTCGAACCCCAGCGTGGAGTCACCTACGCCTGTGGGTCGAGTGCTTTACTACTGAGCCACGAAGTGGGACTGTAGCTAGGTAGACTTGTGAACGATAATCGGTCCTCTGCCGTGGATAGCACGCGACGTTGCCAGATGTACTCATAATTAAAATCGCTCATAGGGGCGTTACGGTTGCGTTCCGGACATGGATTCCCTATCTCAAATTACTCCCTGCCCCCATCCCCATGCGGAGTTTAAGTTTGGTGCAGGACTTTTTTTTACAGCCTGTATAGTATACGCTCACTTGCGCATATATCTTTAGACAAGGGGTGAGCCGACTACAGAGGAAATTGACGTGTTACGTGACGAACAATACGCTGCGTTGGAAGTTTTGCCTTCGTTTGCAGAAATCCGGCATGGAAGCATACAAAATATTGCAGGAGGCATCTGATGATGTTCTGCCAGTCCACAGCACTTCGATGGTTTAAATAATTTTAGGAGGGCCGTGTTTCAATAACAAAGCAGGGTGGGCCAGGTGCTCCAGCAACAGCAATAAACGAAACCACGATTAACACATCTGGCGTCATTTTTCATGATGACCGACGAATAAAAATTGACAGGCTTCCAGACATGTTAGAGATTTCCCATTGTAGTGTGATTTCAAAACTGCAACGACCAGAACTGCATCCTTCTGGTTGACGCTTGCACCATGAGAACCCAGTTCGCAACATTGTTACCCAATATTTGGCTCGCAGAAATATCGAATGTTCCCCATCCCCCATACTTTCCACACTTAGACCCCTGTAACTTTTATCTCGTTCCCTGTCGGAAAAAAGAACTAACGGGGAAGCGTTTTGCTAATTCGGAGGCCGTCGTGAAGAAGGCAGAAGCGGTTATAAAGAAGATATCAAAAGATGGCTTCCAGCACGTGTTCCAGGACTGGCAGAAGCGTTGGGCACAGCGCATTCGACTCAACGGAGGATAGGCTACTTAAAAAAAACACTAATCTGGACCGAGACTAGTGTTCTTCATGCGGAAAAAATAAAAAAATACATTCTCAGTCTTTATTAACTTGGCCTTGTATATTGTCATTTCATATTTTGTGACATTGCGATATGTTTACGCAGGCCTGTAACACTATTTTGTCCCTACCATGGTCTTTTTCACTCTCACATATTTTCTTGGTTCGGCTCAAGTTTAGTCACTGGTCTCTTTTCAAAGCTTTTCTTTTACGTGTGTGTGTTTTATCATACTCTTTTCTTTACCATGTTACGGTATATGAAGATTGCATCTCTTCGGTATCTGATTGAGTCTTTTCCATCCTTGTTACTATTTACTTTCATATCGAACACTGTATCTGGTGTTACTGTGGGCCAGTTTCCTCTCGGCTGCGTGTTAAGCCTGTTCCTCGCGGTACTTTTCACCTCTATCCCTGTCCTAACCTTCTTATTTTCGTAGTTAGAGACTTACCTCGTGTCACATTTTTCCTGAGAGTTTCTGTCGGGATGGGGAGTGACCTTATACTATCTAAAGAGGTTCGAAAGAATTATTTTTCTTTGTGGAAATACGTTTTTCAACTCTTCTAGGAGTGTCTTTGCCCACCATTTTGAGTTCTGGCACGTTCGTTTCGTTACTCATCGGGTCCAGAGCGAAACTATTCTATTCGTCCACTGTCATTCCACCTCAGGATACCAAGAAGATTTGAGCATATTCCTTCTTATCCGCCAGGGTAAGTATATGAGTACACATTCTATTTTTATTCAATTGTCGCCTGTAATAGTGTTCTTCATCGTTATTATCTGCACGTGTATGCTGAGTACACGTAGGTTTTGTTTGGATACTTGCTGCCTGTCTTGAGGTTGGTGCACACTAGGGAATCGATGTTTGAACTTGGTCATCGTTGGGAAATCTTTTCCACCCGGTAAGTCTTTTTCTACTTGCCAAACATATCAAAATTTGTACGAGGCATGATCAACATCGTATGCCTGATACTTCATTACCTCCAAGCGAACACGTTGAAGCGAATCTTATGTTCCAACACTTCGCAAATTACCGTAGTATGAGACTGCAAATGCTTAGAATAGTACTAGGGTTTATAGCCCGTATTCACATAAAGCATCTGCATAAATGGCTCCCGTACCTCCCAATTTACCAATCTTTTGTTGTATCTTATTAAGGCTCAAACATGAGAACCTAAATCAACTTCAGTTTTACATAGATCAATGGAAAAAATAGCTCTTTTTGTGTAAGCGTTACTGATGTTGCATTTAGGATCTGGGTGATTGGGATCATGACCCTCATGTACTGGAGCATGTGTGAGAAATTCATCACATAACCTGCGTTTTTGCGATGTTTGTACCAATAAAATCTGTATACAGAAATAGTACATTATGCAACGAGCCTATAATGGCTATAATTAAGACACGAGTATGTTTATAAAACGAGCGTAAGCAATTTTTTAAAATTTCCATACGCGTGTCTTAATTACCATTAAAGGCGAGTTGCATACGACTGTTTATGTTCGACGATAATTATAACTTTATTATATGTTTTAACATAAATATTCATAAATATCTGTCCAGTCACTAGAATTTTGTGATCGGGTGCTTCGCTGGGTAGGATATCTCTATTCTCCAAGCTCTCTGGCCGACCGACGCATGCACTCTGTGTGCTTCAATGCCATACGTGCAGATTTTGCACCAGTATTCAGTAAAACTGTCACCAAAGTCGTCGTTTGAAAACAACGCGCTGTGTACAAATTGGATTGAGGGATATTAAGGTACAGTGCTATTTCTTGTCTCATATTCACCAGTTTATTTACGCGAACATATGGACGGTGCACTTTCGGTAATTTATATATACATGTTGGATCTTGAGCGCATGCGCGAAGGTATCCTTATCTAATTGGTCAAACAACTGTTTCTTGAGCTGTGATTGGTGGGAGGAACTGTTTCACAATGAAAAATAGTGTTATAATGACCATCATTATGATACAGTTTTCAGACATATAATAGTCAGGGTCAAACATAAATACTGTTATGTGTTGTAATTGAACGTAATATATTCTACATGAATTCCAAGGAGGGATGGAGTTTACTTTAATATTTAACACACTCTTTAACTGGACAAAGCAATGATGCTCAAGTAAATATTTGCAATTATTAGTTAAACATAAGTTATCATTAAATAAGGCCATACACATTAGGCAACTTCGAAATTGTCGATAATATACCGTAGTATTAAATCTGTCCTCGGGATATATCGATTTGTTGAATACCACCTATCACCAATGGTAACTCCATTTCATCTACTGTATGTCCTCATAGATCGTGTGTAATGTGAAATTCCACGCTATAAATCATGACAGATGGTATGTCCAAACACATCATTAGAGATTCCAGTTAATCCATGTGAACTGTATTTCGACACTCGCCTGATAAGATCGTGTAATCTAATCATGAAAGTCAAGCCCCAATCTGTGGTCCCCATCGCGTATAAACGTCAGCAGTAAGGAGTGAACATGTATCATTGTGCACGCCACCATCTCCGAAGGAAACATCTTCTCCACTAATGAAATTGTTCTTAATGATGTTATTCTCACTTAGTGCATTATGACACCGTGGTCATCAGTTCAAAGCACTGGGATGTGCGAAAGTTTGTATGGTGGCCTGTGTTATTTTGGTATCCGTGGTGTGTTTTATTTACAATGAGACACAGTATTGGGAAGGAGACGGCCATGACCTTAAGTTAATGACCATTTCTATCGATCAGAAGTGAAAAAACGCCATTTCTGTAGAATTAACTTCGTGTAAAAGCTGCTATCAGGCTCGTGCACTTGAGTATGTCTATGCTACGAGAATTATAATTGTGACGGCGCGGTGTACTTTTACAGCGCCATTATTGACCTGGAATTGCAGTGAAAATACATGGACAACCAATTGAATAACTTATTTTTATACGAAATACAAATGATACAGGAAGTAGACAAAACTATTTATTCCAATAAACACATCGCATTTCATAGTTTGATTGTTTTTTGTGACAGTGTAGGTGTAAATGAAGGGGTCATATAGTTTTGCACTCCGTAATATACCTAAATGTATACACAAACACAATATTAATACACTGCACATGTTATGTTTTCAAACTAAACACATACATTTCTTTTAGAAGTATCCTTCAAGGGATAAAGAAATGACAAAAAGATTTGAGAATACGCTGATTACATGATTGTTCATCAAGGTTTCCCATTTCCACAGCATTCATAGCTAAAAGTCTTCTTCTGCCAATTCAACTTCTTGTGTGGATGACCAGTTTAGCATTTGAGACCAATATTCTTTTGCCTCTTCAGATATGTAGTCGATTAGTTCCTTCAGGTCATCAAACTTCTTATGATTAATAGGTATATAGTTAGGTAAACAGGAAAAGACACAGCATTTGGATGAAGTAAAGTGAGATCTGCAGAAACTACTCCATCTATGAATGGGAGTGGTAACTTCACGAGGATTCTCTGCTGTATATCCAAATTCATTGTAGGTGTTCGCTTAGAACGTTACATTCTCATCCTTTGGTACCTTCTTCATTGAGTTTGTCTTAACAAGTAATTTATGACGCATATGTGAAGGTTTCGAACCAAACGACTGGATGCGCACTTCAGTTTGTACATGCAGAAGACGTCATATGTCACCTTTTTCGACTAAAGTTGGTGCCGGAAGGGATTGACAGACGTGTGGCTGAAAAAAAAACGCAATATGACAACAGGTGCACATGATACCTTTTCGAAATAAGTGATTTAAATGCAGGATGACCAGGAGTAGAAAAATTAATTATCGCGGTCTAAAATTTCATAGAAGAATCGAAATACGGCTTATAATCACTCCATCGCATATTCGTAAATGTAGTTTAATCAATTTGTTGAGTTTCTTCAAGGGAAGTGTAGCAGGGGGGTCCTGACGCGCCCATTTTATATGTTTCAGACTATACATGTCCTCACGTATGAAATATTTCCGATATCAGTAGGTAATGTTAGGCGGTTCTGGGACAGGGGCTAATGCGCAAGATGGCGGCCACGCGCAACCAGCCCTATGTTATTCTTACGGAGGGGACAGTCATAGCTGGGCCAGGGGCTAAGGCGCAAGATGGCCGCCACGCCCTGAGACCGTGGATGACGTCACAGTGAGAGATCGGCCGTGTAGTTGCCAAATGGAATTCTTCTTCTTCTTCTTATTAGGTAAATATGATTTGATCATGTACAATCAAGACCATCATGATATTGTCCACTTCTTGGTGCAATGGCTAGCATTCTTGGCTGTTACTGTGGAGGCCCGTGTTGGAGTCATGGCTCTGTCAAGAAATGTAATTTTTGGCTGAGGGTTGAAACGGGGTACACTCAGCATTGTGAGGCAAAACTAAGAAGAGGTGGGTTTTATTCCTACCTCAGTCATTCTAAGAGTGTTTTTTCTGTGGTTTCCCACTTCTACTCCAGGCAAATGCAGAGGTATATCATAACTTACGGCCACGGCCGCCTCCTTTCAATCCTCATTTAAATTACAAGTACACACACTTATACAGCCATTACAATAGCACAGATTTTCAACGTGTTTTCACCATATTCTAACAAAATGAGGTAGGTTGGTAGAACACATACTAAGACATCTAGTAATAGCAAGCTCAGTTATGCAAGGAAGGGTTGGGGACAAGAACTGCATGGGTAGACCAAGGTTAGAATATGTTAAACAGATTGGATCGGATGCAGGGTGTGGTAGCTATGTAGAGATGAAACGATTAGCTAAGGACAGGGAGGCATATAGAGCTGTGTTAAACCAGTCAAAGACTGAAGGCCTGATATAAACGCACATTACACGCACGGCTATGTATATATAAAAACAAGAAGTTCCGTGAAGAACTATACAGCCTACTTTTCATGCCAATGATTATTCTACAGTATATGAACCTATCTAGAATAATGACGAAATTAAGTTGGTAATATCGAAATATCTAATTAGTTCAAAATATACCTGGTATAATGTAGCCTAATAGAGCACTACAGTTGGCAGCTCTGGCGACTGAATATATTCTTAGTTCAATCTCTTAAGGAACAGAATACAAAATTTGGTTGAAGTCAAATGGACGTTACATGCAGTTAGACACTGGATCTATCAGCACGCGTAAAAGCATGTTGCCAACAATACCATGCGTGTGCTGGTCAGAAATAATCTGAAATATTATTATATCTTGTTGTGCCAATTTTGGATGAAATCCATTTGTTAGTATAGAAGTTACATGTATTTTAAAATTGGACCTATCAGCAGGCATAGAATCATGTTGGCAGCACTGCCTTGTATTAATTACTCCAAATTAATCTAGAATGTCAGGTGCTATACGTGTGCAAAGTATAGAGCTGTTGGCTTGCATACTTTCTGGTATATTGATATTAGTGTAAAATAAATATAGACAGCATTTATTAACAGTTGGCAGCCCTGATTGCTCTTAACAATACTTATAGTCATATCTGTTATGGTACACATAGCACATACGAAATTTGGTTGAAATCCAACTGATAGAATATAAGTTACATGTATTTAAAAATTGGTCGTATCAGCAGGCTTATAATCATGTTGGTAGAACTGACGTATATAAGTTACTCGAAAATAATCTAAAATGTCAGAATATACGTGTGCATAGTTTAAAGCTGTTGGCTTGCATACTTTCGGATATATTGGTATTTGGATAAAAAAAATAGAGAGAGCAATTATTAACAGTTGGCAGCCCTGGTGGCTCTTAAGAATACGCTCAGTCATATCTGTTTATGTACAGATATTACATACAAAATTTGGTTGAAATCCAATTGATAGTGTAGAAGTTATATGCATTTAAACATTGGACCTATCAGAAGGCTTAAAATTATTTTGGCAACACTGACATGGTTGGCCTCCTGGAAATTAAACTGAAATAGTATTATCTACATGTGTGCCAATTTTGGAATAGCTCCAATGCATACCTTGCAAGATATCCAACATGGAGCTCAAATTTCTAGTGCGTTTTTTCAGTAGTTGGTAGCACTGACATCATTTTCAAATATGGACGTGAGATATTCCGGTACACGTCGTTACTCATACTAAATTTGGTTTTGATTGCTGCAGCCGTTTAGGAGTTGATAGGGGGGACACACACACAGCCAGACAGACCGACAGACAGAAGGACAGACAGACAGACAGACACACATTTCCCCGGATCGATCTCATAAGTCTACTTTTTCCTCATTTTTGCAAAATGTGAAAAGTAGGCTAATGATTACAATGTACAGTAAGCCTTGCCCGACTGGCTTGATAAGAATTCACCGTAGCTTGCAATAAGTGTTACGTTACACTTCCGCCAAAGCAGCAGCTGGCTCTACTGTGAGTGTGTGTTTATGAACGATCAAGACCAGCCTTATATTGTCCACTTCTTGGTGTAGTGGCTAGTATTCATGGCTTTAACTGTGGAGACCAGGGTTCGAGTCCTGGCTCTGTCAAGAAATTTAATTTTGGGCTGAGGGTTGGAACGGGGTACACTCAGCCTTGTGAGGCAAAAACCTGAGAGGAGCTGGGTTTTGATTCCTACCTCAGCCATTCTGGAAGTAGTTTTCTGGGGTTTTCCACTTCTACTCCAGGCAAATGCCGGGGTATATCTTAACTAAAGGCCACGGCAGCCTCCTTTCCAATCCTCATCTGAATTACAAGTACACACACTCTTACTGCCATTACAATAGCACCGGTTATTAAGTTTTTTAGCATATTCTAACAAAACACAAGAGATAGATTGGTAGGACACATACTAAGACACCCAGGAAATGTCCCTACATACATGTAAACATATGAGCCTGATGACCACATTATTCCAATTTTTTATACACTTAAACATGATCGACTAATGAAAAAATGTTCCATTAGCAAGTTCAGAGACAAGACTGCTATTACATTGCCCGACAGGCACCATTGATGGGTTGACAGAATATAATCCGTTTCCGGTCGTGACGTGCTCTAAAGTAGCAATCATTACAATCATAGCTTTATTATACAGACATGGAATAACATTATTATGTAACCAAGATCGACCATTTTAATGGTCCAGTGGTGAGTACTTTTGCACTTGAGGTCTTAACTTGAATCCAGACTTAGGACTAGAACAGACAACACTAAAGAGAGAGAAAAAAAGGGGGGGGGGAATATCTCAGTTGTCAAGATGTTTTCCTCTCATTACGAAGCCCGGGGTACACTCAGCCTTGTGATGCAAAAAACGAACGTAATCGTATGTTTCCACGCAATTCCTGAGTTGCGCGAGCCATAGTGGCTAAATTTGAAACTCTAGATGAGATGTTTTGCTGACGTAATCGTATGTTCCCCGCACGCACACGCCTTCGGCGTGTGCGCCTGCGTCGCGAGAAACATGAACTCACTTGTCTGTTGTATGAGTATCACATTAGTAGTGGCTTCAAGCAGCAAAAGACGTTTACTTACACAATCCATCATTATGATAAGCTCTTTTTCTTATCATTATGGAAAGCTCTTAGAATAAAATGTTATAGTGGTTCTGGTCTATTATAGCTAAAGTGTAATAGACATGATTTTTTTCTGTTTTTGTTTTGTTTGTTTATATGCTACTACAATAAATATTCTTAATGCTATGGGGCAGAACTGCGGATTAGAGAGAAAAAAGCTCACTTAATTACCAATGCATACCCCGTTCCGTATCATCAACATTCAAAAAGTGGACACGATGTACGGTGAACGTGTACTATGTGTTAGTGAAAATTTTCAGACATTTCTTCCTGCACGTTTTAATCAAATGTCAGAAAGTGTGCTCGAGGATGTAAATCGTGGTGTACATTCTCTATATCTAAATTACGAGGGTATAAAGAACATTAGATGTATTGTACGTTTTAACGAAGTAAAAAACTCTCATGCTGAATAATAATTAATAAGGTTTTATTTCTTACTACCCCCCCCCCCGTTCCCAGTGGTTTTTAACAGTTCTAGACCCTCCTCCATATTCCTCTACACAAGATGGAAGAGGCTTTTTAGCTACGGTCGCCATTTTGGAACTTTTTGATTACCCCTCGTAGGTAAGGTTGGGTTCAGTTAAGCTACAGCCGCCATCTTGTTAGGTTAGGCTAGGTTAAGTTATCCTACAGCCGCCATCTTGTTAGGTTACGCTAGGTTAAGTTAACCTACAGCCGCCATCGTGTTAGGTTAGGCTAGGTTAATTTAACCTACAGCCGCCATCTTGTGAGGAGTGTGAGGAAGAGGAGGCTGTAGAACCCCTACAAAACCACTCCTAAACCCACTTTGCACCCACTTTGCACGCACTTCGCACCCACTTTGCACCCACTTTTACACCTACTTTTACAGCCACCTTTGCACCCAGTTTTTGAGTGAACATAAACTCACTTGTCAAATTGTGAGTACATTACATCATCTGACGTTATACAAATAGGCATGGTTGTTGTCGAGACCGAGTTAATTATCCTAAAAGTACTCTGGAATTCATGGAATCTTGGTGTGTTGTTGTTGCTTACAAACATGTATGGTCACGTCAAGTGAGGTTAGCTAGGATTAGATTAGGAAAGGTTCAGTAGACAGGTCAGGTGTGGTCAGGTTAGGTTAGGTTAGGTGAGTTGAGATTAGGTTAGGTTACACCCACTTTTGCACCCACTTTTGCTCTCAGTTTAACCTAATATTTTCAATACTTGCAATATGTGAAACGTGAATGTTAAATATACAATGTGTGAAATGTCTGACTACATTTTTAAAAATAAAAACAATATTATACTCGAGCAATACTGTTTCTATTTCATAGCAAATAGGACATCACACTAGTTTACAAATAGTTTTTTATAATGTTTATGTTCATTCATCATTAACTTTCCTCTTATAGCACAAATCACAATAAGGGCTGACAACCTCTCTCTCTCAGAGGCATCACAGGATGTTAAACGTTGTTTAGCTTTTTTAATAATACTTTAACAGCCACACATCTTAATTTAGGTTGACTATAGCAATAAGAAATGTCATGGTCTCGGCAAGTATCATCGAAAATATTTATAGGTTCATCATGTTGCAAACATTGTTCCAGATTTATTCCAAGACCACTGTATTTGTAATCAGGTAATTGCATTTCAAAGGATAGTAACTGAATCACTTTGTCAATGACGTCACGACCAGAACAGATTTGGCGACTCTGTTTCAGTCGATGGTAAATAGTTTTGATCTTTTCCCTCTGTAGAGGAATTTGTTGTTGCTTTTTTCTCGCCATCACACCCGCAACAACAACGTGAATGGTAATTTACAAATGCTAATTTGTATATAAAGGCTTTTTTTTGCAATGACATGAATGGTAATTTGTCAATGGTAATTTATAAATATGAGATTTTAATAATTTGTTTTCTGAATAACAAAAAAAAGGAAACTATAAGAAATGCACTATGCCCTTTGCTATTTAAAGCTCTGTACAACTTTATATATTTTTTATTTTCATTGTGCCTGAAATTGAAAATGGTCAATGGAAAATATTATTTTCCACCGTGCATAAAATTTTTATTTGTAAATTCATAACTTAAGTTTCTTTGGGGTTTGCATGCATGTAAATATATGTTCTTTAGCAATGAATATAATGGCTGTGTTTGTTTCCCAAAGAAAGTGTAAAAAAGAGTGAGAGAGATAACACGAGTACTTAAATTTGAGATCTTGTTTTCTTGATTGACATCAAGTAGGGGCATTACACTAGTATACAAATAGTTCTTTCAAATATCCATGTCTATTCATCATTAACTTTCCTTTTATAACACTAATCACAATCAGGACTGCTAACCTTTCCCCTACCAAGGCATCACAGGCTGTCAAACGTTGTTTAGCTTTGCAATAATACTTTATTAGCCACATGCCTTAATTCTGGTTCACTATGGTAATACGAAATGTCTTGTTATTTGCTAGCATGAACCAAAAGATTTATAGGTACATCTCCACGTTGCAAACATTGATAGGCTGCTGGACTTGAGGACTTAATACGTTTCCAGCTCTAACAGCTAAAACTTAAAACTATACAAAAAATGAGTTTATGCTTCATAGTTAATATTGAAAGTATCAAATGGCATTATGTGTTTGTAACCAATCAAATATAACTGATAAATTTGGTTACACATTACCAATTGTAGAGCTAGGATCTTTTACATAGCATAAATGTATAATTTGAGGCCTAATAGCTTCAGGACAATCAGCGTCTAAGTGTTTTTACGTTTTCATTTCTTCCAACAATCTCCATTCAATTACTAAAATAACTCTTCCCCCAAGCAAAACCGGGGCGGATTGCTAGTATGTAATAGCCTAAAATACTACGTGTTGTAACTTCCATCAATCTCTAATCAATTACTAAAATAACTGTTCCCCAAGCAAAGCCGGGGCGGATTGCTAGTATGTAATAGCCTAAAATACTACGTGTTGTAACTTCCATCAATCTCTAATCAATTACTAAAATAACTGATCCCCAAGCAAAGCCGGGGCGGATTGCTAGTATGTAATAGCCTAAAATACTACGTGTTGTAACTTCCAACAATCTCTATTCAATTACTAAAATAACTGTTCCCCAAGCAAAGCCGGGGCGGATTGCTAGTATGTAATAGCCTAAAATACTACGTGTTGTATCTTCCAACAATCTCTATTCAATTACTAAAATAACTGTTCCCCAAGCAAAACCGGGGCGGATTGCTAGTATGTAATAGCCTAAAATACTACGTGTTGTAACTTCCAACAATCTCTATTCAATTACTAAAATAACTGTTCCCCAAGCAAAGCCGGGGCGGATTGCTAGTATGTAATAGCCTAAAATACTACGTGTTGTAACTTCCAACAATCTCTAATCAATTACTAAAATAACTGTTCCCCAAGCAAAGCCGGGGCGGATTGCTAGTATGTAATAGCCTAAAATACTACGTGTTGTATCTTCCAACAATCTCTATTCAATTACTAAAATAACTGTTCCCCAAGCAAAGCCGGGGCGGATTGCTAGTATGTAATAGCCTAAAATACTACGTGTTGTAACTTCCATCAATCTCTAATCAATTACTAAAATAACTGTTCCCCAAGCAAAGCCGGGGCGGATTGCTAGTATGTAATAGCCTAAAATACTACGTGTTGTAACTTCCAACAATCTCTAATCAATTACTAAAATAACTGTTCCCCAAGCAAAGCCGGGGCGGATTGCTAGTATGTAATAGCCTAAAATACTACGTGTTGTAACTTCCAACAATCTCTATTCAATTACTAAAATAACTGTTCCCCAAGCAAAGCCGGGGCGGATTGCTAGTATGTAATAGCCTAAAATACTACGTGTTGTATCTTCCAACAATCTCTATTCAATTACTAAAATAACTGTTCCCCAAGCAAAACCGGGGCGGATTGCTAGTATGTAATAGCCTAAAATACTACGTGTTGTAACTTCCAACAATCTCTATTCAATTACTAAAATAACTGTTCCCCAAGCAAAGCCGGGGCGGATTGCTAGTATGTAATAGCCTAAAATACTACGTGTTGTAACTTCCATCAATCTCTAATCAATTACTAAAATAACTGTTCCCCAAGCAAAGCCGGGGCGGATTGCGAGTATGTAATAGCCTAAAATACTACGTGTTGTAACTTCCAACAATCTCTATTCAATTACTAAAATAACTGTTCCCCAAGCAAAGCCGGGGCGGATTGCTAGTATGTAATAGCCTAAAATACTACGTGTTGTAACTTCCATCAATCTCTATTCAATTACTAAAATAACTGTTCCCCAAGCAAAGCCGGGGCGGATTGCTAGTATGTAATAGCCTAAAATACTACGTGTTGTAACTTCCAACAATCTCTATTCAATTACTAAAATAACTGTTCCCCAAGCAAAGCCGGGGCGGATTGCTAGTATGTAATAGCCTAAAATACTACGTGTTGTAACTTCCATCAATCTCCATTCAATTACTAAAATAACTGTTCCCCAAGCAAAACCGGGGCGGATTGCTAGTATGTAATAGCCTAAAATACTACGTGTTGTAACTTCCATCAATCTCTAATCAATTACTAAAATAACTGTTCCCCAAGCAAAGCCGGGGCGGATTGCTAGTATGAAATAGCCTAAAATACTACGTGTTGTAACTTCCATCAATCTCTATTCAATTACTAAAATAACTGTTCCCCAAGCAAAGCCGGGGCGGATTGCTAGTATGTAATACCCTAAAATACTACGTGTTGTATCTTCCAACAATCTCCATTCAATTACTAAAATAACTGTTCCCCAAGCAAAGCCGGGGCGGATTGCTAGTATGTAATAGCCTAAAATACTACGTGTTGTATCTTCCATCAATCTCTATTCAATTACTAAAATAACTGTTCCCCAAGCAAAGCCGGGGCGGATTGCTAGTATGTAATAGCCTAAAATACTACGTGTTGTATCTTCCAACAATCTCCATTCAATTACTAAAATAACTGTTCCCCAAGCAAAGCCGGGGCGGATTGCTAGTATGTAATAGCCTAAAATACTACGTGTTGTAACTTCCATCAATCTCTATTCAATTACTAAAATAACTGTCCCCCAAGCAAAGCCGGGGCGGATTGCTAGTATGTAATAGCCTAAAATACTACGTGTTGTAACTTCCAACAATCTCTAATCAATTACTAAAATAACTGTTCCCCAAGCAAAGCCGGGGCGGATTGCTAGTATGTAATAGCCTAAAATACTACGTGTTGTAACTTCCAACAATCTCCATTCAATTACTAAAATAACTGTTCCCCAAGCAAAGCCGGGGCGGATTGCTAGTATGTAATAGCCTAAAATACTACGTGTTGTAACTTCCATCAATCTCTATTCAATTACTAAAATAACTGTTCCCCAAGCAAAGCCGCCCCGGATTGCTAGTATGTAATAGCCTAAAATACTACGTGTTGTAACTTCCATCAATCTCTAATCAATTACTAAAATAACTGTTCCCCAAGCAAAGCCGGGGCGGATTGCCAATATGTAATAGCCTAAAATACTACGTGTAGTATCTTCCAACAATCTCTATTCAATTACTAAAATAACTGTTCCCCAAGCAAAGCCGGGGCGGATTGCTAGTATGTAATAGCCTAAAATACTACTTGTTGTAACTTCCATCAATCTCTATTCAATTACTAAAATAACTGTTCCCCAAGCAAAGCCGGGGCGGATTGCTAGTATGTAATAGCCTAAAATACTACGTGTTGTAACTTCCATCAATCTCTATTCAATTACTAAAATAACTGTTCCCCAAGCAAAGCCGGGGCGGATTGCTAGTATGTAATAGCCTAAAATACTACGTGTTGTAACTTCCATCAATCTCTATTCAATTACTAAAATAACTGTTCCCCAAGCAAAGCCGGGGCGGATTGCTATTATGTAATAGCCTAAAATACTACGTGTTGTAACTTCCATCAATCTCTATTCAATTACTAAAATAACTGTTCCCCAAGCAAAGCCGGGGCGGATTGCTAGTATGTAATAGCCTAAAATACTACGTGTTGTATCTTCCAACAATCTCCATTCAATTACTAAAATAACTGTTCCCCAAGCAAAGCCGGGGCGGATTGCTAGTATGTAATAGCCTAAAATACTACGTGTTGTATCTTCCAACAATCTCTATTCAATTACTAAAATAACTGTTCCCCAAGCAAAGCCGGGGCGGATTGCTAGTATGTAATAGCCTAAAATACTACGTGTTGTAACTTCCATCAATCTCTATTCAATTACTAAAATAACTGTTCCCCAAGCAAAGCCGGGGCGGATTGCTAGTATGTAATAGCCTAAAATACTACGTGTTGTAACTTCCATCAATCTCTAATCAATTACTAAAATAACTGTTCCCCAAGCAAAGCCGGGGCGGATTGCTAGTATGTAATAGCCTAAAATACTACGTGTTGTATCTTCCAACAATCTCTATTCAATTACTAAAGTAACTGTTCCCCCAAGCAAAACCGGGGCGGATTGCTAGTATGTAATAGCCTAAAATACTACGTGTTGTAACTTCCATCAATCTCTAATCAATTACTAAAATAACTGTTCCCCAAGCAAAGCCGGGGCGGATTGCTAGTATGTAATAGCCTAAAATACTACGTGTTGTAACTTCCATCAATCTCTATTCAATTACTAAAATAACTGTTCCCCAAGCAAAGCCGGGGCGGATTGCTAGTATGTAATAGCCTAAAATACTACGTGTTGTAACTTCCATCAATCTCTAATCAATTACTAAAATAACTGTTCCCCAAGCAAAGCCGGGGCGGATTGCTAGTATGTAATAGCCTAAAATACTACGTGTTGTAACTTCCAACAATCTCTATTCAATTACTAAAATAACTTTTCCCCAAGCAAAGTCGGGGCGGATTGCTAGTATGTAATAGCCTAAAATACTACGTGTTGTAACTTCCATCAATCTCTAATCAATTACTAAAATAACTGTTCCCCAAGCAAAGCCGGGGCGGATTGCTAGTATGTAATAGCCTAAAATACTACGTGTTGTAACTTCCAACAATCTCTATTCAATTACTAAAATAACTGTTCCCCAAGCAAAGCCGGGGCGGATTGCTAGTATGTAATAGCCTAAAATATTACGTGTTGTAACTTCCATCAATCTCTATTCAATTACTAAAATAACTGTTCCCCAAGCAAAGCCGGGGCGGATTGCTAGTATGTAATAGCCTAAAATACTACGTGTTGTAACTTCCAACAATCTCTATTCAATTACTAAAATAACTGTTCCCCAAGCAAAGCCGGGGCGGATTGCTAGTATGTAATAGCCTAAAATACTACGTGTTGTATCTTCCAACAATCTCTATTCAATTACTAAAATAACTGTTCCCCAAGCAAAGCCGGGGCGGATTGCTAGTATGTAATAGCCTAAAATACTACGTGTTGTAACTTCCATCAATCTCTAATCAATTACTAAAATAACTGTTCCCCAAGCAAAGCCGGGGCGGATTGCTAGTATGTAATAGCCTAAAATACTACGTGTTGTAACTTCCATCAATCTCTAATCAATTACTAAAATAACTGTTCCCCAAGCAAAGCCGGGGCGGATTGCTAGTATGTAATAGCCTAAAATACTACGTGTTGTAACGTCCAACAATCTCTAATCAATTACTAAAATAACTGTTCCCCAAGCAAAACCGGGGCGGATTGCTAGTATGTAATAGCCTAAAATACTACGTGTTGTAACTTCCATCAATCTCTAATCAATTACTAAAATAACTGTTCCCCAAGCAAAGCCGGGGCGGATTGCTAGTATGTAATAGCCTAAAATACTACGTGTTGTAACTTCCATCAATCTCTAATCAATTACTAAAATAACTGTTCCCCAAGCAAAGCCGGGGCGGATTGCTAGTATGTAATAGCCTAAAATACTACGTGTTGTAACTTCCATCAATCTCTATTCAATTACTAAAATAACTGTTCCCCAAGCAAAGCCGGGGCGGATTGCTAGTATGTAATAGCCTAAAATACTACGTGTTGTAACTTCCAACAATCTCTATTCAATTACTAAAATAACTGTTCCCCAAGCAAAGCCGGGGCGGATTGCTAGTATGTAATAGCCTAAAATACTACGTGTTGTATCTTCCAACAATCTCCATTCAATTACTAAAATAACTGTTCCCCAAGCAAAGCCGGGGCGGATTGCTAGTATGTAATAGCCTAAAATACTACGTGTTGTAACTTCCAACAATCTCTATTCAATTACTAAAATAACTGTTCCCCAAGCAAAGCCGGGGCGGATTGCTAGTATGTAATAGCCTAAAATACTACGTGTTGTAACTTCCAACAATCTCTATTCAATTACTAAAATAACTGTTCCCCAAGCAAAGCCGGGGCGGATTGCTAGTATGTAATAGCCTAAAATACTACGTGTTGTAACTTCCAACAATCTCTATTCAATTACTAAAATAACTGTTCCCCAAGCAAAGCCGGGGCGGATTGCTAGTATGTAATAGCCTAAAATACTACGTGTTGTAACTTCCAACAATCTCTATTCAATTACTAAAATAACTGTTCCCCCAAGCAAAACCGGGGCGGATTGCTAGTATGTAATAGCCTAAAATACTACGTGTTGTAACTTCCATCAACCTCTAATCAATTACTAAAATAACTGTTCCCCGAGCAAAGCCGGGGCGGATTGCTAGTATGTAATAGCCTAAAATACTACGTGTTGTAACTTCCATCAATCTCTAATCAATTACTAAAATAACTGTTCCCCAAGCAAAACCGGGGCGGATTGCTAGTATGTAATAGCCTAAAATACTACGTGTTGTAACTTCCATCAATCTCTAATCAATTACTAAAATAACTGTTCCCCAAGCAAAGCCGGGGCGGATTGCTAGTATGTAATAGCCTAAAATACTACGTGTTGTATCTTCCATCAATCTCTAATCAATTACTAAAATAACTGTTCCCCAAGCAAAACCGGGGCGGATTGCTAGTATGTAATAGCCTAAAATACTACGTGTTGTATCTTCCAACAATCTCCATTCAATTACTAAAATAACTGTTCCCCAAGCAAAACCGGGGCGGATTGCTAGTATGTAATAGCCTAAAATACTACGTGTTGTAACTTCCATCAATCTCTATTCAATTACTAAAATAACTGTTCCCCAAGCAAAGCCGGGGCGGATTGCTAGTATGTAATAGCCTAAAATACTACGTGTTGTATCTTCCAACAATCTCCATTCAATTACTAAAATAACTGTTCCCCAAGCAAAACCGGGGCGGATTGCTAGTATGTAATAGCCTAAAATACTACGTGTTGTATCTTCCAACAATCTCCATTCAATTACTAAAATAACTGTTCCCCAAGCAAAACCGGGGCGGATTGCTAGTATGTAATAGCCTAAAATACTACGTGTTGTATCTTCCAACAATCTCTATTCAATTACTAAAATAACTGTTCCCCAAGCAAAGCCGGGGCGGATTGCTAGTATGTAATACCCTAAAATACTACGTGTTGTAACTTCCAACAATCTCCCTTCAATTACTAAAATAACTGTTCCCCAAGCAAAGCCGGGGCGGATTGCTAGTATGTAATAGCCTAAAATACTACGTGTTGTATCTTCCAACAATCTCCATTCAATTACTAAAATAACTGTTCCCCAAGCAAAGCCGGGGAGGATTGCTAGTATGTAATAGCCTAAAATACTACGTGTTGTAACTTCCATCAATCTCTAATCAATTACTAAAATAACTGTTCCCCAAGCAAAGCCGGGGCGGATTGCTAGTACGTAATAGCCTAAAATACTACGTGTTGTAACATCCAACAATCTCTAATCAATTACTAAAATAACTGTTCCCCAAGCAAAGCCGGGGCGGATTGCTAGTATGTAATAGCCTAAAATACTACGTGTTGTATCTTCCAACAATCTCTAATCAATTACTAAAATAACTGTTCCCCAAGCAAAGCCGGGGCGGATTGCTAGTATGTAATAGCCTAAAATACTACGTGTTGTAACTTCCAACAATCTCTAATCAATTACTAAAATAACTGTTCCCCAAGCAAAACCGGGGCGGATTGCTAGTATGTAATAGCCTAAAATACTACGTGTTGTAACTTCCATCAATCTCTAATCAATTACTAAAATAACTGTTCCCCAAGCAAAGCCGGGGCGGATTGCTAGTATGTAATAGCCTAAAATACTACGTGTTGTAACTTCCAACAATCTCTATTCAATTACTAAAATAACTGTTCCCCAAGCAAAACCGGGGCGGATTGCTAGTATGTAATAGCCTAAAATACTACGTGTTGTAACTTCCAACAATCTCTATTCAATTACTAAAATAACTGTTCCCCAAGCAAAGCCGGGGCGGATTGCTAGTATGTAATAGCCTAAAATACTACGTGTTGTAACTTCCAACAATCTCTATTCAATTACTAAAATAACTGTTCCCCAAGCAAAGCCGGGGCGGATTGCTAGTATGTAATACCCTAAAATACTACGTGTTGTAACTTCCAACAATCTCTATTCAATTACTAAAATAACTGTTCCCCAAGCAAAGCCGGGGCGGATTGCTAGTATGTAATAGCCTAAAATACTACGTGTTGTAACTTCCATCAATCTCTAATCAATTACTAAAATAACTGTTCCCCAAGCAAAGCCGGGGCGGATTGCTAGTATGTAATAGCCTAAAATACTACGTGTTGTAACTTCCAACAATCTCTATTCAATTACTAAAATAACTGTTCCCCAAGCAAAGCCGGGGCGGATTGCTAGTATGTAATAGCCTAAAATACTACGTGTTGTATCTTCCAACAATCTCTATTCACTTACTAAAATAACTGTTCCCCAAGCAAAACCGGGGCGGATTGCTAGTATGTAATAGCCTAAAATACTACGTGTTGTAACTTCCAACAATCTCTATTCAATTACTAAAATGACTGTTCCCCAAGCAAAGCCGGGGCGGATTGCTAGTATGTAATAGCCTAAAATACTACGTGTTGTAACTTCCAACAATCTCTATTCAATTACTAAAATAACTGTTCCCCAAGCAAAGCCGGGGCGGATTGCTAGTATGTAATAGCCTAAAATACTACGTGTTGTATCTTCCAACAATCTCCATTCAATTACTAAAATAACTGTTCCCCAAGCAAAGCCGGGGCGGATTGCTAGTATGTAATAGCCTAAAATACTACGTGTTGTAACTTCCATCAATCTCTATTCAATTACTAAAATAACTGTTCCCCAAGCAAAGCCGGGGCGGATTGCTAGTATGTAATAGCCTAAAATACTACGTGTTGTAACTTCCATCAATCTCTATTCAATTACTAAAATAACTGTTCCCCAAGCAAAGCCGGGGCGGATTGCTAGTATGTAATAGCCTAAAATACTACGTGTTGTATCTTCCAACAATCTCCATTCAATTACTAAAATAACTGTTCCCCAAGCAAAGCCGGGGCGGATTGCTAGTATGCAATAGCCTAAAATACTACGTGTTGTAACTTCCAACAATCTCTATTCAATTACTAAAATAACTGTTCCCCAAGCAAAGCCGGGGCGGATTGCTAGTATGTAATAGCCTAAAATACTACGTGTTGTATCTTCCAACAATCTCTAATCAATTACTAAAATAACTGTTCCCCAAGCAAAGCCGGGGCGGATTGCTAGTATGTAATAGCCTAAAATACTACGTGTTGTATCTTCCAACAATCTCCATTCAATTACTAAAATAACTGTTCCCCAAGCAAAGCCGGGGCGGATTGCTAGTATGTAATAGCCTAAAATACTACGTGTTGTAACTTCCATCAATCTCTATTCAATTACTAAAATAACTGTTCCCCAAGCAAAGCCGGGGCGGATTGCTAGTATGTAATAGCCTAAAATACTACGTGTTGTAACTTCCAACAATCTCCATTCAATTACTAAAATAACTGCTCCCCAAGCAAAACCGGGGCGGATTGCTAGTATGTAATAGCCTAAAATACTACGTGTTGTATCTTCAAACAATCTCCATTCAATTACTAAAATAACTGTTCCCCAAGCAAAGCCGGGGCGGATTGCTAGTATGTAATAGCCTAAAATACTACGTGTTGTAACTTCCATCAATCTCTATTCAATTACTAAAATAACTGTTCCCCAAGCAAAGCCGGGGCGGATTGCTAGTATGTAATAGCCTAAAATACTACGTGTTGTATCTTCCAACAATCTCCATTCAATTACTAAAATAACTGTTCCCCAAGCAAAGCCGGGGCGGATTGCTAGTATGTAATACCCTAAAATACTACGTGTTGTATCTTCCAACAATCTCCATTCAATTACTAAAATAACTGTTCCCCAAGCAAAGCCGGGGCGGATTGCTAGTATGTAATAGCCTAAAATACTACGTGTTGTAACTTGCAACAATCTCTATTCAATTACTAAAATAACTGTTCCCCAAGCAAAGCCGGGGCGGATTGCTAGAATGTAATAGCCTAAAATACTACGTGTTGTAACTTCCATCAATCTCTATTCAATTACTAAAATAACTGTTCCCCAAGCAAAGCCGGGGCGGATTGCTAGTATGTAATAGCCTAAAATACTACGTGTTGTAACTTCCATCAATCTCCATTCAATTACTAAAATAACTGTTCCCCAAGCAAAGCCGGGGCGGATTGCTAGTATGTAATAGCCTAAAATACTACGTGTTGTAACTTCCATCAATCTCTATTCAATTACTAAAATAACTGTTCCCCAAGCAAAGCCGGGGCGGATTGCTAGAATGTAATAGCCTAAAATACTACGTGTTGTAACTTCCATCAATATCTATTCAATTACTAAAATAACTGTTCCCCAAGCAAAGCCGGGGCGGATTGCTAGTATGTAATAGCCTAAAATACTACGTGTTGTAACTTCCATCAATCTCTATTCAATTACTAAAATAACTGTTCCCCAAGCAAAGCCGGGGCGGATTGCTAGTATGTAATAGCCTAAAATACTACGTGTTGTAACTTCCATCAATCTCCATTCAAATTGCTAGTATGTAATAGCCTAAAATACTACGTGTTGTAACTTCCATCAATCTCTATTCAATTACTAAAATAACTGTTCCCCAAGCAAAGCCGGGGCGGATTGCTAGTATGTAATAGCCTAAAATACTACGTGTTGTATCTTCCAACAATCTCCATTCAATTACTAAAATAACTGTTCCCCAAGCAAAGCCGGGGCGGATTGCTAGTATGTAATAGCCTAAAATACTACGTGTTGTAACTTCCAACAATCTCTATTCAATTACTAAAATAACTGTTCCCCAAGCAAAGCCGGGGCGGATTGCTAGTATGTAATAGCCTAAAATACTACGTGTTGTAACTTCCATCAATCTCTAATCAATTACTAAAATAACTGTTCCCCAAGCAAAGCCGGGGCGGATTGCTAGTATGTAATAGCCTAAAATACTACGTGTTGTAACTTCCAACAATCTCTATTCAATTACTAAAATAACTGTTCCCCAAGCAAAGCCGGGGCGGATTGCTAGTATGTAATAGCCTAAAATACTACGTGTTGTAACTTCCAACAATCTCTATTCAATTACTAAAATAACTGTTCCCCAAGCAAAACCGGGGCGGATTGCTAGTATGTAATAGCCTAAAATACTACGTGTTGTATCTTCCAACAATCTCTATTCAATTACTAAAATAACTGTTCCCCAAGCAAAACCGGGGCGGATTGCTAGTATGTAATAGCCTAAAATACTACGTGTTGTAACTTCCAACAATCTCTATTCAATTACTAAAATAACTGTTCCCCAAGCAAAGCCGGGGCGGATTGCTAGTATGTAATAGCCTAAAATACTACGTGTTGTAACTTCCAACAATCTCTATTCAATTACTAAAATAACTGTTCCCCAAGCAAAGCCGGGGCGGATTGCTAGTATGTAATAGCCTAAAATACTACGTGTTGTATCTTCCATCAATCTCTAATCAATTACTAAAATAACTGTTCCCCAAGCAAAGCCGGGGCGGATTGCTAGTATGTAATAGCCTAAAATACTACGTGTTGTAACTTCCAACAATCTCTATTCAATTACTAAAATAACTGTTCCCCAAGCAAAACCGGGGCGGATTGCTAGTATGTAATAGCCTAAAATACTACGTGTTGTAACTTCCATCAATCTCTAATCAATTACTAAAATAACTGTTCCCCAAGCAAAACCGGGGCGGATTGCTAGTATGTAATAGCCTAAAATACTACGTGTTGTAACTTCCATCAATCTCTAATCAATTACTAAAATAACTGTTCCCCAAGCAAAGCCGGGGCGGATTGCTAGTATGTAATAGCCTAAAATACTACGTGTTGTAACTTCCAACAATCTCTATTCAATTACTAAAATAACTGTTCCCCAAGCAAAACCGGGGCGGATTGCTAGTATGTAATAGCCTAAAATACTACGTGTTGTAACTTCCATCAATCTCTAATCAATTACTAAAATAACTGTTCCCCAAGCAAAGCCGGGGCGGATTGCTAGTATGTAATAGCCTAAAATACTACGTGTTGTAACTTCCATCAATCTCTAATCAATTACTAAAATAACTGTTCCCCAAGCAAAGCCGGGGCGGATTGCTAGTATGTAATAGTCTAAAATACTACGTGTTGTAACTTCCAACAATCTCCATTCAATTACTAAAATAACTGTTCCCCAAGCAAAGCCGGGGCGGATTGCTAGTATGTAATAGCCTAAAATACTACGTGTTGTAACTTCCAACAATCTCTATTCAATTACTAAAATAACTGTTCCCCAAGCAAAGCCGGGGCGGATTGCTAGTATGTAATAGCCTAAAATACTACGTGTTGTAACTTCCAACAATCTCTATTCAATTACTAAAATAACTGTTCCCCAAGCAAAGCCGGGGCGGATTGCTAGTATGTAATAGCCTAAAATACTACGTGTTGTAACTTCCAACAATCTCCATTCAATTACTAAAATAACTGTTCCCCAAGCAAAGCCGGGGCGGATTGCTAGTATGTAATAGCCTAAAATACTACGTGTTGTAACTTCCAACAATCTCTATTCAATTACTAAAATAACTGTTCCCCAAGCAAAGCCGGGGCGGATTGCTAGTATGTAATAGCCTAAAATACTACGTGTTGTAACTTCCAACAATCTCTATTCAATTACTAAAATAACTGTTCCCCAAGCAAAGCCGGGGCGGATTGCTAGTATGTAATAGCCTAAAATACTACGTGTTGTATCTTCCATCAATCTCTATTCAATTACTAAAATAACTGTTCCCCAAGCAAAGCCGGGGCGGATTGCTAGTATGTAATAGCCTAAAATACTACGTGTTGTAACTTCCATCAATCTCTAATCAATTACTAAAATAACTGTTCCCCAAGCAAAGCCGGGGCGGATTGCTAGTATGTAATAGCCTAAAATACTACGTGTTGTAACTTCCATCAATCTCTATTCAATTACTAAAATAACTGTTCCCCAAGCAAAGCCGGGGCGGATTGCTAGTATGTAATAGCCTAAAATACTACGTGTTGTAACTTCCATCAATCTCTATTCAATTACTAAAATAACTGTTCCCCAAGCAAAGCCGGGGCGGATTGCTAGTATGTAATAGCCTAAAATACTACGTGTTGTAACTTCCAACAATCTCCATTCAATTACTAAAATAACTGTTCCCCAAGCAAAGCCGGGGCGGATTGCTAGTATGTAATAGCCTAAAATACTACGTGTTGTATCTTCCAACAATCTCCATTCAATTACTAAAATAACTGTTCCCCAAGCAAAGCCGGGGCGGATTGCTAGTATGTAATAGCCTAAAATACTACGTGTTGTATCTTCCAACAATCTCCATTCAATTACTAAAATAACTGTTCCCCAAGCAAAGCCGGGGCGGATTGCTAGTATGTAATAGCCTAAAATACTACGTGTTGTAACTTCCATCAATCTCTATTCAATTACTAAAATAACTGTTCCCCAAGCAAAGCCGGGGCGGATTGCTAGTATGTAATACCCTAAAATACTACGTGTTGTAACTTCCAACAATCTCTAATCAATTACTAAAATAACTGTTCCCCAAGCAATGCCGGGGCGGATTGCTAGTATGTAATAGCCTAAAATACTACGTGTTGTAACTTCCAACAATCTCTATTCAATTACTAAAATAACTGTTCCCCAAGCAAAGCCGGGGCGGATTGCTAGTATGTAATAGCCTAAAATACTACGTGTTGTAACTTCCATCAATCTCTAATCAATTACTAAAATAACTGTTCCCCAAGCAAAACCGGGGCGGATTGCTAGTATGTAATAGCCTAAAATACTACGTGTTGTAACTTCCATCAATCTCTAATCAATTACTAAAATAACTGTTCCCCAAGCAAAGCCGGGGCGGATTGCTAGTATGTAATAGCCTAAAATACTACGTGTTGTAACTTCCATCAATCTCTATTCAATTACTAAAATAACTGTTCCCCAAGCAAAGCCGGGGCGGATTGCTAGTATGTAATAGCCTAAAATACTACGTGTTGTATCTTCCAACAATCTCTATTCAATTACTAAAATAACTGTTCCCCAAGCAAAGCCGGGGCGGATTGCTAGTATGTAATAGCCTAAAATACTACGTGTTGTAACTTCCAACAATCTCTAATCAATTACTAAAATAACTGTTCCCCAAGCAAAGCCGGGGCGGATTGCTAGTATGTAATAGCCTAAAATACTACGTGTTGTAACTTCCATCAATCTCTAATCAATTACTAAAATAACTGTTCCCCAAGCAAAGCCGGGGCGGATTGCTAGTATGTAATAGCCTAAAATACTACGTGTTGTAACTTCCAACAATCTCTAATCAATTACTAAAATAACTGTTCCCCAAGCAAAGCCGGGGCGGATTGCTAGTATGTAATAGCCTAAAATACTACGTGTTGTAACTTCCATCAATCTCTAATCAATTACTAAAATAACTGTTCCCCAAGCAAAGCCAGGGCGGATTGCTAGTATGTAATAGCCTAAAATACTACGTGTTGTAACTTCCAACAATCTCTAATCAATTACTAAAATAACTGTTCCCCAAGCAAAGCCGGGGCGGATTGCTAGTATGTAATAGCCTAAAATACTACGTGTTGTATCTTCCAACAATCTCTAATCAATTACTAAAATAACTGTTCCCCAAGCAAAACCGGGGCGGATTGCTAGTATGTAATAGCCTAAAATACTACGTGTTGTAACTTCCAACAATCTCTATTCAATTACTAAAATAACTGTTCCCCAAGCAAAGCCGGGGCGGATTGCTAGTATGTAATAGCCTAAAATACTACGTGTTGTAACTTCCATCAATCACTATTCAATTACTAAAATAACTGTTCCCCAAGCAAAACCGGGGCGGATTGCTAGTATGTAATAGCCTAAAATACTACGTGTTGTAACTTCCATCAATCTCTATTCAATTACTAAAATAACTGTTCCCCAAGCAAAGCCGGGGCGGATTGCTAGTATGTAATAGCCTAAAATACTACGTGTTGTAACTTCCATCAATCTCTATTCAATTACTAAAATAACTGTTCCCCAAGCAAAGCCGGGGCGGATTGCTAGTATGTAATAGCCTAAAATACTACGTGTTGTAACTTCCAACAATCTCTATTCAATTACTAAAATAACTGTTCCCCAAGCAAAGCCGGGGCGGATTGCTAGTATGTAATAGCCTAAAATACTACGTGTTGTAACTTCCAACAATCTCCATTCAATTACTAAAATAACTGTTCCCCAAGCAAAACCGGGGCGGATTGCTAGTATGTAATAGCCTAAAATACTACGTGTTGTATCTTCCAACAATCTCCATTCAATTACTAAAATAACTGTTCCCCAAGCAAAGCCGGGGCGGATTGCTAGTATGTAATAGCCTAAAATACTACGTGTTGTAACTTCCAACAATCTCTAATCAATTACTAAAATAACTGTTCCCCAAGCAAAGCCGGGGCGGATTGCTAGTATGTAATAGCCTAAAATACTACGTGTTGTAACTTCCAACAATCTCTAATCAATTACTAAAATAACTGTTCCCCAAGCAAAACCGGGGCGGATTGCTAGTATGTAATAGCCTAAAATACTACGTGTTGTAACTTCCAACAATCTCCATTCAATTACTAAAATAACTGTTCCCCAAGCAAAGCCGGGGCGGATTGCTAGTATGTAATAGCCTAAAATACTACGTGTTGTAACTTCCATCAATCTCTATTCAATTACTAAAATAACTGTTCCCCAAGCAAAGCCGGGGCGGATTGCTAGTATGTAATAGCCTAAAATACTACGTGTTGTAACTTCCAACAATCTCTAATCAATTACTAAAATAACTGTTCCCCAAGCAAAGCCGGGGCGGATTGCTAGTATGTAATAGCCTAAAATACTACGTGTTGTAACTTCCAACAATCTCTATTCAATTACTAAAATAACTGTTCCCCAAGCAAAGCCGGGGCGGATTGCTAGTATGTAATAGCCTAAAATACTACGTGTTGTAACTTCCAACAATCTCTAATCAATTACTAAAATAACTGTTCCCCAAGCAAAGCCGGGGCGGATTGCTAGTATGTAATAGCCTAAAATACTACGTGTTGTAACTTCCAACAGTCTCTATTCAATTACTAAAATAACTGTTCCCCAAGCAAAGCCGGGGCGGATTGCTAGTATGTAATAGCCTAAAATACTACGTGTTGTAACTTCCATCAATCTCTAATCAATTACTAAAATAACTGTTCCCCAAGCAAAGCCGGGGCGGATTGCTAGTATGTAATAGCCTAAAATACTACGTGTTGTAACTTCCAACAATCTCTATTCAATTACTAAAATAACTGTTCCCCAAGCAAAGCCGGGGCGGATTGCTAGTATGTAATAGCCTAAAATACTACGTGTTGTAACTTCCAACAATCTCTATTCAATTACTAAAATAACTGTTCCCCAAGCAAAACCGGGGCGGATTGCTAGTATGTAATAGCCTAAAATACTACGTGTTGTATCTTCCAACAATCTCTATTCAATTACTAAAATAACTGTTCCCCAAGCAAAACCGGGGCGGATTGCTAGTATGTAATAGCCTAAAATACTACGTGTTGTAACTTCCAACAATCTCTATTCAATTACTAAAATAACTGTTCCCCAAGCAAAGCCGGGGCGGATTGCTAGTATGTAATAGCCTAAAATACTACGTGTTGTAACTTCCAACAATCTCTATTCAATTACTAAAATAACTGTTCCCCAAGCAAAGCCGGGGCGGATTGCTAGTATGTAATAGCCTAAAATACTACGTGTTGTATCTTCCATCAATCTCTAATCAATTACTAAAATAACTGTTCCCCAAGCAAAGCCGGGGCGGATTGCTAGTATGTAATAGCCTAAAATACTACGTGTTGTAACTTCCAACAATCTCTATTCAATTACTAAAATAACTGTTCCCGAAGCAAAACCGGGGCGGATTGCTAGTATGTAATAGCCTAAAATACTACGTGTTGTAACTTCCATCAATCTCTAATCAATTACTAAAATAACTGTTCCCCAAGCAAAACCGGGGCGGATTGCTAGTATGTAATAGCCTAAAATACTACGTGTTGTAACTTCCATCAATCTCTAATCAATTACTAAAATAACTGTTCCCCAAGCAAAGCCGGGGCGGATTGCTAGTATGTAATAGCCTAAAATACTACGTGTTGTAACTTCCAACAATCTCTATTCAATTACTAAAATAACTGTTCCCCAAGCAAAACCGGGGCGGATTGCTAGTATGTAATAGCCTAAAATACTACGTGTTGTAACTTCCATCAATCTCTAATCAATTACTAAAATAACTGTTCCCCAAGCAAAGCCGGGGCGGATTGCTAGTATGTAATAGCCTAAAATACTACGTGTTGTAACTTCCATCAATCTCTAATCAATTACTAAAATAACTGTTCCCCAAGCAAAGCCGGGGCGGATTGCTAGTATGTAATAGCCTAAAATACTACGTGTTGTAACTTCCAACAATCTCCATTCAATTACTAAAATAACTGTTCCCCAAGCAAAGCCGGGGCGGATTGCTAGTATGTAATAGCCTAAAATACTACGTGTTGTAACTTCCAACAATCTCTATTCAATTACTAAAATAACTGTTCCACAAGCAAAGCCGGGGCGGATTGCTAGTATGTAATAGCCTAAAATACTACGTGTTGTAACTTCCAACAATCTCTATTCAATTACTAAAATAACTGTTCCCCAAGCAAAGCCGGGGCGGATTGCTAGTATGTAATAGCCTAAAATACTACGTGTTGTAACTTCCAACAATCTCCATTCAATTACTAAAATAACTGTTCCCCAAGCAAAGCCGGGGCGGATTGCTAGTATGTAATAGCCTAAAATACTACGTGTTGTAACTTCCAACAATCTCTATTCAATTACTAAAATAACTGTTCCCCAAGCAAAGCCGGGGCGGATTGCTAGTATGTAATAGCCTAAAATACTACGTGTTGTAACTTCCAACAATCTCTATTCAATTACTAAAATAACTGTTCCCCAAGCAAAGCCGGGGCGGATTGCTAGTATGTAATAGCCTAAAATACTACGTGTTGTATCTTCCATCAATCTCTATTCAATTACTAAAATAACTGTTCCCCAAGCAAAGCCGGGGCGGATTGCTAGTATGTAATAGCCTAAAATACTATGTGTTGTAACTTCCATCAATCTCTAATCAATTACTAAAATAACTGTTCCCCAAGCAAAGCCGGGGCGGATTGCTAGTATGTAATAGCCTAAAATACTACGTGTTGTAACTTCCATCAATCTCTATTCAATTACTAAAATAACTGTTCCCCAAGCAAAGCCGGGGCGGATTGCTAGTATGTAATAGCCTAAAATACTACGTGTTGTAATTTCCATCAATCTCTATTCAATTACTAAAATAACTGTTCCCCAAGCAAAGCCGGGGCGGATTGCTAGTATGTAATAGCCTAAAATACTACGTGTTGTAACTTCCAACAATCTCCATTCAATTACTAAAATAACTGTTCCCCAAGCAAAGCCGGGGCGGATTGCTAGTATGTAATAGCCTAAAATACTACGTGTTGTATCTTCCAACAATCTCCATTCAATTACTAAAATAACTGTTCCCCAAGCAAAGCCGGGGCGGATTGCTAGTATGTAATAGCCTAAAATACTACGTGTTGTATCTTCCAACAATCTCCATTCAATTACTAAAATAACTGTTCCCCAAGCAAAGCCGGGGCGGATTGCTAGTATGTAATAGCCTAAAATACTACGTGTTGTAACTTCCATCAATCTCTATTCAATTACTAAAATAACTGTTCCCCAAGCAAAGCCGGGGCGGATTGCTAGTATGTAATACCCTAAAATACTACGTGTTGTAACTTCCAACAATCTCTAATCAATTACTAAAATAACTGTTCCCCAAGCAAAGCCGGGGCGGATTGCTAGTATGTAATAGCCTAAAATACTTCGTGTTGTAACTTCCAACAATCTCTATTCAATTACTAAAATAACTGTTCCCCAAGCAAAGCCGGGGCGGATTGCTAGTATGTAATAGCCTAAAATACTACGTGTTGTAACTTCCATCAATCTCTAATCAATTACTAAAATAACTGTTCCCCAAGCAAAACCGGGGCGGATTGCTAGTATGTAATAGCCTAAAATACTACGTGTTGTAACTTCCATCAATCTCTAATCAATTACTAAAATAACTGTTCCCCAAGCAAAGCCGGGGCGGATTGCTAGTATGTAATAGCCTAAAATACTACGTGTTGTAACTTCCATCAATCTCTATTCAATTACTAAAATAACTGTTCCCCAAGCAAAGCCGGGGCGGATTGCTAGTATGTAATAGCCTAAAATACTACGTGTTGTATCTTCCAACAATCTCTATTCAATTACTAAAATAACTGTTCCCCAAGCAAAGCCGGGGCGGATTGCTAGTATGTAATAGCCTAAAATACTACGTGTTGTAACTTCCAACAATCTCTAATCAATTACTAAAATAACTGTTCCCCAAGCAAAGCCGGGGCGGATTGCTAGTATGTAATAGCCTAAAATACTACGTGTTGTAACTTCCATCAATCTCTAATCAATTACTAAAATAACTGTTCCCCAAGCAAAGCCGGGGCGGATTGCTAGTATGTAATAGCCTAAAATACTACGTGTTGTAACTTCCAACAATCTCTAATCAATTACTAAAATAACTGTTCCCCAAGCAAAGCCGGGGCGGATTGCTAGTATGTAATAGCCTAAAATACTACGTGTTGTAACTTCCATCAATCTCTAATCAATTACTAAAATAACTGTTCCCCAAGCAAAGCCGGGGCGGATTGCTAGTATGTAATAGCCTAAAATACTACGTGTTGTAACTTCCAACAATCTCTAATCAATTACTAAAATAACTGTTCCCCAAGCAAAGCCGGGGCGGATTGCTAGTATGTAATAGCCTAAAATACTACGTGTTGTATCTTCCAACAATCTCTAATCAATTACTAAAATAACTGTTCCCCAAGCAAAACCGGGGCGGATTGCTAGTATGTAATAGCCTAAAATACTACGTGTTGTAACTTCCAACAATCTCTATTCAATTACTAAAATAACTGTTCCCCAAGCAAAGCCGGGGCGGATTGCTAGTATGTAATAGCCTAAAATACTACGTGTTGTAACTTCCATCAATCACTATTCAATTACTAAAATAACTGTTCCCCAAGCAAAACCGGGGCGGATTGCTAGTATGTAATAGCCTAAAATACTACGTGTTGTAACTTCCATCAATCTCTATTCAATTACTAAAATAACTGTTCCCCAAGCAAAGCCGGGGCGGATTGCTAGTATGTAATAGCCTAAAATACTACGTGTTGTAACTTCCATCAATCTCTATTCAATTACTAAAATAACTGTTCCCCAAGCAAAGCCGGGGCGGATTGCTAGTATGTAATAGCCTAAAATACTACGTGTTGTAACTTCCAACAATCTCTATTCAATTACTAAAATAACTGTTCCCCAAGCAAAGCCGGGGCGGATTGCTAGTATGTAATAGCCTAAAATACTACGTGTTGTAACTTCCAACAATCTCCATTCAATTACTAAAATAACTGTTCCCCAAGCAAAACCGGGGCGGATTGCTAGTATGTAATAGCCTAAAATACTACGTGTTGTATCTTCCAACAATCTCCATTCAATTACTAAAATAACTGTTCCCCAAGCAAAGCCGGGGCGGATTGCTAGTATGTAATAGCCTAAAATACTACGTGTTGTAACTTCCAACAATCTCTAATCAATTACTAAAATAACTGTTCCCCAAGCAAAGCCGGGGCGGATTGCTAGTATGTAATAGCCTAAAATACTACGTGTTGTAACTTCCAACAATCTCTAATCAATTACTAAAATAACTGTTCCCCAAGCAAAACCGGGGCGGATTGCTAGTATGTAATAGCCTAAAATACTACGTGTTGTAACTTCCAACAATCTCCATTCAATTACTAAAATAACTGTTCCCCAAGCAAAGCCGGGGCGGATTGCTAGTATGTAATAGCCTAAAATACTACGTGTTGTAACTTCCATCAATCTCTATTCAATTACTAAAATAACTGTTCCCCAAGCAAAGCCGGGGCGGATTGCTAGTATGTAATAGCCTAAAATACTACGTGTTGTAACTTCCAACAATCTCTAATCAATTACTAAAATAACTGTTCCCCAAGCAAAGCCGGGGCGGATTGCTAGTATGTAATAGCCTAAAATACTACGTGTTGTAACTTCCAACAATCTCTATTCAATTACTAAAATAACTGTTCCCCAAGCAAAGCCGGGGCGGATTGCTAGTATGTAATAGCCTAAAATACTACGTGTTGTAACTTCCAACAATCTCTAATCAATTACTAAAATAACTGTTCCCCAAGCAAAGCCGGGGCGGATTGCTAGTATGTAATAGCCTAAAATACTACGTGTTGTATCTTCCAACAATCTCTATTCAATTACTAAAATAACTGTTCCCCAAGCAAAGCCGGGGCGGATTGCTAGTATGTAATAGCCTAAAATACTACGTGTTGTAACTTCCATCAATCTCTATTCAATTACTAAAATAACTGTTCCCCAAGCAAAGCCGGGGCGGATTGCTAGTATGTAATAGCCTAAAATACTACGTGTTGTAACTTCCATCAATCTCTAATCAATTACTAAAATAACTGTTCCCCAAGCAAAGCCGGGGCGGATTGCTAGTATGTAATAGCCTAAAATACTACGTGTTGTAACTTCCAACAATCTCTATTCAATTACTAAAATGACTGTTCCCCAAGCAAAGCCGGGGCGGATTGCTAGTATGTAATAGCCTAAAATACTACGTGTTGTAACTTCCAACAATCTCTATTCAATTACTAAAATGACTGTTCCCCAAGCAAAGCCGGGGCGGATTGCTAGTATGTTATAGCCTAAAATACTACGTGTTGTAACTTCCAACAATCTCTATTCAATTACTAAAATGACTGTTCCCCAAGCAAAGCCGGGGCGGATTGCTAGTATGTAATACCCTAAAATACTACGTGTTGTAACTTCCATCAATCTCTATTCAATTACTAAAATAACTGTTCCCCAAGCAAAACCGGGGCGGATTGCTAGTATGTAATAGCCTAAAATACTACGTGTTGTAACTTCCATCAATCTCTATTCAATTACTAAAATAACTGTTCCCCAAGCAAAGCCGGGGCGGATTGCTAGTATGTAATAGCCTAAAATACTACGTGTTGTAACTTCCATCAATCTCTAATCAATTACTAAAATAACTGTTCCCCAAGCAAAGCCGGGGCGGATTGCTAGTATGTAATAGCCTAAAATACTACGTGTTGTAACTTCCATCAATCTCTATTCAATTACTAAAATAACTGTTCCCCAAGCAAAGCCGGGGCGGATTGCTAGTATGTAATAGCCTAAAATACTACGTGTTGTATCTTCCATCAATCTCTAATCAATTACTAAAATAACTGTTCCCCAAGCAAAGCCGGGGAGGATTGCTAGTATGTAATAGCCTAAAATACTACGTGTTGTAACTTCCAACAATCTCTAATCAATTACTAAAATAACTGTTCCCCAAGCAAAGCCGGGGCGGATTGCTAGTATGTAATAGCCTAAAATACTACGTGTTGTAACTTCCAACAATCTCTATTCAATTACTAAAATAACTGTTCCCAAGCAAAACCGGGGCGGATTGCTAGTATGTAATAGCCTAAAATACTACGTGTTGTAACTTCCAACAATCTCTATTCAATTACTAAAATAACTGTTCACCAAGCAAAGCCGGGGCGGATTGCTAGTATGTAATAGCCTAAAATACTACGTGTTGTAACTTCCAACAATCTCCATTCAATTACTAAAATAACTGTTCCTCAAGCAAAGCCGGGGCGGATTGCTAGTATGTAATAGCCTAAAATACTACGTGTTGTAACTTCCAACAATCTCTATTCAATTACTAAAATAACTGTTCCCCAAGCAAAACCGGGGCGGATTGCTAGTATGTAATAGCCTAAAATACTACGTGTTGTAACTTCCAACAATCTCCATTCAATTACTAAAATAACTGTTCCCCAAGCAAAGCCGGGGCGGATTGCTAGTATGTAATAGCCTAAAATACTACGTGTTGTATCTTCCATCAATCTCTAATCAATTACTAAAATAACTGTTCCCCAAGCAAAGCCGGGGCGGATTGCTAGTATGTAATAGCCTAAAATACTACGTGTTGTAACTTCCAACAATCTCTATTCAATTACTAAAATAACTGTTACCCAAGCAAAACCGGGGCGGATTGCTAGTATGTAATAGCCTAAAATACTACGTGTTGTATCTTCCATCAATCTCTAATCAATTACTAAAATAACTGTTCCCCAAGCAAAGCCGGGGCGGATTGCTAGTATGTAATAGCCTAAAATACTACGTGTTGTAACTTCCATCAATCTCCATTCAATTACTAAAATAACTGTTCCCCAAGCAAAGCCGGGGCGGATTGCTAGTATGTAATAGCCTAAAATACTACGTGTTGTAACTTCCATCAATCTCTATTCAATTACTAAAATAACTGTTCCCCAAGCAAAGCCGGGGCGGATTGCTAGTATGTAATAGCCTAAAATACTACGTGTTGTAACTTCCAACAATCTCTAATCAATTACTAAAATAACTGTTCCCCAAGCAAAGCCGGGGCGGATTGCTAGTATGTAATAGCCTAAAATACTACGTGTTGTAACTTCCAACAATCTCTATTCAATTACTAAAATAACTGTTCCCCAAGCAAAGCCGGGGCGGATTGCTAGTATGTAATAGCCTAAAATACTACGTGTTGTAACTTCCAACAATCTCTAATCAATTACTAAAATAACTGTTCCCCAAGCAAAGCCGGGGCGGATTGCTAGTATGTAATAGCCTAAAATACTACGTGTTGTAACTTCCAACAATCTCTATTCAATTACTAAAATAACTGTTCCCCAAGCAAAACCGGGGCGGATTGCTAGTATGTAATAGCCTAAAATACTACGTGTTGTAACTTCCATCAATCTCTATTCAATTACTAAAATAACTGTTCCCCAAGCAACGCCGGGGCGGATTGCTAGTATGTAATAGCCTAAAATACTACGTGTTGTAACTTCCAACAATCTCTATTCAATTACTAAAATAACTGTTCCCCAAGCAAAACCGGGGCGGATTGCTAGTATGAAATAGCCTAAAATACTACGTGTTGTAACTTCCATCAATCTCCATTCAATTACTAAAATAACTGTTCCCCAAGCAAAGCCGGGGCGGATTGCTAGTATGTAATAGCCTAAAATACTACGTGTTGTATCTTCCAACAATCTCTATTCAATTACTAAAATAACTGTTCCCCAAGCAAAGCCGGGGCGGATTGCTAGTATGTAATAGCCTAAAATACTACGTGTTGTAACTTCCAACAATCTCCATTCAATTACTAAAATAACTGTTCCCCAAGCAAAACCGGGGCGGATTGCTAGTATGTAATAGCCTAAAATACTACGTGTTGTAACTTCCAACAATCTCCATTCAATTACTAAAATAACTGTTCCCCAAGCAAAGCCGGGGCGGATTGCTAGTATGTAATAGCCTAAAATACTACGTGTTGTAACTTCCAACAATCTCCATTCAATTACTAAAATAACTGTTCCCCAAGCAAAGCCGGGGCGGATTGCTAGTATGTAATAGCCTAAAATACTACGTGTTGTAACTTCCATCAATCTCTATTCAATTACTAAAATAACTGTTCCCCAAGCAAAGCCGGGGCGGATTGCTAGTATGTAATAGCCTAAAATACTACGTGTTGTATCTTCCATCAATCTCTAATCAATTACTAAAATAACTGTTCCCCAAGCAAAGCCGGGGCGGATTGCTAGTATGTAATAGCCTAAAATACTACGTGTTGTAACTTCCAACAATCTCTAATCAATTACTAAAATAACTGTTCCCCAAGCAAAGCCGGGGCGGATTGCTAGTATGTAATAGCCTAAAATACTACGTGTTGTAACTTCCAACAATCTCTATTCAATTACTAAAATAACTGTTCCCAAGCAAAACCGGGGCGGATTGCTAGTATGTAATAGCCTAAAATACTACGTGTTGTAACTTCCAACAATCTCTATTCAATTACTAAAATAACTGTTCACCAAGCAAAGCCGGGGCGGATTGCTAGTATGTAATAGCCTAAAATACTACGTGTTGTAACTTCCAACAATCTCCATTCAATTACTAAAATAACTGTTCCTCAAGCAAAGCCGGGGCGGATTGCTAGTATGTAATAGCCTAAAATACTACGTGTTGTAACTTCCAACAATCTCTATTCAATTACTAAAATAACTGTTCCCCAAGCAAAACCGGGGCGGATTGCTAGTATGTAATAGCCTAAAATACTACGTGTTGTAACTTCCAACAATCTCCATTCAATTACTAAAATAACTGTTCCCCAAGCAAAGCCGGGGCGGATTGCTAGTATGTAATAGCCTAAAATACTACGTGTTGTATCTTCCATCAATCTCTAATCAATTACTAAAATAACTGTTCCCCAAGCAAAGCCGGGGCGGATTGCTAGTATGTAATAGCCTAAAATACTACGTTTTGTAACTTCCAACAATCTCTATTCAATTACTAAAATAACTGTTCCCCAAGCAAAACCGGGGCGGATTGCTAGTATGTAATAGCCTAAAATACTACGTGTTGTATCTTCCATCAATCTCTAATCAATTACTAAAATAACTGTTCCCCAAGCAAAGCCGGGGCGGATTGCTAGTATGTAATAGCCTAAAATACTACGTGTTGTAACTTCCAACAATCTCCATTCAATTACTAAAATAACTGTTCCCCAAGCAAAGCCGGGGCGGATTGCTAGTATGTAATAGCCTAAAATACTACGTGTTGTAACTTCCATCAATCTCTATTCAATTACTAAAATAACTGTTCCCCAAGCAAAGCCGGGGCGGATTGCTAGTATGTAATAGCCTAAAATACTACGTGTTGTAACTTCCAACAATCTCTAATCAATTACTAAAATAACTGTTCCCCAAGCAAAGCCGGGGCGGATTGCTAGTATGTAATAGCCTAAAATACTACGTGTTGTAACTTCCAACAATCTCTATTCAATTACTAAAATAACTGTTCCCCAAGCAAAGCCGGGGCGGATTGCTAGTATGTAATAGCCTAAAATACTACGTGTTGTAACTTCCAACAATCTCTAATCAATTACTAAAATAACTGTTCCCCAAGCAAAGCCGGGGCGGATTGCTAGTATGTAATAGCCTAAAATACTACGTGTTGTAACTTCCAACAATCTCTATTCAATTACTAAAATAACTGTTCCCCAAGCAAAACCGGGGCGGATTGCTAGTATGTAATAGCCTAAAATACTACGTGTTGTAACTTCCATCAATCTCTATTCAATTACTAAAATAACTGTTCCCCAAGCAACGCCGGGGCGGATTGCTAGTATGTAATAGCCTAAAATACTACGTGTTGTAACTTCCAACAATCTCTATTCAATTACTAAAATAACTGTTCCCCAAGCAAAACCGGGGCGGATTGCTAGTATGAAATAGCCTAAAATACTACGTGTTGTAACTTCCATCAATCTCCATTCAATTACTAAAATAACTGTTCCCCAAGCAAAGCCGGGGCGGATTGCTAGTATGTAATAGCCTAAAATACTACGTGTTGTATCTTCCAACAATCTCTATTCAATTACTAAAATAACTGTTCCCCAAGCAAAGCCGGGGCGGATTGCTAGTATGTAATAGCCTAAAATACTACGTGTTGTAACTTCCAACAATCTCCATTCAATTACTAAAATAACTGTTCCCCAAGCAAAACCGGGGCGGATTGCTAGTATGTAATAGCCTAAAATACTACGTGTTGTAACTTCCAACAATCTCCATTCAATTACTAAAATAACTGTTCCCCAAGCAAAGCCGGGGCGGATTGCTAGTATGTAATAGCCTAAAATACTACGTGTTGTAACTTCCAACAATCTCCATTCAATTACTAAAATAACTGTTCCCCAAGCAAAGCCGGGGCGGATTGCTAGTATGTAATAGCCTAAAATACTACGTGTTGTAACTTCCATCAATCTCTATTCAATTACTAAAATAACTGTTCCCCAAGCAAAGCCGGGGCGGATTGCTAGTATGTAATAGCCTAAAATACTACGTGTTGTAACTTCCATCAATCTCTAATCAATTACTAAAATAACTGTTCCCCAAGCAAAACCGGGGCGGATTGCTAGTATGTAATAGCCTAAAATACTACGTGTTGTATCTTCCAACAATCTCCATTCAATTACTAAAATAACTGTTCCCCAAGCAAAGCCGGGGCGGATTGCTAGTATGTAATAGCCTAAAATACTACGTGTTGTAACTTCCATCAATCTCTAATCAATTACTAAAATAACTGTTCCCCAAGCAAAGCCGGGGCGGATTGCTAGTATGTAATAGCCTAAAATACTACGTGTTGTATCTTCCAACAATCTCTATTCAATTACTAAAATAACTGTTCCCCAAGCAAAGCCGGGGCGGATTGCTAGTATGTAATAGCCTAAAATACTACGTGTTGTAACTTCCATCAATCTCTATTCAATTACTAAAATAACTGTTCCCCAAGCAAAGCCGGGGCGGATTGCTAGTATGTAATAGCCTAAAATACTACGTGTTGTAACTTCCATCAATCTCTAATCAATTACTAAAATAACTGTTCCCCAAGCAAAGCCGGGGCGGATTGCTAGTATGTAATAGCCTAAAATACTACGTGTTGTAACTTCCAACAATCTCTATTCAATTACTAAAATGACTGTTCCCCAAGCAAAGCCGGGGCGGATTGCTAGTATGTAATAGCCTAAAATACTACGTGTTGTAACTTCCATCAATCTCCATTCAATTACTAAAATAACTGTTCCCCAAGCAAAGCCGGGGCGGATTGCTAGTATGTAATAGCCTAAAATACTACGTGTTGTAACTTCCATCAATCTCTATTCAATTACTAAAATAACTGTTCCCCAAGCAAAGCCGGGGCGGATTGCTAGTATGTAATAGCCTAAAATACTACGTGTTGTATCTTCCAACAATCTCCATTCAATTACTAAAATAACTGTTCCCCAAGCAAAGCCGGGGCGGATTGCTAGTATGTAATAGCCTAAAATACTACGTGTTGTAACTTCCAACAATCTCTATTCAATTACTAAAATAACTGTTCCCCAAGCAAAGCCGGGGCGGATTGCTAGTATGTAATAGCCTAAAATACTACGTGTTGTAACTTCCATCAATCTCTAATCAATTACTAAAATAACTGTTCCCCAAACAAAGCCGGGGCGGATTGCTAGTATGTAATAGCCTAAAATACTACGTGTTGTAACTTCCAACAATCTCTATTCAATTACTAAAATAACTGTTCCCCAAGCAAAGCTAGTATGTAATAGCCTAAAATACTACGTGTTGTAACTTCCAACAATCTCTATTCAATTACTAAAATAACTGTTCCCCAAGCAAAGCCGGGGCGGATTGCTAGTATGTAATAGCCTAAAATACTACGTGTTGTATCTTCCATCAATCTCTAATCAATTACTAAAATAACTGTTCCCCAAGCAAAGCCGGGGCGGATTGCTAGTATGTAATAGCCTAAAATACTACGTGTTGTAACTTCCAACAATCTCTATTCAATTACTAAAATAACTGTTCCCCAAGCAAAACCGGGGCGGATTGCTAGTATGTAATAGCCTAAAATACTACGTGTTGTAACTTCCATCAATCTCTAATCAATTACTAAAATAACTGTTCCCCAAGCAAAGCCGGGGCGGATTGCTAGTATGTAATAGCCTAAAATACTACGTGTTGTAACTTCCAACAATCTCTATTCAATTACTAAAATAACTGTTCCCCAAGCAAAACCGGGGCGGATTGCTAGTATGTAATAGCCTAAAATACTACGTGTTGTAACTTCCATCAATCTCTAATCAATTACTAAAATAACTGTTCCCCAAGCAAAGCCGGGGCGGATTGCTAGTATGTAATAGCCTAAAATACTACGTGTTGTAACTTCCATCAATCTCTAATCAATTACTAAAATAACTGTTCCCCAAGCAAAGCCGGGGCGGATTGCTAGTATGTAATAGCCTAAAATACTACGTGTTGTAACTTCCAACAATCTCCATTCAATTACTAAAATAACTGTTCCCCAAGCAAAGCCGGGGCGGATTGCTAGTATGTAATAGCCTAAAATACTACGTGTTGTAACTTCCAACAATCTCTATTCAATTACTAAAATAACTGTTCCCCAAGCAAAGCCGGGGCGGATTGCTAGTATGTAATAGCCTAAAATACTACGTGTTGTAACTTCCAACAATCTCTATTCAATTACTAAAATAACTGTTCCCCAAGCAAAGCCGGGGCGGATTGCTAGTATGTAATAGCCTAAAATACTACGTGTTGTAACTTCCAACAATCTCCATTCAATTACTAAAATAACTGTTCCCCAAGCAAAGCCGGGGCGGATTGCTAGTATGTAATAGCCTAAAATACTACGTGTTGTAACTTCCAACAATCTCTATTCAATTACTAAAATAACTGTTCCCCAAGCAAAGCCGGGGCGGATTGCTAGTATGTAATAGCCTAAAATACTACGTGTTGTAACTTCCAACAATCTTTATTCAATTACTAAAATAACTGTTCCCCAAGCAAAGCCGGGGCGGATTGCTAGTATGTAATAGCCTAAAATACTACGTGTTGTATCTTCCATCAATCTCTATTCAATTACTAAAATAACTGTTCCCCAAGCAAAGCCGGGGCGGATTGCTAGTATGTAATAGCCTAAAATACTACGTGTTGTAACTTCCATCAATCTCTAATCAATTACTAAAATAACTGTTCCCCAAGCAAAGCCGGGGCGGATTGCTAGTATGTAATAGCCTAAAATACTACGTGTTGTAACTTCCATCAATCTCTATTCAATTACTAAAATAACTGTTCCCCAAGCAAAGCCGGGGCGGATTGCTAGTATGTAATAGCCTAAAATACTACGTGTTGTAACTTCCATCAATCTCTATTCAATTACTAAAATAACTGTTCCCCAAGCAAAGCCGGGGCGGATTGCTAGTATGTAATAGCCTAAAATACTACGTGTTGTAACTTCCAACAATCTCCATTCAATTACTAAAATAACTGTTCCCCAAGCAAAGCCGGGGCGGATTGCTAGTATGTAATAGCCTAAAATACTACGTGTTGTATCTTCCAACAATCTCCATTCAATTACTAAAATAACTGTTCCCCAAGCAAAGCCGGGGCGGATTGCTAGTATGTAATAGCCTAAAATACTACGTGTTGTATCTTCCAACAATCTCCATTCAATTACTAAAATAACTGTTCCCCAAGCAAAGCCGGGGCGGATTGCTAGTATGTAATAGCCTAAAATACTACGTGTTGTAACTTCCATCAATCTCTATTCAATTACTAAAATAACTGTTCCCCAAGCAAAGCCGGGGCGGATTGCTAGTATGTAATACCCTAAAATACTACGTGTTGTAACTTCCAACAATCTCTAATCAATTACTAAAATAACTGTTCCCCAAGCAAAGCCGGGGCGGATTGCTAGTATGTAATAGCCTAAAATACTACGTGTTGTAACTTCCAACAATCTCTATTCAATTACTAAAATAACTGTTCCCCAAGCAAAGCCGGGGCGGATTGCTAGTATGTAATAGCCTAAAATACTACGTGTTGTAACTTCCATCAATCTCTAATCAATTACTAAAATAACTGTTCCCCAAGCAAAACCGGGGCGGATTGCTAGTATGTAATAGCCTAAAATACTACGTGTTGTAACTTCCATCAATCTCTAATCAATTACTAAAATAACTGTTCCCCAAGCAAAGCCGGGGCGGATTGCTAGTATGTAATAGCCTAAAATACTACGTGTTGTAACTTCCATCAATCTCTATTCAATTACTAAAATAACTGTTCCCCAAGCAAAGCCGGGGCGGATTGCTAGTATGTAATAGCCTAAAATACTACGTGTTGTATCTTCCAACAATCTCTATTCAATTACTAAAATAACTGTTCCCCAAGCAAAGCCGGGGCGGATTGCTAGTATGTAATAGCCTAAAATACTACGTGTTGTAACTTCCAACAATCTCTAATCAATTACTAAAATAACTGTTCCCCAAGCAAAGCCGGGGCGGATTGCTAGTATGTAATAGCCTAAAATACTACGTGTTGTAACTTCCATCAATCTCTAATCAATTACTAAAATAACTGTTCCCCAAGCAAAGCCGGGGCGGATTGCTAGTATGTAATAGCCTAAAATACTACGTGTTGTAACTTCCAACAATCTCTAATCAATTACTAAAATAACTGTTCCCCAAGCAAAGCCGGGGCGGATTGCTAGTATGTAATAGCCTAAAATACTACGTGTTGTAACTTCCATCAATCTCTAATCAATTACTAAAATAACTGTTCCCCAAGCAAAGCCGGGGCGGATTGCTAGTATGTAATAGCCTAAAATACTACGTGTTGTAACTTCCAACAATCTCTAATCAATTACTAAAATAACTGTTCCCCAAGCAAAGCCGGGGCGGATTGCTAGTATGTAATAGCCTAAAATACTACGTGTTGTATCTTCCAACAATCTCTAATCAATTACTAAAATAACTGTTCCCCAAGCAAAACCGGGGCGGATTGCTAGTATGTAATAGCGTAAAATACTACGTGTTGTAACTTCCAACAATCTCTATTCAATTACTAAAATAACTGTTCCCCAAGCAAAGCCGGGGCGGATTGCTAGTATGTAATAGCCTAAAATACTACGTGTTGTAACTTCCATCAATCACTATTCAATTACTAAAATAACTGTTCCCCAAGCAAAACCGGGGCGGATTGCTAGTATGTAATAGCCTAAAATACTACGTGTTGTAACTTCCATCAATCTCTATTCAATTACTAAAATAACTGTTCCCCAAGCAAAGCCGGGGCGGATTGCTAGTATGTAATAGCCTAAAATACTACGTGTTGTAACTTCCATCAATCTCTATTCAATTACTAAAATAACTGTTCCCCAAGCAAAGCCGGGGCGGATTGCTAGTATGTAATAGCCTAAAATACTACGTGTTGTAACTTCCAACAATCTCTATTCAATTACTAAAATAACTGTTCCCCAAGCAAAGCCGGGGCGGATTGCTAGTATGTAATAGCCTAAAATACTACGTGTTGTAACTTCCAACAATCTCCATTCAATTACTAAAATAACTGTTCCCCAAGCAAAACCGGGGCGGATTGCTAGTATGTAATAGCCTAAAATACTACGTGTTGTATCTTCCAACAATCTCCATTCAATTACTAAAATAACTGTTCCCCAAGCAAAGCCGGGGCGGATTGCTAGTATGTAATAGCCTAAAATACTACGTGTTGTAACTTCCAACAATCTCTAATCAATTACTAAAATAACTGTTCCCCAAGCAAAGCCGGGGCGGATTGCTAGTATGTAATAGCCTAAAATACTACGTGTTGTAACTTCCAACAATCTCTAATCAATTACTAAAATAACTGTTCCCCAAGCAAAACCGGGGCGGATTGCTAGTATGTAATAGCCTAAAATACTACGTGTTGTAACTTCCAACAATCTCCATTCAATTACTAAAATAACTGTTCCCCAAGCAAAGCCGGGGCGGATTGCTAGTATGTAATAGCCTAAAATACTACGTGTTGTAACTTCCATCAATCTCTATTCAATTACTAAAATAACTGTTCCCCAAGCAAAGCCGGGGCGGATTGCTAGTATGTAATAGCCTAAAATACTACGTGTTGTAACTTCCATCAATCTCTATTCAATTACTAAAATAACTGTTCCCCAAGCAAAGCCGGGGCGGATTGCTAGTATGTAATACCCTAAAATACTACGTGTTGTAACTTCCAACAATCTCTAATTAATTACTAAAATAACTGTTCCCCAAGCAAAGCCGGGGCGGATTGCTAGTATGTAATAGCCTAAAATACTACGTGTTGTAACTTCCAACAATCTCTATTCAATTACTAAAATAACTGTTCCCCAAGCAAAGCCGGGGCGGATTGCTAGTATGTAATAGCCTAAAATACTACGTGTTGTAACTTCCATCAATCTCTAATCAATTACTAAAATAACTGTTCCCCAAGCAAAACCGGGGCGGATTGCTAGTATGTAATAGCCTAAAATACTACGTGTTGTAACTTCCATCAATCTCTAATCAATTACTAAAATAACTGTTCCCCAAGCAAAGCCGGGGCGGATTGCTAGTATGTAATAGCCTAAAATACTACGTGTTGTAACTTCCATCAATCTCTATTCAATTACTAAAATAACTGTTCCCCAAGCAAAGCCGGGGCGGATTGCTAGTATGTAATAGCCTAAAATACTACGTGTTGTATCTTCCAACAATCTCTATTCAATTACTAAAATAACTGTTCCCCAAGCAAAGCCGGGGCGGATTGCTAGTATGTAATAGCCTAAAATACTACGTGTTGTAACTTCCAACAATCTCTAATCAATTACTAAAATAACTGTTCCCCAAGCAAAGCCGGGGCGGATTGCTAGTATGTAATAGCCTAAAATACTACGTGTTGTAACTTCCATCAATCTCTAATCAATTACTAAAATAACTGTTCCCCAAGCAAAGCCGGGGCGGATTGCTAGTATGTAATAGCCTAAAATACTACGTGTTGTAACTTCCAACAATCTCTAATCAATTACTAAAATAACTGTTCCCCAAGCAAAGCCGGGGCGGATTGCTAGTATGTAATAGCCTAAAATACTACGTGTTGTAACTTCCATCAATCTCTAATCAATTACTAAAATAACTGTTCCCCAAGCAAAGCCGGGGCGGATTGCTAGTATGTAATAGCCTAAAATACTACGTGTTGTAACTTCCAACAATCTCTAATCAATTACTAAAATAACTGTTCCCCAAGCAAAGCCGGGGCGGATTGCTAGTATGTAATAGCCTAAAATACTACGTGTTGTATCTTCCAACAATCTCTAATCAATTACTAAAATAACTGTTCCCCAAGCAAAACCGGGGCGGATTGCTAGTATGTAATAGCGTAAAATACTACGTGTTGTAACTTCCAACAATCTCTATTCAATTACTAAAATAACTGTTCCCCAAGCAAAGCCGGGGCGGATTGCTAGTATGTAATAGCCTAAAATACTACGTGTTGTAACTTCCATCAATCACTATTCAATTACTAAAATAACTGTTCCCCAAGCAAAACCGGGGCGGATTGCTAGTATGTAATAGCCTAAAATACTACGTGTTGTAACTTCCATCAATCTCTATTCAATTACTAAAATAACTGTTCCCCAAGCAAAGCCGGGGCGGATTGCTAGTATGTAATAGCCTAAAATACTACGTGTTGTAACTTCCATCAATCTCTATTCAATTACTAAAATAACTGTTCCCCAAGCAAAGCCGGGGCGGATTGCTAGTATGTAATAGCCTAAAATACTACGTGTTGTAACTTCCAACAATCTCTATTCAATTACTAAAATAACTGTTCCCCAAGCAAAGCCGGGGCGGATTGCTAGTATGTAATAGCCTAAAATACTACGTGTTGTAACTTCCAACAATCTCCATTCAATTACTAAAATAACTGTTCCCCAAGCAAAACCGGGGCGGATTGCTAGTATGTAATAGCCTAAAATACTACGTGTTGTATCTTCCAACAATCTCCATTCAATTACTAAAATAACTGTTCCCCAAGCAAAGCCGGGGCGGATTGCTAGTATGTAATAGCCTAAAATACTACGTGTTGTAACTTCCAACAATCTCTAATCAATTACTAAAATAACTGTTCCCCAAGCAAAGCCGGGGCGGATTGCTAGTATGTAATAGCCTAAAATACTACGTGTTGTAACTTCCAACAATCTCTAATCAATTACTAAAATAACTGTTCCCCAAGCAAAACCGGGGCGGATTGCTAGTATGTAATAGCCTAAAATACTACGTGTTGTAACTTCCAACAATCTCCATTCAATTACTAAAATAACTGTTCCCCAAGCAAAGCCGGGGCGGATTGCTAGTATGTAATAGCCTAAAATACTACGTGTTGTAACTTCCATCAATCTCTATTCAATTACTAAAATAACTGTTCCCCAAGCAAAGCCGGGGCGGATTGCTAGTATGTAATAGCCTAAAATACTACGTGTTGTAACTTCCAACAATCTCTAATCAATTACTAAAATAACTGTTCCCCAAGCAAAGCCGGGGCGGATTGCTAGTATGTAATAGCCTAAAATACTACGTGTTGTAACTTCCAACAATCTCTATTCAATTACTAAAATAACTGTTCCCCAAGCAAAGCCGGGGCGGATTGCTAGTATGTAATAGCCTAAAATACTACGTGTTGTAACTTCCAACAATCTCTAATCAATTACTAAAATAACTGTTCCCCAAGCAAAGCCGGGGCGGATTGCTAGTATGTAATAGCCTAAAATACTACGTGTTGTATCTTCCAACAATCTCTATTCAATTACTAAAATCACTGTTCCCCAAGCAAAGCCGGGGCGGATTGCTAGTATGTAATAGCCTAAAATACTACGTGTTGTAACTTCCATCAATCTCTATTCAATTACTAAAATAACTGTTCCCCAAGCAAAGCCGGGGCGGATTGCTAGTATGTAATAGCCTAAAATACTACGTGTTGTAACTTCCATCAATCTCTAATCAATTACTAAAATAACTGTTCCCCAAGCAAAGCCGGGGCGGATTGCTAGTATGTAATAGCCTAAAATACTACGTGTTGTAACTTCCAACAATCTCTATTCAATTACTAAAATGACTGTTCCCCAAGCAAAGCCGGGGCGGATTGCTAGTATGTAATAGCCTAAAATACTACGTGTTGTAACTTCCAACAATCTCTATTCAATTACTAAAATGACTGTTCCCCAAGCAAAGCCGGGGCGGATTGCTAGTATGTTATAGCCTAAAATACTACGTGTTGTAACTTCCAACAATCTCTATTCAATTACTAAAATGACTGTTCCCCAAGCAAAGCCGGGGCGGATTGCTAGTATGTAATACCCTAAAATACTACGTGTTGTAACTTCCATCAATCTCTATTCAATTACTAAAATAACTGTTCCCCAAGCAAAACCGGGGCGGATTGCTAGTATGTAATAGCCTAAAATACTACGTGTTGTAACTTCCATCAATCTCTATTCAATTACTAAAATAACTGTTCCCCAAGCAAAGCCGGGGCGGATTGCTAGTATGTAATAGCCTAAAATACTACGTGTTGTAACTTCCATCAATCTCTAATCAATTACTAAAATAACTGTTCCCCAAGCAAAGCCGGGGCGGATTGCTAGTATGTAATAGCCTAAAATACTACGTGTTGTAACTTCCATCAATCTCTATTCAATTACTAAAATAACTGTTCCCCAAGCAAAGCCGGGGCGGATTGCTAGTATGTAATAGCCTAAAATACTACGTGTTGTATCTTCCATCAATCTCTAATCAATTACTAAAATAACTGTTCCCCAAGCAAAGCCGGGGCGGATTGCTAGTATGTAATAGCCTAAAATACTACGTGTTGTAACTTCCAACAATCTCTAATCAATTACTAAAATAACTGTTCCCCAAGCAAAGCCGGGGCGGATTGCTAGTATGTAATAGCCTAAAATACTACGTGTTGTAACTTCCAACAATCTCTATTCAATTACTAAAATAACTGTTCCCAAGCAAAACCGGGGCGGATTGCTAGTATGTAATAGCCTAAAATACTACGTGTTGTAACTTCCAACAATCTCTATTCAATTACTAAAATAACTGTTCACCAAGCAAAGCCGGGGCGGATTGCTAGTATGTAATAGCCTAAAATACTACGTGTTGTAACTTCCAACAATCTCTAATCAATTACTAAAATAACTGTTCCCCAAGCAAAGCCGGGGCGGATTGCTAGTATGTAATAGCCTAAAATACTACGTGTTGTAACTTCCAACAATCTCTAATCAATTACTAAAATAACTGTTCCCCAAGCAAAACCGGGGCGGATTGCTAGTATGTAATAGCCTAAAATACTACGTGTTGTAACTTCCAACAATCTCCATTCAATTACTAAAATAACTGTTCCCCAAGCAAAGCCGGGGCGGATTGCTAGTATGTAATAGCCTAAAATACTACGTGTTGTAACTTCCATCAATCTCTATTCAATTACTAAAATAACTGTTCCCCAAGCAAAGCCGGGGCGGATTGCTAGTATGTAATAGCCTAAAATACTACGTGTTGTAACTTCCAACAATCTCCATTCAATTACTAAAATAACTGTTCCCCAAGCAAAGCCGGGGCGGATTGCTAGTATGTAATAGCCTAAAATACTACGTGTTGTAACTTCCATCAATCTCTATTCAATTACTAAAATAACTGTTCCCCAAGCAAAGCCGGGGCGGATTGCTAGTATGTAATAGCCTAAAATACTACGTGTTGTAACTTCCAACAATCTCTAATCAATTACTAAAATAACTGTTCCCCAAGCAAAGCCGGGGCGGATTGCTAGTATGTAATAGCCTAAAATACTACGTGTTGTAACTTCCAACAATCTCTATTCAATTACTAAAATAACTGTTCCCCAAGCAAAGCCGGGGCGGATTGCTAGTATGTAATAGCCTAAAATACTACGTGTTGTAACTTCCAACAATCTCTAATCAATTACTAAAATAACTGTTCCCCAAGCAAAGCCGGGGCGGATTGCTAGTATGTAATAGCCTAAAATACTACGTGTTGTATCTTCCAACAATCTCTATTCAATTACTAAAATAACTGTTCCCCAAGCAAAGCCGGGGCGGATTGCTAGTATGTAATAGCCTAAAATACTACGTGTTGTAACTTCCATCAATCTCTATTCAATTACTAAAATAACTGTTCCCCAAGCAAAGCCGGGGCGGATTGCTAGTATGTAATAGCCTAAAATACTACGTGTTGTAACTTCCATCAATCTCTAATCAATTACTAAAATAACTGTTCCCCAAGCAAAGCCGGGGCGGATTGCTAGTATGTAATAGCCTAAAATACTACGTGTTGTAACTTCCAACAATCTCTATTCAATTACTAAAATGACTGTTCCCCAAGCAAAGCCGGGGCGGATTGCTAGTATGTAATAGCCTAAAATACTACGTGTTGTAACTTCCAACAATCTCTATTCAATTACTAAAATGACTGTTCCCCAAGCAAAGCCGGGGCGGATTGCTAGTATGTTATAGCCTAAAATACTACGTGTTGTAACTTCCAACAATCTCTATTCAATTACTAAAATGACTGTTCCCCAAGCAAAGCCGGGGCGGATTGCTAGTATGTAATACCCTAAAATACTACGTGTTGTAACTTCCATCAATCTCTATTCAATTACTAAAATAACTGTTCCCCAAGCAAAACCGGGGCGGATTGCTAGTATGTAATAGCCTAAAATACTACGTGTTGTAACTTCCATCAATCTCTATTCAATTACTAAAATAACTGTTCCCCAAGCAAAGCCGGGGCGGATTGCTAGTATGTAATAGCCTAAAATACTACGTGTTGTAACTTCCATCAATCTCTAATCAATTACTAAAATAACTGTTCCCCAAGCAAAGCCGGGGCGGATTGCTAGTATGTAATAGCCTAAAATACTACGTGTTGTAACTTCCATCAATCTCTATTCAATTACTAAAATAACTGTTCCCCAAGCAAAGCCGGGGCGGATTGCTAGTATGTAATAGCCTAAAATACTACGTGTTGTATCTTCCATCAATCTCTAATCAATTACTAAAATAACTGTTCCCCAAGCAAAGCCGGGGCGGATTGCTAGTATGTAATAGCCTAAAATACTACGTGTTGTAACTTCCAACAATCTCTAATCAATTACTAAAATAACTGTTCCCCAAGCAAAGCCGGGGCGGATTGCTAGTATGTAATAGCCTAAAATACTACGTGTTGTAACTTCCAACAATCTCTATTCAATTACTAAAATAACTGTTCCCAAGCAAAACCGGGGCGGATTGCTAGTATGTAATAGCCTAAAATACTACGTGTTGTAACTTCCAACAATCTCTATTCAATTACTAAAATAACTGTTCACCAAGCAAAGCCGGGGCGGATTGCTAGTATGTAATAGCCTAAAATACTACGTGTTGTAACTTCCAACAATCTCCATTCAATTACTAAAATAACTGTTCCTCAAGCAAAGCCGGGGCGGATTGCTAGTATGTAATAGCCTAAAATACTACGTGTTGTAACTTCCAACAATCTCTATTCAATTACTAAAATAACTGTTCCCCAAGCAAAACCGGGGCGGATTGCTAGTATGTAATAGCCTAAAATACTACGTGTTGTAACTTCCAACAATCTCCATTCAATTACTAAAATAACTGTTCCCCAAGCAAAGCCGGGGCGGATTGCTAGTATGTAATAGCCTAAAATACTACGTGTTGTATCTTCCATCAATCTCTAATCAATTACTAAAATAACTGTTCCCCAAGCAAAGCCGGGGCGGATTGCTAGTATGTAATAGCCTAAAATACTACGTGTTGTAACTTCCAACAATCTCTATTCAATTACTAAAATAACTGTTCCCCAAGCAAAACCGGGGCGGATTGCTAGTATGTAATAGCCTAAAATACTACGTGTTGTATCTTCCATCAATCTCTAATCAATTACTAAAATAACTGTTCCCCAAGCAAAGCCGGGGCGGATTGCTAGTATGTAATAGCCTAAAATACTACGTGTTGTAACTTCCAACAATCTCCATTCAATTACTAAAATAACTGTTCCCCAAGCAAAGCCGGGGCGGATTGCTAGTATGTAATAGCCTAAAATACTACGTGTTGTAACTTCCATCAATCTCTATTCAATTACTAAAATAACTGTTCCCCAAGCAAAGCCGGGGCGGATTGCTAGTATGTAATAGCCTAAAATACTACGTGTTGTAACTTCCAACAATCTCTAATCAATTACTAAAATAACTGTTCCCCAAGCAAAGCCGGGGCGGATTGCTAGTATGTAATAGCCTAAAATACTACGTGTTGTAACTTCCAACAATCTCTATTCAATTACTAAGATAACTGTTCCCCAAGCAAAGCCGGGGCGGATTGCTAGTATGTAATAGCCTAAAATACTACGTGTTGTAACTTCCAACAATCTCTAATCAATTACTAAAATAACTGTTCCCCAAGCAAAGCCGTGCGGATTGCTAGTATGTAATAGCCTAAAATACTACGTGTTGTAACTTCCAACAATCTCTATTCAATTACTAAAATAACTGTTCCCCAAGCAAAACCGGGGCGGATTGCTAGTATGTAATAGCCTAAAATACTACGTGTTGTAACTTCCATCAATCTCTATTCAATTACTAAAATAACTGTTCCCCAAGCAACGCCGGGGCGGATTGCTAGTATGTAATAGCCTAAAATACTACGTGTTGTAACTTCCAACAATCTCTATTCAATTACTAAAATAACTGTTCCCCAAGCAAAACCGGGGCGGATTGCTAGTATGAAATAGCCTAAAATACTACGTGTTGTAACTTCCATCAATCTCCATTCAATTACTAAAATAACTGTTCCCCAAGCAAAGCCGGGGCGGATTGCTAGTATGTAATAGCCTAAAATACTACGTGTTGTATCTTCCAACAATCTCTATTCAATTACTAAAATAACTGTTCCCCAAGCAAAGCCGGGGCGGATTGCTAGTATGTAATAGCCTAAAATACTACGTGTTGTAACTTCCAACAATCTCCATTCAATTACTAAAATAACTGTTCCCCAAGCAAAACCGGGGCGGATTGCTAGTATGTAATAGCCTAAAATACTACGTGTTGTAACTTCCAACAATCTCCATTCAATTACTAAAATAACTGTTCCCCAAGCAAATCCGGGGCGGATTGCTAGTATGTAATAGCCTAAAATACTACGTGTTGTAACTTCCAACAATCTCCATTCAATTACTAAAATAACTGTTCCCCAAGCAAAGCCGGGGCGGATTGCTAGTATGTAATAGCCTAAAATACTACGTGTTGTAACTTCCATCAATCTCTATTCAATTACTAAAATAACTGTTCCCCAAGCAAAGCCGGGGCGGATTGCTAGTATGTAATAGCCTAAAATACTACGTGTTGTAACTTCCATCAATCTCTAATCAATTACTAAAATAACTGTTCCCCAAGCAAAACCGGGGCGGATTGCTAGTATGTAATAGCCTAAAATACTACGTGTTGTATCTTCCAACAATCTCCATTCAATTACTAAAATAACTGTTCCCCAAGCAAAGCCGGGGCGGATTGCTAGTATGTAATAGCCTAAAATACTACGTGTTGTAACTTCCATCAATCTCTAATCAATTACTAAAATAACTGTTCCCCAAGCAAAGCCGGGGCGGATTGCTAGTATGTAATAGCCTAAAATACTACGTGTTGTATCTTCCAACAATCTCTATTCAATTACTAAAATAACTGTTCCCCAAGCAAAGCCGGGGCGGATTGCTAGTATGTAATAGCCTAAAATACTACGTGTTGTAACTTCCATCAATCTCTATTCAATTACTAAAATAACTGTTCCCCAAGCAAAGCCGGGGCGGATTGCTAGTATGTAATAGCCTAAAATACTACGTGTTGTAACTTCCATCAATCTCTAATCAATTACTAAAATAACTGTTCCCCAAGCAAAGCCGGGGCGGATTGCTAGTATGTAATAGCCTAAAATACTACGTGTTGTAACTTCCAACAATCTCTATTCAATTACTAAAATGACTGTTCCCCAAGCAAAGCCGGGGCGGATTGCTAGTATGTAATAGCCTAAAATACTACGTGTTGTAACTTCCAACAATCTCTATTCAATTACTAAAATGACTGTTCCCCAAGCAAAGCCGGGGCGGATTGCTAGTATGTAATAGCCTAAAATACTACGTGTTGTAACTTCCAACAATCTCTATTCAATTACTAAAATGACTGTTCCCCAAGCAAAGCCGGGGCGGATTGCTAGTATGTAATACCCTAAAATACTACGTGTTGTAACTTCCATCAATCTCTATTCAATTACTAAAATAACTGTTCCCCAAGCAAAACCGGGGCGGATTGCTAGTATGTAATAGCCTAAAATACTACGTGTTGTAACTTCCATCAATCTCTATTCAATTACTAAAATAACTGTTCCCCAAGCAAAGCCGGGGCGGATTGCTAGTATGTAATAGCCTAAAATACTACGTGTTGTAACTTCCATCAATCTCTAATCAATTACTAAAATAACTGTTCCCCAAGCAAAGCCGGGGCGGATTGCTAGTATGTAATAGCCTAAAATACTACGTGTTGTAACTTCCATCAATCTCTATTCAATTACTAAAATAACTGTTCCCCAAGCAAAGCCGGGGCGGATTGCTAGTATGTAATAGCCTAAAATACTACGTGTTGTATCTTCCATCAATCTCTAATCAATTACTAAAATAACTGTTCCCCAAGCAAAGCCGGGGCGGATTGCTAGTATGTAATAGCCTAAAATACTACGTGTTGTAACTTCCAACAATCTCTAATCAATTACTAAAATAACTGTTCCCCAAGCAAAGCCGGGGCGGATTGCTAGTATGTAATAGCCTAAAATACTACGTGTTGTAACTTCCAACAATCTCTATTCTATTACTAAAATAACTGTTCCCCAAGCAAAACCGGGGCGGATTGCTAGTATGTAATAGCCTAAAATACTACGTGTTGTAACTTCCAACAATCTCTATTCAATTACTAAAATAACTGTTCCCCAAGCAAAGCCGGGGCGGATTGCTAGTATGTAATAGCCTAAAATACTACGTGTTGTAACTTCCAACAATCTCCATTCAATTACTAAAATAACTGTTCCCCAAGCAAAGCCGGGGCGGATTGCTAGTATGTAATAGCCTAAAATACTACGTGTTGTAACTTCCAACAATCTCTATTCAATTACTAAAATAACTGTTCCCCAAGCAAAACCGGGGCGGATTGCTAGTATGTAATAGCCTAAAATACTACGTGTTGTAACTTCCAACAATCTCCATTCAATTACTAAAATAACTGTTCCCCAAGCAAAGCCGGGGCGGATTGCTAGTATGTAATAGCCTAAAATACTACGTGTTGTATCTTCCATCAATCTCTAATCAATTACTAAAATAACTGTTCCCCAAGCAAAGCCGGGGCGGATTGCTAGTATGTAATAGCCTAAAATACTACGTGTTGTATCTTCCATCAATCTCTAATCAATTACTAAAATAACTGTTCCCCAAGCAAAGCCGGGGCGGATTGCTAGTATGTAATAGCCTAAAATACTACGTGTTGTAACTTCCAACAATCTCCATTCAATTACTAAAATAACTGTTCCCCAAGCAAAGCCGGGGCGGATTGCTAGTATGTAATAGCCTAAAATACTACGTGTTGTAACTTCCAACAATCTCTATTCAATTACTAAAATAACTGTTCCCCAAGCAAAACCGGGGCGGATTGCTAGTATGTAATAGCCTAAAATACTACGTGTTGTAACTTCCAACAATCTCTAATCAATTACTAAAATAACTGTTCCCCAAGCAAAGCCGGGGCGGATTGCTAGTATGTAATAGCCTAAAATACTACGTGTTGTAACTTCCATCAATCTCCATTCAATTACTAAAATAACTGTTCCCCAAGCAAAGCCGGGGCGGATTGCTAGTATGTAATAGCCTAAAATACTACGTGTTGTATCTTCCAACAATCTCTATTCAATTACTAAAATAACTGTTCCCCAAGCAAAACCGGGGCGGATTGCTAGTATGTAATAGCCTAAAATACTACGTGTTGTAACTTCCAACAATCTCCATTCAATTACTAAAATAACTGTTCCCCAAGCAAAACCGGGGCGGATTGCTAGTATGTAATAGCCTAAAATACTACGTGTTGTAACTTCCAACAATCTCCATTCAATTACTAAAATAACTGTTCCCCAAGCAAAGCCGGGGCGGATTGCTAGTATGTAATAGCCTAAAATACTACGTGTTGTAACTTCCATCAATCTCCATTCAATTACTAAAATAACTGTTCCCCAAGCAAAGCCGGGGCGGATTGCTAGTATGTAATAGCCTAAAATACTACGTGTTGTAACTTCCATCAATCTCCATTCAATTACTAAAATAACTGTTCCCCAAGCAAAGCCGGGGCGGATTGCTAGTATGTAATAGCCTAAAATACTACGTGTTGTAACTTCCAACAATCTCTATTCAATTACTAAAATAACTGTTCCCCAAGCAAAGCTGGGGCGGATTGCTAGTATGTAATAGCCTAAAATACTACGTGTTGTATCTTCCAACAATCTCTAATCAATTACAAAAATAACTGTTTCCCCAAGCAAAGCCTGCTAGTATGTAATAAAATACTACATGTTGTATGGTTTCTATGACCGAGTGCCCTTCCTTACACAAACCACAGAAAAGAAAGTATTTTTTGTCATGTTACCTCCTAAGAGGTTGAGTACAGGTCTTTCAAGTCATCGCCTATATAGCTATCTACGCATGGATAAAACAAATAAATAAACCTAGCAAAAATGTAAAAGAAAACAGCCGTTGTGTTAAGTTAGGTACCGTCCCAGCATTGTCTTTGTGTAAAAGTAAAAAAAAAAAATTAAAAAAATGGTTAAAGTGTAATACGAATCAACATCTCCCCGGTTTTGCCTTTAAACTAAACGTATCCTGCTTCAGTCTTCAAGCCGGAATTAAATTTCATGACGGAGTCGGGGATCAAACCCTGGTCTTTACAGTAAAGGTAAAACTGCTTAACCACTAAGCTATCAGGCCTTTTATTTCTATACAGTGCTCTGTTTCAGTCTTCAGAGTTGTGAATCATACCCACAATTTTGCAACAATACATCAAAAGACAAAATGAATAAGTTACAACATTTAAAGTAAATGAAATATTCTTACTGTCTGGCCAGATCCTAAGTTTTTAACATATATGGGTGCCTGCGTTATCATGTGAGGTCGTGTTTCGCCAAGTTGCAATTCACATTTGCTCTGCTTGACTGCTTGCGGTACAGCTAGTCAGTTCCATGCAGGACATCACTAATAAATCATTATTATTCACCAGTGTGTATTTAGCATATATTTGATCACCCCGTGTGTTGAGTGCATATGTTGTAAAATTAAGGTATATCTGTAATTACTCATTATTATGGTATACAGTAGAATAGTATAGGCGATTAGCTCCCGTATACTTGAGTGTGTAGACAAGTTGAGGCTTTATGGTTTTATAGCTCCATATACTCACGTGTTTAATAAAAGGGTTTAGTGGGTATCTTAACATAATTTTTATAAAATTTCATTGGATATTAGATCATTTACAGGAATCGTGTTCATGTGAAAGTTGTCAGTCGATCTTAGTTAACAGGCATTTACCATTACACCATGGTATGCCGCAAAGTCCTAAATGTTATTATAGCATTAATGCATTAGACCATACATAGTCTAATACCGTGGGTTTAGCGAAAAAAGCTAGTGTTGTTTTTCCATGGATATGAACAAAAAGACAATCTCTGTACAGGTAAGAAATACTAATTGTATACTGATGTTTAAGTCTTTAGTCTTTTGACTGGTTTGATGCAGTTCTCCATGCCTCACTGTCCTGAGCTAATCGATTCATCTCTACATAGCTACCATACCCTACATCAGAGGCGATCTGTTTAACACTTTCTAACCTTGGTCTACCCCTACAGGTCTTGTCCACGACTCTTTCTTCCATAACTAAACTTGCTATTCCTGGGTGTCTTAGTATGTGTCCTACCAACCTATCTCTTTGTTTTATTATCAGTCGCTAAAAGAAATTTCTATTTACACTTGTCATTATTTGTTACTATATCTACCCATAACAAATAATGTGTGTTTGAGTTTTTAGTCTTTAACTGGTTTGATGCAGTTCTGTATACCTCCCCTGCCCTGGGCTAATCGTTTCATCTCTACATAGCTACCATACCCCACATTCAAGGCAATCTGATTTACATATTCTAACCTTGGTCTACCCCTACAGTTCTTGTCCTCAACCCTTCCTTCCATAACTAAGCTAGTTATTCCAGGGGTGTCTTAGTATGTGTGTGTGAGTGTATGACCATATACATCCTACCAACCTATGTTTTTGTTGTGTTAGAATATGCTAAATCATCTTGATAACCTGTAAGAGTGTGTGTACTTTTAATTCAAATGAGGATTGAAAGGAGGCGGCCAAGGCCTTCAGTTAAGATATATCCCAGCATTTGGATAGAGTAAAAGTGGAAAACCATAGAAAACTACTACCAGAATGGCTGAGGTAGGAATCAAACCCAGCTCCTCTCAGTTTTTTGCCTCGCAAGGCTGAGGGAACCCCGAGCCTTCGTAATGAGAGGAAAACATCTTGACCACTGATATATTGCCCCCCCCCCCCTTTTTTCTCTCTCTCTCTTTAGTGTTGTCTGTTCTAGTCCGGAGACTGGATTCAAGTTAAGACCTCAAGTACAAAAGTACTCACCACTGGACCATTAAAATGGTCGATCTTGGTTACATAATAATGTTATTCCATGTCTGTATAATAAAGCTATGATTGCAATGATTGCTACTTTGGAGCACGTCACGACCGGAAACAGATTATATTTCTGTCAACCCATTAATAGTGCCTGTCGGGAAATGTAATAGCAGTCTTGTCTCTGAACTTGCTAATGGAACATTTTTCCATTAGTCGATCATGTTTAAGTGTATAAAAAATTGGAATAATGTGGTCATCAGGCTCATATGTTTACATGTATGTAGGGACATTTCTGTCATCAGCCCCCGTGTGTTGTGTTTTTTACGTTTTCCGCCGCTAGTCACATGTAAGTTTAAAAAAATGTTTAGACCGACAGCCTCGTAAACTTAGGTCTGTAAAAACCTTTGGGACACCTTGGTCATCAGTCCCGTGTAGTTAAAAAGGAATGCTTACTGAGGTAAGTCTTACCAATTCGGTATTTTTGATTTGAATCTTCAGTTTTTGACTGATTGAATGCAGTTCTCCATGCCTCCCTGTCCTGAGCTAATCATTTCATCTCTACATTGCTACCATACCCTACATCCAAGGCAATCTGTGTAACCTAGTCAAACCTTGGTCTACCCCGACAGTTCATGTCCTCAACCTTCCTTCCATAACTAAGCTGACTATTCCTGGGTGTCTTAGTATGTGTCCTACTAACCTATCTCTTGTGTTTTATTAGAATATGCTAAAAAAAACTTAATAACCGGTGCTATTGTAATGGCAGTAAAAATGTGTGTACTTGTAATTCAGATGAGGATTGGAAAGGAGGCTGCCGAGGCCTTTAGTTAAGATATATCCCGGCATTTACCTGGAGTAGAAGTGGAAAACCCCAGAAAACTACTTCCAGAATGGCTGAGGTAGGAATCAAAACCCAGCTCCTCTAAGTTTTTTGCCTCACAAGGCTGAGTGTACCCCGTTCCAACCCTCAGCCCGAAATTAAATTTCTTGACAGAGCCAGGACTCGAATCCCGGCCTCCACAGTTACAGCCAAGAATACTAGCCACTACACCAAGAAGTGGACAATATAAGGCTGGTCTTGATTGTACATGATCAATTCAAAAACACACACTCACAGTAGAGCCAGCTGCTGCTTTGGCGGAAGTGTAACGTAACACTTATTGCAAGCTACTGTGTATTCTTATCAAGCCAGGTCGGGGAAGGCTTACTGTACATTGTAATCATTTTTAGCCTACTTTTCACATTTTGCAAAAATGCGGAAAAAGTAGACTTATGAGATCGGGCAAATGTGTTTAGCCTACTTTTCACATTTTGCAAAAATGAGGAAAAAGTAGACTTATGAGATCGGGCAAATGTGTTTAGCCTACTTTTCACATTTTGCAAAAATGAGGAAAAAGTAGACTTATGAGATCGGGCAAATGTGTGTCTGTCTGTCGGTCTGTCTGTCTGTCTGGCTGTGTGTGTGTGTGTGTGTCCCCTATCAACTCCTAAAGGGCTGGAGCAATCGAAACAAAATTTGGTAGGATTAAAGATCTGTACCTGAATATCTCACGGCCATATTTGAAAATCATGTCAGTGCTACCAACTGCTAAAAAAATCGCAATTGAAATTTTAGCTCCATGTTGGATATCTTGGAAGGTATGAATGGGAGCTATTTCAAAATTGGCACATGTATAGATAATGATATTGCAGTTTAATTTCCAGGAGGCCATACATGGCAGTGTTGCCAAAATGATTATATGTCTGCTGATAGGTCCAAATCTACACTATCAATTGGAATTCAACCAAATTTCGTATATTGTATGTGCACATAATCAGATATGACGGAGCGTATTCTTAAGACCCACCAAGGCTGCCAACTGTTAATAAATGCTCTTAATTTATTTTTTCCAAATACCAATATATCAGAAAGTATGCAAGCCGACAGCTTTAAACTATGCACACGTATATTACCTGACATTTTATATTAATTTGGAGTAACTTATATACTTCAGTGCTACCAACATGATTCTAAGCCTGCTGATAGGTCCAATTTTAAAATGCATGGAACTTCTACACTAACTAATGGATTTCATTCAAAATTGGCACAACAATATATCATATTATTTCAGATTATTTCTGACCAATACATGCATGACATTGTTGCCAACATAATTTTACGAGCGCTGTTTTATCCAATGTTTAACTGCATGTAACGTCCATGCTATTCATTGGACTTCAACCAAATTTTGTATTCTGTACCTTAAAAGATGGAACTAAGAATATATTCAGTCACCAGGGCTGCCAACTGTAGTGCTCTATTAGGCTACATTATGCCAGGTATACAGTATTTCTAACTAATTAGAAATTTCGATATTAGCAACTTAATTTAGTCATTATTCTAGATAGATCCATATAGATTAACCATTGGCATGAATCTTAAATTTTAAGAAAAGTAGGCTCTTTAGTTCGTCACGGAACTTCTTGTTATATATACATAGCCGTGCGTGTAATGTGTTTTTATATTAGGTCTTCAGTCTTTGACTGGTTTAACACAGCTCTATATGCCTCCCTGTCCTGAGCTAATCGTTTCATCTCTCCATAGCTACCATACCCTGCATCCGATCCAATCTGTTTAACATATTCTAACCTTGGTCTACCCCTACAGTTCTTGTCCTCAACCCTTCCTTGCACAACTGAGCTTGCTATTCCAAGATGTCTTAGTATGTGTTCTACCAACCTATCTCATTTTGTTAGAATATGGTGAAAACACGTTGAAAATCTGTGCTATTGTAATGGCTGTATTAGTGTGTGTACTTGTAATTTAAATGAGGATTGAAAGGAGGCGGCCGTGGCCGTAAGTTATGATATAACTCTGCATTTGCCTGGAGTAGAAGTGGGAAACCACAGAAAAAACACTCTTAGAATGACTGAGGTAGGAATCAAACCCACCTCTTCTTAGTTTTGCCTCACAAGGCTGAGTGTATCCCGTCCCAACACTCAGCCAAAAATTACATTACTTGACAGAGCCAGGACTCGAATCCGGTCCTACGGAGTAACAGCCAAGAATGCTAGCCAGTACACCGAGAAGTGGACAATATAAGGAAGGCTGTTCTTTATTGTACATGATCAAATCATAATTACCTAATAATAATAATAATAATAATAATAATAATAATAATAAATATTCCATTTAGTTCAAATCTCGGTCACTCCATGTGAGATCTGTGCTGGACAAAACGGAGGCAGACAGGTTTTTCTCCGGGTACTCCGGTTTTCCCTGTCAAAATTTCATTCCAGCAACACTCTCCACTATCATTTCATTTCATCTATCATGCATTTATTCATTGCCCCAGAGGAGTGCGTCAGGCCTCGGCAGCCGGCACAGTTCATATCCTCGCCGCTAGATGGGGGCTTCATTCATTCCATTCCTGACCCGGTCGGAGACTGGAAGCTGGCTGTGGATTTTCATTTCATTCCATTTAGCAACTACACGGCCGAACTCTTCCTGTGACGTCATCCACGGTCTCAGGGCGTGGCGGCCATCTTGCGCATTAGCCCCTGGCCCAGCTATAACTCTCCCCTCCATAAGAATAACATAAGGCTGGTTGCGCGCGGCCGCCATCTTGCGCATTAGCCCCTGTCCCAGAACCACCTAACATTACCTGCTGATATCTCGCGAACCAATCATCGGAGATGATCGTGTCCGGTGTCAAATTACTCGGGAAGAAGCCTTCTTTCCTGCTCACCCCAAGGTAAAAACTATCCTTACCCGGGTGGTGAAATAATGATTTTTGTATACATACGCACTCGTGGCTTTTGAAAAATGGCGGACTATTTAAATGATTATTTATGGATTATTTACTCTTGATTTAGTCAAAGGACCCAAAATTAATAGGTCATCGGCCCGTTATATTTTGCGAACCTCTAAACGCACAGACTTGTGCGAGGTGTCAAATTAATTGGCATGTAACCCACTTTACTGTACACCATTGATTTAGCGAAATTTTGCCCAAAGGGCTTAACGGCGTGGGAATTGACTGACTCATTTTATTTGTATGCCACCATACCTTGCTGTGTGTACATAACTAGTGATGAGACTATGGCGGGCTTTTTAAATGATTATTTATTGGTTATTGACTGTGAATTATTCATTCACACACCGTTTGACAGCAGTGTGATTTAAAATGTACGCAGTACCACCTGAAGAACTGCCCTAAAAGGACAATTACACTCGCCAATTACGCCAAAGACCTATACATTCGTGTAAACGCGTCTTAAGTGCACAATGTGCTTTGTAAGTAATAAATATAAAATTATTATCATTATTATTAATAATTATTATTATTATTATTATTATTATTGTAATTTGTATATTTTTTAAATTTCTTTTTTTTAATTTAATTATTTTTATATAATTTTTATTTGTTATTTTTGTTTTTAGATTTATGCCAAAAGGGCAAAAGACACATTTTCAAACTTTCAGTTTCACAGTTTTTTAATTGTTATTTTAATATTTAATTTATTATTTAACAATTTTTATTATATTTTTATTTTTAGATTTATATGAAAAGAGCACAACTACATATTTTCAAAATTACTGTTTTATAGTTTTTTATTTCTTTTATTTTAATATGTCATTTATTAATCATATAATTTTTACTTATTATTTTTTTTATTTTTAGCTTTATGCAAAAAGGGTACAAGTATACATTTTAAAATTTTGATTTTACATTCTTTAATGTATTTTTTAAAATCGATCTGACCCTCCAGGTTGGTGGCTCCCACGGACCCAGCGAGGGAACTCATCACTACCGCCTCTACGGGCAGTGTCCTATAGCTGGGAACATCTGGTTGGAGTGGATACAACTGGGGAGGTGTGATCAGCACCACGCCCAGGTGGCCTAACCTGCAAAGCGAACAAGGGCCTCATGAGGGAAGGGAGGGTAAGATTAGGATGGAGAGGCAAGGAAGAGGGAAGGAGGAGGCCGTGGCCTTACGGTATGTGATGTACCCTTCTTCCCATGTTCAGAGTACGACGCATTCTCAGCGCGACATTCCAATCTTGGGGGAGCGAGTCAGCCAGCCACATCTTATGAAATTTCCAGCTGATACTTCGCCGAGCGGTACGTACCGAAGCTCGCCGGACGCTTCACATGGTCACCCGAGTATACACGAGGCTAGACTCACGTGTAGCGATGACATGAGCGATCGATAATGTTGACTCACTTTATCGAACCGCACACCTGAGATAGACTTTTATTAAATGTGAAGAATTGAGAGCTATATATGCACTTTGATGTGTGTAAGAAGTTACTACAATATATCATGGCGTGAATTATAACGTGTTTTCATAGATATAAGCAATTTAGAATACCTGAGAAGTATTTATCATGCACCAATGCAATTAATATCAATATCTGCCACGCTGGGGTGGGGGAAGACCAGGTCTCCTACAACCCGCGGCCAGGCAGAAGCGAAAAGATCTTATTACGTCTCGATTGACTTCACTTCGAAACGCCGGGAGTGAAAAGTTCGTCCATCCTGTGTGCTAACACGTATAATCTTCGATTATGTTCCAAGTGTCGAAGGAACTCTAAAATATCTCACATGCTTGTGGATATTACTATAACACAACGAGCCGGAACTTATAATATTCCAAGTTAATATTACGACATGTTCATATTCAGAAACATTGACACTGAAACATTAATCACGCGGAGTGATACGAACAGTAGTTATTCCTATCAATGCTACAATTCAAAGAACTAATTATTATACATGTCATGATTATAGTTCTTATTGTGTATGCATTTGGTAACACAGTTGGTTACAGGGACATAGACGATTATAATGTCTTCATTTTCAATGCCGCATTTTATGACAGGGCGTCGAGAGGAACGAATTCTATAAGTCTTGTAATTATGACTATGTCAGGTTAAACAGTAAACATGAGTGCTGCTATCTACGCATCGCAACGAACATTTCGTGAGGAACCGACATTGCCGTGCACTAATTCATGTGGTGCATTAAACATCTGATACTATATCAACCATGATGTCTCGCTGTAATACAATCACGATGAAGATGAACTTACTATGCGGTTTCATTCGAATGTCGGGGCACTATTATGAAAAGATTGACTGCTTTGGGTTGTGTTGGAGCGTAGGTGGAAATAAAGGGGACCATTTATGCTGTGAGGGAGCAGACCAGATGACATTCCTAAGCCACGGGAACGAGGAGTGTCGTTCTCGGGTATGACTACTGGAGATTTGGAGAATGCATACTATTTCCCAGAATGTGTTGAGAATTGATGTCAGGGCATGTCATTGCTCTATCCACTGACTAGAGGAATCTTCTGAGGTACAGAGAAGCCAGTCCTATCATTAGTAGTGAAGCTTGGACATTCTAATATTACCATTGCTGCCATCTTTCGTTTTAGTAGCATGATTGAGAGGTGGTTTAGGCATGATATTTTTGTCATGTCTGACCCCATCCTCGATCGGATTTAGGCTCGAATAACGAGTGCATCCATTTTTCAAATTGTATTGTTGGTTTAATCAAAGTTAATATTTAGTAAATTAAATTCATTTAATTAGAAACTCTTTGATCGTAAAGAAGAGGATCATTTGGTGGAAGATTTGCGTTTTACGTATTTAGGCAAATTTGATGCACATTTAGAGATGTCATATTAGATATCATTAGCATTTTTGAATGTTGATTCGTGCTCCGTTTGTAGTTGAGCTTCGCTCTATTTATATGCTCGAGAGTTGTTTACTCTAATATCGCTGATGCTTTTAATAGCATGGAATTTTCGTCTAGAGAGTATTTTCAAGTCGAGAAATTTGATCCTTCGCTTTTATTAGGGACATTCTTCAATCGGATGAAAGACTGTTGTAAGCATTGATACCTAATGGGCCAACAGCTACTAACATTTCCGGTTACCTGGGTCCATGGTGTAGGAGCATTGCTAACATTCTTGAAGCCATTTGAGGGGAGATGGATCTGATTTAGCTTGATCGATTTTGCTTCTTTGATACACTTCATGTTCTTGATGCATGAAAGTTATGTTCGTTACAGTCATTATCTATAACCATGTAGGTTGGATTTATTCACACGAAATAAATTAATACACAGTCTGATGACTTGAGATTAATTCAGAAAGAACATTCGCTCTTTCTCCAACGATACTCCCAGGAACAATTAATCTGGAGGCACATCTTTTTAAAGGATTTGTGAATATGATAATACTTATGTATAGCAAGGTTATTCAACTCGAATGAAAAATATTTAAGGACCAATACTATTTGATTTGAAACACAGTGTTGTAACGTTTTAGTCCCACTTGGGCGACCAATTTTAACGTATTACCTACTACACGGGGTGCGTGGGGGTTAAACATCTGTGCGATATAAACAGCAGCAATACAAATCCACACCTAACTACACTGGTGACCGCATATAATAGAAACACTAGGTATCTGGAAAAAATTAACATATATTCTGATACCAGACATATATAAAACACTTTGCAGGATCCTCGTCGATACAGACTACCCAGCACTCCATATCATACATACACAGGCACACTTATGACATACATTGATGACCCTCAGAAGTAGATGATGACTGGTATTTACAGGTGTGTTTCTCAGCTGTGATGACTAACTCTACCGATTCTGGGGTTGATGCTCCCAGAGAATCAGTCCAAATTACTCGTAGCGCTGTTTCTAGTTATTTCACACGTATGATTCTTAATTACAAAGATAACGTACGGTATTTTACTGGTTTTCAGAATCCAACGATTTATATGACGTGTGGATCTGATTGTATGGTGATGCTCTGAATCCGTTTGCTGGATTATCGTAACTAGTTAGCTCCTGAGTTTTTACTACTGTAGTATTCGTAAAGCACTACGTTTACCGCTATGACCCTCGAATTCCAGTACACCGACTTAAGTTCTCAATACGTCATGCGATTCGAGACAAAAAAATCTAGGCGATTTGTCTGAAACTAGGTTCATTATTCACGTGAGAATATATAACCAGTAACTCAGTAATTGAACTTCGAACACAAAATTGTGAGCGTCTGAACTACCTTCCTTCTCTCCAAATACAAGTCCAAAAACTCTACTCTACCGGAGTTACAAACAGAAACGACCTCCCGACACGGAGTCACAAAATGAGTCGACCGCTCCACGCGCGGGCACAGAAATTAGGCCCAAAACAAGAGTCCCCCTTCACGGCCTCGCCAGACCTAATATCAGTCATCACCCCTCCACAAATCACTGGTCTAACTGACTTACTTCACGGGTTCAGCCAATCCCGAATAATGTTCCCACATAAGGAGTTGTTGTTTTCCTCGAACGATATACCAGAGACACACCCCTCGTTCATCGTTGTCAAACCTACTACCTGGATGACTCACCTTGCACTCGTCGCTCGTAGAAAAACCCGGCGATAACAAGCCTTATTTCCTGGTAATGTGCACAGATCCGGGACACTCTAATACATATTAATACAATGTTAAAATCTTCATATCTAACTGACTAGGGATCCTGCCATTTACAATATCTTAAGAACTAAACAAATTATACGGTAATCAATCACATAATATTATACGCCCTTGTCAACTTTTATACCTGATATCCAAGCATTAGGTAAAAATATATGGACGATAATTACAAATCGTAAGTCCCGAAAGTGAGGGTTCGATCCCTTGTGATCTGGGAAGGTTACAGTGTAATTAAATTGTATAATTTGAACGACACTATACTATGTGCGGAATATAAGCAGTAATGTTAATTAAGTAATCGGATTTATAGATCACCAAGAGGGTGATAGTCGAACACAAACATATGTGGTAATGATAATGTAATAATGAATTAAGTACTCAGAGGAGTACGTGTATACTTTTTGTGCTGTGAAGAGCAATTGTATTATTACGATATTCAAAGGAATAGCCTGTGAAATTATTGTTGAAATAGTCTATTAATGAATGGAAGCATAGTTGTCATGTGTGACTTAAATGATTTGAAGCACATCTCAGTGAAAATTTACGGAAATATTGTGTTGATTGATAACGATTCATTTCAGGGCACGTTTGATTAATTATTAGTTGGACTCTTTTTATGTTTCATAGTCTGGAATTTCGATAGCCTAATGAGTTTTCTAGTCATCCCAAGTTATTGTTCTGGAGATGATAGTTGAAAATGGCAATGTAATAATTCTTCTTAGCTTTATCGCTTGGTGGAATAAAATAGAACTTGACGAATTAATAATACATGAGAAACAACACGAATATAGATATAGCACTTTTGGGGAATGCCAATTTAACAAGGTCTTTTTGTGAACGCACTTAAGGGTACCGGGAAGTGTGCAATGCTGAAAAATGCTTATCATGGTATTACATCCATTTTAAAATAAAGTTTTCAATGAATTTTTTTAATTTTTTCTCAGTCTTTATAAGGGCCTATTCTTTAATTCACAACAGTGTTATTGCTCTAAATGAAAAACACTCAAGTAAATAGGTCATAAATTTACTAAAAGGTCATAAATTTTTTGACATTTTAGGTCCAATTTTTGAGAACATTTTTTCAAAATTTGGGCATGAGATTTTTACCTGATATTTAACCACTGATACTCGAGCTTGGTGACTAAATTCATCTTCCTAACTGAAATAGATTTCAGTAAAAAAATATTACCATACTCAAAAAAATCTGCCAAATTACACAAAAAATCATACCTTCGAACCTATCACACCTAATTGCATAATTTTAGAAGACTGCACTCAGTATTACATGTAAAATGTATGGACCAAATTTCAGCTTTCTATGCCAAACAGATCCTGAAAAATATGTACCTATGTTTGCAAAAATGTGGTATTGAGAAAAAGTTATATAAAGATAAAATTAATATTACATCTTACTTTAGTGCATCCTGAAGAATAGTCATTATTACCCGCTTCAGCTGATTCATCTACCTTCTCAATGAATTAATTATTCATGTACATTTGAGTTTCATCCTACAATAGACCACAGGTTGATCTACAAATCACCTGGTCTGTATATTCGTAATAACAAATTACACACATCGATATGCATTTTATTACATCAATAATAAATTGTTTACATCTTTAGGCATCATCTTGACAACAACACCTGTTCTAAATATTGTAAATGTGAAGACTCTTTGTGTATTACTGAGGATAGCAGTGTTAGGAAAGGACTTTCTTCTAAACTGGTTATTAATTGTCAGAACTGTAACAGTAATAAATCAACTAGGACTTCAGAAAATACCGCAGATAATTATTTTGATATAAATGTAAGAATGGTGTATGGCATGCTTTGCATAGGAAAAGGTCAGAAAGCGGCTGATGAATTTTGATAATAGCTGTACAATAAAAATAATATTACCCATACCAGTACTATTTACACAATCACTGTCTACAACGTCTTCACCCAAACACGCCAGTTTCCTACTTGAACAGCTTGAAATATTTAGGCCTACACTGTCACCACTGCTTCTTTGTTCTTGCAGGTTAGAATGAACACGAGGTTCGCAATTCTTTACTTTGGTATATCTATTCCCTTGGAACTTGTATTTTTGTACACTTTACTGATTCTAGGCATTATTACTATTTTATAACAACACTTATAGCATGAAAATAATGTGCAACACTCGAAACTTTTATATTTTCACATAGAACAACTTGTTTACTGATGGAAATACACAACAAGAAACAAAAGACGACATGGCAGTTCATACCAGCACTGCAGCAGTGTGGCCAGCATAATTAGAAATTCAGCAAAATTAACTAGAATGCGTTATCTCCACAGGGGAGAGAGAAATTTAGATCGGAGTGCAAAGGGGCATAGTATGGCTCAACTTACTGAAGCGCGCAGTCCTTTTAAATATTTTTATGAACGAAATATGCACAAAACAATATTAAATTGCATATCATTTTGTTCAGAAAACACTGGAGAATTTAATGCAATAAAAAACAAAAATATTTTTTTTATCGTTTCACACTTACCAGTTCCCTTAAGGGTGCAAGAATAATATTGTAAATTTGTAAATGTTTACATAAGTGTTATAATGATTTATGTTTGCGAAATTTGGATGTGGAATACCGATCAGGTGATCCGGTAGGGTTTATTCTTGGACATTTGGGATCTTCATTTTGTTCAATTCATGTTGTAAAGTTGGTCCAAGGGGACTTTCTCACTTCATTTATGGCATCATTTACTTTGATGCATATTCTTGTGAGGATATTTACTTGTTTCCTTTTTGAGTTAATAAATGTTGTTATTTTAATTTAACCTTTCAGTATGATGATTTATTGAGGTGATAAAAGGTCTCGTTAGGAAGGCCATTCCTGGGTAGTTCTGGAGTTTTCAGACTCCTGAGGTTACGTTCCTACCTGATTCTCGTGTTCTCTGAGCTAATTTTTCTTTTTTTCTTTCAACCACGGTCTTTCTTAATGCCACCTTTGTTAGGTATAACTTGTGACCTATTATCCCCTTCACTTGTTGGTAGGATCTGGGTTTTTTTAGTCGGGGATTTTCAGGTCCTGCGATCCAGCTACCACCGAGGAAATTCAACAGGTAAAGGATAGGTAATACGGGTACAGTACTGTATCCGTATCCACATGGTCTTACTTGTTGGAATCCGATGGAAAAGCTGGATCGAAGAATCTGGAAGTACCCGGCTGATATAACCCCCAAAACTCTACCAACTAGGATCAACCAGGGATAAGGATACCTCACTATAAAAAAATGTGATAAGAAGATGCCAGTGGTCGACGAAATGAGAACGAAAATCAGCTCAAAATGAACTAACAAGACTCTAAAACTTAAATTAATCTCGGGCGTATGGCTAATCATTCAACAAAATAACCCACTGGTCCTCGCAGCACATCCTGGTTTTAATATAAATCACCAAGTCATCCGAAGAAAATTTAAAATGTATCAATAGTTTATTTTCTAAGTAACTTCTGTGTTGTGGAAATCCTCTCCACTCAAGAAAAATATGTATGCTTTTACATAAGCACATGATAGTTAAATGTGACGTTAGCCTGCAATTTGGCTATATTATGCTGCTTAAATGATACAGCATTTTAAACGAAGTTGAAATAAATATTTTTGAATTTTACAATAACGCACAAGTTTAAATTTTATAAATACAGAAACCCTAATAAATTGGTATTAATGTATACACATTTATACATTTAATTCGATATTCGAATTACTCCTACATTATTCATTATTATTACTCCAATGACAAGTGTTCTATATAATTCTGGTATAGTCCTTTTTAATCAATTTCGACGAACAATGAAGTTAATCGAACGTTATATAGTAGTAAATTATCTCAAATCATTTTACATTATTCACAAAATGTTTAAATTATCATCCCTTAAGCTTTCTCTTATTATTTTTACAATGTTATACAATTATTATTATACGCCTTTCCAATTGTAACTTTCCACTAAAACATGTTTTATTATTAGCAATGCATTTAAAATTAGTTGTTACAATGCATAACTTAGTTTTAAATGTTGGATTTAATACTTTACTAGCCTTCTAGCAATTAAACTCGTGACTGAAATTCACGTTCAAAAATACACATTAATTTACTCAGTAATAGCTCATTAGCTTATTAAATACTGGAAATCTGATATTGACCATCCATTGATGTCTAATATCTGCCTCAATATAACTCAATTCTCGCAAACATTAATTGCTTTACACGTATGTTAGCTCTCAATAGCTATAAATAATCACCAAACATTTTTAAGATCCAAAAAGCTTTTATACAACAATCGAATAATACTCTGTTTCATAATAGAAATACGTTAGAGTATCATGAACAATTTTTATCAGAACCGTGTTAAATAATATGTATTCACATGTTCAAATAGTAGTGTTTGTGATTTTCCAAAACTGTCATTTCGTTTTATGACGAATAATTTTATACATAGATTTCCTTTCTTTCAATAATATATCATCTCATTTCATTGTACTCATACATCTCATAACTATTTCTTTCAAAGAATATAGAGTAACCACTAAAAGAAATCAGTTTTCGTCAAATCCAAAATTCGAAATGAAGATCCTCCTCTAAGGAAACACGTTAGAAACTACGCCATGGAAAAGAGCCTGTCTTAAGAAGGTACAAATAATCCATTAGAATCGAACGCTTAACCAAGTTGGAGAATTCCAAAAGAATAAAGGAAATTGAAAAACTGAATGAACTCGAAAAAGTGATCATATTCCATAAGAAATTCAAAACATTGGATCGCAAAAGCCTTATCCATAAATCGTAATTATTCACACTAGAAACCACTATAATTGCAAGACTATATCGAACTCGATGAAAAATATACTAACACATCTATCAAACAATGCTGCATGTAATGCCAAAATATTCTGTTCCGTTGATTAAATGTCCACAAGTATTTATTTTAAGGGGAGTTCCAATGGACAAAATACGAAAAAATATCAATTTTCAGATTTTTTATATGACGTGAAAGCTGGCACTTTGACGTTTAAAATCATGTATAATACTTAATGTATGATATTTGCAAAACACGTGTAATATTTATTTAAACAATGCAGTGCACTTTAGAAAACACTGAAAATTAGATTATACAAGTCTTCTCTACGAATTTGGTTTCATATGAAGGAAAATTATCTTGTACTGAGAGCTTTGTTTTTTCTGGAGTTGGTTATATTGTAATAGGATACTATTGATTCTAATTTTAATACTTTTGACCAATCCAAAATGGTGGCGGCGGAAAATATTTCGCTAGCATTCTTTATCTCCGCAACAGTAACAGATATCACCCTGAAAATTCGTACGGTGATAAAGAGTATTACTAGAAGTTCACGTATGTGTTTTATAAAACCTGTAAGTACAAAGCCAACATGGCGGCCAAACGAATGTAACATATTTAAATGAAATTTCCGCGCGCTTTTATCATCACAGCGCAGTGAAACTTGGGACGGTGATTGTTTATAAAATAATCAATCTACTGGCATCTAATTTAATTCAATTGTATTTATAAACTGAAGATAGTGGCTGTGAGAAATTTTAAAAAGTAGTATTCTATTTCATGTGTCCTAATCATGCAATCGAAATGAAAGTTTGAATAATAAACTTACGCAAAATCTGCATCTAATGGTGCATAAATCTATGGCCCTACATATAGAACAATCCATCATGGCGACCATCCAAAATGTGTAGACAGTTCTCAATATTTACGAATCTATTACAGCAATCATACAGAAATGTTGTATGTTGATAGAGGCTAAAGCATAAGATTCCTTACGGGACTTTCATGAACATGGTGAGCAGAAAACCAACATGGCGTCCATACAATATATTCTACATTTTCACAATATCTCCCAAACTATTTAAGAGGATCCAGATAGTTTGAGGAAGAGGAGGATCCAGATAGCCCCTCATATGGTCCAGGGATACACTAGCTATACCAGAAGAGATACTTCTCCTGGTACTAAACTTTAAATGACATTTCCTCAGAACTTGTTGTTTTGCACATAAATGTTCGTTTTTTTCAGTTGTCACTTATCACAGAAGTCGCAAATTTTTACCATATTTAGCTCTGCTTGTACAAGGGATTCTAACAGGAGATTTTTTTCTAGCTGAAATACCTTTCGAAAACAATTGATATATTTATCATTTTATTGAACCAAAAATTCGAGATTAAATAAAAAACAATATTATTACGGTCACAATAATAGAAACATCGAACGCCCGTGTTAATGCACTAAGAAATAATCACTAAGTATGGAAATAAAATTTCATCTAAATCTACCCAGTAGTTTCTATGAAAAAGGAACATAAAGTTGTTATAAATTAACATTAAGAAGATTGACCATTGGAACTCCCCTTAAATAATGTTCAAGTATACGTGCGATATCGGTTATCTTCTTGCTAACGACTATTCTTATATAATTTTATCGTAGTCTTGCCCCTGTCTCTTCTTAAATCGTGCCTTCACAACCGATTAAAATGCTCTATTAAATGCCAAAGTAAAATTTAGAAAAAGAAAAAGTAATCCTTTAAAAATAACATCACAATTAATATTAATGTTAACTACAAATAAAATACATGCTCGGACAGAAGTGATAAAGGTATCAAATCTAGCCCTCGAATGCATTTTCTATCTACTGAACAAAAATTGGTGAAAGAAGAACATTCTAAAGTATGACTGATTCTTACTGTCTACTAATATTAAATGTTTCCAGCTACCTTGTTCGTAGTCATCTCGATGAAAATGGAAAAGAATGTTCAAAGCACACATTCCTGGTAGGGACTGAACCCTTGTCCTTCACGTTGCTTATTCCTCGTACCGCCTGGAACTGCGTAGAATCGAACCCATTACCGACCGGCTCGACAAAACAGCTGTCCGCGTTGTAAAGTTCATCGCCCCGACACGTATAAGGTTTGCTTGATAGCCCAGTTGAAAATGCCATTGATTGTTCATATTGTAGAAGTACGAATGTAATGTCAATCTCTCAAGACTGCCTTCAACCTCTTCTTATACAACATTCTGTTATTGAAATCCATAATTGAGCTTGATAATCATTCCAATTGCTCAATTCTGCTAAGATGCTGCATTCCCGTTATCCATTTAGTATCCCTTCATCATCACTGTAGTGTATCGATGTGTATTTCCACACAATATAATATCAGTGTTCATTGCTGAAGTGTATATTGACCGTACTATAATGTTGAAAAGTCTTAAAATGGCAGAAGAATATAAGCAGCCTATATGAAAAACTACGTTCACATTCATAGCACTGAAATCAAACACAATGAGTTGTTCGTTCTTTCCATACGTTTCGACAGTCGCGCCTTGCGGTAGCAAGTCAAGACTAAACGTAGTGTACCGGACTATGTTCACTCCGCACAAGTTTAAATATCACTTAATACGTGATATGTGATCCAATCATGCCTGCGTACACGTTCTTGGCTGATTCTGGAAAAGTCTAGCACACGAATGTATGCCTCTCTCGGGCGAGATATTTCAGACAGACTGTCGGTCTACCCAGAATGCTCTTGGGTTCAAACAATATGTTAGTCGATATATACGCAGAGTGATTGCGATTATCACCTGGTATTCTGAAATGTGCATTTATAAAGTCAAAATCATTCTCAAGTAGCTTCTACATGAAAAATAATGTATTTGCCATTAGTCGATCCCGTCTATGATCTCTGTATTATTTCATAGCAGCTTATATTGCAGTCATGTTTGCACGGCATCCATTTTGCAAGCAATAACCGTACCTCAGACAAAAACACGTGTTCGAGATTTGTAATGCGGGTTGCTGGTACCGCTCCTAAGCGAGTGTCACGAAGTCTCCGTTGCTGCTTGTAGTTGAAATGTTGCCATAAAAATATCTTCTGTGGCCTTTCTGATATGACCAGGTTCCATGTCAATGCAAAATACTGGCTCATCTCTCTCCCAACTCAGCAAATAAAAGTATGTGAATACTTTTATTTTATCATTCCAGATATTCACTAAATGAACAGTATTTTGTCATTATTGAACCTTTTTGTGATATTTCCTGAGGTTTTTCGCGTTGAACCTCCCCACTTCCTCGTTAGTAAGGGTGTCTAGAATCTGATAACTGTTGTTCCCGTACACTCTGCCCAACTTGTAGGGGCCAATGTACAGGTTTCTGAATTTAGTGTATATTTTCCTCGCTACATCGGTTTTAGTGGACTTGCGTACAAGAACTAAGTCATTCTGTTCTAGAGGCGGGTTATAGCGCTTTCCTACATTTCATTTCTGCCATTTCTCCGCAGCATCCATCAGGCTTTCTCGGGCATTATCCACCCTTTCCTGCTCTGACGGTTCGGCAACCTTAGTGAGGAATTGTGTTATGTCGTCCCACGCTCTCTCTGGCTTTCTATTGTGGTGGACTAACATTGGAATGTCTCCTAAACTCTCGTGATATGTTGTTTTCAGACAAGTCTCCATCAGAGGTACATATTACACCCAACTGGGGTGATCATTAGAACAATAAAGGTGTGCGAATTTTGATACCTGGGACATAAGACATTCCGAGCTGTTGGACTCTGGATACCTGACACTAGGGAACACATGGCGTATTCCAAATCTCTGCATTGCAACCTTGAATTCCTGTGACGTGAACTGGGTTCTGTGATCAGATAGAATCGTTTCAGGCTTTCCAGCTTTCTTAAATACACTCTTCACTAAACGACTGATAACTTGAGCTGATGTGGCATTTTGCATGGGATCTAGGGTCACAAACTTTGAGAATACATCCACTGTAACAAGTAAGAACTAGTTACCCCTGGCACCCTTCGGACACGGCCCGAACAGGTCGCAGGCCATCAGTTCATGTGGTTTACAGGGAATAATAGCTCTAGGTTCCTCTTCGGAGATAGCAGATGGATACTTGCTTCTCTGGCAGCTATCACAAGATCTAATAACTCGCGCAACAGATTGACGCAGTTTAGGCCAGTAGAACGTTTCTTGAAGTGTTTTCATGGTCTTGTCCAAACCACCTTGGGCTATACTGCTGTGCGTTAACCAAATCAAAGGCACAATTAACTTTGGAGGCACTACTATTCTAAGCTTATTCTTGTACGTATCCACATATTTACAAACTACTTCTCTACAAAGAGCATGACGATCAGCACTTCGCCTGGTTGCAAGATAATTCTCATCCAAGTCATCCATGTAGCCTCTTAGATATATGTACATATGTCTGATTGGAGTGTGTCTTTTCTGTGACACAGCTAACTTGCGTAGCTTTTCCAGGGTCACCTCATCTCCCCCTCCAATTGTACAAGGTTTACCGCCAATTTGATTAATGGATTTCTTGAAAGAGCATCTGCAAGAAGGCGTTAAATTGCTGGATAAATAACGTCCATCGCCTCAGACGGTCACTTGACAGATCCGATTGGAGCATACATTGCAAAGCTCTGTGGTCAGTAAGAATTACTATTTGGTGTCCCAAAAGTATCTTTTTCCATACCTTCAGAGCTGAGACAAAGGCTAGAGCCTCAAGCTCTGTCGTGAAATACCTTTCCTCGTGAGGCCTCAATTTTCTGCTACAAAAATCGATGTAGTGTTTGTTTCCCTGTTCATTCTTCTGATACAGGACCACGCTCAAACCTACTCGGGAGGCGTCTGATTCTATGTAGAACGTGTGGCTAAATTCTGGATATTCTAACTTGCCACATTCCTTCAGCATAGTCTTCGCATTCTCGAAGGCCTGTTCAGTTAGATCCGTCCACTTCCATCGATTATTTTTCTTTAGCAGATCATATAATTGTGCCATGGTCACTGAGTATCCTGGGCAGTGACTACGCAAAAATTGACACATGCCTAGGAATTGGCGTAGATGTTATATTCTCTTAGGCCTAGGAAAATTCGCTATCTCATCGATCTTCTTGAGATTAGGATGGTAGCCGAATTGATCAAAAGTGTGACCTAAGAAAATGATTCTTTCCTTCATAAAATGACATTTGTCATAATTGACCTTTATATTGGCCTCACGGAGCTCTAGGAACAGTTTCCTAAGGTCTGCTAGATGTTCCTCAACATTAGCAGAAGCAATAATGAGGTCGTCAATGTAGCACGTGACACTGCGTTTTACCTCGTCAGACAATTTACTGTCAAGTGCCCTGATAAGAGCTGGACCACTGTTAATCATTCCGAATGGAACGCGACAGAACACGAAGGTTGTTTGTCAAACAGAAACCCTGTGTATTGCCTGCTGTCCTCAGTAAGCTCTACCTTATAAAATGACGCTGTCTGGTCTAGTACACTGAAGCATGCCTTATCTTTGAACTTTCTCAATAAATCTCTGATCTTGGGAGGTCGGTCCATCTCTAAAAATATGCGTGAATTAATTATTCTGGTGTCTAGACATAGACGTAACTGGCCATTGTTCTTCTTAACCACGGTAATCGGGTTCAAATATGATGAAGCTTGTTTCTTTATAATACCCTCTGCTTCCATCTTCTTGATGATTTCTCTGACCTCTTCATAGTACTTGTCAGGAATTGGAAAGAGTTTTGCCTGATAAGGAGTATCGTCGTTCAGCCTAATCTGGTACTTAAAATCCTTAATCAAGCCTGGCTTGTCGTCAAACACATTAGTAAATTCCTCGATAAAGTCACTAAATTCCTGCTCTATTTCAATAAATCCCTCGGCGTGAAGGGTATAATGCTCTCTCTCTCTCTCTCTCTCTCTCTCTTGCTCGACCTGGTTTATCATGTTCTCTAAAATTTCTTCTCTGACTAAGTTTTCTATATCCTCATCGGAATTAAAATTCTCGGATGCTATCTTCCTAATAGGTTTCTCCTGGAATTGTATTACCCTCTTGTCCATGTCTATAACCATTCTGGCTCGAGTGATAAAATCAATCCCCAGAATAATTCCAAAATGTATATTTTAATTACCACAAAAACATGTTCAAATATTCTTTCATTTATTCTGAACTTCAGCAGAATTAGCAGCTTGCATTTAATTGACTTGTCTTGGAACAAACCTCTGATTTTGACTGACGAAGCTGGTAATGTTACAAATTGCTGTTCCTTTTCTAATTTCATGAAGCAATCTTCATACATTAAAGAAATGACCGCTCCCGTATCAATAAGAGATTTACAATTCTGGTTTCCCACGGAGATTTCAATAATCGGTAGTTCAGCTTTGTTCTTGATTAATCCTTCATTTTCCTCAAATAACAGATCCTCATCTGTTACTTCGTAAACGTCCTGGATCACTATGTTAAATGTAGATGAATAAGATTTCAATTCTGTTGAGAATTCAAAATCGGAGTTTTTATCTTTTGGATGCCTTTCCTGTCTATCAGCTTCTTGGCTAGTCCCTGGTTCTGGTTCACTTTCTGTGTCTTTTCTTCTGTTATTTCTTTCTTCTCTCTTTTCCCTGTCTTTTCTAGACTGTTCCCTTTCTTCTTGGCTTTGATAGTTTTTATCTCGAAAGTTCTTATACCTCGAGTATCCTTGTTCGTTTCTTTCCTGCCTCGGAAAGTAACCTTGCCTTTCCTTGTTGCCAAATGTTCTACTATCAGCATTTTGGTTTTGATACCGGTTATATCTTTTCTGATACTGTTCTCTTTCTTGATTCCTATTTCCGAATCGATCGTTCCTGTCTCTATCTTGATAGGTCTATATCTATCCTGTTCTCTGTTGGACTTTTTTTTTTCGTGTAGCCTCCTGAGAGGCCGAGTGCAGGTCTTTCAAGTCGACGCCCGTGGGCGACCTGCGCGTCGGGATGAGAGACGGAATGGATGAAGATGAATGAAACTGGGCAAGGATGTGGAAGGAAGAGGCCGTGGCCTGTCAGAAGGTACCGTCCCAGCATTTGCCTGGTGTTGAAAATGGGAAACCACGGAAAACCATTTCAAGGACGGCCGACGGTGGGGCTCGAACCCTCGCGTCTACCGAGTCAGCAGAGAGCTTGGCCCCATGACCTAATGCCGCGCTTTAGCGAGCATAGCCACTGCTGTCGGTTCTGTTGTACTGATACGATATATCTTGTCCCTTATAGTACCTGGATTGGTAATTCCGGTAATGTTCTCGGTTATTCCTCGAGTCGTACCGTTGATCGTTGTATCTGTTACTTCTAATGGTACCTACCCATTTTGACTGATTCTGGTTCGATCTTGCTGTCTGTTGGGTTCTATCCATCACCACAGCGTTCACTCTCCTAGCTTCCGTTCATCCGCTTTTGACTATCGTCAGTGGAATAGATGTGTGATCTAGCCTACGGAGTAAATCGTCCATAGTGGCTAAATCCGCTACCCCAGACGAAATTATGTTACGTCTGACCTCCATTGGCAACTGACCCGATATTGTTTCCTGAATTTCCTCCTGTGTCAATGGGGGTTGAAGGAAACGAAGACGGGCTAACTGTGAAGTGAAGAACTCTGAATAGCTAGTCGGACCAGTACTACTATACTTTCTAGAGTATATTTCAGCTCTCACAGCGTGCTGAACCTCAATGGACCAAAATGGTTTAATGAACGATTCAGGGAACAGTCTAGTAACTTTGTGTGGCAATGGCCTACACGACTCAATTGGGGGTTTGTTTGCGAGTCCAGGCCAGTGGCAAGCAAAAGGGGTGCGGGCATGGAAACTGCCTCGCCAGCTGGAGGGTCTGGCGCACCTCCCCCTCCGCAGAGCTGCTCCTCCAGAGTGCGAAGACACGTCCCGATGATAATCATCATCTGGCAAAGAAATTACGTAAATTATAGATGTCGTACATTTGACTTCCCTTAAATGGTGGAGGTTTGGGACACCTGCTTTATGAGATTTGGGCTAAAAATGGAAAGTATAAAATTTGGAAGTCCGAGGTTTAGTTTCTGCTTATACATTTTTTCCACGGATATGTTAGCTACCATGCTAGGCAAATACTACAATGAAACTTAACTTCACGTTTTCTGGTATATTTTCAAGCCTTGCTCCAAATTACAGTTACACAAGCTACTGCAGACACCGCGATGGACAGACTACAGACGATATCCACTTTGTATGTATACGGAAGTGTCGAGGACATTCACTCCAGTCTCTAAAAACTGAGCAAACCCTTAACGTCACAATTCTCATGATGAGATGAGCCTGGCACACAGTGTCCAACTTCTCCTCTACTGCATGTATCTTTCTCTCCGCGAGGTCTGGCTGTACCACACCTAATCCTGTGTGACCTTAGCTGGCAATGTTTCGACTCATTGCATATCTACCCGAACTTATCTGTTTCAACTCGGCTAAGCTCAACTCAACCATACTCTGACGTAAATAATGGAATTTGATCGGAGGACCTCAGATTCACTGAGTGCAGAGCTATGGTGGAACACGCCTATCCAAGCTCCTTACCAACATTTAAATCCTGCGTGGCAGAACCATGATCGGAAAACGCAACTTATAAACTGCTAGGAATGTTAAATATATATATATAAGGACAATGCCAGGTAGATACAAAGAAACGTATGTGATATTGTATGTTGGTTCATAATGTGTAATGACTCACAGCAGTAACTAGTGGGGCATAATACTTTGGAAAATATATTTTATGTTGTATTTTACTCCTCTATGATGAGACGCAATGTCCGTAATTAACGAAAGCTCAAAGCACCTCACTACTAACTGGCATCACCTACTACTCTGTACATTTCATTTCACATAGGCCTACTTACAGTGATTCTATTTGAGACTGCCAGCCTCTCCTCTACTTGCTTGAGAACTTGAAGGATAAATCAAATTATCAGAGCTATTTCGAGTTTCAAGATGTCTCTATAATAAAAATCTGAAGGAGCTCGTCTAATGTAATTTGAGACAGACATTCGCAATATTTCCCTGTGCATCGAGTAATTGAGAAGTGCTTCGAGAGGAATATAAATTTTTGTCTTTGAGAAAGAATGGAGACGATGCCTGTTCTGATGGATACTGATATCAATGGAAACAACTTACAGATATCAACGTGTTTTTTCAGATTTTTCGGACTGTACTGAGAATTGCAGCTTGAGTACATAATCTACATATAAGGGGTGTACCGCAATCAAACTCTCAGATCTTATGAATGACGTGCTGCTGTGATTATATTAGTTATGGTGGTGATATGAAAATTTCTCGTACCTTGGCTTGTTGCTAAATACGTGTCGCTGCAGTTAAAACTAAATTTTTGAACTGTGGGGTTCATATAATCTACAGAAGTATGGTACAGCTAATGAATTACATGCTTGTTAGAGTTAAGGTGTGACGTGCCGAATATGAACATGTTATTCGAATGGAGTATACGGTGTTACAGATGTATTATGCAGTGCTATGGCTCAGAAATGCATAGGTTATGCGACAGAAATGGAAGTGCACGCATTGGAGTAAAGCACTGACATCCCTTACGCTTGGTTGTTTTTCATAAGATGTGCAATGTTATTATAAAACTTCAATGGTGCCTTAATATACGCAGTAGCAAACAAGACCAAAGATATCGAGTTGCATTTCTATCATTGAAATCCGTGCATAATGGATTGGCATAATTTAAGAAATAAATAAAACTTACTTTGATATACAACCCTTTCAAATCACAATAAGCTTCCATTGAAAATATAATTGTTCATATCATGTTTAGTTCCGGGTAGTAAACAGAGTAAGCTGATATATTCACAGTGCAGCGGATTTCAGTAATCCGAGATATATATAACATGATATATCTGGTCGTAGTAATTCATTAGAAGCTACTTTGCAGGGCGGCTAGTTAGGAAGAAGAATGCTTGGACTATTTACTTGCTGACTTCCGTTCTGTAACCAGTTCTTTCCCTTTGCCTATTTGCCTCAACACACCCTGGCCTTCAAACAAAAATCTCTTTAACTCATTTCGCGGAGATTTCATTGACGTCTTTTGTATAAATAATCTCCAGTTCACGTCTGCTCGTTGCGCAGTAGCTAGAATTCTTGCCTATCACCGCGGAGGCCTGGGTTCCATTCATGGCTCTGCCAAGAAACTTAATTCTGAGGGCTGGAACAGGGTCAACTCAGCCTCGTGAAGCAAAACTGAGAAGAGGAGGGTTAGATTACCATTTAAGCCATCCTGGAAGTGGTTTTCCGTAGTTTCCCACTTCTACTCCTGGCGAATGCCGGGATGGTTCACAACTGAAGGCCACGGCCGGTTCCTTCCTAATCCTGACCTGAATTGCAGAAACTCACTAATTCAGTCATCACAATAACAAAAGTTATCATACAAAATACAACACTCACCCAAGTAGGCCTACACGGGGATAAATGACCACGATTTCCAAGCCCCTCAATTGAAACTACTCTTCTTTTCACACTGCCATGCACCTCTTCACTCAGTCAACTTATTGCCTCCAATCGAATTCCACTTTATATTCATCGTTACTGAAGACCGGTACTATTTCCTCACTTTATAGCCTTCTACTATAAAATTTTCACTGCAGTGGACATTGAAATTCAATATAGCCTACTCATGTTGGTTGGTTACAGTAAAATATTGTATGATTTCAAACCTTCCTCAATCAGTTCCGTTTTAGAGGCAGATAAAGGCAGAGTAGAGCACCGGGAACAGAGAATCAGTCTCCTAGTCTAAATGAGAAGAAACGGGACTCTTACAACGCATTTATTGAGGCAATGCATTTTTATTATATCTAACACAACGCTTTCCTTACGAGGCTTGTAAAACAGCACGGCTGTAATTAACTAGAACTGAGTAGTTGCGAGGGCCTTGATAATACTACGCCCACTCATAAATGTGTTCTTGCATTACACTAGGCTACTAGAGGTAATTTAAAAACTCTGAAACTACAGTAGAAATCAGAGTACTCTTCCGTACCTGCTCCTGTTTATCTCTCTGCTTACTTAACACTTGAATGGTAGAGGTGTTTCATATCTTTATGATCAACGCACGTATTAGCTTCTTATACTACCAAAGACTGTATACTCTTCGTTTCCTCTCTGACATAGGTCTAGCCACGTTGTGGCCTTACACAGAGATACACATCCACACGTAATAAAATACGTTGTGACTTTATTTTCAAAGATTTGAACATGAACATCTACAATTTATGAGGTGTATTATTAAAAAGGAAACCGTCTTCACCGAAAATGGATGCCATTTTGCAATTGTAATGAATGTTTGATTCTGTGTCCTGCCAGTCGCTGGATCAGGTGTAGACGAATAATGAGTTTATAAACTGACGCGCTAGAGGAGTTGGAAAATTGAATCTCGTGGCTTCTCTGTACCTAAGCAACTGCGGAGCTCATTACGTCTTTGATGGGTGACTACGTGACTACGTCTACAGATGATCCAGCGACTGGCAGGACGCAGAATCAAACATTCATTGCAATTGCAAAATGTCGAGGGAAAGAGTTCATTTATCAGCATGATTGGATGTCTTACAAATATTGAACCTAATGCACGTCAGACAGAAACAGGGAAACTTCGAGCTAAATATATTTCCTCCTCTGTCCAGGTCGGATTCAACTGTCAAATTTAAATATTCATTGCTACAAATCTATTCCGAGGAGGTAGAGGTTCCTTGTTTCCTTTTTATCCTCAAGCTAAATAATACATGGTCATCGGTCCGTGTGCTAAACCTGTACGAGAATACTATCGACATATTAATAGTCTATAATTACTGTGTATACACCGATGTGTTTCTAAATAACCAACTCTACGGAAAGTAAAAACCCCCCAAAACTTGGATAAGGTATCAGAGCAGAAGTTTATTGGACTGCGTGTCGGTAATTCCCAATGAAAGTGATGCTCACACTATACACCAAAAGAAGAACAACTTCTCTTGGCTTAAATAATACTCTCCTTACTTGGCTATAGAAGAGCGTTGAACTATTTCTCACTTATTTACTGGGTCTTCATTCTCATACAAACGTGTTCATATTGAGATAAGCCTTTTCGAAATATTTGGTAGACCTGTTTCCAGTCCGCAAAGCACACGTAAAGCACCCATCAAAGACGTAATGAGCTCCGCAGTTGCTTAGGTACAGGGAAGCCACGAGATTCAATTTTCCGACTCCTCTAGCGCGTCATTTTATAAACTCATTATTCGTCTACAGCTGAACCAGCGACTGGCAGGACACAGAATGAAACATTCATTGCAATTGCAAAATGTTGAAAGAAATAGTTCATTTATCAGTTCATTTATTTATGTCTTACAAATATTGAACCTAATGCACGTCCGACAGAAACAGCGACCTGCCACCAATACTACAAACTCCTTTACTCTTGTGGGGTTTGAAGCCATTTTATCAGTGTTGCTTTAGTAAACAAGAGTTTAGTGCTTTTCAGTCGGTCAACACGAATGTACTCAAAAGAGCTGGGTTATGCCCTAATCCTGAAATAAATTACGTGAGATTAATAAATCTCATGTAATTTACAATCTCATGTAATTTATTTCAGGATTAGGGCATAACCCAGCTGTTTTGGGTACATTCGTGTTGACTGACTGAAAAGCACTAAACTCTTCCTCCTTTACTCTACTGGACAGTGTGTTAGGGGTAAGCATGTAGTGTTACATCTAGACTGTTTTATTTATTAATTATTAATTAAAATTAATAATTATTATGTATTTATTATTTGTTATTGACTATTGATTGTTAATTATTAATTATTTATTTTTTAATATTTATTATTGATTATTTATTATTTATGATTTATTATTTATTATTTATTATTTATTATTTATTATTTATTATTTATTATTTATTATTTATTATTTATTATTTATTATTTATTATTTATTATTTATTATTTATTATTTATTATTTATTATTTATTATTTATTATTTATTATTTATTATTTATTATTTATTATTTATTATTTATTATTTATTATTTATTATTTATTATTTATTATTTATTATTTATTATTTATTATTTATTATTTATTATTTATTTATTAAACAATAGGAATGTACACAGGCATATACCCTATTACGTTCCTTTTTGACACATTAAGTTCATAGATAGCAATTAAAAAAAGATAGAGAAAAGAGCACCCAGTATTCCAGGAAAGAGGAATTCAATAATAAATTAGATTGTAGTATCAGCTGCCTTGACCTGCCTATTGAATGAGTGCCATTGAATGTGCGAAGAGTAATGCAGGACATACAACAGCATATTTTTTGGTGTATACATAATTATAGAAATCATCTGTTATAAAATATGTCTTGGTGCGATTATGAAGTCTACCGTATCGGAGGTGAAACGTAGTCTATATGGATGGGGAACAATAGCCCGAGGCTATGTGATGTGGTTAGCTTGTCAATGTGGCGACTACACAAATGATACAATACCCTATAGTTAAATAATGTTATGTACACTTACCTGGTATTTGAATCCTAAGTACTATAAGGCATCGGTGATCAGTGAGCTAAAACGGATTACTTGCCACATTGAAAATCTAACCACGTTACAATGGACCACCAGATTAACTAGGAGTGGTTGAATTAGATTCATAAACAGCAAAATAGTGCAGACTAAATCGTGCCTGAAGTTCGTCACAATAAGAAGTCAATAGATCATAGGTTAACATAAATAAACTACATTCATAATACCTCAGCAACTGAAGAAGAGCTTCAAACCAAATGAACAATAATATCTGTGAATAAGGTTGACACGTTATAGAATTTTTGCAACGTTTTATAATCAAAATATTGTATACAGAGTGGTTCACCAGCCGCTGAAATAACGTTTCCCCCGATGGTCAATATTCCTCTGCGCCCTGCCTGTGCGTCAGCAATGCAATTGAGCCATGGGTCTAGTAAAGAAACAAGTAGTTCCGTGAAAAACTATACATCTTATTTTCATATATCCTACTTATGTTAATTGCCTCTATCAACATACAAAAATTCCGTTTGATTGCTGTGATAGATTCGTAGATATTGAGAACCGTCTAAATAGTTCGGATGGTCAGCATGATGGATTTTTATATATGTAGGTCTTAGATTTATGTACTATTACATGAAGATTATTGTGTAGGGATGGTATTCAAACTTCAATCGCATAATAAGGATACAGGAAATGAAAAACATATTTTAAAGTTTCGCACAGCAGCCATCTTGTAGGTATGAAAACAATTGAAATAAATGAGATGCCTGTGGATTAAAATTTGTATAAGCATTTAACGTAGCAAGTTTTACTGCGCTCGGATGGTTCAATCGCGAGAAACGTCTATTTAAATATATATATATATATATATATATCATAGATCAATAGATACTGAGAACCGTCTAAATATTTAGGTTGGTCGCCATGTTGAATTTTTATATATGTAGGCCATAGGGTTATGTACTATTAGATGACGATTTTTGCGTAGGTTCATTATTCAAACGTTCACTTCGATCGCATGATTAATAATCAAGAAATTAAAACTTAATTTTAAAATTGCGCACACCCGCCATCTCGAGGTTATGTGGACAAAGAAACTAAGTTGGATGCCAGTGCATTTCAATGTGTATAAACATTTACTGTACCATATTTCACTGCGCTCAGATTGTAAAATCGCTAGAAAAGTCTATTGAAATGTTTCACCTTCGCTTGGCCGCCATGTTTTTTGAATTTTACAGGTTTTTAGAAGTCTCTTAGCTGAACTTCTGGTAGTACCCTTTATCACCGTACAACATATCAGGGTGATATCAGTAACAGTTTCGGAGTATAGAATGCCGGTGAAATATTTCGCACAGCCGTTATCTTGAGGTTATGTAGAGAATTGAACTAAGTGATATGCCAGTGCATTATAATGTGTTTTAATATTTTACATATCAAGTTTCATTGCGTTTCGATGGTTACATCGCGAGAAAAGTCTCTTCAAAATTCAAAATTCGCTTGTTCGCCATGTTCGTTTTGTAGTTAACAGGTTCTTGAAAGTCTTATAAGTGACATTTTAATAGTGCCTTTATCACCGTACAGAATTTCAGGGTGGCATCGGTAATAGTTTCGGAGATATAGAATGCCCTGGATATTATTCGCACATCCGCCATCTTGAGGTTATGTAAAAATTGAACTAAATTGGATGCCAGTGCATTACAATGTGTATAAAAATTTGCTGTACCAAGTTTCATTACGTTTGGATGGTTAAATCGCGAGAAAAGTCAATTTAAAAGTTTCAACTTTGCTTGGTCGGCATGTTCGTCTTGTAGTTAACATGTTTTTGAAAGTCACATAGGTGAACTTCTAGTAGTGCCTTCTAGCACCGTACAAAATTTCAGGGTGATATCAGAAATATTTTCGGAGATATAGAATGCCGGTGAAATATTTCGCACAGCCGCCATGTTGGATTGGTGAGACGTAATAAAATTTTAAGGGCACGGTCGAGGTCGGCCGAAATAGTACTATGACGTTACCAAGTTTTAATTGAAATCGCTCCATCCGTTTAGAGGTGATTAGGGTTGGAGTCACACACACTCACACGCACACACACACGGACAAAAGGTGATCTCATAAGCCTATAAATCAGTAAAATTCAACGTACTCTTTACAGGAATAGGCCTACATAGTAAGTTAATAAATATGGCAATATGACTTTGTAGGTGTGGCTTAGTATTACATCCCCTCTAAAATAGAGCACTGGCTGTCTTTCAAAGAAGTACGCCTACTGCTGGATTCGAAGCACCATTCTACCCGATCTAATCCACCATGTACGGCAGGAACTTTACCGATTCAGCCACAATAACAACGCTGATATCGCGCGCTGCACGTGTACATTATTAGTTACATTAGTCATCCCACGTCGAACGTTAATGTGCATGTCATATTTTATGGTGTTGAATTAACTTTCTACTATAACACATCACGTAGCGTAACCTATTACCTTGACCGTATTACGTGTATGTGTGTTCTTTCACGGAGCAATAAATCACATATTAATAGAATTGTTCTTAGTATACGCCGCGGAAATCCTCATGGTCGTTTTAAGCAGGTTATGCCACGGCCGGTACTTTGACGTTACTGAGTTTGATTGAAATCGCTCCAGCCGTGTAGAAGTTATTAAGGGGGAAAATCACACACACATACGCACACACACACACACGGACAAAAGGTGATCTCAAAAGCCTATTTTTTCATAAAGCCTGGAAGTGTTTTCTGTGGATTTCCACTTCTACTCCAGGCTAATGCCAGGACGGTTTCTAACATAAGACCACGGCCGCCTCGTTCCCAACCCTCACCTTAATTGCTAATACACACATTAACACAGAACCCACTCTAATGCAGGTTATCAGATAAATTATACACACACCCAAGTATTTGGGGCTAAATGACCGCGATATTTTAGCCCCTCAAATTGTAATGATCCCAAATGTTGACTAGGATTTATGGATCTTGCTTATTATTATTATTATTGTGTTTTGAAAATAGATCGGTATGTGCATGGAACAGCCTACCGTGTTCCCTGAAGGCCAGCAACAATAATGCCGTTCAGTTCAAGAGGAAGCTGCGGCATTATTTGTTCATCAAGTAGGTTGTTCCTCATAAATTATGCCCCGTTTCTTTGTTGTGCTAGTGTTTACTGTGTATCTCCATTTGCAATATTTATGTGATCTCTTCTCTTGTTTTCCTGCCTTATCCTAAATAAGTTTACCATCCCTCTAGTGTATACTGTAAATAATTTATCATTGCTCGGTTCTCACTAATTGCCATCTTGTGTACATATGTAAATATAATCCAGTATATATAGTGGGGGCTCTGACGCATCCCGAATGCGAAGTGGGGCTTTGCTCTTTTCAGAGACTCCCTTCAGTGTAATGTAAATATAGTGTAAGGCACTGATGAATAAATATGAAAGAAAATGAAATGAAATTATTATTATTATTATTGATTTTATATTTTATAATTTCTGATCGCGTGTAATGTGTATGAATATAATTGATATGTCTGCTATCATAGAAAATATTATACACTTCTATAAACATATTATTTTTACGTATCTTAATTCGATTTGGAGACAGTATTTAATTGGAAATAACGTAAGATTTAATACATGAGTATTATTTCATAAGGAATTTTCCTACTGCAGGTAAGAAAATAATAGATTACATCTTACAAGAGAATAAACGGGCTTAACATTCCTCAACCACAATAAATACGTATTTTGGAAGGAAATATTACTACATGGTGAAACGTATGACTAACTAGGGATTTTAAAACACGTCAACTAGACAATGAATACGTGACCGGGGAACGAGCAGGGAGATTTGGAGAGTGGAAATTTCCCAGATTATCACTCAGCTTGGATTGGCTACTTCGCCCTCAAACCCTAGCCTACAACCAGGCGTAGTGAATATTCGAAAGGCGCGCGGAATCAGAAACGCCTATTTTACTAATGGGAATTATCGAGTTGCGTCCACCAATCAACGTGGGTATAATGACTGATGTCACGAACTTTCCTAACCACGGACTTGCCTATCGAAGAATGGGAGAGTGTGGAGTTCTCTAAAAGTAATGTTCAACGTAGCGCAGTGACTTTAATATTTTGTCCGGAAGGACTAAAGACATTTTGAATATTTCAAAGACTATTCATGTGACTTTGAGAGACTCTTTACTTAGTATGTCCAGTGGACAAGTACTCTGATTATTCATATATCACCCGTAACTCAGAAACATCTATCTGAGTTACACTACATAGAAAAATAACTAGTTTGGATTGTCACTAGATCATTATCATAATAAATTCAGAAATGAACTTCAGTTCGCATCAGTTGAAGTCAAAGACTTTGAATTTTCAGTCAATGAGCTATGATATGGTTTTGAATTGACCAGATACATAGCAATGATTATAGGAATTTCAATTCCATCATCAATATCAACAATCTATTAAATTTCATCGATCCAGCATAATCAACAATTTTCCGAGGATCATCGAGATCATCATTCCATCTCCACGATGCAACAGCAGCAACAATCAACGATGAAGCGAATCTACACGGTGAGAAACGGATATAGTTATACTCAAGTCAATTTGATAATTATTTATGGCAATTTAATTTCAAGCTTTTATTATTAATTTAACTTAGATACTCCTCCTTAGTCGAACTAGGCCATGTAATTCAGTCAAGTCAGTAAATTTACTAAGAATATTTTAGTATTATTATCCATATTTTCGATTTTTCTTTCACAAGTTGTTTTTTAATTAATAAATTCATTTTAAATTCAATGAAGCCTCCGTGGCTTAGGCGGCATCACGCCGGCCTCTCACCGCTGGGTCCGTGGTTCAAATCCCGGTCACTCCATGTGAGATCTGTGCTGGACAAAACGGAGGCAGACAGGTTTTTCTCCGGGTACTCCGGTTTTCCCTGTCAAAATTTCATTCCAGCAACACTCTCCACTATTATTTCATTTCATCCGTCATTCATTTAATCATTGCCCCAGAGGAGTGCGTCAGTCCTCGGCAGCCGGCACAGTTCATATCCTCGCCGCTAGATGGGGGCTTCATTCATTCCATTCCTGACCCGGTCGGAGACTGGAAGCAGGCTGTGGATTTTCATTTCATTTTAAATTCAATGCTAGGTTTGTCGTCTTTTATAGTTAGTAGTTACTATGAGGCATCCCTAACTTCGGAAGTGAATACTGGTGGCTTGGTCGACTTAGTCACGCCACGAGCTGGGATAACATGTCCTTGTTACTCTCCTTTAGGTATTATCAATATTTTTATCATACAAATTTGGTTCGCTATTGTTAATAGTGACCTGGCGTTCGACAACACATTTAAGGTATTTATTTTCAACAGCTGTGGAGGCCCGACAAAATCATTACTTTTGTCGCCCAACTGTGCGACGTATTGTTGTTAGTTACTGCCAAACCATTACAAAACGAAACAACAACAACATATCGAAGGAGATTCTGTTCGCCAGTACTCTCATCGAAGTTTACGTATTCCTGAGAATTTCCCTTGGTATTATTTTGTTATTAAATACTAACAAAAAGAAGACAACTCTATTTGGCGTGGTCATATTAAGATGTTTCGTGTAATACCGAATTTGAGCACTACCTTTCCTGTCCAAACGTAAGGTGGTGTTATTCGGAGCTGTGAGCGTTTTAATAATGCATTATATTTGAGGGACGCCTCCGTGGTGTATTGTTCAGTGTGCTTAACTGCCTCCTCGGAGGTCCGAGGTTCGATTCCCGGCTCTGCCATGAAATTTTAAAAGTGGTATGAGGACTGGAACGGGCTCTACCCAGCCTCGGGTGGTCCAAATGAGTAGAGGGGTTTCGATTCCCACATCAGCCATCGTCGAAGTGGTTTTCCGTGGTTTCCCACTTCGTCTCCAGGCAAATTCCGGGATGGTACTGCCCCCGTAATTTGAATTATATTGAGACCACGGTGGCTGTATTGGAAAATATGAAGAAAGTTATGGCTGACATAGTTGTGACGTGGATATCTATGACGTAAGCACGGATGACGCAGACTTTATGCAAGTAGGCTGCTTGAGCTGAGATTCTTGGTGACGTCATAATTTTGTTCGAGAAAGATCTGAGATTTACGACGCAGTCGCAGGGAAACATGGAATTGTGCTGAGGAAGAAGTTACGCGATTGGAGGAGAGACTCAAACCAATGAACGATAGTTAGGAGGAAGACGGAGATTACTGAAACTATCATATTTAATTACTTTTGGAATGCAGAATTGTGGAAGTCTATTTTCAGTTATGGCATTGATTTGGAATTTTGAAGAAATTATTTTTGAGTTTTTGAAATTTGAAAATCCGTCAAGTATTGCCAAAGTTAGAACTTCTAGCGATGACGGAGAAACAAGCTGTGGAAGGGATGGATACGCCCCTTAAGAAGTTGATAAAAGGTCTTGCACAGCAGAGAGGAGCTCTCATAGCTCATATATCAGTTCTGATACCGCATATATATTGCTGATGTTATAGTCGTTTTCGAGTGATAAAGTGAAACAAGTCGTCTTTAGCGTGTGGTAAAGCCAACCGCATCGAACGAGCTTCGAGCGTGCCGCAGTTCCATTTTACGGTATTTGAAACTAGGCGAAGTTGAAACGCACTCATTTTCAAGTCTACAAGTTAACATATCAAGAGTTGACTAATGCCTTTAAGCTACTTCTATTGTGCAGTACTATATTAAAGTGTGTAGAAAGGTTGAACATTTTCAAGATTATAATTCGAAAGATATTGGCATTTTAAGACGGCAGACAAAAGTGATTTTCTCGCCATCTGAGAAGCACTTTTAAAATATATCACATTGTACGCTACGGCTGACACTGGTATTGCAACAGTGCTACTACATATTGCTTTTGATAATATAACGCTGCATTCTAACATGGAACAAAATAATATGGCAGTTCTTTCAACTATTATAACGGAAGTGGAGATGGAAGACTAAGGACTTTAATGCAATTGGGACATATATCGATGGAGTGAATTAACAGCATGGAACTTCGCTAATCGTCTTTCTACAAAAGCGAGCATGTAGTGAACATCCAACTACACTCATGCATCGTTGTCCAACGCTGAATTATATCAAATGGCAGTGGAAACATGTTCATACTCCACAAATATGAATATTTCTACGGAAATTACTGCAATAAACTTCATGGCGAATTACTACCAGACCTTCAGGAACTATCAAGAGAGGCCAGGGTGGACCCGGCTCACACAGAAGAGTTTTGCCAGAAGGATGTCTATCGTATACACGGAGCAGTGCGATTTCCGGAGGAGGAAGCAGTTTGATTCTCCGAGGGCGCTGATTCCAGGTTCGAGGATGGAGCACATCTTTTTGGTGAAATGGATCCATCACCAGTCTTCTTTGGAAGATTTTCCTCTGGAACTTCAATCAACAGATAAGGTAGTCGTGAACGTTTCTTGTTTTATTTGAGCCATTTAGCGATGTCTGAGCAACCATTTTTCCCATATTTTTGTCCCATATATATTTTGCCCCATTTTCTTGCCTGATAATTCTGTACTCAGTACACTTCGATGAGTTATGCCTTCTTCTACGATTTATTAAGACATTGTTATGTCATTGGCAGATTTAAATAATTTTTGGATCAGTTGAGACTGACAATTAATATTCTTTCAGTAATTTGCTTATTTTTGTAGTCACGATTTGACTGTAAAGTTAATGATTTTCTATGGCAGATTTGAATTCAGACAGCGTGTCACTTTATTAAAGTAATTCTTTTCAGTAAATTACTTTGACCAATTTTCTGTCATCCTCAAGAAAGAAGAATAATTAAAAGATTTTAGAGCGTTAAAATCTATTTCTGTATCGACGATCTTGGAAATACTAGTCGTTATATGAACATGATTGCAACATAGACATTTATCGTCAGTTATCGTCATTACCATTGCATTATAGACAATTTTATGAAATATGAACTTTAATCACGATTTATTGAATACACTATAGTAATGAACATTTGATAGGAATTTTTCTCAATACTAGATTGGAACAATAATGTTTGCATTCCACAGTCTAATTGTATCCTATTCGACTATTTTGCAGTTTAGATGAATTTTGTTTGAAGATAGTATTTTTATAGTATATTACTTAGGAGATATTAATCTCAATTTGATAGACCAGAGAGGCGTGTATAATCGTATTTGCTATTAAATTTATTTTTGTGATTGGCAAATTTTTACTTCATATCGATTCATGAATGAAACCCACGAAGGTTAAATAAATAACAGTTTTGAAACAATTAATGAATATAAGAATTTTTAAAGTGGAACTATGGATGTATAATCGTTAGTTCAGTGGACATGTAAAAGTCGCTGATGAATAATGCCCTTGAATAATTGAAGGAGGTTCCCACAGTAATATTAATGAAGTTGAGGAGATTATAAGTGGAGGTTTTGTGTATGGATTATGGAAGATTTTTATGTCATATATATCGAAATATATGATGAATTCTGGGCCTATTTTTGCAACTTTGTGCATTTGAGCGAAGTATTTTTCCGCTGAGTTTATTGTCCAGGTCCTTTGAAAATTAATCATGTGAAATTACTGTTATAATTAACAAGAGTGTTAAATAATTTGAGATAACGATTTTGAATGGAGGTTACCGTCAATAATAATAATAATTATTATTAAAACTTATTAAACCTGGATTTATAACACTTAAATATAACTAACCTTCATTGGTCGATTATATTAACCTGATTTGAGTAATTATCAACCGGATAAACGTGTGGTTTAATGTATTTCTAAAATAAATAAATAAATAAATAAATATAAATATTGTAAATAAATTATGTAATTATCTTTAATAATAATTGGAAATGAAAGGAATTAAGAGAGGCGTGTATAGATGTTTCAATTGTCATTTGACAATATTATAAACAATTTGTAATTGTTATAAACAATTAATGAGCATTTGTTATAAACATTAAGAGTTTTGTTAATGTACTCTAAAGAACGCTAATTATACAAGTGGATTATACCATTAAACAAGTTTTGGGATTATTAGAGTAATCCAGTAACATTTGATTGAAGCATTTAAAGATTTGCGTGTTAATATTTGAGTTGAGTTGAGGACATTTAAAGCGTTTGAAATGGAGCTAAGCTCTGAAGTTACGAGCATATGCTAGCACTGCCCGAACAGGTGGGCCCGTTTGACGATGTGGGCATGCGACATAATGTAGGGTGGATCGCAGCTGGCCTGACAACTGTATGTTAGAGGCCAAGGCCGATTACACAACAGGCCTGCAGTTATAAATAAAGTGTGATGTTTATGAAAGAGGAAAACAATTGCTACGTGTCTTGTCCCAATTCCCTCATCCATTCCAAGTGTATTACTATTATTACGTTCTTTATAAGCAAGTGAATGATAAAATTTTGTATGTAACGTCTACCAGTCCTACAGGAGGACATGATTATATTGACAATGGCTTCTGATTGCCACGTGTATTTTGTTGAGTTTTTGTTAAAGTCATTCCCTTTGTGTGAAATAAATTATTGTACAGTTTAAAGTTTCTTGTCTTCGTTTTGGTTCATTTTAAATATTATGGTGGAGGTTATTGTGTGGGCATACTTTAAGTGATCCAGTTGGCAACCCATTCCCGAGATTAATTTGAAGAGGTAAGTAAAGGTAAGTATGAACCCCCGTATATTTTGGTGTGTTCCACAATAATTTCTCGTTAACTGCTGTGCTCTAATCTCGGTAGTATCTGTCAGTGCCATTTTCATTGATGTAGCTGTGCCGGTGCGTTTGATTATTGGCAATCCGATTGAGGGGGCGGATATCTGACAGCCTACTATCCGGATTTACGGGGACAGTAGGATTGGCGCCGCAATTTCGTGGGGCACGATTAGCTCGATTGGCACGATCAGCAAAACATTGGATTACCAAGTTATTGCAGTAGAATTGGCACCGCAATTTTGTGGAGTGTTCGAATAACATTGGATTACCAAGTTATCGATGTCAATGGGATTGTGAAGACTCAAATAAAGAGGTTGATTCATTGTTAGATGTCTTGGCCAATTGTAGAATTTGAGAGTGTGATTATATAGGGATTAAATGTTGTGTTGTATTAGGAAAATTACACTCAGAAAAGATCAGATCTTATACAACTTGAGAGAGGTTAAATAGGCTGGAAACTTAGAAAAATCGCCTATGATCTGGAATCTTATTTTATTTGACCGGCTTATGACATGTTTCGTCATATTAAAGATAAAATTAAATTATTTGGATTGTAAATGTAAATTATTTGTGTTAGGATATTTTAAAATGAACCAAAGAAATTTGAACATGTGCTTGAGTTTGTTTCAACATGAAGTGTCTACGAAGGTTAATTATAAGGTAATTATAAGTTAGATTTAAGACAGAAAATTGCTCAAACTTATATATGGTGAAAGATGTTGCTCAGATGTTGTTATTTTGCTCTGTTTGATGTATGTCCCTAAAGCAGTTTATTTTTGAATAATATTGAAATGGCAGATGAGAGTATAAGAAAGATGTTAGAGGAGATGGAAGCTAGGAATGTTAGTTGAATGCAGGAAATGGAAGCTAGGAATACTAGTCGAATGGAGGAGAATTCTAGTAATATGTCTGCTAATTTGAAGGCTAGCATGAATGAAAGTGTAAAGCAGATGCTGGATGAAAATCTGAAAGTTCTTCAGACCAGTTCTGCAAACTTAGAAAATGATATGTCGCGTTTACAGATCAGTACCCAGGGAATCGAGAATGCTGTAACTGACATGCGCACAGACGTGTCCAATGTCCATAAAGATTTATCCAATGTGCAGAAAGACGTTTCTGATGTTAAGACTGATGTTTCTAAGGTACAGAAAGATCTTACTATGTTGAATCTTGATGTTGCTAATGTCCGGGGTGATATTTCATGTGCTAGAGCTGAAGTAATTGTTGTTCGGAACGATGTTGCTACTGTACAAGATAAAGTTGAACAGGTTCAAAGAGAGAGTATAAATGTTCGAACCGATGTGTCAAATGTTCAAGTAGACATTAATAACATTCATTCAGATGTAAATGAGATGCAAAGCGACATAACTAAGATACAAGTAGAAGTTAACACTGTTTTTGTAGATATTGCTAAAGTTCAAACTGATGTTAATAAAGTTAGAGAAGAAATTGAAACTTCAAAAACACTTTGTACTCGTAACATTAGTGCTTTAACAACTAGGTTAGTTGACGAGTCTGTTAGGACAACAGCTTCTTTAGCAGGATTAAAGTATGATGTAGAGGTCATGAGAACCCAAGTATTAGATCATAATCGTTTACTTAAGGAAGACATCGAAGTAGATATTGCGGAAATGTTAACTGCAAATGTAACGGTGTGGAAAGATGAATGGAACAGGTCAAGTGGGGAACATGTAACTCAGATTCAGGAACGAATTGAAAGAAAACTTGCCAGTACACAAGTAGACATTAATAATGAGGTAGTGCAAATTAGGAAAGATTTGAGTATAAGGATGGATTCGCTATCCGAAAAGCAGGTAGAGGATAGAACGCAAATAGGTCAGGACGTGCAAGCATTAAAATCCGCGTTAGAGGAACAGATTCATAAGGTTGTCTCTGATGTTAATGAAACTACGAGCAAACTTCAGAATTTGAAACTAGGAGAAGCCAGCATGATGGAAACCTATAAAGAAGAGTTAATCAGAAAAGTCATCACGGAAATCACGGATAAGGATCCAGAAGGCTTGACTGGTGACGATGATAGGAATTACGTCAGACGATGTAACCTCGCTACAGAAGAGAGAGATATTAGTCCTGAGGAACGTATATCCAGATTCCGGGAAGAAGAAGAGGATAGGAATATTGAACCTGAATGGAGATATCGTGATAGTGGGAAGAATTACATGGATTCATATCCGAGAAATGTGACAGTCATCCGGAACTTCGAGGACAAACCTCAAAAATTTTGCAATACTGATAGTCTAACACCGATAGAATATATCAGGAACCTGAAAGACTATTTCATTGAAGCTCACATTCCCAGAGAAAGAGAGATGAGGATAGTGGAGAGATTTCTAGCTGGAGGACCCCTTGAATGGTTCAGAGCATTTCGCTATACGTTCAGTAATTTTGAAGAATTTGCAGAGGCACTGGTAAAACGATTCTGGTCCATCGAAGCGCAGAATTCATTAAGAGCTGAGGTATACTCAAGGAAGTATTCAGGTACTCTTTCAACACGGTACGCTGATTTCTTCACGAGCCAGTTATCACGCTTGAGATTTTTGCAACCCCCATTGTCAACAGAGCAGTTGATAGATGCGATTTCTCGTATGCTGCCTGTGGAGGTGAGAAGACTCATCATATCGTCAAACATCAGGGATTTGACCAGTATGGACGAATTATTAAGAAGGCTTGACTACACGAGTCCAATGCCAAATGTGGTACAAAAAGGTCAGAGGCACGAATTCAAAGACATCAATACTGTCTATATGGATCAAGTTCAGCAAACTGACAAGCCTGATGAAGAAAAGACTGAAAATGTAGGTCCTCACAGGAACCATCACTTTCGCAACCACAGATCGCAAGGTTACCGTCCATATCAGCAAAGAAGAGGCTGGAATAATAATAGAGGAAACTACAACAACGGAAGAGGTAGATACTACAATAACCAGGGCTACAACAGGAATTACAATAGAAATTACCAGAATCAAAATCAGAATTCTCAAGGTCAGGTTATGACACCCGACAAATATCAGGAAAGAGAGAAAGAAAGTCAGCAGTATCTTAAGGAATTACGGGAGAAGGAAGCTGAAAACCAAAAGAAAAGACAGGATGTAGTGATCGATCCTGGTCCTTCTACAAGCCAGCAGAACTTTGAGATTGGTAACACAAAAAAAAAACGCCGATTTCTCAACGACAGTGAGAAACCATAAATACATTACCACACCACACCTAATTACCATTAACGAAATTTATGAAGTTACTGATGAGGATTTATTAGAAGAGAGGGGAATCGTCAAAGAGGAGAGACCATGTGCCTTACCTATTATTTCTGTACTGATAGATGGCCAACAGTACAAAGCTCTTATGGATACCGGCGCAATTATCTCTATCATTTCTGATGAATGCTATCAAAGTCTGTTAAAAGGAGAAAACATGACAGTTTTACCTGTTTCTACCGTCAAAGTGAGAGGAATTTTCCAAGACAAGGCAGTGAAATGCAAGATCCAAGTGTTGTTGAACTTTGAAATTAATGGAAGGACTTATGAACAGATCTTTATTGTGGTGAACAAGATCCATTTCGATATTGTGCTAGGAATCGATTTTATATCGAAAGTTGGAGCCATTATTGACATGAAAAATAGGATTATTAGCTTTAATGATGGGTACATGATCACAGAAGAGATCGAAGAACAGGACGTGAAAAACAGTCTGGAGATAGACCTTAGGGAAGAAATTTTAAATACCATTATCAATGAAGTGGAAAATCTAACAGAAATACCCAGTAGAAAAACTGAAGGATTTGAAGAAATTCAGGGGGAATTTGAGGATTTGATAAAGGAATTCCAAGATATTTTTGATGAAAAGCCTGGATTGATTAAAGACTATAAGTACAAGATAAGGCTGACCGATGAAACCCCTTACCAAAAGAGAATATACCCCATACCTGAGAAATACTATCAAGAAGTACGAGGGTTGATCAGAAAAATGGAGGTAGACGGGATTATTAAAAAACAGGCGTCGTCTTATATAAACCCCATCACTGTAGTGAAGAAAAGTAATGGTCAGATACGTCTTTGTCTCGATGCTCGGACCATCAACTTGAAGATTCTTCCAAAAAATGACCGACCACCTAAGATCAGAGATCTGCTTCGAAAGTTCAAAGGGAGAGCATGTTTCAGTGTTCTGGACTTGACATCTTCGTTTTACCAAGTTCAATTAGAAGAAGAAAGTATGCAGTACACTGGATTCTTATTTGACCAGACGTAATGGGTCTTTGTGAGAATGCCTTTTGGAATGGTCAACAGTGGACCAGCACTTATTCGAGCACTTGATAGTAAGCTCACTGACGAAGTCAAGGAAAATGTAATCTGCTATATTGACGATTTAATTGTATCTTCACCCAATGCCGCAGAACATTTAGTGCATTTGAGAAAGTTGTTGGAAAATTTAAGGGAGGCCGATATCAAGGTCGATTTTGGAAAATGTCAATTCTTGAAGAAGGAAATCAACTACTTGGGGCATACGATTGATAAAGATGGATATCATCCAAACATGCAGAAAGTAGATGCGATCACAAGATTCCCAAAGCCAACTAGGTGAAACAAGTCAGAGAATTTGTAGGCGCATGCCAATTTATCAGCAGTCACTGTCCGAGATACTCTGAAATTATGGCTCCTCTGTATGACTTACTCAAGAAGAATAACAGATGGAAATGGAGTACCGCAGCAGACGAGGCTTTTGAGAAAGCAAAGGCGATGCTCAGAAACAACGTTAAACTGGAGTACCCAGACTTTGAGAAGGTGTTCTATATTGAGTCTGATGCATCAAGAATAGGCATTAGTGCAGTCTTATACCAAAAAGACGAGGCAGGCAACAAGCACTACATTGCGTTCACTAGTCGAAAGTTAAGGAAACACGAGGAAAACTACTTTACGACAGAACTAGAAGCGTTAGCTTTTGTAACAGCTTTGCAAGCCTGGAAAAAAATGTTGCTGGGACACAAGGTTATCATTATTACAGATCACAAAGCACTTCAGTTTATGCTGCAAACTGACATGTCTAGTGATAGGTTGACACGTTGGGCTTTGTTCACCCAACAGTTTAACGCCACTATAGTCCATCAGCCTGGGAAAGATAACTTACTGGCTGATGCTTTATCACGTAACCCTATCAAAAATGTGCAGATACACCATGTACAATTGGAGCAGCAAGATCAAGAGACCGTTAGGAGGTTAGCCCGAATCGGTGTGTCACAGAAGAGACACGCTCCAATCAGGAAAATGTACAGGTTCCTTAAGGGTTACATGGACAATACTGATGTTGACTATGCAGCTACACAGAGAGAATCACGACACTTTGTCTTGAGTGGAGACATCGTATGTAAGTATGCTGACTCTGCGCATACAAAGCTCCGAAAAGTCGTGCCACCTAAACTTGTTGTCAATTTAGTGTGGGTAGCTCATCACGCAACTGAACATGCAGGTTTGGATAAAACTCTTGACACTCTTAAAGAGAGGTTTATTTGGACTAACATGCGTTCCAGCATTGCTAATGTCATTCGTTCATGTGATAAATGTCAAAGAGCAAAGTATGCTTCCGCTCTATTAAAAGGAAAACCTAAGGCTATGATTCCTTCTAAACCAAATGAACTCATGGCGACGGATATATTTGGTCCCTGTCCGAAGGGATATCAGGGTAATCAGTATCTGTTGGTTACCGTGGATGTCTTCTCGAAATTTGTAACAATGAGTCCCATGCAAAAAGCTAACACGAGGAATGTTGTAAGCAGACTGGAACATGCTGTATTTCCAAAAGCTGGTAAACCAGAATATCTACCGTCGGATCATGGAGCTCAGTTTACATCCTTAGAATTTGCTGCAGATATGGAAAGGCTTGGTATTAAGCACTTATTTTCAAGCGTACGCTATCCAGAATCGAATTCTTCAGAAAGATATATGGCTGAATTTTCGAAATTTTGTCGAATTTTCTGTCCGAACGATCATTCTGGTTGGGTGAGATTTGTACCCCTTATTGAGGAATGTCTGAATTCTACAGTGCAGGAGAGCACAGGAGAAATGCCAATGAGACTTCATCTACGAAGAAACCCAGAAAGGCCGTGGGATAATCTTTTTAACCACGTTCCTAGAGATCCCGACCTAGGAAGGCAGCAGAGAATTGACAGAGCGAAGGAGCAACTCCAGAAAGCAGCAGAGAAACGATTGAAAAGAGTTGCTGGAAAACGTTTTGGTGCGCCCTTAGAAATTGGAAATCTGGTATTACTACGCAAACCTGTCAAGGCTGATGTGAGTAAGAAAATCTATCCCAAATTTGGAATAGTGTTCATGGGTCCGTTCAGAATTACGAATGCTTATGGCAACAACTGTTATGAACTCTACGATGATGAGAATAATGTCGTTTATGGCAAGTTCAATGCTGGAAACTTGAAGAAATATCATACAAGAGTAAGCCAATGATAATTCAATTTCGTGTTCAAATGTATTCAGATATTTATAACACAGAGTTTAAAAACAATTTGCAACTGTTTTTTAAACGTGGTGAAGGGAGAATGCCCCCGTAATTTGAATTATATTGAGACCACGGTGGCTGTATTGGAAAATATGAAGAAAGTTATGGCTGTCATAGTTGTGACGTGGATATCTATGACGTAAGCACGGATGACGTAGACTTTATGCAAGTAGGCTGCTTGAGCTGAGATTCTTGGTGACGTCATAATTTTGTTCGAGAAAGATCTGAGTTTTACGACGCAGTCGCAGGGAAACATGGAATTGTGCTGAGGAAGAAGTTACGCGATTGGAGGAGAGACTCAAACCAATGAACGATAGTTAGGAGGAAGACGGAGATTACTGAAACTATCATATTTAATTACTTTTGGAATGCAGAATTGTGGAAGTCTATTTTCAGTTATGGCATTGATTTGGAATTTTGAAGAAATTATTTTTGAGTTTTTGAAATTTGAAAATCCGTCAAGTATTGCCAAAGTTAGAACTTCTAGCGATGACGGAGAAACAAGCTGTGGAAGGGATGGATACGCCCCTTAAGAAGTTGATAAAAGGTCTTGCACAGCAGAGAGGAGCTCTCATAGCTCATATATCAGTTCTGATACCGCATATATATTGCTGATGTTATAGTCGTTTTCGAGTGATAAAGTGAAACAAGTCGTCTTTAGCGTGTGGTAAAGCCAACCGCATCGAACGAGCTTCGAGCGTGCCGCAGTTCCATTTTACGGTATTTGAAACTAGGCGAAGTTGAAACGCACTCATTTTCAAGTCTACAAGTTAACATATCAAGAGTTGACTAATGCCTTTAAGCTACTTCTATTGTGCAGTACTATATTAAAGTGTGTAGAAAGGTTGAACATTTTCAAGATTATAATTCGAAAGATATTGGCATTTTAAGACGGCAGACAAAAGTGATTTTCTCGCCATCTGAGAAGCACTTTTAAAATATATCACATTGTACGCAACGGCTGACACTGGTATTGCAACAGTGCTACTACATATTGCTTTTGATAATATAACGCTGCATTCTAACATGGAACAAAATAATATGGCAGTTCTTTCAACTATTATAACGGAAGTGGAGATGGAAGACTAAGGACTTTAATGCAATTGGGACATATATCGATGGAGTGAATTAACAGCATGGAACTTCGCTAATCGTCTTTCTACAAAAGCGAGCATGTAGTGAACATCCAACTACACTCATGCATCGTTGTCCAACGCTGAATTATATCAAATGGCAGTGGAAACATGTTCATACTCCACAAATATGAATATTTCTACGGAAATTACTGCAATAAACTTCATGGCGAATTACTACCAGAACTTCAGGAACTATCAAGAGAGGCCAGGGTGGACCCGGCTCACACAGAAGAGTTTTGCCAGAAGGATGTCTATCGTATACACGGAGCAGTGCGATTTCCGGAGGAGGAAGCAGTTTGATTCTCCGAGGGCGCTGATTCCAGGTTCGAGGATGGAGCACATCTTTTTGGTGAAATGGATCCATCACCAGTCTTCTTTGGAAGATTTTCCTCTGGAACTTCAATCAACAGATAAGGTAGCCGTGAACGTTTCTTGTTTTATTTGAGCCATTTAGCGATGTCTGAGCAACCATTTTTCCCATATTTTTGTCCCATATATATTTTGCCCCATTTTCTTGCCTGATAATTCTGTACTCAGTACACTTCGATGAGTTATGCCTTTTTCTACGATTTATTAAGACATTGTTATGTCATTGGCAGATTTAAATAATTTTTGGATCAGTTGAGACTGACAATTAATATTCTTTCAGTAATTTGCTTATTTTTGTAGTCACGATTTGACTGTAAAGTTAATGATTTTCTATGGCAGATTTGAATTCAGACAGCGTGTCACTTTATTAAAGTAATTCTTTTCAGTAAATTACTTTGACCAATTTTCTGTCATCCTCAAGAAAGAAGAATAATTAAAAGATTTTAGAGCGTTAAAATCTATTTCTGTATCGACGATCTTGGAAATACTAGTCGTTATATGAACATGATTGCAACATAGACATTTATCGTCAGTTATCGTCATTACCATTGCATTATAGACAATTTTATGAAATATGAACTTTAATCACGATTTATTGAATACACTATAGTAATGAACATTTGATAGGAATTTTTCTCAATACTAGATTGGAACAATAATGTTTGCATTCCACAGTCTAATTGTATCCTATTCGACTATTTTGCAGTTTAGATGAATTTTGTTTGAAGATAGTATTTTTATACTATATTACTTAGGAGATATTAATCTCAATTTGATAGACCAGAGAGGCGGGTATAATCGTATTTGCTATTAAATTTATTTTTGTGATTGGCAAATTTTTACTTCATATCGATTCATGAATGAAACCCACGAAGGTTAAATAAATAACAGTTTTGAAACAATTAATGAATATAAGAATTTTTAAAGTGGAACTATGGATTTATAATCGTTAGTTCAGTGGACATGTAAAAGTCGCTGATGAATAATGCCCTTGAATAATTGAAGGAGGTTCCCACAGTAATATTAATGAAGTTGAGGAGATTATAAGTGGAGGTTTTGTGTATGGATTATGGAAGATTTTATGCCATATATATTGAAATATATGATGAATTCTGGGCCTATTTTTGCAACTTTGTGCATTTGAGCGAAGTATTTTTCCGCTGAGTTTATTGTCCAGGTCCTTTGAAAATTAATCATGTGAAATTACTGTTATAATTAACAAGAGTGTTAAATAATTTGAGATAACGATTTTGAATGGAGGTTACCGTCAATAATAATAATAATAATTATTAAAACTTATTAAACCTGGATTTATAACACTTAAATATAACTAACCTTCATTGGTCGATTATATTAACCTGATTTGAGTAATTATCAACCGGATAAACGTGTGGTTTAATGTATTTCTAAAATAAAAAAATAAATAAATATAAATATTGTAAATAAATTATGTAATTATCTTTAATAATAATTGGAAATGAAAGGAATTAAGAGAGGCGTGTATAGATGTTTCAATTGTCATTTGACAATATTATAAACAATTTGTAATTGTTATAAACATTAAGAGTTTTGTTAATGTACTCTAAAGAACGCTAATTATACAAGTGGATTATACCATTAAACAAGTTTTGGGATTATTAGAGTAATCCAGTAACATTTGATTGAAGCATTTAAAGATTTGCGTGTTAATATTTGAGTTGAGTTGAGGACATTTAAAGCGTTTGAAATGGAGCTAAGCTCTGAAGTTACGAGCATATGCTAGCACTGCCCGAACAGGTGGGCCCGTTTGACGATGTGGGCATGCGACATAATGTAGGGTGGATCGCAGCTGGCCTGACAACTGTATGTTAGAGGCCAAGGCCGATTACACAACAGGCCTGCAGTTATAAATAAAGTGTGATGTTTATGAAAGAGGAAAACAATTGCTACGTGTCTTGTCCCAATTCCCTCATCCATTCCAAGTGTATTACTATTATTACGTTCTTTATAAGCAAGTGAAAGATAAAATTTTGTATGTAACGTCTACCAGTCCTACAGGAGGACATGATTATATTGACAATGGCTTCTGATTGCCACGTGTATTTTGTTGAGTTTTTGTTAAAGTCATTCCCTTTATGGGAAATAAATTATTGTACAGTTTAAAGTTTCTTGTCTTCGTTTTGGTTCATTTTAAATATTATGGTGGAGGTTATTGTGTGGGCATACTTTAAGTGATCCAGTTGGCAACCCATTCCCGAGATTAATTTGAAGAGGTAAGTAAAGGTAAGTATGAACCCCCGTATATTTTGGTGTGTTCCACAATAATTTCTCGTTAACTGCTGTGCTCTAATCACGGTAGTATCTGTCAGTGCCATTTTCATTGATGTAGCTGTGCCGGTGCGTTTGATTATTGGCAATCCGATTGAGGGGGCGGATATCTGACAGCCTACTATCCGGATTTACGGGGACAGTACTGTACCCGTATCAACATGGTCTTACCTGTTGATATCCGATGGAAAAACTGGATCGCAGAATCTGGAAGTACCCGGCTGAAATTACCCCGAAAATTCTACCAACTGGGATCAACCTGGGATAAGGATACCTCAATAAAAAAGAATGCGATAAGAAGATGCCAGTGGCAAACTAACAAAAATAAAAAACAGCTCAAAATGAGCTCGAAAACTCTTATAATAAATCTCGGGTGTTAGGCTAAGCATTCACAAAAACTGCCACTGGTCCTCCTAGCACATTCTGCTTCTAATATAAATCACCAAATCATGTGTAAAATTAAAAATTCAATGACCAGTTTATTAACTGAAAAATATCTAGTAGATAAATATTCAAGTTGCCGCAAATCTGGCAAATATGTATTGCATGAAATTGCAGCAATAAATCAAGTTCAAAAGTGAACGTTCTTATACATCATTAAACATTTTACAAGTTATTATACAGAAATACCCTAGCAATATTATCATATTAACACATTTACAGAAATATACAGTTAAATTCGTGTATCGAATTACGCCAATACAATACAGGGTGTCTATAAAAGAACGCCTGGGTTTTGAGGCGAAATATTGCAATGAAGTAAGAAACTTATATTAATGTTTAATACATGATTGGAAAGGTTGCATTTTCAAGTTATTTTAACAATTTAATAAAGTTCAATATGAGCCCCGTTAGTGGCACGGCACCCATCGTAACGGTATTCCACCTCTTCCCATGTCCTGGCCAGCATGTCTGTGGAGATGGTTGCCACACAATTGATTATTCGTTCCCTGAGATGGCCAACATCATGAATTTTCTCCGCATACACAAGATTCTTGATATGCCGCCAGAAGAAAAAGTCCAACGGAGTCATATCAGGGCTCTTTGGAGGCCATGGAATAGGACCTTCCCTTCCAATCCATCTGTTGCCGAGTCGAGCGTCAAGTGCCTCACGCACACGCAAACTGAAGTGTGGCGGTGCCCCATCTTGTTGGAAATGGACTAAATCCTTCTCCGCCTCAATGTCATCTAACTGAGGAAAAACATATTCCTCTAACATGTCACAATATACATCACCATTGATATTTCTTTCAACACAAATGAAGGGACCTATTACTCTATCATGCATAAGACCACACCAAACATTCACTTTTTGCGTTTCACGTTCATACTCTATGAACTCATGGGGTGGCTCTGATCCCCAAATTCTGCAATAATGTCCGTTTACAGACCCGTTCACATGAAAAGTCGCTTCATCACTAAAAATAACATTTAAAAATCGTCATTTTCATCGATTAATTAGCATAGAAACAGAAAAGTCTAATCTCTTAATCTTGTCTGCCGGTTTAATGTGGTGTAACTTTGAATTTTGTAAGCAGTTAAACGAAGTTTTTATGAATTACCTTATGAACTGTTGATCTTGGTAACCCCAACTCCAGACTGCGTCTTGTCAATGATTTCTTAGGGCTTCGAAGGCAAGAAAGCTCGGATTCTGTCCACATTCTCTTGTGACACACGCGGCCTACCCGGCGACTTTCGTTTTAAAACACTTCCTGTTTCTTTGAAAGCACTTGACCATTCGCGAATGGTTTTATCCGCATGCGGGTCAACACCATAATTACGTCGAAAGTTTCTTTGTACTGTAACAACAGAATTAGTTTCTATTAGCCAAATAACGCCTTGAGCCTTTCGTTGCGGCGTCGCCATAGCGCGGCAATCCAGACAGCACTGACTGCCGCTACGTTGTTGCAAGGTCAACGCTCCGCAGCGCTGCTAACTGTTGATGAAAACATTCCCAATTGGTATGAGTAAAACTTGATGAGCTACTCGTTTCAGAGAAATTAACTAGATTTTGCTATATTCTACAGTTATTAAGATATGAATTTTTAAAATCTCAGAGTTCTTTTATAGACACCCTGTATATTATTCCACTGACATTGTGGTTCAAATCTGTTCATTGACATAATCGGTCATATTCGACAATCAGTAAAGTTAATCGAATGCATCGTTATTTCATTTAATATTTCAATCAACATCTGTGTTTTCTCAAATTCATACTTCCATTACTTTCAATTAATATTTCACATATTACTTCAACGTTAAAAAAATTATTACATGTTTTTCAGAATATAGTTTTCCACTAAAATATGTGTCACTATTAACAATTGATTTTAGATAATTTGTTTTTAACGGATATGATATTTTTGAATGGTGGTTTTATCCAATTACTAGCCTTCTAGTAACAATATTCGTGACTGTCATTCACTTCTAACTATACCTCAATAACAAAATCAGCAATAGCTCAATAGCTTGTATAACACTGAAAATTCGTAACAAATACGACAATCATTCCCCAAGTGAGAATCCTAAATTATCTTAATTCACTCCTGATCATCCATCGATGCCAGAAATGGCTTCAAAAATTCATTTACACAATCGTTAAATAATCCAACGCAAAGAATAGCTTTCTGAAGCTGTCAATATTATACCACACATTCACAAAAGTCATAAGCGTTTATACAAATATCGTCAAATATTATGCTTCATAATGGACCCGAATGTCGAAGTGTTATAGTCTACTTCATAAAAACTGTAGTAATGTTGTAATTATATGCTCGAATAATTGCATCCATAAGCTCTCAAAATGTCATTCTGGTTATGACGAAAAATATTTTATTACATATGTGAGCTTCATATCACACTAATACTTCATTTCCTTAAAATTTCACTGTACACAAATATATCTCACAAGATATAATAAATTTATAACTGTAAAAGAATTAATTCAGTTCCGCATCAACAAATCCAAAATTGGGTTCTCCTATTACGAAAATCACATGAAACTACACCATGGAAAAGAGCCTAGTATAAGTAGAGTACAAATAATCCATTAGAATCACACGTGATCAACACAGGAATATTCTAAAAAGAATTATGAAAAATGAAAACTGAATGGAAAATTGCTCGAAAAGCAATGCAAAAATTTTGGCTGATTCAAAATCGCAACTGTCGACATCAAAATGTTACTGTACTTCCTTGTCTGTAATAAATTCGACGAAAAATAGACAGTCATTTCAAAGTGAAAATGGCGGATGGACTGTCAAAAATATTATGTTTCGTTGCTCAGTCTATAACAGAATTTATGTAGAAAATGTTCATGACTTCGTGATAAGGCATCTTCTTCCTAACGAATATACTTATACAATGATACCGTAGTCTTGGTCCTAACTCTTCTTGGAATAGTTTCTTCTCAACTAATTATAATGCTCAGTTTTATTGCCAAAAATAAGAAAAGTAATGTTCTAAAAATAACATCACATTAAAATTTAACTACAGAAATTACTATGTAGGTGCATCTTGTTTAAGATCAAAGCCTAAAATAAATTCTCGGACAAAAAAGACAAAACTATCAGATCTAATCCTCGAATCCATTTTCTAACTACTGAATAAAAATTGGTGAAGGAAGTACATTCTGAAGATATGACATGATTCATACTGTCAACAGAAATATAAAAGGTTTCCAGCTACCTTGTCCATAGTCGTCTTGATGAACGAACGATGAATGTTGGAACAAACATCCCTGGTCGGGATCGAAACCTCATCCATTGCGCTGAATAGGTAAAGTACTTGCCAAGACTGCACGAAGTCGAATCCCACTCTCCTCGGCTCGAAAACAGCTGTCCGTACTGCAATGTCCATCAATATCGAAACTGACTAGGCTTGCTTGATAGCGAAGAGAAATTGATGCCACCTTCCTTTCTCCTTGGAAATCCATATTTGTAGAAGTAATTATCTCAGTGTCAATAAGTGAAGATTGCCTTCAATCTTCTCTTGAATAGCCTTCTGCTAGAGAAATCCATAATTCAGTTTAGATCTGCTCCAAATGTTCGATTCTGCTAGTGTGTCGCATTCCTACTCAGTATTTAGCACTTCATTGCCATTCTTGTCGTAATCTGGTACATTATTCCTTCCTCTATAGTATTCATACTCATATTGTAGTGTCGATTGATCACTGGATATTTTATATGTGATTCCGTGATGGCAGTAGTATTACAGAAACATCCATGCGAAAAGCAAAGTTCACTGTACTCACTTTGATATATCACCAAGTCCACACGATGGGGTAACGGATCGCCCCATGTGTATTGCGCCCGTGTCTTGCTGGAATAAGCCAAGACGAACTATACTGTACTGGACTTCACACACCGCACTAAGTACAAAATGCCACTTAGAATGCTTGCTTTTGGTCAAGCCAACGAGCTAGTACCACCGCGGGTAATCAACAAGACGAAGTGTCTCTCACCGGACCGAGTTACAAGCAGCTGGACAAAAAATCTACCCAGAATACCTCTGTCACTAATCGATGTGAAAATCGAAGTCGTCGCAGCATAATTATGATATACTTCTTATATCAAAATATGTGTATTTATAATTCCATCAATGTCTTATAATCGTTTCTGCTGGTGTTAAGAAGTTATTCCCAGTTGTCGATCCCCTCAGTAATCTCAGTAGTGTTTCATAGCATTGCATATCAATGCCATGCTTCCACGGCAGTCATCTTGTCGTATAACTGTACATCTCCCAGTCACATGTTTTTAAAATGCATTGCGGGTTGCTGAATCAATCTCCTAAGCTCGCGTCAACGAGACAACGCTCTATACAGCAAGTTGAAATGTTGCCACAAAAATGCCAATTATGTGTCTCAGTCACGTCAGGGTTCCAATACAATGCAAAATACTGGCACAGTACTGTACCCGTATAAATCATGACGATGACGTGTTGGAAATCCGAAGATGAAGTGGATCGTAGAATCTTGAGTTTCCCGGCTAGTAAAACCTGAAAATCCTACCGACAAACACATCATAACCCTACAACAGTCACACCGATTGTGATATGGACTAACTACACTCGGATGGGTTACTAACTACTTGTGGAGAGTGAGAATCGTACCACTTCTCGGGTCGGAATGGGTTAAGGGTGCCTTAATCCTGATCCATGTCCATAACACAATCTCCTCATAATTAAAATAAATCACAAGAACGCCTCGTAGAAAATGAATGAAGTGAAAATGTATTAAATAAAAACAATAGAAATAGAATAATTAAACACCAACAAACAGACAAACCAGGCTCACTCACCCCTCAAATAGAATAAAATAAAGTCTGAAACGACTTTCCGGCATGAATATTCCTGCATAGAACAATCAGCTGTTGCTTAGTTCAAGTAAATAAACATTTACTTTGATAGAAAAGTCATTATAAGAGTGTTTAAACTCCACACGAATATTTGAAATAGTTGAAAATACATGACATTATACAAGGCTGCATTCCTTTACCCCTGCATGATATGCACCACTGTATATACTACGCATCTTGCGGTCAGCTGCTTCATTCATAAATGGCTCCTACGGCTCACAGCTGATTCACTCCTAAATTTTAACCACACAAGAATGCCTTGTTCCTTTGTCATCAAATACTGACATCTCCTTTCTAAATATTACTTCTATTCAGTTATATCAAATACTGATAAAGTATAATCTTTACTGATCCAACTTATTTTCGTAAATACGCCTTAAACTTGAATACGCTCACACTGTTTCACAAAAAAATTACTCTTCTTACATCGATGCAACACGTTTAAACGCTTTCCAATTATTTACAACATGCACAGTGAATTATTATTATTAGTATAATAAACACCAAGATAAAGTTAAAATGTATTCAAATATTTATATACAGTATTTACATCGCTGGATTCACACAAGTTTAATAGTTTAACTCTACGTTTAATTACTCTTTATTATCAATATTTATGATATTGATGTTTATGTTGAATTTAAAGATCACTTTACCAACAGGACTCATTTAGGATTAAATGTCTATTCCTGGCTAATATGACTAAACATATAACTTAGCTCATATGATTTTTATTCACAAATCCAAGTTAATGGTCTAATAAAATTAGTAGACAAAGGTCAATCTCCACCTCGTCAAACTTTTCCGCCAGTTTCCTTCTGTCTACTCTTCAATATTGTTCACAAACATAAATACTTTAGAGTTTTCACCAACTCACCTTCAAGCAAGCATGTTATAACAAGCATAAACTTTCTCACAACCGTATTGTGCCCGTTTAGACCGGAGTCCGCACGACCACATATGCATGTTACCAAGAATCAGTCAGCACGAGAGTCAAAATATCCCGGGGCGCCAGATGGGTTAAAGCTAATCGCAAAAAACGACATCAAAATAAAAAAAAATGCTTTACTGATTTTTGGCTCAATGCAACAATAAGGATAGAAGGAGATTCAACTGGGCATAACACAACATGTAAAATTATCTCATTTTATTCTAAATTTTAAAATTGACTGCAAAGTGATGCTCAAGGTAACATCATTCCAGTGCGACGGCACACACTACTATTTACACAATGTACAGAAATTTTCCAACACATTGAACAATTGTCCTTGGAGACACAAGTCTGATTATCAGTCCTGTAGACTGTGTTCCAAAATTATATCAATTATTTACGATGAAATCCAGTTCAAATTTAATTGTCTTTACTGGAAATATTGTAGTTCACTGGTTGAATTTCTAACATGATATTAACACTCGTAGAAATTCTCACTGTTTATAATTGTTTATAGAATTTTTTAACTTCCACTTATTTTTCCAGTTTCAAAAATATTGTCAAAAATATTATATTTGACCCAACACCAATTATGTACACATATTAATAACAACATCTGAAAAGTATTTGACCCTTGAGCATAGCATCGAAGAACTGTGCGAAGCACAACAAAGTTTATTATTCTTCCAAAATTAAACATTTCGAGAAGTGACTCGATTATGAACTTCAAATTCCAAAGAAATATGATTTCTGAATCATCAGCTTGATCATAAAAAATTGTTGAACCATTCAACTATTCGATTTTCCACTTGGAATTATTATTAAGAAAAATATTTATATTTGTTGCTATTTTAGTAACTTTCACAACTTGCAATTCTTGAACAGAATGCGGAAATAAGAATTGTAGCTTTATAATAAATTCATTTAATTCATGACAATAGGATTGAAAACATCCTTTAAGTAATTCGTGGATACAGATTTTTTTTTAAATTGGCAGTGGCCCATTCAATTATTTGTGTAAGAACACAATATCCCAACCACAACGGCAAAGGTCTTCCTCTGCAGAAGAATAAAATTTTATCATGACAAAACCAGGTTCTAGCAAATCCAAAGTATTAATGGAATACGTAAACAAGTTTGAAATAATTACTGATGGCTTGGTCATTCTTTCGACGAAATGTGTGGTTCCAATTCTCCTCCTATAAACCTGAGCCATCGAACCTGCTATTTGATTGATGCTAAAAAAAACTCCTCATTCCTGCGACTTTAACATGCGCACGTGGGAATGGCATTTCAACTACTCCACACACATAAATTTTCTTCCCAAAATTTATACAATAAATCAAGCCTCTGCTTGTTATCAAAACTGGAAGATCTATAAACTTACAAGTTTATTTTATTTTACCATTCAGTTCAAACCGTGAAGTTACCACACTTGTGATATTCTCTATTTCACTTTCGAATGTGTGCCTACGTCATGATTTTATATAAACACAAAAAAAAAATCCTAATTGATACAAATATCATTGGCTTCCTGTTTCATGCCTTTCCCTGTTATACTTTGCTCAATGCAAATATTAACTGTTCAACCAGAACTATAATGTTGGTGGAATACGGGCTTGCGCTATCCACTAGCTTTCGGAAAATCACCTGTTCCAAACTAGGAATGATTAAACTAATCCTTAAGCTCTCTCTCAACGAATGTGATTATTAGAAAATGTAAGATCCAATAATTATTTAGAAAAATTATGAAAATTATTATTATTATTATTGGATTATTATTGTTATTATTTCCTTAAATATGTTTAATTATTATTTCCTTACGTGAAAAAACCACATGTTCGACTCTTCGAATATGGACAAAATATCCATTCCTCAACAAAAATAAATATTAACTTCTACAGTTATATCGGCTGATTACCGTGATTCTCAAACAAAATGAACATTCAAATAAATGCTCGGTATGCTCGGTCATCGATCCTAAACTGTTCTGAGTGCTGAAAATACTCAGAATAACCCTAATGTGTCTTGCGTAAATCAATGCAAGATTTAAATACGAAGAAAAATAAATGTGTTGGTCATCTGCAGAAAATGAGTTTGTTCCAATTAGCTAGGCATAATATAAAAGTCAAATGTGGCTTACATTTCTCGTTGGTCTTGAAGCGTAGTGAACCTGGTCTGTACCAGATTTATCCAGATACATGCCCTATTGGACAGGCACGTCTAATCCTTGTATCGGCCGCCATTATATACCCACAATCTGTCTAGCACGACAGAGTGGAAATATTTCTTGAAGTTTGAAGTAACTGCTGATCCATTTTAATATTGACTTCAATTAAATCCATAGCCGTTTGCTTAAATGGGGTCAGATCAAACAGATCTCTTCTCAAAAGCGTCAGTTGTAACATAACTCACGGTAATCTTTTCAGTACAGGAAAACACTGATAGTCTAAAACAATCAACGGCTGTTCTGAAGACCGTTCCCTGGGCATGGCTTCACACCATCTATCATGCGCGAAGCAACATATAGTTTCCCTTTGTCGGCTAATGAACAACACCGTGATAGACTGGCCTACAATATACTGAAAGATCTGAGTGGTTATTTAGTTACAATTTGTGAAACTGACAAGTTGGATTAAAATATCCAAGTATTGAATTTTTGTTACTGGACTGTGACAGAATAATATCTAGACAAAGTCTAGCATATGTCCATATAGAAACAAAGTGTTTCACCAATGTCCGTAGAAAATAACAATCACCTTAGTGATTCCCTCTACCGGAAACTTACTACGTTCCCCACGTATCGTAGCACTTTTGTGACTATCACAATTCAAAGATATCTCCTGCGTAGATTCGGCAACCATGTGCCTTGGCTCGACGTAGCAGCAGCACCTTGTCCTACAAGAGCTTGGTTCGAAGTGAGCTGCTTATGCTTGGGCCGAGCGGCTTTTATACAAAACGGTCGGCTCCACGCTGGATCACGCTGAAATCTGTAAATCCTCATATCTCCGGTGTCTCTGGTCTGATTCACTTGAGACTAAGTGCATCCTCTTTAATTTGGCCGTGCCAGTAATCTGATCCAAGTATCAAGTCTCTACTCCATGGCTAAGTATTTAATCACCAAATAGTCTCGACCTCTGCTACAATTTGCCACGTCACTTAACATCTTCTTGGCTGCATAAAGTTTCCATTTCAATCTAGAAGGAAAGGAGCGCGATATTCAAATATCTCAACTTTCAAAAGCGGCTGTAGCCTTTCCCTTGATACCTAGGTGTCTGAATCTTGGAATACCCATTCCTAGAATTGGGCACAGTATCATAATACTCTACTCCAAAATACAGAAATACCCTCGTATTTGAGTTACCATATTTCTATCGTAAATACCTGTATACGGCACATCATTTCCTCGTATACTACTTATAAATTCTTATTACCTCTTATACCATCGCAGACTTCATTTAAAATATTTACGTAATACTTGTACTATCTCATTGTTATCGTAGAATATTAATTATCAATACAGCTGTTTCTTATTACCACGTAATACTTGTTGTCAATATCATACTTTCATTTTAATAACGATCATTGAAGTTTATTTTGAACGACCTCCAACAGGTTTACTTCGAATAACTACTTTGTTGTTAACCATTGTTACTAATACTTAATAAAAAATGCATTTGTTCATTTCACCACACTGATCTATCTTCAGAATAACAAAATTGCAAAATTACTATAACAATAATACGTAACGTTGCAAATTGTTTTAAATACTCATAGTATTTTTCAAGTGTCCGATTAATCTCATTTGCGACTGGATTTAAGGTTCCCATAAATTTTTATTGTCGAATAATATGTTCTCCCAAGAATATATATTTCAAAGTTAAAATTACATTTATGAAAGACTACAGCTTTCACTATCAATAATAAAATAGTTTCATAGAATTGTGAATATAGTTCCATTCAAAGTCTTCATTATAAATATATTTGCGTAGCATGAATATGACGAATAATTCTTTCTAGATCGTGAAGTGTTATTGAAATATCATCAAGATATTCGAAACAATATCAAACGTAGTCATCTTCTCCCTAACTAAGTATCTTCTTACATTTAAGATGCCCAATTCATTAATCCAAATGAATTTAAAATTAGACATCGATGAAAATGATATGAATATAATTCAGATAAATAGAATCCTAAAAGACAATGAAAATAAAATTTAAGGAAAATCCTTAAATATTGGAAAACGAAGTTCCATTTGATTAATTATATCAGTTTAAAAACTGTATAGTTGCAAATTATGTAGAAATGAAGAGAGACAATCATCCAACATACATTCGAAGAATAAATGTCGATGGATATCAATGTGCAAATACATTCACATAAAACATGGAGAAAAAGGTGCTCAAATGCTGTCATCTACTCTAACTACAGGTAATGAATCTTTTGTATCTACTTTGTGTCGACTCAAGAATTTCTATTAGGTATTAGGAATACCCTGGCGTTCCAGATCCTCGATGAAAATCACGAAACCCGATCAACTCCTTCCAAGCGAACTGCCACCTCGAGATGCGAACAGCATTCCTCCCAGGTTCCTCCAGTTTCCTCGGGATACGAACGGCTATGCTTCCCTGTAGTTCCTCGAAAACCAAGCTACAGGCTTTAGACTGGGGTGGCTCGAGTCTCCATCTTTCTTCAAGACATGAAATTTTCTTGCGACGCCTCCGTTTAAAATTCAAGATCATTATTGAGCAATATCGTTGTTTGTTATCCATTGTAGCAGATAATTACGACTTTTGTAGAACAAGTTGTAATTGTATATCGAAATGTTCACATACTTGTTTAGTGCAACATCGTAATTGCTCGTAGTTAACTTGAAGTTGTACATAGTTATGTAGATGTACATTATGAAGTTGTACATGATTCAAAGTCGTACATAATTTCATAGTCGCTCTTAGTCGTCAACCAAATTCTCTGCTAGATGTGTTCATCGCGCATAGTTATTTGCTCCATATCGACACCTTTCATAGTTGCGTAAGTCAACCTGTCTTCTAGTTTCATAATACTATAGCAATCATTGTGAAAATCTAATGAGAAAAGATTTCACTGTTCATAAATATCACCTTAATGTTCACCTACACACGTTGCTTTTGTAGAATTAGAAGCTTCAATTCAAAGTTATACTGTTCGTTTGCTGGTAATTGCTTTCTATTCACTTCTCTGTAGATCACAGTGCTAATATCACACGTCTGGATTCGAATAACAGTTCTGCACTGGCATAAAAATATCTATCAGCTTCCAAAATGTTCAAAGAATATGCTTATAATTGCTCAATGTTATATAAAGTTCTTATTTTTAACAAGTTATACTCGTAGAATAGTTCTCAGATCACAAACGCGTATCGACACAGAATCGCGATACTTTACTTGACTGAGCACAAAGTCCGGTAGTACATGAATTATACCCGCGATTGCTAGGCGTTATACAGTCGGCAATCACCGCACTCACTTTCGGGTTGGCTGGGAATCGACCTCCAGCAATGTAACTACCCCCAACGATCTTTCTTCGCTGCAAGCTCCCACCACAGCTAATGTTGCCGCCATTTTAGTAATCTGCGGTAAAATGACACTGGTACCTGTACTAAGACATAATACAGTGTACTACGTACTTCTTGAGACTCCAAATGTCTTGATAAAATTCTTCTTTTATATACAGCATCTTTTCAGATCATAAAATGTCATACATGGGACCTATTAGGGATAATATAATTATATTAATCCCTCTCTATGGGTTGCAAGACCTTGACGTGGTGAGAGTGCTTTCGAGGTCTAATGATCCTTTGGGCTATGCTGGCGGTAGCGTAACTACTGGCAGGGCCTCCCTTGCCGGACAGGTCAAAGGTGAAGATCCAGACTAAGAAGCAACCCAAGAATAGGTCCAACGACTCCAAATGCGGAAGAGGAGTGAGAGTCCCAATGAAGGAGGAGGCGGAAGAGAAACTTCAGGATAGGGAAGGGCAGACGAGGCTCCTAAGCTATGGTGAAGGCAGCTTGTCTAGAGGTTGGATGCCTCGACGAGAACAATATTCCCATCCTCTGGCAGAGGTTAGGCGTGAGGTTAACAGCCTTACCCTGTAAAAATATCGTGTTGAAAAGGACCAAACACAGAATAAACCGGACGGATCATTTGAACGACGACCAAAGCAAGTTAAAAGGACACGCATAAGGAAAATGAACATAAAAATGGCTACTTGGAATGTAAGAACGATGTTACAACCAGGGAAGATGCAGGAAATTGGAAGAGAGATTTATAAATTAGGATTGGATTTAGTGGCGCTACAAGAGATAAGATGGAATGGAAGAGGAAGAATTGGTAAGAAAGATTTTAATGTTTTTATAGTTGACCAGAAAGAAGAACAGGATTATTTGGTACGGGATTTATTGTAAATCACAAAATAAAGAAAAGTGTCCTAAGGTTTGAACCTATATCTGATAGAATGTGTAAACTAAGATTGAAAGGGCGCTTTAGAAGCATTACAATTATCTCAGCACATGCACCAACAGAAGATGCAGAAGAGGATTGTAATGATGAGTTTTATGACGAACGAGAGTAATGCACTGATGAGACAACCATCAGAAAGAAAGAAGTGGAACCAAGACGCTCTGAACGACCCAAGAAAAGTAAGAAATTTTAAAGAGGAGATTAAAAGGCGACTGCAGACAACTAATGCTATGGATATCGAAGAGAAATGGGAAGATATTGAGTCACCACTTCAAGAAAGTGTTCAGGAAGTACTAGGAATTAAAGAGAGAGTAAAGAATGAATGGTTCGATAAAAATGTGAAGAAGCAATGGACAAGAAAAATGAAGCAAGGAAGTTAATGTTACAAAGAGATACAAGGCAAAGTAGAGAAAGATACAAGGCATATAGGAGAAATTCAACAAAATTATGTAAAAGGATAAAGAAGAAAATCTTAATGAGAAAGTTAGATGGAATAGGAAAGAGAAGACAACAAAACGAAGTGAGGAAATTTTATACAGAAGTTAACTGGTTCAGGAAAAGTTATCAACCTAGGCTTACTGGATGTAGAGACAAACAGGGGAAAATATTAGACAACGAGGATGATATTAGCAATAGATGGAAGGAACTTTTTGAAGAGTTATATAATGTAAGGACTGAATAAGAATGTGATACACATCCAAAGATAATGAATGTAGAACAACATATCGAAACACCAACCATTCATGAAGTGCAGGAAGCCATTGAGAAACTAAGAAACAATAAAGCCCCGGGGAGGGATGGCATTATGAGTGAAATGTTAAAAAACTCGGGACAGGAAATTATATATGAAATATATAATCTTATCGTGAAGATATGGGAGGAAGAGAATATGCCATCTCAGTGGAACAGCGGGATAATTTTTCCCATATATAAGAAAGGAGATAAGTATAATTGTGCAAATTACCGAGGAATTACATTACTGAATATCGTCTATAAAGTGATTTCCAATGTGCTATAGTATATAGTAACGTCGTTTCATAGTTTATTAACATTTTGAAGTACAGTTTGATCAACAAGTTGGTTGATTATTTTAAGAATTTGGATAGACAATAGGTCTATGATATTACAGTTTGATTTACTCCTTAAATGAGGACACAGAGATGTCATGATGCAAAAATTCACGGTAAAGTTTATTTCTAAGCAAAGCTACAATTTTATATTAAAGGTTCAAGTTTTATTTTTCATAACGTGTGAAGGCTTAATTAATGTTTGTTGGACATTTTTTGTTATGTTGTCCTATTTTATGAATAAACTAGCAGGCACTGCTTAGTTTGCCTGTTCCTTTTTATAGAACTGTACGATCTCCTTTTTTAATAATCAGATGCGGTGGTACTACTAGTTAGGAACTGGCGCCCGTTTTTAAACCGTTCACCCCTGAGATCCTGAGAATCTCATCCTCCAATACTTTATTGTAGGAATTTTGTACGTAACTAGCTAGTAGACTATCGATTTTTTTAAATATCGTTGTACCGAGAGATTCCTAGCTATCCGCATGACAGGGAATTGTTGGTTTATCTAGCTGGGTATCAACATCCCTTGTGAACCCTTCCATCCTTAGGATAGTAGGTGGTACGGGTACAGTACCTGCGGGTATCAGTAATACTAGAGGTTTATAGCATCAAGTTTCCTGGGGAAAAGATCATTCCATGGCGAGTTGTAGGAATTAATTTCTATAGGAATCGATAAATATAACGTATACAATAAATGAAAATTAAGCAATACATTTATATACCTGTTGGTTAAATTATAGCAGTGATTCTCTATGCTAGGTCTCACAGAGATCATATCATTCCGTGAAGAGTTAGTGGAATTTATCTATCAATAACTGGCATGCACACCATCTATAGTTTTTAACATAAGATCTACGGGTAAGGTTAAGTAATGTTGGTTTATCATATACATTATTACTGTTTCACGGGACGATATACCACTCCGATTGTTTTTATGGGACGCGCGAAATTAATGTATATTTTTAGGCATTTAAACGGTTACTTTTTGACGGTTTGAAACCAATTGAATTACAATAATTTATTTGCAAAGTTTCATTGTGGTAGGATGATGGGTTGCCAGAGAAAGCAATTCCATTTATTAATGGGGGTTTCTTATTTGGCTGTCCGTGAATGTGCGCCATTACTGTACTAACGTTCAGGCTTTGAACTGTAATAGGTTCTGAGGAAAGGGATTACGTTTAAAAAGGTGCGCGGTCACCAGACTTGTTTATCAATATTAGTCACAATAGAAAGCCACATCAGTGAACATGTTTTCTAGACTTCCCTCCTGGTAAGGAATTTATAATGATAGCTGTAATAGATTGCAGTACAAGGAACACAGTTGGAGTATTCACTCGGTCAGCATGTTCGATTGTTATCGATTATCGAAATGTAAAAGATAGATTTAGGTTTCTGACGATGGAACTACATGTGAATCACAGATGGGAGGTTTTTTCAAGATATAGCAGACGTCATGGACATAGGAGGCCAAGTGGACAGTGTAATTATTTACTTTGCGAAGGCATTTTACAGAGTCCCACATGACCTCGTGTTACATAAACTTGCAAATTCGGGTCTGCATAAAAGAGTTGTAATCTGGATCTGGGACTTTCTCCAAAACAGAACCCAGACAAAGTGGGGGAGTATTTTAGAAAGAGGCAAGTCAACTTTGGAATTCCACAAGGAAGCGCAGTTGTTCCATTGTTGTTCTTTCATATATAAATAACCTGGCAGAATCTGTTAAATAAGACGTGTGCAGAAGAAAGATCAGCAAAGGGGCAACACTTGATTATATATCAGGAAACAAAATTATTCCACTAATCGAGTCATGCAGCTATCTCTGGTTAGACTGCGGTGATTACGTTGAGAACCATGCTAATAAGGCACAAAAATCGTTATATTTTGCTATGAGGAACATGAAGAGTAGCAGTATTCAGACAAAATAATTTGCTTACAAATGTCTAGTGAGACCGGTTTTGGAATACGTCACGAGTGTGTGGGAGCCCTACAAATCAATTGTAACGAACAAATTGGAGATGGTGCAAAGGAAAGCTGCAAGATTCGATCTTAGCTAATTCTCCCAAACTAACAGTGCCTCTGACATGTTCAAGTCATAGGGATGGGAATCCCTTCACTACAGACGACATAAAAGAATACTCCAGGAGATGTACAAAGCATACACAGGGGAGCCGGCCTGCAATGAATTACGAAACAGTAGACAAGAGCCTGGTTATAGGCCTATGGGTCGGAGATATCACGCTTACACAATTAGGCCCAAAATTCAGAAAAAGAAACCACATTTAGCTAAGTATTCCATTAACAACAGGTGTACTGAAATATGGAATGAGTTTCCTGAAGATTAGAACATGTACCTAACAGTTTAAACGTTTTCCAATCGAAAATTAATATCTTAATCAGGAAACAGAGATATATTGGGGAGCAATTGAGATATCTGTAAATATCTTGTTACCACCAGGTTTCGCCCAACTGTAATAGTTTCTACTATTAATAATACACTGGTCAAAAAAAGTTTTGCAGATTGCAAGATGTTGTATTTCTGAACACGACCGGTAAACTATGTGGCATTTCTTTGTTTTGTATCATCGTTGAAAGGCGTTACATTTGTTTTCCTGGCACTGTGCTCATACAGTCACTACTTGTGAGCGATTCTGATCGGTTGCGACGTTGAGCTGATGGAGTGATGTTGAAAAGAACGTGATAATACTGTTTTACTGTGAAAATTACTGCACCACAGTAATGGCAATGCCACGGTACGGTACACGATTTCAGCAGCAGATAGAGTTCGAATAGTGACTTAAATGCCACATGGTCTCATGACATAAGCCGAAGTAGCTCAAGTGCTGCGATTTAATCAAAGTGACGTTTCCAGATTGTGATGGAAAATCCAACATGCCCACACCATAGCCGATAAGCCTAGGATAGGTTGACCACGCAAAACAACCGCTGCGCTAGACTGATACATAGGAGGCAACCTAGGAGAACAGCAATCACCTTACGGAGGGAGCTTCGAGCGGGCTACAGGAGTCAATGTCTCTACACAAACTGTGCGTAATCGACTCCACAATGTAGGACTACGTTCACGAAGGCCATTCAGGGGACCCCGCCTGGAATATCGCCACAGACGTCAGCGTGTAGAATGGGTAAGAAGATATGAAACTTGGTCCTAGAAACAATGGGCCCAAATGTTATTTACAGATGAGGTACGCATTTCGTTGTGTCCAGATGGCAAAAGTATTCATATCTGGAGGGCAAATGGTCAACTTTTCAATGAAGCTTTCATTGTTGAACGCTACCAGCATAGTGGTGGTTCAGCACTCTTCTGGGGAGGAATAATGATGGGGTGCCGCACACCACTCGTCCACATCCAGGGCAATATGACGTCACGAAAATACGAGAACAACGTCCTTGAACACATTGTTCGTGGATTTAGAGCTGAAATTAGAGCAGATTTCACTTTCATGGACGACAATATATTTTCTCTAGATGACTACATGATGATTTAAGCTATTAGGTCATACATTGTACAAACCGTCCAGAGCATTTAGATGACAAATGGTGGATTTCAGCTATTAGGCCGTGTATTGTACAAAACATACAGGTCATTTAGATGACAAATGGCGGATTTCAGCTATTAGGTCGTGTATTGTACACAACGTACAGACCATTTAGACGGCAAATAGAGCATTTCAGCTATTAGGCCGTGTATTGTACAAAATGTACAGAACACTTAGATGACAATTGGAGGATTTCAGCTATTAGGTCGTGTATTGTACAAAGCGTACGAGTCATTTAGATGGCAGGTAGTGAAATAAGATATCTGAACCATGAAGGACTCGAAACTACAACTCCGGCTCTACACGCCGATGCACTGACCACCAAGCTAATGGGAACATTTTAATCGTCATTGGCGTACGTTAAGTACGTTAAGTAAAGTCAGGATATGGTTGGCACAAACGGATTTTGTTAGTAGTCTGCTGTTTTTTTTAATTTTCTTGGCTGTCGTACCAGTTTCTAGCTCATTACGAATTCGTACGTGCATTATATTTATATATTCATTCTCGTAGCTGTAATAGCTTAGGTTCCGAGAAGCAAAATGAATTTTTTTTGAAACCTCGGGGCAACCATATAGGTAGGTTGCTTGATTACAATCTTGAAAGTCATATCTGTGAACTTGTTCTATAGTCCGCTATCATGACACAAAATATCAAGATTGTCGTTATAATAGGTACCAAGAAGAGCACAATGTCAGTTGATTTGTATGGCAATCTAGTGGGTTTCCATTAAGTCACGTTTTTTAATCATATCACTGAGTATTTTATAGTATTTTATCGTGGTGCAAAAATATCACAATATGTTAGTTGTTATACGTTTTGAGTCATTGAATACTAGTTATATATTTCATGCTGGTATCACGTTCTATTGGATACAATTATGGAAATGTACAAAGAACAGTTGAGGTACGCGAAGGTGGAACTAATATGTAACATTTCATTACCATACGTCCAGTCGATCGAAATTTATTTGGAGAGAGGGAATATCTCACGCACATACGCGAACTAAGGTCGGCCTTATAATCCTGTGTTTTATATGATGAAAACATGTCAAACTATATATTGGTATATCTCCTTAAAGTTTCAGTCCAGCTTAGGTTATAAGTACATCAATACCGATCATCCCAAAGACCCAGAAATGAATTAATAATAACAACAACGACAACAACGGATCTTCAGATTGCGTAGGGTCAAGTTGCTTAGCTCGCCACAAGCAGAAATAGACTGCATTAGACTGAGCGTTTTGTGAGTAATGCACACGCACGTTCACGTCCATCACATAACGAAACAGAATAGGCATGTCCTGTAACGAATATCCGAACGTCGTCCAGGCAAAATGATGCATAGTTTGGGATTGTTGTCTCAAAATTCAAGAATTATACTCAGATGGGGAGTACTGTAGGAGGAATGAAGGAAGCTTGTAGTTTAACGTGACCGTCAATCTTGTGATCATGAGCCACGGGACCTCCTTTTTACGTGGAATCCGAACCACAGGACATGGCATTTCACTTCGAAAATCTTACTGTAGGAGGAGGCTAATGTCAAGCATGAAAGTATTTTCAAAGGTGCAACCACAATACTCTAGGAGTCGTAAAGAAGCATCATGTATTGCCCTTCACTTGATGCATAGGAATACTGGTTGAAGTTTTTGAAGTGCTGATACTTTCTTGCATAGCATATGTTCAACATGTGGATGATATGTAAGATTAAAGTCCATTTGCCAAATCAATTTAGGGAATTTTGGAAAACCAGCTGAGATTGAGTAAGTACCAAAACGAAGGGGTCTAATAAATAATAATAATAATGTTATTGGTTTTACGTCCCTTTTAACTACCCTGGCTTTTAGAGACGCCGGGGTGCCGGAATTTTGCCCCAAAGGGGATCTTTAACGTGCCAGTAAATGTACTGACACGGCTCCCTCGCATTTGCGCACCCTCAAATGCCAGCTGACTGCGCCAGGTTTCGAACCTGCAACCTTGGGCACGAAGGGGTTTACCCTCGCAAGTTGCATATTTGTGTGGCGTGTGTCTTCATGGTGAACTGTACGTAACTATCCTTGGCAATGCATAGCACATAGAATTTTCACTGCTTCACTTTGACCTCTCCTGCATTTCTGCAATTTTATGGTATTGGATTTTCAAAATAATGTAACTTCTTAAATAAGATCCTTTCATTGAGGCTGGTGGCAGGATCCTAATTATAAGGCATTTTCTAATCGTCATCATACAGAAACATAGATCTCCCTTTCCAAAGGTTTTAGGCAGTATAATTTTGTCGGTATGGAAAGAGCATGAACTCAGTATAGGGGTGATGTTCCTGCTACATCAGGTTCCAGCGCCTTAGGTCTCCATGGCATTCGAAAGCTGTAGAAACCATATCACTGACATTGCTATCTAATTCTTTTTTCATAGACATTTACGTTGTGGTGCTTCAGAAACACATGTGAACAATCCTAAAACCCACTTGTTGGAAGTGGATGTACAGTTTCCTTGCAAGGCATCCTGACATGAACAGAATCACCTGATTGTAACGGTAAAGGGTAGTATATGGAAATTCTGTCTTCTTCTCAGTAACTGGTAACGTCCTAGTGGAAGAGGGATCGTATTGAAATAAACATTGGTCGGTATTAATCACCTTCCTGGCATTTATTGAACAGGCTCCAATGTTGTATCTCGTTCAACAGCCATTGATCTGATCGTCTTTTTGCTGGTATTCATAAGTAATATATGATATAATTTTGACTCTAGTGTTCGAATACGTTAAAATATATATTTTGGATTCTGGGTTGAGGGAATATATGGAGATTGTTGATTCTATAGCACTATATTTTCGTAAAGGGCAGTTGTGATATACAGTAACAGACCCATTTTACGTGCATCCTAAATTTGGTCTATATATCCTGTCGTGTGCATCCAGTTGTGTGCTCTTAGTACTGTTTTCTTGTAAGGCATAATTGTATTGTATGGCCGCACAACCGTGTTTTTAAGATCCGTGTGCTAAGAATCCGGGTTCTACTATTTACCCGTGCACCCGTGTACCCGTGTAATTACGACTGGATACACGGGTCGCACCGAATATTGTGAAAGAGTGCCGTGTCCGGTAACCTTGCTCGAACATCTGTTCACGGCGATATTGAGCCGATTATACATGAATTTAGAAATAGTGTTTGCGTGTGCAATGTGTTTATTCGTTGCAATGTGAAATTAATTAATAATTTTATTGATTATAAAGGTTAGTTCCGAGGATGAAAGAGGAGTAGATACAAAACTATATGTAACGGAATAATAATTTATTATTTGCACTGTCATTTGACCAGAATGTAACTAAACAACAAAATGAAAATATCAGGTGTAGGAAACGAATACAAAATAGAACAGTATAATAATGAATATCTATGACTTTTGTCATTATTCTAGATTCTCCCGTATTGATTATGACATATTACACCAATATCCACTTTACAATACAAAAATGTTTTTATGTTCGACCCTCACTATTATGTGTCAGATAACTGTATCATAATGATGGTCATTATAACACTGTTTTCCATTATGATACAGTTTCTCCAGCCAATCAGAGCTCGTTCATTGACCAATTAGGTAACGATAACTTCGCGCATGCGCTCAAAATCCAACATGTCGGACATAAACACAACATCGAACTATAATAAATTACCGACATGGAATACGCAATGTAAATATGTTCGCGTAAATAAACAGGCGAATATGAGACAAGAAATAGCACTGTACCTTAAAATCACCAACACTAATTTCTACACAGCGCATTGTCTTCAAATGACTGCGGTGACAATATTACTGAGGGACGGCTGATGTAAACATATGGCTGCATATGGCATTGCAAGCCCACAGAGCGCATGCGTCGGTCGTTCAAAGCTCTTGAAAGACAAAGATATAACACCCAACGCTCGCTCTGCGATCACAAAATTCCAGTAGCTGACTCTCAACAGATATTTATGAATATTTATGTTAAAACATATAATAAAGTTATAATTCTCGTCGAACATAAACAGTCGTATGCAACTCGCCTATAATGGTAATTAAGACACTCGTATGGAAATTATAAAACTCGCATACGCTCGTTTTATAAAAAAATACTCGTGTCTTAATTATAGCCATTATAGGCTCGTTGCATAATGTACTATTATAGGATGTCCTTACACTCTTAGATACATGTTTCGGCTCTGTGAGCCTTCTTCAGTCAAACATATTGTTCTCATATGACAGTCTATGTGTTGATCTTGTGAAAAAAATTTTTTTACAATCGTCAAAGTTACTTAGGAAGCAAAATAACCAGCGATGGACGAAGCAAAGAGGATATAAACAGTAGGTTGGCTCAGGCAAGGAAAGCATTTCTACAAAAAAGGGAATCTGTTGACATCGAATATAGATTTAGGTATTAGGAAGTCATTTTTGAAAGCCTTTGTCTGGAGCGTGGCGCTCTATGGAAGTGAAATTTGGACTATTGGTGCAGCAGAAAAGAGGAGAATTGAAGCATTTGAAATGTGGTGTTACAGGAGAATGATGAAGATCAGATGGGTCGATAGGGTTACAAACGAAGAGGTATTAAGACTAGTGGGAGAGGAGAGATGTTTCTGGCGACTGCTAATTAAGAGAAGAGATAGGTTAGTAGGACACATACTAAGACACCCAGGAATAGCAAGCTTAGTTATGGAAGGAATTGTCGAGGACAAGAACTGTAGGGGTAGACCAAGGTTAGAATATGTTAAACAGATTGCCTCGGATGTAGGGTGTGGTAGCTATGTAGAGATGAAACGATTAGCTCAGGACAGGGAGGCATGGAGAGCTGCATCAAACCAGTCAAAAGACTATAGACTCAAACAACAACAATTAAAAATGGACATAATATGTCACAAGGATTTTTCACACACGATTCTTTACAAGATACTTGTACAATGGGGTCCTGTCTTTGAATTGGGATTTCAACGACGAAGGGCCTATGACCTGAACTTCAGCACATAGTCGAATTCTTTAAGCATTTTATGTCCATTTTTAAATAACTTTGACGATTGTAAAAAGATTTTTTAATTTATTTTGTATTGTAAAGTGGATATTGGTGTAATCTCTCTCTATATAAAATGAAAGTTTGTCTGTTTTTTCGGAATTTCCACGAAAATTTGAGTTATTAACGCGTTTAAGACTGGTTTAAGACGGTTGCGCGCAAAAACAATTGTTATGTGAAGTTACGATTTTATAATCTTTGGTGACTCCATTGTAACTTCAAATAACAATATGAGATCCACAAATGTCCAACACTGTGCACATGGAATGCTGAACAGCATATCAGTGTCTTAATGTGTTTTTATTTAGTTAAAATGTTTGTCTGTCTGTCTGTCTGTCTGTTTGTTTGTCTGTGTACAAATTTGCACGCGCATCACTCGAGAACGGCTGAGTGGATCAACGTAAGATTTGGTACAGATGTCCATCAGAGGCACGAAAGTAATCATTGATGTAACTCTTCTCCATACCTCTCATAAAAGAGGTGATGATGATGATAATTGTTGTTTTAAGGGGCCTAACATCTAGGTTATCGGCCCGACTCATAAAAGAGGATGATGATGAAGATGATAATTGTTGTTTTAAGGGGCCTAACATCTAGGTTATCGGCCCCTGATGGTGTGGGTGATCGTGAAGATGAAAAATGAAATGTAAACTTAAAACTAAAACTAACTAATAAGGAAAAGAGGAGAGGATTGGAGAGGAGAGGAGAGGAGAGGGGAGAGAGGAGAGGGTCCGCCCCAAAGGGAAGGGACAAAAGGGGAAAACGGACCCAGCTCAGGAATCCCTCGGGGTCGCCAACTCCCGAACTCACCAGCCGTGAGCCCCTGAGGGTGTAGCATGATCTAGGGTGCACCAGAAGTGGTGGGGCTACACACACCCTGCCTCCTTAAGGGCCTAGAGCACAAGGCAGGAGGTAAAAGGAAGAGAAAAAGAAGGCTGACCCCTCGCAGAAGGAGGGTATCAGAAAAGATGAGACAAGGGCCAATTAAGGCGGGAAAGGAAGAGACTCCCTATGCCTCGGATACCCTAATACCGTCGGGGTCAGAAGAGAACAAGAGTTGACCAAGTGAGGTCGACAGGAAAGAAGACAGAGAGGAGCCCGGCACAAGTAAGTGGAAGCAATGCCGGACTCAGCTGGGGCCCCGTGGTCGCCAACCCACGCCCACAAGATGTGAGCCCCTGGGGGGGGCATAAAAGAGGGCCTACCCCCTTAAAATGCATGCTGAAATGGGCGTAGAAAGACGAGACAAAGCTCATTTTCAGCGTCTCATTGTGAGAAACAAAACTCGGAGGCCCTATGGGCCCCGAAAACCACATTTTAAGGTCCTAAAACCAACAGTTTTTGAGATATTCCCAGAAAACTAATTTCATTTATTAAGCTATTGAAAAAATGCAAGCCGGTAACCATGGCAACACAATCTCAGAAGTCCATCTATTTCTGTAAGATGCAATGCCATTCCATGTATTACATTACTGTGAACGTTCCCAAACGGCGATGAGGTTATCACGGAACCAACTTAAGCTGTAAAATTCATCAATACGTATATAATGCGCTTAAGGGGGTCAAGGGGTTCTCTTGAATTTCTTCACACGATTTACACGTGCGGGTGTGGTACTAAAGGACTATTATATCCCTATCCCTATATTACTAAATTATTATTATGATTATTATTATATTAATGCGTACAAGGACGAGACAAAACTCATTTTCAGCCCCTCGGTGGCTCGGAGGCTACTACGTTTTTAGGCTCTAAAACCACATTTCTGAGATATTCCCAGAAAACTAATTTCAGTAAATAAACTAATAAAAATAGACGACGAGTACAGAAGACAAAATCAGGAGCTATATAGATATACTGAGAAAATCACAGATGTGGCCAGGAAGAGACGTCTGGATTTCTACGGACATGTTTCCAGGATGAACCCAACAAGACTAACCAACAGGCTTCTCAACTACTGGGAGAATAGAAAGAGCGTGACACCGTGGTTAACAGAAATTAACAAGGACATCCAAGAACTGAAGATAATGGAAAGTGATATTAGGAGCCGATCACATTTCAGAAAGATACTTACACAGAAAAGTTTTCAGGACAGACCACCCTGTAAGAAAACCGGCATCATCTGGGCAAAAGAGAGAAAGGAGAAACATAGCCAGAGAATGCGCGAATATTGGGCAAACATGAAGTCCCTCGCCAAGCTGAAAAGTAGAATGTCGTGGTCCTTAGCTGGCCCATCCGAAAGAGGAAGAAGAACAACAAGAAGAAACTAATGATGGAATGCAAGTCGGTAATCATGACAACAGTACCTCAAGAGGTGACCACCAACTTTCCATCTATTTCTGTAAGAAGCAATGCCACTCAATTTATTAAATTTCTGTAAAAGTTTGCAAATAGCTATAAGGTTATCATACCTTTTCTAATTTACGGCTCCCGATTTCCCTCATTTTAACAATCCACCATCTAAATATTATACGTCATCGGAAGAGTTGTATGACTTATGCGAATAACTGTCGCTATTTTAATTCCTTGTTAACGCGTGCGCTAAAGACCGGTGCGCGATGGAGCGTCGGAACGAGCGTCGGCGTGCTGCCGTGGTGGCGCGCGGTAAGTGGATAAGCGAGTGTGACGGTGGCATGAACCGAAAATAATACAGATCGTAGCAAATCAGTCAAGTAGTCTGCACTAGACTGAAATGTTTGGGAAAGCGGTAATTTTCAACATATGTCCAATTCAATTCGGAGAAATTAGCGCCGTGGTGCCGGCGCGACACCATTTCGCCTTCGCCGCTGACAACATGACCTACTGACCGAAGGCGGTGGAAGTGTAACGGAAGCGCTTGCGTCTAGTCGTGAAAGTGTGTTGTTCACAGTAGTTGGTCGTATGAAAACAAAACCAACATAAACTGTACTATTTATTGTCAAATCAGAAATACATTTCTGTAGGAGGTCGTGGTAACCACGGTACGCTTACGCATATGGCGTTACACAATTTGCATACGTAATTACTTACCCGCGTTTGCTTGGCGACGTTTTTTGGTTTTCCAACTTCCGGTGTATTATTTTCAAGTGGCGTCCGATGGCTCTCGTGGACCCACCAGCACAGGAATACTCATTGTTTTCGGTAGAAGAACATAGAAAGCAATAGACCTTATCTCCTTTCTTTTCCGCGAATTCCCAAACCCAACTCCTTCACTACGCAGCGAGTGCCAGCTGTGGTTTGACTACTATCATGATACTGAACTGAACGCGTGTTCTTCGATCAGGTTAGAATTCTGCCCACTAGAGCAGGCTGTTCCAAATCCACGAGTTTGAGTATGCGTACACGCGAGTACCCAGCAGTGTTGCTCGGAGCACGGTGGGGGACTAGGGGTGGTAGCCAATACGTCACTGGGCGAAGGTCATAGCACAAGTCCATGCGTTTTCTGCCAATCTTGAAGTGTTATTTCCCATCACTACATAACTATGACAAGCCGGAGAGGCCCGTTGCCTAGTTTGTGGGAAGAACAGTTTCTCTTTACCGAAAAGGAAGGACTCCTGCAGTGTTTGGTGTGTCAAAAAGTGCTACATTCAATGAGGAAATGGAACGTACAGCGTCATTACACAACTCTTCATTCAGCTCTGTATGAACGGATGGAAGGTGAAGCACGCCAGGAGCCCATAGCTAGACTGAAAGACGACATACAGAAAGACGTACGTTTTTTAAAACAAATATCACTGTAGATTCGTTTGACATAAACAGTCACAGATTGAAATGAAAACTTATTCATACTTTCTTTTTCAGGTGAATTATATTGAAGAAACTACCATTGAGGCAGAAATTCGAGCAAGTTACGAAGTCGTTCACATCATTGCGATGAATGGGAAACCGTTCTCGGTGGGGCCTATCGTGAAATCGTGTTTGCTCGTCGTTGCGGAATGTTTAACTCCAGGGGAGATGCAGAAATTTGAATCGGTCTGTCTCTCAAAACAGACAGTGTCTCGTCGCATTCGCGCCATGGGAGGGGATTTGGAGAGGCAGCTCAAGTGTAGAATTCGAAACATGGTGGCCTTTTCGCTCGCAGTTGATGAAAGTACGGATGTAGCTGATTTCGGTCAGCTAGATTATATTTGTGCGCGGTGTCGACATGAGACTGCAAGTTACGGAGGAACTCTTAGATGTGGTACTGCTGGATTACACTGCTACTGGTCAAGATATATTTGAGGCGGTTTGTGAATCTGTGGACAACATGAGCATTCCATGGCTTCAGATGGCGCGCCACAAATGGTTGGGCGAGAGCAGGGCTTCGTCTCTCGGTTAAAAAAATAGAGTGAAATGTGAATTCGGGAAGGACGTGTCTGTCTGCGACATACGTGCCCCAGATGAAACATCAGGGGATAAATGAAAATGTCGAATTAACTCTAGTGGACTGTATTTACAAAAATGTACATGTTACAAAAGACACAACACTTGATATGCGAAGGAGCTGCTGCTCCGAAACACAAACACATTCAGCCATGATGGCAACTTCACTCTCTCTGTCCAGGTCACTGCTGCCAACCTAAACATAAAAAATTTATCTGTTACCAACTGTGGAAATAAAACAGTTATATAATTCTCCCTGAGAGCAAACATACTCCCCACCTTGAAATACATGGATTTCAATAATCTGAAATGGAAACACTGAAATGTTCCAATGACAAGGACACGAAACACTAAAATATTCACTAACTTAAAACACTGACATATTAACAGTCAAAATTATGTGTCTGCTCAATTGGTAGCGGAGCTACCTTGGAAACTGGTCGTTTAAAAATACCACTGTTGCACTTCACTGAAACCACTCTTACCACATTGTCTTTACCACCATGCACTTCTGTGATAACACCAAGGGGCCACTGGAGTGGGGGAACATTGTCTTCCCGTATCAGCACCACAGTACCTGGTGATACGTTGCTGGAGGAGGTCGTCCATTTGCTGCGCTGTTGCAGATGGGTGAGGTAATCTAATGACCATCTCTTCCAAAAGGATTGGAGTCTTTGTTGCAGAACCTTATATCTAGTTAACAAAGGCCGTTTACATAATGTTAAATCGGGTTCGGGAAGAGTCGTGAGGGGTTCGCCTATAAGGAAGTGACCTGGTGTCAAGGTAGATGTATCTGAAGGATCATTTGACAGGGTTAGAAGGGGACGTGAGTTTAAGCAAGCCTCAATTTGCGCAGTTAATGTAGCCAATTCTTCATATGTGAAATAAAGTGTTCCGAGAACTCTTCTTAGATGATGTTTGAGAGATTTTACTCCGGCCTCCCAAAGCCCTCCAAAATTAGGGGCATGAGGAGGTATGAAATGCCACTTAACTCCACAACTACTGGCGAAGTTACTGATCTCCTCTCTAGTCCGTTCCTGAGTGAACAATTTCTTGAGCTCCTTGAGCTCTCTACTAGCACCTTGGAAATTTGTACCATTGTCGGAGTACATGTTGCTGCATAATCCTCTTCTTGCGATGAATCTCCTGAGTGCTGCGAGGAAAGCTTGAGTGGTTAGGTCGGAAACTATTTCTAAATGAATGGCCTTGGTGCACATACATATGAAAATGCATATGTAACCCTTGACAATGGTCTTGTTACGTGGATTGCCGATCTTCAAGTAGAAAGGGCCCGTGAAGTCTGTGCCGGTGTTGCGGAATGGTCTTGCTTGAGACACACGAACTGAGGGCAACTGTCCCATTACTTGCTGTGTAGTTTTGGCTTTGAACCTGAAGCATTTTGTACAAGTGTTAATAACTCTTCGAACCACCGACTTTCCATTGATGATCCAGTAGCACTGTCTGATGGATGCTAAAGTCAACTGGTTTCCTGAATGTAGGAGTCTTTCATGTTCCCTCTTGATTATTAAATCAGTAAACTGATGTTTAGCGGGCAAAATCATCTGATGTTTGAAATCGTAGTCTTGATTGGAGTTCTCTAGTCTTCCTCCAACTCTCAAGATTTGATCCTTGTCTAAAAATGGTATTAAACTTTGAAGTTTGCTACGTCTTGACACTGCATTGTGTTTCAAAGGATCAGCTATTTCCTCGCGGAATGCTATTGACTGGACTAGTCTAACACATGTCATGTTAGTTTGCTGCAACTCTTCTATTGTTAATGGACCATGTTTCCGTTCTGAAGGTTTGTGTTTAGTGTTGTGCACGAATCTTAAACAATATGCTAACACTCTTTGTAGCTTGAGATGGAAAGAAAATCTTGTGAGCACGTCTGCAGGATTAGAGTGGACTGAACAACTAAGCACTATCTTGCGTTGCTCAGGAATCTCTGATTCAGGTTGTTCACTGGAAGTGGGCCAGTTCCGTTCCAAACACTGTAGCCATTCAGGGCCATGCCACCAAAGATGATTATTTAAAAGGTTTGTAGGATCAGTTCCTCGAGAAATTAGATCTGCAGGATTGTCTGCTGATGCTACGTGCTTCCAATCCTTGACTGAAGTATTGCCTTGCACTTCAGCCACACGGTGCGCAACAAAAGTTTTCCATTTTGACGGTTTTCCTGCTAACCATGCGAGAACAATCTTTGAGTCTGTCCACAGATGAATGCTATGGAATTCAATATTGAGAACATGACACATCTTTTTAACCACTTGTGACAATATTACTGCTGCACACAACTCTAGTCTGGGTAGCGTGATCTGTTTCAGTGGAGCCACTCTGGACTTGGAGCACAGGAAATGTGTTAGGAATAAACATGCACCGTAGCCCTTCAAGGATGCAGAGTACGCCATCTTGTAAGAAGTTCCGTTGGAAATTCATCATCCCATCCTATCTTCTCTTGCCATAGTTGCTGCAGAAACATCTTGAATGCGATGACAATAGGACTGATTAGCCCAATTGGGTCATAAATTGACGACACAATCGATAACACCTTGCGTTTGGTCACTGGAGTTCCACTTCCTTGTTCTTTCTGCACACCACTGGATATCTGTAGTTTGTCTGTCGCTGGATGCCAAAGTAGACCTAAAGTCTTTATATTTTCTCCAGAATCAATCTGAAGAGGAAGCTGCGTTTCTCTGCAGTCTTTTGGAACCGCCTCTAACAATGCTGGATGGTTGGAGCACCACTTGCGGAGCTTGAAGCCTCCCTTGGATAACAATTGGATCAGTTCACGTTGTAGGAGTAATGCATTGTCAACCTTACTTGTTCCTGAAATGCAGTCGTCTACATAAAAATCACGAAGAAGGACAGATGCTGCCTGCGGATACTGTTGTCCCTCATCATATGCCAATTGCCTTAAACATCTTATTGCTAGAAATGGAGCTGATGATGTGCCATATGTGACCGTCTGAAGTTGGTACTGCTTGATAGGCTCATTAGGAGAAGCTCTCCAAAGGATGCGTTGAAGGCTGCTGTCTCTGGAATCAACCTTAACTTGTCTGTACATCTTCTCGATGTCAGCTGTAAAGCCTATGGCGTGAGTTCTAAATCTAGCGACAATCGAACATAAATCTTGTTGAATAGTAGGACCCGTCATTAAAATATCATTAAGTGACTTTCCTGACCTCGATTTACAAGAAGCGTCGAAGACAACTCTAGTTTTTGTAGTAGTGCTGGATTTCATGAATACCGGATGGTGCGGCATGTAGTATGCTACCGATGTTGCCATACTAGAATTAACAATATCCATGTGACTTAGTTCCTGGTATTCAGTGAGAAACTGGTCATAATCTACCTTCAGTTGCGTATCATTGTTAAGCCTACGCTCAAGGTATTGAAATCTGCTAGTAGCTGTTTGTAAAGAATTGCCTAATATACTTGGATCCTGCTTAAATGGTAGTCTGACTATGTATTTCCCAGATGCATCTCGTGTCACATGATCAGAAATATGCTGTTCACATTCAATCTCTTCTTGCGACTTGACTGGCTCGTGAAGTTCTTCGATCTCCCAAAATCGTTGTACTTGGTTATGAAGGTGAACATCATTACGAAGGAAAAACGTTCCTGCTGCATTGTTTCTCTTTCTCGAGGTGGATTCATATGAACCTGACACAATCCATCCAAAATCTGTGTTTTGTAGGACTGGAAACTTCCCTGGTCTCGTCCTGTGTCCCCTCTGTAGAATTCTAAAGAATACATCAGCACCGAGAAGCATGTCTATCTTGGCTGGGGCATAAAACCTCGGATCTGCTAACTGAATATCATTAGGGAGCTCCCACTCTTCATAGGGTACCTGCTGACTAGGCATGTCGCTTGTAATTTTGGATAGGACCAGACATTCAACATTGTGGCGTGTGTTGCTTATGGAAGATTGCACTTCAACGCTCACACTATACTTGGCTTCAGACATGGACTGAGAAATACCTTCGATGGGTGTGAGATTCTTGGCCTTTCTTAAGCCCAAATTTTGAACCAAACTCTCGGTTACAAAATTGCTTTGACTGCCACTGTCCAATAAGCAACGAGCTAAGTGTAGCCTACCAGCACTATCCTTTACCTTTACTATTGCTGTAGAAAGTAGAACTTGAGTTTGTGGTTTGAGTTTCATAGTGCAATAACTGGAGGAGTTACCACGAACTTGAACATTGTGAGCCTGGTTTGACTCGGGGTTTGAGCATCTGCTGATAGCTCCTTGCTGAGACTGTTTAGACGAGTTGGCATTGAATTGCTGATTCCCAGAATCAAAATGCAACAGTGAGTTGTGACGACCGTTGCAAGTTTTGCATGTTGACTTCGAAGGACAAGAACTTATAGCGTGTGATTCATGCAAACAGTTGTAGCAAAGCTTATGCTGCTTAACTAGGTTGTATCTACGATTAACCTCATAACCTAAAAATTTATCACATCTGAAGATTGGATGTTGCCCCTTACAGGCTTCACAATTATTGTTAATTGCAATGTATGAACTACTTGTAAATGGTTGTTTCTCATGCTTGAAACCATGCTTAGAAGTTTTATCTTGAGACAATCTGCTGATCTTATCACTGTGACCCTTAGTAGGTGAAAAATCAATTAATTCAAGGGTTTGAGCCCGCCTTTCAAGATATTCTAACAACTCCGTAAGTGTAGATAGTTCCTTGGATTTGTTGCTCATTTCCCATTGCTTACGTGTGGCTTCAGGTAACTTGTCAAGTATGATTTGACCTATTATGATTTCATGTAGGGGAATATTCAAATTCAAAGACTCAACAGCCTTTAAATTGGACTGTACTTGATTCAAAAGTGTGCGTAGACTAGAAGATGATTCCCTTTGGACGATATCTGGAGATAACAGTAATTTGATATGTGCATTTACTATTACCTTTGAATTGCGGTATCGCTTGCAGACCGTTTCCCAAGCTAGCTCAAAGTTATCTGCAGTAAGAGGAATGTTTTGAATGAGTTGATGAGCATTGCCACGCAGTGCTGACATTAAGTAATGGAACCTTTCAACATTACCCAAAGACTGATTCTTCAGTATTAATGAATCAAACAGGTCATGGAAATGCATGAATTGTGTAACATCACCTGAAAATTCTGGTAACCGTATCTTGGGCAAACTGTACGAACCTGTATTACTACTTGTAGATTCTCTACCGTTGCTAGAGACAGATGAGGCATGTGTGCAATGGGTATTTAGTAACTGTTGTAGCTTAGCCCTAAGTTCATCATAATCATCTTCGAATTCACACCGGACCTGCTCATGAGGATTTTTGTCATCCAAATCCTCCAATTTGCTTTGAATTTCATTAAATTCTGGTAATAGAGCTAATAAACGTTCATTCTTCACATTTAATACTTCAGCAGGAGTCTCATTATTAAATTCATTAATTTGGGTATGGAGTCTCGTGAGGGATGCTCGGAGAACACCTCTGCGCTTGGTCAGTGACTTTATCTCACGTTCAGTAGACATGCTTAAAATGGTTCATGCACAGGAAGGATTGCTGGGTGTGGGAAGGAATTGCTATGAAATGCCGTTGTTAACTTATCTGGTGTAGAGGTTCTTTCAGTCTGCGTCGTCACCCAACGGTTGGATATCGAAGTCAGGACGTCTGAATGGAGCTGCGTTTGTCAGGAATCGAAGGCTGCACCGCTGAATGGAACTGCGTCCGTCAGGAATCGAAGGCTGCACTGCTGAATGGAACTGCGTCCGTCAGTAATCGAAGGCTGCACTGCTGAATGGAACTGTGTCCGTCAGGAATCGAAGGCTGCACTGCTGAATGGAACTGCGTCCGTCAGGAATCGAAGGCTGCACTGCTGAATGGAACTGCGTCCGTCAGTAATCGAAGGCTGCACTGCTGAATGGAACTGTGTCCGTCAGGAATCGAAGGTTGCACTGCTGAATGGAACTGTGTCCGTCAGGAATCGAAGGCTGCACTGCTGAATGGAACTGTGTCCGTCAGGAATCGAAGGCTGCACTACTGAATGGAACTGTGTCCGTCCGGAATCGAAGGCTGCACTGCTGAATGGAACTGTGTCCGTCAGGAATCGAAGGCTGCACTGATAAATGGAACTGTGTCCGTCAGGAATCGAAGGCTGCACTACTGAATGGAACTGCGTCCATTGATGCTTTCAACTGCACACCGAAACTTTCACAATACTGGATATGCTTTTACGAATATACAATTCATCATGATTAATTTTGCAAGTCCCGCTGCATGAATTAACTTATTCACATACGTAGTAAATTTGTAATACAACAGCTACGTTGTAAACATGGATCAAGCAGTCTGGCGAGCGCTGCAGCTGGCGCGTGTATCGAAGCTTACCGATGCTAGCCGAGGCGACACGAAGCCAAAGCACAATGGTGGCTTCGTATGGCAGCCACTATGCTCACTTTTCAAAATAAGTTAGATCGAACTCACAAACATTGATAAATAAATTGCAATTGCGCCTGCATTGTTCACAAAAATGTACTAGTATTGTCTCTACATACGTATTTCGCACTGGTTCACTTAAATACAGCAGTTTTAGCGTTTGTCGAGACCACATGGCCTCAGTTGATATAGCGGGAATCCTGCCCGTGTTGGACCAAAACATATGTCTGTCTGCGACATACGTGCCCCAGATGAAACATCAGGGGATAAATGAAAATGTCGAATTAACTCTAGTGGACTGTATTTACAAAAATGTACATGTTACAAAAGACACAACACTTGATATGCGAAGGAGCTGCTGCTCCGAAACACAAACACATTCAGCCATGATGGCAACTTCACTCTCTCTGTCCAGGTCACTGCTGCCAACCTAAACATAATAAATGTATCTGTTACCAACTGTGGAAATAAAACAGTTATATAATTCTCCCTGAGAGCAAACAGACGAGTTACTATTCACTGTTTTATTCACCAAGAGGTACTTTGTGCCACAACAGTGGAACTGGAATCTGTCATGAAAGTTGTAGTGACGTGTGTAAATTTTGTCCGGCGTCATGGTGTTAATCATCGTCAGTTCAAAGTTTTTTTTAAAAAGATCTTGATGCGACTTACGGAGATATACCCTACCACAGCACTGTTCGCTGGCTAAGTCGTGGAAAAGTTCTTGATGTTTTTTTTTTGCCATTCGCGAGGAAATTGTAATTTTCCTGGCAATGAAAGGACAGGCAGAACAATGTCTCTCTGATCCAACATGGGTAAGGACTTGGCGTTTCTTGCAGATATAACAATGCACCTAAACCACCTCAAGACGTCATTGCAAGGAAAATATCTATTAATCTTAGATATATGCGATAAACTCAGAGCATTCACTGAAAAGCTCCGTTTGTTTGAGCGGCAGATACGAAATAGAGATTTAACGATTTTCAATCGTCTTGCCTCTTTAAAAATGACTCCTGAGGCCTGATTGGACAAGTATCTAAAGAATATCATGAGGCTTCTCCAGTCTTTTGAAATAGGTTCCAAGACATGAATGTTCGTGAAAAGGAAATGCGATAATTTAGCACTCCTTTCTCAGTTACCCCTGATCACTACCCGCCGTCAATGCAGCTGGAAATAATCGACTTACAAAATTCTACCCAAGTAGGGGGATGGTAGGGGTTCTAACTCAAAAGGTGCTCAAAAAGTTAGTACACACTTTTTGCTTATTCATATCTCTCGAACGCATGGTCCGATGTTGACAAAAGAGGTGTCGTTGGACTCGGGTTGACGCCCTCTTTCCAATGGACCACTCATTTCAACCCCTAAATAAAACCTACCCCTACTAGGGGGTGAAATTGTAATTTCTTTAGTGAAAGTCTCTTTTCAAATGCGACATGTATAAGGTGAGCTGCTAAAATGAACTTAAACGTTGTTGCTCATATAGTGCATGCGTTTTGTTGGATGACGCTATGGATCAACATTTTTGTTTTTGTTTCTTACGCATGCGCACTTGGGATTTTTGTAAGCGGGCGAGCCCTTTAAAAAAAAAAAAGATTGATAAGAAGGGGTTTTGGTGGTGAGGAGAGAACCAGATAGTCGCCTACTTTCCTACAAAGTTTGCCGATATCACTCGAACGCGAGGTCGGATTTGGACGTGTGACGTGTCAAATCGCTTGTCTCGAAGCCCTATATATGCTATTAATAGGTTAAAGTTTTGAGAATGAGGGAAACAGGCTTTTTGATGGTAAAACCATGATTTTAGACTTTTTCCGATATCTCACGAATGCATGGTCAGATTTGGTCCTATGACGTGTCAAATGGCTTGTCTCGAAACCCTCTTTATTTTGGTAATAGGTTAAAGTTTTTGAGAATGAGGAAAACAGAATGTTTTGAGGTAAAACCGTGATTTTAAACTTTTTGCTATATCTCGCGAACCAATCATGCTAGAGGCGTGTACGACGGGTCCAAGGACTCGGGCTGACGTCTTCTTTGCTATGGACCACCCGTTATAATTGAAAAAAAAATAATAATATTGGAAACGCGATTTTGGGGTAAACATGTTTTTTTGTGATTTTTGCCGATATCTCACGAACCAATAAAGCTAGAGACGTGTACGAGGTGTCCTAGGACTCGGGATAACGCCCCCTTTCAAATGTGGTAGATATTTTTTCCAAAAAGTAATTCACAAAGGGCCTAACGCCATACATGTTGAAAAAATTACCAAAAGATCCAAAACTAATAGGTCATTAGCTTTTTAATATCTCATGAATCAATAAGGCTAGGGACCTGTATGAGAGGTCGTTGGACGTGAGGTGACATTCTGTTTTTGAGTATATTATTTATGTCAAAAGGGCCTAACTGCACTTTTGTTAATATCTTGCTAACTAATAATCAGAGAGGGTCAAGCGAGGTGTCATAGGACTCAGGATGGTCAACCCTTTTCCATGACCAACGAATTTACCAAAAAGATCTAAACAGCAAGGTCATTGACCTATGATTTTATAAACTAATAATCAAAGAGGCTCAAGTGAGGTGTCATGGGACTCAGGATGGTCAACCCTTTTCCATGACCAACGAATTTACCCAAAAGATTCGAAACAGCAAGGTCATTGACCTAATATTTTATAAACTAAAAATCGAATAACTACATGTGAGGTGTCATAGGACTTAGAATGGTCAACCCTTTCCCACGGCCAATGAATTTACCCAAAATACCCAATACATCAAGGTCATCGACCTGAGATTTTATAAACTAATAATCGCATACGAACATGTGTGATGTTTACCATGTGTGGTTTTAACATAGCTAGATAGAGAAAGAATTAGTGTAGGCTACATGTATGGTGACTGACAAGTCTTTTACCATTGAAACTTGTTTTTCAGATCAAACTGCAGTATAGAGAGAGTATAGGTTGCAGGTATGGGTTAATAAATGACGAATGGTGTACACAAACACGGATTTATCGATTCAAGAATTAAGAGTAGACTATCTTTAATTGATTGGTTAAAGAGGATAGCTAAAACACAAAAAAAATGTTCAGTGGTTACCGGGACAAGATGGTCGCTACACACAACAAGCTTTAAATACTTGAGGCTAATAATCTATACACACACACTCGCTTGTTCTAAACTAAACTGTGTTGCTGTCAGTGCTCAGACAGTAGGCTGATGACAAAATGCATTGCTAACAGAAATATAATCATTTCCGGTTGTATAATGTTACCAGCTATCCATTTTGTGTTGTAGTGTTAAGCACTTTTAGCTCTTGTACTGGTGGTCTTAACTCGATTTCCAGGTCTGAGGCCTAGAACGAGTCAAACTAAGAAACAAGGGCATGGTGGTGTAGTGGTTAAGCTGTTAGCCTTTTCACCAGGGTTCGATTTCAGGTTAATATGCATATCATAAACATATTAAACAAAACAGAGATAACGTTTAAAACCGATTACATTTGTGTCATTTCAAATTATTACTTGGATTACAAATACAAAGGTGAACTGGGTTTGATATACAGTTAATGCTGTCTATCACACACTAGACTGTAAGAAAGCCAAATAGTAAAGGCGTAGGTAGAGCAGTGGTAAAATTGCTATATGTAGAGAACTACCCAGCGATTTTATGAACTGGCAAAGCTATATCGCCTAAACAGTGCAGGATACAATCCAGCAATCAAATTTGTATCTTGTGGAACAGAGAAAATGCACTTTTACCTTGATGGATAGCAAATGAGTGCAGATGAATGACCTATGCATTAGCCTACCATAGGGTTATAACCACGAGGTGGAGGTGTGACTTCTATATTTTATTGTTTAGAGACATGACTTTTTTGTAACCAGTAGATTTAGTATTTTGTAAATATTCATTTTTGTAATTGTAAATAGTGGATACATGTTTTTGTAAGAGTAAATGTTAAATGTATAACTAAAAGTTATTTGGGATAAGTGTGCATGTCAAGGATAAATAGCGTGGTTGTATTTGTTTTCAAAGACAGGTATGGTTGTGTGAATGTATGACTATAGATAGAATGATAGAGAGAGAGAGAGAAAGCTTGTGTGTGTGTGTGTGTGTGGGTAGCATTGATTTTTCAACCAAAGCAAACACGGAAAGGTAGGATGGTGGAGTAATTAATGTATATAGCAAATGGTAAATGGTATAATGTATTTTTTTAACACTTGTGTTTTTTTTTTGCAGCAGTAGAAAGGTGTTATTTTGTAAAACAGTCTTACCTACAGTAGTAGTAGTAGTAGGCCTATATGTTTTTGGAAACAAACAGAAAGAGAATGCACTATTGCCATGGCCAAGCACTTCCATTAAGGTGATTTCAAGAAAATTTAAATCAGCAAATGTGTGTTTTACAAAACTAAACTTTCAGCATGGACTAAATCATAAACGTGTCGTCTGTGATATGGAAAAAATAGGAAATCCATGTTTCCATATCAACAAAATTTAAAAACGTAAAACTGACATTTAAAAATGTAAATGGGAAATTGACAAATGTGTAAACAACAAAATGGAAAATTCTTGTTTCCATATCATGAAATCCAAAAACTTTAAACTGACATTTTCAAATCGTGTACATGGAAAATTGACAAATGGCAATGTGTGAAATGTGAAAATGAAAAAAAGAATGAACAAATGGCTATCATTATTTAAAAAAAACCGTCGTGTTCTATCGTTAAAGTGTGAATCAAACCACATACACTTTTTTGGATCACCCGAGACTGAGTAGACCTGTTTTAGTCCTAATATACTTTTAAAATTTTATGTTAAAGCTCAAATTGAACTCAAGAGCTTTAGAGTGCCAGCTAACTATTATAACCGTTACGTCACAAAGACAACTTTACACTACTCTTAATGAACTATAATAAGAAAAAGAATAATAAATGTTGAATTTTTTTTAAGGATGAACATGGTGACACTGTTTCTGTTGCACAGTCTGCTAGCTACTAGCCAGCAGCTGGGGTCTTAGAAAGCGATACAGTTGACATTTTGTAATGAGATGTGACATGTTTCAGAGTACAGTATTATGGGTTGCTGTTGAGTAAAAATTAATCCTGTACAAGGAAGCAAGGGTTCGAACCCCTTACCTAACATTACTATTGCCTGAACATGGCTTGACGACACTGTATTATTATGATACTCGGTACACAAACCATAGATAGAGTGTATTGTTTAAGATCACTTTCTTTCTGAACATAGGTGGAGACTGTTGATGGTTAACAATGGCATTAATACAGTAGGACGTGGGTATAGCAATTAAGAAAAAACAGACAATACCCATACAATATTTTTATTTATTTAATATAAGTACTTGTACAATAGTTACATTCAAAATACATTTCTTTTTTCTCTATTACTATTTAGTACTTTTTGATTCTCTTGCATATGAAGGGTAGATAACCTTGTAGTTCAGCCCCTTAAAACAACAACAACACGACCTTTTGCATAGTCTGTGATGTTGACGACTCTTGAGATGTGGAAGATGGATTAAACATATCTTTTACAGCAGGGGTTAAATGTTGCTCAATAAACACTGCACTATTTTGAGTAGCAACATTTCTTTCTTGTACTAGCTTTTTAGCATTGTCATGATTATTTGTTGACACCAACAGTGTTTCATCTGGTACACTACATTGATGATCACTCACACTTAAAACCTTACCATTTCTACTTTTTAGATTGCCTCGACATCTTTTTGACCTCTCTTTTGAGCATCGCCAAAATATTATTCCTTTTACATTTTGCCGATTATACTTATAAGAGTAGCCTTTATAGAGTACACGTTGTTTACCTTTGTTAGTTGTAGTAATAATATCGTATGGCCTCGGGTGCCTGGTGCAAGCTTTGCTATTCGACACCTGGAGGGTAGCTTGCATGTCGAATTTCGTAGTTCCGTGACTATGAAAGTCAAGGAGGTTAGATGTTAGATATCTAATCTCCTTGAACACTTTCTAGTAGAGAAATTAGGAACTTTGTGCTGGCGGAAACTCCCGAGATTAATTTTGCCATTATGAACTCGGCCTACTGAATTCAAATGGGTTCTTTGACATGCCAACATCGTATGACATGCGTATCGTATTTTTGCCGCCTTTCAAAAATCACTTACCACGGTCAGGGGCGAACCTGCAATCTTGGAGTTAGTAGACCGACACGCTATCCACTCACCCACCGTGGCAAGCTGTTAGTTGTAGTAAGTTCCACAGTAGCAACTAACCTGTTAGTATGATTTTCTCACTACAAAGGTTATAACTGTTCTGATAATAAAATCATTTAACGTTGGCTTTAATATTTAATATGTACAGTTTGAAGTGATAGCAAAAGTGAGAGCAAAATGGTAGCAGAGTGGTAGAAAATATAACATGTATTGTTAAGAAATAATTTAAGCGGTTATGTGGATCCATTACATAATAATTTTAGCACGACGAAGCTCATTTTCTATATCCAATAGTTCTTCCTCATATTCAGTATAACCAGCCTGTTTATAGACTTGCAGTTGCTGAAGCCGCCGGATTAGCTTACTTGGATTGTTCCAGTAGACAAATTTAACAAATGATTTTTAGGTGTAAACAAAGCATTACCTTTATCATTATTATCTTCATCATCAACATCATCATCATCATAACCATTATCATTATCATCATCATCATTATCATCATCATGATCATTATAATCCTCATCACTATTACTATATAGTCCTTTTTAATCCTTTTGCAATACCACATTTTGCACAGTCTGTGTTGCCTTTGATAATGTTGGGAGTTTTTCAGACATTGACAACTGTCCTAACACGACTTTCTGAGGAGATGATACATGCTTCTTAACAAACAATGCACTATCTTGAGCTGCAATATCTTTTTCTGGGACAAGTGTTTTAGCATTTTGAAGAGTTTTTTTAAACGGCAACGTTGTTTTATGTGGTACACTATATTGATGATCACTCACACTTAAGACATTACTATTTTTACTTTTCAGCTCACCTCGATACTGTTTTGAACGATGTTTTGAACAACGCCAAATAACAGTTCCATTTTTATTGGTTCGTTTTACAATATATGTATATCCTTTATAGAATGCGTATGGCATACCATTGCTATTTGGTGATACTTCCATGTCAATTGTCAAGCATGAACTAATCTCTAGGAAAGTTCACTCGATAATATAAATAATAGTTACAAGTGGGTGCAAAAGTGGGTGCAAAAGTGGGTGCAAGAGTGGGTGCAAAAGTGGGTGCAAAAGTGGGTGTAAAAGTGGGTGAAAAAGTGAGTGCAAAAGTGGGTGCAAAAGTGGGTGCAAGAGTGGGTGCAAAAGTGGGTGCAAAAGTGGGTGCAAAAGTCAGTGTAAAAGGCAGTGTAAAAGTGAGTGCAAAAGTGGGTGCAAGAGTGGGTGCAAAAGTGGGTGCAAAAGTCAGTGTGAAAGGGAGTGTAAAGTGCGTGCAAAAGTGGGTGCAAATGTGGGTGCAAAATTGGAAGTAAATGTGGGTGCAAGAGTGGGTGTCGCTTATAGTAGGCATGAATTTTACTAGAATGTGATTTGAGTAAATGTAATTTCTAAACCCCAGTAGTGAATAGTCATTTGGTTTTGATCTATGCAAGCGTAAACATGTCACATACACTGGTGATAGATACTCAAGGCTTTAAGGTCAATGAAAACAAGTACAGTATATATTTAAATAGGTGGCTATCATTGATTGCACAACACGCGGGTTACCATATCTTTTTTCGGACTAGTGTTTTAAATTTGAAGAGTTTTTTTTTAACAGCAACGATGTCTTATCAGTCACACTACATTGATGATCACTCACACTTTAGACCTCACTATTTTTACTTTTTAACACACTTTGACACTGTTTTGAACGATGTTTTGAACAACGTCAAAAACAGTTCCATTTTATTGGTTCGTTTTACAATATACGTATAACCTTTATAGTATGCATATGGCTTACCATAACTATTCGTTGATACTTCCATATCAATTTTCAAGCATGAAATAATCTCCAATAAATTTCGCTCGATAATAGAAATAATAGTTTAAAGTGGGTGCGAAGGTGGGTGCAAAAGTGGGTGCAAAAGTCAGTGTAAAAGTGGGTGCAAAACTGAGTGCAAAAGTGAATGTAAAAGTGGATGCAAAAGTGGGTGCAGTTTATAGTAGGCACCATTTTTACTAGAATGTGATTTGAGTAAATGTAATTTCTAAACCCAAGTAGTGAGTAGTCAGTTGGTTTTGATTTATGCAAGCGTAAACATGTCTCATACACTGATGATGGATACTCAAGGCTTTTTGGTCAACAAAAACAAGTATATGGTTAAAGAGGTAGCTATTATTGATTGCACAACACTGAATCTATTTTTGAAATTTTGACAAAGGGTCTAAGTGCACTTTTGTTAATATCTCGCGAACCAATAAGACTAAGGCATTGTATGAGGTATTGTTGGACTTTTTGCCGAAGACTGCTGGTAAACACTTATGTTCCCACGACCTTTTTAAAGAAAGTCGTGTTAGGACAGTTGTCAATGTCTGAAAAACTCCCAACATTATCAAAGGCAACACAGACTGTGCAAAATGTGGTATTGCAAATGTAATAGTGATGAGGATTATAATGATCATGATGATGATGATAATGATGATGATGATAATGGTAATGGTTATGATGATGATGATGATGATGATGTTGATGATGAAGATAATAATGATAATGGTAATGCTTTGTTTACACCTAAAAATCATTTGTTAAATTTGTCTACTGGAACATTCCAAGTAAGCTAATCCGGCGGCTTCAGCAACTGCAAGTCTATAAACAGGCTGGTTATACTGAATATGAGGAAGAACTATTGGATATAGAAAATGAGCTTCGTCGTGCTAAAATTATTATGTAATGGATCCACATAACCGCTTAAACTATTTCTTAACAATACATGTTATATTTTCTACCTCTCTGCTACCATTTTGCTCTCACCTTTGCTATCACTTCAAACTGTACATATTTAATATAAAAGTCAACGCTAAATGATTTTATTACCAGAACATTTATAACCTTTGTAGTGAGCAAATCATACTAACAGGTTAGTTGCTACTATGGAACTTACTACAACTAACAAAGGTAAACAACGTGTACTCTATAAAGGCTACTCTTATAACTATAATCGTCAAAATGTAAAAGGAATAATATTTTGGCGATGCTCAAAAGAGAGGTCAAAAAGATGTCGAGGCAATCTAAAAAGTAGAAATGGTAAGGTTTTAAGTGTGAGTGATCATCAATGTGGTGTACCAGATGAAACACTGTTGGTGTCAACAAATAATCATGACAATGCTAAAAAGCTAGTACAAGAAAGAAATGTTGCTACTCAAAATAGTGCAGTGTTTATAGAGCAACATTTAACCCCTGCTGTAAAAGATATGTTTAATCCATCTTCCACATCTCAAGAGTCGTCAACATCACAGACTATGCAAAAGGTTGTGTTGTTGTTGTTTTAAGGGGCTGAACTACAAGGTTATCTACCCTTCATATGCAAGAGAATCAAAAAGTACTAAATAGTAATAGAGAAAAAAGAAATGTACTGTATTTTGAATGTAACTATTGTACAAGTACTTATATTAAATAAATAAAAATATTGTATGGGTATTGTCTGTTTTTTTCTTAATTGCTATACCCACGTCCTACTATATTAATGCCATTGTTAACCATCAACAGTCTCCACCTATGTTCAGAAAGAAAGTGATCTTAAACAATACACTCTATCTATGGTTTGTGTACCGAGTATCATAATAATACAGTGTCGTCAAGCCATGTTCAGGCAATAGTAATGTTAGGTAAGGGGTTCGAACCCTTGCTTCCTTGTACAGGATTAGTTTTTACTCAACAGCAACCCATAATAGAGTACTTTGAAACATGTCACATCTCATTACAAAATATCAACTGTATCGTTTTCTAAGACCCCAGCTGCTGGCTAGTAGCTAGCAGACTGTGCAACAGAAACAGTGTCACCATGTTCATCCTTTATAAAAATTCAAAATTTCTTTTTCTTTTTCTTATTATTGTTCATTAATAGTAGTGTAAAGTTGTCTTTGTGACGTAACGGTTATAATAGTTAGTAGTGTGTTTTGGATGGTTCTATACCCACCTCCACCTCCCCACCTCACAAGATGGCGGCAGCCCGATAACTCCCGAACCCGTGGTCGGATTTTGACAAATGAGGTGTCATTGAACTAGGGCTGACACCCCCTTTCCATTGGACAACATATTTCAACCCCAAATATAAAACCTACCCCTACTAGAGGGTGAAATTGAATTTTTTAGAGAATCTCTGTTACCAATTGCAACATGTGAGAGTTTGAATGCCGATATGGATTTAAATGTTGTTCCACATAAAGTGCATATGTTCGGTGAAAAGCCACTATGAATTAGCATGCCCACTCATGGCTATTGTAAGAGGGTGGGGGAGTGGATCCCTATGGATGGGTTATTGTTGACGGGTCATTGTTGGCGGGGTCATTGTTGTCGAGTCCTTGTGGACGAGCCCTTGTGGACAAGTCCTTGTGGACATGTCATTGTTGACAGGTCATTGTGGACGAGTCTGTGTGGACGAGTCCTTGTGGACAAGTCCTTGTGGACGAGTCCTTGACCCTTTGGACTGATCCCTTTTGGACGGGTCCTTTTGGCCTGGTTCCTACGGACTAGTCCATGAATTTATTTAAATTATGTCAAAGGGCCTAACTACATTTGTGTGTGTGTTGAATTGACGTTGTTCACCACTACTATAATGGAATAACGATATGAAAGGAAAGTGACGAAATACATGTGAACACGTGTGAAATGACCTTATTACCGTCCTCCTTGTGAAACAAGTCACATTCTGTTTTGCTTTATACGTGAGAAAATGTGAGTTCGAACCCGTGGTCGGATTTTGACAAATGAGGTGTCATTGAACTCGGGATGATACCCCCTTTCCAATGAACAACATATTTCCACCCCAAAATAAAACCTACCCCTACTAGGGGGTGTTTTTTTTTTTTAGAGAATCTCTCTTTCCAATTGCAACATGTGAGATTTTGAATGCCGATATGGAATGAAACGTTGTTCCACACAAGAGACATGTTTTCGGTGGATAGCCACTATGAATTAACATGCTTGTTTTCTGTTTTTTACGCATGCCAACTCATAGCTTTTGTAAGAGGGCGGGCTTTTTAAAAGATGGCGGCTGTAGTGTAACCTAACCTAACCCAACCCACGAGTGGTGATCAAAAAGTATTTTAAGTGACGCTTGTCGATTGGCAAACCAATAATCAAAGAGGGATATGTCAGGCCTTGAGGTGATAGCCCCTTTTGATTGATCCCTGTTGATTGATCTCTGTTGATTTGTCCCTTTGGACTGGTCTCTATTGACTAGCCCCTTTTGGATGGGTCCTTTTTGACAGGGGGTAATTTTTGATGGATCCTTTTTGGCACGTCCTTTTCGACGGGTCCCTGTTGACGAGTCATTGCTGACGGGTCCTTGTTGATGAGTCCCTGTGGACGGGTCATTGTTGACGGGTCCCTATTGACAGGTCATTGTTGACTGGTCATTGATGACAGATCATTGTTGACGGGTCATTGTTGATGGGTCCTTGTTGACAAGTCCCTGTTGATGGGTCCCTGTGGAACGGTCCCTTTAGACCGGCCCCTTTGGACTGGTCCTTATGGACCGGCCCATGAAATTTATCCAAATTATATCAAAGGGCCTAACTACATTTGTGCGTAAAGCAGTGTGTTGAACTGACGTTGTTCACCAGTCCTTACTACTACAATTGGATAACAATATGAAAGGAATTGATTAACCAGACATGAGTTAACTACCAACGAAACACTTTGGCGACTCTGCTCGTTATTGACCAATGAGTAGGGTTTTAGAAAAACTGTTTGCTATTTTGGGTTATATACAAAAAATGCTTAGACCTTTTGAGTGACTATGTTTGCTAAACAAGACATTATACCAGACACGAATAGGATTCTTATGTAGCTCAGACAAGGAAAGCATTTCTACAGAATCTGTTGACATTGAATATAGATTTAGGTATTAGGAAGTCATTTTGAAGGCCTTTGTCTGGAGCGTGGCACCCTATGAAAGTACAACTTAGACAATTGGTGTAGCAGAAAAGTGGAGAATTGAAGTGTTTGAAATGTGGTGTTACAGGAGAATGATGAAGATTAGATGGGTAAATAGGGTTACTAACAAAGAGGTATTAAGACGAGTGGGGGAGAAGAGATGCATCTGGCGACTGTTAATGAAGTAAAGAGATAGGTTGGTAGGACACGTACTAAGACACCCAAGAATAGCAAACGTAGTTATGGAAGAAAGGTTCGAGGACGAGAACTGTAGGGGTAGACCAAGTTTAGAATATGTTAAACAGATAGCCTTGAATGTAGGGTGTGGTAGCTATATAGAGATGAAACGATTAGCTCGGGACAGATAGGCGCTGAGATCTGCATCAAACCAGTCAAAGGACTAAAGACTCAAACAACAACATGTAAGTTCACTGAAATAATGTTGTGTAACGGTAAATGTTAGTCAACGAACAGTAATGCATTACTAAAACCCATGACACGATACCTAAGAGCTTTTCTAAAATGATTTTAAAATGCCTTCAACCCTATATTGAACACCCAGTTCACAAGACTCATAACTGCAATGTTATGGTAAAACAAAACAAAATCTATATTTCAAAACAAGCAAGTGGTTTAGTCAATGTATACTGGAAAAAGTTTTGTAAACACTGAAGTCCTCAAGACTAATTAAATTAGTAACTGTCAGGTTGACCGAGTGGTTAAGGTGTTTGACTTAAGATCAAATTTTCTGTATAAGGAAGCAAGGGTTCGAATCCCTTACCTGACATAACTATTGCCTTGACATGGCTTGGCCACACTGCATTATTATGACACTCGGTACACAAACCATAGATATAGTGTATTGTTTAAGGCCACTCTCTTTCTGAACATAGTCAGAGACTGTTGATGGTTAACAATTGTATTAATAGTGGGACATGGGGATAGTAATTAAGAAAAACAGACAATACCCATACAATATTTTTATTAAATTCATTTTATAATAGTTACACACTGAATTCAAGTCTATCTCTTTACCATTGTTCTATATAGATTTTTAAACACAACGCTTGTTGTAGATCCTTTTACAACTTTCTCCAGGTACTCTTGCTCTTAAAAACTGGGGAAGCCGCAATGGTTTTATAAACATAAAACCCTCATCCTCTTCTTTTTCATAATTATCATCATCATCATCATCATTATGAATATTATCATCAAAATTATTATAGTCATTGTCACCATCATTATCATCATCATCATCATTCTCAACATCACTAGAACTATCCAATTCCTCTTGTTTGTTTTCCACAGGGACCTCTTGTAGAGTCTGCGTTGCTTTTGATAGAGTTAAGGGTTTTTTGAACGATGGTATTTGTCCTAACATGTCTTTTTGAGGTGATGATGAATGCTTTTTAACAAACAATGCACTATCTTGAGCAGCAATATATTTTTCTTGGACTTGCTTTTTTACCTGGGTTAGAGTATTTTGCGTATTTAAATGTGCATTAATTTGAGATTCACAATGATGTTCTTTTGAAGTAAGTACGTTGGAGTCTTTTGTTTTAATCATTCCTCGACACTTTTTGGATCGTTGTTTTGAACATCGCCAAATAACAGTTCCATCTTTATTGGTTGTTTTTACAATATATGTATATCCTTTATAGAAGACACATGGCTTGCCATGACTGGTTGTTGAGACTTCCATATCAACTAATACATATGAATTAAATTTTAGTAAAGTCACATGAACAATCTTTAGATTACAAGTGATTTACACACACACACACTTTCCTAAATGTCAAGATTTATGGATGTTGTTTTCCGCCAACAGCTGCTTACTGCGTATGACAAGGCTGGAGACTGGTAGGTGAGACGGTCTTTCACGATGTGAACACTGTAACATGCAGTAGTCAACTGACAATATTCTTATACCCTAGTCAAGGTTAACAGGTACTTACTGCGTATGACAAGACCGTACACTCGTAGGATAGACCGTATTTTTTGTTTGTTGCTAAGGATCCCATATATACCCCAGACATGTTAGTTCTGAACACTTAGTGGTTAATTGTATATATTGAATTTAAATACACAGCTCATACAAGCACGTTTTGCGTATGAGAGGAGTGAGAGGCTGGCAAAAAAGGAAATGTTTTAGTTTAATGAAACGTCATGTCCTAGTAGGCGTGATTTATAGTAGACGCAATTGATAGTAGAAGTAATTGATAGTAGGTGTAATCGATACTAGACGTGATTAATAGTAGACGCATTTGATACTAGGCGTGATTGATAGTAGGCGTGATTTGTAGTAAGCGCGATTTATAGTAGACGCAAATGATAGTAGGCGCGATTGATAGTAGGCGTGATTGATAGTAGACGCGATTGATAGTAGGCGCAATTTGACATGGGCGCGACTCAGATCATTTTTGATATCATAAAGTTACAGTGACAATGTTTATACAAAGTACAAAGTAGAGGGTATTTTAAGACATAACCTCAGCTCACTTAACATAACCTAACTTTACCTAACCTAACTTTGTCACGTGACATGTTCTACAAGTTTAGACTTGCTTTAAGACTGATTATGACGTCATAGATTGATGGGAGGGGTGAGAGGCTGACAAAAAAGGAAATGTTCTGGTTTAATGAAACGTCATGTCCTAGTAGGCGCGATTTATAGTAGACGCAATTGATAGTAGGCGCGGTTAATAGTAGACGCAATTGATAGTAGACGTGATTGATAGTAGGCGTGATTTGACATGAGCGCGATTTATAGTAGACGCGAAAGATAGTAGGCGCGATTGATAGTAGGCGTAATTAGACATGGGCGAGATTTATAGTAGACGCAATTGATAGTAGGCGCGATTGATAGTAGGTGTAATTGGTAGTAGGCGCGATTTGACATGAGCGCGATTTATAGTAGACGCAAATGATAGCAGGCGTGATTGATAGTAGACGCAATTGATACTAGGCGTGATTGATAGTAGGCGTGATTTGTAGTAAGCGCATTTCATAGTAGGCTCAATTGATAGTAGATGCAATTGATAGTAGACGTGATTGATAGTAGGCGCGATTGATAGTAGACGTGATTGATATGGACGCGACTTAGATCATTTTTGATATTACAAAGTTACAGTGTCAATGTTTATACAATTTTAAGACTTAACCTCAGCTCACCTAACATAACCTAACTTTACCTAACCTAACTTTGTCACGTGACATGTTCTACAAGTTTAGACTTGCTTTAAGGCTGACTATGACTATGACGTCATAGATTGATGAGAGGGGTGGGAGGCTGACAAAAAAGGAAATGTTTTGGTTTAATGAAAAGTCATGTCCTAGCAGGCACGATTGGTAGTAGACGCAATTGATAGTAGACGCGATTAATGGTAGGCGCAATTGATAGTAGGTGTGATCAGGTACTTACTGCATATCAAAAGGCTGTACACTCGTGTGTTAGACACTCTATCTTGTTAAGGACCCCTATATATTCCCTATACAAGGCTATACATGTTAGTTCTAAACACTTAGTGGTTATTTGTATTTAAAATTTATATACACAGGTTATACAAGCACGTTTTTTCACACAGTAAAACTTTGTCAAATAGCCACATGCGACACGCAAAGTATGTTTCCGCTATCTAGCGGTGACTATGGAAACTACCTGAACATATCCTAATCTAATCCTAGCTAACTTCACCTGACGTGACCATACCGGTTTGTAAGCAACAACAACAACACACTAAGATTCCATGAATTCCAGAGTACTTTTAGATTAATTATCGACTCTCAACTCTTATAACTATGTCTATCCCACTGTGTCAAAAACACGATTTTTTTTTTAATTTTTGCTTGATGTCAATACTAAAGTGATAATGGGTTTTCCGATCCTATCACTATAAATTCATTACCCCCACTCTTATCTCGGTCTCGACAACAACCATGCCTATTTTTTATTATGCCAGATGATGTAATGTTCGAGTGCAAAGTGGGTGTAAAAGTGAGTGCAAAGTGAGTGCAAAAGTGAGTGCAAAGTAAGTGTAAAAGTAGTTGTAAAAGTGAGTGCAAAGTGAGTGCAAAAGTGAGTGCAAAAGTGGGGTGTAAAAGTGGTACCCTATTCGTAATGGCTTATTTCACAAGTTGTTTTTGTCAATGTATTTAGAGGATATTTCTCTTGTTCATGGAAAGTATCTCAGCCCTTTTTATGATAGCATAATGCTTACCGTCATGTTTGTAAGCAACAACAACACACTAAAATTCCAAGAATCCAAACTACTCTAAGGTTAATGATGGGCTCTCAACTCCATTCCACGCCTAGGGACCCGTCAACAAGGACCCGTCCTCCGGGACCCGTAAAAAAATGACTCCCCCTTTAAAGAGGACCCGTCCAAAGGGGCTAGTCAACAGGGACCAGTCCAAAGGGATTCATCAACAGAGATCAATCAAAAGGGGTCAATCAACAGGGATCAATCAAAGGTTAAGTTAAGCTACGGCAGCAATTTTGGAACTTTTTGATCACACCTCGTAGGGTTAGGTTAGGTTGAGTTAAGCTACGACCGCCATTTTGGAACTAATTCTTAGTTTCCAAAATATAGGCAATTTTGAAAATTGGACTTTTTTTTTGAAAAAATGAAAAAAATGTTAAGTTTTGTTCTAACGTTAAGGGACTTAAAGGACATTTGTTTGAGTCTATATATGACTTTTTAGAATGATTAGTTTTCAAAATATCGTCTACTTTCAAAATTGAACCTTTTTGGATTTTGTCCCAGAGACCTGAGACTTGGTTTGTGGGTAGAGGGGGTAAATACCTGTCATTTTTATGTCAAACACATTTTTTGTGTAATTCATAGTTTACAAAATATAGCCCATTTTTAAAAATGATCAACATTTGGAAAAATGTCAAACTCCATATTTTGTTCTAACGATTAAGGACATAAAAGCCATTGGTTTGAGTCTATATATGACTTTTTAGGATGATTAGTTTTCAAATTATAGCCTACTTTCCAAATATGTTTTGGAAAAATTTAAAGAATATATATATTTGTTTTGACTGAGAATGGGATAGACGTAGGTGTTGGAGTTAGCATATGATTTTTTAGTTTAAATATATAGCCTACTTTCTCAATTTACCTTTTTTGAAAAATTTGAAATGTATAATGTTTTTGACTAGGCGTGGAATGGAGTTGAGAGCCCATCATTAACCTTAGAGTAGTTTGGATTCTTGGAATTTTAGTGTGTTGTTGTTGCTTACAAACATGACGGTAAGCATTATGCTATCATAAAAAGGGCTGAGATACTTTCCATGAACAAGAGAAATATCCTCTAAATACATTGACAAAAACAACTTGTGAAATAAGCCATTACGAATAGGGTACCACTTTTACACCCCACTTTTGCACTCACTTTTGCACTCACTTTGCACTCACTTTTACAACTACTTTTACACTTACTTTGCACTCACTTTTGCACTCACTTTGCACTCACTTTTACACCCACTTTGCACTCGAACATTACATCATCTGGCATAATAAAAAATAGGCATGGTTGTTGTCGAGACCGAGATAAGAGTGGGGGTAATGAATTTATAGTGATAGGATCGGAAAACCCATTATCACTTTAGTATTGACATCAAGCAAAAATTAAAAAAAAAATCGTGTTTTTGACACAGTGGGATAGACATAGTTATAAGAGTTGAGAGTCGATAATTAATCTAAAAGTACTCTGGAATTCATGGAATCTTAGTGTGTTGTTGTTGTTGCTTACAAACCGGTATGGTCACGTCAGGTGAAGTTAGCTAGGATTAGATTAGGATATGTTCAGGTAGTTTCCATAGTCACCGCTAGATAGCGGAAACATACTTTGCGTGTCGCATGTGGCTATTTGACAAAGTTTTACTGTGTGAAAAAACGTGCTTGTATAACCTGTGTATATAAATTTTAAATACAAATAACCACTAAGTGTTTAGAACTAACATGTATAGCCTTGTATAGGGAATATATAGGGGTCCTTAACAAGATAGAGTGTCTAACACACGAGTGTACAGCCTTTTGATATGCAGTAAGTACCTGATCACACCTACTATCAATTGCGCCTACCATTAATCGCGTCTACTATCAATTGCGTCTACTACCAATCGTGCCTGCTAGGACATGACTTTTCATTAAACCAAAACATTTCCTTTTTTGTCAGCCTCCCACCCCTCTCATCAATCTATGACGTCATAGTCATAGTCAGCCTTAAAGCAAGTCTAAACTTGTAGAACATGTCACGTGACAAAGTTAGGTTAGGTAAAGTTAGGTTATGTTAGGTGAGCTGAGGTTAAGTCTTAAAATTGTATAAACATTGACACTGTAACTTTGTAATATCAAAAATGATCTAAGTCGCGTCCATATCAATCACGTCTACTATCAATCGCGCCTACTATCAATCACGTCTACTATCAATTGCATCTACTATCAATTGAGCCTACTATGAAATGCGCTTACTACAAATCACGCCTACTATCAATCACGCCTAGTATCAATTGCGTCTACTATCAATCACGCCTACTATCATTTGCGTCTACTATAAATCGCGCTCATGTCAAATCGCGCCTACTTCCAATTACACCTACTATCAATCGCGCCTACTATCAATTGCGTCTACTATAAATCTCGCCCATGTCTAATTACGCCTACTATCAATCGCGCCTACTATCTTTCGCGTCTACTATAAATCGCGCTCATGTCAAATCACGCCTACTATCAATCACGTCTACTATCAATTGCGTCTACTATTAACCGCGCCTACTATCAATTGCGTCTACTATAAATCGCGCCTACTAGGACATGACGTTTCATTAAACCAGAACATTTCCTTTTTTGTCAGCTTCTCACCCCTCCCATCAATCTATGACGTCATAATCAGTCTTAAAGCAAGTCTAAACTTGTAGAACATGTCACGTGACAAAGTTAGGTTAGGTAAAGTTAGGTTATGTTAAGTGAGCTGAGGTTATGTCTTAAAATACCCTCTACCTTGTACTTTGTATAAACATTGTCACTGTAACTTTATGATATCAAAAATGATCTGAGTCGCGCCCATGTCAAATTGCGCCTACTATCAATCGCGTCTACTATCAATCACGCCTACTATCAATCGCGCCTACTATCATTTGCGTCTTCTATAAATCGCGCTTACTACAAATCACGCCTACTATCAATCACGCCTAGTATCAATTGCGTCTACTATTAATCACGTCTAGTATCGATTACACCTACTATCAATTACGTCTACTATCAATTGCGTCTACTATAAATCACGCCTACTAGGACATGACGTTTCATTAAACTAAAACATTTCCTTTTTTGCCCGCCTCTCACTCCTCTCATACGCAAAACGTGCTTGTATGAGCTGTGTATTTAAATTCAATATATACAATTAACCACTAAGTGTTCAGAACAACCATGTCTGGGGTATATATGGGATCCTTAGCAACAAACAAAAAATACGGTCTAACCTACGAGTGTACGGTCTTGTCATACGCAGTAAGTACCTGTTAACCTTGACTAGGGTATAAGAATATTGTCAGTTGACTACTGCATGTTACAGTGTTCACATCGTGAAAGACCGTCTCACCTACCAGTCTCCAGCCTTGTCATACGCAGTAAGCAGCTGTTGGCGGAAAACAACATCCATAAATCTTGACATTTAGGAAAGTGTGTGTGTGTGTAAATCACTTGTAATCTAAAGATTGTTCATGTGACTTTACTAAAATTCAATTCATATGTATTAGTTGATATGGAAGTCTCAACAACCAGTCATGGCAAGCCATGTGTCTTCTATAAAGGATATACATATATTGTAAAAACAACCAATAAAGATGGAACTGTTATTTGGCGATGTTCAAAACAACGATCCAAAAAGTGTCGAGGAATGATTAAAACAAAAGACTCCAACGTACTTACTTCAAAAGAACATCATTGTGAATCTCAAATTAATGCACATTTAAATACGCAAAATACTCTAACCCAGGTAAAAAAGCAAGTCCAAGAAAAATATATTGCTGCTCAAGATAGTGCATTGTTTGTTAAAAAGCATTCATCATCACCTCAAAAAGACATGTTAGGACAAATACCATCGTTCAAAAAACCCTTAACTCTATCAAAAGCAACGCAGACTCTACAAGAGGTCCCTGTGGAAAACAAACAAGAGGAATTGGATAGTTCTAGTGATGTTGAGAATGATGATGATGATGATAATGATGGTGACAATGACTATAATAATTTTGATGATAATATTCATAATGATGATGATGATGATGATAATTATGAAAAAGAAGAGGATGAGGGTTTTATGTTTATAAAACCATTGCGGCTTCCCCAGTTTTTAAGAGCAAGAGTACCTGGAGAAAGTTGTAAAAGGATCTACAACAAGCGTTGTGTTTAAAAATCTATATAGAACAATGGTAAAGAGATAGACTTGAATTCAGTGTGTAACTATTATAAAATGAATTTAATAAAAATATTGTATGGGTATTGTCTGTTTTTCTTAATTACTATCCCCATGTCCCACTATTAATACAATTGTTAACCATCAACAGTCTCTGACTATGTTCAGAAAGAGAGTGGCCTTAAACAATACACTATATCTATGGTTTGTGTACCGAGTGTCATAATAATGCAGTGTGGCCAAGCCATGTCAAGGCAATAGTTATGTCAGGTAAGGGATTCGAACCCTTGCTTCCTTATACAGAAAATTTGATCTTAAGTCAAACACCTTAACCACTCGGTCAACCTGACAGTTACTAATTTAATTAGTCTTGAGGACTTCAGTGTTTACAAAACTTTTTCCAGTATACATTGACTAAACCACTTGCTTGTTTTGAAATATAGATTTTGTTTTGTTTTACCATAACATTGCAGTTATGAGTCTTGTGAACTGGGTGTTCAATATAGGGTTGAAGGCATTTTAAAATCATTTTAGAAAAGCTCTTAGGTATCGTGTCATGGGTTTTAGTAATGCATTACTGTTCGTTGACTAACATTTACCGTTACACAACATTATTTCAGTGAACTTACATGTTGTTGTTTGAGTCTTTAGTCCTTTGACTGGTTTGATGCAGATCTCAGCGCCTATCTGTCCCGAGCTAATCGTTTCATCTCTATATAGCTACCACACCCTACATTCAAGGCTATCTGTTTAACATATTCTAAACTTGGTCTACCCCTACAGTTCTCGTCCTCGAACCTTTCTTCCATAACTACGTTTGCTATTCTTGGGTGTCTTAGTACGTGTCCTACCAACCTATCTCTTTACTTCATTAACAGTCGCCAGATGCATCTCTTCTCCCCCACTCGTCTTAATACCTCTTTGTTAGTAACCCTATTTACCCATCTAATCTTCATCATTCTCCTGTAACACCACATTTCAAACACTTCAATTCTCCACTTTTCTGCTACACCAATTGTCTAAGTTGTACTTTCATAGAGTGCCACGCTCAAGACAAAGGCCTTCAAAATGACTTCCTAATACCTAAATCTATATTCAATGTCAACAGATTCTGTAGAAATGCTTTCCTTGTCTGAGATACATAAGAATCCTATTCGTGTCTGGTATAATGTCTTGTTTAGCAAACATAGTCACTCAAAAGGTGTAAGCATATAACCCAAAATAGCAAACAGTTTTTCTAAAACCCTACTCATTGGTCAATAACGAGCAAGTGTTTCGTTGGTAGTTAACTCATGTCTGGTTAATCAATTCCTTTCATATTGTTATCCAATTGTAGTAGTAAGGACTGGTGAACAACGTCAGTTCAACACACTGCTTTACGCACAAATGTAGTTAGGCCCTTTGATATAATTTAGATAAATTTCATGGGCTGGTCCATAAGGACCAGTCCAAAGGGGCCGGTCTAAAGAGACCCTTCCACAGGGACCCATCAACAGGGACTTGTCAACAAGGACCCATCAACAATGACCCGTCAACAATGATCTGTCATCAATGACCAGTCAACAATGACCTGTCAATAGGGACCCGTCAACAATGACCCGTCCACAGGGACTCATCAACAAGGACCCGTCAGCAATGACTCGTCAACAGGGACCCGTCGAAAAGGACCTGCCAAAAAGGATCCATCAAAAATTACCCCCTGTCAAAAGGGACCCGTCCAAAAGGGGCTAGTCAATAGAGACCAGTCCAAAGGGACAAATCAACAGAGATCAATCAACAGGGATCAATCAAAAGGGGCTATCACCTCAAGGCCTGACATATCCCTCTTTGATTATTGGTTTGCCAATCGACAAGCGTCACTTAAAATACTTTTTGATCACCACTCGTGGGTTGGGTTAGGTTAGGTTACACTACAGCCGCCATCTTTTAAAAAGCCCGCCCTCTTACAAAAGCTATGAGTTGGCATGCGTAAAAAACAGAAAACAAGCATGTTAATTCATAGTGGCTATCCACCGAAAACATGTCTCTTGTGTGGAACAACGTTTCATTCCATATCGGCATTCAAATTCTCACATGTTGCAATTGGAAAGAGAGATTCTCTAAAATAAAAAATCACCCCCTAGTAGGGGTAGGTTTTATTTTGGGGTGGAAATATGTTGTTCATTGGAAAGGGGGTATCATCCCGAGTTCAATGACACCTCATTTGTCAAAATCCAACCACGGGTTCGAACTCACATTTTCTCACGTATAAAGCAAAACAGAATGTGACTTGTTTCACAAGGAGGACGGTAATAAGGTCATTTCACACGTGTTCACATGTATTTCGTCACTTTCCTTTCATATCGTTATTCCATTATAGTAGTGGTGAACAACGTCAATTCAACACACACACAAATGTAGTTAGGCCCTTTGACATAATTTAAATAAATTCATGGACTAGTCCGTAGGAACCAGGCCAAAGGGACCCGTCCAAAAGGGATCAGTCCAAAGGGACAAGGACTCGTCCACAAGGACTTGTCCACAAGGACTCGTCCACACAGACTCGTCCACAATGACCTGTCAACAATGACCTGTCCACAAGGACTTGTCCACAAGGACTCGTCCACAAGGACTCGACAACAATGACCCCGCCAACAATGACCCGTCAACAATAACCCATCCATAGGGATCCACTCCCCCACCCTCTTACAAAAGCCATGAGTGGGCATGCTAATTCATAGTGGCTTACCACCGAACATATGCACTTTATGTGGAACAACGTTTAAATCCATATCGGCATTCAAACTCTCACATGTTGCAATTGGTAACAGAGATTCTCTAAAAAATTCAATTTCACCCTCTAGTAGGGGAAGGTTTTATTTTTGGGGTTGAAATATGTTGTCCAATGGAAAGGGGTGTCAACCCGAGTTCAATGACACCTCATTTGTCAAAATCCGACCACGGGTTCGGGAGTTATCGGGCTGCCGCCATCTTGTGAGGTGGGGAGGTGGAGGTGGGTATAGAACCATCCAAAACACACTACTATAGTTAGCTGGCACTCTAAAGCTCTTGAGTTCAATTTGAGCTTTAACATAAAATTTTAAAAGTATATTAGGACTAAAACAGGTCTACTCAGTCTCGGGTTATCCAAATAAGTATATGTGGATTGATTCACACTTTAACGATAGAACACGACGGTTTTTTATTTTTTTTAAATAATGATAGCTATTTGTTCATTTTTTTCATTTTCACATTTCACACATTGCCATTTGTCAATTTTCCATGTACACGATTGGATTTCATGATATGGAAACAAGAATTTTCCATTTTGTTGTTTAAACATTTGTCAATTTCCCATTTACATTTTTTAAATGTCAGTTTTAAGTTTTTAAATTTTGTTGATATGGAAACATGGATTTCCTATTTTTTCCATATCACAGACGACACGTTTATGATTTAGTCCATGCTGAAAGTTTAGTTTTGTAAAACACACATTTGCTGATTTAAATTTTCTTGAAATCACCTTAATGGAAGTGCTTGGCCATGGCAATAGTGCATTCTGTTTCTGTTTGTTTCCAAAACATATAGGCCTACTACTTCTACTACTACTACTGTAGGTAAGACTGTTTTACAAAATAACACCTATGTACTGCTGCATTAAAAAAAACAAGTGTTAAAAAAATACAGTATACTATTTACCATTTGCTATATACATTAATTACTCCACCATCCTACCTTGCCGTATTTGCTTTGGTTGAAAAATCAATGCTACCCACACACACACACACACACACAAGCTTTCTCTCTCTCTCTATCATTCTATCTATAGTCATACATTCACACAACCATACCTGTCTTTGAAAACAAATACAACCATGCTATTTATCCTTGACATGGACACTTATCCCAAATAACTTTTAGTTATACATTTAACATTTACTATTACAAAAAATGTTTCCACTATTTACAATTACAAAAATGAATATTTACAAAATACTAAATCTACTGGTTACAAAAAAGCCATGTCTCTAAACAATAAAATATAGAAGTCACACCTCCACCTCGTGGTTATAACCCTATGGTAGGCTAATACATAGGTCATTCATCTGCACTCATTTGCTATCCATCATGGTAAAAGTGCATTTTCTCTGTTCCACAAGATACAAATTTGATTGCTGGATTGTGTCCTGCACTGTTTATGCGATATTGCTTTGCCAGTTCATAAAATCGCTAGGTAGTTCTCTACATATAGCAATTTTACCACTGCTCTACCTACGCCTTTTGCTATTTGGTTTTCTTGCAGTCTATTGTGTGATAAACAGCATTAACTGTATATCAAACCCCGTTCACCTTTGTATTTGTAATCCAAGTAATAATTTGAAAAGACACAAATGTAATCGGTTTTAAACGTTATCTCTGTTTTGTTTAATATGTTTATGACATGCATATTAACCTGAAATCGAACCCTGGTGAAAAGGCTAACAGCTTAACCACTACACCGCCATGCCCTTGTTTCTTAGTTTGACTCGTTCTAGGCCTCAGACCTGGAAATCGAGTTAAGACCACCAGTACAAGAGCTAAAAGTGCTTAACACTACAACACAAAATGGATAGCTGGTAACATTATTCAACCGGAAATGATTATATTTCTGTTAGCAATGCATTTTGTCATCAGCCTACTGTCTGAGCACTGACAGCAACACAGTTTAGTTTAGAACAAGCGAGTGTGTGTGTATAGATTATTAGCCTCAAGTATTTAAAGCTTGTTGTGTGTAGCGACCATCTTGTCCCGGTAACCACTAAACATTTTTTTGTGTTTTAGCTATCCTCTTTAACCAATCAATTAAAGATAGTCTACTCTTAATTCTTGAATCGATAAATCCGTGTTTGTGTACACCGTTCGTCATTTATTAACCCATACCTGCAACCTATACTCTCTCTATACTGCAGTTTGATCTGAAAAACAAGTTTCAATGGTAAAGGACTTGCCAGTCACCATACATGTAGCCTACACTAATTCTTTCTCTACCTAGCTATGTTAAAACCGCACATGGTAAACATCACACATGTTCGTATGCGATTATTAGTTTATAAAATCTCAGGTCGATGACCTTGATGTATTGGATATTTTGGGTAAATTCATTGGCCGTGGGAAAGGGTTGACCATTCTAAGTCCTATGACACCTCACATGTTGTTATTCGATTATTAGTTTATAAAATGTTAGGTCAATGACCTTGCTGTTTTGAATCTTTTGGGTAAATTCGTTGGTCATGGAAAAGGGTTGACCATCCTGAGTCCCATGACACCTCACTTGAGCCTCTCTGATTATTAGTTTATAAAATCATAGGTCAATGACCTTGCTGTTTTAGATCTTTTGGGTAAATTCGTTGGTCATGGAAAAGGGTTGACCATCCTGAGTCCTATGACACCTCACTTGACCCTCTCTGATTATTAGTTAGCGAGATATTAACAAAAGTGAAGTTAGGCCCTTTTGACATAAATAATATATTAAAAACAGAATGTCACCTCAAGTCCAACGACCTCTCATACAGGTCCCTAGCCTTATTGATTCATGAGATATTAAAAAGCTAATGACCTATTAGTTTTGGATCTTTTGGTAATTTTTTCAACATGTATGGCGTTAGGCCCTTTGTGAATTCCTTTTTGGAAAAAATACCACATTTGAAAGGGGGCGTTATCCCGAGTCCTAGGACACCTCGTACACGTCTCTAGCTTTATTGGTTCGTGAGATATCGGCAAAAATCACAAAAAGCACATGTTTACCCCAAAATCGCGTTTCCAATATTTTTTTTTTTCAATTATAACGGGTGGTCCATAGCAAAGAAGACGTCAGCCCGAGTCCTTGGACCCGTCGTACACGCCTCTAGCATGATTGGTTCGCGAGATATAGCAAAAAGTTTAAAATCACGGTTTTACCTCAAAACATTCTGTTTCCCTCATTCTCAAAAACTTTAACCTATTACCAAAATAAAGAGGGTTTCGAGACAAGCCATTTGACACGTCATAGGACCAAATCTGACCATGCATTCGTGAGATATCGGAAAAGGTCTAAAATCATGGTTTTACCCTCAAAAAGCCTGTTTCCCTCATTCTCAAAACTTTAACCTATTAATAGCATATATAGGGCATCGAGACAAGCGATTTGACACGTCACACGTCCAAATCGGACCTTGCGTTCGAGAGATATCGGCAAACTTTGTAGGAAAGTAGGCGACTATCTGGTTCTCTCCTCACCACCAAAACCCCTTCTTATCAATCATTTTTTTTTCAAAGAGCTCGCCCTCTTACAAAAATCCCAAGTGCGCATGCGTAAGAAACAAAAACAAAAATGTTGATCCATAGCGTCATCCAACAGAACGCATGCGCTATATGAGCAACAACGTTTAAGTTCATTTTAGCAGCTCACCTTATACATGTCGCATTTGAAAAGAGACTTTCACTAAAAAATTAAAATTTCACCCCCTAGTAGGGGTAGGTTTTATTTATGGGTTGAAATGAGTGGTCCATTGGAAAGAGGGCGTCAACCCGAGTCCAACTACACCTCATTTGTCAACATCGGACCATGCGTTCGAGAGATATGAATAAACAAAAAGTGTGTGTTAACTTTTTGAGCACCTTGTGAGTTAGAACCCCTACCATCCCCCTACTTACCCAATTAAAAGACAGATATTACAACTCTCTGAATCTGTCACGATGGTATCATTCACTCCAGCAAGAAACCTTTCCCAGTTTGCACAAGGACGCAGCACAGCTCATGTGTATACAGGGTCTTTCATATAAAGTAAGAACGGCAAGGAGCGGCAGTTTTGTTATTCTCTGCTGCAGTGGCCTTGGCCGAGCTTGTGGCGCACCATGGCCCTCTGCTGTACTGTCGAAAGTGCGAACATAGTGTATACAAAGGGCTGTTTTTTTTCGATGGACTGTATAAAAATAACAGATTGACACACCAAACTGATTTTACTACTAAATGTTTGCTTGTTTAATTCTTATGTCTCAACATAATCGACAAAACGATTGAAACATTTGTCGTATCGTTACACCAGCTTTCCAATGCCCTCGCCAAAATATTCTCCCGCCACTGAGGTGGGTAGCCTACGTCTGGAGAGTCTCCTGAAGTTTTTCCTTTTTGACGAGGCGTTGCCGCCCAGCCATACCATCAATTCTCAAAATAGGTGAAAATCATTCAGTGCAGGTTTGGACTAAACGGCAGATGGTCCGAAACTTCACACTTGAATTATTTGTAATAGTCTATCGTAACGTTGGTAGAGTGTACTATGCGCGCGCTTTCAATAGTATATCAGGGGCCCATGGCGCGTCACAAGCTCGGCCAAGGTCACCACACCAGCGAATAACAAAACTGCCGCTTGCCATTCTTACTTTATATGAAAGACCCTGTATTTGGATCCACATACTGTTGCGAGCAATTTTTCTCGGCCATGAACTGAATAAAATGCAATGACAGGTCAATGCTCAGAGATCCGACATTGTAGAATGCTCTACGCATCATGGCAGCACATGCATTGACTCCTGATATCTCAGCACGTGTGTCCGCAGTGAACAGTGTACCATCTGATACTCAGTAAACTTATTGTATTCTGTATATTGGACGTGTCTTATGAATATCTCCTACATTCCCACGTCCACAGTCATGCAACCCCATTCAACAGTATTCTCCGTCACAGGTCTCGGCCAGTATCCACGGTGCAGTGACGGCAGCCCCCACAGCACAGCTGTATTGCATGTTGCAGGTTTACTCGCGCAAGGCGGCGAGTACTCAGTTACTCACTCGCGAGCTGCTCGGCTGGAACAGTCTACACTAGGGGCACCCTAACGAATAAGGGATGCGCGGTGCCAGAAAATTTGAATCACTCGGTGCCGTGTTCATAGTATTTCGAAAACATCCTTTTACAAAATACGTAGTGTTGTCGTTTTACTTATTCTTCGTAATAGCAAAGACTTTATATTTTTATTTTTGTTGTGTTCGTTTTCCAGATTCTACATTTGTTTTCAATTAAACGGGGCATTAGTGCAACAAAATGCCAAAAACATTCTTCCAAAGTTGAGAAAACGTTTCAAGCACCACACGGGCACACGATAAGACATATATACCCGTGAAACTCGTGTACGCGGATCTTCATACACGGGTACACGGGCACTACTACTCGTTTACCCGTGTACACGTGTATTTACTGCTACACGGATTCTTCGAACGTACCTACCCGTGTACACGGGTCCCGGGTTACACTGGTACACGTAAATCCGTGTCTCATTGGTAGCCCTACTATTAGCATTCAAACTCTCACATGTCGCACTTGGAAAGCGACATTTTGGGGTAGGAATAGGTTGTCCATTGGAAAGGGGGTGTCAGCCTGAGTTCAACGACACCTCATTCGTCAAGATTCGATCATGCGTTCGGGAGATATCGGCTTTGCCCCTGGATGTAATGCGGGTTAGTATGTGACGTCACCAGGAAAGTAGGCTATGAGTCAACATTTTAGAATTTTGGAAAGGGGGTGTCAGCCTGATTTCAACGATACCTCATTCGTCAAAATCCGACCATGCGTTTGGGAGATATCGGCTTCGCCACTGAATGTATGGCGGTTTAGTACGTGACGTCACCAGGAAAGTAGGCTATGCGTCAACATTTTGGAATTTTGGAAAGTGGGTGTTAGCCCGATTTCAACGACACCTCATTCATCAAAATCCGACCGTGCTTTCGGGGGATATCGGCTTTGCCCCTGAATGTATGGCGGGTTAGTATGTGATGTCACCAGGAAAGTAGGCTATGGGTCAACATTTTGGAATTTTGGAAAGGGAGTGTCAGCCCGAGTTCAACGACACCTCATTCGTTAAAATCCGACCATGCAGTGGGGAGATATCGGCTTTGCCCCTGAATGTATGGCGGGTTAGTATGTGAAGTCACCAGGAAAGTAGGCTATGGGTCAACATTTTGGAAAGAGGGTGTCAGCCTGATTTCAACGACACCTCATTCGTCAAAATCCGACCATGGGTTCGGGGGATATCAGCTTTGCCCCTTAATGTATGGCGGGTTAGTATGTGACGTCACCAGGAAAGTAGGCTATGGGTCAACATTTTGGAATTTTGGAAAGGGGGTGTCAGCCCGATTTCAACGACACCTAATTCGTCAAAATCCGTCCATGCGTTCGGGGGATATCGGCTTTGCTCCTGAATGTATTGCGGTTTAGTATGTGACGTCACCTGGAAAGGAGGCTATGAGTCAACATTTTGGAATTTTGGTTACACCTCGTTGCGAAGTCACCAGGAAAGTAGGCTATAGGTCAACATTTTTGGGACTCTTTGATCACCCCTCGTTGTTACGTCACCAGGAAAGTAGGCTATGGGTCAACATTTTGGATCTTTTCTATCGCACCTCTTAGGTGAGGTTAGGTTAGGCTAGGTTAGTTAAGCCATGGCCACCATTTTGGTTAGCCGCCATTTTGGTTAGCCGCCATCTTTGTTTTTCGGGAACAGCCACGTCTAGTACTCTAGCTCCTGTACAGCACCCCTACTTATATGGTTCCAAACCCGAAGTGAAGTGTCGCTGGCTTTGCAAACAAGCGAGCACGCCCCGCTCTTACTATGATCGGGCTTACTCCCTCGCTGTCGGCTCATAAAGTGCGCTTTTATAAAATGATCATATCGTCCATAATACCGGTCCGATTTGCTTAAAACTTCATTTGGCGTTAATTGAAATCCGTAGCCAATAATCCTTGAACGGTTTCAGTCCTCAAATATACAAAATCCATATTACCATCAATAAAGTTTCGTAGATTCTTCCGTCGGCGCCACAGATATCCTTCCTAGCGCGACCTCTTATCTGCGCGGCGAACGAGCTCACTCAGCGCGCTCTTCAACACTTCAAAATATGCGTTCCGCTGTCCTTAATACAAAAATGGTATCACGGAGATATCCGTAATTCGGGTACGATATATTGTTTTGGGCTATACAAGGTAACAATTCATATTACCTTCCTCGTAAGCATGTAAGGATGAAATTCAATTGGTTTAATCTTGTGCTTATTAAATAATTGGAAATCATATTTAAGAGAATGTTTGTTGTTGTTTTATTTAAGGGGATACAGCATCGTGGTCACACAGACCTGTGCATTTGGGTGTGTGTGTGTGTGTGTGTGTGTGTATGTGGAGATTGTGTGATAACCTGTGTTATTGTGATGGCTGTATTAGTGTGTGTATTTTCTACATTGGGGATAGGATTGAGAAAGAGGCGCCCATGGCCTTAGGTTAGGAACCATCCCTGAATTTGCCTGGAGTAGAATAGAGACAGCACAGAAAACCATTTCCAATGGCTGAGGTGGAATTCGAATCCTATGTTTGTCATATTTGTCCCACAAGGCTGAGTGTACGCCGTTCCGGCCTCACACACGCCAGGTATCGAACCCAGACCTCCGGGGCGACAGCCAAGAACCCTAGGCGCTACTGCTCGAGGTGGTGAGAAGAGAATGTTCTGTCGAAGAATGTTGATCATGGCAAATGCAGAGCATTATGCGATGTTGTTGGTATTAGACCGAAGAATATCGATTGCAAATTAGTCACTTTCTGTGGTCGAATGGCCCTGGATTCAATTCTCGGCCCTGCCAGAAAAATATAATTACACTTTGAGGTCTGAGGAATGAGATGGGGGATAAAGAAGATAAAATAGGTGAGTTAGAATCTTTAACTTAACCATCCTAGAAGTTATTTCCATGTTGGATCACTTCTACTCCAAGCAAATGTCGACATGGGTGAATAAGATAAGGACACAACCTCCTCCTTTGCAAACCAATCCCTAATTATGAGCACATACACAAGTTAAGACCACAATAACACAGGTTATACTTTGTTGGAAATTTCCAATTTTTATTTATTTATGTATTTATTATGTATGAAATGTTTCAAAGATCCTACCCTCTTGGAAATAAATTGGAATCATGACCACGATGTCGCAAGTCAATGCATGAAACAATGAGACCATAAAGATAATCATTTAATAAAGAAATAAGAATAAAAACAATAACTGTGAGAAGAAGAATATTCGAGGATTTGATTAATCTATGTTCGAAAAAGATTTAAATACGCTGCTATTGCAAATACACTTCTTTCATTAACACTATATACCGAATTAATGATTTATGCACGTTCCTGGCATGATATTGGGCTTTTACCAGCGGTATAATAAAACTTTATGGTTAATCTGGCCGTTCCTTATCGATTATCTGTTATCTGCCTGCACCAGGACGGGTGAGTAATACTACCCCGTGATTGTACGTATACAACAGTCACCATATGGGGACTGATTTTCCGTGAACAACATAATCGTTACGCTGGGAATGATGCATATATTTTGTTGTCCAAAATATTTTTATGGTGTTTGAAGCCATTTTCAGTGTTGCCTTAATAAACGACAGTTTGATGCTACTCAGTCGGTCAACACGATTGTACCTAAAGGAGATGGTTATTCCCTAATCCTGAAAGCAATTTACATGAGATTAATAAATACACTTGGATGACCAGTTTCGATCGTCAAGCGATCATCATCAGATCCATTACACTTAGGCTACAAAATTTGTATGTCTGAAAGTATGGGTAAAACTATTTACAATATGTACACTTCTTTAGTTGCGGTAATAGCTGAGATAGTTCAATTCGTCAATATTTGTTAGTCATAGTCTATGTGATGTTTTGTTAAAATACTGAAAGTGGTGTTTGAACTCCAAACTTGCTTGTTTAGAGTGAATTTGTGACTGTAGTTAAATGGTCAATTCAGGTTGTATTGTACAGGCTACTTATCTGATTGAGTCTTGCGTGTCCTGGTGAGAGCAGTTGTCTTCGCCACCATCTACACTCAACTGGGGGAGCATCTTGTGGGCCAGAGTCTCTTATATACCTGGGTATTTCCCCTCTCGCATACCTAAGTTTCTGTGCTCGTTGTACAAATGTGACTGTATATGGCCAAGTCTATTAAAGTATATTAAACAATCAATTTCAGACATTGAGATAGCCAGTCACAAGCTTCCAGCACAAGATAGTGAAATAAACAAACATTTAGCCACCAACGAGACCAAAAAATCCTCAGACGAGAGATCGAAAGCAGCAACACTCACGGCAACAGGCAACTGAAAGAGGCAAAGTCATTGAAACACTATATAAACGAACAAGCCCTAGTCATCACGAAAGCAGATAAGGGGAACACCACAGTAATTATAAACAAAACAGAACACATCGATAAAACAATCGAATTTCTGAAGAACAAGGAAAAGACCCTACCAGCAAAATCCCAAAAAATAGAAAGTGCGTTAAAAGAAACATAATATATATTGACCAAAGCCGAAGAATCAAAATTAATAAATATGAACCTGAAAGTACCGTCCTTGAGGGGACTACCAAAAATACACAAAATGGAGTGCCCAATTTTACCAATAGTTAATTGCAGGAACGTGCCAAATTAATAAATCAGTAAAGAATTAATGAACATTTTAAAACACCGCCTTTCCAATGACAAATAAGATTCTGTAAAGAACCCAACCGAACTTGCAACTGCATTAAACATGTTACAAATGAAAGCTAGCTTGTGGCTAGTATCCTTCGATATAACTAACATGTACACCAACATTTCAATTAATGAAGCAATCAATATTGTCGAAATCAACTTTAAGTCCAACAACTGGGCAAAAGAATCCGAAGAGGTTGTGAGACTACTGAGGGGCATACTCAACCCAAACGTGTTTTAATTTGATAATGAAATATTCACACAAACAGAGGGCGTAGCCATGGGGTCGCCACTAAGTGGGCTAATTGCCGACATCTTCATTAACACACTGGAAATTGCGTTCCTAGAAAAGACTTCGACAAAGGGAATAGTAACGTGGAAAGGATACGTGGGAATGTAATTTGCATCTACGACACGGAATTAACAAAAGAAAAAATAATTTTCCAAACCATTAATAGCCTACACCACTCTATTTCATTCACTAAGGAATCCGAAACTGATCGGAAAATAAACTATCTCGACATAAATATCGAACGTAAAGATAATGAGCTTCCATATTCCATATTCGGAAAACCTACACAAACTTCGGATGCAATTGACAATCAGTCCAATCACCCAAGTACGCATCAATTAGCAAGATTCATTTCGATGGTGCGCAGGGCTTTTAACATATCCATGCCAAAAGACCAGAATAACCAAGCAAATGGCATAATAGATCAAATTGTAGCCAGACATAAAATTAAAACGATTCAATAGCCGGACAATAATGAGAAATAATTAGCGCGTTTTAATTATGTGAACGCGAATATATGTAAAATCACCAATCTGTTCAAAAACAAGGCATAAAAATAGCATTTACAACGAATAACACAACCGTAAAGCACAATAGTGAACTTAATAAAACAAGACCCATATTCCAAGTCAGGGGTATACTCCATTTCTTGCCAAGATACAGGATGTCAAGCAAATTACATCGGGCAGAGTGGGAGAAGAATGAATACACGATACAATGCACACAGAAATGCGAAAAAGTATGGGACGCACTCGGCCGTATTCGAACACATGTGCGACGCGGGAGACAAATTCACTAACATTGAAACCGACTTAAACATAATTCATCACGAACCAAAAGCAGAGCTCTTGACATAAAGGAAGCAATCGAGATACACTTAGCTAAAATAAACAACCCCAATAATTTTAACGAACACACATTCATGGAGAGTTCACCCCTCTTCATTCTACTAAAAAGCACACCGCGTCGGAAACAATACACAACAAAACGATGTAGCTAAGCTAGATAAGATATTAATAAGGGAAACATGTTATTCGATCAGGATTTACGATGTATCGTTTTCTTCAATAAACCTAGGCTGGTATTAAGGGCAGTATTAAAGGTACTGGGACATTCTCATTAGACCGGGCAGCGCTTATATGGCTATTAATTTATGCGTGGCGAGAATTGAAACCAGGTCTTAAATGGTTGAAGATAATCCTGAATACAATAACATACACCACATTAGAGAGACTAGACTTGACCACATACAGTACGACGAACACAGAAACTTAGGTATGCAAGAAGGTAAATACCCAGGCATATAAGAGACCCTGGCCCTCAAGATGTTCCCCAGTTGAGTGTAGATAGTGACGAAGACAACTGCTCTCACCAGCACACGCAAGACTCAATCAAATAAGTAGCCTGTACATTAAAACCTGAATTGACCATTTATCTACAAACACATATTCACTCTAAACAAGCAAGTTTGGAGGTCAATCACCACTTTCAGTATTTTAACAAAACATCACATAGACTATGACTAACAAATATGGACGAGTTGAACTATCTCAACTAATACCGCAACTAAAGAAGTGTACATATTGTAAATATTTTCACTCATACCTTCAGACATGAAAATTGTGTAGCCTAAGTGTAATGGATCTGATGATGATCGCTTGACAATCGAAACTGGTCATCCAAGTGTATTTATTAATCTCATGAAAATTATTTTCAATATTAGGGAATAACCGATCTAATTTGGGTACAATCGTGTTGACCCACTGAAAAGCATCAAACTTTCGTTTCAAAATTTTTTGATGAACTATTAGAAAGCATCTGTGTTATCCGTTTTGACGTTTTTGTTAATAATTCCATACAGTATAAATCAAACAATATTACTGAAAAGTTGTTGTTTCGTTTGAGGGGATTAGACGTCGTGGTCAATTCGCCCAGTGTACTTGGGTGTATGTTGATATTATTGTCTGCTTACCTGTGTTATTGTGATTACTGCAATAGTGTGCGAACTTGTAATTCAGGTGAGGATTGGAAAGGAGACGACCGTGGCATTCCGTTAGGTTCCATCCCGGCATTTGCCTGGAGTTGAAGTCGGAAACCACAGAAATCCAATTCCAGGATGGCTGAGGTGGACATCGAATACATTTCTCAGTTTTGCCTCATGAGGCCGTGTGTACCCCGTTCAGTCCCTCAGAAAAAAAAAGAATTTATTAGCAGGGCCGAGAATCAAACCCAGACCTCTTGGGCGACAGCCAAGAATGCTAGCTGCTACACCACCATAAATAAATAACTCAAAGGAGAAACATACTCGTACAGGCCACGTAGACCCTCCTTGCCATAATATAGCTACATACACTAATACAGCAATCACAAGAACACAAGTTATCAGACAAGTTCAATTTACACCCAGGTACCAAGATGTTCCAAGCCCCTAAAATGAATTGAAACCATAAAATAACTCTTATATTGCTGTAGCTTACATACCCGTCGATCACAGGTTCATAAAGTAAAGGAAGGAACGTTATGAGGACAACCACTAGGTCATATCCCCATCACTGAAGGAAAGGAAGACAGCCCCTTTGCCCCATGGCAGAAAAATGTGGGACAGCGTTTTGAAAGACAACCTTTCCCTCTAAGTCGCTAATAGGTGAGTAAATTACACCAACTTAAGGTTCCACAGTTATTAATGTACGTAACAACATTAGGACCTAATGCAAGAAATCAACTTTTGCATATCCTTTGTCAACAAATACCAGAATTAAACATAAAATAGTTCTGTAGAAAATCGATTATCCATACTCCTGGCCAGAGACGAAGTTTCTGTAGCGTGTGGATTGACTGCCTTCATAGTCCGTGTGAAATGAATGAAGATATCTTACGACTTCCTATAAGCTTGATTGAGACACATACAATAAAAATGGGGTATGACACATTAAGTCAGAAATAAATCCATCTCTCTACACGATATTCTCAGATAAGCGGTAGTAATTGAGTCACCAAGCCTATCTCATACCCGCCCTTGTCAAGTCGAGTGATGGCGACAGCTTGCGCAATTGTCATACTGCCGATTTTAGGGCTTCCTCCTAACTGCCTCACCTCTTTGTAATACATACATTTTAAAGACTAGTTATACTTAAGGGCCTCTTCTTCTTACGTACGAAATTTGTACCATTTGCTCCAGTTGACACACATACAAAAATTAATGTGAGGATACATTTGGTCACTATACACCACACAATGGATTAATACAAACATTTTCCCGAAAATTCAAAATGATCAGAGAGACAGTTTAATTTATTTATAGAGATATCATGTAAATGGAATAAAATTGTCCAAACATAAAATTATAACAGTCCGACCTTCACTGTTTAACCCGGTACAGAATTATCACTGGCTCATTTCACCTTCATTTAATAGCATTGGCATTTCATATCAGAAAAATCCAGCGATCGGAGGTTGGAATTCCGGATCTGACAGCGGCTATCCGGAGTGTGGTATTTACTAGGGGTTTTGCACACTCACACCAAGAAAATGCCCTATTTCTAGTCCCAGGGCACTTGCGTCACCTCTGACCTTTATAATTACGTCTACGCACACAACTACAGTCACCACAGTAATACAGGTGATACGACAAGTTCAACACACACCCAAGTACACTGGTCTGATGACCAAACATGTCTTAAGCCCCTAACACAAATAAACAACGACAACAGGACAGATTTGAGGCTGATGGGCAAAACACGTCGTAAGGATAGTTTGCATGTTTTTTCGAGGGTTACATTTGAGGTGTTGATGAGATGTTAATGAAAGTAGTAAAATTGAATAGGCTATTTGTGGGCAATACTGCCCACACTCTAAGGGTCGGTTTGATCATAGAAGTCAGTACGTAATTAATATGGGGACAAACGAATAGATATCCAGGCAGATTGACGGAGACACGCACAACGCACTGTGATTGATAGTTCAACTTACAACTTCCTTTTTGTGACGGAAGCAAGCTAAAATAAAGATAGCATAGCTAGGCTGCGTGAAGAGGAGCCACTATAAAAATTTGGGAATATTGAATGGCACCTGATTGTTCTTCCCAATAATTATACAGCCGAGCAAGGGGCAGCTTTCTAGGACATCGCTAGTTCAAGCATAGACTAGTACGATCCTATAGTACTATGCTCAAACATCTTTAATAGGTCATTTGAATTTCATGGATAAAAAGCCGGTACCCACCTTAATGGAAGTTTACTAGGTAGACAAAGGATAGCCTAGTAAGATGTGAATATGTTAACGAACAATAATGGGGATAGTTCTGTGAAGCGTGAGCTACGTGCACTTCTGAATGTCCTTACTTCCTGGTTCTGTGGCATGTAACAGTAGGAGAGATTGCATTCAGCAGTTAAGCTGTTATTTGGTACAGGTAGATTAGATTAAAGAAAGTCCAATACTTTCAAGAATATAATTATTGTTGTTGATTCATTTATAGGACTTGTGACAAAGCGGTTATATAGCCCCGTGTAATTGCGTGTGTGTGGAATCTGTCTGTTAACCTGTGTCATAGTGATGGCTGCAATGGTTTGTATATTTATAAATGAGGTAAGGATTTAGAAGCAGATGACCATGGCCTTAGGATTTGCCTGGATTAGAAGTAAGAAATCTCGGAAACCAGGACAACTGAGGTGGGAATTGAATTTACACCTTCTCAGCTTTGGCTATTGAGGCTGAGCCTGCCCCATTCCAGCCCTCATATCAGTATTAAATTTCATTGTGGAGCCTGAAATCGTACCCAGGATCTTTAGATGCAGGGATTCATTACGTATCCCGAATCCACAAAGGTGGCAATCGGAAGAAAATAAAATGTTTTGAAGTCCTGTTTTAGTCTAGTCTTTTAACATTCAAGGAAAGGAAGATTGTAGTTTTACGTGACCGTGAATCTTGTGATTATGAGCCACGGGACCTCCTTTTTACGTGGAATCCGAACCACAGGACATGGCATTTCACTTCGAAAATCTCACATGCATTGACCGGGAATATTACTTTGCGACTTTTTTCCCGACTGAAGTCTTCTATTATTTCACTGAAACCTGTAACATTCAATCAGCAAACACGTATGTATGCCCAATTAGTTTATACCGGGAAATAAAACTTCAATTGAAAAAATACATGTGATTAATTAATTCCATTGATTATACAAATACAAGGTGACTGATTTGAAGAATACAAAATAATACTTCGTTGAAACTTTCATGTCTTTCTCGAACACATTTGAAAACCCTCGGGGTGTGGACCTAGTATTTGGTTTGGCCAGCAACAGCAAAGTTTCGGAAATGTATATCCGTATCATGGATCGTGGATGCAGGTGTCTCAATCCATAACACTAGAGGCTGTGGCGGATCCAGGCCTTGCGGGGCCCTGGGCGATATGGTAAAGTGGGGCCCAGAAAAGAAACCCTGGCACAACAGCAAGTGAGGGCCTAGGTCAACCAAGCGACCGCTGCCCAGCCATTTGGCCTGCAGATATTGGGGTGACGCGTGATCAGTGCATCAGGTCCCCTCGGCCGTTAATCTTGGTTTTCTTGATCGGGGCACTGCCTCACTGTCAGACAGCTACTCACTTGTCCTCACGAAACTGAGTGCACCCCGTTCCAGCCCTCACGTCAGTATCTAAAATCCCTGACGGAGCCGGGAATCGAACCCGGGGCCTCCAGGTGAGAGGCAGGCGCGCTACCCCAACACCACGGGGCCGGCGCCCACAACAACAGGAAATTAAAAAATATCAAATCAAATGGAAAACAGTTTGGTAAATATAATAATAAAATAAAGAATAGTTCCAATATTTTGAATACACTACAGCACATAGCCTAATTGTAATAATATGAAAGAAACCTTTAAGACCCCTTCAAGAAAATTATGTAAACTATGAAATATTAAAATATTACTTTCCGACTTTTTTCCCGGCTGAAGTCTTCTATTATTTCACTGAAACCTGAACTTGCTAAACGGTCACGGGAGGTCATAGCTGCACTGAAAAAAGGAATATGAATTATAAATTAGTTTGAAAAGAATAATTAAGTAGCAGTAGTGCCCGGCTTCGGCCGGTGGATTTATTTATTTTATGGATGATAATGAATACTACTACAGAACTGGCACATGATACATAAACTAACAGAAAAAAACTATTTTTAAAATATAACTTTTTGTGGTGGTGGTGGTGGTGGTTGTAGTGGGGGTGATAAGTAGTACAGTATAATGGACATAACATTCAAGTCATTTTCCCGTAATGATAATAATGAATAGCGAAACGGCCATTTTACTAACTTCAGCACTGACACATGTAATTTACAAACAAATTTTAAAAAATGATTAGAAAGAGGAGTAAGTGAAAAAAAGACACTGTCTTGGGTCTATAACTCAATGGCTGTTAGAAATGTAGAGACAAATAGTGTCGTCGTTTGTCGCATAGCGCCGTAGGAAAATAATCTAACCACTTTGGAAAACTTCGGCTGTCCCGAGCTCCTGAGGTAGCAATAGTATCATTCATCGCCACATAGCGCTCAACGATAATTCTCTGAATAAATGAAGGTAAATTTGAAAGCACCAACGCTTATTGCATCTGATAACCTCAATGTACTGCACCAACACCATTGCGTATTATTTTCATGATGATAACTGTTTTAAGGGGCCTAAGAAATATCTTTGCACTATTTACTCCCAGTGACTGCAATTTATAAGCAGCGCAAGATTTAACTTTTTACGCAATTCTGCACCAGAACACTGGTAGGGGCGATGTGATGCAGCCCGAATTGCCAGTCAACAATAGACTTATTAAAATACTCTTACAGTTACACTACTACAGACATGAATGGTTCTAGGGCCTTAATACGTGGTTTCCAAGTGTATTTTGTTTGTTATTCTAAATCTAAGGAATGGAGAGCGTTGTCCAAAATATCAACTGGACAATGTTACCAGCAGGGTTTCAAAATGTATGTAAAATATAATGCAATTAGGAGGAACGGTGTAGATTTGTAAAAAAAAAGGGCCTAAATGCAAGGAATGAACTGGTCTGTCCGAAATTTAATGTGGACAGTGCCACCCGCAGGATTCCAAAGGGTAAGTATACAAAATGTGATTCCGATCGGTGAAACGGTGTAGATTTGTGCCAAAGGACCTAAATGCATGGAATGGAGTGGTCTGTCCAAAATTTCATGTAAACAGTGTTACTCGCAGGGTTCCAAAGGGTAAGTATACAACTTTTGGTTCAGATCGATGAAAAGATGTAGATTTGTGCCAAAGTGCCTAAATGCAGGGAATGGACTGGTCTGTCATGAATTTCATGTAGACAGTGTTACTCGCAGGGTCGCCAAGGGTAAGTACACAAATTTTGGTTCAGAACAGTGTAGATTTGTGCCAAAGGGCCTAAACGCAGGGAATGGAGTGGTCTGTCCGAAATTTAAAGTGGACAGTGTTACCCGTAGGGTTCCGAACGGTAAGTATACACATTTTGGTTCAGATCGGTGAAACGGTGTACGTATCAGTAACCATAACGCCAGCGCATGCGGATAGAGCTGTTCGGGAGAGCTTGTTCTTCCAACTTACTGAACAAGAGTCAATATTTAAGGTTACCTGTGAGGTGTAGCCTAATGCTACATAGGCTAAACTATTTCTCTTGAATCTCGCTATAATATACAAAAAGAATTTTTCGAATCCGACTGGTCGTTCCAGAGATTAGCGCGTTTAAACACAGAAATAAACAAAGAAACAAACTCTTCAGCTTTATTATATTAGTATAGATTAATTAATTAAATTTTAAAAAATCCATGGCGCGCGGCCCCCCGGACCGCGGGGCCCTGGGCGGTTGCCCTCTTCGCCCTCCCCTAGATCCGCCCCTGACTACAGGTTAAGGGTTGATGTTCATGTCAATGTTGAGGTCAGTAATGTTGTACAGTAGCTAAATATCTTGGTCGGTAGGCTATATTGGCTTTCAGGGCCTGTGTTTTAAAACTCAGCATTTTTTCTAGGTTTATGCCGTGTCTTGTGTGGGGTTTCGCAGGCGCGGACACGGAAAGCCCGCTGATGAGCCCGCTTGGTGTTGCTAGGCGAAACCCCACACAAGACACGGCATAAACCTAGATAAATTGCTGATTTCTAATCTTGGGTGGTGTTTAACCAGGTGATATCTCGACAATGTACCATAAGAATAATGCTCTCGCGTAGAATGTAGGGATTATGAGATCGTATTTTACTGGCCCATCGTTGAGGTGCCCATTGTAATATGCTTCTGAAACCATTTCCCACAGTTGAGCAATGAAAGTGTTCAATATTACACACATGGAAAGCTAAATATTATATTAAAAAAGATGGGGGGGGGGGGGGGGAGAATATTCATTACTACAGACAAATTCAATTTTCCAAGTATTCATTTATATTATCTTATGATTATAATTAAAATAAAATATCTTGTATGGGAAGCCAGTCTTAACATATAACCATAAAGACACAATTTTAATTAGATGAGAACTCTTAGTAGTCCCGGGTTGTGAGGTGATTGGTACACCAACCACTTCGTATCTCAGAAAAGAAAGGGCTAATCTCTACTTAGTATAAAACAAAGTCCCCGATTCTTGGATGTCACTGGTGATCTCGAGAACCTCTGGATGGATTTTGATATGGTTTCCATCATTCTGTAAAGGATATCTCAAGAATGATTTATGTAGAAAATTATTTATTTATGATCAAAGGAAGCCGAGCAGTAACGATTTCAGTGAAAAAGTCGAAAAAATAACTGGCGTCCGAGCGCTTTGTAAGCTCATGCTGGGCAAACCGTTAAACATATCAAAGTACTATGAGTGTAAGAATTGTTCAGCATGAAAACTTCTACAAAAAAGTACGCGGGAGCATATCTCTATCTTCAATACATCGCCCACTATAAGTGTTTTTACGTTTTATTTTCTTCCAACCATGTCCATTCAAATACTGAGGCGACAGTTTACGAGCTAGCTAAGGGCGAGTCTATCACCCTTGTTACAGCCTAACTAGCGGGCGGACCTATTACCCCAGATACAACCAGCAGCAAACCGTCGGGTCATGTTGAGTTAAGACTTCAGAGGAGGGTGGTTGTGTTTGGAGTATCCTCTATCTTCATTCAGCGCTACCAATATTTTTTCTCGATGCCCCTGGAGGCACAGGCAAAACGTTCTTGATTAATTTGTTGCTCGCCAAAGTGAGGCGTGGTGGTAATATTGCGCTTGCCGTCGCATCATCTGGAATTCCAGCCACTCTGTTGGAAGGGGGAAGAACAGCACATGCAACTTTTTAACTTCCTTTGAAAGTCAGCAGTAATGATGGAAGTGGCTGTAATATTTAAAAACAAATAACACTGCCAGTTTAATAAAAAATTGTTCTTTAGTTGTAGGAAATGAGGCTACAATGTCGCACAAAACTTCCGTTGAAGCTGTAGACAGGACCGTGCGTGATCTAAGGAATCGGAACCACCTATGGGTGGCTGCACAGTTTTGTTCGCCGGAGATTTTCGTCAAATCTTACCAGTTGTTACCAGAGGAACGAGAGCCGATGAGGTGAACGCTTCATTAAAATGATCTTACATCTGGCCGGATATAACAAAATTGGCACTCAAAACTAACATGAGAGTACTCTTATCCTCAGAAGATAATAGTCTGTTTGCTAATTTGTCGGAAATGGAGATGTACCGGTCATTGTCGGGAAAATTACCCTCAGTCACGATTTTTGTGTTTTAGTAAGCAGCATTCAAGAATTGATTGATTGCGTGTATCCTCAAATCCATGACCTATCACAGAAGTCTCATTCATGGTTAAAAGAAAGGGCAATACTATCGCCGACAAACAAATAAGTTGTGAAAATTAATGACTTGGTGTTCTCCAAATTCACTGCCCAGGCTCAAGTATATTACTCAGTGGACGCAGTAGTCGATAGTGAAGAAGCTGTTCATTAACCTACTTCCTTCAGGCTTGCCACTACACAAGCTTATTTTAAAAGTGGGAGTGCCTATTATTCTACGTAATTTACACCCAACAAAGTTGTGCAATGGGACGCGATTGGTAGTGAAAACTTTGAAAAACTATTTCATTGAAGCAATTATCTTAACTAGCTGTGGTAAGGAGAAACGGTCTTAGTACCCAGAATTCCTATGATTCCTTCAGATTTGCCTTATCATTTCAAACGGGTACAATTCCCAGTAAGAGTCTGCTTTTCCATGACTATAAACAAAGCACAGGTTAAGACACTTGGCGTGACTGGAGTTGATCTCAGTGGAGAATGATTTTCTCATGGACAGATTTACGTGGCTCTACCGCGTGTTACATCAAACCGAAATCTTTTCGTGTTCACTGCTGGAGGAAAAAACGACTAATGTCGTATACAAGGAAATCTTATAAGATCTCGGTTAAAAGTAGCCTTGCATTTATTACTGTTCCCGGGCGAAGCCGGGGCGGGTTGCTAGTAGAGTATATAGAAATCCCTCCTTAATGAACGTAAACGACAAAAGAAAAATAATTTATTATCAAAGCCAAAGATAAGAAATACAAACCAGTTAAAACAAATGGAAGTTATCATGAAATTTACGGAAAATTTGAATATCCCTAAAAAAGACAACTTATTAATTGTGTTTAGGCTTAGGCTGGTTTTTATGTAGATGACTGTAGATATTGATGATTCTGTAGGGCCCATGTGTCTACTTGGATATTATGCCGTCTATTCTTCTCCAGGAACTTATTGGTTGGAACTCTGGATTGATGCCACACTCGCTTCTCGTTGAACCAGCACGTCGATGTAAGGAGTAATTTACTCACCTCTCTGGATAATATAGTAACTGCCTCCGGGTGTTTATTCATGTTCAACATGTAGTCATTCATTGTTGATATGTCGTAGTCAGATATTGAAATCCATCACTTCATGAAAATCTTAGACACTTGATAAAAACCAAGCTTATGATGTAACAAGATGTTCAGTAAAGAACATACAGCCTATTTTCTCCTAAATGCATGGGTATAGTTAAAACTCTTTGTCCTTTTCAAGTAGTAAAATTGAATGCTGGTTGTAGTAGCTTGTTGAAATAGGCTACAACGTGCTATACGGATATTGAACGTTGATTGATTGAATCTTCACCAGAATTATATACACACACACTAATACAGCCTTCACAATAACACAGGTTATCAGAAAAAAATCAACACTCACCCAAGTACACGAACGACCAGGATGTCCTTGCATCTCAAAGAAAACAACAACAACAGCTTCCTACCCAAATCCTTCCTTGTATAAAAGTACACACACAAGTAAGCCTAGAGACATCACAGTGGCACAGGTTATCAGACAACTTTACACACACCCAAGTAAACGGGGCTTCAAGACAATGAAGTCGCAAAACTCTAAAAGAATCAACAACAAAAACAACAACAATAGACTCTACCGTGGATCAAGGTCAACGAATATTAATCGCTGTAGTCGAGTGTTGAAATATGTGGTGTTATATGTATATATATAATATGCACGATTGCAAATACACACAATACCAGGTGAATCAGCCGCCCCTTATTTTTTTAGTTTTCGGCCACACTTCCAACGTCTGATGCCAACATGGTCGACAGTTCCCCGTCTAAAGCCATGCCACAATGACCCTAAACGACTTTACAAGATTTATGACGACATGGAAGCAAGACCTTTACAAAAACATATGTGCGACAAGTGATAATTCAAAGCATTAAACTGGCATACGGGCATGTACAAAGAACATGCCGATTACACGGTTTCAGTTGAATACGAAATTGATGCTAGGTACGGTGGCTTACTGATAAAATATCGTGAATGAACCTTCGAAGCGGAAAGCAGTATCACATCTCATACGCTTGCAGGCAAGCTGAGGGACAAGTAGCCGAGGAGCAATGCCGAAGTGCGTAGAAGGTAATCGTCCTGGTTTTGGGGAGCTGGGTTCAAATCCCACCACCGCTAAATATTTTTATGCACATTTTAATCTTTGGGAATAATATGCAAGGGCATTCGTGCCACATTTGACTAATATCATGCGGTGTTTATTTAGGGTTTAATGTGTACTGGCTTGACACAGTGTGCAGCCTAGAAGCGCTGGTTATTTCATCGCCATGTTCTTGTATTTGATCCCCCAGGGGCTCACATCTGGTGGGACGTGTGTTGGCGACCACGGGGCCCCAGCTGAGTCTGCCATTGCTTCGACTTGCTTGTGTCGGGCTCCTCTCCGTCTTCTTTCCTGTCGACCTCTCTTGGTCAACTCTTGTTCTCTTCCGACCCCGACGGTATTAGTGTATCCAAGGCCTATGGAGTCTCTCCTTTTCAGCCCTAACTGGCTCTTCTCTCATTTTTCCTGATCCCTCATTCTTCGAGGGTTTTTCTTTCAGGTACCTCCAGCCTTCTGCTCAAGGCCCTAAAGGAGGCAGAGTGTTTGTATCCCCATCAGTTCTAGTGCACCTTGGACAATGCTAGACCCTTAAGGGATCACAGCTGGTGAGTTTGAGAGTTATCGATTCCTAGGGATTCCTGAGCTGGGTCCGGTTTTTCGCCTTTTTCCATTGACTTTGGGGCGGGCCCTCTCCTCTTTCCCTTTCCTCCCTGACATGCATGGCTCTCCTTCTTTCAAAGTCCCTCAATCTTCATTCTTTGAGGGTTGAGGGTATTTTCCCCCCTTTCTTGTAATTCCGTTACTCTTCTTTTGTTTTCCATTTCTCTTCCAATTGTGTACGTTTGTAGTTAGATTTACTTAAATTTCCATCTTTATTATCCAAGCACACCCAAACCATTAGGGGCCGATAACCTAGATGGTAGATCCCTTAAAACAACAATTATCATCATCATCTTGTATTTGATCCCCAAAGCTCAAAATGTGCATAAAAATATTTAGCGGTGGAGGGATTCGAACACACCTCCCAATAACAGGTCTACTACCTTCTACGCACTTGGACCATTGCTCCACGGATACTTGTCCCCTCATCTGGCCTGAAAATGTATGAGATGTCATACTGCTTTCCGCTTCGAACGTTCATTCACGTCCTTTATCTGCACGCCACCGCACTCAGCGTTAATTTCGCATCCAACTGAAATCGTATAAACGGCATGTGTAAGTCAGTAGTTAATTTTAGTTGTAAGTTTGTAGCATCGCCTCGGTTGTGTAGTGGTCAGCGTGATTAGCTGTCACCCCGGAGGTCCGCGGTTCGATTTTCGGTTCTGCCACGAAATTTGAAAAGTGGTATGAGGACTGGTACGGGGTCTACTCAGCCTCGGATGGTCCAAATGAGTAGAGAGGTTTGAATTCCCAACTCAGCCATCCTGGAAGTGGTTTTCCGTGGTTTCCCACTTCGTCTTCGGGCAAATGCCAGGATGGTAATTTCTGTAAAACGACGGCCGCCTCCTTCCCACTTCCTTGCTTAACCCTCCCACTCTTCCCATCCCTTCATCAGGCCCCTGTTTGCTTTGCAGGTGAGGCCACCTGGGCGTAGTGCCTGGTCACAGACCCCAGTTGTATCCCCTACTCAGAGTCTCAAGCTCCAGGACACTGCCCTCAGTGGCGGTAGAGGTGAGATACCTCGCTTAGTCCGTGGGAAATACCAACCATGGAGGGTAAAACGATAATGAAAATTTGATGTTAGATTTAATTATAGGTATTTTTCATTTTTCATTAACACCCAAACCATTAGGGGCCGATGACCTAGATGTTAGGACGCTTGTAACAACAATTATCATCATCATCATCTTTTATTTGATCCCCAAAGTTTAAAATGAGCACAAAAATGTTTAGCTGTAGTGGGAATCGAACCCACCTCTCATAAACATGTCAATTAACTTCTACGCACTTAGACTATTGCTCTACGGCTACTTGTCCATTCAGCCTGCCTGAAAGCAAGGAAGGAAGGAAGATTGTAGTTTTACGTGACTGTGAATCTTGTGATTATGAGCCACGGGACCTCCTTTTCAACGTGGAATCCGAACCACAGGACATGGCATTTCACTTCGAAAATCTCACATGCATTGACCGGGAATCGAACCCGGACCGCCTTGGTGAGAGGCATACAGCTAGACCTGAAAGCGTATGAGATGTGATACTGCTTTCCGCTTCGAAGGTTCATTCACGTTTTTATCAGTAAGCCACCTTACCTAGCGTTAATTTCGTATCCAACTGAAACCGTATAATCGGCATGTTCTTTTTAAATGCCGTATGCCAGTTTGATGCTTTAAATTATCACTTGTCGCACACATGGTTTTGTAAAGGTCTTGCTTCCATGTCGTCATAAATCTTGTAAAGTCGTTTAGGGTATTTGTGGCTTGGCATTAGACGGGGAACTGTCGACCATGTTGGCATCAGACGTTGGAAGTGTGGCCGAAAACTAAAAAAAATAGGGTCGGCTGACTCACCTGGTATATGCTTAATATTATAACGTGTGAGTAGTTATAAATCAATTAATACCAAGACAACGAAGTAAAAAAATAACCTGCTGTAATTTGATCCACGAACCTCCAGACTATGAGCCCAGGTCGCTACCATTACGTCACGGATGCTTTACAATAATACGTGGTTGACAAGTGGATTAATATAACTGTAACATAATTTTTGTTGAAATCAAGGATTTCATTAGCGTTTTCTGCCGTTTCTATAAACCATTTGATACTAAATATGTATTATATTGTTCAGTACAATCCTAAAAGGATATAAACATACAATGTTATGGAAATATATGAATTTACGAGCAAAAATAGCTGCCATTTTATAAAAGGGGACGGCACGGACCCACAACGATACGGCACGGTAAGCCTGACCTGTTAGTCACTTCTATGGTTACATAATATTCTATTATAATATGCTAATTTCCTACCGGTCACCTCCTTGAGGACAGTTTAAACCTCCCTATGTACGATAAGTTGAATTGTTGAGGCCAGGCCTTGTTGAATCGTAAGTTACGGTTAGGCTATAATACTTGCATGATTCATACATCCACCATCTTCAAACTATTGGGCTGATGACATTGAAGTTTGGTCAAAAGACCCTTTCTACATGAAGGTATGATGTTGAAAAATTTGGTAGAAATCAGATGATTAAATTAGTCGCAATTTGATTTAAGCTTTGAACATTTGGGTGGCCGCCATTACGTTTCCGTCAAGACGGCGGTGATATAAAACATGACAATGAGGTGCCCTTTGCTAGTGCTACCTCTGTACCAAATTTCGTTCAATTCGGTTCCACCATGTTTGAATTGATAGGAGGGACAGACATGCAGAGTACACACACATACACTCATACACACACACATACATACTCACTGACACACAATTTTTGGCCCTGTGTTGATCTCATAAGTCTACCTTCATTTTTTGCAAAAATCGAAAGTAGGCTACAAAGGGTTAGTTCCACTATCTGACGCGTTTCTTCATGAAGTTTCAGCTTACAGATGGTGTAAGCAATTTTACATGATAACCGAGGCACTTCATGAAGATCCAGTGTTTGTTGATTTGACTCTTCTGGAAGTGACTGACGCAATGGAGTCTTACATTAATTATCTTAATCGTTCTATTTCAAGATGTAAATTATTGTTTTTAATATGGTGTACGAAATTAATTTCCCCGTCCCACCTAAAATTTAATCCTTGAATACTGGGTAGTCGCCTCCGTAGCGTAGCGGTCAGCATGGTTAGCTGCCGCCCCGGAGGTCCTGGGTTCGATTCCCGGCTCTGCCACGAAATTTGAAAAGTGGTATGAGGACTGGAACGGGGTCTACTCAGACTCGGGTGGTCCAAATGAGTAGAGGGGGTTCGATTCCCACCTCAGCCATCCTCGAAGTGGTTTTCCGTGGTTTCCCACTTCGTCTTCGGGTAAATGCCGGGATGGTACCTTCTTCAAGGCCACGACTGCCTCCTTCCCTCTTCCTTGCCTATCCATCCTGACCTTCCATTACCTTCCCTCATGAGGCCCCTGTTCGCTTTGCAGGTGAGGTCGCCTGGGCGAGGTGCCAATCACACCTCACCAGTTGTATCCCCTCCGATTAGATGTTCCCAGCTCTAGGACACTGCCCGTAGAGGCGGTAGTGGTGAGTTCCCTCGCTGAGTCCGTGGATTCCACCAACCTGGAGGGTTAACGACTAAGAAGAAGAATACTGGGTAGCCTCTCATCTCTTTCTTCTTTATTACAAGTATATATTTTAATTTCTTTCTATTAGTAGGCCAACATTATTTTTTCTAAACTGAATTAAATGACTGACGCAATGGCGTCGTGCATTAATTTTTCACCGCCATACACGAACTATTCCGAGAAATAAAAACTTGCTTGTTTATTATGATCGTAATGAATTTTCACGTAAGACCCAAAATCTATTTTTTTTTTTAGTTTATATTTTTTTACTAATTTGTACAGTATATTTTTTCTAACCTGTAATATATATTTCATAATTTATTTAATTTATATTGTAGCTTTACTTTTCGTTTGATCATGAAATGCGTACTCTTTTTTTCTTCTCTTTCGCTCATTTCCTCATTCATTATTTTGTATTTTTGAACTTGATGTATCAAGAAGGGACGTAATTAGGCTTATGTGTGTATGTATTTGTTCTGTTATGAAAAATCTTATAAGTTGCATTACAGATAAATAAATAAATAAATGTGAGTATGTATTTGTACTATTATGGAAAAACTTACATTACAGTACATTCCCAACTGTCAATTAAAACGTGATGCCTGTCTCCATCTTCCATCCTCCCGCGAGATGGAATATTTCTGTAACGCATCACGAGAGTTTAATTTAAGTAAAGTCAAATGCTCGGCTTCTCTGATTTACGAAACGAAAGGTACGGAATTTAGTGCCATTAGATTATACAGGGAGTCCGGGAATGTTCTCCGCAGTGTTTACGTGCAGCTGAGAGTGGATGCGTCATCAATTCAGTTGACAGCTCAGTGTCCTTGATAGGGTGAAAGCCACATGTGTGGGCTGTGGGCTGTCGAATTCGTCAGTAGGTTTAGTTAGATTATTGGAAGAGAGCAACAGTATGTTATTAATGGTTGCGGAGAGTATAAAGTTTACTTTTTTTTTTTGTGATGATACAAGCGACAGCTGTGCTGCCAACGTAACTGGTGACGTAATCTCTCGCAGCATCTCGTAGGGACTGCGGAGAGCATTCCCGGACTCCCTGTATTTGTTATAATAACCTATCATACGAAACTTTTTTCAATAGTTTGAATAGGGTACTTAAAATTAAAAATGAAAGTTTTGAAATAATTACGAACTGATTTTACCTTGAATTTTTGGATACAAGTGAACATGAGATGTCCTAATAGTTAGTTCTAAATACAAGTTCGTTGTTCTTAGCATCTTTGCTCTCGGGTGATGAGATCGCTTGAAAAGCATTTGCAAATTTTGAAAAACACTTGGCCCCCATATTGTGTTTGTGTTTCTTAGGATTTAGAAAGTCACATGTACTAGAAAATATTCATCTATCACCATAAATAATCAGTTTGATTGCTTAAAAAGATTCGGAAATATTGTGAAACGGTTAAATATATGTTATGGACGCCATGTTGGATTGTTTCATATCTATACTAATATAATAAAACTGAAGAGTTAGTGTGTTTAAACGCGCTAATCTCTGGAACTACCAGTCGGATTCGAAAAATTATTTTTGTATACGATAGCCAAATTCAAGAGGAATAGTTTAGGCTATGTTAAATTTCGGACAGACCACTCCATTCCCTGCATTTAGACCCTTTGGCACAAATCTACACCGTTTAGCCGATCTGAACCAAAATTTGTATACTTACACTTTGAAACCCTGCGAGTAACACTGTCTACATGAAATTTATGACAGACCAGTCCATTCCCTGCATTAAGGCCTGTGGAACAAATCTACACCTTTACACCGATCTGAACAAAAATTTGTATACTTACCCTTTGGAACCCAGCTTGTAACATTGTTTTCATGCAATATCGGACAGAATACTCCATTCCCTGCATTTATGCCCTTTGCCACAAATCCACACCGTTTCACCGATCTGAACCAAAATTTGTATACTTAGCCTTTGGAACTCTGCGATTAACACTGTCTGCATAACATTTCAGACAGACCACTCCATTCCCTGCATTTAGGCCCTTTGGCACAAATCCACACCGTTTCACCGATCTGAATCAAATTTCACATACTTACCCTTCGGAACCCGACGAGTAACACTGTCTGGTTGAAATTTCAGACATACCACTCCATTCCCTGCATTTAGGTCCTTTGGCACAAATCTACACCGTTTCACCGATCTGAATCACATTTTGTATACTCCTTTGGAACCCTGCGGGTGACACTGTCCACTTTAAATTTCAGACAGACCACTCCATTCCCTGCATTTAGACCCTTTATCACAAATGTACACCGTTCCTCCTAATTGCACCAAATTTTACTTACAATTTGAAACCATCCTGGTAACACTGTCCACTTGATATTTTGGACAACGCTCTCCATTCCCTACATTTGGAATAACAAACAAACTGAACTTGAAAAACACGTATTAAGGCCCTAGAGCCATTCATGTCCGTAGTAGTGTAACTGTAAGTGTATTTCAATATGTCTATTGTTGACTGGCAATTCTGACTGCATCATTCATTCATTCATTTATTTGCAATGGGGGGTGTGTCCCCCGGTGGCAAATTGGATATACATAACAAATAAATAATTATACATAACAATTCAATAACAATTATACAACAATTAAACTGGAGTATTTACACAAACAGTCAGTCTTTTCTTAAACACACCTATATGTTTGGGAAAAGGCTCTAAGACTGCGGCAGGTAGAGAGTTCCAGTTATCAATGGCACGGTTTACAAAAGAATATTTGCCATAATTTGTTCGCTGTGGTCGGCCCTTAACTTTGAAAGGATAATCGCTCCTACCCATGTAAGTGGGCTTTCCCAATCGTTTGCTAAGCTCACCCCATGCTGGTTGATTTGTATACGTGTTGTACATAGCGCAGAGTCTAGATTTCAACCTCCTAGCCTCCAGTGATTCCCACCCAAGTTTCTTTAACATTCGGCTCACACTGCTCCTGGGATTAAAGCCACTGAGCACAAATCTAGCGGCCTTTCTTTGTACCATTTCCAACTCGTTGATGAGCCCTACTTGATATGGATCCCAAACCGCCGAGGCATATTCCAGAATAGGTCTTACAAGTGACAAATAGCCTAATTCTTTAGCAGAGGTACTACTTCCTTTTAATACCCTCATTACAAAGTGCAGGGATTTGTAAGCTTTTGAAACTACACATCCTACATGACTACTCCATTTCATATCATTCCTTACGTGAACGCCCAAATATTTGCAAGAATCTTCTTCTACAAGTATTTCCGAGCCAATGTTATATTGAAAATCCTGCCTTCTCACTTTCCCTATTTTTAAGAGACTACATTCTCTTGTGTTTATTTTCATTTTATTTTCAATCGCCCACTTATAGACCAGGTTCAGGTCCTCTTGAACCACTGCATTGTCTTGTGAGTCATGTATCTTTCGATATATTACACATTCATCCGCAAACCATCGACAGTCACTGCGAATCCCATTTGGTAAGTCATTTATAAACGCCAAAAATAACAAAGTTCTGATTACGCTGCCCTGAGGGATACCCGATGTTACGGTAATTTCATCCGATAATATGCCTTCGACTTTCACTTTCTGTGAACGACCCGTCAAAAATTCTTGGATCCATAAAATTACTCTTCTATCAATCTTCGTCGAAGCTAATTTATGGAGTAGCATGTCATGCGGCACGACATCAAATGCCTTCGCAAAATCTATAACCACGACGTCGACTGAAACTCCATGGTCTAACGATTCGCTAATGTCTTGAAAAAGTGATAGCATCTGACTCTCGCATGAGTAACCTTTCCGAAATCCATGTTGCCTATCATTAAACCATGATAATGTTTCCCACTGTTCCCTGAAGTAGTCGCAAATGAGATGCTCCATCTGTTTACAAACGATGGACGTAAGGCTAACCGGCCTGTAGTTGCCCAATTCAAGTCTGCTCCCTCCCTTAAATATTGGGAGTACCGTAGCTCTTTTCCAGTCATTTGGGATTTGCGCATTGTTAATGGACACATTAAACATCACCTCCAAGTATCGTGCCACGGCCCTACCTCCTAGTTTAAGTACTTCACTAACAATATTATAAGGACCATTTGATACATTGAAACGTAGTTTTTGTATTAGCTTTACAATTGCTGACTGGTTTCTTTGGAACAGGGGAGCCCCTGATTCGTCGTTAAGGTCCAACACACAGCTATTGGATTTATTGAACACACTACCGTAAAAGACATTTAATTAATTAGCAATGGCCTGTTTCTCAGTAATTAATTTACCGTCACCGGACATTATCATCGACAAATTATTTGATTTTCCCTTTCTTCTCCTAACATAACTGTATTTTTTTCCAACCATCACCTCCCGAACCAAGTAAACCTTGCATATAACTGTCATGAGTAGCCCTCTTTTTTAAGACGAGCTCTCTTGATAAGGACTTAAATTTCAACATATACTTGTCACTATCATGTCTTTTATTGTATAATTTCCTAATTTTCCGTTTTAGACTCCTAATTTCTCGTGTGTAATACTCAGGATCTGGGTTTTGTTTCAGCAATTTAAATGTGACAAATTTATCAACAGCGCTATTTAAAATTTTCAAAAAGTTAGTCCACAGGATATTAATGGGATTTCCTTCCGATGCCCATCCTACAAATAGCTCATTCAAATACCCCTGAAATTTGCCCTGATCCGCCCTGCGATACTGGAATATGATCTTATTTGCTACATCAGAGTCTAATTTTGTAATGTCACCGTATCTAATATTTAATTCAACCCCAGAATGGTCACTAATTCCTGGTACTTTCAGACAGTTAATATACAGCTCTACAGGCCTTACGAGATAAACATCTAAGGTATTATTGTCTCTAGATGGGAAGTCAACTACTTGGGAAAATCCCCCCTCCCTTAAGAATTTATTTTCAGCGCTCTGAGCTTGACCACAGCTAGTTGACTCACCAGACCAGTCTACTTTGGGGAGGTTTAAATCTCCAGCAATTATTATGCTCTTTTTCATAGCATTACCCGTACAAGTTTTATCATACAGTGTTTCGAGGAGAGAAAAGTTATCTTTCGGTGCTCTATACGCCCCTATCACCTGAAGAGGGAATTTATTTCCTTTATCCGAAATTTGTACACATAACATTTCATGATCCATATCAGCCCACTTTAAGAAACTAGCTATATTTTTGCGCACACAAATAAATAGCCCACCACCTCGCTTCCCCCGATCCCTTCTGTACATTTCGTAGGTCCCTTGAATTATTTCGCTACTATTTATGTCCTCATATAACCAAGATTCAGTTGCAATGACAATGTCCGGAGAATACGTCTTTACAAGATTCCAAAATTCAATTAATTTATTTCCTAAACTCTGACAATTAACCTGCAGTAATCTTAGAGTCTTACCTCCGCAGCAAATATCTCGAAATAGCTCCTTCTGTTCCCATCGGCTGGCAACCTCTGGACCTGCTCCTCCTCACAAAAGCCGGCACGAACCGATGACCCTGTCATGTAGGCTCCCTAGGTTAAAAGCGCCCAGTCGATTTAGATGCAGCCCGTCTTGGGCGAAGTCACGGCCACCAATCCAGCAGTCAGCTTCTACGTACACTAATCCCAGTTGTGCACATACCCAGTCCATGCGGTCATTTACAGTCTTAACTCGCCTTAACGGAACATCTCCCCGCCGAACAATGCCACTCATTATAATTTTTGCATTTCTAAACTTGCTTTTAGCTTTTCTGCCTAGTTCGTAGAGCTCCCCCATGATGTAATCAGCTGTAGCCCTCTTCTTCAAATCGTTCGTCCCAACATGTAGCAACAACACTTTAACTTTGTCACAGTCCTCTACATTTGATTCTTCCACATGTTGGGCAAGCTGGTCAATTTTAATCCCCGGATAACACCGCACTTTCGCACCTGATTTCCTCGAGATATTCGCACTCGATCGTATCATTGAATCACCCATTATGATAACGTCATTCTCAGTTTGCTCCTGCACGCCCTCTTCCACACTGATCCCAGTAGAAAGTCGTTCCGTCACATCCTTCACCGTTTCTTCTGATCCACGAAGCTTTGCTCTAAGTTCCTGTATTATTTGATCCCTTGCTTTGATTTGCACCCTCAAACAGTCCGGCGTATCACATACTTTACAAAACCAATTTCCGACATCACAATCCTCCTTCTTGACCTTAATACAGCCGAAGTGAAACCATTTCTCACATAGTCCACACTCAACACCATTCTTCAATGTTTTACTGCACGTCGAACACTTTAAAGCTGCCACTGGATCATTTGCCTGATTCACATTTGGAGTTACAGGCCCTGGATTCACTTCCACTCCACCAATAACTAGCAATGCAGCTATCACTAGGGCTATGAACCACAAGTTGCTAGGTCCCGTACGCACACACAAACACCGGAAATCCCGACTACCCTTCGCATACCACAGTCTGATCCTCACCCGATAACACTCCAGAGAACAACCCATTTCAGCACACCTGAGAGCTCGGGAAAAACACGACCTTTCACTTTGACTGCCAACTGATAACCATCACGTCGCTCCTACCAGTGTTCTGGTGTTGAATTGCGAAAATAGGTAAATCTTGCGCTGCTTATAAATTGCAGTCACGTGGAGTAATTAGTGCAAAAAGATTTCTTAGGCCCCTTAAACAGTTATCATCATGAAAATATTATTCCTCTGTAAAGTGCAATGGTGTTGGTGCATACATTGAGGTTATCAGCTGCAATAAGCGTTGGTGCTTTCAAATTTACCTTAATTTATTCCGAAACTTATCGTTGACCGCTATGTGGCGCTAAATGATACTATTGCTACCTCAGGAGCTCGGGACAGCCGACGTTTTCCAAAGTGTTCTGATTATTTTCCTACGGCGCTATGCGACAAAAGACGACACTTTTGTTCTCTACATTTCTAACTGCCAATGAGATATAGGCCCTAGGCAGTGTCTTATTTCACGTACTCCTATTTCTAAACATATTTTAAAATTTGTTTGTGAATTACATGTGTCAGTACTGTAGTTAGTAAACAGCCATTTCCCTATTCATTATTATCATAACGGGAAAATGACCTGAATGTTACGTCCATTATACTGTACTGCTTATCACCCCCACTCACCACCACCACCACAAAAAGTTATATTTAAGAAATGTTTATTTTCTGTTAGTTTAAATATCATGTGCCAGTTCTGTAGTAGTATTAATTAACATCCATAAAACAAATAAATCCACCGGGCGAAGCCGGGAACTACTGCTAGTAGGCAATATAATTATATGCCAGGAAATAAATATTCTATTGATAGTTCATTATACCAAGCTATATTTGTATTATTTGATTAGGACACGAGAAAAAAAACAAGATTTTGAAGAATTTCCACAGCCGCCATTTTAAAGTTTTCATAAAATGACATTTAATTAAACGTCAATATATTAAGGCTTGCATGAAGGTATACTATACCAAGTTTCCAGCGCGCGGATGGTTAATTCGCGAGAAAATTGAATTTAAATATTTCAAATTCGCTAAACCGCCATGTTGGTATTGTACTCAACAAGTTTTTGTAAGTCAAATAGGTAAACTTCTAGTAGTATTCATTATCCCCGTACAAAATTTCAGTGTGATATCTGTTACTGTTGCGGAGATATAGAATGTCAGTGAAATATTTCGCGCGGCCACCATTTTGGATTGGTGAAACGTAATTTAATTTGTAAGGCATGGTCGAGGTCGGACAAATTAGTTGTATGTTGTATCATTGAAATCGCTTTAGTCATTTAGATTTTATTAGGGTGACACACTCTCTCACGGAAGAAGTTGATCATACAAGGTTATTCTTTTCATAAATGAAAATAGGCTAAAAATGTGACAGAGAACAATACGCTCAACCGACATCAGGAATGTCCACCTCGTTGCGTACTGGCTGTCATCGCGGGGGCCCGGGTTCGATTCCCGGCTCTGCCAAGAAGTAGAATTGTGGTCTGAGGGCTAGAACGGGTTACACTCAGTGTCGCGAGGTAAAACTGTGAAGAGGTAGGTTCGATTACAAACTAATCCATCCTGGAAGTGGTTTTTCGTAGTTTCCCCATTTCTACTCCAGGCAAATGCTGGGATGGTACCTATCTTAAGGTCACGGTCGCTTCCTACCCAAATCCTAACTCAATTACAAATACACACACTGATACAGACAACACCGTGACACAGGTAATCATAAAAAAATCTACACACACCCAAATACACGGGGCTAAATGACAACGGTGTCGCAAAGCCCCTTAATAATCAACAACAATGTCTTAATGAGTGTATAAAAATCAACAACTCAAAAAGCTAAAGACTACTAAGAAACTTTGCAAATGAACTTACTATGCTAATTTAAGAAAATTACCAGACTGAACATTAATCAAAATATTCATCTGGAAGTTACCCATTATTGAAATCAATAACTTTTCGTCCGGTAAAATTACAGTTATGAAACTCGGCAAAAGGTATTGCGGTATTAGACGTGTAAGGTTCGAATTCACTGATTTAATAGTTAAATATTGTTGTAAAGCGTAGGCTACTATTAAAACATTGAAATCGGTAACTCGAATGTAAGACAGAATTGTTCATGAAGGTTGTGGGTTAGGAGTTTAAAAAACAGGGAGCTCGTTTATCTGAGCCTCAGGACTTTTATATTTAGCTTTGCCCAGTTTCGTATAAGTAACTTGGTAAAAAGTAAGTCTCATGTTCGGATGTGATGTTGCTGGACATTTCCCAGCGTCATTTTCGAATTGAACGCAGAAATTTCAACCTCGTGGTTGAACTGACTCTCACTGCAAAATACGAGCAGATGGTAGAAATGAAATCACATAATTGAAAGAAAATAGGCTTTGTTATCTGTAGGAAAATTCTTGCACCACTAGATGAACTTAAAACACATTTACATTGATTGGGCTGCAGCATACTGAAAGTGTTTGGAATCTGGCCAGACAGTGGACGATCTTGTCTTTGATTAATATATTTTGGTTCATTGGGAAGCGTTAGGCGAGAAATTAATACGGGCCTGATTATGAAGATGGTGATTGAAACTGTCACTGTTATGAGAGTCAAGGGAATCAATCAAGGACAATCCTCAGCTTCCTTGAAATTGAGGCATCAACCAAAGATTTGCCTATGCTATTACCTTGCCGTATTGCTGTTGGAACGGTTCATTTTCAAAACATGGGAAAGTTATAAAGATATTCGTGGTCGATAACGAGAGTCCTGTGATAGAGATGGATGAAGATAATTTATTGCATTGCCAACTGGGCATTATTGTCGGATATAACACTCTTCGGGCAACTGGTCCTATGTAACGAAGAAAGGAAATGTTACATCATTAGCTGATCCTGAGTTCAAGAACAGGAAACCAAAACATAACTCTTTTATTTATTCAGGCAGTTTGCAATAGTTAAAACGCCACGAGCACTTTCCGTATGCTGACGTCATTGTGTTAATATGTACTTACTGCATTCGAGCTACATACTCCTAACTTTATATATTGGAAAAATGTGAGTTCGCTTGAGCATCCTATTCCCAATTGGGAAGACATATCTGGACGTAGGGAAAAAATGTTTTGAGTTACGAAAGATGCCGTGAATACAAGAGACATTATACATGCACGCCAGTGTAATGTACGTACTGTATTTAGTCATAAATTTGGGCATTTATGAAGTGACTTGCTGGCATCTGTTCTCCATGAGACGTGCAGTTATTCACGCAACACATTCTATATTCCTCTGAATAATACTAACCGCTTAATGTAAACAAATAAAAATAAACGTATGAGTGATTTAAAATACGAGTATACGTTTCAGTTTAATGCAGTAAGTACAGTAGTTTCTGGGCTGATATGACTGGAAGAGTGATCATTACAACTGACTCAAGCAAATGTTAACTCACCCATTGCACACCATGATTGCATCGAAAGAATGCGTTGTTTCTTCCAAAGTCACAAGATTCTGGATACTCACTGACCATCCGCCCTCAACGGGTTTCACAAGTTTGACAATCGTCCGGAACTGAAACAATAAGTGATGTTATAAAGGAATGTATCAATGACTAAGAGGTTTTAACACATTTTATAAATTTTAACATTCTGATATACAGTATTTGAAATGGTAGCTATGAGTAAGGGACAATATAACAATCTTACGGCTTAGATGACTAAACTGGTTTTTCTTCCTTGGCCAATTTTCATTTATGAAGTATAAGTCTATGGCATCACTTTTTGTCCGTGTGTGTATGTTTGTGTGTTACCCCATAAAACATATAAACGGCTGGAGCGATTTCAATGATGCATTTACTTCTACTTCATCCAACCTTGACCATGACTTTTATATTTTTATAAGTGTCACCAAACTAACTTGGCGGGTGTGCGAGATATTTTACCGGCATACAATAACTCCAAAACTATCACTGCTATCAACCTCAAATTTTTATGGTGATAGAGTGCACTATAGTAAATCCAGCTATGTCCTTTTACAAATTGTGATGTGTACAAAATTAACATGGCGGATGTGCGAACTTCAAATCTTAAAATTGAATATTTCATGTTATTTAATCAGCTGAGGGGAGATTCAACATGGCGGCTGTGAGAAATTTTGAAAAATATCGTATGTTGTTATTGATTTGTGTCCTAATCAAGCGACCGAAGTGAAAGTTTGTTTAACGAACCATTGAAATAATCTTCATATACTTGTACATAACTCTATTGGCCTACATACAGTACATAACAATTCAACATGATAGCCATGAGAAATATCTCACCTGACTTCAATATCTAAATCTATTACACCAATCAAACTGAAATATTGTACGGCGCTAGAGGCTATTAAAGTAAGATTACCTATGTGACTTTTAATAAAATCATGAGTGAAAATGAACATAGTGGCCACGTAAATTTTAAATATTTAAATGGTCTCTTCTAGCGACTTACATATCCGAGCGGAATGAAACTTGGCACGGTATATCTACTGATTTAAATTGACTTTTCAGGCGATCTAATCATCCGAGAGCAGCCTAGCTTGGCAGAGCGAATCTTCATTCAGATAGAGACAACTCATGTTATGTTATGTTAATATATCTTATCTTCTTCTTTTATACATAAAAGTGAAAGTCTGTATGTGGGTATGTATATTTGTTCCGTATACAAATATACACTGTTCAACTAATCTCAACCAAATTTTGCATACACATAGTTCAGGACGCAGAAGAAACCGCTGGCTAGATGAATTTTCTATAGTCTTTCTCATTCTTCTGATTTCGGCCTTTTGGTATTCGTGTAAAAGCTAATAAAGTCAGAAAATAAGCTGATGGAATGGCGAGCCTTAGAAATCTGAAATTTAGCACGTTGGTTGATCCTAGGTTGTAGGGGCTCACTTAGAAACGATTTCAGAAAATTCAATTTCTAAGTGAATCTTTTCAGAATGTATTTCTTACTAATCTTCTAATTCTCGTCGACAAATTTCGCCATCACATAGAACCTGGTTTGTTTTGGTGTATGGTTTTGATCTACAGATTTGGTCATCTGGGTGATATGGTGTCTGAATAGGGTTAGTTTGTCTCGCGGCCACAAGGTGTCTCTGCACTTGTATGAGTAGTTCTTATTTAAGTGTGGGTGGACATATAGATTCTTAGATTTTATTTATTATATACTAGCAACCCGACCCAACTTCGCCCGGAAACAGTTATGAATGCATTCCGTGATAAGCGCTTTTTTCCTATGTCAATGAACAACGACCAATATCCGTTTTACGTCTCGGCATGATGGGTTAAAATCACTGACTGGACTATTAATTATATTATCATGGATATGAATGTGCAACAAATTTTTGTCAGACGTAATTTAAGAATGGCGAGCTGCATAAAACACAAATCCCCCTTCCGTCTAATCTTAACTTGACTGTGAACTTTGAGGACCGAAAAGCTCACAGGAGAAATGAAGAAAAGCCGAGTTGCACTTCCAGGGAAACTCCAAACACAACCACTCTTCTGTAAAGTTTTTAACTCAACGTGACTTGACAGTTTGCTGCTGGCTGTATCTGGGGCAATAAGCTCGTCCGCTAGCTAAGCTGTAACTGGGGTGATAGACTCGCCCCTAGCTAGCTCGTAAACTGTCACCTCAGTAACTGAACGGAGATTGTTGGAAGAAATAAAAACGTAAAAGCACCTATAGTAGGCGATGTATTGAAGATAGAGATATGCTCTCCCGGGCTTTTTTGTAGAATTGTTCGTGCTGAACAATTCTTACACTCATAGTATATAGATGTTTTTAACGGTTTTCCCAGCATATGCTTAAAAAGCGCACGGACACCAGTTCTTTTTTCGACCTTTTCATTAAAATCGTTAGTGCTTGACTTCCTTTGGTCATAAATACATTATTTTCTACAGAACCCTTCCTCGAGATATCCTTTACAGAATGGTGAAAACCGCATCAAAATCCATTCAGTGATTCTCGAGATTACCGGTGTCATCCAAGAATCGGGGACTTTGTTTTATACTAAGTAGAGATTATACGCCAATCATTATAATTTAATATAATATAATCCCCGTTTCGTCCAATCTTAAATTTACTGTGAATTTTGCGGACCGAAAAGTACACAGGCGAATTGAGAGTTGCACTTCCAGGGAATGGCGAGGTGAATGAAACTCAAATCCCCCTTCCGCCCAATCTTAGCTTGTCTGTGACGGTTTATGAAGATATTTGAAAGAGACTTATTAGGGGATTAACCCCGTCCATATATACTGGGTATATATACACTGCCGGAAAAAAAAATTAGGTCACCATTTTAGAGGTTACCAATTCACTCAAGATTTATTGTGACAACAGTGCATATTTAGTACATGAAATGATTAAATATACAGATCAATAGGTTAAGTGGTTCAGAGATACTAGGTATCGACCTATACTGAAAAACCCATAGTAGTACGAGGTGTAGCCTCTACGGGCGGCAATGCAGACACTGACTCATGCACCCAGTCGATCATACAGATGGCGAATACTGTCTGGGGATACGTTATTCCACGCCTGCTCGACCTGTTCACACAGTTCTTGGTGGGGTTGTGGGTGGACGAGTCGCATGAGTCACTTGTCGGCCCATCGTGTCCCACACGAGCTCGATTGGCGACAAGTCCGGCGATCGTGCTGGCCAGGCAAGTTGCTGCACGTCTTGCAGTGCACTTCTTTCAAAGTCCCTAAATCCTCATTCATCGAGGGTTAAGGGCATTTCTTCCTCCTTTCTTTTATTTCCCTTACCCTTCTTGTGTTTTCCTTTTTGTTTTCTAATTGTGTACGTTTTCAGTTAAATTAGGGGCCGATAACCTAGATGTGAGGCACCTTAAGACAACAATTATCACCATCATCATCATTTTGTATTTGATCCCCACTGCAAATGTGCATAAAAATATTTAGCGGTAGTGGGATTCAAACCCACCTACCAGAAACATGTCCGCCACCTTCTACGCACTTGGAGCATTGCTCCACGACTACTCGTTCCTTCAACTTGCCTGAAAGCGTATGAGATGTGGTACTGTATTCCGCTTTCATTATATCAATTACAGCCTGTATATATATATATTTATATATATATTTAATTTCTTTTTTTTAGTCGTATCTTAATTAGTGTAGGTGGAATTAAATCACAACGAACAATGAAAGAGCGGTTGGCAAATTATATAATTCATAATACTCGTGTAAATGCACAGTGAATTATAAGTCAGTATTTGTGGAAAGATTTAGAGATATTAACTACGTAACTTGAATGTGAATTGTAGTAGCTATCGACAAAGGAAATCAGTTCAGGAGAGGGATCGCTGTGTTCGAGAAAAGTGTTCTTTGCAGAGCATATAGACGAAGCTGTGTGAGCAACGCGATATTTCGGAGAGTGATATTAAGAACGTGAACTGAGCGATGTTGCGTAATCGTGAAACAGTGTATGGACTGTAAATATACATTTGAACTTTATTGCAACATAATGGAGAAGTTAATGCAATCGATATTGAGAGGGATGTCATGTAATATTATGGATGCGATGATTATGCTATGCTAAATCATGCTGAGGGAAATATGACCTACAGGATTGATTCAAGAATATCAGGAGTGACATAATATGTTGTTGGCGGCCATGGAATATTCTAAGATGACATTTTCGTAGCAAAATTATAATGAGAACACACTACTATTCGACAATTATGGAAGAGAATGAAGATCGACGTAGAAGACCTCAAGAATCGACGAAAAGAAGAATGTACGAGAAGAAGAACAAGAACGAAGAGCCGGAGACGGGAATCCAAGCCGGGCGATTCTACTTGGTGCTGGCAGGCGATACTTCTTGGTGCTGGTAGGCGTTCCAACTTGGAGCTGGTAGCCGTATCACCTTGGTGCTGTTCAGTGTAACGACTTGGGAGATGGGAGCTGTACATCGGGATGGAGTTCGAACCCAGGAAAGTGTCAGAAGCACGAACTACGGCATGATCGTAATTCATGTTCTTTCTTCGAATCAACTTTACCCAGTATAAAGTAAGATGAAGAATTCTTTTCAGTAGTCCAGAATGTAGATACGTATATCTTAGACGTATATCTGTAGTGCCCAATTTCTACTTTATTTCATGGTTAGTATTTGCAATATCCTGTGGGATTTTTAGATAATTTTTGTGCTTGGATAAAATTTTAGGAAGTCAGTTTGATCTGATTCTTAGTCAGATCAGATGTGTTTTCTTTTCTTTGAAAGGACTATTTGAGTACGAGGTTCGACTTCTTTCGAGATTAAAATTTTGGCTTTGTAGTAATGATTTCGACGTTTGAGATTTCCGTGATTTAGGATTTTTATATTTTATTTTTATCTGATTTTAATTTCTCAGATATTTCGATTTTCTTATTGAAGTTTTAGTCAACGATCATAGTGCCATGATCGATGGTAATTCGTATTTTCGGTCAACTATATGACAACGTCAGATGAAGAGTTTTCTTACTTGGAGTCCAATACGGATGTTACTATAATGGACTATAGAAATAAACACGAATATTATTGCCTTCAAGGATGATAGTTAAATGATGGAGGCATTTCAACAAATACTTGAAAGTTATTTGAAATGGAATATATGTTTTTGAAAAGTATAATACAAAGATATGTCATGTATATTGTCGTGAGAGACAATAGAATCAATCTAGAGCGTTTTGGAAGCTATTATTATCGTAGTTTTATTAAATATGCCATGGGATTAAAGGACGTGTGATCCTACAGATATTTGTTGATCAGCTGTAGTATTGAAGCTGTATATTAATTGTCGTGAGTGAGTATTGTAGACAGATCCAACGTTGTTGTTGAGTTTATTATGTGGAATATCTTAACGTAGTGGAGAAGTGACGAGTTGTATTTTTACGAGAGTGGCAACTGTCGCCTACTCTGTCATGAGTTGTTATTTGATGCAATATTTGGAGGCGATATTCCGTTTTATTTAACGATGAAGGCCTAGTATGATAAGTTGGTTGGATTAAAGAAATTATGAGGTTGCTTGTGTGAGAATTTCGCTGGTATTGAGCGAGTAATATGCCTATTTCCGTCGGAAAAAGTTTGTTGATGTGTGAACTGCGGATAGGAGGTATGCGAAGGTCAGTGTATGAACCTGCTTGAATGTAAACACAAGAGTACTTAATTCTGGTATATCTATTTGAAGATTATTATTATTATTATTATATTTATTAGAATATGGAGAGACCTGATGGGAGTTCATGTAAGGATAATCTTGGCTCTATTGAATGGGTTGTTTATACCTATATTGACTACAGAAACATGATAATGACTACGGTTAGTGGAATTTCAGTCGTAACTATGAGAAAGTGCTTTGGAGAAGCATTTAAGGCAATGAATGCACGTAAACATGTATATATTGTAAATCATCATCATCATCATTTTCATTTCCCCTTTTCCAGTTGACACTGGGTGGGGGCAAATATGGTTCTTCTCCACTTTGCTCTGTCGTTCCACCATTCCTCCTCCGACATAGTGTTCCAATCCAGGTTCAGTTTTCTAATACAATTATCCACCGAGTCCATCCAACGCATTCTTGGTCTTCCTCGTCCTCTCTTCACTGTCATCCGTCGTTCCAGTGCTCGTCTTGGTAGCCTTACTTCATTCATCCGTTTGACAAGTCCAAACCATCTCAATCTGTTTTGCTCCAGTTTGTCATTTAGTTTCTGTACTCCCAGTTCTTTCCGTATATCTTCATTTCTCACTCTGTCCCGCCTCGTTTTCTGGACCATACTTCTCAGGAATCTCATCTCAGCTGCTTGTACTCTGTTCTCATCCCTCTTAGTCATTGTCCAAGTTTCCGCTGCATATGTCATTATAGGAACATAATATGCTTTGTTCATAACTTCTTTAGCATTAATTGGTATATCCTTGTTCCATACTAGTCCCCGTATCTGTTGGTAGAAAGCACTCCCGAGTTGTATTCTTCAGCTAATTTCCAAATCTAGTCTTCCATCTTCAGTCAGTTCACTTCCCAAGTTTTTGAAGTGTTTCACTACTTCCAATTCCTTATCTCCTTCTTTCCTTCTTTCCTTCTTTCATATCTCTACTCATCACCACTGTTTTACCCTTCTCCACATTTATCTTCAATCCCCATTGCTCAATCTTTTCGTTTATTACGTCTAACTGTTCTTGTACCTCCATCTCATCCTCGCCTCAGATCACAACGTCGTCTGCGAACAACATTACCTTCATCTTTGCCCTACTATATTCTTTCATTGCTGCCTTCATGATGTCATCCATCACCATTACGAACAATAATGGTGACAACACACTTCCTTGCTTTAGTCCAGTGTCAATTTTAAACCATTCCGATGTCCCGACTCTAGTCTTCACACTACTGTAGCACTCCATGCGCATTCCTTTTATCATGTCTCTCAGTTCCTTGCCTATCCCCCTATTTGTTAAGCTTTCCCAAACTTTTGTTCTAGGGATGGTCTCATAGGCCTTTTCTAGATAAATGAAAGTCATTACCATATCCTTCCCATATTCCCAACTCTTTTCAATGTTCTGTCTCAGGATTAAAATGGGTTCCACTGTTGACCTGCCCCCTCTAAATCCAAATCTATTTGTCTTTCTACCTTTACTCTAATTCTTCTTTCTAGGATTCTTTCCATTACTTTGGCAACATGCGAGATGATGTTGATTCCTTGGTAGTTACCACACACGTTCCTGTCTCCTTTCTTGAATATTGGCAATATTATTCCCTTTTTCCAGGCATCAGGTACTTCCTTCTCTCTCCACACACTCCTGAGAAGTCTGTATGTCCACTGCAGTCCCACTGGTCCTGCCGCCTTGATCATTTCTATTGCCACTTCGTCGATTCCCACAGCTTTCCCCATCTTCATTTTCTTAACTGCCCATTCCACTTCTGCCATAGTAAAGTCTGGCTCTTCTTTTATTTCTTCCTCCACCGTTCTGGCTGTTTGCGTAACTTCTCCGCATGCCTGGCGTCTCACCTTCAACAGCTCGCTGAACTATTCTTTCCATCTGTCCGTTATCTCTTCTGGTTTTGTCAATATTATACCTTCTTTGTTTTTCACGAAGCCAGTGAACAACTTTTCATTCCTTCTGCTTTTTATAATTCCAAACAGCAATTTCTTTCCACAATGTAAATCCTCCCTTATTTCCTGAGTGAATTCTTCCCAGCTTTTCTTCTTTTCCTCTGCAATTACTTTCTTGCAATCTCTGTTTGCTTCTATATATTTCGCTCTAATTTTTTCAGTCCTTTTTGTTTTCCATTCCTTCCAAGCTTTCTTCTTCTCTCTTACCTTTTCTTTCACTCTATCATTCCACCATTTTGTCGCCTTTTCCCGTACCTTACCTGATGTTCTACCACATGTTTTCTCTGCACTGTTTACAAATGCACTCTTAAACTTTTCCCATTCTTGTTCCACATGGGTAATATCCGTCCTTGGTATCTGTTCTTGCGATTCTCTCTTAAACTCTTCTGCAACCTCCTTTTCCTTTAGTCTCCAGACCTTAATCTTTCTTTCCCTTTTTTCTGATAATCTCATGACCTTTCCTACATTTAATGTTGCTACCACTGCCCTATGGTCTCCTCCAAAGGCTTCCTCTGGCATGGCTGTGACATCCATTAGCTCTTTCCGATGTCCTTTTTCGACTAATACATAGTCTATCAGAGTTTTCGTTCTTCTATCTCCTCATCCATACCTCGTTATCTTATGACTATTTTTCTTTCTGAACCACGTATTCCCTATAATTAATTGGTTCCGCTGACAGAAGCCCATTAAGAAATCCCCTTCTGGATTTTTACTGCCATAACCATATGGTCCCAAAATCTCCTCTCTTCCTTGTCTGTCTCTTGCTACTCGTGCATTCAAATCTCCCATTACTATTATTTCCTCATCCTCTATATATTTTTCCACATCTTCTAGGAATTCTTATAAGTTCTCTTCTTTATTCCCCGTTTGTGGGCATATACTTGAAACAGATCATTTGTCCCTGTCTGGAACTGTATCCTTCCTGTGATTATCCTGTCACTTATCTTCTTCACCTCTTCCACATACTCTAGGACATCCTTTCTTATAATCATTCCAATTCAATTTTTGCCTCTTGTCCTCCACTGTAAGACAGCCTTTAGTTTTCTTTACCCTTTTCCTTTCCATTTCGTTTCACTGAGACCGAGGATGGCTATATCCTTCTCCATCATTAAGTCCATTAGCTCTTCAGTCTTGTCCGTCAGGGTTAAGATGTTGACTGTCCCTATTCGGATATATTGTGATGCTGGTCGCCCATTTCTCACAGATCCCCCAGCATCTGAAGAACTGCGCGTCGCCTGCAGGGGACGCCCTAGCATTTTCCCAGGCTGAACCATATTTGCTTTCATTTTAGGCTATTATTAAGATGGGGTCGCCACTCCCAAATGCATTTTATGACCTACTGCCAGGTATGAACTAGGCCGCTACTAACATGTAGAACAGACGCCTTTTGTAGCCGCTCCCCTGGAGTGCAGACGCTACGGGTGTCCATAATATGGACAAATATCTTTTACACTATTAACCCCGAGCACAGGGTTGCCTCTTCCGCCAACTTGGCTGTACCGAAAGACTCCTTCACCACCGCAGATGCCGTTGAGGTCTTCATTCATAACCTTAGCTGGGCCCTCCATATTTACAACCCCTGGAGAGAGGGTATCCCACTCCACTACTACACTCAGCAATGACACTGTATAACCTCACACTGTGTGCTACTGCACCACACTGTGTCACTCCACTAGTACACTCAATAACAACACTGTATAACCTCACACTATGAGCTACCGCACCACACTGTGTTACTCTACTAGTACACTCAATAACAACACTGTATAACCTCACACTACGTGCTACTGCACTACACTGTGTCACTCCACTAGGACACTCAATAACAACACTGTATAACCTCACACTATGTGCTACTGCACCACACTGTGTCACTCCACTAGGACACTCAATAACAACACTGTACAACCTCACACTATGTGCTACTGCACCACACTGTGTTACTCTACTAGTACACTCAATAACAACACTGTACAACCTCACACTACGAGCTACTGCACTACACTGTGTCACTCCACTAGGACACTCAATAACAACACTGTACAACCTCACACTACGAGCTACTGCACTACACTGTGTCACTCCACTAGTACACTCAATAACAACACTGTATAACCTCACACTATGAGCTACCGCACCACACTGTGTTACTCTACTAGTACACTCAATAACAACACTGTATAACCTCACACTACGTGCTACTGCACTACACTGTGTCACTCCACTAGGACACTCAATAACAACACTGTATAACCTCACACTATGTGCTACTGCACCACACTGTGTCACTCTACTAGTACTATCAATAACAACACTGTACAACCTCACACTACGATCTACTGCACTACACTGTGTCACTCCACTAGGACACTCAATAACAACACTGTATAACCTCACACTATGTGCTACTGCACCACACTGTGTCACTCTACTAGTACACTCAATAACAACACTGTATTACCTCACACTATGTGCAACTGTACTACACTGTGCCACTCCACTAGTACACTCAATAACAACACTGTATAACCTCACACTATGTGCTACTGCACTACACTGTGTCACGCCACTAGTACACTAAATAACAACACTGTACAACCTCACACTATGTGCTACTGCACTACTCTGTGTTACTTTACTAGTACACTCAATAACAACACTGTATAACCTCACACTATGTGCTATTGCACTACACTGTGTCACTCCACTAGTACACTCAATAACAACACTGTATAACCTCACACTATGTGCTACTGCACTACACTGTGTTACTTTACTAGTACACTCAATAACAACACTGTATAACCTCACACTATGTGCTACTGCACTACACTGTGTCACTCCACTAGTACACTCAATAACAACACTGTATAACCTCGCACTATGTGCTACTGCACTACACTGTGTAAATATTATTGATAATTCAAACGGTATTTTTCTTTAATTTTATTAGGATTATTTTGAAGTTAGGATTAAGCATAGGATTCAGGATACAATGTATAGGGTAAATTATTGTTGTTGTGATAGCGACCGGCCATCGCTATGTAGGGTCATTTTCGCCGAGTTTAACGATTTAAATATATTTTAGTAATGATCCTGAGATCTTGGACACAACAGGTTGGTGTCGTAAATTTGTTTCATTAGGTTCTTAACGTTATACTATCAGTATATAGTATATGTTTAGTCAACTTTGTTAAAGTTTAATTTCTTTTAATGTTTACTTGTTGTTAGATTTGATGTAGTTAGTTAACGTTTTTGAATAAATCCTCGAGCACGGTTTTACGTATGCTTGACACTTTTTCTAATAACTTTAAAGTATGATTTATTGTAGTGGGGTTAAGGTGAAAATGCCATAGTGTAGTTTACTGGCTCGAACCTACTACCTAGTCCCGGTACGCCCGAGATACGAGAGTTTCTCAAGCTCCTGTATTTAGTTGTCTGATCCCAGTAGAGTAGCACTATAGCATTTTGAAGAAGGTGTATTTATGTTCCTTATTCCAGTGTGTGTTTTGCCAGTAGCCACGGTAGGTATTTTTAGCCGGGTACTGCTAGTTGCTTCGATCCATTTTCATCTTCGGATTCTGGTTGACACCTAACTAGTGAATAAGGGCACATAGAAAATCATTTCGGAATGGGTCCCCACGTTGGACGCCATTCCGAAAGGAATTATCTATGTGCTCTTATTCACAAGTGAGATGTCAGCCAAAATCCGAAGAAGGAACTGGATTGCAGCAACTCGCAGTATCTGGCTGAAAATATCTACCGTGGCTACTGGCGCAACACACACTGGAATAAGGAACATAAATACACCTTCCTCAAAATGCTATAGTGTAGTTTAGTGGCTCTAACCTACCACCTAGTCCCGTTACGTACGAGACACGAGAGTTTCTCAAGCTCCTGTATTTAGTTGTCTGATTCCAGTAGAGAAGCACTATAGCATTTTGAGGATGGTCTATTTATGTTCCTTATTCCAGTGTGTGTTGCGCCAGTAGGCACGGTAGGTATTTTTAGCCGGGTACTGCTAGTTGCTGCGATCCTTTTCCATCTTCGGATTTTGGCTGACATCTCACTTGTGAATAAGGGCACAGTACCTACTGTAAGGCCTCCGGCTGCCTCCTTCCCTCTTTCTTGTATATCTCTCCCAATATTCCCCTCCCATCCCTCATCAGGCCCCTGTTCGCTTTGCAGGTGAGGCCGCCTGGGCGAGGTGCTGATACCAGCTCCCCAGTTGTATCTCCCGGAACAGATGTTCCTAACTCCAGGACACTGCCCGTAGCGGCGGTAATGGTGGGATCTCTCGCTGAGTCAGTGGGAGAAACCAACCTGGAGGGTAAAATCGAATTTAAAAATAGCATTATTACTTTTATTATTATCATCATTCTTACTATGTTACTGTACAGTTTACATTATAATATTTAAAGTGCAGGTGTACAGTAAATTGTATGTGCAGTGTACTGATTTCTTAGTTGGCAAAAGCATGAACGCAAACTATGCCAATACGGTGCCATTTTCTAGCAATTGATGAAGATTTATCGCGTCTCTTTGATCTCATTACATTGGTTTGAGTCAGCAGATCTTTGTGCCATTCATCACTTCCTACAACTAAGCTATTGGCCGTGTTAGATATAATTAACACAAACTAGTTTAATGCTGCTTCAATAGAGTTGAGGTGGGGGCAGAGACTTTAATGTAACGTGTTGAGAGATATACGTAGCCCCCTTATCGGAATACACACACTAATACAGCCATCACAATAACATAGGTTATCAGCAAACGTTTGGTGCTTTCCAGTCGGTCAACACGAATGTACCCAAAAGAGTTGGCTAATACCCTAATCCTGAAAAAATACTTGAAATTAATAAATTTATAATATTTTTCAGGATTAGGGTATTACCAAACTCTGTTGGGTACATTCGTGTTGACCGACTGAAAAGCACCAACTTTTGTTTACTGAGGCAACAATGAAAAATGGCTTCAAACCCCATAATAGGTTATCAGACAAAGAGCACACAACCCCAAATGCACGGGGCTAAATGACCACGATGTCTATGTCCTTGAAATGAAACAACAACAATCGCGTTATCGGTGCAAGTTTACTCATTCAAATGCAATCGGTGGAATTTATATTTACGAAAGTGATTTCAGCCACAGCATCCATTGAAGAGTTCAAACCACGATGTACTTCACGCCATGGGTGGGTAGAATTTCTGACAATTAGGCTGAGGCCAAGCTTGCGACTTTGTAGCGCGTCAGAGTCGCTCGGTTTGGGTTTTTCCCACTGGCTACATTTCTAACTGGCCAAGCTAGAGTGACTGTCGCCGACTTCCAAGGTCTCCTATTTTAAATGTCACTGCGGGACGAGTGTCATAGTGGGGTATTCGAGGAGGCCATGGTCGAATGCAAGGTATTATTTGCCTCGCAACTATCCTCTTATGTACTGGGGACGGCTACGTCATAGCGTGAGGGGGCCATGCCAGAAACATGAGTTTTATTTTCTTTGACGTTAACACACTGTAAAAAAAACTCCAATGTTCTATTATGATGCTTGAAATGGCCTTCTCTACAAGTTGCTGGTGTTCATAAATGAGCTAAATAAGCATGTGCTATGATTTGCTATCTCATTTTCTGCTCTTAATAAAATTAAACAGCAATACCCCCTCCCCCCAAGAATTAACTGAACACGTTAAACAGAGAGTCTTTGCTATATTTGAGAAAATATAACGCGAGATCTTGTTGCTTTATATGGTGACTTTGGTTCAAATTCATCAATACCTTTTTATACATAATAAATAACATTATTTGCTACTCCTGTGGGGGCCCGGGCACGGACATCAAGAGCCCGCTGATGAGCCTATCTTGGTGATCCTATGCGGAGCCCAGCACAAGACACGGCATAAATCTAGAAAAATTGCTGAGTTTTAATAATATTATTGTTCCTACCATTGACACAATTTCCTAATAGTGACACACTCTTAAAATAAAGCCAATATTTAGAATGATGTAATGTATATACTGAAAGTACAAAAGTCGTTTTGTCCAATGGCTAAAACTTCAAATAATTATCTAGAATCGTTTGACGTAAGTAATATTTGTAAGCCAGAACATGGCCTACTGGTTAAACTCGGTACTCAATTCCCGTTTTATATAACCAGTAAATAATAATAATAATAAATATATTTAATTATCAAATATTCTCTGGAAGAGAAGAATTTGCTTTTATGACCACTTGGTCCAAATGAACCCGGAAAGATTGACAAAATAGATATTCGACCATGCTGTCAAAATTGCCTAAATGCAAATTAGTTGCTTCATCGAAGTGAAAAAGGAATGAACAGAAATAAACATTACAAAACGAGACATTCAAGACAGGCTTTCAATTAGAAGAGAGATGACAAAATTCGGGAATTTTATGAAAAACAATATAGTGCTCAACTGTTTAGGCAGATTAAAGAAGGAAAGAACACAGGAAAATTATGAAGAATTCCCCCGTGGAAATAAACTAAAAATCAAGAAAGGAGATAAAACCATGAGAATTTTATTTCATTTGGCCCATAGATGACCGAAATCGAAGAAAGAAGAAGAGGAAGAAGAAATAAATTTACAGTGCGAAGTTATAAGGCCTATTGATGAGTTTTGTAATTTTATATAGATACCGGTACTGGTTAACATTTTCAGAATTGTTGTTGTTGTCTATCGTGTATTTTCAGTGTATGTGGCATCTGTCTAATGCTAATAATAGGAGTAGAGTTCTATGAATGCGGCGTGTGCCCCGTTTCAACCCTTCAAATTCTTGGTAGATCGACCATTCAATCCCTTGACGTAGCTTCAATACGTACCCATAGACAACTTAAGGTCTAGTACCAGTACCAGTACCTACGAACACGTGGGAAGTCCCATAAAGTGCCAGGTATATTTTTCATATGTCTGTTTATGTTCGACGACGTCGAAATGTAAATATTATATGTCAGAAAACTGTATCATACTGAGGGTCATTATAACACTATTTTTCATTATGAAATAGTTTCTCCCACCATTCAGAGCTCAAAAAACAGTTGTAAGACCAATAAGTTAAGGATAGCATCGCACTTGCGCTGAGTTCCACGGCCACCCAATTTAAATTTCACTGCGTGACTAGTGTCATAGTGGAGTAATCGAAAAGGCCATGGTCAAATACAAGGAATTCCCTGCGGCCCATGCGCTCTGTTCAGTACATGAAACTGGTGAAATCTAGACAGATATTTATGAATATTTATGTTCGAACATAAAATGGTTATAATTATCGTCGAACATAAACAGTCGTATGCAACCCGCCTATAGTGGTAATTAAGACACTCGTATGGAAATTATAAAACTCGCTTTGCTCGTTTTATAAACATACTCGTGTCTTAATTATTGCCATTATAGGGTCGTTGAATAATGTACTATTATGTTCGACCCTCACTATTATGTGTCAGAAAACTGTATCATAATGATGGTCATTATAACACTGTTTTTCATTATGATACAGTTTCTCTAGCCAATCAGAGCTCGTTCATTGACCAATTAGGTAACGATACCTTCACGCATGCGCTCAAAATCCAACATGTCGGACATAAACACAACTTCGAACTATATTAAATTACCGACATGGAATACGCACCGTCCATATGTTCACGTAAATAAACTGGCGAATATGAGACAAGAAATAGCATTGTACCTTAATATCACCAACGCTAATTTCTACACAGCGCATTGCCTTCCGGTGACAATATTACTGAGGGACGGCAGATGTAAGCATATGGCCTGTATATGGCATTGCAAGCACACAGAGCGCATGCGTCGGTCGTTCAGAGATCTTGAAAGACAGAGATATACCCAGCGCTCGCTCTTCGATCACAAAATTCAAGTGGCTGACTCTCAACAGATATTTATGAATATTTATGTTAAAACATATAATAAAGTTATAATTATCGTCGAAAATAAACAGTCGTATGCAACTCGCCTAAAATGGTAATTAAGACACTCGTATGGAAATTATAAAACTCGCATACGCTCGTTTTATAAAAAATACTCGTGTCTTAATTATAGCCATTATAGGCTCGTTGCATAATGTACTATTATGGAACCAGGAACTGGGACTCAAGAAGACTGTGGCCCAACGCGAAGATATTGTGAACTATCTAGTGCCGTAAGCAAATGGGTCACTTTTCGTTCATTCGTTCTATCGATGCGTGGCCATGAGGAAGATGATAAATTTATGTTAGCTATAGTCATTGTGGACCACCTCGTGGCGCAGTGGCTAGCATTGTTGGCTGTCACCCCTGAGGTACCGGGTTCGATCCCCGGCTCTGCCAATAATTTAAAAGTCTTGGTATAGTCTGGTACGGGGTCTCCCAACCTCGTGATGCAAAATGGAAAACTGCCGGATGCTATGGCAGGAGGAGGAGTGGATAGGAACTGGCCACCCTACCACACGCAAACTCCTGCTCGGGATGCCTGGTTAATGATCCCTTGACGAAGTCAAGGGCTCTAATTCAGGTCGCCTACGTCCCTGGAGGGGATATGGCATTCTAATTTTGAAATGAATAGTCATTGCTCATCACTTACAAAAGAAGCAAGGAAAAGAAAATACAGCGCTCATCCGATCAACGAGCAAAGACACACAAGTGGACAGTTTCACACTTCATTTAATGCCCTATGGACCCGCGATGCCATAATTTTTCAAATTTTATAGTGAGTGTAACTTCGTATGGCGAACTTTGTACTATATTCATTTATTTATTTATTTATTATCTAGCATGCTAGAGCGACTCTGCCTATGAGCAATGCTATTATGCGCTCAGTGTCGCGCTAGCATGGCCACTTTGATAAGAAACTACTCAGAGCATCTTTGTCGCTGCGTCGAGGAAACGCTCTCTGCTGCGTCTTTGTCGCCATGTCGACCAAGCATGGCTACCTACATTTGAATCAATGTAACTTACTAAGACGACCGTGCCGTGAAATTTCTGACGCGGCTACAAAGTTGCAAGCTTGGGCTCAGCCTAAGACACACAATGAACCTATTCTTAAAGGTGCCATTTGAAAGAATTGGTAAGGTCTCTTTCAGACTGATCAAACACAGCCATTATTAAGATTCGAACACTATTCTACCATTTGTAAAATTCCCCGTTACCCTAGTTTAATGGTTCTTATATATAGTAAAGTTGTTGTTGGTTAATTGATTTATGGACTTTTCAACATAGCGGCCATGAAGCCTCATGTATTTGAGTGTATGTTGGATTTGTCTGATAACCTGTGTCACTGTGATGGCCGTATTAGTATTTGCAGCAAAGGAGAAATATTTACTAGTATTCTGTTACCGGTGAATAGCAAGCAACAGGCGTTATAAGTTAAGAGTAAATGACCGTGTTTTTTACTGCCTGCTGGCACCTTATGGAAGTTATTACCTAAATTGACCGATCAAGCCAATGAATTGAAACTTACGAAACTTTCCAATAGGCTAAACAGCACCGCCCTCATACCATACCATGTACCTGAACACCATTAAATCGAATATACGGAGGTGTGCAAATTATTAGACTAGAATCCAGTTTTCGAATATTTCATTTTTGCTTTTCACGACTTAATGCAATAAATATGTTTGCAATGCGGTGAAATTATTTCAAAAGCATAACCAACAGTCTTAATGACAGTTTCCTTTACGAAAGTCACAGTAAAATTATATTTTGGAATTTCCACTAAAAGAGGGGGCTTGCTAATTCAAATTGCCACACGTTTTGTTTGATGTGTTATTCTACTTTTCGCGTGAATTTAGAGCAGAGGGATTTGATGTCTTTTTTTCTACTGATGGTCCGCTCTTGAATTATTGAAAAGTTCGTGGATCATGGATGAAAATCACCTGATTTAGAGGGTATATTCCAAGGTCATTGAAAGAGAAAGAAATTGGACTCAGCTCTGGTGGCCCTCAGAATACCCAATTCTGATAACTTTGGAATCAATTTCTTATGGGAAAAGTTGTAAGTCAATAAGGAAGAAAATATTACTAAGAGGGTAATAAAATATGGCATCAGCTGGTCAGTAAAATGATTTAGAACTAAAAAATCTGAAGGTTTAAAATTCATTATTTTAGTATAATAATATGAACACCTCTGTAATAATAATTATAATAATAAAATAATAATAATGCAACAAGCATGTGCCTATCTTTCCTATTCATATGCCTATTTCCCTCAGTAGTGCTGAAATAGCTAGGGATTCACCGCTCGCCAGGCATGCTGCATCTGCTCGCATGACTCATGCAGATAAGATACATCTACGTGTGGACAGTCGAGTCAAATCAGCACCTTTCGTGTTACTCATAAAACAGGGATGTTTATAGTTATTTTTACTGCAGATTAGTTCACAAAATCATATTATTTCAAACTGTCAAAGTTTGTAAAGAAAGGGTAAGATATTATTCTGTTTCGTGCAACAGAATTTGAATTGAAGACGAGAGCATTACATTCCATTAAAAGAGCACCGTGGTCCTAGCGAGCACCAGGTTTAGAACGCCTGAGCTAAAGTATGAAATATTCCTGCTAAAATAATTCATGATTTCAGTTACTTATGTCGGTGTTAAAAAACTGTGCTGTGTATTAGGTTGTAGGTCGAAGCTGCCAGACATAACCTATGATGTTTTGGAGTCTCTAGTAGAGTGTGTATTTGAAATTCAGGCTAGGATCGGGAATGGGCTGGTCGTGGCCATATGTTAGGATACATCCTGGCATTCACGTCGAGTAGATTGGGAAACCTAAAAGAAAAGCACTTACTGATGGTTTAGGTGGGGATTGTACCCACGAGGTTGCCCATTAGGTTGTTTACCCCGTTCCGTGACTGATAAGAATGCTAGCCACTACGTCACAAGGCACCACCTCTGAATAGGCTGGTGGTGGAGAAAGAAGCACGTAATGTCTTCAGAGAGCGTGTGGTGACTGTGAGTGGAGGCCTGGGCGCTGACCAGTCGAGCGTGCTAGTTCAGAGATGAAAGCAATTTACGTTGGTTAGTACGTCTTTCTGATCACATTTGCTCCAGCACCATTCCCTACAGCTGTATGAAAATCATATTACTAAAGCAGGCAAAGCTTCAGCTGCGCAGTCTGATTCGACTAGCTAGCGCATCAGATATATTTTCTTCAGGAAACTGCTTTAGTCGTTCCAACACAAATCTATTTCATATGTTTGGTAGCACGTAACGTTTATCCAATATGGATTCATCTCAAAATTGTGATTTTCAATGCACTTCTATATATGCGTCATACGCCAGGGAATTATTTTGATATTCATCTCATCTGACTCATATCTATACTAATATAATAAAGCTGAAGAGTTTGTCTGTGTGTGTTGTGTTTTTAAACGCGCTAATCTCTGGAACTACCAGTCGGATTCGAAACGTTATTTTTGTATATGATAGCCAGATTCAAGAGGAATAGTTTAGACTATGGAGCATTAGGCTACACCTCTCAGGTAACCTTGAAGATTGATTTTTGTTCAGCAAGTCGGAAGAACAAGCGCTCCCTAATAGCTTTATCCACGTGCGCTGGCGATATGGTTAGTGATACGTACACCGTTTCACCGATCTTAACAAAAATTTGAATACTTACCCTTTGGAACCATACGGGTAACACTGTCCACTTTAAATTTCGGACGGACCTCTCTATTCCCTGCATTTAGGCCCTTTGGCACAAATCCACACCGTTTCACCGATCTGAACTAAAATGTGTATACATACCCTTTGGAACCCTACGAATAACAATGTCTACATGAATTTTATGACAGACCAGTCCATTCCCTGAATTTAGGCCCTTTGGCACAAATCTACACCTTTTCACCGAACTGAACGAAAATTTGTATACTTGCCCTTTGGAACCCTGCGAGTAACACTGTTCAGGCCAACATGAAGTTTCGGACGGAACAATCCATTCCCTGCATTCAGGCCCTTTGGCACAAAACTACATCGTTTTACCGATCTGAACCAAAATGTGTATACTTACCCTTTGGAACACTGTCTGCATGAAATTTCGGACAGACCAATCCATTCCCTGCATTTAGGCCCTTTGGCTCAAATCTAAACCGTTTCACCTATCTGAACCACATTTTACATACTTACCCTTTGTAACCCGACGAGTAACACTGTCTGCTTGAAATTTCGGACAGAACACTCCATTCCCTGCATTTAGCTCCTTTGGCACAATTCTACACCGTTTCACCAATCTGAACCACATTTGTGACCCTGCGGGTGACACTGTCCACTTTAAATTTCGGACAGACCACTCCATTCCCTGCATTTAGGCCTGTTATCACAAATCTACACCGTTCCTCCTAATTGCACCAAATTTTACAAACACTTTGAAACCCTGCTGGTAACACTGCCCACTTGATATTTTGGACAACGCTCTCCAAGCAAGCAAGCAAGCAAGCAAGCTTGTAGTTTAACGTGACCGTTAATCTCGAGATCATGAGCCACGGGACCTACAACGCTCTCCATTCCCTACATTTAGAATAACAGACAAAATGAACTTGAAAACCACGTAATAAGGCCCTAGAACCATTCATGTCCGTAGTAGTGTAACTGTAAGAGTATTTTAATAAGTCTATACTTGACTGGCAATTCGGGCTGCATCACGTCGCCCCTACTAGTGTTTTGGTGCAGAATTGCGAAAATAGTTAAATCTTGTGCTGCTTATAAATTGCAGTCACGGGGAGTAATTTGTGCAAAAGGATTTCTCAGGCCCCTTAAAAAAATTGTCATCATGAAAATATTATGCCTCTGTGTAAGTGCAATAGTGTTAGTGCAGTACGTTGAAATTATCAGCTGCAATAAGCGTTGCTGCTTTCAAATTTACCTTCATTTATTCCGAACCTTATCGTTGAGCGCTATGTGGCGATAAATGCTACTATTGCTACCTCAGGAACTCGGGACAGCCAAAGTTTTCAAAAGTGTTCTGATTATTTTCCTACGGCGCTATGCGACAAAAGACGACGCTATTGGTCTCTACATTTCTAACAGCCAATGAAATATAGGCTCTAGGCAGTGTCTTTTATTTCACTTACTCCTGTTTCTAATCATCTTTTTAAAATTCGTTCGTAAATTACATGTGTCAGTGATTTTTTTGGTTAATTGCCGTTTCCCTATTCATTATCATCATTATTACCATTACGGGAAATTGACTCGAATGTTACGTCCATTATACTGTACTACTTAACACCCCCACTAAAACCACCACCACCACCACCACCACCACCACAAAAAGTAATATTTTTAAAATATTTTCTTTCTGTTAGTTTAAGTATCATGTGCCACTTCTGTAGTAGTATTCAATATCATTCATCAAACAAATAAATCCACCGGGCGAAGCCGGGCACTACTGCTAGTAGGCTAATTGGATATAGAGCAACGAAGCAAGTAGAAAGAGAATTCCGCCAGTTTCGATCAACAGTAATCTCCGAAAACGAAGTCAGTGTAGCGACGAAAGTATCTCTATATCGCTCAGTATTTAGACCGGCATTGCTGTATGGCAGGAGAGCTGACTGGATTCTGTCTATCTCATAGAGATGCTGGAGGAAACTTATATGAGGGCACGCTGGGATAAGTAGATGGGAGCAATGGCGCGAGGTTACTCGTAATGAAAAGATAAATGCTGAGTTATAAATGAGCTCATTAGAAACGGATGGTTCATATGAGCCGACTCAAACCAGAATTAAATTTCTTGACAGAGCCGGGAATAGAAGCCGGACCTTCGCGTTGACTGATAAGAATGCTAGCCACTAAGCAACGAGGCGGACTCTTAGTTTGAGTAGCAGATACTGTTCAGTAAACCATCCAGACACTTACGTGATATATTTGAAGAACAACGAACGGTAATGCAGCAATAGTTTTCATTTTAGTCATTATCGTACAAATAAGCAGTATCATAATGAGAATATTATTGGTATGACGTCCCTTTTAACTACATCTGCTTATAGAGACTCTAAGGTGCCGGAATTTCGCCCAGAAGGGAATCATTAACGTGCCAGTAAATCTACTGACACTCAAATGCCAACTGACTATGCCAGGATTCGATCCTGCAACCTTGAACACAGCAGCTGAGAACATTACCGCTGCGCCACGTAGCTAGGCAGTATAAAAACTGGGCACTAGCTAGTTTCTGGTTATCAGTAACTCACATCCTAGGGACTTGAGCGCCTTGGTAATCAGCCCTATGAACCAGAGTATGTGTTGAATTTAGGTTTGTTTATTCATTTTAGGGGTTTGGTACATCTTGGTCATCAACCACATGTACTTGAGTCCGTGTTCAACTTGTCTGATAACCTGTATTTCTATGGAGACCTTAGTAATGTGTGTACCTGTATTAGGGACAGGGATGGGGTAAGTATCCAGGGAATTGACATAAGGCACTACTACGGCATACACCTAGAGGGACTGTGGAAGAAACGCCCTCAGAATGGCCGCTGTCATTGCCAAGATTCGAGCCCCCAATCTCCGTACTTGCTGAAGCTACCCATCGTGTTCGTGGTGCGTGGCTGCTTTTCGGGGTGTTGGAATTTGTCTGATAACTATGGTGATGTGTGCAATTGTAATTAATTGGCTCTTAGGTTTGGGTGGTATCCCGGGACAAAAAATAAGGAGCCATTCCAGCATTTTCCTGGAGGTGGTATGGAAAATATCGAAGGGAAACCACAATCAGTATTGTCACTGTCAGTGCTGGGTTTCCAACTTCCAGCTTCCCTTTGCAGTTAAGGTTTCCACATATAGAGGCGTTACGCTCTCTAAGCATTCAAAATATCTCCACCTCAGTTTAACCCAAGCGAAGATAAAGAGCCTGACTAAGTACTTTAATTACTAATTGTTTGCAACTGTTTAGACAGATCCCTGCAATTTACACGCATGAAGGGGAATACTTGCTGACTTTCTTTGGCTGGTACGGTAGTGTACCGGGTAATTCTGCTATTTAAGTTAATAATGAGGCCCATTTAAGTTAATATCTCACGCAGTGAGGGGCAGTAGCAACAGATGTTACATACAGGGGTATTTAGTGGGTCGCTGGCCATGCACAGCATGACTGATTCCTAACCATGAAAAAGCATTTGGTGAGGTGGAATCGATTATTATACACACCCCACGTCATAGCCGTGACGTATAATTGCACGCTATCACTGCGAAGGAGGGCTGCATTGTCTCCGGAGATCGTTATTCGAACCCCAGCGTTGATAGTGTTCATCCTATGTGCCGATTACACCGGGTCTTTTCCATGTTACTTCCAAGCGAATATCGGAGAGGCGCGTTTTTTGAATACCCGGTCACTTACCCTAATATTACAATAACATACACGATCACAGCCTCCACAGAAACACATGTTATTAGAAAGGTTCAACACACTCACAAAAACACAGAACTGATGATCAAGATGTTCTTCGCAACTTAAACAAAGTAACAACAACAGCAGCAGCGATTGTTTAATATTCCAAGCTGTGCAACGGGAAGGATATGTTATTTTGACTTTGCACGTGACAATAATCATTTCCCGAGAGTTTCTCTTATTATTGTTTCATTTAGGAGCTAACAAACATGGTGGACATCAGCCCCTTTTACTTGGGTGCGTGTATAATTTATCTGATAGACTGTGGTGTTTCTAGTAATATGTGTATTTGTAATTAAAATCAGGATTGCGAAGGGTGTGGCTGTTGGTGAAAGTTAGGAACCATAACGGTATTTGCTTGCAGTACAAGTGGGATACCACAGAAAGTGACATCTAGCTTGGCTGATGTGGGATTAGATCATACTTCTCCTCAGATTTGCCTCGGGTGTTATTGTTGTTAAATCATTTTAGGTGCTTGTGAAATCTTTGTCATCATCCCCGTGTATATAGGTGTGTGAGGAATTTGTCTAATGACCTGTACTTATTAGATAACTGTAGTTGTGTGTGTAGCTGTATAGCCACTGTCAGCGCCGGGATTTGAACCTACGATCATCCTACTTCCTTCAGCTGCCCGCGCGGAAATGGTGCACAATATGATGAGCACGGCTACGTCGTGGGACATGCTTCAATAGACTTAGTGTATCCCTTCCCAATCCTCAGACCAGAATTAAAATTTTTGGCAGAGCCGAGAATCGAATACATTGCCTTTGAGGCTGATGAATGAAACCGTTCCATGAGGTAAGAAAGAGAAAGAGAAGAATACATCATAACTCCTAATAGGCCAATCAAATTAGATTCAAAAAAGTATTTTGAGGAATTAATTTCCAGAAAGCTGGAAATCGTTTTAATACCTTCGTTTGGGCCCAAATGCGTGTAATCCGAGTTTGCACCATCCCAAGAGGTGTGCATAACTTTTGAGACCCAAATAACCTTGAATTTTTTCCTCTTTATTCAGTTATTTGCTTGTAGTTCGAGAACGGTACTTCCGATGGCAAATATAAATTCGATCGATATTAAAGAAGGCTAAATTCTGCGTCAAATGAACATCTAAAACTTGAAATTTGGTTCAGTGGTACAGCCGAAATCAAAAGTTCAAAACTGGGAAAATTTCTCATTTCGGTGCAACTAACATTTTACGACTTTCCAAGACCACATATCTTCGGAATAGGTTCTCCTATTGAACTCTGAAATCGTGAAAATAAAATCAGCTGTTTCATACAAAGTTGTTATACCTACTCGACCAAAATGTACGAAACAGCTGATTTTTCATCGGAAGGTCTGACAAGTTTTGGTCTGGTGTATTAACTGATCAGACGATTGAGCAGATGGTAATGAGGTCTCTGCAAGACCAAGGTGGGCTGCCTCATGGACCAGGCATATCGGACAGTACTCTGGTGACTATGGTGGCCACAATACCTACCATCATCATGGCAATTGCGGTACAAGTGGACGACTTTTGTGGTGTGACGTATGGTACTTCAGAGCAGCACGTCGACGCTAGGGTTTGAAGGGTACAGAGGGACGATGCAGACGTTGCCATCCTTCTTGACTGGGTTTCATCTGACTATTCCGTCCAACTGGATAATTTTTTATGTCCATCAGCACAGGAGTAACTGGCGATGTGCAAATTGACTGCTATGGAGCGTTTGAAAAAGGGATTCATTGTATTGCTAAGATTATTGGCAACGGCTTTAGTAATGTCAAGTTTCAACGAAAAAACAGAGTGGTTCCTCTTAAAGATTTCTACACAAAAGTCAGGATTCACGGCGAAGATATGCAAGTAAATCTGGATACACTTTTCCGACCCATAATATTTCTTTAAAAATCTGAGAAACTGATCGAACATTATTATTTGTTTGAGTTAGCTCCTTATCCCCTTTCTATCTTTGATAAAACAGGAATGCGGAAAACTAAGAAATCTGTGTTCCGCAATTTATTTTCACCAGTTGCTGATCCACCAGCTCTTGCAGGTAGTGCCATTGTAATTGTTGGGAGGTTCCTTCTACATCGAGTGGTTTGGGAACCCAAGGAAAAACTTTCAACAATTCTCTCCTAATATGTTGACAACGTTAAGCAATACTACAACCCTACCAGTACATTTATCGTTTTCGATTGTTACCCTGATGATGCATCAGTAAAGAGTACAAAATCAGCTGAGCGTCTTCGCCGTAAAAGCAAGCACTCTTCTTCTAACATAGTGTTCACTGAAACGTTGACTGCAACCATGCCGAAAGAACAATTTTCGTCCAACGACAGCAAAAAAGGACGGCTTATCACCATGCTGCGTGAGAAATTACTACTTCAGGGGTTTAAATTGAGGCAAGCTCTTGAGGATGCTGACACTCTCATCATCAATACCGCCATTCAAGCGGCAGAGAACTTTGCGACGGTCATAATAATCGGAGAGGACACCGATCTACTGATCCTATTAACCGCCAATGCACCAAATTCAAACGTTTACGTCTTGAAACCTGGAAAGGGGACCTCTCAGAACACGTTCCACTCTCCGAGGTACTTCAAATTCTCGTCAGCTGTCAAACAGAACCTTCTGTTCCTACATGCAATCAGTGGATGTGATACAACCTATCGCCAAGGGAAGTTGAAGTTTGTCAAACTCCTTGAAAACAACACGGCTTTACAGGGGGCTGCCATGGTTTTCCGCCATTCAGATGCTGATCCCGAGGACCGCATTTCAGCAGGTCAACTATTCCTGGCGGCCCTATATTCACGTAAGTCCAATGAGACCTCCTTGGACAAAATCTGCCACGAGATATTCTCAAAATCCCTCATAAAGCCAACTTTCAATCTGGCCTCTCTTCCAACAACAAACGCAGCCGCCCAACATATTCTGCGTGTCTACCACCACCAAAGGATCCTCTCAGCTGGGGTTGGAAGAGGACGGACAATGGACTGCTCCCAACCATGAACACCAAGGATCCAGCTCGAGCTGAAATCCTCAACACAGTGTCCTGCGGATGTAGGAAGGGATGTGTAGGGAGTTGCAGCTGCCGGAAAGTTGGTATGAAATATTCAACAATTTGCCTCAACTGCCACGGCCAGTCCTGCTCGAATTCAGCACCATTCGACGATAAGGGTGTGTCCCACATGCCGATCGCCGCGGAAGAAGAAATAGGTGAGGACAGTTCCTTTGAAGATGATCTCGATGAACAGGGGCTGACATGCCATCCTGAACCCGGTTTATAAGTGGGCGATTGTAAATAAAATTAAAATAAACACAAGAAAATGTAGTCTCTTAAAAATAGGGAAAGTGCGAAGGCAGGATTTTCAATATAACATTGGCTCGGAAGTACTTGTAGAAGAAGATTCTTGCAAATATTTGGGCGTTCACTTAAGGAATGATATGAAATGGAGTAGTCATGTAGGATGTGTAGTTTCTAAAGCTTACAAATTCCTGCAGTTTGTAATGAGGGTATTAAAAGGAAGTAGTACCTCTGCTAAAGAATTAGGCTATTTGTCACTTGTAAGACCTATTCTGGAATATGCCTCGGCGGTTTGGGATCCATATCAAGTAGGGCTCATCAATGAGTTGGAAATAGTACAAAGAAAGGCCGCTAGATTTGTGCTCAGTGACTTTAATCCCAGGAGCAGTGTGAGCCGTATGTTAAAGAAACTTGGGTGGGAATCACTGGAGGCTAGGAGGATGAAATCTAGACTCTGCGCTATGTACAACACGTATACAAATCAACCAGCATGGGGTGAGCTTAGCAAACGATTGGGAAAGCCAACCTACATGGGTAGGAGCGATCATCCTTTCAAAGTTAAGGGCCGACCACAGCGAACAAATTATGGTAAATATTCTTTTGTGAACCATGCCATTGATAACTGGAACTCTCTACCTGCCGCAGTCTTAGAGCCTTTTCCCAAACATATAGGTGTGTTTAAGAAAAGACTGACTATTTGTGTAAATACTCCAGTTTAATTGTTATTTAATTGTTATTGAATTGTTATGTATAATTATTTATTTGTTATGTATATCCAATTTGCCACCGGGGAACACACCCCCATTGGAAATAAATGAATGAATGAATGAATGAATCCCAGCTTGAGAGCTTTGTAGATGAAGGGCCATCGACATCTAAGAAAATGCAAGCATGAATGCTGCCTTGTTTTCTGCTGCATGACTATTTATTTCTATAACATGTTTCTATTCATATTTTATCAATGTATGTCAATTTTAAATGTTCCTATTACTTTATTAATTAATATTAATAATGGTTACTAACTAAAGAATGTCAATGTACAACTTTGTTCTAATTAAAACATTTTTCATTCGTACTACTCCGAATCACTACTCAGAGTGTGTACATTTATATAACTAATTTTCTGATTTGCATATATCTTAGAAATTTGAATTGAAATGTTCATAGCGGTGATCAGAGTAGGTAGATTGATTTTTCGTACTTACATCATTTTGTCATAACATGAACATGCCTCTTTTTAGGAAAGAGTCGCTATTTTTGGAATTGAATTAAATATTATTATAAAAGTTATTAAATTAGTTAACTAGTCATTTGAAATTAAATGGACTTATCAAAATTGTCTATATAACATGAAATTTTATTCTCTACAACTCTACAACTTTTATTCTATGAGGTATTCAGCGGGAGAATCTGTTTCAAATATGTGTGGTCTTGGAAAGTCGCAAAATGTAAGTTTGCACCTAAATGAGAAGTTTTCCTAGTTTTGCACCTTTGATTTAGGCTATACCACTGAACCAAATTAGAAGTTTTAGATGTTCATTCGGCGCAGAATTAAACCTTCTTTAATATTGAACTGATTAATATTTTCCGTTGGACGTATCGTTTTCGAGCTACAAGCAAACCCCTGAAAATGTTTCGAGGTTATTTGGGTCCCAAAACGTATGTACACCTCTTGGGATGGTGCACACTCGGATTACACGCATTTAGGACCATACGATTTCCAGCTTTCTGGAAATTAGTTCCTCGAAAAAATCTAATTTGACTGGGCTATCAGATTATAGAATAGCTTTATTTATTGACTCGTGAAAAGTATCCGTATTAATATTCTGTGATAACCTGTGCTAAAATTGTGTAATAATGATATAGTGAAAACTATTGGTTTAAATCGTAATCATCTGTTGTGGTTTAAGTTACCAGATTGTATGAATTGTGCTCTGGAGAGCCTCATTAACGTTCAGCATTCAAACAACTTGAACGCCAACAAACCGAGTCGTAGCATCTCAGATGCAGAAGTTCGAGTTCAAGTGACCGATCGGGGAACTGTGCTTGAACACTGACAGTGAAGTAGAAACTTCAGGGTATCATTCAGTTATAGTTAGGAGTCTTGGCAAGACAGGAATCTCATCTCACAGTCTAGCTCTCAACAATATCGGATTTAACGTTACTCAATTACCATATGGAAGATATCAATTTATATAGAATTATAGGCATTCAGCTTAGCGATAATAACGAAATTGGCCAAGGGGTAGATTTATATCAACGATTTACTCTGCTCAAGTTACGAATCCATCTTTTTAATACGTTCACAATGGTGTGCGTGTGAACTTTTTCCACATTAGTGACCATGTATTGTATCCTGGTATTTAAAAAAAAGGTGCCTGAAACGTTGATGAAGTGCGAGTCACAATAATGGGATCTCACGGGCCCACCATGCGTTTATCGGTATGAATGTCACCCTTTAACGTCTGCATAAGACTTGAGTATATAACATATTAAGAAAATAATTAGTTGAGCAAAATAACATTTCGGAATTTCGTTGTTTCACTCAATATCATACTTTAAGTCTAGGCCTGTAGCCAAAGGTTTGATCTTGAATTCAAATGTAGAATGGCTATAGAAATGCAGGAAACGAAGGAACTCTTTTCTTCGTTCGTTGTTGAAACCAAATACACACATCAAAAAAAGTTTTGCATCACCTCGGTTCCAAGAGTTCCGGAACCGTTAAATACAAAGGGAATAGAGATCAACACAAACAACATTTCAGCTCGTTTTATTGCTCATGAGACCCACACATTGCATGTTGTACCATCATACAGCTAGACTTTCAGCATTTGTGGTCCAGATTGCAGTACACACCACTACCTCTAATACCCAGTAGCACGTCCTCTTGCATTGATGCATGCCTGTATTCGCCGTGGCATACTATCCACAAGTTCATCAAGACACTGTTGGTCCAAATTGTCCCACTCCTCAACGACAATTCGGCGTAAATCTCTCAGAGTGGTTGGTGGGTCAAGACGTCCATAAACAGCCCTTTTCAACATATCCCAGGCATGTTCGATAGGGTTCATGTCTGGCGAACATGCTGGCCACTGTAGTCGAGCGATGTCGTTATCTTGAAGGAACGCATTCACAAGATGTGCACGATGAGGTCGAGAATTGTCGTCCATGAAGACAAATGCCTCTCCAATATTCTGCCGATATGGTTGCACTATGGGTCGGAGGATGTCATTCAGGTATCGTAAAGCCGTTTCGGAGCCTTCCATGACCACCAGTGGCGTACGTCGGCCCCACATAATGCCACCCCAAAACATCAGGGAACCACCACCTTGCTGCACTCGCTGGACAGTGTGTCTAAGACGTTCAGCCTGACCAGGGTGCCTCCAAACACGTCTCCGACGATTGTCTGGTTGAAGGCATATGCGACACTCATCGGTGAAGAGAACGTGATGCCAATTCCGTGGGGTCCATTCAGCATGTTGTTGGGCCCATCTGTACCGCGCTGCATGGTGTCGGGGTTGCAAAGCTGGACCTCGCCATGGACGTCGGGAGTGAAGTTGCGCATCATGCAGCCTATTGCGCACAGTTTGAGTTGAAACACGACGTCCTGTGGCTGAACGAAACGCATTATTCAACATGGTGGCATTGCTGTCAGGGTTCCTCCGAGCGGCAATCCGTAAGTAGCGGTCATCCACTACAGTAGTAGCCCTTGGGCGGCCTGAGCGAGGCCTGTCATCGACAGTTCCTGTATCTCTGTACCTCCTCCATGTCCGAACAACATCGCTTTGGTTCACTCTGAGATGCCTGGAAACTTCCCTTGTTGAGAGCCCTTCTTGACACAAAGTAACAATGCGGACGCGATCGAACTGCGGTATTGACCTTCTAGGCATGGTAGAACTACAGACAACATGAGCAGCGTACCTTCGTCCTGGTGGAATGACTGGAACTGATCGGCTGTCGTACCCCCTCCGTCTAATAGGCCCTGCTCATGCATGGTTGTTTACATCTTTGAGCAGTTTTAGTGACATCTATGAACAGTCAAAGGGACTGTATCTTGGATACAATATACACAGTCAACGTCTATATGCCGGAGATCTGGGAACCGAGGTGATGCAAAACTTTTTTTGATGTGTGTATGTTACCGAGTTGTTTCGTTTTCTCACTTTTCCGTGATATGACATACGCACATATACTGTATTGTGTGTGGAATGCTGGCCGTCATTGATAGACCTATACTGGATTCGTTTCATTAATGTTTTTCAGTCGGTCAACATAATTGTACCTAATTGTAATGGGTGGTTCACTAATCCTGCAATAGATTTACATGAGATTACTAAATTTATTGTCCGGCTCCGTGGCTAAGGCTGTAGCCCAAAGTGCCTCGGGTTCGATTCCCGGCAGAGCCTTCAGGGATTTTATTCTCCTGGGGTTAATTCCCGTGGCTCGGCGACTGGGTGTATGTGCCGTCTTCATCATCACTTCATCCTCATTACGACGCGCAGGTCGCCCACGGGCGTCAACTAGAAAGACCTGCACTCGGCCTCCCAGGAGGCCACATGATCACACACTCACTAAATTTATTAAATATACTTTTAATGTATTAATTAATTTCATGTAAATCTTTTTCAGGGTTAGGGAACCACTCATTACAATTGTTTAAAATCGTGTTGGCCGATTGAAGAACATCAAATTTCGATTACTAAGGCAACACTGGAAAATGGCTGCCAACGCGATAGCGATACGTTTCTATTCTTGTGGAGGTAACGATAACGTTGTGTGTCCATTAGCAGTACACATATTGATTAGAATAACGTTAAGGCTATATTCATTACTACAACACAGTTAATTTGCTTCATAATAGGAGGCGTGGTGGCGCAGCGATCAAGCTGTTGGCCTCTCACCAAGGTGGACCGGATTCGATTCCCGGTCAATGCATGTGAGATTTTCGAAGTGAAATGCAATGTCCTGTGTTTCGGATCCCACGTAAAAAGGAGGTCACGTGGCTCATGAACGCATGATTAACGGTCACGTAAAACTAAAAGCTTCCTTGTTTCATAATGACGCCACTAAAAATTATTTGATGCTATGATATTAGTTTGTTTTGTAAAGTTGTAAATGCTTAGCACAAATTATAACCATAAAGAAGTAATAAAAAGTGTGTCAGTAGTTAAAACCTTATATGTAAAATAATAACTTTGAAACGTTTAACATCCAAATTATGCAACGTACGGCAAGTGGCTCTTCCATCAGTCCATGTTACTGCAATCGCTTGGGACGGTCTCTCACTAAGTGATTGGAGGAACCACTCAGATCCACCCTGGGACACATTTCTATGTTTTGTTATGCTGCACATCATATTGCAAACAAAATGGTCTATAAAACAAACGATTAGCCTGCTGGACATGTTTAAATACTGTGATGAAAAAACACGCACATTATACCACATGCTATTCAAAACATTCAGCAATGCCTTACCTAGTGAATATTGCTGCTTGGTGATATCCCACCTACCCTGTATAGGCCAACACTACGATGACTGTTTCCTTTTGAACATTGGGATAATTAAGTACTCTTGGATAAAAAGGAAATCCAGTTCAGCTGTGTTAAGGCAAATGACAATGTACATGTTTGTGCCTCCTGCAAAATGGAAACGTTTGGCTTACTGTAATTGGTTTCAGCTAATGACGATTCAATTGAGAAAATAGCTTGGTATTTGGCTTCATCACATTATTTTAAGTGACGTGACGTACAGTACGTCTTCGCTATTCGGAGTTCACACGTGTTTAAGATAAAAGCATGAAAATTGATAACTAACATATCAATCGATCTCAACTTTGGCTTCTCGACAGGTGCCTGTAAAAGTAATCATACACTCATAAACGGCTCTGAATAAATATCATTACACAATATGTCACAATCCAGAAAAGATTATACTTTTATAAGAATAATCGGCTATGAGCTGTATTCACTTAAGTCCGCCTCGTTGCGTAGTGGATAGCACTCTTGGCTGTCAACGTGGAGGCCCGAGTTCGATTTCCGGCTCTGCCAAGAAGTATAATACTGGTCTGAAGGCTGGAACGGGGTACACTCAGCCTCGTAAGTCAAAGCTCAGAAAAGGCGGGTTCGATTCCCACCTCAGTCATCATGGAAGTGGTTTTCCGTGGTTTTCCTCTTCTACTCCGGGCGAATGCCAGAATGGTTCCTAAATTAAGGCCACGGCCGCCTCCTTCCCAATTCTCACCTTAATTTAAAATATACACCCTAATACAGCTATCACAATAACACAGGTTCTCAGACTAATTCTTTACACACACACACACAAGTACAAGGGGCTACATGACCATGATGTCGCAAAGCCCCTAAATGAAACAACAACAACAACAACAAATAATCATTTGAACGGAATTCATCTCCTGGTCATTAAATTGTATTATACTGACCTAATGCATCGATGCTGAAATTGGATTATTTCAGTTGAAATCATGAATTCATTTCATTCCGATGTCAATATTAGTCTTATTAGTTCTATATTATTCATGTGGGTCGTTTGATTCCAAGCAGATGCATACTCATAATTACCCTCTAGTACATTATTTGTGTATTTCTGTATAAAGTCATTGATTTCTTGAACATCCCCTATTGCAATGATTAATGTTATTATTACTTTTCATTTTCATACCAACATATTACACGTTGAACGGAGGCTATTGGCAGACTTAACACAGACATTTTTCAAACACACATTTGTTATTGCGTGTTCTAGCCTAATAACAATTTTATCAGACAATCTTGAATACTGGATGTCCTCTTCATTTGTTTGAACACGTAAAGCCATATGCCACTCATTATTCTAATCAGACCACATATTACTATCATACATTTTCTCTGAAAAGTGATTCAGATAAAGGCGCACACACACTTTCAGCCTGACAGGCTGTTGGTAAAATTAACCTAGCATTCAACTCATCATTTCATTGAGCTGATGATAATAGCAACTGTCATGACAGGCTAAAAGGAAAATAAGTTCTACTAGTGAGGAACTGATACGAATCAGCAACGAATAAGTGTTAGATGACATCATTTGTACATTATTTTTATTTTGTGTGCTAAGTACGTCGCGTGATTAGTTTGTAATGGTCGTTTATTGTGTTGTAGGGGAATGAATATTGTAAAACTCACATTGGTTCTATAAATGTATGGATTTTATTCGTCTTCCTTAAGTAAACCATGTTTAAATGTTCTCTGAGACAGCTGGGTGTTTTGAAGGAGAGGTTATGGATAGGGTTAGAAGTGATATGCTACCTTGTTGCCAGTAATAACTCTAAGGTTATGCCTACTTTCGTTGCGTAAAAGAAACTACAGTAAAGTCTACCGTGCAAAGACGAACAACATAAATGATTCTGTCATTTAAAAAATAATATTAAGCTGGGCGGCACATATGGTTAAGCTTTGGTTTCTAAACCCAAGCTTGCATGTCCAATCACGGCTTAGTATAAATATGTGTTAAATACATAATTAGACTAATTTATAGAGATATACAATAACAACTATTTATACAAAAGCCATTCTTACAAATTGATTGTTTGTTTGATTTGTTACAAATCTGTTTAATACTATTTTAAAATATATTTCATAGATTAATATTAGGACCCAAAAATGTTTTACGTATAGTGTAGGTCAATTTTTAGATTAATATTTGTTTAGGTTGTAACTCATTTAATTGGAAATTCTATTTTCTAGCATAATATTTCTATTGACATTAGTTTATTATACTCTAGTGAAAATGAAAATCCACAGCCTGCTTCCAGTCTCCGACCGGGTCAGGTATGGAATGAATGAAGCCCCCAGCTAGCGGCGAGGATACGAACTGTGCAGGCTGCCGAGGCCTGACGCACTCCTCTGGGGCAATGATCAAATGAATGACAGATGAAATGAAATGATAGTGGAGAGTGTTGCTGGAATGAAATAAGTTTATTATACTCAAGTAATAATTAAAATTACATGATTATCTATGACTTTAGTTATTATTCCAAGTTTCCCGTATTGATTATGATATGTTACACAAATACCCACTTTACAATACAATTTTTTTATATCACTCGATGTCAATATTCACTTTCAGACATGTTTCGGCTATGTGAGCCTTCTTCAGTCAAACACACTAAAAATTCTCATAAAACAGTCTATGGTTTGATCTCTCAGTCAGCCAGTGATCAAAGGCAGACTAACAAGACAGACAAATTTGTGGTATATCTTTCAAAGTTGTGAGGTGACAGTTCATGGTCTCCAAACTGCGGTTGTTGAAAACAATTTGCGAAAGTATTAAATAAACAACTTCCGTTTACCTGTTACTACATGGACTACTTATACACGATTCTTTTTCAAGACGCTCGTACAATGGGGTCCCCTGTTTGAAAATGATCAACAACGATGGGCCCACGATTCGAATTTTTGTACATAGTTAAATGTTTTAAGCATTTTATATTCATTTGTTTTAATCATCATGACGATGTAAACATTTTAACACATTTTTATTGAGAGATCAAACCATAGACTGTTTTCTGAGAATTTTTATTGTGTTTGAGTGAATAAGCCTCACAGAGCCGAAACATGTCCCAAAGCGTATATTGACTTCGAGTGATATAAAAAAATTGTATTGTAAAGTGGATATTTGTGTAACATATTAAAATTACATTTTTTGCACTTATGGGTTTAAAATCTCAGGTGAAATATTAACAACAAAGCTTCGCTCGCAATTACTTTAGTTCATTAAAACGACACCGCTGAAGAATACCATAATTATGCCGAAACTGGTACATTCCATTATTCAATTGATATTAATTTAATTATTGTTGACTAAGATGTAATAAATTGATTAAATACCAATTGGTATTCCTTAGATAATATAATAGACTAGTATTAATTGTACCCGGCTATACGAGGGGGCAAGTAGTATTGGAATTCAGGTATGATTAAATCCGAAAAAGTCAACATCCATATTATATCTTTTATTGAACTTTCTATGAAAATAGTTTTGAAATGATATCCCACACGATTACACATCATTAAATAATATCAAGACGGTATGTCAGGATAATGTGTCATGGAAAAGCGTCGATCTACGGTGTGAATTTTCTGCCCCAAAGTGGTTTATGTGACTTACACTAGAAAATCCCCCCATTTTATATCCCATTAGACGTAGCTTTGATTTATCAGAAGTAACCCTGTAAATACCATTGGAAAATCACGCTAGGGCTTCGAATTTTTGATGGTCTCTACGCCTCACTATGTACTACAAGACTAAAATTAATTATGTTTTCTGATTAATTCTCTTGGGTACAGCGTGTTACATAACTTACAGTCAGGGGTAACGCTTGATTGTGAAATTCCGCACTTCACACCTATTACTTTGGCCTCATGGTTGTTCAGTCCAGAAAGTTTCGGGGCGATTTTCGCCGGGTGTTCTGAAAGCATCCCTTGTAAGTAATGACGTGGCTCATAGAGAGAAACCTTACCCTCCTGCTGTGTCCCACGCCTCTGTGCCTAACTAGTTTCGACTTAATAATATAAGGCCCTCCTAACACGAAGCGACGCACAAAAAGCATTGGTGACCTGGAGACCAGGATACTGGGCAACCAGGCAACGCCACCTGTATATTTCAATGGCACAACGCAGATGGCGATATTGGGCGACCCGATCCGAGTATCCGCGCACTTCAGTCTCCAGTCGCTTATTACTTGGTGTTATTCATGTCTTCTTCACTAATTTGATCGAACAGTTCCACGACTTATATCACGTTACCGCTACTCGAAGCTGCTTACCCAAGTGTGGAGCATGGGCAACTTGAGTAGCTTAATCGCTCAGTATCCTGGTCTCCAGGCCAATATGTTGTTTTTGCGTCGCTCCATGTAAGGAGTGCCCAAGTCTTATGATACGCGTTGTGTAACAACCTTAACTGCGCGCAGCCATCACTTTATTGGCACACTGTCCTCACGATTTTGCACAAGTTGGATATAAATATGAAACAAAATAAGTCCGCTTTGTGTAATTTATTGAGCATTTGCTGTATACATACAGCTTCGGGAAGAGAATAGAATGCTTGGTTTAATGTAAAATCTAAATTGGTCATCTAAATAAATTGAGTACCAGTGTGTGGCACAGTTGAGTTGTACAATTCCAATGAACTACCCCTAACCATTAATTAATCAATATCGCTGTATGTACTGTAATTTTTGCTAGGAAACCACTTAGATTGTCACGATCTTACAATACACACATTCCACCAAGCAATGACATATGCATTATTAAAAACATCGGTAACAACGCGCGACGCTAGGCCAAGCTGTCTGCGGACTCAGTAGACGTGGGTACAAGCCTCACGGACGGCCGTTCTTTAAATGGTTTTACGTGGTTTCCCGCTTTCAACTCCAGGTAAATGCTGGGACGTTACCTTCTGACAGGCCACGGCGCTTACTTCCACATCCTTGCCCAGTTTCATTCATCTCCATTAATTTCATATCTCATTAACTCCTCTCATGATGTGGCCGTCAGGAAAAGCATCCGGACATAAAAACCACCCGCCATCTACCAGGTTCTCACTCTATCCCTCTACACTATATTTAACACATCTTTTATATATGGAAAATTTCCTTCTGATTGGAAATTCGGCAATGTTGTTCCTGTCCACATAACTGGTAGTAAGGAATCAGTCGTCAACTACCGCCTCATGTCTTTAACATCTGTATAGTGCAAGGTAATGAAACACCTGCTAACGACGGAGACGTTGAGTTTACTGAAAGAAAACTCCTAGAAGGGTTTCTACCCGGACGTTCCTGTACAGCGCTTGCTTCTCACTTCAGCTGTGGACGACTGGCTACAAACATTGGAGGGAATCTCTGGCTGTCAATTGGATCTCGTTACCCTCGATTGAACCAAGGCTTTTGATCATCAGGTTCCCCATTCACGACTCATCTACAAACTGCGCTCCTACAGCTTCGGTGGTGAGCTTACAAACTTATATATTTACGAACATACAAATCGGCATCAGAGAGTAGTTATCCAATTTGCTCATTACTCTACGGTTTTGGTCACATCTGGAGTCACACAAGGATCTGTTTTTAGTCCTCTGGTTTCTAATATCTTCATGTTGAATTTGCCCCAAGCAGTCTCGTCAAACATTTATCAATATGCCTACGAAACAACCCTCTATCGCACGATCAAAGAAAAAAGTGACCTCGCTGCAGGATGATCTGAATAATATCCGTATGGAGTGGAAAATTACCGGTCCATCTGTCAACTCCTCCAAACGCAAACTAATCTCCTTAACCTGAAATCCAAAGTCAACCGACAACCTTTACCACTTAGAGGACACTCCAATTCGACGTGTGATATTTGTCAAACGTCTTGGTCTCAAAATCTCCTCTGATCTGGAATGAAACACCCACACCAACGCATGGAGGAACCAAACTGCCCACCAACTGGGTATGCTAAGCAGATGTCAACGTGGGTGTCACTCCAAAGTGAAGAAGACTACCTATCTGAACCTTTATGGAGCCCTGGTACCAATGGCAATAACCCTAAGTTAGAGCAAATACAAAATCGTGCCATAAGATTCAATTTTCATAAAAATTCCAACCTAGATTCTAAAATAGATGCCTTAAACCTAGCATTCCATCTATAGAGAATTTATTAATCCATATTGACTTATTATACCTCCATAAACGTTTCAACAATACAGGTTCCTCTCTCATTCTGGTGAGCTCAGATGGTCCGCGATGTTACACTGTACGTCCCACAACCCAGGACTCTGTCGTACAAAGTGGGGTTTGAATAGATCAGTTTATGCACGGAAGAATCAACCGTGCTACCTGGAGGCCGGCAACAATAATGCCATACAGTTCAAGAAGAAGCTGCGGCATTATTTGTGTAACACGTAGGTAAGAGATGCTTAATTGTTCATATTACGCCTCGGTTCCTTGCTTGTATTAGTGTTGCTACCCATGTGTCTCTAATTCCAATATGTATTCCTTACTTAATATTCTCTCCACTATTGTTGTCCCTCCCTTACCCTGGTGTAAAAATTACGAAGGTTTGATGTTCTAGAGTTAAAGTAGGTATACTCAGAGGAGTTAACTGTACCCCCACAACATTTTCATAAAGGCTCACTGGAAATAGTCTACATGTGATAAACTTCCGGTGGTTTCATTCAACCAGAATCCCCTTAATCGTATCATATACCATTCGGCACTGCGTATCTACAATGAAGACATGTTGTATTAAATTGAAAAAGGATAACAGTTTGATTAATGTGCCATGGTATAAAGGCATGATAGCTCACCTGAATGTGATGTGGGTTGGCACGTAACTTATATTGTGTGTGCGTAGGGAGCGGAACCGTGCAACTGTGCGGGTCAACACAAAAGGTCTCTTCAACAGACTAAGTCAATATTCGAAACAATTAGCGCAGTGCAATCAATATTGACACAGTTGAAACAATGAAAATAAATGAAATGGGGAACTTACGACTCTATAAAACGAAACAACTTACTGTTTGAATCCCTAACAATACCCATCGTGTTCTCTACTTGAACAACGTAAACAGCTATGCGTGTGAACACACATGCTACGAGAGTTCTATGTGGTCTCTTCACCCTCTCACTAATGCAAATATTTTGATTAAATTTAAGAGTAAAAATGTTCTGCGAAGGGTTTGCTCTAAAGTCAATCAACACGCAGACTGGGACGACTTAATAAACCTGCACAAGTATCTTAGGAAACCTGAAATAAATGCATAAATGATATACACACAAATTATAAACTATATACAATTCATAAAGAAATAATTGGTGGAATGATAAGGTTAAGACGCCTGTAGTTGAAACTTTAAGATAGTCTACTCCATAATTTTACATTAATGATTATAATTTAAAAGTGATTTTGAATAAAATTAACCTTGAGATTATTTTGTGATTTGGAATGTTGTGTATGTTACAATCAACCATATTAAAGATCATTAAATGGTAATATATTAATATACTATAAGTAGTTCCGTGAAGAAATAAACAGCTTATTTTCATATATTGTACTGGTTTTTCCAATTTAAGACCTCTCCCACCTATGTACTAAACAAATGTTGGTGCAAAGCCTTCATTGAGACAAAGTATTGTACAAACATTTCAAACTCAAATCTCAGTATCCAAACATTGTAGTCAATTCCGTTATTAAATATAAAATAATTGTATTAATAATAATAATTTAAGAAAGCTAAGTGGTCATATTATGGTATTAATAATAATAATAATAATAAATAGCCTTACAAATCCCATAAGGGCTATGGCCTCCTGCTTTGCAGGGAATTGCTCAGTTTTAACTCATCAGGTGAGCAAGTCCTGAGGAGCATTCGGGGTTATTCTTTCTGATTGGGCCTTCTATATAGATGTGCAGCTGATTAAAGATTAAGTAAATTATATTACGCTGGCATAACATTCGCTACAACAATCTTCATTTCTGAGCCTGGCGATATCAAGGCCTCAAATATCCATTAGTATTACGGAAATCATAATAGCCATCAACCAATATCTGGGAGGTTCCCATTGCCACTAAGCACAAAGCTTGCCCTGTCTAAGCACTTGAACAATGACAGGAACTGCCAAGTCTTCACTCTTCAGTAAAATCTACGTATATTGAACCGTTTCAAATAGGTCTTTTTAAAATGTAATACAAAACCTTACCGGTGGAGTTTTAACATCTAGTTTGGATGCAGATACCTATACACGTTCTTTAACATCCCACAAATCATTCACTATGTTGTGCACATGTGGTCCCGGAACGAATTAACAAGTGTTTCGCAAGATAGTCGAACCTTTTGAATTCCTTGTAACAGGTGATGCAGTAAGGTTATTTTCCCTAGTGAACACGATGATGTTTCCTCAAATTAGAGCGCGAGACAATGCGGTCTCATCCCTGAGTGAACGACAAAATGTTCCATTAGCTCTGTCCGCCGTGCAAATGACTTCTCACATGTGCTACAAGTGTATTACTTCACTCCAGCATGAACAACAGTGTGCTTCTTGAGGTCACCACTCTGTGAGAAGCCTTTATTGCACACCCGAGATATGTACCGCTTTGCTGCATGTCACTGAACGGTGTCTTTCTAGTTGATGCATTGTTTTATTGGTCACTGCATGCGAGTCTCCCTAGGTCTTTCCACTCCTGCCTCATCTTCGCTGTTCTTGTCCATTGTTTTCCTCCCCATTTGACGAACCAGTCTGCCCATCTGATTCTTTGTCTCCCAACGTTTCGTCTTCCTGTTCTTGGGTCCCACATCGTCATTTTGTACGTCCATCGGTTAGGATCTAATCTCGCTACATGTCCACCCCATCTCCATTTGAGCTGGTCTGCTGATGTCATAGCGTCTTTCATGCCGGTTCTCCTTCTTAAATCTTCGTTCCGTATTCTATCTCTCAATGAGACATGAAGTATCTTCCTTTCCATTTTCCGTTGATATCTCTAGATCATTTGTCTTTGTTTCGATGTTAATGCCCAAGTTTGGCAACCATATAGTATCACCGGTATAACGCATTTTTCCAGAACTTCAGCCTTTAAAGTGAGTTTTTGGGTCTTGTCAGCCAGTATAAACTTTAGGGACCAAAACCTCTTCCTTGCTTTTCCTATTCTTCGTTTGACCTCTTTCTCTGAACGACTTGAAAATGACATGTTCTGACCGAGATATACATGTTCTTCAACATATTCCAGTGTTTCTCCGTTCACATTAATTGGGGCTTCCAACGCATTGGTCATCAGCTTCGTTTTCTTCGGGTTCATTGTAAGGCCCACTTCTTTACTTGTTTTGTCTAATTCTTTTATCATTTGTTCCAGCTCTTTCGCTGATTCAGCCACCAAAACAATGTCGTCTGCGAACCGTAAATGGGTTAGTCTTGTCCCATCGATTCTGATGCCATATTTTTCTTCCCAGTCTAGTTTTCTAAACTGATTTTCCAGCAAACAGGTGAATAATTTTGGTGAGAGGGGGTCTCCCTGTTTTACTCCCCTTTCTATCATGATGTTACTTCCTTCTCTTTCTGTTTTTATTCTGGCTTGGTTACCGTCGTAGAGTTTGCCTAGGAGTCTAACGAATTTGTTTGGGATGCCTTGTTTTTCCAGTGCTTCTAAGACGCTTTCCTGTTCTACGGAGTCAAATGCTTTGTTGTAATTATGGTATTACCTCATCTTAATTAAAGATTTTATCGTTACTCAGGACTACTCACATCAACAAACCTCCTCACTAGAAAATATGTTGCCAAAGTTACACGATGAGCTTATTGATATTGTAGCTTTCAGTCGGTGACCGACTGAAACTACAATATTATTTGTTGATATGACAACTCTGAAAAATGGCTACAAAGCTACCTTTATGGGAAAGGCTTTTTACTATACCGGAATACAACACTGGCAGAGTTGTGTATCAGAATATTTAGTTAATTGTAATTTTTTATCAACTTTCCCAAAGATCGGTTCGATAGAACATATGGAAGAGATTTTCCTGTAGAGAAATTAACAAGCATATAATATTATGGTATTTTCATTTACGAAAAAATAGGCTTATGAGATCACCTTTTGTCCGTGTGTGTGTGTGTGTGTGTGTATGTGTGTGTGCGTCCGCGTGTTCGTCCCCCCTCGCCCCCCCAAAAAAAAATACTTCTAAAAAATTAGAGCGATTTCAATGAAACTCGGTAAGATCATAGTACTATTATGGCCGAGCCCGACCGTCTCCTTCAAATTTTATTACGTCTCACCAGTCCAACATGGCGGCTGTGCGAAATATTTCACCGGCATTCTATATCTCCGAAACAATTACTGATATCACCCTGAAATGTTGTACGGTGATAAACAGTACTACTAGAAAATTACCTATGAGACTTTCAAGAACCTGTTAACTACAAAACAAACATAGCGGCCAAGCGAATTAGAACCAATTAAATAGTATTTTCTTGCGATTTAACCCTCCAAATGCAATGAAACTTTGTACAGCAAATGTTTATACACATTGTAATGCATTAGCATCTAATTTATTTAATTTGTTCACATAACCTCAAGATGGCGGGTGGCGGCTGTGCACAATTTTAAAATTAAGTTTTTTTCTTGTGTATTAATCATGCAATCGAAGTGAACGTTTGAATAATGAACCTACGCAAAAATCGTCATCTAATAATACATAACTCTATGGTCTACATATATATAAATCCAACATGGCGACCATCCAAAATATTTAAACCTTTCTCAATGTCTATTAATTTATGATGTCAATCAAGCTGAAAATTTGTTTGTTGATAGAGGCTATGAACAGAAGTTCACCTATGGGACTTTCAATAACCTGGTGAGCACAAATCCAACATGACGGCGACGCGAAATATAAATCTTTAAATCGACGACTCTTGCGATTTAACCATCCAAGCGCAGTAAACTTGGTACGGCAAATGCTTATTCAAATTGAATACACTGCCATCTAATTCATTTCAATTTTTCTCATGGCCATAAGGTGGCTGTTGTGCGAATTTTTTAAATCTCGATTTTATTTCTTGTCTCCTAATCATGCGATTGAAGTTTGAATACTACATCTACACAATAATCTTCATGTAATAGTACATAACATTAAGACCTACATAAACCCAACATGGTGACAATCCGAAATATTTAGACGGTTCTCAATATCTACGAATCTATTACACCAATCAAACTGAAATTTTGTTTGTTGATAGAGGCAATTAACATTAGTAGGATATATGAAAATAGGCTGTATAGATCTTCATGGAACTACTTGTTAGTGTTGCCTTAGTAAACTAAATTGTTTTTTTTTTAATTTGGTCAACATGAGTGTACCCTATTGAGATGGGTTATTTCCTAATCCTGTAAGGAATTTACATGTTTAATTACCGACACCTATACTAGTATATTGGGGCAGATGACTTCGATGTTCCACCTTTACCACCACCTTCACCATAACTAGAAAATACGTACTAAAATATATAACTTTCACTGTCTCCTTCCGTGGAGATAACATTTTTCTCGAGTATCAGGAGTTCATTGTAATTAACGTCATATGCCTATAATTTACGATAAGTAAGCTAGAGAATTAAGTTCCAGTAGATAATATGATGGTTGGCTATACGAAGCCTCATTTCGCTTACTTTAATAGGATACGACAAATTAAAATATTTTTGAAATTTGGCGCTACCACCATCATTAATATTTGAGAAAACTCAACAACTTTACATCCCAATATACAAAAGTGTTTAGCTCTGCATTAAGTTTCGCTGTGCCAAGTTTCACTGTCCTCGAGTGATTATATCTGCAGAAAATTAATTTGTAATAGGGTATTTTAAATTCGCATCATGTCTATGTGGTTTTTAAGCTTATCAGATTACTAAAAGTCACATATGTGTATTTACTTGATAGCCCTCTATACATATCTTAATATGATTGTCGTAATACTGTGCGCTGCTGAGATATTTCTTGCAGCTGGCATGTTGGATTGTTTTAAACGTAAGCCTCAAACTTACGCACCGGTAAATAAAGGTCATTATGATGGTTCATTATTCAAATATTCTGTTCATTCGATTGAATTGGGTACGAGAGATAAAAATATGTTTTGAAATTTTCGCACTGCCACCATCTTGAACCATTGAAAAACCTGAACAACCCTAGAGGCCGATATATTGAACTTAAAGTTAAGTCTCAACGTGCCAAGTTTCACTGTGCTTAGGTGATTTGAGCACCAGGGAAATAAAAATATCTGAAATTTACGTGGCATTCATGTTGTTTTCATTTTGATATTTTTTTTCGAAAGTCACATAAATGCACTTACGTAGTAGTCCTATACCACCTCACAAAATTTCAGTTCGATAGTTGTTGAGAACCGTTGTATCATTTCACGTGGCCACCGTGAGGGATTGCTTATATGTAGGCCATGGAGTCATGAGCTGTAGAAAAATGGCATAGCGGTGATGTACGTAGTATTTTGAAAAGTTCTACTTTGTTCACTTGACCAGGGTACACGAATTAAATACATTTTTTTAAGACTTCGGACAGTCACCATCTCATATTTTACAACATATTGAATGATATAAGACAACAATATATTAAGCATCGAATAAAGATTTAATGTACAAAGTTTCACTACACTTGGGTGATTAAGTCGCCAAAAAAGCCCTTTTAAATATTTTAAATTCGCGTGGCCGCCATATTAGTTTTATGCCCATCATGTTTCTTAAGTCACATACCTGATCGTAATTTATAGTTTTCTATCATCGTAATACGTTTCACTTCGATTGCTACACTAGGTTTGGTGATATTACTGTATTTTCCGGTAAAATATTTCGCGGGGCCAGCATGCTGGATTGGACAGGTCTCTTGAAATTTGAAAGGCACGGTCGGAGTCGGACCTAGTAGTACTAAGTCGTTGCCATGTTTTATTGAAATTTCTCCAGTCAATCATACAGTATATTAGGGGCACGCACATGGACAAAAGGTGAATTCATAAACCAATATTTCATATGATGATAATAGACTAAACATATACATTGCAATCGATAAGGTAATATGAATTATTCATATCGGTATGTTGTGTGTTGTATCTTACAGTGCCTGTTAACAAGTTCGTTCCTAGCTGGAGAATATGCGTCATGTCTTGCAAAGCACTTATCTCTTGGATATATGAGTTATTAGTTCCCCTGTTCTTTGCGCCTGGGAACAAAGGTAGTGTCAGACGTTTCTTGTGCGAGCCTGTCACGAATTCATAACGCGGTGATTGCTGCTGGCACGCAGCTATACGGTTCCTTTAAGTTTTCGCCAACTTTTAATTTATCTTACGATTTTTTTTACGGTGCTGCAATGAATTTTAAGATAGAGGTTATGAGGAAGGCAAGGAGTACGGTAACTAAGAAAATACTGTTTCGATTTTGGAATGTTAACTTATTCTGCAGAACTGAAAACCAAGAAGTATTCATGCTGAAAGGTAGCACAAGTGTCTGGCATACCTGAATTAAACCACATTTATGTGTTACAACACAGAAATTCCATAGGAATTAATTTGTTTAAACGAAAGAATATTTTTTTCATTTAATCAATTATTTTTTGAAATGAATTAAGATTACTTAATGCAGTTTTTATATATCGAGAAAGTTGATTTCTGAGGATGAGGGGGCAAAATTAACCTTTTGCATCTTGCTCTTCCATTAAACGAGGTTTAAAATGGTTTGACCTAATGTACTAAATTAATTATAAACTCAACAAAGCACTTGTGCGACCATTTGTGAGAGGTTATCCAATCAACCGTTACAAAGGTTATGTTTTCAAGTCAATTTAATTCTGGTTGGGACTCTTTATCTCGCACTGGAATATTTCCCATTCCCGTTCTATACGAAAATATTACCATTTCGTGCAATGCCGTAACCTGCGGAATTTTGCGAAGTCCGTCACTCAATGTCCCTTAATTTGTTTTGTTCATATGCTTGCCCAAATATAAGAAATCTGGATTAGATTTTCACATTAAGATCCAAAAGGGAGAGTTTTCTGCAACACACTTGCGAATGATACTGATGTTCAGAACAATTGAGCTGAGTCGTAGTCCAGGGCGATCAGTTGAGAATTTCGTCCAAAGATATACTGAATACCATTGTCATTTTAAGGATTAGAGTGGAATTTATTGAGAAATGTGAATAAAACTGAGAACAGGCTGGATCAAAATCCATCTTATTATTGTGATGTCAGACTGGACTGATAATGAGTCTGATCATCTGGAAATTACATGTAAATATTTCAACAATTAATTGTAAGTGACGGATGGACTATTAATTTCTGTTCACCGCACACAACTCAGTGCTACTGTGTAAATATTTTGAATTTTGAAATGAATTGTTGCAGTGATCTCATTGTCAATTTGACAAATATTAAATAGCGACCCAGGGGGACTAGGATGTTTCTTTTGCAGGAGAGTGTTTTAGTTTTCGTTTATCTCCCTGGGGAACAGTTATTTTATTTTGGGATGCATGAGAAGGAGAAATAAGATGTTAATCTCATATTAAAAAAAACTGTGTTATTTATGATGTTCCATAAATCCTTTCTTTTCCTACTGATGAGTGGATTTCGAAATCAGGCAGGTAGCTTAGTTAATTTTTGTGTGCCAATATAGACCCTGAGGTGTTTGATCTCGTGCTAAAGCTGACTTTGAAATTCATGCATGAGTGGTGGTTCGAATTCGGACAAACGGGCGCAGTATCATCATGACGAAAGACTTCGGAACTACGGAGTCTAGTGCCAACATTCACAATGATTTATTTATTTAAGTTGACATCAATGGTGCACTTGAAAATACGAAACATCATGCCTCTCTTAAGAAGTACTTGTCACAAATCAGTTGTTGTGGAATTCTGTACCGGCGTTGAAACTTTACAAGTGGGCCAACACAGACAGAGCGTCGAACAGATGGACACGCAAATGATTTCATAATTATTTTAGATCATTTTATGAAAATCCTGAAATTAAGGTAAACACACACTCTTCCTTGTAGAACACTTGCACAAGAAAAGTTAGCCTCTTCAAGAAATATAACACTTCCGAGACCAATTCTTGAACAGCAAGGGTGACGTATTAAGTTCACAAATGATGTCGAAGTTAAGACAGTATATTAATTGAAATAACATCACTAAATATTTTGCATACAATTTCGTTATTAGAAATTTGTAAACGATTGTTGCTTTATTATTAGTAGTAGTATTATTAGTATTATTAAATAGTAATATTGTATTTATGCTGTTGTTAAAGGTGGTAGTTGTATTCTGGGCGGTGTTTATTTCTATTAAGGCGCCTTGTGTAGCAGTGACCGACCTACAAATTTATAAATACACACACTAATAAGAATACCACCAAACCACCGATCATCCCGAGAGAATCAACGCACATTAACTGTGCAGGAATGACAACCACGATGTCTTTATCATATTGAGTGAATAAAGCAACCAGTCAGACAGAACAATATAGTTCGGGACAATATTCACAAAGGAAATATAATGTACTTACGAAATTGCTCCTCTGTTCAAGTACTCGCACATTACTTGCTAATAATAACTGAACCTACTACTACACACTTCAGCTACTGAATATTGTTCTGCAACTCTATCATGCCGGAGGATTAGGTGCAGTGCTCTGTATCTACAGGAAGTCTCTTCTCTCAGCCGAGCTGACTCACACCCAAATCCTCTGGAGCCATATAATCCAGTATTAAGGAAACCTTCTCGAGGTGGGACGGAAGATATGCTATGCAACATCTCAGGAAGGAATCGATTGCTACGATTACCCTCACACTTACGGAACGATTCATATCTTCCGTCTTTCCTGGAGTCTCTAGAGTTTACTTCCAGAAAAGACTTCCTGTTTGCTTGAATCTTTCTGGTACTCGCAGCCTCTCAGTGTTAAGAGTAGCTTAAAGATAATAACGGACATACTTTACAATATAGTTCCACAAGGGAAATGATCAAGATACTACTATCAGAACGTGATGAAATTCAAGAGAGGGATAGCAGAGGCACTGTTCATTGAATAAAAGCATTATAAAACAAATTTAATAATCAAGGCTGAAGCGTGTAAATATCCAATGCCTGACACTGAATGCGGCACGCGAGGAGTCTGAGCTAGTGAACAAAAGTTGTCGGCTAGAAATGGCCTGGATGTCACACACGTTCTTCATCCCATTAATGTACAGTCGATGAACGTCTTAGTGAGGTCGGTACTTTCGGTTGTTTACAGTTCACATCAACGGAAACGCGGCACAATCCGGAAACGGCATATACCATATACCAAACTTGCAACAGAACCATTGTGTATGTTCCGTTTTGGAGTCGTGGTAGCGTTCGAGACAGCTGAACGAGACTGAACCAATTTGGGATAGAGTCTTTGTGACCCTGTATATGTATATTTTGATGGCATTGTCTCTGGACACATTGCGGGCGTAATACGAAGGGAACTCTCAGGAAATAATGATTATATATCGAAACAACCTATATTACCCCTTAATATATTTAGAAATTCTTATCGTATTCCAACAAATGCTAATACATGAAAACTAGCTTTTCAGAATCTATCAATATACGGCGTCTCACCAGGAATGGCTTTGCCAGCAGTTTCAACTCAAGTTAATGGTGCACTCTCGTGCTTGGTGTAAGTTTCCATCGGAAGTTTGTGCACTTCTAGCAGCATAATTTTTTAAATCATAAATAACTTAAATGCTCGGAGTTTGTTGATTCCATATGACCATATCACAATTATGTTACATAAATAGGCCACTAATAAATTCCTATTATATGAAGCAATTCCCAGACATTGACCTACGTGCTGACCGATAAACTATGGCATTGCCTTATTGTTCTGCAATGAATTCAAAATTCTTCGATGAATAAATTCTTTGCACATTACTTGCTGACCGCGATTATAACATCCTACATTATTATTTCACACAGACTAATCCAGTCAAAACCTCTGAATGAGAAATTCAATTATTATTTTACAAATCTCAACTGTGTTTACATCTCACAAATCTTAGGGGCAGATGGCTTCGATTATCATTCAGAGTCACCCCGATCACAACCTTTCAAATCTCTTACTATCTTGAAAAAAGAGAGAAAGAGAGGAAGAGGGAAAAGGGAAAGAGAAAGAGAAAGGGAAAGGGAATGAGAAAAGAAAAAGGTAAAGGAATCGGAAAAGGGAGAATAGGGGAAAAGGGGGAAAAGGGGGGAAAAGGGAATACATTAATACATTGATAAATTAATACAGTAAATTGATTAATTTTCCTTTTATTTTTAGCGTATGGATTTTAGTGCCGGGAGTGTCCAAAGATATGTTCGGCTCGCCAGAGTTTGTAGCTGCTTCTATGCGGACACCCATGGAGTGAGCTACCAGTACCGCCGCGTGTGGAGTGATGTCAGGGGAGGAAAGTGTGATTGTATGGACGAGGAATTGGAAGGTAGTGGCTGGGGCCCAGGCTATAGTTAGTGACCAGTCCCGGCAGTTACCGGGAAGGAAGATGGGAATCCACAGAAGACCATCTTCAACGTTGCCAGTGGAAGGGGGTAGGGGGCTTCTAAAATTAATTGATTAATGGATTGATTAATTCACTTAATAATAAATTGGTTAATCGCTCTCTCTATATAGAGGGTGTATCTTAATTATACCGACAAAAAACATCAGGGACGCTCTGCGTGTTATGTTGCAATCGGATTGGCGGAGAAAACATTTCCCTTCGAGAAAATGAGGTTACTTTGATACTTCCAGGCACGCAATTCAAATACAAACTCGTCGTATATGCTGAGCCAGAGCGCAAGCCGCTGGCCACTACTGTGCTTAATGCAAGGAAAGGGAGTGTGATAGAAGGAGACAAAGATATGCCGGCGGGAATGCGCAAGTTTCCTCGTTCACCTCTCGCAGAATCTTCCTTGTCCCTTTCAGGCAATATCCAAATTTGTTTACTCAGCCCCACCACCCCAGGGGCTCACAACTAGTGGGGCGTGGGTTGTCGACCACGGGACCCCAGCTGAGTCCGGCATTACTTCCACTTGTGCCGGGCTCCTCTCTGTTACCTTTCCTGTCGGCCTCCCTTGGTCAACTCTTGTTCTCTACCGACCCCGACGTTATTAGGTTATCCGAGGTCTAGGGAGTCTCTTCCTTTCCCGCCTTAAGTGGCCCTTCTCTCATTCTTCCGGATCCCTCATTCTTCGAGGGTTCGTCTTCTTTTCCTTTTACATTTTATGCGTCCTTTCACTTCCAATTACATTTTGTACGTCTTTTCAATCTAAATTACGTTTTGTGAGTTTCTTCAATCTAAATTACATTTTGCACGTACTTTCAATCTACAGTAAATTGAAATTTGTAAGCATTTTGGTTTCCACTTGCATTTTGTGAGTATTTTGAATTTCAATTGCATTTTGTAAGTATTTTCAACCCAAATTGCATTTTGCCGGCATTTTGCAAGTATTTTGAATCTAAATTGCAGTTCGTGGGTATTTTGATTTTCATTTCCATTTTGTAAGTTTTATCAACCTAAATTGTATTTTGTAAAAATACAAATTGCATTATGTAAGTATTTTGAATCTAAATTGACTTTTTGTGTATTTTGAATCTAACTTGACTTTTTGTGAGTATTTTGAATCTAAAATCCATTTTTTGCGTATTTGCACTCTTAATTCCATTTTATAAGTCTTTTTCCATCTAAATGTACCTTTTGTGAGTATTTTCAATCTAAATTGCATTTTGTAAGCGTTTTCGAACTCACTTACATTTTTTAAGTATTTTCAATCTACAGTAAATTGCATTTTGTACGCATTTTGATTTTCACTTTGTATTTTGCATCGCGGTTGTCGATATTTTGTGAGTGTTTTGAATTTCAATTTTATTTTGTAAGTATTTTCAACCTCAATTGCATTTTGCAAGTATTTGCATTCTTGGGTGGCATTTTGAATCTAAATTGCATTTTTTGAGTACTGCATTTTGAATCTCAATTGCGTTTTGTAAGTATTTTCAACCTCAATTGCATTTTGTAACTACGGACTATCTACATTGCATTTTGTAAGTCTGTTAAATCTACATTGCATTTTGTGGGTATTTCGAATCTAACTTGCATCTTCTATGTATTTTGAATCTACACTCCATTTTTTGCGTCTTTTCCATCTAAATTCTACTTAGTCTGTCTTTAACCTTTAACTTGCCTTTTGTGAGTGCTTTCAGTCGAAGTTACATTTCGTACTTGTTTTCAGTCTACCTTGGTATCCGTTATCGTTTCCATTTCATTGTCATTTTCGCTATCACCCAGACCATTAGGGGCCGATAACCTCGATGTCAGGCCTCTTATTAAAAGAATAATTATCATCATCATTATCATCATCATCATCTGTTTACTAAGCAGACGTAATCGCACACATAGTACAAGGACACACAGTAATAAAGACACACTTATCAGTCATGAAATATACCCGATAGTCTTTTTGTCTGTTCGTCTCAATAACTTTCTTTATTATTTAACGAAGAACACGTTGTACGATCGTGCATTCAATTACTCTTAACACCAACATTGCCGGCCCAAATATTAACACTAAACCTATGCTGGAATGAGTGAGGGTTTTCATCCGCCCAAAGATGCCGATTTCTGGAGTTTTGCACGCCTTCTCTCGTAAATGTAGCTTCATCCGCGAAAAGGAGCGATGACAAGAAGTGTGGAATATTACCATGGCTGTTTAAGACCCACCTTGCAAATGTTAGGCGTTGTGGGTGATCCAGAGGTGTTAGTTCTTGCACCGATTGATAACGATAAGGCTACTATTGCTGGTCCTTCCAAACCCTCCACACCGTCATATGAAAACCGCCAACATTCCTCGCGGCAGACCTCGTACTGGTTGAAGGATTATCAACTATTTCTTCTAATGCAGCCTCTTCAAACTCTGGGGTCCGTACCGACGACGTCCGGCCAGCGTCGTGCATCTGAGGCACGAAGCTCCCTCTTTCACGCAGTCGCCTGTCAATTGACACGAAGGTTGAATGATGAGGTTGGCGGCGATTAGGGTGCTGGACGCTATAAATCCATGTGGCTTCTCTCCCGTTGCCATTTGATGCGCCATAAGCTAGGTGCATATCAGCCATTTCTTCGTTAGTGTAGCGAAATGGAGCCATTTACACCAATTTATGCCGCAAAAGTAGTAGCCATTATGTATAGAACATACTGTACACTGCCCACTGGGGCCGAGTAGCGAGTGCGTCAGTCGGACCAGCATATCCCTGTCTCATCCCTTCCCTTGCCTGAAGCACAGCAGTGGCCAGTGGCTTGCACTCTGGCTCAGCATATACGGCGAGCTTGTCAATTTGAATCGCGAGCCCGGAAGTAACAAAGTAACCTCATTTTATCGAAAGGAAAATTTTTCTCAGCCAATCCGATTACGGCATCGTTTTTTGCATAACACACAGGGCGTCCCCGATTTTTTTTGTCGGTATAATTAAGATACACCAGTAGAGGAGCAGGGAGGGTTCTGCTTCAAATACCGTTATTTATGCAAATGAGGGGGGCGTGTCAAGGTCAATGACCTTGAGGTTGGTCATGGTCAATGACCTTGAGGTAGGTAATTGACCCCCAAGGTCGCCGGGACCCCGGAAGGTAAACAAACCTTGGAGGGTCCAGGAACCGGTTTGAGGGGGTGTGGGTGGAGGGGAGGGGTGGGGGAGGGGTAGGGGGGTAGGGGGGGGGGGTAAGAGTGGGGGAGGGGGGAGGGAAGGGCGGGGTGGGGGACGAGGGGATGAGGGGAAGGATGGAAGAGGATCTGCACGAGACCCTACTCGACCCAGTCTCTCTGTTGGACTGAGCGCCTTCTCTGTTATGGTCTTGTGCTATATAGCTTTGTTTTGTACTTGATGAGATCCGAGTGTAGCCGAAGGTTTCCGAATCTTTGTCGGTGAATGAATCGTCAGATTTGAACGGTCAACTGGTGTGTGTGTGACGTCATAGCAGATTATGTGATGTGGGGTAGGTCATGGTTGGAAGTGTTCTTAATGGGAAAACATGAATGGAGATGGATGGTGGTGGTTGTTGAAACCTGACGTGGTAGGTTGGTTAGGTGTGAATGGGTCTGAGAGACAAACAAAATGGGGTTGAAAGCGCTCAATGGTAAACAAACATCAATGGTATCTGGAGTAGTGAATGGGATTGAGAGAGAGGGGGAATGAACTGGTTGTTGAATGTGCTCAATGGTAAACAAACATCAATGAATCTGGAGTAGTATTTCCTGTAAATGGTAGGGTGGGTGAGGATACAAAACGCATGGCATGTTGGGTCGGCCAGCTCGACATGAAATAAAAACAAGAAGGCGTACACCAGATCTGATTTATTAATCCATGAATTATATGTGGCATTAAAACCTAGCCACTTAACAAAAAGTTTATTGCCATGTTTTTGTACAATTTTTTCAACAAGATAATGCTTGGGATATTGCGTCCTTTGCAGTTCCTCCATGTAGAATCCTCCTTGGATTGGCTGCTTGTTGAGGTCATCAAGTAAATAAACAACTGGATTAGAAAGTTTCACCTTGCGAATACGAAATATTTCTGTGCTCCAGTTTGGTGTGTATCCTTTGGCGAAGATTGTTTTATGTTTACTGATGCGCACATAATCACCAATACGTAATCGAGGACGTCGCGGATCTGCTGTTTTGAATTAGTGATGAATGCGATCCAATTGCGCAATGTTCTTGGTTACAAGGCGTGGTTTCATTCTGATAGTTCTATGTTTAGTGTTGTTGTAACGTGTCACCAGGTCGCGTACAAGTTCAAGCCAGCGATAGGATCCTCTTGCTGTAAATTGTTCCCACATGCGCGTCTTGAGTGTGCGGTTGAAACGTTCTACAACACTTGCCTTTAGATTGCTAAAAGTGGAATAATGATGGATGTCAAGTGATTTGAGATAAGCGGAAAAAGTCTTGTTGAAAAATTCTTTGCCTTGATCTGTTTGAAGCAAACGAGGTTGTCGTCTTGACCGCTGAATGATGGTCTTGAATGCAGCGGTGACCAGTTGTGCAGATTTATTCCGAACAGGTTCAACAAAGGCCATTTTGGAATAAACGTCGATGACGGTGAGCAGATAGTTGACCCCGATGTTAGCTTTGGCATAGGGAATCATTTCAACCAGATCAGCTTGCCAAAGATCGTCAACGCCCCGTGTGATGACATGACGACGATGGTAGAGACGACGAGCTGGTCTATGCAACTCGCGAGCAATGGCAGCCTTAACAGGCGAGGGTGAATGGACACGTTGACTCATTAGACAATAATGCCAGCATGACGAAGCTCCTCTTCTATTACTAAAACTTCCGCCTCGTGTCCGGTATGACCAGCCTGTTCTGATGCACGCAACAGTTGCAGACGTTTAACCAACTTATTTGGATTGTTCCAATAGGCGAAATCGATGAAAGGTTTCAAAGTATTAAATGTGATACCGGACGCTGAATTTGCACGGCGAACACTTGCATAGGTGGGAAACAATTTTGATATGATGGTTTTATATTTGAAGCTCTTATTAGCATTTACTGCTTCAGAATGTTCATAATTACGTCTAAAACCATTTTTTAGCCATCAAGATGTTTTTATACTTTTCAAGATCTTCTTTATCATAGTCCTCGGTAGAAGGTGTACGTGAAAATAAATTTCTAAAAGACCTGGCGTCAATTTGTAACGAACTGTTTTAACAATCAAAACATTGTCACTTATCATGATTGGTGAATCGCCAATTCGAAATCTATTGTTTTCATAGCGAACACCATAGGTAGTATCAGTTTTCTTAGTAAAAAGCTCTTCAAGGAAGGGGGTAACCAACGCACCATAATTTTGTAGTAAAATGGATTTTAACCGCACATATTGTTCGGGCGTATTTAATAATTCTTTAAGAGTAGACTGCTTTTCTTTGGGTCTAGTGGGTGTTTCAGCAATTAGTGATGTTTTCAAAAACTGGGGCAGCGGTGATTCTTTGGAGCTAGAAGACGGAAGCAATGGAGAAAAAACATCGTCAGGTTCTTCATAATTTTCTTCCTCCTCCTCTTCAATTGTTTGTGTTTCTTTTGAGCGTGTACTAGGCTTTGATGTTCCTTTCAACACAGCTTCCAGAGGTGACTTTAAATGTTTTTCGACAAACAGTTCACTGTCGGCATGTGCACGTTTTAGACAGCGAAACTTTCGTCGAATGCTATTTCGTGCACGGATTATGTGCTTTTTTAATTGATTCCCTGTTGTCGCCATGACACCTGAACAAATGATGTTCAGAAAAGCAATGCAGCTACTTAAATACGAATGAAATGATCAAATCCCATGCGGTAGCGCCCATTGTTGATGTTGCTCTGCTTATCAATAACAAGACAACTGTGGTGATGAGCGTTCCAACACATGGCACACAACTGTGTAAAGGCTTGAAAGGTCATGTCTGGGTTCACGTGATCATCGTAGACGTGATGCATGTTGCGCTCATCCTGTCGGAAGAGAACAATCACGTTGGCATTGTCACGAATTAACTGTTTTGGTATTCGCGAATAGGTTTGAGCGAGATAAAAACAATCAATATATTTATGACGTCCCATGCTAAAGTAAGCCTGAATAATGCCCTGTCGTTCTGTGGCCACATCGTCAAAAATCATAAGCGAATGGGGGCGAACATTGTCTGGAGAAATGACATCTTCGTGTGCTGCGAATGTGAAGTAGCCCATGTTCCGCAGACCTGACATGACCTGTTCCAAGAACACATACAGCGGTTGATACAGCGATTTGGCAAAGATATAGATATTTTGAAAGCGCACTCCGTTTAAGGAGGTGATGAGGGTAAGCAGAAGATTGGTTTTTCCACATCCTGACGGGCCGGCGATGAGACAGCGAATGGAGGATGGGAAGAGTGATCCATGACGTTGTTCGGACGATGTTGAGAAGAGGTGTGAAACCAAGTCTCCCACCGGAAGTGAATGTTGTTGCTTAATAATCTGCATATCAACTAAATGTGAAAGGGGAAGAGCTGGTCTCTATATGCATGAGGCAAGCGGGTGTTTCAGTTCCAGTGTAACCATGGACGCCTTTGGAAGAACTCTTAAAACAAATGAACGATTTGCTTTGACAAACGATCCAAAACATGATACAGATCCGGCAACTAAACGATATGTTGATGCGAATGTATTGCCACGCACAACAGATGGCAATTACAACTTTAATGGAAAGCGATTGACCAACATAACAGAACCCGTATTACCCTCAGACGCATGTTCAAAAAAGTATGTAGATTATTTCCGCTTACGACGTATCAAAGGAGATTATGAGGCTCAGAATAAACGTATTACGGGCGTTGCAGATCCTGTGAACGATCAAGATGTGTGCACCAAAGCCTATGTGTTAACCAATGCTCTGGTGTTAACAGAAGCAAAGGACTATGACGTACACCAACGTCGAATCACTCAGCTGGCTCTTCCAACAAACAACACGGACGCTGCTAGAAAGGACTATGTAGATAACAAGGTGAAACAGGTGCTCAGTATTGTGCCCACCCTAACTGCAAAGGGCTATACAGCAAATAATGCACGCCTTGTGCATGTGGCCGATCCTGAAGATGATCAAGATGTTTGTACAAAACGGTTTTTAAACTCTGAAATGGAAAAGGTGTGGGAAATTAAGGAGAACGCTCTACAGATGAAGCGAAGACGAATAGCCGAAGTTGCTGATCCTGTGCAACCTCACGACGTGACGACCAAACGATTTTTGGAACAACGGTTATCGCTTTTTATTAAATCAATACCCTCTATATTTCTGCTTCACATTGTAAACCAACAACCGGTAAAAGATCCCAATAACCTCGCCTACATACTACGTTCGGGGTATGACAATTACCGTTTAATGTATGATGGTGCCATTCGTGTAATTGAGTATGCACCAGATTTGAAACATTTAGAGGTACGATTAAACGGTAGTGTTCAACCACTTATTGATCAACCGGTGAAAGCCGGAGACAAATTATTATTTCATTTGAAACTCTCGTCTGAAGGAAAAGAGGCGGGGAAAACGATGAACGATTTTCCTCTGTATATAGAACTTGAATATACAGCCACCATTGAATAAATAATTATAGGTTCCCTTCCTGAGGAGTGTTAGTTGTGTTCTATACTTTGCGGTATGAGGTTGTCTTGTTCTTTGGTCGCGATGGTGAAACAGAGATATGTGGTGAAGAAGAGAAAGAAGTTGTCAAGAAAGGGAGGCTTTAAAGCTATTCTTCATGCGGGACGTCAAGCTTCGCGCGGAGAAACAAATAGTGAGTTGGCTATTAAGAAAGCACTCCGAGCAGCACGATTGCATGCGAATCCCAAAAGTAAACTACGTTTTAGAAAACGTGCCCGAGTTATTCCTGTGCCGAAACGTGGTGGATTTTTACCTGCACTGTTTGCTGGACTAGCAGCCCTGGGTTCACTTCTTGGAGGAGCAAGTGCGGTAGCACGAACGGTGAAAGCTGTTGAGGAGGCGAAGCAACAGTTGAAGGAAAGTGAAAGGCATAATAAAACTATGGAGGCCATAGCACTGCGCGGTAAAGGTGTGAACATGAAGCTAGCACCCTACAAGAAAGGACTCGGCATTTACATGTCGCCAAAAAACGGTTAATCGATGCACTGCCACGACGAGCCATGACGCATGAGGAAGTTATAAGATATGCAAAACAGCTAAAGATCTCCCTCTTTCGAGGTGTGTTTATGCGCAACCAACTACCGTCTCGACCACGGAGCCATGAAAGTGCAGTTGTTAATTTGGATGACAGTCATGGACCGGGAACGCATTATGTGGCCTACATAAAGCATGGGCGAACCGTGTGGTACTTTGACAGTTTTGGAAACCTTCCTCCTCCGACAGAGCTTGTTCGCTATTTTGGAAGCAGTGCAACAATACACTATAATGTGAAACGAGTGCAAAATTTTAACACGCAACAGTGCGGTCGTCTATGTTTGACTTTTCTATATAAGACCGAGCATGGCGGGTGACGTGGTCATTATGACAACAGAAAGTAGAACGTTTACAGTGCACGGACAAGGTGCGGAAGTAACTGTTCACTTTTATCCTCCTATTGAATTGGGACGACGACCCTACGTGCTGGGACTTGTTTCGTTTGAAGGCTATAATAGAATCTGCAACATAATTGAAGACGTCAATGATGAGTTCTACTACGATGACTATGTGTTAACTCTACCATCTGGCAGCTACACCGTAGATGATATTCACGATCACATCTACACAACTCTCACCAAGGAATTTAGTCTAAAAGCATTTCTTGACGGGACACGCAAGTTTGAACTCATAGCCAACAACGTGACACATCGCTGCAGTATTCTTTCTTCTTTTAGGATTGATTTTAAATCTCAACCAGATTCGATTGGGCCATTGTTAGGCTATTCACCACAAGTGTTAGTACCGAACGTGATACACAAGTCTGACCAACCGGTGAAAATAATTGAAGATCATCACGTATCTGTCACGTGTAATATTATTACAGACGTCTACACCAATCAAGATCCCTCGCATTCGCTTTATGATTTTATTGTTACTTCACCTGGTGGTTACATCATCCGCGAAAACCCGTCGGCGGTGCTCTATCATCCTGTGAGTGTGACCAACATCAGGAATATTACCTTAAGACTGGTGAATAGAAACCAACGTCTCATTCGGTTAGACCCTCATACACCTGTGACCTACAAACTGTATCTGAAGCCAGCATGAAACGAGTGTATAAAGCGGCAACGCTGTCAAGAACAGGTGTTAGTTGTGCTCAACACGTGTACAGGTTAACACGTGTCAACAAGCAGATCCTACCACAACTTGGTTACACCTTACGTCATGAATTCGATTCTAGACGTGACAAACCCTGTCGAAGTACAGGAGGGTATTGTAAGAATTGAACACCATTCCTACCAACCGTATACTCAGGGACTAAATAATAATGATGAGATTCGCATTACTATTAACCAACAAGATATCTACACGCTTCCACATGAAAGTAACATCCAGATTGAAGGGCAACTCACCAAATTGGATGGTACCATTCCAACAACGTCAAAGTTGGCCAACAATGCTTTGGCCTTTTTGTTTTCTGAGGTTCGCTACGTGATCAACGGTATTGAAGTGGATACTACTCGAAATGTTGGCATAACAAGTGTCATGAAACTTTATCCCTCGTATGGAAGCGAAGAGAGTAAAGCTTTTTGTATGGCTGGTTGGTGTCCCAACTCAACCAACGACTGGATGATTAACGATGATGGTACATTTACTGGACATTTACCTTTAAAATTAATACTAGGCTTTGCAGAGGATCATAAGCGCATTGTTGTGAACGCAAGACAGGATCTGATTCTTGTACGAGACAGGAGTGATTATAATGCGCTAAAGGGAGCTGATACAGCGCCAATAGATACAAAAATTCTACTGCAACGAATTCTATGGAAAGTACCGCACGTTACTCTATCAGATCAGAAAAAAATTTAGTCTGCTCAAGATTGTGGAGAAGGATACAGCTTTACCCATTCAATTTAGAAGCTGGGAGCTGCATGAATACCCGGTATTTCCACTCTCCGATACACATACTTGGTCTATATAAACCTCACGGTATACAGAGCGTCCCCTCTATGTCCTGGTTGGATTTCAAACAGATCGCAAATATCAACAGAATAAAGATGCATCAAAATTCGACCACATCCAATTACGAAATATACGACTCTTTTTGAACGGTGTTACCTTTCCCTATGAGGGAATGGATTTAAACTTTAACAAGAACAAATATGGTAATCTTTATGACATGTTTGTAAACTTTCAGTCATCCTATTATCAGAAAGAGGCATGTCCGCTATTATCACCACAAGACTTCAAGTCCAAGGCGCCTCTGGTGGTGATGGACTGTTCGTATTTGGAGGAGTCGATGAAGGAAACAACTATTGATATCAGACTAGAATTTGAAACATCTACAGTTATTCCAGAAAAAACAACAGCCTATTGCCTTATTGTTCACGAGGCGCAAGTGTTTTATCAACCGCTGTCCAACATGGTGACCAGAGTATAAATAGCATGTCTTCCTCCATTGCCCTTCACAGTCATGGAAAGCTACGATGAAGTCACAACCCCCTCTGCGAGGCGGGTCTGCAAATGTGAAAGTGATTCACCAAGTTCAGATGAAGATTCAAAGTTTACCATTTATCGCGCCCTAATGAGTGAAGCTATAACTGCCTATCACAAGAATCATACTGTGCTTAGAATGCCGCCGCATCTGGTTCACTATTTACCGGATGGATTCATGTCTACGTTTGGTATTCATGACAGGGGGTACAACAACAAGCCCATCACCAATCAAACAAATAATGTGGACGATGGCGTTGTCAAAGCTTCATCTTGTCATGTTGGAGAGCGGGTAGATTGCATGGACTGCAAATGCGATCGTTGCTCAACAAGTCGAGACGCTGATGCAGCATTTGAGATTTATCGCACCCTGATGAGTTTAGCAATACGCGCCTACCATAAAGCGCAATTTCTTCGTGAAATGCCGCAGCATCTGATTGCCTATTTACCTGCTGGATTTCTGACCGCGTACGGTGCACACGACATTGATCTTAATTGGGATAAGCTACCATTACACCTCCGTATGTCGGCGGATGTTGCAGCCTGCCGTCCCTGTCGTAGACACTTTATGCATCGAGAAGATTCTCATTGTGATTGGGATGGTCCAAATCCTATGATAAAAAATTGTAAGCGATGTACTGATAACTTTATGAATAAAATTGTGTAATTGATTTTTGTGTGTATATTATTTTCTCGCTCCTATCCAATCAGTTAGTTGTTAAGAAGCAGCGGTAATTGAAGGTCTGATATCCGTCGCCATGCCGAAAACATTGATTGTCGACGTGCAGGGTTTCAAGGTGAACGGAAACAAGTTTGTATTTAAAGAAGTTGGAATTATTGACTGCACAACCATGTGGGCACCAAGAGTAACCAGTTTTATCTTTGAACCACCGTTTCCATTGCATTTGCAGTCAGACGAGGACAGAAGACAAACAGAGTGGTTGCAATGCAATTTGGGACTAGTCTGGAAAGAAGGTGACATTCCTTACCATCATCTATCACTTGTTCTGAAAGCCCACTTGTTTGGCGCTGACCTTGTCTTTGTAAAGGGAAGCGAAAAAAAGGAATGGTTGCGTCAGTATGTTAATTCAACTTGTCAACTTGTTGACCTTCATGATCTGGGATGTCCTGCACTGTACAACCTGTCCGTGCCTGATGAACCTCTACAAAATAAAACACTTCAAAATGTTTGGAAGCTTTTGGATTGGCTAGCTCGCAAAGCATGTCAAAACGTGCATGTTGAGTGTAAAGCGCTGTAACGTCGGCTACAGTGTGAGACATACCAGCGATCAGTGCGGATGTGTAGAATTATGGCTGCAATTGAAGGTGAGGACGCCAACCCCACAGAGCGAGCTATTGTCAAGTTTTTCGCCTGCAAAAAGAAGCTAGACAGTTTCACAGATGAGGAATTGAACGCTTTGCCCAAGGCGTTCCTTTTTATGTTGCTTCAAACGCGGTGAAATATTTGGCACAGTGTACCTAGTGAGTGGACCAGAGATCCTGGTCTGCGCGAACTACAACCATGCACTGACTTTAATCATCACCAGCAAGTGTCTATCACTAAAATGCCCTCCATTAAACAGTGTGGAACGTGTCAGCTCATCAAATTGTACCACGGGCATACAAATATACCGTCCTGTAAAGACTTTGCTTCGTCATTTCATGGGTGTGATGAAGAAGAGGAAGAAGAGACAGCAGCGGCAGTATCGCCAGCACCAAAAAGTAAGACAACGCTTGAAAAAGATATGCCAGACGTTTGCTGGTCATGGTCTAGTTAACAAGGCCATTGATCTACTTCCCATTGAACTGCATATTCCTGGTTATCAATTTTGTGGACCTGGAACTAAACTAAGCCAACGTCTAGCACAAGGGAATTCTGGAATCAACATATTGGATGCAGCGTGTAGAGATCATGACATTGCTTACAACAAGAAGAATATAGAAGTACGTCGAGTTGCAGACCGCATTCTTCTAAGAAAGGCCATGCAGCGTGTGATGTCATCTACTGCTTCTATTGGTGAGAAGATTGCAGCCTTGATTGTAGCAGGAGCGATGAAGTCAAAGCTAATGATTGGTGGTGGATTAGTGAGGAAAAGGACAAAGTAATAAACATGAATCAAATATTGTGAAGTATTTATTTGAGAGTCAGTCCACCAGTTCATAGTATACACAAAATATGGTTTAGTTTTCTTCTTGTAAAAAACATACAATTTTAATAAAAAGAATTGAAAATGAAAGAGTGTTCTTTTTTACTAGGTGTGGAAATGTCCAAAAGGCAAGCTATTTACACCATCCCACCGACGTTTATTGTCATATGTTGTCAGCGATGTTTTATTTTGATTTACTGTAAAAATATTATGGTTCTTTGAAAGAATGCGTGTTTGCTGGTATAAGCGAGAGGTGTTTGCGTAGAGTACACATCGATATTCCTCAACATTGAGGAATTGTGTGACGCTACGAAGAACACCCTTCGCTTTGCATTGACCTTTATTCTTTTGTGTTGAAAATGCGCACATTTTCGGCGCCAAAGCCACAAATTCTGTCATAACATCACCGGCGCACTCATCCTTAAATAGACCTATTTTTTTTATTCGTGGGAATTATGCCAAACATATTGCTAACCTCATAGTTTGAGGTATCAAAGTAATTTGGATGTTCTCTCATCACTGAGTAAACATCTATCTTATTGGTTTGATAAATAAGACTGTCTGTATCCATATACAGTAATTTTACATCTCCAAACTTTTGTTTGGCAAACTCATAATGAAATTGATACATTACAAATTTTGAAAAGTCAAGTATTACCATTCCCAAGTAAATTGGTTTGTTATACATGATTTCTGTCTTTGACAATTCAATGGTTACTAAATCGGTTTCAATAACTCGTACAGAATGGAAATTAGGCATAGCTATATATTTTCGTGCGCCATATCGACCGTCCCAGTGGTTTACCAAATGAATAGTTCTATGCTTTCGAATATTTTCCATTGATTTACCGTAGCACGCATTGTTCATTGATTTATAAAAAATTGATTCAAATGTGGTCTTGGCGTGCTGCCGATGATGAGTATTCAATTGCATGTACGGTTGTAACCATGGTTTTTGGTCAAAGCAAATAATGCGGTGAATGGATTGCAGTTTCAAACCATGTTTCAAACATTGCATTAAATTTTCAATGTGTATGACGTACCGATTTTTTGAATTTAACGTTGCCAGCAACTTTTTATTGTTGGAACGTGAACTGGGAGGTTGTAATTTTTCAACACAAAATGGTAGATCAGAATGATCATTGTGTATCTCACAGGGATATAATAAGTCGACCTCTAGAACGTAGCCACGCGTGTCATTGCTCAACACATCTTTTAAATTAAAATTTGAAACTTCATCTGAAGTCAGCCATCGAAAATTTTGATATGGAAGAAGTTTTTCCATAGCATATCCGTATAAATTGTTACAATCTAGGTAGGTGAGGTATGTTGTAGGTTGGTTTGGTTTGTATGTATCCATATATGGATTATTTGCTTTGGCGTGCTTTTGCACAAGCGAAACAAGACCACCACGTATTCCACGTTCAAAAAAGAGTAACATGTCGATGTCTGTTAATAGTTCCAGTTCTATTTCAGTCACCTTCAACATACAGTCCCAACTATATCCGGCAAGGGTGTAGTAATGGGCTGGATCTAGATTGTAGATTTCAAGACACAGTTTGCGAAAGTGTTCAAACACGTCTGTCAAAAGTAGTGTATCAATTTTGAGGTATAAATCAGCATACTCACCCAAAGTTGATATCTTGAACACGTTCCATACTTTTTGGGCGTGTAAATAGTCTTCTTCAGAAATATGACTTTTTGTTAAGTCATTGTAAAATTTGTCCTTTGAAGGGAGTGCAGTTTCCTGTAAACATGCCCAATTGTTTACATAATTATAGGGAAACACCCCTTTTCGAATGCATAATTCAAATTGTTTGACATCAGTAAAGTGTTGACGTACAAAATGCAAATTGTTTGGGTGAAGCCCTTGAACAAGCGCATCCAATGATGATGCGAGGAATCTATACGAATCTAAAAATCGTATACTGATTCCATTTCGCCATTTCGAAAACGAAATAAAATTTTCATGATTTTGTGGAATTAAATTAAACTTTTGGTTTTCAAGGTTAGCAAATTCCTTAATAATTAAATGGCTGTCATACCGAGACATGTTGTGTAAGAAACAAGAAATATAGCGTGCTCTTTTATATGCCAAATTACATACACTATGAGCCGCTCCTCTAAATTTTCCAGTGTACCGATTATGGTCTCTCACTGGCGTGTCACAAGGTGCTATTGGTTTTTGACAAATGTGACAAGTGGTTGCTGTTGCAAAAACCGCCTCGTCTGCGTCCGACATTTGAAGCGGAATTGGATTTTGCAGGATATTGTACACCCGATCTGCCAAGGCGTCCAATTCATTTAAAAACCAAGCAGCAGCATCTGCATTGCGATAAGATTTGAAGTATGAAAGTGAAGGGTCGTATGAACAAATCACGTTTAGGGCACAACTGAATGGCACATGTTGCTGTACTTGTTGAGTGTACGGACGTGTCGGATCTGGTTTACATGTGTCAATGGGTGTGGTTAAACATTCAAAATCTGCATATACTGTAAATGGAAGCGGTTCTTGACGAGACACATTTTGAAATTTCATACTGGCTTTATCCTTTTCTGGAAATGTAATTTTTACCGCTGGTTGTGTGATGCAATCAATAGTATGTGCTGCCAACTTTTGATTGCTAGTAAAATATTGCAAACAGCGATCACATATGTATACTCTATTTTTTTTTGTAACTTGTGAACGAACTAGTCTAGAAAGATCTTTGATATAACAATAATGGTTGCACAATTCCCCTTCAATGTACAGTAAATTAAAATGCTTTTCTTTTTTTCCCTTTGTCACATACAATGGACCAATAACTTTGTCCCCTTCAACTCCGTATACATTAATGGAGTAAAGCAGATTTTTAGATTCAAAACGAGAAATGGCGTTGAGGTCCATTGGGAATTCTATGTCTGCTAAATTTAGACTGATCATTAATTCCATAAATTTCTGGTGATATTGTCCCATTCTGTGAACATTTTCAGTTGCAGGACTTAACCCAGCAGCCAAGGACCAAACAAAGCAAAAAACGTCATTATTATCCACATTGATGACTGCATGATGTTTTTCCAACTGTTTAGGTAAATTAACATGAGCTGAACCACTGTTCATGGGATCAAAGGTGCATACATTAATTTTAAAATGGTTGATAGCTTCCAGCGATTTGCCACTTTCCAATTCTTGGAACTCGGCAAAGCGCGTCATGAGCTTATCAACTATGTTTTTACTATACCAACTGTGTATATTATCAGTGTGGTACAATTCACACATTTTCGTATGTAAATAAATCGGTTTTGTTATTTCAACACCTTGTTTTAAAATAACAAAATCACATAATAACTCAGCGTTAATCTTTAACGCTACATGTTCTCTTAAAGAGTCTTGCATTTTATTTAAAAAATGTTGTAGCTAGCGTTTAAAAATTCATTTGGGTCTAAAAACTTAGCATCATTATTAATTTTAGTGCTACGTAACTTATTATTAAAACAACTATCCACGTCCTGCCAACTAAGTTCTGGTGCTGACATCATGACACTTATAGCAATTACATTTACTACAAAAACAGCAAATCACTGAACAGTTTGCAGAGAATGAAAACAAACAAAGTTTATTGTCTCTGCAAATTCTGTTTTAACATTAACATATTTTAAATTTTATTTGATTCTTCAATAAATTCTACCAAACATCTTTTATTTTCCAGTCCCAAATATTTTAGGTAGATGGTTCCTTTGTTGAGGTCATTTACAGCTTCGTCGTTGAGTTCCATGAACCTCGCAGGTAAGAAGACAGCGAAATCTTCTAGTTCACAAACTATTTTTCCCCCATATTTCGTTTTTACCCTGCGAACAGCTGTCACCAAATAGGACTCGTTAACTGGCAGGTCCTGTAATCGTTTAGTCTCCAGGCCGGTTGCTCTGCCAATGGAATTCGCAACTTTTATAGCAGATATATTGGTTCTGAAAGTTAATTATAAAGTGTTTAGGTAAACTATTAAAAAGGTTCAGGTACCCTCCACCTTTATTTATTAGCACATTAACTCAAACTTACAAAAGATCCTGAGCAAGATGGACAAAATAATGGAGGACGAATTTAATATGAGAATAAATACAAATAAAACAAAAATATTGGTCTGCAGTAGAAATGACGAAAACCAGACATCAATAGAGTTAAGAAATGAAAAGATACAAGAAGTGAATGAGTTTAATTATCTGGGAAGTAAAATAACGAATGATGGAAGAAGCAGCAGAGAGATATTAAGTAGGATTGCCCAAGCCAAGAACGCTTTCTATAAAAAGAAGAACCTATTTACTGCAAGGAACATCAGTCTTGATGTGAGGAAACTAATGTTGAAGACCTATGTATGGAGCGTCGCGCTATATGGCAGCGAATCTTGGACAATAGGAGAGAGAGGAAAAGACTACTGGCATTTGAAACCTGGTGCTATAGAAGGATTATGAAAATCAGTTGGAAAGAAATGATCACAAATGAGGAAGTCTTTAGAAGAGTGGGAGAGAGAAGATGCTTCCTTAAATATTTAAAAAGAAGAAGGAATCACCTCGTGGGCCACATACTGCGACACAATGGACTGATTAAGCTTATAATCGAGGGAACAGTAGACGGCAAGAATTGTAGAGGAAGACCCAGACTGGAGTACATGAGTCAAATATTGCAAGATAGGGGTTGTGGCTCATACTGTGAACTGAAGAGGAAGACTGAGAGACGGGAAGAATGGCGAGCTGCTGCCAACCAGCCTCACGGCTGTTAACCACAGAGAGAGAACTCAAACCCTGATCTATAGACTAAACCATCAAATGTGTATACAAAACTTATTTGCTAAGACGAGCAGTCTCCTAAAAGCGCTTAGTTCCCAGTAATCAGTTGGATAGAGCGAGATAAGGTAATACCTCTTTTAACTGACGTGAAACCTGGTAATGACTGTTAGTTGCAATAATAGTTTTATATACCCATTTGATATTATTATTATCCACTTGATAAATTTTTGAGGTCAACTGTGTAACCATCGACAGTTAGAGATACTAAAAGTACTGTGTTCAATATTACCTGATAGAAGATCTTTGCAGCAAATCGATGTGTATACTACAAACTCGTGGACTTCTCTGGCTAACAACAATAATGTTACGGCTTATATACCCTTACAATCAGAGGCAACGCCCCGGTTTGCCCGCTTTGTCAGTAACTGGATGACCTCCATATTTAGTATAAATGAACCTGCTACTTTACAAAGAATTGTCATTCACTGCTATGTCTGATAAGGAGAGTTTTATCGATGCTGATGAAGAAGAATGCAACAATTGGGATTCGTCTCTAGACATTTTCATGTAAGTAACATTCATTTTTTTTAAATTGATACCAGGATAAAAAATTAAATCAAAGCCTAGAACGCTAACCAAGGTTTTATAAACTTAGCCGGGTGTAGCCTTTGTGTAATAACTTGTACTAGTCGAGAATGCAAATTGTATGCAAGTAGTACTTTCTTCAACACTTGTTCATATATATTAATTAACTATAATAACAGCAGCTCCACTCGCTAAAGCGGAGCGTTAGGTCATGGGGACTATGCTCTCTGCCGACTTGGTAAACGTCTGGGTTCGAGTATCCACCGTCAACTGTCCTTGAAATGGCTTTCTGCGGTTCCCAATTTCAACTCCAGGCAAATTTTGTGATGATAACTTCTAACAAACCGCGGTTGCATTCTTACCCAGCTCCATTCAGCATTAGTTTTATCTCTTATGAGGTTGATTACACATCATGCCAAGCTCTGAGCTAAATGGTTAGCGTGCTAGGCATTGACCCAAAATGTCCCCGGGTTCGATTCTCAACCAAGCCATCAGGGATTTTAATCTCCTGAGGTTAATTCCTGGGGCTCCGAGGTTGGGTGTATGTGTTGTCTTCATCATCACTTCATCTTCATAATAATGCGCAGGTCGCCCGCAGACATCAACTAGAAAGACCTGCACTCAACCTCTCCAGAGACCACACAATCATTATTCAGGGATTGTAATCACCTAGAGTTAATTCCTGCGGTCCGGGATTGGGTGTATGTACCGTCTTTATCATCACTTCATCCTCATAATAATGCTTAAGTCGCCCACGGGCTTTAACTAGAAAGACATGCACTTGGCCTCTCCAGAGGTCGCACAATCATTATTCATTACCTACCATTAGTTTCATCACTCATTAACTCGTCCTGCCAAACTTTTAATTTAATTTCATAGCTAGTTTTTTGTTGTCGTGTGGCCGCCTCAGAGGCCGAGTGCAGGTCTTTCTATTCGACGCCCGTGGGCGACCTGCGCGTCGGGATGGAATGGATGAAGATGAATGAAACTGGGCAAGGATGTGGAAGGAATCGGCCGTGGCCTATCAGAAGGTACCGTCCCAGCATTTGCCTGGTGTTGAAAATGGGAAACCACGGAAAACCATTTCAAGGACGGCCGACGGTGGGGCTCGAACCCACGCGTCTAACGAGTCAGCAGAGAGCTTGGTCCCATGACCTAATGCTGCGCTTTAACCTTGTAATACTTACATTTTATCTTACATAAGCACACATGTTGACGATTTTAAAATACAGTGTATTGCAACCTTCTTAGTATTCAGACATTGTTTGGAACAAACAACTTTTTTTCTCTCTGTCCGACTTAAGAAACAAGACCAATTTATTGTAATTTAATGCGCATTGTATTACCGGTTGGAGACACGCTAAATTTATTGCCGTTGTCAAATATAACGGCTTTCATTGTATTGCCAAGACATACTGCTTTAACAAAAATAAAAGTTAATAGCCTACATCATCAATCTTGATACCAGTCTATTGTCAAAAGGGCTTTCAATATCTTAGAGTTGTAACAGTATAATTACTCATAATTTACAATAGTGTTGCGCTGTTATGTAAATTAGCAGTAGTATAACAGCTTCTCACCGCTGGTCCGCGGTTTAAACCTCACTCACTCCATGTGAGATCTGTGTAGGGTAACACAAAGGTTGAATTGTTGTTGTTTGAGTCTTCAGTCTTTTGACTGGTTTGATGCAGCGCTCCATGTTTCCCTGTCCTGAGCTAATCGTTTCTTCTCTACATCGCTACCACACCCTACATCGGAGGCAATCTGTTTAACATACTCTAACCTTGGTCTACCCCTACAGTTTTTGTCCTCGACCCTTCCTTCCATAACTAAGCTTGCTATTCCTGGGTGTCTTAATATGTGTCCTACCAACCTATCTCTTCTCTTCATTAGCAGTCGCCAGAAACATCTCTCCTCTCCCACTCGTCTTAATACCTCTTTGTTTGTAACCCTATCTACCCATCTGATCTTCATCATTCTCCTGTAACACCACATTTCAAATGCTTCAATCCTCCTCTTTTCTGCTGCACCAATAGTCCAAGTTTCACTTCCATAGAGCGCCACGCTCCAGACAAAGGATTTCAAAAAATGACTTCCTAATACCTAAATCTATATTCGATGTCAGCAGATTCCTTTTTTGTAGAAATGCTTTCTTTGCCTGAGCCAACCTACTTTTAATATCCTCTTTGCTTCGTCCATCACTGGTTATTCTGCTTCCTAAGTAACAGAAGTCTCCTACTTCCTTCAGCTTTTCACCTGCCAATTTGATCTCCATAGAGGTTTCTGATTTATTTCGGCTGCATTCCAGTATTTTTGTTTTACATTTATTTATTTTCATCATGAATTCTTTCCGTAAGACGGAGTCCATACCATTCAAAAACTCATTCAAATCCTCAGGCTTGTCGGCCAAGATGACAATGTCATCAGCAAATCTCAGAGTTGAAATTATTTCTCCTTGAATCTTCACTCCCAGTTAAAAATTTTCTCTTATTTCCTTCATTGCTTGTTCAATGTAAAGATTGAAAAGTATGGGTGATAAGTTGCAGCCTCGCCTTAAATCCTTTCTGAATACCAGCTTCTCTCTCATGTCCTTCAACTCGAATGACTGCTGTCTGGTTTCTGTACAGATTGTATATCACCCTCCTATCCCTGTACTTTATTCCAATTGATTTCAAAATGTCAAACAATTTAGTCCAATCAACTTTATCAAAAGCCTTTTCTAAGTCTACAAAAGCCATGAACGTTCTCTTATCTTTCCTTATTCTACCTTCTAAAATCAGCCTAAGACTTAGTACAGCTTCCCTTGTTCCTACATTTCTCCTGAAACCAAACTGGTCTTCACCCAACTCCGTTTCTATCTGGCTTTCAATCCTCTTGTAAATCATTCTGGACAGGATCTTTGAAGCATGAGTAATCAAGAAGGTTGAATTAAGGATAACAAAATTAACAGTATTATTCTCTTCTTGCAAAACATTTTTTAAACTCAGCTTCCAAAAGCTTACATATAGCAGAACGTGGGTTTTACAACTACAGAGGGACAGCCGAGTTCAGCATTGCTTCCATTTACTTGTGTCAAGCTCCTCTCTGTCTTCTTTCCTGTCAACCTCGCTTGGCCAACTCTTGTTCTCTTCCAACTCCAACAGTATTAGAGTCTCCAAGGCCCTTGCCACATTTTTTCTGATTCCCTCCTTCTGCAAGAGGCCAGTCTTCTTTTCCCATTATTTCCTACCTTCTGCCTGTCATTTAATCATTGATGCAGAGAAGTGCAAGGAGTATGCCTCCATAACTTAGGAGGTTTTCTTCTGTGTACTTTGGTTTTCCCTGACACAAACATCAAGACAGTTTATATCCTCGCCGCTAGATTGGGTATTCTAATGACATTGATAGACATTTTTTCTATTTTATAGTTTTTCAAATGACCACGTCATGGCGGAGTTTTTCGTCCGCATGATGATGATGATGGAGGAGGAAAATGAAAGTGACAGCGAAAATGAAGAGGAAGCGGAAGAAGAAGCTATCGAAAAAAAATAGTTTTAATGCCACATGGATTAATAAATCAGATCTGGTGTACGCCTTCTTGTTTTTATTTCATGTCGATCTGGCCGACCAAACATGCCATGCGTTTTGTATCCTCACCCACCCTACCATTTACAGGAAATACTACTCCATATTCATTGATGTTTGTTTACCATTGAGCACATTCAACAACCAGTTCATTCCCCCTCTCTCTCAATCCCATTCACTACTCCAGATACCATTGATGTTTGTTTACCATTGAGCGCTTTCAACCCCATTTTGTTTGTCTCTCAGACCCATTCACACCTAACCAACCTACCACGTCAGGTTTCAACAACCACCACCATCCATCTCCATTCATGTTTTCCCATTAAGAACACTTCCAACCATGACCTACCCCACATCACATAATCTGCTATGACGTCACACACACACCAGTTGACCGTTCAAATCTGACGATTCATTCACCGACAAAGATTCGGAAACCTTCGGCTACACTTGGATCTCATCAAGTACAAAACAAAGCTATATAGCACAAGACCATAACAGAGAAGGTGCTCAGTCCAACAGAGAGACTGGGTCGAGGAGGGTCTCGTGCAGATCCTCTTCCATCCTTCCCCTCATCCCCTCGTCCCCCACCCCACCCTTCCCTCCCCCCTCCCCCACTCTTACCCCCCTACCCCCCTACCCCTCCCCCACCCCTCCCCTCCACCCACACCCCCTCAAACCGGTTCCTGGACCCTCCAAGGTTTGTTTACCTTCCGGGGTCCCGGCGACCTTGGGGGTCAATTACCTACCTCAAGGTCATTGACCATGACCAACCTCAAGGTCATTGACCATGACCAACCTCAAGGTCATTGACCTTGACACGCCCCCCTCATTTGCATAAATAACGGTATTTGAAGCAGAACCCTCCCTGCTCCTCTACTTACACCCTGCATATACAAATGAAAGTTTGTCTGTTTTTCTGAATTTCGACGGAAACATGCACTATTAATGCGTTTCACACTGTTTTATGACCGTTGCGCGCAAAAAGAAAATGTGTCTGTCTATCTGTGTACAATTTTGTACGCCTTTAACTCGAGAACGGCTAGGTGGATCGACGTAAAATTTGGTACAGATAGCCATCAGAGGCATGACACTAATCACTGATGTAACTGTTCTACATACCTCTCATAAAATAGGTGATGATGATGATGGTAATTGTTGTTTTAAGGGGCCTAACGTCTAGGTTATCGGCCCCTACTCATATAAGAGGAGCTATCCCCTTAAATTACGTGCTGAAACAGACGTAAATGGATGAGACAAAGCTCATTTGCAGCCTCTCAATGTGAGAAAAAAACTCGTGGTCCCCAAAGGGACCCCGAAAACCACTTTTTTAAGGACCTACAATCAACAGTTTCTCTGATATTCCCAGAAAACTAATTTCATATAAGAAACTACGTTTACATTTCATCAGCTCTCACTTACGTACGAGTCATAACGCTGTCAATGAGCTTCTGAGTTCATCGTGGTGATATCATTAACATTCCTCAAGTCAGCTACTTCGCTTTGTCTAAGCCAGGGGTATGTCTACCAGCATACTGTAGTTTTGAATTACGAGCAAGGTTTTGTTTCAGGACTGGCCGGCGAGTGAGTTATCTATGGCGCAGTACGCAGGGGGGATTTTATATGTTAAAATAAATATACAGTATTTAAAATAATCATTGCTGGAATTGAATAAGAGTCTTCCACTCACACAGTTTGATCAGTTGTATGAAGTGATTTTCAGCTCTCGGCACTACTTGTCTGTTTGGAAAAGATCCAAATTAACTGATTCAGTGGAAGTTACAGCTGTATAAACCTCATCAATCATAGCAGTCTAATAATAATAATAATAATAATAATAATAATAATAATAATAATAATAATAATAATAATAATAATAATAATAATAATATTTAACCCTATATAAATGAAAGTTTGTCTATTTTTTCTGAAAATCCACAGAAATGTGTGTTATTGAGGCGATTCAGACTGTTTTATGACCGTTGCGCGCAAGCGAATCTGTCTATCTGTCCATTTGGCTGCGTAGAAGGTTGTGAACGGCTAGGGAACGGCTGAGAGGACCAACGTAACAGTAACCATGGATGCAACTCTTCACCGTACTTTTCAAATACGTGTGGCTATTGGAGAAATCTTTTCAAAATAACTGCTAAAATTGGTAAAATATAAACATTATCCTAGAAGGATGTCCAAAGCTTATTTAAAGTCCCTCAATGTGAGACTCAAAGCTTGGGAGTATATAAGGGGACTCTGAAACCCGCATTTAAGGCCCTAAATTGAATAGTGTCTGTGATATTCCTAGGAAACTAATTTCGCTGTGGCAAACTGATGAAGGAATTACAAGCCCCTAACCATTGCAACGGTAGTTCAATCGATAACGTCTGGCTATTAATACAGAAGACCGTTCGAAGGACGGTACTTCTGCTAGTTCATTAATAAATATCACAATAGGAGCGTCCATTTTGTCAATGAATGCAATGGATGCGACGTCACTCACATCGGACCATGCACTTCCAATGATTCACGGTGAATATGTGTAAAATGAATACGCTACTATCACACAAATCATGGAGGCGTGACGGTGCAGTGGTCGAGCGGCTTGTTCTACACCAGAGGTGGACTGGGTTCAATTGCCGGTCAGTGTATGTGAGAATTTCAAGGTGAAATATCACGTCCTGTAGTTCGGATTCCACGTAAAATGGGAGGTCCCTTGGCTCATGATTGCTATATTAATGGCCACGTAAAATTAAAAGCCTCCCTCCGTCCTTCTTTCCTTCCGTCCTTACTTACTTACTTTCTTTCAGAATTCTTTATGCAAGAATTTAAGCAAGTTTTCATTTTTAATTGCGTACTGAATAACAATTATTCAATCATTGTTTTCCTATTTTTTTAGGTTTTACTAATTGAGCCAGTTGACAATTCACACATCGTCGTAGCATTTGATGTATATTCTATTTCTTCTACACTGTCGATCTCATCTCCATAACAGTGCTATTTCCAGAGTTGTGTAGATTTATAATGTCAAAACTTCCTAGCATACTGAGAAACTTCGAAACTTGAAATGTTTGCGCGTCATTTGAGAGAGCTAAGCAGAGCCCAAGAGGAAGCATGCGCGTTGTGCAAATAACTCATGGAATATATTTTATTACTTCTAGTCCAAAATACAAAAATCCTTAACATTTGTTTCCTCCAGCAAGTTGTTTGGATAAGTGCTGTGAGAAACTTATGGTACAAAATATGAAGTTGTTGTTTCGTATGAGGGGTTAGGACATCATGGCCATTTAACCCCGTGTACTTGGGTGATTGTAGAATAAATCTAATAACCTGTGTAATTGTGGTATGTGTAGTAGTGTGTGTATTTTTAATTCAGGCGTGACCTTCAATTAGAAACCATCTATGCATTTGCCTGGAATAGACGTGAGAAAACACATGGAAAACCATTCCCAGGATGGCTGTGAAGGGAATCAAACTCCCATTTTCTCAGTTTTGCCTCACGAGGCACAGTGTACCACGTTGTAACCTTTTAGTTTATAATTGAATTTCTTGACAGAGCCGGGAATCAAAACCGCCATAAATCAAAACAACATAATCCGAGGAAAACAATTGGCAAGTGTACTCTCACATTTTCATAGCTGTGAGGAGAATCATAATATTAGAACTATTTTTACTGCAACGTGAAAGAAATATATTTTAATCACTAACACATTTTTAGGGTCGGTTGTTTTGAAAGACTCAGAAGTTCACATTCTCTGTCTGGACGCTGACAAGAGATGAAACGTAGCCTACTCCATTCTGTCTAGTGTGAATATCTGTCACACGCCCTCGGCTATCTGAACGCATAAATGCTCATCGACAAACTCAAGAATACGGAATATCTGATATATCAGTGCAGGAGTACATTCATTATGCCCCTTTTGACACGCCACCAGCTCCATAAACTGCAGGTACTACCCAGACGATAGCAAAGTTAACGTAACTGGCATTGGCTCTTGAAAAGGTAATGAAGACATGTATTATTCAATGACAACGTGCGTCTTACTTCATTTGTTTGCAACTACACGTTGCTTGAGGAAATCCATTTACAGAAATAGCGTTTAAACACAAAGTGCTCTGAAATATTCAAGATATCTCTGTAGTTGTTGAATACATAAGCAGAGATGCCCTCTCACCGTAAGCAGCTAGTAAAGAACTATTTTTAAACGAGTAATACTGTGAAGAATTTACATAGATTATTTTCGAATAATCAACTAGTCCTTCACATCACAAAATACCCCTGCCAATTAAATAGATTATCGATGTGTAGCTTGTGGCTTATGAATTATACCGTAATAAAATATTGCGCAACAATTTCATACTTGTAACTCAATATCCAATCATTGAAGCCAGATTAGAAAATTAACAGACATAAAAAATATTAAGATATCAAATTGGTGTTATTAACCCTTTGGCTTTCAAGGTAACGATCTATCGGTACCCACGGGCCTTGCGAAAACTGACACGGTAATGATCCGTCGTTACCCGTCTTTTTTATTATTAGTTCATTATTAACGCGCCAGATAGCAGCATTTTTGCACGGAATAAGAAGAGTATAGTTGTATCTCACGTTAAACTCCGCGGGAACTTCCGTCTACCCTAACGCTGCATCTTGCATCTGGTTGCGTGACGTCATACGCTGAGAGAGTTGGCTTGTTTTAAAACACACACCGCAGGCTTGTTTCACCCTCTGTAAAAGACAGCATGGGATAGTTGCATGTGCCCCATGCACTTGGGTGTAGACATTAGTCCCTGCTCTAAAACGCATCCACCCACCCGTTTGTTTCAGTTTGGTTTGGTTTGGTTCGGTTCCGGTTTGGTTTGGTTCGGTTTGGTTCGGTTCCAGTTCAGTTCCGGTTTGTTTCGGTTCTGGTTTGGTTCGGTTCTGGTTAGGTAGGCTAGGCTAGGTTAGGTTAGCTAGACTAGGTTGGTTAGGTTAAGCTATGCTCACTATCTTTATTTGAAAAACGCACCATGCATGTGGGTGAATGCGCGCAGCCGCCATCTTATAGAAAGAAAGCCGTAGGAGGTCACAGAACCCCCCAAGAACCACTACTCAAAAGCTTTTCTAAGTCTACAAATGCCATGAACGTTCTCTTATTTTACCTTATTCTGCCTTCAGAGATCAGCCTTTTGTCATACAATATTTCACGTTGAGTGCAGAAATAGTTGTGAAGGTACAGTATTAAGAATTGTTGAAACATTTCACGCCGTCGCCATGTTGCATTGGGAATTTATATTGAAATTTGAAAAGAACGGCCAAGGTCGGACGTGGCAGTAGCAAGTCCTTATCAAGTTTCATTGAAATCTCTGCTAGCAATCAGAATTGAGTAGAGATGTATTCTCTCTCTCTCTCTCTCTCACACACACACACACACACACACACACATACACACACGCGCGCGCGGATTAAAGCCTGTACTGTAATGAAAATGCGTTTAAGCTGTCCCAGCATTTGCCGTTTATCTAGTACAGTAGTTCCTTTTATCAACATTCCCTACAACGGGATCAATGGTTGCCAAGAAACATGCGTTCATTTTAATGGATTACACGAGGATAGTGAAAACCACTACTTTAGAAAATTGTATGCCAGAACGTTTCAGTCGCAGCAACGCTGAAAACAAATCAATCCATGACGAGTTCGATGTTATTGAATTACTTGAGGGGCTTGGGCTTCGTGGTCATTAAGCTCCATGAGCTTGGGTGTTTGTAGAATTTTTTGTTATTATGTCAATTTAGGGGCTTAGGGAATATTGGTCTTGAGCCCCGTATAGTTGGGTGTTTGTTGAACTTGGCTCATACCTGTATTTATGTGATGACTCTAGGAGTGTGTGAAACTGTACTACAGGAATTAGGTAGGTATCGCGGGACTTGAAGTAAGGTACTATCGCGTTATTTGCCTGGAGTGTGGAAAATCCCGGGGAAAAACCACATCGGGATAGTCGCTGTCAAGGCCGGGACATCCTGATCCTCGGATATGCAGCTGTCATCGCGGCCAGAGTGCATGATTTAACAAGAACGACTAGGCTGCGGTATTCTAGAATTTGTCTGATAACCTGTGGTTTTGTGGTGTAGTATACTGTGTATGTATTTGTAATTCATGTGAGGATTAGAAAGGAGACGACCATGGCCTTAAGTTAGGAACCATCCCGGCATTTGACTGGAGTAGAAGTGGCAAACCACGGAAGATCACTTCCAGGATGGCTGAGGTAGGAATCGAAACCATCTCTTATCAGTTTTGCATCTAATGGCTGGGCTGAGCCATCCGACCAGAATTTCATTTCTTGACAGAGGGCAATAACCAAGAATGCTAGCCGCTGCACCAGGAAGTGGTCTGACGAATTAAAGGATTTCTTCTCGGGTGAATTGACGTGTACGCCACTATTACTGTATTTACAAACCCTAAGCAATGGAATTACGTAGCAGTAGGTTTCACTGTGTTTTATTTTAAAAGTTTAAGGAATTCATATGTACGTATTGACGCACGCTCACCATTCATTATTTGTGAAATGGAAGTAATAGATTTATACTATATACTCATAGGCTATGTGTACCTGTGTGTAGGCTACTTACTCATAGGATCAGTGCTATTGTTTCGAATCACTGAGTAAAACAATTTCAAGCTACCTCACTCTTCACCTTGCCTAGTATGCCTCATTATAGTGGTGCCTTAGGTTTTTGTAGGTAGCAACCGACCTGACATCTGGCGGTACTTTTTGAGGATCCAATCAGCCTCTGGGCTGACTACCTATGAGACAGACTCGTAAGCTCAGAGTATTTATATTGGTTTAGTATGCCACATTTCACAAATTTCATTCAGCGACGAATACTGTGAATTAATTTATGAGGAATCGACATATACGCCACATAGCAGGCAGGCACCACAGTGGTTCACTATTTCAAGTTGCACAGAGAGCGGATCGTTCCGTGACGAGTTAGGAGAAACAACCACTGAAGAATTAACATGAAATGCATGATTTTGATTTACATATCTGTATGTTTTGACTGTAGTAGGTATACGCAATACCCAAGTTCAGAGATACTTTGACGAGTTGGTCAAATTTTTATCTCACAATCAGGAATCGATATCCGCTCTATTTATTATGTACTGTAGACTATTACAAGACGTAGTCCATATAGGGTATTTACAAGAAACCGTAGATAAATATTATACAGTACTAGTGGTGCATTGTAAAAAGTTATACTTCGATCACCGGATTTGGATACATGAAATAAGAACATTTAAAAAAAAAGTGACACAGCTGCCTTCTTGAAATTTCAAACTATTAAATCATTTGAAGCCAATATATTAAGTCTTTTGCTGTAGCATTTCATGCATCATAGAAACCCTCAGTTGCGTAATTAAATGAAGATATTGAAAAAAATTGAAATGTGGATTTTCAATAATTTTGAATCATTGCATAACACATAAAACGTATATAATACACATTTTCCCCTTACTACCCACTTTGTGGTGCTTGCTTCAATGAAATATAACAGTTGCCTACGATCCTCGAAATTTAATTTGCTAGTGTGATAGCTCTCAAAGGTGTACACATTGCAGGCTGTCCTGGGCAATTTTTGCAATATAATAATGTCTGCTTTCTCTTACACAGACCCTTTCCTTTCTTTGAACACCGAGCCAACAACAAGGAACAAACTACTCTCAAGGGAAGGTCATGATATGCTGTCGCGCAAATTATGTTCATAGCGCATTAATAGAGCAATTAAATATACACACACCATACACATATTAGCTGCTATGGACTTTTAGAATAGGAGGTATCTGTCGTCGAAGTTACGATGTGAATACTGTACTGTGCCCAATTCTAGGAATGGGTATTCCAAGAGTCAGACACCTAGGTATCAAGGGAAAGGCTACAGCCGCTTTTGAAAGTTGAGATATTTGAATATCGCGCTCCTTTCCTTCTAGATTGAAATGGAAACTTTATGCAGCCAAGAAGATGTTAAGTGACGTGGCAAATAGTAGCAGAGGTCGAGACTATTTGGTGATTAAATACTTAGCCATGGAGTAGAGACTTGATACTTGGATCAGATTACTGGCACGGCCAAATGAAAGAGGATGCACTTAGTCTCAAGTGAATCAGACCAGAGACACCGGAGATATGAGGATTTACAGATTTCAGCGTGATCCAGCGTGGAGCCGACCGTTTTGTATAAAAGCCGCTCGGCCCAAGCATAAGCAGCTCACTTCGAACCAAGCTCTTGTAGGACAAGGTGCTGCTGCTACGTCGAGCCAAGGCACATGGTTGCCGAATCTACGCAGAAGATATCTTTGAATTGTGATAGTCACAAAAGTGCTACGATACGTGGGGAACGTAGTACGTTTCCGGTAGAGGGAATCACTAAGGTGATTGTTATTTTCTACGGACATTGGTGAAACACTTTGTTTCTATATGGACCTATGCTAGACTTTGTCTAGATATTATTCTGTCACCGTCAAGTAACAATAATTCAATACTTGGATATTTTAATCCAACTTGTCAGTTTCACAAATTGTAACTAAATAACCACTCAGATCTTTCAGTATATTGAAGGCCAGTCTATCACGGTGTTGTTCATTAGCCGACAAAGGGAAACTATATGTTGCTTCGCGCATGATAGATGGTGTGAAGCCATGCCCAGGGAACGATCTTCAGAACAGCCGTTGATTGTTTTAGACTATCAGTGTTTTCCTGTAATGAAAAGATTACCGTGAGTTATGTTACAACTGACGCTTTTGAGAAGAGATCATTTGGATCTGACCCCAATTAAGCAAACTGCTATGGATTTAATTGAAGTCAATATTAAAATGGATCAGCAGTTACTTCAAACTTCAAGAAATATTTCCACTCTGACGTGCTAGACAGATTGTGGGTATATAATGGCGGCCGATACAAGGATTAGACGTGCGTGTCCAATAGGGCATGTATCTGGATAAATCTGGTACAGACCAGGTTCACTACGTTTCAAGACCAACGAGAAATGTAAGCCACATTTGACTTTATATTATGCCTAGCTAATTGGAACAAACTCATTTTCTGCAGATGACTAACACATTTATTTTTCTTCGTATTTAAATCTTGCATTGATTTACGCAAGACACATTAGGGTTATTCTGAGTATTTTCAGCACTCAGGACAGTTTAGGATCGATGACCGAGCATACCGAGCATTTATTTGAATGTTCATTTTGTTTGAGAATCACGGTAATCAGCCGATATAACTGTAGAAGTTAATATTTATTTTTGTTGAGGAATGGATATTTTGTCCATATTCGAAGAGTCGAACATGTGTTTTTTTTTTCACATAAGGAAATAATAATTAAACATATTTAAGGAAATAATGACAATAATAATCCAATAATAATAATAATAATTTTCATAATTTTTCTAAATAATTATTGGATCTTACATTTTCTAATAATCACATTCGTTGAGAGAGAGCTTAAGGATTAGTTTAATCATTCCTAGTTTGGAACAGGTGATTTTCCGAAAGCTAGTGGATAGCACAAGCCCGTATTCCACCAACATTATAGTTCTGGTTGAACAGTTAATATTTGCATTGAGCAAAGTATAGCACGGAAAGGCATGAAACAGGAAGCCAATGATATTTGTATCAATTAGGATTTTTTTGTGTTTATATAAAATCATGACGTAGGCACACATTCGAAAGTGAAATAGAGAATATCACAAGTGTGGTAACTTCACGGTTTGAACTGAATGGTAAAATAAAATAAACTTGTAAGTTTATAGATCTTCCAGTTTTGATAACAAGCAGAGCCTTGATTTATTGTATACATTTTGGGAAGAAAATTTATGTGTGTGGAGTAGTTGAAATGCCATTCCCAGGTGCGCATGTTTAAGTCGCAGGAATGAGGAGGTTTTTTTTTTGAGCATCAATCAAATAGCAGGTTCGATGGCTCAGGTTTATAGGAGGAGTATTGGAACCACACATTTCGTCGAATGAATGATCAAACCATCAGTAATTATTTCATACTTGTTTACGTATTGCTTTAATACTTTGGATTTGCTAGAACCCGGTTTTGTCATGATAAAATTTTATTCTTCTTCAGAGGAAGACCTTTGCCGTTGTTGTTGGGATATTGTGTTCTTACACAAATAATTGAATGGGCCACTGCCAATTAAAAAAAATAATAATTCTGTATCCACGAATTACTTAAAGGATGTTTTCAATCCTATTGTCATGAACTAAATTAATTTATTATAAAGCTACAATTCTTATTTCCGCATTCTGTTCAAGAATTGCAAGTTGTGAAAGTTACTAAAATAGCAACAAATATAAATATTTTCTTAATAATAATTCCAAGTGGAAAATCGAATAGTTGAATGGTTCAACAATTTTTATGATCAAGCTGATGATTCAGAAATCATATTTCTTTGGAATTTGAAGTTCATAATCGAGTCACTTCTCGAAATGTTTAATTTTGGAAGAATAATAAATTTTGTTGTGCTTCGCACAGTTCTTCGATGCTATGCTCAAGGGTCAAATACTTTTCAGATGTTGTTATTAATATGTGTACATAATTAGTGTTGGGTCAAATATAATATTTTGACAATATTTTTGAAACTGGAAAAATAAGTGGAAGTTAAAAAATTCTATGAACAATTATAAACAGTGAGAATTTCTACGAGTGTTAATATCATGTTAGAAATTCAACCAGTGAACTACAATATTTCCAGTAAAGACAATTAAATTTGAACTGGATTTCCTCGTAAATAATTGATATAATTTTGGAACACAGTCTACAGGACTGATAATCAGACTTGTGTCTCCAAGGACAATTGTTCAATGTGTTGGAAAATTTCTGTACATTGTGTAAATAGTAGTGTGTGCCGTCGCACTGGAATGATGTTACCTTGAGCATCATTTTTCAGTCAATTTTAAAATTTAGATTAAAATGAGATAATTTTACATGTTGTGTTATGCCCAGTTGAATCTCCTTCTATCCTTATTGTTGCATTGAGCCAAAAATCAGTAAAGCATTTTTTTATTTTGATGTCGTTTTTTTGCGATTAGCTTTAACCCATCTGGCGCCCCGGGATATTTTGACTCTCGTGCTGACTGATTCTTGGTAAAATGTATATGTGGTCGTGCGGACTCCGGTCTAAACGGGCACAGTACATATGAATGATTTATTAAACAAATGATTTATTTGAGACAAATAGACAATAATATGACATAACAGACTTATGACATAACTCTATAACAGAGTTAACGTACTTGACGACACTATCTGAGGCAAAAAATATGCAAGTCAGCAATACCAGCAGACAGTTCTCCCAGTGTGCATATTTGATGAAAGCAGGTTGGTCACAGTGCTCATGGACACACACTTCCGTTAATCCTTTTTCGAAGCAGTACTCCAAGGGTGTTTGAAATACACCAGGAATGTCTTTGGTTTAGTCGCAAACGCACATTTGATAAGTTGGAGAATCTTGCTGTCGAGAACTGGAAATACACAAATAATTGAAGGCGTAAGAAGTGGTCTCTATGCCATATGTTAATATCATTGTCAGAAGATACCATAATTGTATCTGTGATAAATTTCACAAAAATTTTGTATGGGAGGAAAAAGGAAACGTCGGCAGATTGCAAAATGCCTGTGCACTTTGCTGAAATCACCTTCTTGATGAATTCAATGTCTTCAGGCACTGTAGAGTTGTATAGTTCGTCATCTCTATTGGCTTTCCCGGAATCAACCAAAAGAAGGGATTTAGTTTTATCTTGAATATCTGGTATCAGTACTTGTTCTAGGAAGACGTTTTGAATCCCTCTTCGTATGACCTATTCATCCCTCTTCTGGCCATACCGTTGCAGCATAGCAGCTAAAACTTGACAAAGAGTTTTTCGTTCTCGTCAGTAATAGTACACAAATAGTTTTGTTCTATTTTCCACGACAACTACCGTGACCTTCCCTTGTCAGTTGGGTTTGTGACTTGTCCTGTGTTCGCCCAATTAAGTGGCTCCCTGTTGAGACGCACGAGCGGTACCGCGTTGAAACATCTGCTGCCGCGTTTTGCAGCTGGAAAGATGAAAGCGTAATTTGTCACCTCTGTAAATCGAAATTAACAACGTCAAACAAATCCAATGTTTTTGTTCTTTTTTCAACACTGATATCCTACCAGTCAGATACTTACGATCGTTACCTGTACTATTTCCTAATAAACTATCATCCGGCTCATCATCACTATCAACACCACTCCCATGGAGTTCAAGAGCTGATCGATTTGAGCGTTGTCGTTACTAATATCACGTGCGCTCATGGCTACTCACTAGTGTGGTAAGTTACTGATGGCCAGAGAGCAGAAACGAATGTTGCCGGGTGGGCGATAACTAAAGAAGTAAATAGAGCGCAATACTCGTGCCTTTACGTCCAACAATTCCCAGAACGTGCACGCATTATTAACGGCCGCTCTTTTACGGAAGATAGTACGAGAAGTAGCCTGAAAGCACCACGTGGTCTAAAGTCGATTGCAGTAGCGAACGCAGTATCGATGTAAATTGACGAAAGTTAACTGACGTAGCGGAAAGGACAAGCTCTAAATAAACAATTACTATGCGAAATTTTACTCCACTCAGATGTTTAGGTCACCAGAAAAGTCTATTGAAGTATTTGAAATTCGTGTCGCTACCATGTCAGTTTTGTGCTTATAATGCTATTGAACTTAACTTAACAGAGTTTTATTCACAAAGTAATAAAAAACTCGAGCTGCTTGGTTTCCCCCAAGATGCCTTAAGGCACAGCATACCCCTCAATCCTTGTTAGGACAGTTCAATAATAAACATACTCACTTACCATCATGTAAAATGTGATATGAAATTAAGATTGCAGGTACCCAGAAGAGAGATATTTATGTTCGTTTAATTTTATTTTCAGTTAAGTGAACAGTGATTATCTTTCAGGGACTGAACATTTTTGGTGGCAAAACGGACTTTCGTTCAGAATTTTATTTTAATATTTATTTTTGAAAATCTCCCGGATTAGGATAAAAATTCTCATAAAATAATTAATTTTTATCGTCAAGAACCAACATTTTAAGTGCAAATTGGTCCATCTTTGATGAGCATGAGACGAATAGTTGATGAGCAGGGTATTATTTGTATTCTTTGTTGTGCATTTGAGAGCAGAATGAAAGAGGATGATTGTTCCTATTTCTTATAAACTTGGAGTTGTAATTTAGGGGAAAGCTTGTATTTAGCAGAAAATTTAGTTTGATGAAGAAACCCACCTACCAACAATCACGATGTGCCCTGTGATACCAAGGTCTCGACCTACCGTGCTAGACAAAAATATTTCGAAGCTAAAATGCCAATGCATAAATGATCTCTAAGATATTGGAAATTTATTCTGTTCCCAACTGTGTGTGATTGTTCGTTGCCGGGTCATCGCGCATCTGTATGTCTCGGAACTGTGTACAGTACCGAACGTTATTTAGTCCATCACATATAAAATATATTTAATTGACGGGAAATTTTTGAGATGGAAAGAATCAGCAGAATATATCAGAATTGATTAAAATAGTATTGCACGAAACTACATGTTCCTCTTTCAAGCTATCCACTTACGACCAAGAAATGTGACAAACTACGCCTTAATTATGAGAACTATCAGGATGCGAAGGGAATATGATCAATAAATAGCCTCCACCAAGAATCCTTAGTTGCAATGACACTTTTATCAATGCTAATTCAAAGCCACGGAGTAAAAGGGTAGTATTAACCAATTGTTCTAATTAGTATCAACAGCTGAAACTGATACTGCAATCGATCCAGCTCTAACATTTATTTGTTCACATTTAAGCCCGTGCTGTCCATTGACATGTAAGCTATGGTGGCTTTTGTAATGGTTATTAGCACGCAAGACTACATCGTGATTTAATACAATGAGATAACGATGACATACCACAATACGATACACCGTAATCAACTGCAACAAATATACTGACTCACACGAAACATACATCAATGAATTAGAATTAGAATTTTCGTTTTGATGATGAGAATTAACTTACAAAAATCGTTGGACGCAAAATTTAATCCGATCGCCTTACACAGAGAAAGAGCGGGCTAATATATTACGTCGTCGTTGAACTTGCAATACCAATAAACCTACTGGCATGGGTCTCCAACATTATTAACGCTTAAACACAGATCGACAATGATCTTATTTTTCAATATTTTCCTTATCATTGGTCAAGCCTCGCAGTCGTGTGTGGTTGTGCCGTCCACCAGAACAATTCACGTTAGGTTCATTTTCTTTGGGCATGAAGAAGACTTAGCTTTAAACTGATTGTAATGTAGAAAAGTATATTTCTTTGTAGTTACGCACTCAAACAGTACAGTAAATTTAACATTCATTTTCCTTTACACGCATACATCATCATCATCATCATCATCATCATCATCATCATCATCATCATTATCATCATCATCATCATCATCATCATCATCATAAAGAAATGATACAAAGGAAGGGCATTGTCAGATACGCGGTATTGCAAGTTCAGCGACGATGTGCAGCAAAGTCGAAAATGTTCTCGGCTCCTGTGCACAAGGTGCCCAATCAAATCGTGGTGAAGTCGATCTGTATTTAAGCGTCATTAGTGTGGGAGCCCCATGCCAGGAGGTAAATTGGCATGTCAGAGATCGGTTGTACGCCGAATTTCACTCCAGTGTCGCAGAAACCACAGTCAACTGGCTGCGTAGCGCAGCGGTAATGTTCTCCTCTGATCTGGCCAAGGTTCCAGAAGAGAATCCTGGCGCAGTCAGTTAGCATTTGAGGGTGCTTAAGTGTGAGAGACCGTTGAAGATGCCATAGGGGGGAACATTTCTACACCCTGGCGTCTCCAATGGCCACAATGAGCACGTAAAACCAATAACATTATTATCATTATTGATGTGTAACATCTTTCCGCTCGGTTGCTGGATAGTTTTGTGGGAGTGATTTTGAAAATTGGGGACGGAAGTGAATCTGGCGGAAGTGGACCGGTCGGAAGTGAAGACGCACTGCCAGAAAAATGGGACGGAAGTGAATCGGGCGGAAGTGGATCGGACGGAAGTGAAAAGGAAGCTTGTAGTTTAACGTGACCGTTAATCTTGAGATCATGAGCCACGGGACCTCCTTTTTACGTGGAATCCGAACCACAGGACATGGCATTTCACTTCAAAAATCTCACATGCTTTGACCGGGAATCGAACCCGGACCGCCTTGGTGAGAGGCATACAGCTAGACCGCTGAGCCACCACGCCCCTAAGGACGGAAGTGAAGACGGACCGCCAGCTGAATGTACAATTGAAAATGTGTATTGGAAACAAGGCAGTGTGTGCTCTGTAGTGCGAGAATGTTATGGCAATACAGTAGGCAGTGCATTTAGCGGGCACTGGTCTGACGAGCACAGTGGCAAATGTTTCACCGATTTTCATTTGTCATTGAGCAGTTTATGAAGCTTCACGTTCAAGGTTGAATATCACATGGGGTAGGACAAAGACGACAAATCACATTTAAGTAAGCGGCATTAGTGTCAAGCTGTGGGTGAGTAGTCAATTAAAAAATGAATAACAGAATGTTGTTATATGAGTGCAATAAAAGCTGTATTTTCATCATATGTGAGACTAGGTTATTTCATGATTGTAGGAAGCCACGTTTTGATTGTTTACGACGAACTGTATGAGAGCCTTGAGAATAATGAATGTTATAGTTACTGAGGAATGTGCTCACAGTATTTGAGAGTACTGTCGACGTTGTGTGTCACTTTGTTATTGTGAATTATTAATGTAAAGGGAAGGAAGGAAGCTTGTAGTTTTGGGTGTCGGTTAATCTCACGATCATGATCCACGGTATCTCCCTTTTACGTGGAATGCGAACCACAGGACATGGCATTTCAATTCGAAAATCTCACATGTATTGACCGGGAATCAAACCCGGTCTACCTTGGTGAGAGACTAACAGCTTGACCACTGCGCCACAAATGTGACAGTAACATATCGCCAATTCAATCTATACATTCATCATAGTACCAGTATGAAAATGGAGTGTAAATTAACATTTTAAGAATGTCCAAGCTCTGTAGTATACGAGTAGGATAACATGTCAGATGTTACACATCATATGCGACTACTGTAAGGCTCGTATCTTTTTTTTAATTATTATTGTTAATACTATTATTACCGTTATTATTATCACTATTATTATTCATATTACTAATATTATTACCACCATTTCTATTATAATTATTACTATTTATTACCGACAGCGGTAGCTACGCTCGCTAGCAAGCAATGCTAGGCCATGGCGCCAAGCTCTCTGTGAACTCGGTAGACGTGGGTTCAAGCCCCACCGTTGGCCGTCCTTGAAATGGATTTCCATGGATTCCCATTTTCAACTCCAGGCAAATGCTGGGACGGTACCTCCTGACAGGCCACGGCCACTTTCTTCCACATCCTTACCCAGTTTCATTCACCATCATTCATTTCATCTCTCATTAACTCCTCTCATGAGGTTGGTGTCAGGAAGGGCACCCGGCCGTAAAAACATCCACCAGAAAGTCTCTCATCGCATCTCATCCCCGACCCTGTTGGAAAATAGGAATTATATGGGGTAGACATACTATTATTATTATTATTATTATTATTATTATTATACTGAAGCAACAGTAGTTGAAATCTCCGTTAAATCCTCAATATAATTAGGCTATACACGAGTAGATAGAATATTGGTTTAATTATCATGTTAATAAAATCCGTCAAATATTCAAGGGTTTTGCCGTCTCTATTTTACCCATTTGTAGCACGTTGGGCTCATCAGCAGGGATTTCAAACAGTCGGTCTGGATCCTGGTGGGTTACTGAACTTTGCACTACGTCTCATACTTGTATCACACCGTTATCTCGTCCCTTATTGTGTCACCAAACTATGGAACGCATCTGGGCGAAACCTTGCAACTGACATGGCATAAACCTACAAGAACTTCTAGCGTATTTTACCTATGCCATTATGTCTAACATAGACGGGCATTCATTAATTCATTGATTCATCCATCCACTTAATCAATCTGCCCACCTTTTTGCGTGGTGCCTAGCATTCTTGGCTGTCACCGTGTAAGCCCGGGTTCGATTCCCAGCTCCGCCAAGAAATTTAATTCTGGTCTGATGGCTAGAACGGGTTACATTCAGCCCCGTTAGGCAAAACTCAAAAGAGGCAGTTCGATTCCTAGCTCAGCCATCCTGGAAGTGTTCTTCCGTGGTTTCCCCAACTCCTACTACAGTCAACAAATGCTGGGATTGTACTTAACTTACGGCCACAGCCACTTCCTACCCAAATTCTACCTCAATTACAAGTACACACGTTAGCACAGACATCACAGTGTCATCGGTTATCAGACACACTTCACACACACCCACGTACACGGGACTACTTGACCACGATGTCGTGAAGCTCCTAATAATCAACAACTTAATCAACTTCTTGATCGTCAGCTCCGTGTACTTGCGTGAATGTTGAATATGTCTGATACCCTGTGTTCCTGTGGTAATTGGTAGTGTGTATAATTGTAATTTTTAGGGTCTAGGATTTGGGTGTGTTAAAAAAAACTACCATCCGGGTGTTTTCTTGGTGAGAGTGTGAAAACACCGAGGGAAAATCCACACTCAGGATGACCACTCTCTGTGCCAGAATTCGAACCTTCGATCTCCGCACTTCCAGCTCTGCAGTCATGGCGAAAGTCTATGATGCGGGGTTCGGTGAAGGAAGAGTGGTAGTTCGTAAGGTAGCGATGACCATAGGTTACCCGTGAAATATAATGCGTAGATTAAGCTCTCAAGCAATGTTAAGGATTGCGTGGGTACAGGCTCTATGCACTCTTCTGGTAGCAGGTAAAGTAACTGAGCATTGTAGGACACTTGAACACAGGCTACGTGAATAAGCGTAAGAGATGACATTGCATTTGTAAACCTCACACAACATACCAAGGGTTAGTATGTTATCAACTTACTGTTGTTCCTTTATCGTCTGAGAGTTAAATTTAAACGAAAGTGTAATAAAATAATGAGAGTATATAATAAACCACGGGGATATATTGTCACTGCCTTGAGAGAGCTTGGAGATGAATATAACGTTTTAAATTCTTGGAATCAAGGGGGCTGATAGTTCTACATAACCGTTAATCTGGTGATCATGAACCAGGGAGCCAAACGACAGGACGTGGTATTTCACTTTGAAATTCACACATGCATGAATCGAACCCGGTTCACCTCGGTGAGACGCGTAAATTCCTGGAAATATTACGTAATACACATTTTAGGAAGTCCAGGCTAACCTCAACATGTTGTGCACTTTTGATTTCTGTATACAAGTCATCAATATGGCGAGTGAAACGATATCCAACCAAGTAGGTCTTGTAAATGTTGATTAATTTAACATGCGTAATAGAATTATTATGATATAACGCTATTACGGACACTGTGCTACTTGGCTTTGAAGCTGATAAAAAAATCGATTATTTTATATTATCATTATTATTATTGTTATGATTATAATAAAGTATTATTATTATATATTATTATTATCATTATTGTTAATACTAAATGCTATCAAGCTGTCAATTAAATCTTTATATCACTCCAGTGTTTCAATATCCCTCACTTAACTACAAGATCGACCATAACATATGATATAACGAAAACTACATCACAAAATAATTTACTTGTATGGGGACTTTGCAGTATTTTCAACGATGCAGTTCGTGTAAACTGGGAACTACATTTTAGTCTCTCAATCAGACCGTAAGGGTTCATTATAAACCAGTCGATGAATAGCTATTATTATTCCTATAAAATAATGGATTATCCGGGATTTCCTGAGAGACATGTTTTAAGTCTTAAATACGCAAATGAATGCGCAGTATGGGCTGCCATCTCCTCGCTGTGGCGTAGTCGAGAATACATCACGCTGCTTCGACGAATTACTAAACCTTTCCGTTTACAATATTTTCTACTGTTTGAAAGGTGAAAGAAGATATTCGATTGTAGTCTCTGAAGCTTCTTTGTGCAAGTTCAATTTCACATACCCTATCATAAAAAAGGTAACTTTGTGTTTTGGGAGCTTGTCAACCAAGTAACTGCCAAATGAACCATATGGTAATAAAAATGTAATCAACGCTAATTGCAAATATTTAGCTCTGTTTGGGAGTTCAACGTACGTACCGAGACACTTGATACTGATTGGTGTGATTTACTAAGCCACTGATTAAAACTAATGTATTCACTAGCTGGATTGCATTGAATTAACGTGTATGTGATGCATACTGTAAATGCCAAGTAATTACAAAAGTAGCGATATCTTACGTCGAATGTTTGCTATACTGTTCAATGATTAGCTTTCGGAAGCATGCTACAGATGTACTAATACATGGGTTGGTTTTTAGTTTTGGCACCAACGCTTCAGTCCCATGTTGCAACAATGTTGGGCACTGCCACTTTTACCGACGGTTGCTGCCCTGCATCCCCTCCCTCAGAGCACATGACCTCGCCCGTCCTCACCACCGCTCGTGCGCAGTCGCGCCTGTTAGATGAGTAGTGTGAGACCAGCGCTCGCGAAAGACAGTGGCAATGTTTTCCAAGCAGGAGCAGAGAACGTGGATAAAAATTCAGTGTGCTAGGGGTCACAGTGCTAAACAGTGTCACCGAGGATTGCAGGAAGCGTGCGGTGCAGCTGCGTTACCGTTCAGAACGGTAACAAGATGGGTTACAGCCTTTCGAGATGGGCGCGAACGTGGGGAGCACATGCCTCGATCTGGTCACCCACAATTAAGTGATGACAATGTACAGATGGTGTCCGCGTTAGTAGAGGTGGATCGGAACGTAACGATTCGTCAATTAGAACAAGATACCGGACTGGCGCATTCAACTGTCCTCCACATCCTGAGGACTTACTGAAAATGAGGAAGATTGCGTCCAAATGGGTCCGCATGACTAACCGACATGCACAAATGGCTGCGATATGACGTTTGTCGTATGCACTTGCAGCGTTATGAGCGCGAAGGAGAGGCCTTCTTACGGCGTATCATAACCATTGACGTGACGTTGGCCAGATCTTATGAGCCACAGTTAAAACGCCAATCGAACGAGTGGCAGCACCACGGATCACCACGGAAACAAACAGTTCGACCAACCCCCACCAATGTGAAGGTAATGTTGATTCTTGCCTATGATTGGGATGGTGTGATCATTCACCATACTGTTCCCCGAGGGCAAACCGTTAATGCGGCGTACTATTGTTCGTTTCTGCAAGACTATCTCCGAGGAGCTCTGAGACGGAAACGGTGCCACCACATGGTTACACCACCCATCGTTCTGCATGACAATGCTAGGGCACACACAGCAGGTGTTGTATCGGCATTGTTGGATCGCTGGGGCTGGGAGGTCCTCTATCACCCCCCATATTCTCCAGACATCAGTCCCTGCGACTATGATCTCATCCCGAAGATGAAGATGACAATGCGCGGGGAGCGCTTTCGTACCATTGAAGACGTTAAGCAGGCTGCCGAGCGCTCTCTTCGTACCATCAATAGATTGGGCAATGCCAACGGGATCCAACGACTTCCGCATCGCTGGGAACACGTTGTACGCAACGGTGGGGACTACATAGAGGGCCTGTGAAACTTGGAACCATCTACGTGAGTTGTTAATCCAGTTATAACTAAGGTGCCAAAACTAAAAAACCAACCCATGTATGTACCACTAAAACGAGTAATCTTCTACGAACATGCTTCAAATTTGATGTTGATCCCTAGACTGCTAGAGAGCTACTAATGCCCCTATTTCACTAGACGCCCCATAAAATTGCTATATGGAACCTAATGCACTGTGTGTTGAGAAATTTCCATCAAGGTGCTTTCTACAAAAACTAAGTTACGCATCGATTCTGAGAATTAACTCGGAGATTCCCGGTTACATTTTAGATTGATTTCAGCAATGCGCATTTGTTAATATTAAGTTCTAATCCACAGAGTAAGTTTTAATAATAAGGCCTCACTGGCAAGAATTAGATTATTTTTATATACATAGAGTTGAGCCTCTAAGGACTGCGTGGTAACAACCAACTTCACTTTAGTGTCTAGGTCTTGTTCTTGTTCGAGCTTTGACTTCCTGCCAGTATCTTCTGGCCCCAGCTACAAGTGCCTGTTTATGTTCTTCGGACAAAGGTCCTCTCCGTCTTCCGGAAGTTGATACCATTTTAATACCTTGGTAGTTGTTCACCAATTTTCTAAACGTGTTCCTGTCAGGATTTTTTAGGTCTAGAATACCAATTTGTCTGAGATATTTTTCGCATTCCTCGAACCATCTCGGCCTTGTTGCCTTAGACTTAATGAAACTCCATATTCATTTCTTTAATCAATCATCAGTCATCCTCAAAAGGTGACCGTAAAATAGTATCAGTCTCTTCTTAATTTATGCTGTGATAGGGTAATTTTTGCTGTATAAGTCCTCATTTGCTCCCCTTCACCACTGTCCGTCAACCCATCTATCACCTAGGAATTTTCTTAATATCCTGCGCTCTCCTTTTCCAGTTGGTCAGCTTGACCTTTACTATTCATGGTCAAAGATTCAGATGCGTATAGTCCCTCAGGTTTTACAACTGTGGTATAGTGTCGGAACTTGGCCCCTATACTCATAGACATTTTCTTATATATATTCTTTGTCATTTGGTATGCCTGATCTAACTTCCTCATCCTGACAGTAATTGCTTCCTCTTCTAATGCATTCTGCTGGATGACTTCACCGAGATATCTAAAATTTGTGACTCGACCTGTTTTTTTTGCAAGATTAATAATCATCCATTCAGGTCCATCGCAGATGTTTGTCATACATTTTGTCGTCTGAATAGAAATTTGGAGTCCTACCTTTTCAGCAATTTCTGACAACCTATTGATCTTCTTGACTGCTGAATACATGCCGTTAACGAATATGTCCAGGTCATCCGCAAAGGCCAGACAGTCTAGCATGATATCCAATTTGCCACTATGCCAGACAAAATGTATGATTGCATTCAACGTGTGGTCCACCAGCACCATAATTATTATTTATTTTAATGATACCCAACCAACATCATATTTTTCCTTAGGGTCTGTACTGCTCTGCATACTGCCTGTGTGTGTTAGCAATGCAAATTGAGCCATGTAACTATCACAGGGAAAATGACCATGCACAATTTCCTGCCCAATCCATTGGACCAATGTACAGACATATGATTGAATGTTTCCATGAAATAACACATGCACCCATAATAGGATCGAATTAATAGACTATGCACGTGATCCGTAATAATAGGAAGTTACAGGCCGGACGTTTGTTTTAGACGAGTGAAAAATATTAATGGAAGCCTGGATGAGAGTTACTACAGTACCTGTGTTGTTATCAGCTGCCCCAAGCGGTCCGATGATTGGCAAAGCAGTTTCACACTACTGCTGAAGTACAGTCATTGGCAAATATAATGACGTTCTGTTCGTAACTACGTAACGTGTACTTCCGCGTCACACAATACTTCGACGTGGACTGTACAGTCTGTTCAAGTCTGGAATTCCATTACATCAGATCGGTGGTGACAAGTGTGAAGCGATAGGGTGAGAGAGTGAGTGTGTGTAGGCTCACCCGCAGGCTTCAAGGTTAAGGGCAATCGTCTAAAACAAACGTCCGGCCTGTAAGTGAATGTCCTAAACCATGACTGAAAACTCTGGTAAAGATATTAACTTTCAGTGTTCAAAGAACGTACTTTAGTACCACACTTCTAGCGAATCTGATGTGTGTTTTCTCGTGGCTGGGTCAGAAAATATCTGGACGCCTGTGAAATCTAAGTATTAGTAGTGAAGATACTCCAAAATCACCTCACGCAATTTTCCAACGGTAGATCCTACACTATTGTAATCGGGACACAATGTTTGACCACACCTAACAGGTCACATTACAGCACTTATTTATTCGCTCACGATGTATTCCATAGACGAGTACTTTGATATGCCAATAATTTAGGCTATGAAGAAGAAATGCAGAACGAATTCCAGTCTCAATGCCGGTATCATAAAGGGTTTCAAGACAGAAGACTTCCGACACCAATGCTTTCCAAATCCTTCAACGACGATTTCTGTGAAATAAGTCATTTGAAAGTGTTAGAGATGTTGTACTACTATAATATATGTTCAAAGTGAAGAGGCCATTTTGGACGTTATCCAGAATAACCATCATATTAGTACACGGAGACTTGTACAGCAGACCATCAGGATCCGGTCGTTGATGACGGTAATATGCCATAGCAATAGATGCACCCGCACCATCTGCAATTACACTAGCACGTAGTGTTACCAATCTTGCAGCCTATTTGTCACGAGTGCTTCTTTCAGATGAATCACTACTTGACAATAATGGCACCGTGATTCGGCACAATATACGCCAAAGGAGCGCGGAAAATCCCCACTGGGTGAGAATGGGCGCATTTCAAATGCAGTGGGATATACGTATTTGGTATGGTGTGAGCTACTACTTGCTTTACAACGTGCCTAATCAGGCCGTAATACATCAATGGCCACCTGTCTGGAGCACGCTGCCGTCATTTTCTTAATAAATTAGTTCCCACATTTTCTGGAGAATGTGCCACTGCGCGACCCATTACGAATTCGGTTTCAGAAAGACAGGGCTCATTCCATGGACCAGTAGTCACCTGGAACCATCTTCATGCGTCATACAAATGGATAAGAAGGGGACGACTCATTCTTTGGTCCACCAGGTTACCCGATCATACGACACCTGACTCCTTCCTGTGGGAGCCATCTATAACAAATAATGTCTGCACGGGAGCCTGAAGATCATGGTCATCTTCTTCAACTGATCACTGAGTCATACCGAGTGGCTATATCTTACGTGCTGCTATGAGTTTTACAATGTCGTAAACATCTCTACTTAGTATAAAACAAAGTCCCCGATTCTTGGAGGTTACGGGTAAACTCGAGAACCACTAGATGGATTTTCATGCGATTTTCACCATTCTGTAAAGGATATCTCGAGGATGATTTCTGTAGAAAATAATTTATTTATGATCAAAGGAAGCCGAGCAGAAACGATTTCAGTGGAAAAGTAGAAAATAAACCTGGCGTCCGAGCGCTTTGTAAGCTTACGCTGGGCAAACCTTTAAAAATATCTAAATACTATGAGTGTAAGAATTGTTTAGCATGAAAAATTCTATAAAAACGTCCGCGAGAGCATATGTCTATGTTCAATACATCGTCCACTATAAGTATTTTTACGTTTTAATTTCTTCCAACAATGTCCATTCAACTACTGAGGCGACAGTTTATGAGCTAGCTAAGGGCGAGTATACCACCCAAGTTACAGCCTAGCTAGCGGGCGAACCTATTGCCCCAGAGAGAGCCAGCAGCAAACCGTTGAGTCGTGTTTAGTTAAGACTTCTGAGAAGGGTGGTTGTGTTTGGAGTTTCCCTGGAAGTGCAAATCGGATTTTCTTAATTTCGCCTGTGAAACACAGTCAAGTTAAGATTGGACGGAAGAGGGATTTGAGTTTCATTCACCTCGCCATTCCCTGGAAGTGCATCTCTCATTTCGCCTGTGAACTTTTCGTTCCGCAAAATTCACAGTCAATTTAAGATTGGACGGAAGGGGCATTATATTATATTAAATTATACTGATTGGCGTTTAATCTCTACTTAGTATAAAACTAAGTCCCCGATTCTTGGATGTCATGGGTAATCTCGAGAACCACAGGATGGATTTTGATGTGGTTTTCACCATTCTGTAAAGGGTATCTCCAGGAAGGTTTTTGTAGAAAATAACTTATTTATGATCAAGGGAAGCCAATCAGTAACGATTTCAGTGAAAAAGTCGAAAGTAAAACCTGGCGTCAGTGCGCTTTCTAAGCTTACGCTGGGCAAACCGTTAAAAAATATCAATATACTATGAGTGTAAGAATTGTTGAGCAGGAAAAGTTCAACAAAAATGCCACGAGGGCATATCTCTATCTTCAATACAACGCCTACTATAAGTGTTTTTAGATAGGACGGAAGGGGGATTTGTGTTCCATGCACCTCGCCATTCTTAAATTGCGTCTGACAAGAATTCGTTGCTCATGTATCTCCATGATGATATAATTAATAGTCCAGTCAGTGATTTTAACCCATCATGCTGAGACGTAAAACGGATATAGGCCGTAGTTCATTGACATCGAACATAAAGGCGCTTGTCACGTAATGCATTCATAACTGTTCCCGGGCGAAGCCTGGGCGGGTTACTAGTAAATAAATAAGTAAGAAAAAAGAAAGAAGAAATGAATGAATGATAGAAAGGTATGATTACATAAATACACGAAGAAAGAAATAAAGAACTAAGGAAATGAACATATAAAGAAATAAAAGAATACAAAAATACATAAATAGAGAAACAAAGAATTAAGTAAATATGTAATAAATAAATAAATAAATAACTATATAAATAAAGATTTAAATCAATCCTGGGAAATAGTTTGTATTTGGCAACGTCACATCCACTGTAAACGGCATAAAGCAAAAACAAAAACTACTGGACTGGGAGCTGAACCAGTTCCTAGCGGCTTTCCTCCCCAAGAACACAGATATGTGATTTATCCATTTTAGGTACGGAGTGCCATAGTAAAAGACTGGCTCGTATGGGGGCTGTTCGTTGCCCTAACAGACACTTCTTGTCCGATCGTTAGTGCTATCCGCAACTGTGATTGATCCAATCATTGATCATAGTTCACGTGGGTGAAAGAACATTGGCTCTTTTGATTTCATCTACATTCTTAAACATGAACTCAACGGTAGGGTTGTACTAAGACAACATGGGTCCAGATTCAAAGGTATTTAGTTTGGTTGTGGTATACGAGTTGGTTGGGTTGCGCATCTCCAAAACATAAGAGACTTGTGGACCAACCCATTACACAGCTGGTAACGGAATTCACTACTACCTTCTTCCATTATCTTTAGCCTATTTTGATTTAATAAAAAAAAAGTTTATGAGATCACCTTTTGTCCGTGTGTTTGTGTGGGTGTGGGTATGTGTACGTGTGTTCCCCTCCAATTACTTTTAAATGGCTGGAGCGATTTCAATGAAACTCGGTAAGGTTATTGCACCACTTTGGCCGACCTCGACCGTTCCCTTCAAATTTTATTACGTCTCACCAATCCAACATGGCGGCTGTGCGATATATTTCTTCAGCGATCATTATCTCCGAAAATATTACAGTTATCACCCTGAAATTTTGTACGGTGATAAAGGGCACTACCAAAAATTCACCTATGAGACTTTTGAGAAACTGTGTAACTACAAAACCAACATGGCGGCCAAGCTATATTGAGACTTTTAAATAGACTTTTCTCGCGATTTAATCATCCAAACGCAATGCAACTTGGTACAGCAAATGTGTATACACATTGTAATGCACTGGCATCTAATTTCGATTAATTGTTTACATAATCTCAAGATGGTGGCTGTGCAAAATATTTCCCCGGCATTCCATATCTCCGAAACTATTACTGATATCACCATGAATTTTTTTAAGGTGATTAAGGGCACTACTAAAAGGTTATCTGTGTAACGTGCAAAGAACTGTAAAGTACAAAACGAACATGGTGGCCAAGCGAATTTGGAATATTTTAATAGATTTTTCTCACTATTTAACCATCTGAGCGCAGTGAAATATGGTACAGTAAATGTTTATACAAATTGTAATGCACTGACATTCAATTTAGTTCAATTGTTTACATCACCTCAATATGGCGGCTGTGCGAAATTTTAAAATTACATTTTTATTTCTTGTGTCGTAATCTTACGATCGAAGTGAAAGTTTGAATAATGAACCTACGCATTATTGTTCCTTTAATGGTACATAACTCTACGGCTTATACATGTAACAATCCAACATGGCGACCATCCGAAATATTGAGACGGTTCTCAATATCTACGAATGTTTTACAGCAATCAAACTGAAATTCCTTATGTTCATAGAGGCTGTAAACATAGGTTCACCTATAGGACTTTCAATAACCTGGTGAGCTCAAATCCAACATGGTGGCGACGCAAAATATAAATATTTAAATGGACGTTTCCCGCGATTTAACCATCCGAGTGCAGTGATACTTGGTACGGTAAATGCTTACACAAGTTTTAATCCACTGGCATCTAATTAATTTCAATTATTTTCATAACCACAAGATTGCAGCAATGCGAAATTTTAAAATCTCGTTTTTACTTATTGTGTCCTAATCATTCGATTGAAGTTCGAATGCTATACGTACAAAATAATCTTCATGTAATAATACATAACCCTAAGACCTAGATATATAAAAATCCAACATGGCGACCATCCGAAATATTAGACGGTTCTCAATATCTACGAATCTATTACAGCAGACAAACTGAAATATTGTATATTGATAGAGGCAATTAACATAAGTAGGATAATTGAAAACAGGCTTTAGTTTTTCACGGAACTACTTGTCTTGAATCGCTTACCCTACAAGCTTGGTTTCACCCATGAACTCTGCGAGGGATCATTCCCTTACCGTCGCAAGGATGGTGTCTTGGAGCAGAACGCACTTTGTATTCAGATACAACTGGGGATGGTGACAGGTAGATTGCCCAGGCTACTGCTAACATAGGTCTTAATATGGAAGGATCAAGGAAGGGATTTTGGAAGGAAGCGATGCATCTGTAGAAAGAAACCATTCCTGCATATGCCTGGTGGTAAAAATGGGAAACCACGAAAACCATTTCCAGGACGGCTGAGGTTGGATCTAACTCATGCTCTCCGGATGCCAGCGAGGCACGAGATAGCGCGTTAGCGCTCTCGGCTATCACTCTTTTCATTAAAAAATACCTTATTATACCATCACAGTCTGATAGTACAATGGGTAGTGATTGGACCTTCACGCATAGAGAGCGCTTTGTTTGACATCCGTAAAGCACGAATTCAATTTGGGGTAGCAGTCCCTGTCGCTGCGGCACATTCAACCATTCTCCGTGAGTCTGGTTATTCACATAGGCCGGTGTTTAGCCGGTGGTTGATGGTGGTGAAAATGTCCCCCTAACATATCCCAAACGTATTAAGTAGAGGGTGGGGATATCAGTCCACAAGAGGAAAAGGAAATAATTTCAATTCATAACATTCGCCGTGGTTTCAAAGAAATTTGTTCTTAACCCAACTCGATATCCTTGCTTGTTTGTCAGATTGCCATTCCCAAGAAGTCAAAATGAACAGGGGTGATCACTTAATGTAACGTTGTAGAATAAAAACAATGCCACAAGCTCTCGTCTTGGTTTCACTACTTCCCGTGCTCCTAAATTCATAGTACCATGACGTTAAAGCTACAAGACACGAGATTCTTCTCTAACGAGTGTTAAAACACTATATACAATTTACATTTTAACGCAGAATCTCTATAACTTAGCGTGAATTGAATTTACTTAATGTGCCAACCTAAATAATCATACATCCTACATTTTCCTTAATGACTACCAGTGAAATGTCAGGATTATAATTGAAAGTTCTGAAAATCTTCCATAGTTTGTGGTTGTGTAAAGACGAGTGATTTCATAAAGGTCAGTAATAGACTAGCAAATACGATTAGAACAAAACTCGATTCAATAACGAGAGCTGAATTATTTTACATCATTGTTGAGGCAAGTATCGGAAATCGGATCAAAATCTGTCAAGGCTCTCACAAGCAAACATAGACGAAGTGCCTATCTAGAAATGGTACTGTATTCGAATTTGCGATACATAATATTTAATATTTGCCTGTTACAAAACGCAGCCCAAGATAAATTTTATCGAGGCTGGAATCATGCACAAGCGTGAAGACTAGGGTCGTGCCAGTCAACGAAACCGGCCAATCAGAATATTCACTGTGGAAATGCAAGCTTAGAGGCGGCGTAAACTAGTTTCCCTTTGCTGCTAGGTAGCCGACACTTGACTCATGGCAGGGGCTGTCTAAGAAACCCACACAGCAAGACTCTTGGCTGCGACTTAAGTCTTACGCGTGTCGATAAAAATCACGTGACTTACGAGAGCCAATGAGAAAATTACATTCAGCGCAATTAGCAAGCTTCTCATGACTTATTGCGAGGCTAATTGGAAGTACTTTTACCTGCCAAGAAGACGTCTAATATTATTAAAAAATTTCAAATTTCAAAAATTCAAATAAGAAGACAGAAGTCTCATTGAAGAGTAATGAGGACAAAATTGTAATACCCGCCAACACGTTGCGCGAGATTTTTCATAATGATGCTAACTTTGAGCGGTAGTAGGGGATTAGGAGGCAAACTCGAGGATTCCCTTCATGGAAATTTCATAGAGAACGGACGTTTTTTTTATCACGGTGCGGTAGTGCACGATTATAACAGTAATAAGTATAATTACGCAGTGCAGGACACAATACATTTATGTAATCCGGGGTTTCGAAAAAGAACTAATGAAGAAAGTAATTATTGTGTATTTGAACAATTGCAAAAATTGGGAAAATTTCAATTTTGAAGCACGAATTTAATTTGGGGTAGCAGTCCCTGTCGCTGCGGCACATTCAACCATTCTCCATGAGACTGGTTATTCACATAGGCCAGTGTGCACATAAGCTTATAAGTGAAAGTGAGTGTTAAGAAAGATATTGCTAAGGAAGAAATTGTAAAGACATTAATCTAGAAATTATTGAACGAAGTATATTCGTCAAGAAAACATTATTTCTTACGAACAAAATTAATTCATCACCATTAATATTCTACATAACTTCGAAATATTGTAAGTACAACGAGCGACGTATGAACTGGAGACTTCAAAGTGCTATAAACATTATTCTACGAATATTATTACCACCATGGATGAACAAATGAAATTGAGAGGGATGATCTTGAATAACTTGGAAGAAGTTGTGATGAATTGCTAAGTATGTCAATGGGAACATAACCTATAGAGACAATGACAATTTCTGGAGTGGCGTAACGAACTGTTATCGAGAGGACAACACCCAAGAGATCGTCAAAACTATAATTTTTCATGACTATAAAAATGGATACAATAACTTCACATATGAATTCTACGCGGATTTTAAGAAGAACAGAAGATCGAAGGAAGGCCAGAACTAGCGCGGACTGAGTTAAATTCGAGTACGAGAAAACGAGGGCGGATCCAGTTCAATTCCAGTACAGACGTTGTTGGAGGAGGAGACGTCAACTGATTGTAAGGAGTGTACCCACGATGATGTCTGGCGTGCTTGTCCGAACTAGAGAGATGATTTCTACTTGGAGGCGTACGAGGAAGGTGCATAAACACAGCTACTCGATGGAAACCTTGTTGATGAGATCCAACGCTGGAATTGCCACTTCTAGACAACTTTACGCATCGTAAGGTAGAATCAAGAATTCATATACTATCCCATTTTTTTGTAGTTTTAAAATGTATGAAAATATCTGACCAATATTCAATGTTTGTCATTTTGGACATTTTTCTACGTAATTTTAGATTTTATAAGTAGCATATTTGCTTATTTTCGATTTGGATTTCAAATGTTAGATTTCGACAGGATTAGTTATTTTCGGTGTGGAGGTAGGAGAATATAGGTTCGATGTTTTGATTAGAGTATTCCTATTTGCATTTTGATTTATATAACTTGTTGTGGAGATTTTATCACGTCACGTTTTGATTTTCGTTATTTTAACAATTCGATTTTCGAAATTTTTCTAGTATTGTATTTTATTAAATTTGGAACGATAGCTATATGATCATTATGTCAGATCAAAGTTATATTATATCAAGGACGACTTATTGTCAGATCAGATGACGACCATTTCTCAAAGGATATGTGAATAATGTAAGAGGTTGTGAGGAAGGAAATTATGTAAATATTGAAATGTTATTAACAATATACTGTAGACTCCAATCTCTCCGAGAAGGCAGCTTTCGAGTCACGATTCAGGAAAATGGAAATGGCATATAATCTAACAAAAAACATTTATAACAAGAAATCCATATCTATAAATGCCAAGTTAAGACACTACCAATCAATCATTCGTCGAGAGGCCTGTTATGCTACAGAGATGATTTCTACTTGCAATTCATCGCAAGGGACTAATAGAGAAACTGGAAGTGAAAGAAAGAAAAATTTTAAGAAAAAACTTGGGCCCAGTAAAAGAAAATGGGGAATTTAGGAGACGGCACAACCACGAACTTTACACCCATGTGGAAAAATTAACTGACACCATGAGGAAACGGAGAATTACCTTTTACGGTCATATAACAAGAATTAACCCAGCGTGATAGACAAATAGAATTTTCAACTACTTCCTCAAAAAGAAAACCAAGGGAGCTTGGTTCATTGAGGTGGTCAGTGATTTGAAAAAAGTGGGAATCACAAGCAAATATATCTGGAAACGTGCCCCCCTTAAGCGAAAACTAACAGCACACCGAAGTTTTCAAGAAAAGCCTAAGCTTCTAACATGTAGGTTGTGGACTCAGAAAAGGAAACAACAGCATCGAGAACTAATGCGAAAGTACTGGGAGGATGTTAAAGCTCGAAGCAGCAAGAAGCAGTTGAAATGACTTGATCCTTTGAATGCCGAATCGGAAGAAGAGGAAGAAGAAGAATATGCTGTAGAAGGAAGGTTATAAACGTCATTTAATGTAGCAAAAGAAGTATCGACGAATAGTCCTGCTTATGAGAAGCATGTCTTGTTGACATTTAAGAATGTTGTGAAACAACAGTAATAAACGATGAATTAGAGCTAGTGAAGTTATTAAGATTATTATATTACCAGCAATTTATTACCATGATGAATAGAGAACCAGTAATTTACAGTGACATTATTGTGAATTTATTTGCAACCAGTTAGGAACTCAGTTTGAAGTTTGTTATGTCAGAGGTTAATTAAGTTGAGAGAGTTGATCACATTGTTGGTAATGTTGATATCGGAAGCTACAACGATATACTGTTTTGTGAGAGGTTGATGAAGTATTCCTAGGATATAGAGGAGAGCTGATCGCAATGATAGCTGAGGTTGCATATAATTTTGTGACCAATTAACTAATTTGTTCTATTTGACATTATAGGTTTTTATTTTGAGATAAGTTATCGTATGGACCTCAAACAACAACAAAAGTAATCTAGATTAAATCGTATTCATACACAAATTTGTCTCCTTTGGTACGCTTCATGGATTTTTTGACATAAAGCAATAATGTTCAGTTCATGGATTTCTTCCCTCATCACTTCCTTCTGAATCATCATTGCACTAATGATTGTCTTGTTGCTATGCTTTCCACACGTGTATCTCTTGCAAGAAGCACAGATCATTGTTGTTTTGTTCACCTTGTTGTAATTCTGTCCTAAGGAGTGACACTCTTTATTGCATAAGTAGCAACGTCCCCTTCCACCGCAAGCTTCCTTGGCTGTGCCCTTCTGCTCTATTTTACACACCAGTACACACACCATGGCCAAAACTGTTGACTTGTGGAGCCCTACGGAACTTTTAGCACGTTCTTGAATACAAGGTCTTATTAGTTGAGTGGCCAGTTCTCGTAAGGAGAGTTTTCGCTAATTGTTTTTTTCTTGTTCCAGTCCAGAAAATTTAGTAAAAATAATGTATAACCATTCAAAGCTGCAATATCTACAAAAGTGTAAAAAATAAACTGTGGTCATCTCCGAGATCCACTTTTTTGTAGAATATTTTCGTACCATCCGGTCTACTGTATCTACTCCACCTTTTGTTTCGTTGTAATACACATGTATCACAGTTTTCTTTTTCGGATCAGATGGGGAACTAATAGTCAGCACGTTGGGTAGACAGCAGTAGAAGGTTCTTCTTTGGCTTCTGACGAGTAACGTATGACACTAATGTCATAGGATCATTGCTAGTACTAGAATCAGAGAAGGCAAATTTGCTAGAATACAGCTGTCTTCCTGCAGGTTTTTCAACTCCTCCGGTATGTGCTTCCTGTTCTGTTGAATAGTCTCTACTAACGAAAGTTTATTGTTGTTCCAAACGTCCTCTGCTAGATCGACTGAAGTATAATATCGATCTGTAGTTACATTACGACCAGAATTATTTATCGGTTGAATGAGATGTTTGACGACATCAGTAGCTGTGTTCGAAGGCTGAGTTCCATGTTTGTTCTTACCTGCATATGGTTCCATGCTAAGAATGTATCTGGTTTTACAATGTGTAAGCATACGAATCAAAATACCGTACATCCCTGGCTTCTCTTTGAGAAAAACATTTAACGGACACCTTCCGCGAAATAAAGACAACATTTCGTCCACAACTGTGTGCATACTTGCAGAAAATATCTAGGCAATGATTCATTCATTAGATTGAAAACCTCTCGAATCGCTGCAAATGTATCTTCATCCCTGTGCCACTGTCGAATATCTTTGACATGAAACCTAATTATCCTCATAATTTGCTAGAATCTGGCTCTGCTCATAGTAGCAATGTAAATGAATCTTCCCGAAATATTTGAACACAGGTCTGGAATACATGTGCGATTGGCATGCATTATTCCCATGTAAATAAGTAACCCTAAATATCCCATGAGTTCTGTTTCGTTCACTTCAGGAATATTCACTCTCACTGCCTCATCATTTGTATATCTGATGATAGTCTGCAAGATTTCTGGAACAAAGAATTTTACTAACGATTCACGTATGGAAGATATCATCCCTTCATTGCGTAAACCTTCACGTTCTCTCACAATATTCTGCGCTGAACGTTTAGTAATACGTGGCGGATTTGAGTTATATACTCTACCAGTTTTAGTGACGTACCTGGTACCTTTGTCCATTAGTACACCTTCAGGCACGTTGCACGTACCGTCGTCTTCATTATCGGATTCACTTTCACCACTAGGACTTCCTATTTCTACGTCTACATCATCACTCTGAGCACACTCGTTTTCTGTTTCACTTATGCCTTTTTCACTAATATCGTATTCTGAATCAGAATCCGTTACTGATGATGTTACCGCCCCTAAACTTTCATCATCAGTCTGACAACGTCGAGACATACTAATACACGTCACCAAGTTTTCAGATGTAATTAAGCTAACCTCTTGTAACTAACACACCCACACACACATACAAGCCATAAAAAGACACCAACAATGCACTCTGTAAACTGGACTACTCCTTCACAGGTGCCAAAATGAGTTGTAAAGTAACCAACAGGCAGTGCAGTCTATGAACAGAATTGGAAACGTTGACTAGTGTTCTGAATGAATGTACTACCACCGGGGGAGAGGGGGGGGGGGGGCGGGGGTTCTATGCCCAGCAACAAAAGCTGCTATTAGCTTTTACAGATGGTAAAAGATGATGATGATGATAATTGTTGTTTTAAGGGGCCTAACATCTAGGTTACAGATGGTAAAAAGTTAATAAAGCAATTGAATGGTACATTGACAGAGTCCATTATGGACAATTACTTCTCTTTCAGGATGCATAAGAAACACATATTACACTGAAAGTTTAAAAAATCGAAATGGTGAGCATAAAATAGGTAACACTGGCAATTATTAGCCTACTTTTCACATTTTGCAAAAATGAGGAAAAAGTAGGATTATGAGATCGGGCAAATGTGTGTCTGTCTGTCTGTCCTTCTGTCTGTCTGTCTGTCTGTCTGTCCTTCTGTCTGTCTGTCTGTCTGTGTGTGTGTCCCCGCCTATCAACTCCTAAACGGCTGCAGCAATCGAAACCAAATTTGGTAGGAGTAAAGATCTATACCTGAATATCTCACGGCCGTATTTGAAAATGATGTCAGTGCTACCAACTGCTGCATAATCGCAATTGAAATTTGAGCTACATGTTGGATATGTTGAAAGATATGAATGGGAGCTATTTCAAAATTGACACACGTATAGATAATAATATTGCAGTTTAATTTCCAGGAGTCCATACATGGCAGTGTTGCCAAAATGATTATAAGCCTGCTGATAGGTCCAAATTTTAAAAGCCTATAACTTCTACACTATCAATTGGATTTCAACCAAATTTCGTATGTGCTATGTGTGCATAAACAGATATGACTGATCGTATTCTTAAGAGCCACCAGGGCTGCCAACTGTTAATAAATGCTCTGATTTTTTAAATCCAAATACCCATATATCAGAAAGTATGCAAGCCGACAGCTTGAAACTATGCACACGTATACTACCTGGCATTCTATATTAATTTGGAGTAACTTATATACGTCAGTGCTACCAACATGATTCTAAGCCTGCTGAGAGTTCCAACTTTAAATACATGTAACTTATATACTATCATTTGGATTTCAACGAAATTTCGTGTGTGCTATGTGTACCATAACAGATATGACTATGCCTATTTTTAAGAGTAACCAGGGCTGCCAACTGTTAATAAATACTGTCTCTATTTTTGTTACCCTAATATCGATATATCAGAAAGTATGCAAGCCAATAGCTCTAAACTTTGCACACGTATAGTTCCTGGCATTCTAGATTAATTTCGAGTAACTAATATAGGCCTACGCCAGTGCTGCCAACATGACGCTAAGCCCGCTGATAGGTCCAATTTTAAAATGCATGTAACTTCTATACTAACTAATGGATTTCATTCAAAATTGACACAACAATAGATCATATTATTTCAGATTATTTCTGACCAATACATGTATGTCATTGTTGCCAACATGATTTTACGTGCGCTGTTAGATTCAATGTTTAACTGCATGTAACGTCCATACTATCCATTGGACTTAAACAAAATTTTGTATTCTGTACCTTAAGAGATGGAACTAAGAATATATTCAGTCACCAGGGCTGTCAACTGTAGTTCTTTATTAGGCTTCATTATGCCAGGTATACAGTATTTCGCAATAATTAGAAATTTCGATATTACCAACTCAATTTCGTCATTATTCTAGATATATCCATATAGGTTAATCAGTGGCATGAATCTTAAATTTTAAGAAAAGTACGCTCTTTAGTTCGTCACGGAACTTCTTGTTTTTATTTGAGTTTAAGTATTATTATTACTATCATTATTTGTATTGTATGGAACAGACCAGAGTGAAGTTATTGACTATATTTCTACTTTGCTGTATGGATTAAAGATTCTTGAATTGATTAGTATTACCAATCTTAAAACCAAGTCTCGTGGAGATCGAATAGTGGAGGAAGTATTAAAGCATTTGAAGAGAGTTCCTTGTAAATTGAACTCATGCATTATTAAGCATTGTATACAAATATATTGTATCGGCAGATATAGAGGATTTGTGTGTAAGAAATGTAAATATTTAATAATCGATCGACGTAATTAAGAATATTTTATATAAATATTAAAATAGATCAGAAGTAGTGTAGGAAACAGGAGTTTGAGATTGTTTAGAGTAATGACAGTATTTGTAATAGTGGAGGCCTACGCTACGAGTAAATTTTCATTTCTATTTAGGTAACGTAAATATGTTATTTTTATTGTTAACTCCTGTAACCTAGGGCACATCAGTTTGTTGCCAATTTGCGTTTGTTTTTATTTCATTTAGTTGAGCGATAGGAGTAGAGTTATTGATTGAATATACTGCAGATGTAGTGCGATTTCTTATTTTATTGTATCGTGTTTTGAGAATAACTAGGCAGGCACGTGTCATACGTATCCCTGATTCGTCTTATAGAAATTTAAATTATCTTGTGTAGTATATTGATAGTATAGTGTGCTTTAGAGGTGGCGGGGACGTGATCAACCTGATCCTTATCCCTTTGCGCCCGAGATTCGTTTGTTTCTCGTTCTCTCGAGTATGTTAGTAACCTATAACTCTTGTATTTAGTTATCTATAGCTCATTTATGGACCGCTGACCCCATCCTGAGTGTATTCGCCATTAGCTGTTTTTCTAGCCAGGGTTTACAAGATGCTGCAATCCTTCACCATCTGAGGATTTTTGCGGATTCTACTCAAGAAATACGGGTTCAGTACGACGAATGGAATGAATTCAAGTCCACAAGAGACAAAAGAAATAAAACAGTATGTAAACAGATCAAAAGAAAGGTTCATGCATATAATTTAGAAGCTGCTAATAATCAAACAAGGGATCAATCGCTGGGAAAACTAGAAAAGAACGAACGATTTCCCGACCTAGACGAAAGGAAGAAATTTGATATATCCTACGTGAAATATTATAAAACTCGATGAATATGGAAATAATTCTTAAAATAAAATGGGTGGCAGCTTAGCGTGATTTGAATTAATTAAATGTGCTAACCTAAATAACAAGATTCACCTCAATTTCTGTTATCTCCTTAGAAAAATATAGTCGCTAGTTTTCTATAGCTGTATGTTGGTTGAAACAAAACCATGAGCTTCCTTTCCACAGTAATTCCTAATTACTCTCCTCCCGTGGCCACTTTGAATTAGGATTACTGTAACAATTAAACACGTTCTCATGTAGACAAAAGCATATCTCTGAAAATCACTAGGATATATGCTTGTTTGATTTAAAACCCTCAAACAAAAATTAGAAACATAATTAACTTTACAGATGATTTGCATGTTTTTAAACAGAAGTAAAGCATAAACTAGCAGATTCTTCTTGTGAATCTAGATGACGTACTGTAAGTTACTTAAGAAAATCAATTTTTACTGCTGTGTGAGTTTATTACTTTGCTGAATTATTGGTAAACTCAAATTCATCACATCTTGGCTGTTAATTATTGCTGCCAAACTGTGACATGAAAACCGACTCGGTAAAGAAAACAAAATCCACAACGGAACGTGCAATACCGCTGCCTGGAATGAGAACTCCAACAAATAAAGATTTTGCCCTTGACGTCAGCGCAAAATTAGCATTGTTATGGACCAGTGCCCCCATCTGTTTCTGTGTTTGGTTGTACATGTATAGGCTACAGCAGTAGAGAAAATAACTACAAGATTTTTTTTCGTATGTTCTAATCCTGAGATAAGTAACCGTTATTAAATATGTCCGACGGGCAATAATAAACGATCTGACGTAAGAAAAAATGCTAAGTAATTACTTCATATTTGTTGTTGTTTGAGTCTTCAGTCATTTTACTGATTTGATGCAGCACTCCACGCCTCCCTGTCCAGAGCTAATAGACTCATCTCTACGTACATAGCTACCACAGCTTACATCCGAGGCAATCTGTTTAACATATTATAACCTTGGTCTACCCCTACAGTTGTTGTCCACGACCCTTCCTACCATAACTATGTTTGCTCTTCCTGGGTGTCTTATTAGGTGCCCTACCAACCTATCCCTTCTCTTTATTAGCAGTCACCAAAAGCATCTCTCGTCTCACACTCGTCTTAGTACCTCTTCATTTGTAACTCTATCTACCCTTCTGGTCATCATCTTTCTCCTGTAACACCACATTTAAACCGCTTCAATTCTCCTCTTTTCTGCTGCGCCAACTGTCCAAGTTTTACATCCATAGAATGCCACGCTCCAGACAAAGGCTTTCCAAAATTACTTTCTAAATCCTAAATCTATATTTGATGTGAACAGATTTCATTTCGGTAGAAATGATCCCTTGCCTGACTCAATTTATTTTATATCCCCTTTGCTTCGTTCATCACTGGCTATTTTTCTTTCTAGGCAGCAGAAGTCTCCATCTTCCTTTAGATTTTCACCTGCCAATTTGACGTTAATAGGGTTTTCTGATTTATTTTGGATGCATTCCATTATTTTAGTTTCATATTTATTAATTTTTATCATAAATTCTTTCTTCAAGACGGAGTCCATACCATTTAAGACAGCATTCAAATCCTCGGGTGAGATGGCTAGGCCGACAATGTCCTTAGCAAATCTCAGAGTTGGAATTATTTTTCCGTGAATCTTTACTCCTAATTCAAATACTTCTAAGTTGCGATATATTAAACAGTTCCGTACATTCCTCCAAGACCCAACTTATATTTCAGCATACGTGTACTTTTTGAAGTCGTCGTTACCTGTTTGTCTAATATCGAGAGTTGAAATCCCCATTCTTCGAAATTTACGATAATTTTCATTAACAATTATTCCGTATTTAATGAAAGATATCGTTAATGTCATGGCGATAATGATCGAAAATTCACTTTCAGGCAAGAGCTGAAATCATGTGTCAATACTAATTGTTTTACTCCGTAATACGGTGAATTCAGTAGCCAAGACGCATGGTGCTTCATTTAAGTTTATCAGATAGTGTAGTCTACGTAGTCTGTGAAGCGTCCGAATGGCTTATTTCAGGAAGTGTTTTACTAAGAGATGGACTAATACTGCAAATTTATAATTCTTGTTGTTAGTAATATTAAAAATGATAGGGAGAGTTGAAGCCATATTTGCATCTTCAATTCGGTGTTGCTGAGATAGAGTTTACATGATGTAGGTAGGCCAGTGATGTTACCAATATCGCATTGCACCAAAAGATCTGGCAACGCCGCATAGTAGAGAGAAAAGAAAGACGATGTAAGGAGAGGAAATAAGCGGCGAGAATATATGAGGAAGGCACTCATGTAAGCTAAGAAATAGGAATTTATTATTTAGAGTTTTCTGTATGTTGGAATTCATTCATGAAATATAACGGAAGTGAGCGGCATGTGAGCCGATGTTATCGTGAACGTGACCACGTTATGAGAGAAATCAGCCTTTTGACTCAAGAAATAGTTCCAGAATAGGAAGATATAGAGAGGGCGCTGATTAACTCCGCGCGAAGTGAACTTGGGAAGGACACGACTAACAGAGAGTTCACTAGAATGCTGTACTCCATGGAAGTATCACTTCAACACAGTGCGAAGGGACGCATACATTGTTAGCGCAGCACATCGTAAATAAACTGCGTAAGATAGCCGTATCGAAGCAAGCTGAAACCCGTGTGGGGTATTCAGATGAAGTTTTGCGAAGTGCGGAACATAGCCGGAAAAATACTGTATCATCTTTTACGTAAACAGTGTTACATTAATGGACATTAGAACCAAGTGAGGCAGGACGATATTAAAACGTCTTCTGTATGTCAATACGGTGTGAAATTCTTATAATTAACACGAAGTATAAGAAGGCAGGTGAGAATTGAAAGCATTTACGGGGTACGAAAGTGTTGGATGCAGGCAACGATATAATTTACGCTCGGAACAAACGAATGGAGCGCCATGCTTTTGTTCGACCGGTAGACAAGCGACGATCGCAGGGTCAGTGAACTCTCAGTAACGAACTGGATAAGGATCATTACCACATATGGTGCGGCATTTCAGGTCAAGGGCGAAGGCAGTTTCTTACGAGACTAACAAATGTAAATATTGAACCCGCTGAGCTAAGGTTCATGTGATATTTTTATAACAGCACATTTATGATGGGATGTAGTACCTTTGAACACACCCAGAAAGCCACGTGGAGCTGAGAGCTCATGCTATACTCTTTGAAATAGCGGTGAATCGCACTTTTGACTTTGGTGAAGTCTGCTAATTAATTATCTGAGGCCTTATTAATTAATTTTACCTTTCCACAAGACTCAGAATATTCCATTTCGTCATGCTGCATTATTAAAACATTTTGGAGAATGTTATTTTCGCTTAAGGTAAGGTAATACCCTTGCAGATACGCAAACAGGAATGTAAGTAGTCGCTCAACGACTTCGTTTTGACGACCTACTTCCTCGAGTAACCCTGTGCCTTGCACTACGTCTGGAGAATCCACCCCGTGTAGGCGTGAAGTTACATCCGTCTTGTAAGACGTAGAAAATATCCGCTGTTTAGCGTGGAAATTGTTATCTGTTGCCATCGAGCACGAATACGTTATAATACGAGTGATAAGTAAGAATTGTATAGTGAATTATTTGCACTACATCTGGGAAATCCGCCTTGTGTTGGCGTGAAGCTATAGCCGTCGTGTCAGACGTAGAAAATATCCGCTTTTTAGCGTAGAAGTTATCATCGGGTGCCATCGAGCACAAATATTCTATAAATCACTGTTATTTTATGCACAGTGAACAACAGGGAGCATATTGTGATATAATTGGCAAGTATAGTGATAATTCTAACATTACCGTAACACCACATATTTGTACCCACGTGTTTGTGGAGGGCCGAGAGCCTGGTGAAAAATATAAAGGTAAACGTGTTGTAATTACTTTAAATAAGTGTGATTATGATTGTATAATATATTTGAATTGCCACAGTAAATTTTTCAATTGCAAAACGACGCACATATCACGGACGCTACGTGATGTAAAAGTGGCGTCAGTACACGTGAAGAACCACAGAACAGTGCTTGCTCACGTATTATTCAATATCTGCGAAGTAAAGGCTGTGTTATCAATTGCAATTAAAGCCTGTAACATTTACTACGAACATTGTGATTTTTGAAGTGAAAGAATGAACTACTACACGATTTATTCCACCACCCACGTGATCAAATTATTCTACACCATGTTTGAGAATATCATCATGGGCTAATACCGCTATGGTATGAGGGTGATGTATCTATTGGAACCAGCATGATGGTGGAGTTTCCAGAACAGCGAACGAGGAGGAAGGAACCCAGGATGCCTTTCCCAGGCAGGTCCAGTACATCCACGAAGTTATCGACAGGGACAGACCGAACCCTGGTTTTTGGAGGAGTCCAGATGGGAGTCCTGATGAGGACGATGCCGTTCCGGAAAGCCAGGGATGAATTTGTACAACCCTTGTCGTTGAACAGAGGGCTGAGTGAGAGCTCCTCCATTTCGTGAGTTTTTGTACACCCTTTCTCGTTCTAGTTTCTGGTGGTATAGTAGGTTTAATGTAGTTTGTGAACCAACCGAATTCAGTGACAGCCATTTTTATAGGTAGGGAATGTAACTAGTCTAATTAGATGTCATTTATTTCAGTTAGAGTGAGACACCCTTGGGTCAGACATTTTGGTCAACCCTGGTGCAGCTTGATGGACGTCGTAGGACGTCAATGCCTATCTTTTGCTAAACGTGATCGTAGTCATTTGAGGCTACTTTGTTTAACCCTATTTGGGGTGATTTTCAAGTCTTTGCTGACTTTAGTTATGGCAATCAGATGCCATGGTTATATTTCTTTAACTGCACTTTTTGCAACCAGTCTTTGTTACACCCCTGACTTCGTTAGAACAGTCGTATCATTTAGGTAATCGACTGTAATTACCAGTTTTGTAACTGCATTATATTTCATTTGAGATGTTGCTCAGAAGCCATCTGGTCATGTATGGACCTTATAAGTAAAAGGGATGTTTCGTTGTCTAGCATCGAACCCAGTTCCCAACGTATCATTAAGCAGATCCAGTGTGTGGAATCTGCGCCACAATTATTATTTTGTTAGTGTCATGTGAAGACACGTATTTATTTCATGTTTATACAAGCAACTACTGAAGTATTATATCTTTGAGAGCAAAGAGCTCCAGCAATAGTGACATTGCTACCATTTAGACGTCTTTGGTGTAAAAGACGGAATTACATTATTGTATTCAGATTCATGGCGTGTTTTTTATACACGTATTCTTCGAGGTTTATAACCTATGACAAAGGTTTTATAATAAGGCCAGTTGTACAGTTTTTATTTTGCTTAGATCGCCGGCCTTGATAGTTAGTGTGTGTTGTGTCAGACCGCGCAGGAATGTTTTAGCTTGCGGCGACACAAACTGGTTTGTGACCCAGTGCCCTTGAGAGCACGCTTCTATTGTGAGACAGAACTACTTTGACAGAAGACAGAATGCTTGTTGTATTCGCTCTTTCTTTCATTGCTACTTAGCTCATGGAACCCAGTGTCCAACCTTGTATCTGATCACATGTTTTTATAGATTGTTTTTGTTAGTTAAACGCACTTTTGCATGTACCGTTGTTGACGTGTACAGTTATGTCAGGTTTTCTTTAGTACGTTGCAGGCGACCCTGTTAATAGGAGGTATTTATTGTATAAAGGTATTTGTGTGTACCTTGTCCAGGATTGTTCCCGTTGACCAGATGGTATGGAGGGTGACTGAGTGTGCAGGCCCATCCCAGAGTTATTGAACGCGAGCTTTGCGCCGCTGGTAACTTGTGTTATTGTGTGTCCGAGTTGTTATTGCTCGTTGATTGTATTCCGACTTTTGAGTCGAGGCTTTTGGTGGAGATTGATCTCAGTGGAGACACTCCGTGCCCAGGCTATTGTCAGTATTATTCGCCATAAACCAACGATAAACCTAAACCGACATCTTAATAATAAAACGCATAGTTTTGGTAAAACAAAAGCTAACTAACGAATTCTTTCTATCTAACTTTGTTATTTTGCATTTGGAACCTGCTGACATGGCCGTGCTACTGAAGTTATTTCCTTTTGTGGAAATGACTAGGACAGCTGACACTTTCGAAGCGACCTGAAGCATGCTCGAACCCTGAGTTCGTAGCTTGTGGAGCGCAGGCCATGCGATGTTAGACGTAGTCTTTACTACGCAGTCGTCACCGTAACTACACACATTAGATGACTATGGCTTACAAAGAGTAAACCAAGGTGCAGGCAGGCATTTTAATAAAACTGTTGTCTCTTATTAATTATTTATGATGTACAAGTGTATGAATCCTACATGTTACCCTATTGTGTGCTGTTAGCACGTAGTTCCTAAGAATAATTAAATGTTTTTCTTACATGGCTGTTCACTTAGCTTTGAATGTAATTGTTTTCTGTTACGGACGTCATCGCCGTAAATTTTGTTATTAACTGATAGGACTTAGCTAGATGAATGAACGTTAAATGTAAATGTGGAGATGGTATCATCCTAACAGATTTGTTTTGCTACCCTGTTAAATGTAAATTCAGATATTAGCTTGATCTTGTAACTTGACCTAGGGATTTGCGTCGTACCATTTTCCTAACGTTGCTGTTGTTGCTTTATTATTGTGAGATAGATCTTTCGCGAGGGTTTTCCGTAACTTCTCAGGTAGGGACCTGCTCTTTATTTTTGTTTGTTTATTAGCTTGCGGATTAGCCGACTGAAACCCTCCGAACTAGGCTAGGGGCTTGTGAATTTTAACAATAAATTTTCACGGTGTTTTACATAAGTCTGGATGTTTATTTTCTCAGTCTAGTTTTTAAGGTGAACCTTTCCTTAGGCAGTCTATGACCATCGTCACCATGTACCACGATCCCTGTGGACTACAGATTCTCGTGCCGCTTTGACCTATTAGGAAGTTCACCTGATCCTCTCGGCAATTATGTCCGACGGATGGGATGTTAGGGAAGTCATTGCGGTTGTTGGCTATCCTGGCAGCTCCACCGACGGTCTCATAAAATGGCGCCCAACACATGTGCCGACGTTAACGTGGTGACCGTCAGTTCCATGTTATTTAGGAGGATCTTAATGTTGATTAATGGTAAATTGACAGGACTGGGACGAACTTAGTAAGTCGTACTGCAGATCAATTGACCGCATGGCATTCATGTTTGATAGAAGTCCATGGGGTGAGGCTTTAGTGTTAGATAAATGAAGGATAGGATTTTCTTTGATGATGCCTCATCCTGAGTAAATGTAATACTTTGCTTTGCTCGCCGTTGTCTTTGTAAATGTAGAAGCACTTAGTTTGCATACTCCAGCTGTACTCGTGATATTTATATAAATGAAACAAGCTTTATACCACCAAGTAACTAATCATAGCTGTAAGTTCCATTAGATATTGATCCCTCACCTTTTCATATATATTTCTTGTCAATGGATGAGGAAACTATTCGTCGTGTGTTTGGGGAGATGATGACAGGTGTTAATGCCAATCTCCAGCAGATTACTGCTGATTTAGATGAGAATACCCAAGCTGTCAACAATGTAAGACAGGACTTAGAAGTCAACACCCAGTCTATAGACAATGTTAGACAGGACTTAGAAGTAAACACCCAGTCGATTGACAATATCAGACATGATTTAGAGGTTAACACTTAATCTATAAATATTGTAAGTGGTCATGTAGACCAAGTCACAGAGTCGATCAATAATGTTAGGACTGATCTAACACAGGTCAGGGCCGACATGGACGCATATAGAGTCGAAGCTAGGAATGATCTTACGGCAGGTTTAGCAGCTGTTAGGGTTGATGTCATACGACACCATCAGGAGGCTAACCAGCGTATAGATTGCTTAACCGACCAGATGAATAGAGCTAGGGGGGATGTGCAGACCCGATTGGAGGAGCACACAGCTCAAATTCAAACGACAATAAACAGAGTCCAGATAGATATGTGAGCTGACCTGGAGCACACTCGAGAAGAATTTGGGACTCGATTGACTCACGTCGAGGGATTTATGGACACCGTAAAAAAGGACATGGCGACTATGAATATTGGATTGATTTTGATGAGAGGTGCGGCGAATGCTGTTAATAACAACGTAAAGACGATCGTCGACGGCATGATAGAAGTCAAGGACGAAATAAACACCAATAGGAGGAATATTACGGAGTTGGCAGAAACCGTAGCAAGCCTGCGTGAAACAGTTGACGTTCATCGTGAGGAACATAAAATCGATCTCATGTTATTGAGGGGTGACCTCAACGAACACAAGACCACAATGGAGGCTAAGGTAGCCGAGGTCAGAGATGATGTTGGAAAGATCCAAGACAACGTGTCGAAAGTCGAAGGAGAAATCGATTCCTTACAAAAACGATTCGAGGAATTCGCGGTAACCGAGAGGTTAGACCTTTGCTATAACCTCAGGACGGCCATACGCGAATTTGACACGAACCTTAAAGGGAAAGTCGATAGGATTGAGCTACAACTTAACGACTTAGGTAACAAAGTCACAGCTAGAACCATCCCAGAACTCGAGGTCATAGAAAGACGTCTTGACAGACTTGAGACGCTTCATAGAGAGAGACACTTACCCTCACAGATGGGAGACTCTCAGGCGACACCAGTATCACAATCCGCAGGAATGATGCCTACTCATTTCCAACCCAGCGCACCTATAGAACCGCAACCATCCCAATTCACTGGTTCAGCGCAAAGTCAAACCTTGAACTTTGACGCCCATTCTTTTCAACCAGCTCCCAATCGACTTAGTCATGAAACGAATACACCTACGCATAACTACATGCAGAATTAACTTATACCCGCGCATACGCAGGGAAATGTAACTATAATCCGTTCGAGAGAGGAGCAACCAGCTCGCTTCTCAGGAACTTGAAGTGGCATTACTCCAGTTGAATTCCTGGCCAACGTAGAAAGCTATCTGAGAGACACCATGGTAACTCCGGAGAGGGAGCTCCGAGTTATAGAGCGTTTGCTTGAGGGGCAAGCCAGCACCTGGTTTAGAGCATTCCGATACTCGTTTATAAGCTACCAGGATTTCAAAGAGGCCTTGTTAAGAACTTATTGGTCGAGCGACATCCAGCAGAGCATCAGAGCTGAGATGTATACTCGCCGATACAGCTCTAATACTCCAACGCGTTATGCGAACTACTTCGCGATCCAGCTTGCGAAACTTCTTTGTCTTCAACCCCCATTGTCTTAACAAGACCTAGTAAACACCATCGTTTGGCAATACCCTGCAGACGTGCAACGCGTGTTGATTGCTGCAGGGGCATCCACTTTTCAGCAGTGTGACCAAATCCTGCGACGGTTGGATGCAAACACTGAAAAGTTCCCGACACACCGTCAGCAGAAGGCTGACAGGCGCGAGGAGAGACATGTCAACTTAACTACTGTCGACAAAGTGAGCCAGACGCCACAGCAGACGCAGACCCAAGAGAGCACTGGGCAACGTAATAACTATAACTATGGTAGAAGAGAATGGAACAACACTCCATATGCTACGGACCAGCGAGATGACCATCGTAGTCATTGGAACCGGCGCTTCGACCGAGGGACGAACGACGACCGTCGTCACGAAAACGACCGCCGAGGGAATAATGGTAGAAACCCACAGCATGGAAGTATCCGTAGGGACTACCGTTACAGCAAAGGGTATAACAGAGATCGAGACCCCAGATACCAGCCAGATAGAGATTGGAGAGGAAGAGCACGGGAGAGCCGTGAGTATCTTCAACAACTCAGAGAACTCCAAATCCGAGAAGAGGGAGATCAGAACCCGACTTCGAGGGAAACAAGGAATTCGGCGCAGGAGACGGAGCAAAACCAGCCCAGTACTTCTCGCCAGGACAGAAAAAAACGCCGAAAAATCAATAGATCCTTGCCCGGTTGAGCACAGAGTAACTGCCACCATATTACTCTGGGAGCCAATCCAGGAAGACCTGTTAGACGAACGACGAACGACGAACCACAACTACGAATTGACGCGTCTACCGAAGATTGTAGCCACCCTGAATGGATGCAACGTAGTCATTCTCATCGATACTGGGGCGATGATTAGTGTCATTTCCGCCGATTGCCATGCCAGACTGAAAGCAAACTCTGAGGTGACAGAGCTGCCCATTTCAGCTATAAGAGTCAGAGGTGTCATACCTGACCGCGTTGTAACGTGCAAAATCCAGATTCTATGCACTCTGAAGATTTCGAGCCACGTGTACTTGCACGAATTTCTTGTGATGAAAGGCTTGCATCATGATGCCATATTGGGTGCAGACTTCATTAGAAAGTATGATGGAATCATTGATATGGGACGTAATACGGTAGAGTTTAAGCCGAACGAACCCATTCAGATGAACTTAGTTGAAGAAGAACCGGAATTCCTATCCGAAGTCGACGTTGTCGAAAATTTAAATGGCAAGGAAATTGAGAAGACACTAGATGCCGACGAAGAGGCAGAACCATTATCAGCACCCATACGAGAGAATCTAGATGCAATATTGAACGAATACAGGGATATATTCGACACCACACCTGGTGAGATATTGGACTACGAGTACGATCTTGTACTACTGGATGATTCCCCATTCCAGAAGAAGATTTATCCTATCGCAGAGAAACACCGCGAGGAAGCTGACATTCTCAGGATGTTCAAGGGAAAGAGAATATTTTCGTCATTGGACTTGGTACAATCTTACTACCATATCAGATTATCTGAGCATACTCAGAAATATACAGGGTTTCTGTTTGATCATACCACCTATGTCTTTCGAAAACTACCCTTTGGATTGAAAAATGCCGGAGCTGCATTAATCAGAGCACTTGATGCGAAGCTGACTCCTGAAGTGAAGCAGAAGGTGATATGTTACGTGTATGACATCATCATAGCTTCGGAAACAGAGGAAGAGCATTTAACGACCTTACGCCTTGTTTTTGAGAATCTTCGACAGGCCAATTTTTAAGGTGACATTCGACAAGTGTCGATTCTTCCAGAGAGAAGTGAAATTTGTGGGACACATAATCAATGGAGAAGGATACAGGCCGAATCCGGCAAAGATCAGAACCGTTGCTGCATTTCCAACGCCAACCCGTGTGAAACACGTGAGACAATTCTTAGGAATTCTCCAATTCTTTGCTGCTCATTGTGAGAAGTATTCTGAGACGGTCGCACCACTGCAAGGTTTACTGAAGAAGAACTGCAGATGGGCCTGGAATGATGAGTGCGAGATAGCTTTCAGGAGACCTAAACAGATGCTAGTTGACTCAATTCAGTTAGAATATCCAGACTATTCCCGGAATTTTATTCTAGAGACTGATGCATCTGCAATTGGAATAGGAGCCATCCTACTGCAGGAGGATGATGAGAAGAAACGTCATTACATCGCTTTCTTAAGTCGACGTTTGAGAGCACATGAATATCACTATTTCACCACTGAGATTGAAGCACTTGCGATTGTTTACGCACTTGAGTACTGGCAGAAACTTTTGTTAGGCCAGAGAATTATTGTGAGGACCGATCACCATGCGCTGACCTTCATATTACGAACAAGACTGGCAAGCGACAGGATCACACGTTGGACGCTGTTTCTCCAACAGTTGGATTTGGAAATAGTTTACCGACCAGGCAGAGAGAATGTGTTGGCCGACATTCTCAGCCGGAATCCTGAAGCCACTGTGAATGCCATAGACATCGAGGGAGAATGCGAGGAACACCTTCGCCGACTTCGTCATCTACCTGAAGGACAACGACGTGATGAGGAACTCAGGCATATTATCCGTTTCCTGGAACGAAGAATGGATCCACAGGATGCCCATTATGCGAGGATTGCTGCTGTTGCAGATGATTATTTGATTTATCATCGTGTCTTGTACAAGTTTGTGGACGAGGACCACACTCAACTGCGTGCAGTTATTCCTAGGAGATACCAAGAATCTGTTATTCTTATGGTTCATCTATCCATTGGACATGGTGGAACAGACAAGACCATTGCAACCATGAAGGAGTCTTTTACTTGGAAAGGGCTAGGAACCACCGTTAGACAGTGTTTACGTGCTTGAGACGCATGCCAGCGGAACAAGTACACGTCACACTTGTTAAAGGAACCACCTAGGCCAATACTCCCAACTCAACCTAGAGAGTTATATGCACAGGACCTTTATGGCCCAATACCTAAGGCCCGTCGTGGGAACCGCTACATAGTTGTAACTATTGATGTGTTCACGAAATATACGATGCTTCATCCGATTCAGAAAGCCACCGCACATCAGATTATTCAGAGGATTAGACGACAAGTGATACCGGAGGCAGGAAAGCCACAATTCCTGTTGACTGATCACGGATCACAGTACACCTCCGCAGAATTTGCCAATGCTATGAACGAGCTGGAAATAGGTCATGTCTTATCATCTATTCGCCATCCAGAGAGCAACCCAGCAGAATGCGTAATGTCTATTATCGCAAAATTCTGTCGATTATATTGTCAAGAAGAACACTGGCGATGGACTGAAGTCCTAGTTATTATGGCAAAATGTATTAATTCAACAGTCCATGAGAGCACTGGTCAAATACCTATGGTTTTGCATTTGAACCAGATGCCAATGCGAATATGGAATGGTGTGATTGTAAATCCACCTTGTTTACAACCATCACATGCCAGCAGACTTTTAGCTGCAAGGGACACATTGGACAGACAAGTTGCCAAACGCTTGAGAAGAACTAGACGCCAGAGATTCAGAGAACCACTTGTTGAGGGAGACCTTATCCTTATAAGGAGACCCGGAATTTCAAGTCCTATAGACCGCTTATATGGGAAATTTCTGCCTTTATATTATGGCCCTAGTCGTATCCGACAGCCTTTGAACAATGGAAGTTATGTGATAGAAGACATTAGGACAGGAGAGCGCATTGGAACCTTCAATGCAGCTAATCTAAATAAATATCACTTATGAATGACCTTCAAGTCAAATAAAAATGTCGTCCCAACATTTTATTTGAAACAACGGAGAGGCAGATGAACCCGCTAAGCTAAGGTTCATGTGATATTTTTTATAACAGCACATTTATGATGGGATGTGGTACCTTTGAACACACCCAGAAAGCCACGTGGAGCTGAGAGCTCGTGCTATACTCTTTGAAGTAGCGGTGAATCGCACTTTTGACTTTGGTGAAGTCTGCTAATTAATTATCTGAGGTCTTGTTAATTAATTTTACCTTTCCACAAGACTCAGAATATTCCATTTCGTCATGCTGCATTATTAAAACATTTTGGAGAATGTTATTTTCACTTAAGGTAAGGTAATACCCTTGCAGATATGCAAACAGGAATGTAAGTAGTCGCTCAACGACTTTGTTTTGACGACCTACTTCCTCGAGTAACCCTGTGCCTTGCACTACGTCTGGAGAATCCGCCCCGTGTAGGCGTGAAGTCACATCCGTCTTGTAAGACGTAGAAAACATCCGCTATTTAGCGTGGAAATTGTTATCTGTTGCCATCGAGCACGAATACGTTATAATACGAGTGATAAGTAAGAATTGTATAGTGAATTATTTGCACTACATCTGGGAAATCCGCCTTGTGTTGGCATGAAGCTATAGCCGTCGTGTCAGACGTAGAAAATATCCGCTGTTTAGCGTAGAAGTTATCATCGGGTGCCATCGAGCACAAATATTCTATAAATCACTGTTATTTTATGCGCAGTGAACAACAGGGAGCATATTGTGATATAATTGGCAAGTATAGTGATAATTCTAACATTACCGTAACACCACATTTTTGTACCCACGTGTTTGTGGAGGGCCGAGAGCCTGGTGAAAAATATAAAGGTAAACGTGTTGTAATTACTTTAAATAAGTGTGATTAAGATTGTATAATATATTTGAATTGCCACAGTAAATTTTTCAATTGCAAAACGACGCACATATCACGGATGCTACGTGATGTAAAAGTGGCGTCAGTACACGTGAAGAACCACAGAACAGTGCTTGCTCACGTATTATTCAATATCTGCGAAGTAAAGGCTGTGTTATCAATTGCAATTAAAGCCTGTAACATTTAATACGAACATTGTGATTTTTGAAGTGAAAGAATGAACTACTACACGATTTATTCCACCACCCACGTGATCAAATTATTCTACACCATGTTTGAGAATATCATCATGGGCTAATACCGCTATGGTATGAGGGTGATGTATCTATTGGAACCAGCATGATGGTGGAGCTTCCAGAACAGCGAACGAGGAGGAAGGAACCCAGGATGCCATTCCCAGGCAGGTCCAGTACATCCACGAAGTTATCGACAGGGACAGATCGAACCCTGGTCTTTGGAGGAGTCCAGATGGGAGTCCTGATGAGGACTATGCCGTTCCGGAAAGCCAGGGATGAATTTGTACAACCCTTGTCGTTGAACAGAGGGCTGAGTGAGAGCTCCTCCATTTCGTGAGTTTTTGTACACCCTTTCTCGTTCTAGTTTCTGGTGGTATAGTAGGTTTAATGTAGTTTGTGAACCAACCGAATTCTGTGACAGCCATTTTTATAGGTAGGGAATGTAACTAGTCTAATTAGATGTCATTTATTTCAGTTAGAGTGAGACACCCTTGGGTCAGACATTTTGGTCAACCCTGGTGCAGCTTGATGGACGTCGTAGGACGTCAATAACTATCTTTTGCTAAACGTGACCGTGGTCATTTTAGGCTACTTTGTTTAACCCTATTTGGGGTGATTTTCAAGTCTTTGCTGACTTTAGTTATGGCAATCAGATGCCATGGTTATATTTTTTAACTGCACTTTTTGCAACCAGTCTTTGTTACACCCCTGACTTCGTTAGAACAGTCGTATCATTTAGGTAATCGACTGTAATTACCAGTTTTGTAACTGCATTATATTTCATTTGAGATGTTGCTCAGAAGCCATCTGGTCATGTATGGACCTTATAAGTAAAAGGGATGTTTCGTTGTCTAGCATCGAACCCAGTTCCCAACGTATCATTAAGCAGATCCAGTGTGTGGAATCTGCGCCACAATTATTATTTTGTTAGTGTCATGTGAAGACACGTATTTATTTCATGTTTATACAAGCAACTATTGAAGTATTATATCTTTGAGAGCAAAGAGCTCCAGCAATAGTGACATTGCTACCATTTAGACGTCTTTGGTGTAAAAGACGGAATTACATTATTGTATTCAGATTCATGGCGTGTTTTTTATACACGTATTCTTCGAGGTTTATAACCTATGACAAAGGTTTTATAATAAGGCCAGTTGTACAGTTTTTATTTTGCTTAGATCGCCGGCCTTGATAGTTAGTGTGTGTTGTGTCAGACCGCGCAGGAATGTTGTAGCTTGCGGCGACACAAACTGGTTTGTGACCCAGTGCCCTTGAGAGCACGCTTCTATTGTGAGACAGAACTACTTTGACAGAAGACAGAATGCTTGTTGTATTCGCTCTTTCTTTCATTGCTACTTAGCTCATGGAACCCAGTGTCCAACCTTGTATCTGATCACATGTTTTTATAGATTGTTTTTGTTAGTTAAACGCACTTTTGCGTGTACCGTTGTTGACGTGTACAGTTATGTCAGGTTTTCTATAGTACGTTGTAGGCGACCCTGTTAATAGGAGGTATTTATTGTATAAAGGTATTTGTGTGTACCTTGTCCGGGATTGTTCCCGTTAACCAGATGGTATGGAGGGTGACTGAGTGTGCATGCCCATCCCAGAGTTATTGAACGCGAGCTTTGTGCCACTGGTAACTTGTGTTATTGTGTGTCCGAGTTGTTATTGCTCGTTGATTGTATTCCGACTTTTGAGTCGAGGCTTTTGGTGGAGATTGACCTCAGTGGATACACTCCGTGCCCAGGCTATTGTCAGTATTATTCGCCATAAACCAACGATAAACCTAAACCGACATCTTAATAATAAAACGCATAATTTTGGTAAAACAAAAGCTAACTAACGAATTCTTTCTATCTAACTTCGTTCTTTTGCATTTGGAACCTGCTGACATGGCCGTGCTAATGAAGGTATTTCCTTTTGAGGAAATGACTAGGACAGCTGACACTTTTGAAGCGACCTGAAGCATGCTGGAACCTTGAGTTCGTAGATTGTGGAGCGCAGGCCATGCGATGTTAGACGTAGTCTTTACTACGCAGTCGTCACCGTAACTACACACATTAGATGACTATGGCTTACAAAGAGTAAACCAAGGTGCAGGCAGGCATTTTAATAAAACTGTTGTCTCTTATTAATTATTTATGATGTACAAGTGTATGAATCCTACATGTTACCCTATTGTGTGCTGTTAGCACGTAGTTCCTAAGAATAATTAAATGTTTTTTTTACATGGCTGTTCACTTAGCTTTGAATGTAATTGTTTTCTGTTACGGACGTCATCGCCGTAAATTTTGTTATTAACTGATAGGACTTAGCTAGATGAATTAACGTTAAATGTAAATGTGGAGATGGTATCATCCTAACTTAGATTTGTTTTGCTACCCTGTTGAATGTAAATTCAGATATTAGCTTGATCTTGTAACTTGACCTAGGGATTTGCGTCGTACCATTTTCCTAGCGTTGCTGTTGTTGCTTTATTATTGTGAGATAGATCTTTCGCGAGGGTTTTCCGTAACTTCTCAGGTAGGGACCTGCTCCTCATTTTTGTTTGTTTATTAGCTTGCGGATTAGCCGACTGAAACTCTCCGAACTAGGCTAGGGGCTTGTGAATTTTAACAATAAATTTTCACGGTGTTTTACATAAGTCTGGATGTTTATTTTCTCAGTCTAGTTTTTAAGGTGAACCTTTCCTTAGGCAGTCTATGACCATCGTCACCATGTACCACGATCCCTGTGGACTACAGATTCTCGTGCCGCTTTGGCCTATTAGGAAGTTCACCTGATCCTCTCGGCAATTATGTCTGACGGATGGGATGTTAGGGAAGTCATTGCGGTTGTTGGATATCCTGGCAGCTCCACCGACGGTATCAATATATACGACAACTTGAGTTGCTAATGAATTATTATCACGGCCACGAGATTATATCACTTGGCATTCCTTTAATGAACATTGCAGCGACACGTGGAACGGACAATATGGCTATCAGTGCGCACCAGTGCGAGTTTCAAGACATGAACTTTCTTAACAGAGAAATGTCCGGCTAAACCTAGGAAAGTGGAGGCTGTTACGAGGACGTGACGATGGGAATTGACGATGGACGGTGGGGACCCAAGGATCGTGAGCTGGATCGTGGACGAAAGAAGAGGGGGTACTGTAGGAGAATATGGGACCAATATCCGAAGGAAATGCCTCGACGGAGACACGGCAAATACGACAGGAAAGGTACTGAACATTACATGTTAATTAGCATGTACATCTGTGTGGGTAGGGGAATTACTGAAATTTGGCAGATGGACGTAAAATCGGAATAAATTGCGACATTTCATTTAGTTATTATGGACGTAAAATGGAGTTTTCTTGCGATAGTAATGAACCGTTTTTCTCTTCCACCTGTAGTCTTGCCTTTTTTTGCTCTTTTCTTCGGCGTGTCAATTATCGGAATTGTTCTCTTTTCTTCGGGGATATTACTGGCCAGGGTAACCGAGCAGATCAGTGGACATTTCTATAATTGCTGATCAAGGTTCGTTGTAGTGATTTCTTGCTATGCCGAATCGTGATTAGTGATACCTCTTACCTTTTATCTTCTTTTTCGTCACCTGTGACAACCCCTTGTTACTCTCTAGGCAGTCTTCTGTTTTTTCTATCCTGGTAGGACTGTTTTGTTTATGCGCCCGCTCTCATTTTCGAGATACCTTGCTTTTCTATCCGTTTTTTTTTCGTTCATTTGTGTTTTTTATAAAGGTGCGCGTAGAGGTGCGAATCTAGTTCATTTAATGTAATTCCGTGATGCCGGATTAATGCTGATACCATCAAGGTAGGTCACGTATTTTTTGTCTTTGCTCATTGCATGGAATACTAGGGCGTTTCGCCTATTCTAGTATGTCCATGGAGTATCTGTTTCGTTCCCGTTATCTATGTCCCCTTTTCGTCGTATCTTTTGTATGGGTATTTGGTCCGGTTTACTGAGTAACGAGTGTTCAACAGTAAGACCTATGCCATATCTCTTATCTTTTTGTTTGCCTGTTATCTTAGGATTGCGTTTTCATATGCAAGTCCATGAGTTTGGCTTAATCCCTTTCTGACGTAACTTATTTTGATGGGTATCTTTTATTTTGTGTTGCAATGCCTTTCTCGTAATTAATTTTAATATCGGTTACTTGCTCCTTTTGTGTTTATTGTTTTACGTCATATCTACGCGCGCTTTTATTAATACTCCGTCCCCCTCGCACTCCCGCATCTCCTTCAGGGCTATTTGAGCTACCGTTCGCTCCTTTGTCGGTAGACTCACTTTCCCCGACTCTTTGTCTAGCCCTTTTAATCTTTATTTTTCACAATGTAATTTTACTCTTTACGAGTATACTTTCCCAGATGTGTCCCCCCCCCCCCCCCTTTATCGTTTCTCCCTATCGATCTTGACATTTACGTTTCGGTCCTTTCGACCGTTATTTTACCTAGTATCACATGTTTGTCGTCAACTTAACCTCATTCATAGCATGTAATGCTTCCTCGTCATTCCTTGATGTTATCTCCTTGGTCAATACATTACCTCTTCTTTGCCTATGTGTTGAGTATGTGTACCTTATTTAGTCTTTATTTCTTTAGGCTAAGCTAAGCTAGGTCCATAATGTATAGCGCATTCGAATAGAACTTGCATTCGCCTGGCAGTGAATGTACGTTCAATCCATCGCCTCTGATACCTTCAAAACCTTAGTCTGGTTTAATTGGCCCAGCGCCAGGCTAATCGGTACACACTTCCACTGCGAGCTACATCTTGCGAAAGGCCAGACGGCACAGTAATTTAATTATTAGGGTAAGGTAAGGTAAGGTTAATTAAAATATATGGATGTCTTAGAATATACGGAGTTGTATATAAATGGATCAGTAATGTCATGTGAAATCTTGTGTGGGGGCGTGGTGGCTGAGCGGTCTAGCTGTATGCCTCTCACCAAGGCGGTCCGGGTTCGATTCCCGGTCAATGCATGTGAGATTTTCGAAGTGAAATACCATGTCCTGTGGTTCGGATTCCACGTAAAATGGAGGTCCCGTGGCTCATGATCTCAAGATTAACGGTCACGTTAAACTAAAAGCTTCCTTTTTTTGAAATCTTGTGGAAGAGTACAGATTCGCTAGAGTTGGCATGTTACTTTACAGCTTTCTATTTAAATGATTTAATTAAGATGCCTGTACACCATTCGAGCATACCGAACTTATAGAAAGAAACACTTACACTTAGGCGTCATATTTTCTCATCAATGAGATAACATTAAACATCCTCACACCACACAAAGGTTTTTGATTAAATGAGTAGATACGATTTAGAGCTATGTTGAACATAGGAATGTGAACTACAAGATTCAAAGGTTGTGTAGAATTGAAGCAGTGGCTGTGAAAATAGAAATGCATTTAAGAAAGAAGTATTATTGAGTTAAATGTTCTCATTATGACAAAGTCGATAAAGAGAAGTAATTGTAATGAATGCGACGTGTTGCCGAATGAAAATAATAATTTGAAGTCACTGTAAATTTAATGAATGTAGTTAGGACAAAGGCAAGCTACATAAATGTTTCTGAAGTCTTGTGAAATGTGTGAAGATCACGCGGTGATTGATCAAAAACCTTAAATTGAGCAATATAAGAGAAGGTGGACTTAAATTCAATGATGTGAGAAATGAGTGTATTACCCTTTCTGTTGTGTTTCATGAATATTTTAATTGAAACAAAATGTAATGAAAGTAACAACAAGTGTTCATAGTAATGAGGCATAATCGAATAGTGATAAGGTGATGTGATAAGGAAGACATTAGATCCATGATTTAATATGATTTTGTAAATATCTGTATGACATGGGAGACTCTTATACGAAGTTTGTGGGGAGAAGGAAGACATCCATATTTCTTTAAATTTGGAGTTAGTTAGAAGGAGATCAAAAGAAATGATATGATTTATTTTTTTACTTTGAATATGTTAGTAATTGTGCACTTACTAACACATGGACTATATGATGGAGAGGTGACTTGATGATTGATGTAGCTGATATAAAAGTAATGGAATTTAACACAGATCTCCGTAAGTTTTCTTGTATCGAACGATAGGACGCCCGGAGATTTTTGTTCCTGATAAAATATTTTGCCTTTGCGTTAATTTCTTCTTACTTTGCACATCAAGACTAAACTCGAAGGATCTCCGAGTGAAGGTAGATTTCATTGATTTATTTTTTGTATTTTTGTGTGGTTTAAAATAAATTGGTGGGTGTGTTTTATCTTAGCTCAGCTGAATTCTATATCATCATTCTCTTTGTCGCTAGACTTGAATGTTCATCGAATTAATTTCGAGAATAGTCCAGTTGAACCCAATCCTAATTAAGACCCTGGGATTATTTGGATCTCACCCCCGGCTTTTTGTGTTTTTTTTTTCTTTTATCCCAAATTGATTCGAACATTCATGTTTTCTCTTTAATTCAAGTTGTACCGAATTCTGGACGAGGATTGGCGTGTTATGTGGGGCCACATAATCTCAAGCCAGATTATCGGGCACAGTACCATTCCTTCCTCCTTACCTTCCATTCCCCAGGCACCAGTGCTGCACGTGGTCCCCTGTTAAGCCACCTTGCCAAGTACTTAAAACACACAAATTAATGGATCTGTTTTTTTAACTTCACTAAGCCATTAGCTTGTTATGCACACCGGTCACTAATTCACTCTACGAATTAGACAATTGCTGTATAACCTTCTACCAAGCCAGTAAATAGAAACAACAAGTAGTCTTATTCACGGTGCATTTTGTAGTTTCCCACATCTAACATTACCGCCCTACTCTGCATAATTGATCACGGGGCTATTATCGCGGGAGATTCTTAACGCCCACTCGCAGGATTAAAGAATTTTACGCTCCATTACCGCAGTACATGTAGGTCACATTTCAACAAGAATAGTGAAGTATTTTATCTCATAGCACCATAAATCCTTAGGTGTAACGACTCATTACGTTGAGAAAAAAAAGCATGCGATCGCTTCTAATAATCAGATACAAAATATGGCAAGGGCTAAAAAGATTCATTTAACTTGTTTTTGTCCAGCAACATTGCTTAGCGGGCTTAGGCTCCCTCCGGTTGTGAACAACATTGCGGGCCTTTGAGCAAATGAAAATCCACAGCCTGCTTCCAGTCTCCGACCGGGTCAGGAATGCAAAGAATGAAGCCCCCATCTAGGGGCGAGGATATGAACTGTGCTGGCTGCCGAGGCCTGACGCACTCCTCTGGGGCAATGATTAAATGAATGACAGGTGAAATGAAATGATAATGGAGAGTGTTGCTGGAATGAAATTTTGGCAGGGAAAACTGGAGTACCCGGAGAAAAACCTGTCTGCCTCCGTTTTGTCCAGCACAGATCTCACATGGAGTGACCGGGATTTGAACCACGGACCCAGCGGTGGGAGGCCGGCGTGCTGCCGCCTAAGCCACGGAGGCTTCCATTGCGGGCCTTTGAGAATTCCTAATTATGAGAGATCCCTTTCAGAATATATAGTGGCACGTTTTGGGCCCATTCCTGGGTAAAATCCTGGCACTCCTGCGCCTCTTAGGCCAAATCAATTATTGGAAATTCTTATATTATTATAATTGACTTTCCTTTCTTGAAGATTTCCGTTATTCTTAGAAGACTGAATTTCAAAATTGATAAGAAATGCTTGCCCAAACAAATACGCTGTTAGACAGCTCCCACGAATATTGAGCCCATTTGGTCCGAAATGCCAGGTGACTGAGAACCATATCAGCCGCTCTGACACTCCTTCCCAAAAAGAATTACACAGTAAGAGGTTTGGACGTGTATTTCGACTAGCACAGCACGAGAAACTGCATTTGAGGTAGTTTCCGGGGTGTCAATACAGACGTTAATCAGAACCTAGCCTGAAATACACATCTACGGGGAAAACACATAACTACAAAATAATACAGGCTTATATAAATTTCCAATATTTCAGTTCATTCTAAATATTTCCCCGAACTATCATCAAAATTTCAAATTCCAAAAAATCAATAATCAAACTTGTACGTGACACGTGACAACCCTAATAAAATACGTTTCCCATTAAGAGTAGTAATAACGACACCTGATCCTACTTGCAATAAAGATGACCATCTTCTACTTGAAGTTAAATGTAATAGTCTGCTCAAATTGTTATAAATACACTATTTTGGTTTCACATGCAGCATTTAAAGTTACGTCATGTATCCTAGCTAATCCTACATTGACGTTAAAATAGCAAATTACAATTTTAATTCCACAAAAAAATAGAAGAAAAACAAAGCTGAGATTCATTAATATCCAAAAAAAAGATCAAACACACCAAATACACCGACTAATGCACGATATCCCCCAAAATTTAAACATCATCATGTACACTGCTATTCTTGCTGTGACATCCGGCATGTCAATCAAATCTACCACCTCACGTCACGACATGGAATCTGTCTCAAAAATGGGATAAAATTCAAGTCTTAAGTCTCACATACCGCGTCTAGCAACTCGCGATAAAGAATTATTTAAATTAAATTAAATTATCAGAAAGTAGATAAGCTTATTGATCATTTAGTAAGATTCAGGATATATTTGCAATGTAATTTAATGAATGTATCTTTTAATTAAAAATTCATATGATTATTATTATTATAGCTCTTATTTAGTTTGGTTTATTCCCTCATCAAAGTTAAATCGTGAATTATTAAATTCTTACTATAACCATCGTAGCATTATCATACCAGCGGCCCTTGGCTCACTGCCATACAAATACTTTCCCATCGGTATGTCCAATACCATATTCATCAGCTCCAGCGTGAGCCTACCTGAAACTGCTGATTGAGATCCTAGTCTCCAATCGCTTTTAACTAGCCCACTGTGGCTAAATCAACTTCGCACTGACCTCTGTTACGCTTAAATTCCATTACATTTGTAGCTACTCTTATACAACTTATTTCACAATTAGTTTTCTATACTTATGGCTCCCTTAATCCATCCACAATTATACAGGTTAAGATTCCTGTTCACTAAAAAAAACTTTAATAACCTCATCTGTTTACATGCACATTCTTACAATTACAACAAGTAGTTCCGTGAAGAACTAAAGCCTACTTTCACATATCCTTTTTACGTCAATTGCCTCTATCAATATACAAAAATTCAGTTTGATGGTTGTAACAGATTTGTAGATATTGAGAACCCTCCAAATAATTCGGCTGGTCGCCATGTTGCAATTTTATAAATGTACGTCTTAGAGTAATGTACTATTACATGACAATTATTGTGTAGGTGTAGTATTCAAACTTCAATCGCATGATTAGGACACAAGAAATAAAAAAGAGATTTTGAAATTTCGCACAGCTGCCATCTTGTGGTTATGTAAACAATTGCTATTAATTAGATGCCAGTCGATTAAAATTTGTATAAGCATTTACCGTACCAAGTATCACTGCACTCTGATGGTTAAATCGCGAGAAACGTCCATTTAAATATTTATAATTCGCGTCGCCGCCATGTTGGATTTTTGCTCACCAGCTTATTGAAAGTGAACGTATGTTCATAGTCTCTATGACCATAAGAAATTTCAGTTTGATTGCTGCAATAGATTCGTAGATATTGAGAACCGTCTAAATATTTCGTATGGACGCCATGTTGGATTGGTATATGTATAGGCCATAGAGTTATGTACCATTAAATGAAAATTGTTGCGTAGGTTCATTATTCAAACTTTCACTTCGATCGCCTGATTACGACACAAGAAATAAAAACTTAATTTTAAAATTTCGCACAGCCGCCATCATAAGGTTATGTACTGCTTATAATTATACTAAATTAGATGCCAGTCCATTGCAATGGGTATAAACATATACTGTACCATATTTCACTGCACTCAGATGGTTAAATCGCGAGAAAAGCCTATTAAATTGTCTCAACTTCGATTGGCCGCCATGTTCGTTTCGTACTTTGCATGTTTTTGAAAAATACACAAATGAACTTGTTGTAGTGCCCTTTATCACCGTATAAAATTTCAGGGCGATATCGGTAATAGTTTCGGATATATAGAATGCCGGTGAAATATTTCGCACAGCCGCCATATTGAGGTTATGTAAACAATTGATCTTATTTAGATGCCAGTTTATTAAAATGTGTATATACATTTTCTGTACCAAATTTCATTGCGTTTGGATGGTTGAACTCTTCATTTTTCCGCACCATGTGGCATTCCAACGTCTCGATCTTCCGCCCCGTCATCGCCCCTCGCGATTGGGCCTTACTCATTACATTTCCGTCATGTGTGACCATATGATCGGCCGTTCCATCATGTAGGTCATCGTTCGACTCCATGTTTCCAAAGAAAATTTATAAAATTATTAACACTGATTCTAATGGAAATGATACGCTGGAATGTGCTCACTGTCTCTAATCGTGGCAGTTTAAACAAAAGAGACCATACTTCACTGTGCCCACATCTTTTAAAATTGCAATCTAGCAATGTGTCAAAATTATGTTACCATGCACCACTAAAAAAAGCACACACATAAAAGAAATGTTGGTCCGGTATACACTGTTGTACCCAAAATTTACGATATGATCGCTCACAAGTTCAATCAGAGACTTTTATGGTTCATTCCACCTCACACCGTTAAGTGACCATTTACGAAAATTCCAAATATTTTCCATATTAGAATTTGTCCTTAAATGTTAACACCGAAAAATGGAGCACTATTTTACGTGTATCCGGCGTTGCTACGCCTCCGATAATTTCATAAACTCCTGATATATTCTCGATTCTAATTATAACGTTCTGCACTCTGCCGTGCTCACATTTCACTCGTTTTACATTCACATGTGTCACGGCGCTGTCAAGAAAATGTATTGCGCGTCACGCTGTCAAAAGGATACTACTATTGCTAAGTCGGCCATTTCGTCTTCACTGATTGCGCTCCAGTTAGGTCAAAAGAACTCTCCTAATGCTTTAACTGTCACCTCTGAGGTTGTAAATTTCTTCATCAAAATTACTTTTATAATTTCAGGTTATTTTTCCATATGAAACTGCCTTATAGTAGACGCCCATTCCATGTTTTTTTTTCTTATTTCGTTTCAATTCGTATTTTACTGGCATATATCCGCTCGGTCTTTTCGCCTGCGTTCGACTCTCGATTGGTACTCTCGATCTGTAGGATATGTCGACAATGTGACTCCGGTCACAACATATGCTACTTTGAGACGCGAATCTTCGCAAATCAGGTCCAATAAAATTGACACCCTGTTGGACCTTCAAATATGGACAAGACATAAATCTGTTGCCTGTCTTACTAACTTCTGGCAGCTCACTGGCAACTACTATCCAATATTTAAAATGTCAACCGTCAATTAGCTGGCAGCATCAGTCTACGGTGGCTATGGTGGGCGATGTGAATTTTCTTCATTCTTTATACCAACAGTATGTCATAAGCGTACTGTGTGTGATCATTTCACCCTAGAAGGCAGCATCAATGCAAGATGGCTATATTTGGCGGGCTATTTGATATTTTATGCACAGCTATACCTCCCACTTTTTACCTTTACTTGGAAACGGCACGACGGTCCGTTCCGACAAATTCCAATGACGTTCGACAATGTTCGCTCACGCTCGATTCCCGACCATCACCTGCTCAAATATAAATGCTTTGTTTTCGAACCCACGCGATTTGATAGTCGTTTAGCCTATGTTCTGAAGTTCCGTCATTAGTTGAAAGATGAGCCAGAATGTGCTAGGAGTAAACCATTATCACATTACAATACTCAGCACAAGATAAGACTTATTTTTTATCATAAACATGATAACTCTCCTTCAATGTCATGACATGACATGCACGAGACAAATCACTGGTTGAACTTCCATCCTTTTGTTGCAAGGTGATCACCCTTTGGTGCGCAAATTCATTTTTGTTCGTTTTTTGATTGCATGGCATGAGCAGATTGGGTGGGCGAAGGCATTATCCTTGAGTGAATATACAAGATAAGACTTGATTTAATATGTAATATGATTAATTTCTTCCGGTTTCACTACATGATGCTCACGTCACAAAGCAACAGTTCAACTCTAGCCACGAGAGAGCAGCACTGATCCAATATGCTGGCCTCTTGGCATATGCATTGGTTTCTGATTTTGAACTCTTGTACCAAGAGAACAGATACACGTAGTATATATTGTTTTGGATGTTCACCTTCAGAGCACGGTACTGATGGAATATGGCTACCTCTTTACACATTCTTATTGATCTAAGCCTACTAAGGAGCGCTTATAACTCGTTCATCTTCCACGTTCTATTTCGTTACCAATATCTCTTCAGCCCAGCTGATAATTTTTCCTTTCTGTCCTGTGAGAGGGGTTTCCTCCACTTAGGCACTTTGGGTGGTGGGGACGAAGAGTTAACCATATAAACAGATTTGGAGCAATGTTGGACATCAAAGTCAGAAATACCAGCGTAATCCAAGTCGTTTTGAACTTCATTGAGCCACAGGCTTCCAGTCTTGTAGCCTTTACCCGAGGATATTTACTATTAATTTTGTTTTTGAACTACCGTCTGAAGATAATAATGACTTTGAGTTTATATGAGAAATTGAACACACACCCACACGAGTATATTGGACAGATGACTAGGATATCCTTTACCCCTATTATTCAATACGCTGCCGAAGTCGACGTCACTTCCGCTCCGTTGCTAAGCAACTGGAGCAATACATCATGGCTCCCTTGTAGCTTACTTCAGTCTTTGAGCCGTCATTATTTCCTATTTGTATCGTATAATACTGTACATGCATGGATGTCCAGGGGCGAGAAAGCATAGAAAAGTATATTTTCCACAGTAATTTAACATAGTTGTCCAATAAAGTTGTAAAATATTGCGTACGAGATGCACATTAAGTCTTAGAACATAAGTCGTAGAGATGTGGCCTACGATATTTACCTTAAATTAAGTGAGAACATGAAAATATAACATTTCTGGATATTGTGAATCACGTCCCGTATGAATGATCAATACTACGGAAAATAAAGTACCGTAGGCCCTACCTGTAAGTGACGAATAAAATGAACTTAAGGTCTATCAATGCATAAGGGAACAGTTTAAAATATTTGGATGAGAGTTTAGGCCAAATCTCATCAACGGCTATAGAAGAAACAAAGACTGCATTTCAATACAATTTGTGTGTTTACCACAGCGCCGCGTTTGTTTGAAAACGAATCAAATTGACAAAGCCTAACCTGTGTGCTCAATAACAGGTTAGAGAAGTCTACAATTAAGGCATATCGTCCTACCTCGTTCTAAATAATGGGATACTTTTCCTATCCTAGCTCTAAATATTAGGCCACTAAAACTGACATGAAAATATCCGAGGCTCTCACCCAATAAGTAGGCCTACACCAAGCTGATGACCACATTATCACACTGATTAATGTTACACATTAGCTGGTGCGCCACAAAAGAGCTAAATAGAATTAGCTGGTATATAGAGATTTAGAACAACAACAAAAAAGCCACCCTGCATCTTCACGAGCAATCCTAGCAAACATTCACACAATATGTGCTGGACAGTCAAAGTGGTACAAGTAGCCTACTTGGTATTGAAGTGGGCCAAAGAGTTGATGTAGAGAAATGCTAGTCCCGGTACCATAACGATGATCCATGTGCTATGATACTAGATGGCTCACACAGTTTCCAGTTACCAAATTGAATAGGACTTTCTACTAGCAACTTCAAACCTTTCCACAGACCACATATTATGCTCAGTTTGCAAAAAATAAAATACGGTATTTAGGCAGAAATTTTCAGTCTAGAATAGGCCTAATTGTTATTTGGAAACAATTCACTGCTTAAATAAATTAAGTGAAAAATCACTACTCAGAAAAGTTGTGGGAGAAAATTTATTGCTGTTAAATTAGTGAATCAGATGTAAGGTTATGTAGGTTGTCCTTTATAATACTTATAGTACAAACCATATTTAATTACAACTACACTGCCCACATGAACCAAAAACCCCTCTATGTGACATATATGTCCTAAATATCTCTCTATATTATATATACTGTATCCACTAAATGATGTTATAAATAAATATTTGTAATTTGTAGAACCCGCCATGCAATTCTTGCCTCGGGAGTGAGGTCGACTTTATTCATATTATCTCGCAAAATTCTGGTACTTTATCAATAAAATTTCACTTCTATTTTGTAGCTCCAACATTGTGGATGATCTTCACGGGAGGCGTTTGCCTTATTTCACGCATATTACACCTTTTTATCCACAAAATTCAAGACACTGCGCAGCGTTAATGCAGCTTCCTATGTATAAAAAACCTAGCAACCAGTTGTTTGGGTCCAATGTGGCTGCGCCCATACGGTTGCTAGGCGCGTCACTTCGGCAGCGTATATCAACAATAGACATGTGTCGCTCAATATAAGGACGAACTACTTGTCTGTGGTTCTATATGTACTGACAGAACTGTACTGTATTATAATAATCCCCTTTCAGATGAAACTCTTTTTAGTTGGTATGTTTCCGTATAATCTGTTCTTAGAATACTACAGATGAATGTTGTTACATCAACAGTGATATACTGTCTCAACCTCCAAAGACACAACTTAGGGTTTTACCATGTTCTGCCCACATGAAGTTCAACCGTTTATTTATTACGTGCACATCACGTCATGAGACGGGAAGAAAATGATCAAGTTAAATAATAAAACAATATGCTGAGTAAAGAACATGTAGCTTTTTTTTGTCTTAAATGTATGTATATAGTTATAATTCTTTGTTCCTGTTCCTCTCAATCATTATAATAATTGCATGGTGCTTTCATGAACGTTATGAGCGCTATTCTACATGAAACTCCTTGGTTCTACTAAGTTTCATTCTAATTCCGATCTTTCATCCAGTAGAATTGCTTCTAACATTAGTAACTTACGTCCATCCTGAATGTATCAAATCGTTGATCACATGCCTTCTTCATATGAACCCTCTTATGTGAGACAACATACATGCTGTGATTCGTCATTGTAACTACTGTAGAATATCATAATGGATAATCAATATTAAGTTAATGTCTCACATTTACAAAACTATGGCTGAGTTCTATATGTGCAGTGTGATAGTCTTATGACTAATTCTAGCGAGGTCTCTAATATGGTACTCCAATCTCACAAACTTTCATACAAATTGCGAAAATTGATCGTAAGTTATTGATTATGTAGATTTAATAGTACGCTCAGCTATCATCTTAATAACTGACGAGGCTATTTGTAGAGTTTAGTAGTACGCCTAGCTGCCATCTTTAATGTATGCCGTCACTGGTCTTCCACTTTGGGCATATTGACTTTTAAGTTTGTACCTTATTACTAAATATCGTTATTATAGTTCTAAGATCCTGAGGGTTATTAATTTATTTTTAAATTTCAAGATATCTGATGTAATCTATATTCACTGTGATAATTCTTTTGACCAAAGCAAGGGAGAACCCACATATAATACTCCTCTGTCTCCAAGATTCGTCTTAATTACGCCTTTAAGTTGTGAGTTTTTGATTTTAATGTTCTAAAAGTTCGCAAAGCCCCCATCCTGAATGTAAGGAGTCCCTGTTCCTTTTTACCCCCGCCATACAGAGCCACATGTACGGTCATACCTGGTTACTGATTTACATTTCTGTAGCTCTTAAATGTTGAGTGTTATTCATTTATAAGATATTTTATATTTTCAAGATGGTGGTTACTCGTAATGATCACTCTCATGTAGCCAACACGTTGGTAACACAGGATCCTATACAAAACTACTTGAATACCAAGTACTGTGAGCGTTGATCCATTGGATCATAACTTATGGTTTATAATACTTGCATGATTCGCCTGGCTGACAGCTTGCAATTATTAAGCTGATGACATTGTAATTTGTACCTGAGATGATTTTCACATGAAGGTATGTTTTTTTTCTAAAAGTGGTCATCAGGGAGTTTTGTTTCTTAACCACTCCCCAGGATTGTAGCCCTGCCTCATTCAGGCGTCTTAAGACCGTCCTCGGGCTGGCGGCAATGCACGTGGCCGGTCGTAGCTGCACGGCACTCAAGAATGAGGTCGAATGAGGTCGAATGAGCCTCAGCGATCAAGCGAACGTTCCCGGTTCTAGACTCACCATGAATCCAAACCAGAACGTCGTCGTAAGCCTCCCGATCGAATACCTCTCACTCAATGCATCGCCCTAATCTGTGGGATGCCATAGCGTCGTTCAACCACTGTAGTGGTTAGATTTTCTTGTTCAACGAGATAAACTACTCTCTCTCTCTCGGTTGTTAGATCCTTGGTGCTCCATAGTTGTCAACATAATGCCTCTTCTGTATGTAGGTCTAATAAGCGTGGTGGGGGCATCTTACCATCTGGTTGGTTTGCCCGCTGTTGCAGCCGGCGGAGTGAAATAACGTTGATGTCGTTGTTAATTTATATAGGGGCTTTGCGACATCGTGGTCATATAGCCCCGTATACTTGGTGTGTGGAATTTGTCTCATTATCTGTGTTATGGTGTTGTCTGTATTACTGTGTGTAATTTGTAATTCAGATGAGGATTGGGAAGAAGGCGGCCTCTGCCTTAAGTTATGAAATTTCCTGGCATTTGTCAGGAGAAGAGGTGAGAAACCACCGAAAACTATTTCCAAGATATCTCAGGTGGGAATCGAACCCACTTCTTCTCAGTTTTGTCTCACGAGGCTGAGTGCATCCCGTTCCAAACCCTCAGACCAGAGTTAAAAGTCTTCGCAGAGCCAGGAATCAAACACGGATCTCCGGGACGACAGCCAAGAATGCTAGCCGTTACACTACGAGGTGGACTTACTAAGAGTGAGAAAGAAAAAGAAATGATCTTGACCAAGGAACCTTCCCAATGTGAACCTGTGTCTGTACCCACTAGGCTTCAGCATTTCGCGAGTAGGAAAACAAAATACCACTTTGTCTGCCTTTTACCTTTCGCGTCGTTTGAACTTAAGGCCATTTACACAAAACGGTGCTTTCTAATTGGTTCCCATACATGTAGATATTCCAGTTATAATGGCCACAGTATATGAGTGATGTATCGAACTAGTAATTACAACATCATGGATGAATGGTACATTGCCCGTCACTATACAGTTGGCCTTACGACCTCCTAGCCAGCTCACTTTCAATGTCGGCAAGTGTACATGGGGAAAGTAATCGAAATTAGATAAAATAAATGTGAAATAAATACATGCAGTGTAATAATAACTTATAGTAAGTGAATTTACTAATGTATTGTAATGTGTGTGCTTGAGGTCTCACGTGGCCCCTATGCTTGTGGGCTTCATACTTTGGTGCTTATACACGTTCAGTTTCAATTGTACTTGCCCTCCTCGGATTCTCCTGGATTATTTCGTTCCAGTGGCTATAGGATGAATGATGTAATCTCTTTTCTTTCTATCTCCATCTCTTGGCTCTAAAGTTCCTGTGCCCCGAGTAATTTATTCTTTAAATGTAATGATGCAGTAATATCTGTTGCTTCAGTAGGTCTTACCTTTATGTACCGGTACAAGTCGAAGTTCCTGGCATAGTCCTCCAAATACTTGAGTACTTCGGAATGATGTATGTACGATTCGTCAGAATCCGGGAATGGGTAGTCTAGGAATGGCATAATTTCCTTCGGGACGTTGGTCCTGGAAAAGAAGCACAGTGGTCAATAAATGAAATTAAATATTAGACTGTAACCCAACATAGAGTTCTTACGTTAAGTGCTGTAATTGTTGGATCTTAAAAACAGGTATGATGATGATAATTGTAGTTTTAAGGGGCCCAACATGTCAGTTAAAGGTTCTTAATAGTTTGGATGATAGTAAAATGAGATTCGAATGGAAACTAAAAGTGAAACAATTGTAACTACAGTATTACAACTGAAACTAACTACTGACGTATAGCCTATACTAGAAGAAAAAATTGAATACTAAATACGAAGAAGAAGAAGAGAAATAAAAGACAGGAAAAAGAAGCCTCAACCTTCGTATAATGAGGATTGAGGGACTTGGAAGGAAGAAGAGCCATGAAAGGCAGATAAGAAAGGGAAAGAGGAGAGGGTCCGCTCAAGAGTCGCTGGAAAAAGTAGGAAAACCGGATTCAGCTCAGAAATTACTCGGGATCGCCAACTCCCGAACTCACCAGACGTGAGCCCTTGAGGGTGAACCAGAAGTGGTGGGGCTACATACACCCTGTCTCCATTAGGACCTTGTGCAGAAGGTAGGAGATACCATGAAGAAAAAATAAGACGCCGGACCCCACGAAAAATGAGACAAAGGCTATTTAAAGCGGAAAAATGAAAGACACCTTAGGCCTTTGATACCCTAATACCGTCGGGATCGGAAGAGAGTAAGAGTTGATCAAAGGAGATCGACTGGAAACATTACAGAGAGAAACCTGAAACATGGAAGTGGAAACAATGCCCGACTCAGGTGGGGCCCCGTGGTCGACAACCCACGACCCACTTGTTGTGAGCCCCTAGGGTAGAAAACAGATTGAAGCAACTCGAATTCATCTCCAAGTTGTTGGCAGAACCAGAAGTCATTTGAAAAGTATAAAATGTCAAGGTAATATCAACTTCCTGCGCAAGTCAATTTTGAAATTCCGACTGCTGTTTGGTATTTAAATCACATTAAATTATGACAAATATGCATTAAAATTCCAAAAATATTATAAAAACCACACAGGAATACTAAATACAAATGCTCTGTTGCAGAAAATAATACTGTACTTTTTAACTTTTATGTTCATTGATCACCAGAAAATTTACTTATGTTGAGCTCGGATAGGGTCATTAAAATTGTATTTGCATGTCCAGGCTATTCAGAGCATAATAATTAATCCACCTAAGGGCATGTTGGGTGAAGATCTGACCCCGCAGCTTTCAACATACCACGGGGATCAAACTAAAAGTAACTAGTAAAGTAATTACTTTTCCGTGAATGCGCTCAATTGAACTTACAAACCTGAAAAAGAACATAAATCAATTATACACTTTTACGCATTCTTTGAAAGACGGAGTGACGTTATGTTTGTCACACGAACATCTTAAAAAATTGGGGTGATTGCTGCTTTTGTCTTGTCGCAGGATAACTATCCTAAATCCCATGCTAATTCTATAATCATATGTGACCATTTGCTCCCTGACTTCCAACTATACTTATCACTTTATCTACCCATGCTGCTTTATGACATTCTAGTTTATTTACCATACTCTCTACTTCCACAACCATGCTTCATTCCACGTCCTCTTTCACCCACGCTCAACTGAGCATTGTCAGAAGAGTTTCCTATTCCATTGAATAAGTTTCTGAAGTACTCCTGCCATTATTCCAATGTTTTCTTGGTGCCGTACCGTTATTTTATAGTCCTGGGTTCAATATATTTTCGAGCGCTGCACTTCAACTCTGCGATATGCGAGGCAGCCAGGCATCTATTACGTCACTCGCAGCTGTGCTTGTAACAAGCGAGATCGTCGAAGCCCGGCGGGCATTTCAAGGTCCCGGTGGACATACACGAAGAGGGATGAGCTTCTAACGCAGGTCAACAGCGATCGATAACATGATTATTACTATCGAACCGCTTACCTGAGATATGATTATACTGTTTTCAATGAATTGAGATTTTTTTGTGCAGTATATTAACCATAAGATGTCATCTAATAATAGCATGCAATTTATACAATTGTATCTTCGGTGAGATAAACGCTCTGTGAGGCAGGAGTTGTATTAATCATTTGCTTATGTGATTAACGTCGACTTCCAATGCACCGGAGTGGGGGAAACGGTGTTTACCTGTAAGCTGCTGTCTCAGAAGACGAATTAGATCCTAACGTGTTTCGGTTCGATTCACATCTACCTCGGGAGTGATCAGTACATTTCTAAAACGTGTGCCGGCGATGATGGTCGCTATGTTGGTTCCATGTGTCATAGGAACTTGGAATATTTACGGACTTTTGAATATTAAGAAAGCACAGCGAGGTAGGACTTTGAAAAATTTTAAGCAATCTTGTGAAGATTGCGTATGCGAACACTTACCATGGAACATATTAAACGCGCATTGATACCAATAAGAAGCACCGTTTACTGATGTTACGCAGCATAGGACTTGTAATTTCATGTTTCTTGCAGATAATATTAGCTGTGATAGTAACTTTAAACACAGTTTGCAACGAAGGAACTTCTACAATAAATATATTTCTCATATTTCACGTCATGTTCACGTATAAGACGTCGGGAAGAATAGTTACAATGAAATTGGAATTGATAGCCATGGCATGCTAAACGTTAACATGCACACTACCTACCGAGCATAGGCATGAATAATTCGTATGTAACTACTGCTGCCTACAAATTTTAGATGCGCTTACGAAGCAGCACAAAACATTTCGGACATGAATCTTAGTATTCGTAAAACCACGAAGGAGATGGATATAATCCATGGTGATATCCGAGTGCCAAAACTGTTACTACGAGATGACGAACTTCATACGAGCGGGACGGGGTCTACAACCCAATGTTGGAGGCCATTACTGCTGCGGCGTGGGAGTCCAATTTCGAGATTGGAGCCAGGAGAACGTGAGATACCCCAGTTCGAATCCTGGAAGGCTTAATGGATATACTGTACTACAGTATGATTTTGAATTCTAGACCAGAGCATGTATTCCCATTAGATGCCACCTCCAAGAATCGTCGAAAGGTAGAATCAAGTCAATCTTTCTAGTAGTTGCAAAATAAGGTATTCTAGAATAACCATGATTGCCATTCTTTCTTTTTGATTAGTATGAATGAGTTGGGGTTCAGGTTCGATGTCTGTTTCGTGTCTGACCTTATTTTATCTCGAAATCAAGGTTTTCATCTGCGTTGATGCTGAAAGTTATTTGTTCTGGATTTATCAGTGATTTAGTTGTTGGAATTTAGCTTGGATGAGAAGTTTTGATCTTTCTCAATTCTTGGGAGCATTCCTTATTCTCATGGAGCACTTATATTAACAGCGATTTCTAATGGATCAACAGTCGCCTAACTTTGGATGTTACCTGGATTCTTGGTGTAGAAGTCATTGTTGATATTTCTGAGTTCATTTGAGTGGACGAGGGTCTCACTTGGTCTGATCATTTTCGCTTCTTATAGATTCCTCGTGTATTGTGTGCATGGAGGATTTCAGGATTTAGAATTGAGTTATCTCCATCGTTGGAGTATTTTTGAAATGAGGATTTATTTCGATGAACGTTCCGGAACAATTTGAGAGTGGATGAGTATTTTTATTAAAATACGTGACGAAGAGCAATTTTTGTAAGGCAAAGCTTTTCTACTCCAATGGAATTTACTAGTGATCCACATTTAATGTTTTAAGCAGAGTGTGATAATGTTAAATATTTTTGATCGACAAGATATTATGTGCGATAGTTATTTACTTGTTGTAAAGAGATAAACAGAACTATCCAAAACTCTACTCATTTCTCTTTCTCCTCCTTTCTCCTCTATGGTTATTTATCACGCACCACAATGGCTTTCCTGCCACCTGACAAAACACTTTAAATTTAGCTCCAAATTGCTCGTATGCCTATTTTGTATTTGAAATTCTTGTATTCGATTATCTCTGTTCTTTTCCTCTATATAAGGCTCCATATATGCCAGATTACTGGTTTGGAGCCAGTTTGGTAGGCTAAGGCCTTCTTTTGCTGTTTCAGGCAAAATTGATTATCAATTTCCAGCAAGACGAGTGCTCATTAACCTATTTTCATCTAATGGAAGATATAATTATTATACCATCACTTTTGTCCGTGTGTATATATGTGCGGTATGTGTGCGTGTATACACGTGTCCCGCTTATAAAATGCAAACGTCTGGAGTGTTTTCAATGAATCGGCCTACTATTACTTACTATTACAAAGTTTGACCTCGTTCGTGTCTTTCGAATTTCAGTAAGAGTCAGAAATCCAATATTTCATTGACATTCAATATCTCCGAAACTATAACTTACATGTTGAATGACGATAGACGAGACAATTTTAAGTTCACCTATGTAATCTTCAGAATCCTGATATGCATTAAACCAACAAGTGGCTATGAAAAATTCACGTGCCGTTTTTAAATTAACTTTTCTCACGATTTATTCGTCCGAGCGGAGTGTTACATAACACGGTAAATCATTATACAATGTCTAGTAGAATAGCATCTTAGTTAATTCAGTTGTATTTGTAAATTGAAAATTGTAGTGTGCGACATTTTTAAATTATGCTTTTATTTCTTTTCTCTTATCAAGCGATTGAAAAAATTGTATAATACACCACCGTAATGATCTTCATCTACTGGTACACAGCAGCATGGCCTGCATATAAAAGAATAAAATATGGCAGTCAGAAATATTTCACTGATTCACAATATATAGGAATCTATTTTATTAATCAAAGTAAAATTATGTATGATGATAGAGGCAGTATAAATACGTTTGCGTACGTGGCTTTCATTAGTCTGATGAGCACAAATCCAATAATGCGGCCTCGCGAATTTCATTTAAATAAGTTTTTATAGCAACTAAATCACACGAGTGCAGTAAATCTTTTAACAAAGCTCAGGTGAATGTAAATGGCGACTAATTTAATTCAATATTATGCGAACTTCAAGATGGCGGTTGTGCGAAATTTTAAATGTTTTTTTATTTCTTGTGTCCTAAACAAGTGATCTAATTGAAAGTTTGTAATGACTTACATAACAATCTTCCTCTTCTCGTATATTATTCTGTAGCTTACATTTATACAATCCAACAAAGCGACCACCTGAAATATTCAACATGTTCTCAATATCTCCAAAACTATCAAAGCATTCAAACTGAAATTTTGCACTTTGGTAGAGGACTATTAAATAAGTACATATATGCAAATTCCGAAAGCCTCCCAAAAAAACAATATGGTGACAACGGGAATGAAAACTACTTAAATATACTTTTCTGACGATGTAATCATCCGAGTACAGCGAATGTTTATTTGGAGTTAAATACATTTGCATGTAATGTTGTTCATTCGTTTTCAAAATGTAATGACGATGGCATTGCATATTTTAGCCTACTTTCAATTTTTGCAAAAAATGAAAGTCGACTTATGAGATCAACACAGGGCCAAAAATTGTGTACCTGTCTGTGAGTCTATCAGTGTGTATGTGTGTATATGTGTGTACTTTGAATGTCTGCACCCCCCCCCCCCCCACCCCCCTATCAATTCAAACACGGTGAAACCGAATTGAACGAAATTTGATACAGAGGTAGCTATAGCAAAGGGCACCTCAGTGTCATGTTTTATCTCACTGCCATCCTGACGGAAACGTAATGGCGGCCACCCAAATGTTCAAAGCTTAAATCAAATTACGACTAACCTAAATTATGCAGCAACATATCTACATGTGGGGAGCGTCTTTTGACCAAACTAATAGGTCATCAGCCCAATAGTTTGCAGATGGCAGCCATGTATGTGTGCAAATCGATTCCCCCTATCAATTCAAACACAACGAAGCTCAAAACAAACCCTCTTTGGTACAGAGTTAGCACTGGCAAAGGACAACTCAGAGTCACGTTGTATATCGCCATCATCATAAAAAAAGAAATGGCGCCCACCCAAATGTTCTGTTGAATAGTTGAGACAAGGCGACTTTGCAGATACGCCCATGGGAGGTGCCTGCCAGAAAAACTCACCGATCTTGGAAATTAAACAGCAAATGGGAAGAGAGGACGCGAGGCAGCGCGGCAATGTAGCATCATATCAAGAGGGCCTCTTAATTGACGGGAATTAATTTGTGAATAAATATACGATCGACTTGAGTGCCGAGTCTCAAAATCTTGCTCTGCAGTTTACTACGAGTATTTTGAGACGTATTGCATGCTAGTGAGCCGATTACTAGTAAAGTTAGATTTTTGTGAAGTCCCCACTCCTAGAAAAGTGTTTGGACGATATAAATATTGCTGAGTGAGCAGTTGACAGTATTCCATTATGTGTGTCCGAGCGACACTCTGTTTTGTGTGTCCAGGGGACACTGACGTATTCAATTTCATGTGTCTTAGGACGACTGACGTACTTATATTTTGCGTGTCCGTGGGACATAAACTTTATCATTTGAGTGTCTTGTGACACATTTGGTACATTACAATTTTCTACATTGAGAAACAGTACTGTAATATTTCATGTGCTGTTGGACATTTTGCTCATTTTTGTTCGAGGTGAAACAAGAATTTATAACAGTAATAAGTCGAGATTTTATGCAGATAGCTATCAGGCTATTATTTAGTGACGTTACGCGATTGCTCTACGGACTATTGGGTGAACTGAGTAGCTCAACTAATAGCAATTAGTCAGATTAATAAACGTGTGCATAGATCAGATAACTTTAACACTATTTATTCAAGCAGCTGCATCACGATGAAACTTGAAGATGTTCGTAATGAAGGAAGGCTGGACCAGTTGGCTTCTATCATCAAGATGACTTTCACGATGGTGTAGATATCCAGTAGAGGGCCATGTCAGGTGGCATCCGTTGAGGGCTGACCTGGAAGGATGAGTACTCAAACTGAACTGATTTCATTTTGGTCGAGTTCGTGGTTTCAAGGGAATTGTGTAAATATTTTATTTGTTTTTGTGATGTTAATTTTAGATTTGTTGATTAACCTAATTTACTGACGTACCAATTTATTTATGGGCGGGACGTGCCTATTTTGTAGATAATTGTAAATTTTGTTCAAGTAAGCGTGTGGCTTTCTTTAAGCATTGAGGTTCATGTAGGCCACGTGCGTGTTGAGCTATTCAGCATGACCGGAAGCTAGGGTTTACGGCATAAGTGGATCTTTTATAAAATGTAACGTAAGCACAGGTTTGCGGGAAAGGACATTTGAGGTGCAGATTTGTAATCATACAGGCTGTAATTAATTAACTAATATGGCGTTAGTTGCATTATTCTAATACGGGAAGCCATCCGCTTTCTCCGTAATTTTATTCATGAGTATTCACAGAATATGTGTGTTATTTGAACGCAATTTCGGGAGACTTTGATTGTGTGTAATATGAGGTGTGGAATTTTTATGATTATTGGGTCCAAGTGATATGTGTCAGAGTTATGTGTGTTTTGAAATGAAAGCTGAAGGTGACTAGGTCAGGCTCTGTATTGCTGCATATTACGACAGAATGGACTCCGAGGAGCTGCCGATCGTAATCTACGATTCTTGGAATTCCTGGGAGGATTCTTAGTATGTTTTTGATATTTGAGTGACACACACGTTTTACAGCAGTCCGTGCTGGCTGATTCGGCGGATCTCTGGGAGCCGACAGCTTTCCCGAGATATTTTGTTTTGTGCCACACCCGAGGACTCTGGCAATCTGGCAGTGAGGTAATATTCCACTTAGTGAACACACACAGATCAAAGATAAGATATGTAATTGGTCATTAGCATGACAGGCGACGAGATTTAACTGTGAATTTTTGAATATTAAAATATAAGCCTGAGTGGTTAGAAATTGTTTTATGATTAATTGGGGAGCTATCCACGCCGGAACCGTATTTTCCGATTGTTATGTTGATGTGCGTTCAGTGATTTTTATTCTTTTATTTTTGATAGCCAGTTGACATGATGTATTTTGAGCATGCATGCATACCTTGATTTACAGTGACATCCGGTCAGACAAAGGCTGAGTTCATGTTTATGGTCACGGTAGCGTACCTGAGCTTTGTTTGTGTGAGACCCGATTCCGCGACTTTGTTTTGTGAGTGTTGGTGCACTTGGGTTGAACTTCTGTGGAAGTATCAGTAATGCAAGTTTTATAAGGGTAGGGTACGTCAGACTTTTGTTATTTGTGTATAGCCAGTTAGGATTTCTCTTGAGCCATATTTTGATTCCCATACAGGGATTCGCAACTTGTTTGTCTGTTCATATGGAAGCGAATCTTAGATAATTAAAGTACTCATGTTTTCCACAGCCTGCAACATTCATGCTCACAATAATGAGGAAGTGATGGAGTGTATCCATATTTTATTCAGTGTCTCTTATGCTGATTTTGTGGTCTGATCTTAATCTGCTTGTGTTTATTTTGGATATTTAATTTTTGGGGGATATAATTCAGGGAGGTGTTTTATTTTGTAATTTGTCGAATTCAGTTATTAAAGTTGATTATTTTTAAACTTTTTCCCATAATTTCTAGTATTAGTGCCCCTATGAATCCTTGTTATATATTGAAGCAAAATTATATTTCTCTAAGCTACTTTAGCAAGAACTGAGCACGACCCCGGAGACTGATTCTTGTCATAAGGTTCTTTACAAGGGCACATTATATTATGTGTTTGTCTCAAATGTGCATGCTAAAATAATAAGACGTTCTGAACACAACCATTAGCCTACTTTCTCCTAAACGCCATGGGTGCAGATACATCCCTTTGTCCTTATCGTAAGGTATAATGTAGTGTTATTGTGATTAACGTTAGGTGTTGTACAATATGTAAAACTCCCTGTTTACCAACGTTCGTTGTAATTCCACTATTGCATCCAAAGGAATAAATGGTACATTATAAAATTATGCCCATTCTCCATATTGAATGTAAGGAATCGAATATCTTGCGCCTACTGCAGGGACTTTTATGTGAGACTACATAATTGCTGGGTTTCATCATTGTAACTGTAATTAATATTGGATCGTCGACATTAATGTCTTATCTATTCATGTTTGCGGCTGCGTACTATATATAGTAGGTTCGTCTTATGACTGTAGCAAACGCGGTAACTTATCTGAATCTTAAATATATAGCGGGGATGTTTTATGCCTTTGCCACACAAAGCTTATATATGGTTCTAAGTGAATGCTAAATTTTAGATATTGTTACTCTAAAAAATTTTTTATTTTGTCCCAACATCGTATAATTTCAAGTTGGCCGCCGGGTGCTATATTCATTGTAATATTACTATGAATAATGATAGCGAGGTCATTTATAAGGTACTACGCTCTCAATACATTTCACATTAATTGTGCTATTATATCGGGAGTTTAAAATATTCAAGTCTTATAATCACGCTCAGCTGCATCATGAACGTATGGAGCTGCTGTTCTTTTGACGTGGTCCTATATTGGTTCCACATTACTACTAATTTTCGTTATTCTGTCTTAAAAATACTGTAGATTGATTTAATTCGTTATCATATTGCATATTTTCAAGATGGCCACCGCGGGTTTTATTCAGTGTGATATCGTTATAGTTTATTTCAGCAAGGTCCCTTTTATGGTACTTATTTCTTAAAAAAATCGTTTTAATCGCACAATTACATTCTGAATGATTCACTATTGCGTTTTAATAGAACGCCCATCCGTCATTTAAAAAACAATAAATCGCTGTTATTTTCCATTGGTTACACGATACTCCATACACCTTTGTCATTGTAGTTCTAAAAATAGATATTTATTTTTAAATTACGGCATTTCAGGAAGGCTGCTGCGCTCTATATTCATTGTAATAGAATTGTTAATAACGCTACTAACGCCTCTCAAATAATACTCCTCTTCTACCAAGTTTCGCCTTAATTGTACAATAACATCCTGAGTTACTAATTTGTGTACCTTATTGGTACTTCAAGCTGCCGTCTTGAATATATCGAGTAGCAATTCTCTTGCTCTGGTCATTCGAAACGACTTAAAAGGTTGCATTTTATTTCTAAATGTCGTTGTTATTATTAACATTCTAGCATAAAAAATGTTATTTATTTATTTATTTATTTATTTATTTTCACGGTTCAAGATGCACACTGTGTGCAATACTCAGTGTGACAACCTTTTGACCAACGAACATGAGAGCTCTGATATAATTCATACCTCTTGGCAAGATTCCTGTTAATTAGCGAATTTCATTCGGAGTTGTTGTTTCAAATGTTCTATTTGTTCGCACAGTCGCTATCTTGAATGTTTAGAGAGTCAGTAGTTTGATTTGGCTATACATGGCCACATATACGGTCCTACCTTGTCACTAATTTCCACTACTGCAGCTCTTATGTGCTGAGAGCTATTTATTTTTATATTTTATAATCTAAAGATGGCGACTGCGCGTAACATACAGTTTCATGTAAATATAACGTTGACAGCAGAGGTTCCTCATACAAAACTATCTGAATGCTAAATACAGTGGATATTGGTTCATTGGATAGAAAGTTATGGATATGTTCTTCTAATGCGAGTTTCGCAAAAGAAAATGTCATTCCTACATGATTCGCAGGAACAATGACTGGAATTCTATTGGCTGATGACCTTGTAGTTTGGACGCTGCACCCAGCCTATATAAAGGTATATTTTCCAAAGTTTGTTACAGATTTGCTTATTAGTTTAGTCGTAATTTGATTTAAGCTTTAAACATTTAGATGGCCGCCATTGTATTTTCGTTAAGATGGCAGAGATATAACACATCACAATGAAGTGTCCTTGGCTAGTTCTGCCTCTGTACTAAATTTGGTTCATTTCGGTTTCGTGTTTGAATTGAAAGGGGGTGCCGACCTACACACATTCATACACACAACCACACGGGCATTTGGCCCATGTAGATCTCATATGTCTACTTCCATTCTTTACTCAAATCGAAAGTTGGCTAATTGGGAAAATAATATTTAATGTTTCATCGCCTTTAAGAATCTCCAGAGCAATATGTCACAAGTTGTTGTTTCTTTTTCTCTTCCATTTTACTCCTTCTTACTCTCAGAAACCTGTTCCTATTTCCCATAGGTGTAAACTTATTTATATGTTTTACAATTCTTTATTACATTTTGAGAGTCAACAGGAGACTGGGCCCCACAGGGAGGGTCCTGGAAGGGATTACATATTTCAGAAATCGAGTAACAGGGAAACAAATTTATTGAACTGTCTTATAGAGCAGAAAAAAATAGTTGGGAGAGAATATTGAACATTGATTTTGTTTTTCATTTTTCTCTTATGTAAACTAGTCGAGTAAAAGATATGTTCTTCATTATAAATGTGATGTTCGAAATAGAAATAGTATTTTGTTGATTTCTAAGGACACACAATTATACAAACAACATACATCCCGGCAGCGTTTTAAATATGTACAATTGTGAATTCAATAAATGTGTTTATTACTAGTCTAGTAGAAATTGTTGTGTAGGAAGGTTCTACATGTATGATGATACAAACTACGATTACTATAATGATCTTGTAATTTAATGGTATACAACCTTCTAGTTACTTCTCTATGTGTTGCCAGAATCACAAACGCATTGCAGTGTCCCATTCATCACACATTCTAAATTACTTAGTGAATGGACAGAGTAAGTGGCAGTGTATGCGGCTAATGTCCCTGACCAGAAAGCAGGAGTCACGAGTCCGAAACCTGACACAGAATTCAGTTTCACGTCTTGGAACTACTAATAATAATTATCATAACAACAATAATAATCATAATATTATTAATAATAATAATAACCTGATAGGTTTATAGCCACTTTTAGCTTTTGCAATTTTTCGGTACAGTAGGCGTGATATTCTACATTGAATATAGGGAAATAAAATCACCATACATTTTTAACGCGTCTGTGCACTGGTTTCCTCGATAAAATTATTTAGCCATACACTAAGAAATGTAAATAGATATTGTGTTTGCTCCCGGTATTGAAAACAAAAGTCCTGTATTCATAGGACGGTAAATCAAACATAGCTGAGTGGAATTGCATCACTCTAAATATGATTTTTTTCGAATAAAATATTTCTCCATACGTTAGCTGTTTTTAATTTTATTTTGTTAACGTAGTACCGAAATTTGTATCATTACCCAAGTGAAACAAAAGCTCTCCCTGCGATGTTCACAGCTGATCTGTAATTCGACAGATTTCTGATAATGTTTAGGAGTAAATATTACAAAAATATCCACTTTACAATACAATATTTGTCAAACACTTTTGTTATAAATAATGATATATGTCTCGGATCTTTGAGCCTTCTTCGGTCTAATAGTACAACTAATAGTGTTTCACAAATATTGTATTGTTAAGTGGATATTTTTGTAAGATATCATAATCAATACGGGAAAAGACAGAAATATGACTAAAGTCATAGATTTACACAATGTTTAGTAGTGAAGGCAAAATGATACCGAATCGTTACGAGTTGTCCAGATTTCTAGTGCCAGTTTCTCATACTCACAAGTGTTACGAGTCTTATTCCACATGACTCGCCCGTTACATTCTATTACTAAGTAAAACCCTTACATAGATATCCTAAACTTTGAATGAAATATTAGTTGTGTCCATGTGAGCTACACCACCCTGTGGTAGCACATTATCACTGAAATAATTGTGCAAGTAGGTGGAATAGTTTGTCTGTAACACCCAACATTGCGCCATACAATACAATGTGTAGCTGATGAAAAAGAAACATTATTGTTAGGTAACAGTGAAAGCGATTGCCGTAGTACAGTGATTTAATCATAAAACATTTTAATCTCGTAACCGTAGAGGTGTTAATAATGTTTGGTAAATTCATGCCATATATTTTGCAAATGTGATGTCAGAAATACATAAATTTACAAGGAGAATATTTAGTTCAAGGGAATTATTAACAAAAATCTTCGGTACCCAGTCATTTTATTGTATTTACTCTCTAGCCAGATGGTCAAGAAACTATGACTGATATTTGGCCTATCTAAGTGATTTAGGGAGAGAATCCAACTTAGAGTTGGGAGCTTGCAGAGACCATGATAACCGATAAGAGCAAGCCCACGCAGTCATCTGGGAAATCGAATCTGAATCTCGTGGCTCTAACTTTCCAGCTAATTGGTCATGGTTACTGAGCCAAGACAATGGTGTCAGCAACAGGTGTTTGAAGAACATGTGACAGTAATACGTGCGTGACTCATCTAGGTGCAATGTAATACTGAGTAATTATCAAAATATGTTAACACCGCGCATTGGAGCAACGATTGGTGCTAGAATTGGGGCACTACTGTATTTCATGGATCACCTTACAGTTGTTCTTCATTTAGGAAAACTATTCAAGGTTTCACATCATTTGAAGAACTTAGTCTTGTGGAAGTATGGTTTCGATTTCACAGCCTCATGGGTATGCGGATATCAATGTTTCAGCGACTCACTGGGCTAAAATACAGCAGGTTTTATAATTTAAGTCAATTTGAGTGCCCCGGCTTCTATTGTACCAACTTCATTTGTGAATAATTGAGGTTCAACATCAAACTGCAATAATTAAAAGGTCCTAAGTGAGATCAAAACAACTTCCTTTATGCACATTTCCAAATGGCTACGCATGGTAGAGTTAGTAGTTATCAATTGAAACTTTTAAATTGTGCATATAATTTGTCTAAATTTTCTGTAGCCGAATGCAATCAAATTTCTTATTAAAACGTTATTAAATCGTACCCTATGTCAAATCCCAGGGCACCTAACTCTCTCCCAATCCCAGTGCTACACCGAACGTAACAGGAAAACACCGACTATATACAGCACTAATACGCGGGCAGTCCTCACTCACTAACACATAAGGAGCTCATTACCAAAATTCTTCCTGACGTTTAAATGAAGTGAAATTACCATCATCATCATCATCATCATCATCATCATCATCATCAACAACATCAATGAATCATAGTAAGAATGTTTGAAATATAAGTTTGAAATGTCATGGACTACTTACCATCAATGGCCCTAACATAGAACTTTGGAACCTTTATACAACATATTGTTCCGTGAAGACCTTAATAGCTTATTTCCATACATCCTACTCATTTTAATAGCCTCTATCACCATACAAAATTTCAGTTTCATTACTGTAACAGATTCGTAGATATTGAGATCCGTCTAAGTATTTCGGATGGTCGCCATGTTGGATTTTTATATATGGAAGCCATAGAGTTATGTACAATTGCATGAAGTTTATTGCGTAGGTTCATTATTCAAACTTTCACATTGATCGCATGATTAGGACACAGGATATAAATACTCAATTTGAAAATTTCGCACAGCCGCCATCTTGAAGCAATGTAAACAATTGAACTAAATTAGAAGTCGGTGCATTAGAGTGTGTATAAAATTTTGCTGAACTAAATTTCACTGCGCTCGGATGGTTAAGTCCCGAAAGAAGTCTATTTTAATGTTTCAAATTCGCTTGGCCGCCATGTTAGATTTGCACTTATCAGGTTTTTGAAAGTAACATAGGTATAAGTCAAAACGTTCCCTTTATTATCTTACAAAATTTCAGGGTGATATCGATAATAGTTTCGGAGATAGAGAATGCCGGTAAAATATTTTGGATTGGTGACACGTATTAAAATTTGAGGGGCTTGGTTAGGTTTGGAGAAAATAGTACTATGTTCTTACCGAGTTTCATTGAAATCGCTCCAGTTGTTTCGATTTTATTAGGGGCAATACACACACTCATACGCACACACACACGCACACACACACACACACACACGCACACACAAACGGACAAAAGATGATCTCATAAGACTATTTATTACGTATTTTCATTTATGATACAATAGGCTTATGAGATCACCTTTTGTCCGTGTATGTGTGTGTGTATGTGTGTGCGTCCGTGTGAGTGTGTATGTCCCTAATTACTTCTAAACGGCTGGAGCGAGTTCAACGGAACTCGGTAAGGTCATAGATTACTTTCGGCTGACACCCACCGTGCTCTTTAATTTATATTACGTCGTACCAATCCAAAATGGCGGCTGTGCGAAATATTTCAAATGAATTCTACATCTCCGAAACTATTACTCATATCACCCTGAAATTGTGTACGGTGATAAAGGGTACTACTAGAAGTACGCCAATGTGACTTTCAAAAACGTGTTGACTACAAAACGAACATGGCGGCCAAGCGAATTAGAAACATTTAAATAGATATTTCTCGCGATTTAACTATCCAAACGCAGTGAAACTTGGTGCATCAAATGACTATACAAATTGCAATGCACTGACATCCAATTTAGTTCAATTGATTATATAATCTCAAGATGGCAGCTGTGCGAAATTTTAAAATTAAGTTTTTATTTCTTGTATTCTTATTAAGCGATTGAAATCAACGCTTGAATAACGAACGCACACAATTATCCTCATCTAATAGTACAAAACTCCATGGCCAACATATATGAAAAGCCAACTTGGCGACCATCCGAGATATTTAGACGGATCTCAATATCTATTAATCTATGACAGTAATCAAACTAAAATTTTGTTTGTGTATAGAGGCTATAAACATAAGTTCACCTAAGGCGCGTTCAATAACCTGGTGAGCAGAAATCCAACATGGCGGCGACGCGATATTTAAATATTCAAATGTACGTTGCTCGCGATTTAACCATGCGATCGCAGTGAAACTCGGTACGGTATATGCTTATATATATTTTAATCCACTGGAATCTAATTCATTTAAAATAATGTCAAAACCACAAGAAGGCAGCTGAGCGTAATTTTAAAATCTTGTTATTATTTCGTGTGTCCTTATCATGGGATTGAAGTTTGAATAAAACACCTACACAATAATCTTCATGTAATAGTGCATAACTTCAAGGGCTATATATCAAAATCCAACATGGTGACCATCAGAAATATTTAGGCGGTTCTCAATATCTACGAATATATTACAGCAATCAAACTGAAAATTTGTATGCTGATAGAGGCAATTTATATAAGAGGTATACATTAAAATAGGCTGTTAATTCTTCACGGAACTACTTGTTTCATATATGAAAATAGACTAACAACCATCCTCCGCGTGTTATCACTGTGCGTGATGAAAAGTAGAGGACTGTTCCATGAGTTCAATAGCAACTGCTTTAAATGGAGTGGCTTGTTATGTGGCAGGGAATCGAGGAAGCAAGATTACAGGCAGAACTCTGGACTGCTCTACTAACTTGGCATCCAACAAAAACATTTTTTTTTTCAACAAAAATAGATAGTCCATCTCCCATCCGCACCGAATATTCAGGCGTTAATAAAAAAACAGAGTATAGAGTCATATGCAGTGTGGAGATGATTACACGGCACCTGGGTTTGTGGCACACCGGTGCAAAGATATCACTACTCAAAAACACTGTAGTCTCTCCCATACTCTTCAGTTATTTCCGTGGGTAGTTTTCTTATGGACCTGTTCAATAATGGTCTGACCAATAATTCTACAAACTGACATGTAAACACCGGCTCAGGATGCATGGTTAGGGTTCTCTTGTCATCGCCAAGCACTCTAAGTTCGTAGTTATTGTTGTTTTAGGGGGTGGAACATTGAGGTCATCTGCCCCAGAACGGGTCAATTATGTCACGTTTGGATATGGCACTTTGATTATTTATCATTAGTTACATTGTTTCCTGTTTGATAATATTGCGGGTCCTGGTGAATTTCTCTCAGAACGCCAAGAATGCCTTTCGAAAAGAGTATTGAAATTTCCTCATTCACATTTTGATGAATCGATTACGAGAGTTTTAAACTAATCATATCATATTTAACTTGTGGTCCAAATTGTACGTGTGGTTCTCAAAGATAGGTACAGTATAATGATGAAGAAGCAGTGATCCAGTCATCGTTATAGCCAGTATTATTACATAAAATAACTCATAGATTTCACTGAATCCACTACGAACTCTCTATGTTTTTCTCCTGAGAATGATAGCGTGGATAGTATTATATACAGGAGTTGTATAACTGGCGTAGTCTTCACATCACTTACCAATTAATCTGTTTCATTTGAGATGAATATAGTCACGTCAATACATGTAGGAATCTTGCAACTAATAATTCTGCATGTTTTCTTGAATATATTGCAATTAATCAGCTCGGTGGAGGTTGGAAATGTAGCCTACGATGCACATGTATTTATTATATTCACTGTAACGAAATAAGTTCTCAATTAGAAGCTGTAACAGCATCAATCTCTCTGAGTCAGGGTCATGCATTTGCAGTAGAATTCATTTCTCGAGAGATTACAACTGAGAACTAGGGTATCCGCGCCGGCCCCGTCGTGTTGGGGTAGCGCTCCTGCCTCTCACCCAGAGGCCACGGGTTAATCAGGGATTTTAGAAATTGAGGCAGCGCCCCGGTCCCGAAAACCAAGATTAATGGCTGAGGGGACCCAAAGAGCTGACCCCGCGATACCCAATATCTGCAGGCTGGGCAGCGGTCGCTTGGTATGCCTAGGCCATTCATGGGCTGTAGTGCCAGGGGTTATTTTTTATTTTCCAGGATTTCCGTGTACAGTTAAAAGAAGAGATTTCACTAATTAAAGAAGAAACCTTCAGTGCGTATTAGCAGTTTAAATTTAAATGTTGACACTGTATTTTAAGAATGCATTCTTACAGTAAAATATATCAGGGCATGTTGCGACACGTTGGGACGAACTATTTACATGCCAGGCTGTCATTGCACCATTCACGCCTATTTTAAAGTCAGAAATGTATGAGCTCGGTGGCAGCCACCCTCGGATTCATTCTTTCGTTTTTTCTTCCTTTTTTCACTCTTTGTATGTGTGTTGTATAGATGATCACTAAAGTGTGTAGTCCACAAATCACGAAGAATGTCAGGCAATCTAATGTATTCACTCTCGGCCAAACGATATACAGTATATTCACCATTTTCATAATAAAATAAAGTCATTGCCCAGAATGATTTCATTCCTGATGAACCAGTTATAGGCTATAGACATTCAGGTTTGCCATATCTTGGTATTCTGAGATATTAATTTTCAACAATACATACTGTATTTATGTAATAACATTTCAATGATTTTCAGTCTGTTAACACGATTGTACCCAATTTGTAATGAGTGTTATTCCCATTAAATGAGATAATGCACATTATATTTCTCATGTCATGTTTTCACTTGTAGGGAATATAACCCATTACAATATGGGTAATTCGCGTTGACCACCTGAATAGCATTAGACTTTCATTTACCAAGACAAAACTCAACAAGTAGTTCCATGAAGAGCTAAATAGCCTATTTTCATATATCCTACTTATGTTAATTGCCTCTATCAACATACGAAATTTCAGTTTGATTGTTGTAATAGATTCGTAGATATTGAGAACCGTCTAAATATTTCGGATGGTCGCCATTTTGGATTTTATATATGAAAACCATAGAGTTATGAACTTGTAGATGAAGATTATTGCGTAGGTATATTATTCAAACTTCAATTGCATCATTAGGACACTAGAAATAATAAAAACGAGATGTTTAAATTTCGCACAGCCGCCACCTTGAGGTTATGAAAACAATAATTGTAATATATTAGATGTCATTGGATTGAAATTTTTATAAGCATTTACCGTACCTAGTTTCACTGCGCTCGGGTGGTTAAATCGCTGGAGACGTCCATTTAAATAATAAAATTTCGCATCGCCGCCATGTTAGAATTCTGACCATCAGGTTATACAAAGTACCATAGGTTAACTATTGTTAATAGCTTTTATCAACATACAAAATTTCAGTTTGATTGCTGTCATAGATTAGTAGATATTGAGAACCGCCTAAATATTTCGGATGGTAGCCATGTTGAATTCTAATAAAAAATGTATGCCATAGAGTCATGTACTATTGGATGCCCAATATTGCGTAGGTTCATTATTCAAACGTTGACTTCGATCGCATTTTTAGGAAACAAGAAATAGAAACTCATATTTAAAATTTTGCTCAGCCACCGTCTTGAGAATATGTAAACAATTGAATTAAATTAGACGTCAGTGCATTACACTGTGTATAAACACTTGCTGTATCAAGAATCACTGCGGTCGGATGGTTAAATCACAAGAAACATCTATTTAAATGTTTCAACTTCGCTGGGCCACTTTGTTCTTTTTTTATTTAACATATTTCTACAAGTCACATAGAAGGCTTCAAAATAATGCCCTTTATCACCGTACAATATTTCATGGTGATATCGCTAATAGTTTCAGAGATATAGAATGCCGGTGAAATATTTCCCACAGCCGCCCTGTTAGATTAAGGAGACATATTAAAATTTGAAAGGCTCGGTCGGGGTCGGAAAAAATAGTACTATGTCCCTACCGAGTTATATAGGAATCGCTCTAGCCGCTTACATTGTATTAGGGGGCACACACACACACACACATACGCACACACATACATACACACACACACACACGGACAAAAAGTGATCTCATAAGCCTATTTTTTAGCCTACTTGCGATTTTTGCAAGAAATGAAAGTAGACTTATGAGCTCAACACAGGGCCAGAAAACTGTGTTTCTGTCTGTGTGTGAGTGTGTGTACCGTGGCCTACGTTATACTCAAGGCCTGGAAATAGAACAGAGACTTGGTACGCCAATCTGGTAGTTCCACTTTACGCCACTAGGATCGCGGCTCACCGCCTTAGTTGTCTGCTTTTGACTATGCGTTACATGCAACTCAAGTATATTTAATACATGTTTTTAGCACTTCTTACATGTTTTCCTCCAGTTTCCCCCAAATGATGAATACAGCTCACTCTTGACTGTATTTCACTTCACTTTAAGAATTTTTCTGTCAAGTGGATTTCTTCTTAAATTCAGAAACGTTGCACTACTGCCCGTGTGGTTCACACCAATATTCTTTAAAAGCGGCCTTAAGAACGTTTGCAGAAGAACTACGGAGAGAGAATTGTCAATACACACTTCGCATTTTGTGTGCTCGGAAAACGTGTCAGTTAAAATATTTGTGAAATTTGACACTAAATATTTTCGAGACATGAAATTGACGGCTGTTGTGACAAAGTGAGAAATTGTTTCCAACAGATAAATAAAAGAAGCTTTGGGGTATCTTAATCCCCCTCTGTCTTGAAAATGTATTTAACTATATGGCAGGCTTGAATTTGCTGGAGCTGATATTTTCTCTAAGCAACCTTCACAGTCTGTTCTCTCTTCTGCCCCTCTTACAAGAAATCCCGCTACCAATGCAATTGAAATGGAAGATTGAGACGCTGGCTTTTCTGAAAACAAAAATAGAGATTTTAATGCTAAAATGTCAACCATAACGTTTTATTTCAATGAACTTAATATAGGCTATATGCCCCATATTCTTACCTTGAACAGGGCTTTCAAGAATCTCCAAGACATGTGCCGGAAGCTGGGGGTGTTTCTTTAACATTGGCTGGGTTTTGCACCTTCCGCGATTTTTTAGGCTTCAGAAACTTGGTCAAGGCGCCTGTTACGACTGCATCTGCCCTCATCTCCACATTCCCACTTCTAGAAGATGCGATAATTCCTGTGCTAAGTGTTGACTCGATGGCATACAGGCATGATCTCACGTCCTTCATGGCATTGTTACCTCCCTTATTTCTCAAGTGACTGAAGAGCAGTTCTACATCGTCACTTGATAGATTCCGCGTAAGCACATAATGGAAGCCGATACTGATTAGAAATCGTATGCAGGACACGGTTGATGAAGTTGTTAGCACTAAAGCTTGATAAGTTTCCTTTTTAAGTCTCATCTTTTTATCGGGATAACTTTGAATCTGTGACAGGTAGGGCAGAAATTCATTGGTCTGCCATGAGAGTCTCTCATCATTAACTTCACTGAAAATAAGATTGTCCGTGTTTCTGGAATGAAGTCCGTGTGTGGTATTGCAGATATCATGTATATTAAACCATTTTCTAAAAAATTCCAAGAATGTTCTTGTTGCGTGTAGGCTGTCCTTATCTTCAACTTTCTCTGGGCACACGACTTCCATGCTCTTAAGCCCAGCTATTGTCTCTGGAGTCAACACCAATTTGGCTCGGGCCACATTCATTTTTTCTAAATTGCTTGATATACAACCTTCCTGCTTAATTTTCTAACTGGCTTTACTACTAGCTTTTTCTGTAAGTGGTACAGATTCTTGAGATGATCACTAGTTATTAAATTGTCATCTACATAGATGTTCCTACTCAGATATTGTGATCGTACATTCTTAATGATGTGACTCGGATCGAAACTAAGAAAAAGTGGCCTCTGCTCGTCTTTCGGGTGACGAATTTCATGAGTGACACATCCGCCACACAGCGCCTCAAACATTGACACATTCACCTGACAGTTGTCCGTCACTATTCTGATGACCTTGAAGCCGCATTCCGGAACCGCAGTCAGTGCGTCCAGTGTTATCCTAGATAACTGTCGTCCTGTGAGTCCACATGTAAAGTAGAACGAAACAGGTATCCTGTAAAAGGATGACAGGCCCTTGAACAGTATGCATAATAATTTATTAACTAATTTATGTTCGATTCCAATCGCATCTTTCTCAATATCACTAATGCCGAGAAACATGTACAAATTCTTGTCACACAATAGTCTAGACTTTATGGCCATTTCATCAATGATTAATGAAACAACCTTCTCATTATCGTGAGTCAGTGACTTTTCTTCAGCTGTCAAACTAGCTTTTGCAAGTGACGTGATACCTGTATCTCCGTTCGTATAACCTATGTACGTTTTCAGTGTTCGTGGATGAGGAAGTTGTAAATATTTATATCTCTCAGTAATCGGTAAGCCGACGGTGATTTATTAGAGAGCAATACACATATTTTTATTGTTGTTTCATTGTATTGAAACATTCGTTTCGTGAAAGCTCGAATTTGTTCAAGTAAGAATTTAGCCTTCAAGTCCCCACGATCCGCTTCACTCTTGTACTTCGATATTTGAACATCGAGTTTGTCCTGACTTTGCACTGAATGTAATTTTTGTTTCAATGGAATTATCTTCTGATTCAATGAATTAATTGTAGTTCTGTATACTGTATTTTTTCTTAGTGCCCTCCTTAATTTTAATTTTGTTGACTTGCAATGAGTTTGCTTGATTGTAGAACATTGCGCTCCTAAACTAACACGCGGTTGATCATAGTTTTCTTCAATTCGTTCATCACAATAGTCTTCCGTAAAATTTAAATTACCTGAACATTTCCTTTTATTGTTGATATGTATGTCTCTATCGACACGTGCTTTTTGTGCGTATTTCTATTTATTTGTGCTTGTTTATGTTCGGGGTAGTCCTCAAAAACCGTCGGAAATGCGTTCGGTAAAAGCGATCTCTTTGTAGTACTTATACTAAAATCAGAATCCTTGAAATACTTGCTACAATTTGTAGAAGACCGTTTTGGTGTCCACAAAGATCCTGGCTTTACCCCCTCACGTGAAACAGCTAAAACCTATTGTTTCAGTATGTCATTGTTCAATGGAAATTTATGAAACGAAAGTCCATTGCCTTTAACTTGACGAGATTTACAATACGGCACGCTACAGTACACCATTTTTGACGAACACAATAATAACACTAATATTTACACATAAGTTACTCTATTAAAATCATTCAGTGATTTATATCCAAAGTATTTATCACACATACATGTCACATTTACGCTAGTACACTGGATTAAAACTTGCTTTTCACTACGTCTTGTTCATAACGACCACATAGCACCCATCTCAATATCAGTCAAACATCAGTCTACTGCTCTTAACGAAAGCACAACTGTAATACGACACGCTTCGCCAGTCAGTTTTAAACTCACCTTAGCTTTCTCCCTCATTAGGACACCTTATTTACCGCCAAATACAGATACACTTATCACATTGTACGTAATGCAAACGGTACGATTAAGGGCGCCAAACAGGGAACCTAGCGGCAAAATGCGGAACAAGTTCGAACCATTGCTCGTAATGTTATCTGGCGCCTCATTTCCAGGCCTTGTATATAACGTAGGCCCCGGTGTGTACACTGCATGTCTGTCCCCCCCCCCCCCCCCTATCAATTCAAACACGGTGAAACAGAATTGAACGATATTTGGTACAGAGGTAGCACTAGAAAAGGGCACCTCAGTGTCATGTTTTATACCACCGCCATCTTGACCGAGGTGTAATGGCGGCCACCAAAATGTTCAAAGCTTAAATCAAATTACAACTAACCTGATCATCTGATCTCTACCAAATTTTGCAACAACATACCTTCATGTGGGAAGCGTCTTTTGACCTATAGGTCATCAGACCAATAGTTTGCCGATGGCGACCGTGTATGTGTGCAAATCGATTGGGGAATCAATTCAGACACAACGAAACCAAATCGAACCACCTTTGGTACAGAAGTAGCACTAGCAAGGGACAACTCAGTGTCATGTTGTATATCGCTGCCATCATAACCAAATATAAATGGCGCCCACCCAATTGTTCTGAGCTTAAATCAAATTACAACTAACCTAATCATCCGATCTTTACCAAATTCTGCAACAATATATCATAATGTGGGAAGCGTCATTAGCCCAAACTACAAGGACATCAGACTAATAGTTTCAAGTTGGTGGATGTATGAATGATGCAAGTATTATAGCTAAACTGTAACTTACGATTCATCAAGGCCTTGCCTCAACAAGTCAGCTTATCGTACATAGGCCTAAGGAACCAATCAACCAACAATTAATAGTTATGAATTAAATTTTAAATAATAGGCTATATTTTAAATAATTTTCATCTTAATTGAATAAGCCGTTTTTAACTGTCCTCGTGGAGGTGACCGGCAGGACATTAGCATATTGTATTAGAATATGGCGGTTGAGTTGCTGATTCGTGTGAACTAAGTTATATTATTAGTCATCCTCTTCACTGAAAAGTAAACGCGATGTCTCTAAAGGAAGTAGCTAGGAAGATATCGGCTTTCGAAGATTCCTTGAAAGAATATCAAGCTCGTCTAGATTCAGCTGTCAGTGCCGCCAACCCACCAAACGTGCTCCAAGCGCTTGGCGATGAGTTCCAGGCGTTCAAGAAACAAGGCAGTGATGACATCTCCAGACTTAAAGGGGAGTTGAAGGAACTGGAAAACCGGCTTCATAAACAAGACGAGGTATTGGATGAGGCTGAACAGTACAGTCGCCGAAACTGCCTCTTGTTGCATGGGGTCCCTGAGCAGCCGTCTGAGGAAGTCTACAACAAAGCACTCGAGACACTGAAATATAAACTTTCAGTAGATATCTCACTGCTTGATGTGGATCGCTGCCACAGGCTGGGCCGCCGATATCGAACGTCTGCTGAGGTGGTCTCGCAAGGAAATCGACCGATTATCATCAAGTTTCTTCGGTATCATGATCGAGATCGTGTGTGGCGTGCGAAGCAAGCTTTTAAGGGCAGTGGGCTCGTGCTAACTGAGTCACTCACAAGTGTGAGAAAAACTATCTTAAATCAGGCACGGGATATATGGGGACTGCAGAAATGCTGGACGCAAGATGGACGTATTTGTGTTTTAAGGGAGGATGGAAGCAAAATTCAAATGTGCACGATGATGCAGTTAAACAACATGGCAGGGAGTAGGATGAACAAGCGAACCTAGGAAAGAAATTATGTGTATAGTAATTAGCTTATATTTGTGTGTGTGTATGTGTGTGCTTGTGAAAGTCAGTGGATCTGTTCACCAGGTTGCTCAGGTAAGCTCATTTTACTTCTTACTTAATTTTATTTCCCACTGCATACTTTCAGATGTTTGTTGACCAGGACAACGGCAATACCATTGACCTGCATTCCTCTCCACTAACTTTGCCCACCCCTTCTCTCCCGTCCCTACAAGCTTCAACGGGACTTGTGTTGCAAGAGCAGCTTAAGAGCCACCCGCGGTCGTTACATTGTTGCCACCTAAATGGTCAGTCAATATTAGCACATCTGGAGGAGGTAGAGGCTATTTTTGAAGTAAACAATGTACATATTATTGGAATCAGTGAAAGTTGGATGCGTGAAGACATGCCGTCATCGGCAGCTAACCTTGATGGATACTCTATATTACGCCATGACCGTATTGACAAAATAGGTGGCGGGCTTCTACTGTATTACAGAAACGACCTAAAATGTAAGATAATTTCCACTTCTGACCCAACACTTATACTGCGACCAGAATTTATATTTGTAGTATTAGACTGCCATAAAAAGATATTAATAGGTATTGTATACAAGCCACCTAAAATAAGACAGACTGCTGATTTTGAAGATACATTAGCAGGTCTTGCCTCGGCATACGACGACATTATAACCATGGGTGATTTTAACACTGACCTTTTAAAGCAGACTGGTGAAGCTAACAGCCTACTGAATTTATTTCTCGCCACAAACATGACGGTTTTACCCCTGAACGCTACTAATCATGTTCATTACTCTGACCATACGAGCCGTACCTTAATTGATCTTCTTGTGACAAATCAACCTCAGAAAGTAATTAATCACGGACAGATCCCTGCTCCTGGCATCTCTTCACATGATCTATTGTACGTATGTTATTCTATACGAATACCTAAGTATAAACCACGCTACATTACAATACGAGACTTACGACATATTGACCAGAATAAACTACGCTATGATGCATATAACTTGCCTTGGGATAATATACGTAATTCTCAGAACATAAACTCTAAAGTAAATACATTCAATTTAATGGTACTAGAAATATTTGACAAACATGCACCAAAGAAACGGGTAAGAATTACCCACTCTTCATCTGCGTGGCTAACGGCTGAGGTAAGATCTGCTATGGCCAGTCGTGACAAACTATACAGACAATACAGACTGACACATGATGCAGTTGATTTAGAGATATATAGAATTCTGAGAAACAGAACCAAGCAGCTATTTAGAAATTCTAAATATAAATCCTTTCAGGAACTGATGAAAACCAACAGCCCTAGAGAAAAATGGAGTAAATTACGTGCGTTAGGGATAGGTAAGACAGTTGAACAACATGTACGAAGCATATCGCTAGAGGCTCTAAATGATCACTTCGCACGGCCAAAAGTAGCCTCTACCTCCTTCCCTAAAAGTTCACTACCGGTACCCTTGTTACAACAGCAGTCTGTTTTTGAGCAATTCTCTTTTAGAAATGTCAGCTCGAATGAAGTTAAAGGTGTGATATACTCTATTTCATCCAATGCCACAGGTAATGATGACATTCCTATATCACTGATTAAGGATGTCTTGGGAGCTGTTCTGCCAATACTAACTCGTATATTTAACTACTGCCTCACAAACGGAGTGTTCCCAGATGTTTGGAAAGATGCACTAATTACACCTATCCCGAAGAGCTGCAAGTTTGATTCTCCTTCAGATTATCATCCAGTATCCATCCTACCACCATTATCCAAGGTACTTGAACGTCTAGTTCATACACAAGTTACTGAATACCTTACAAAGCATTGCCTACTCAACCCCTTCCAATCCGGCTTCAGAAAGGGGCATAACATTGCGACAGCCTTACTACGAGTGACAGATGATATCAGATGTGCAATGGACCAACGGGACGTGACTGTACTGACATTATTAGATCTCAGTAGTGCCTTTGACACAGTCAACCCTCAGTTGCTAATGCAGAAACTTCGAGAACTAAATTTTAATAGTGTGTCACTCCGGCTCTTTTCCTGTTACCTCGAAAATCGCCGGCAACGTGTGATAGTGGGAAATGCGAGTTCGGGATGGCAAAGTAAGACCCTCGGTGTGCCTCAGGGTTCGGTTCTTGGGCCACTGTTATTTATCATCCAAATAAATGACATATCAAAAGCCCTTAATTTCTGCAAATTGCAAGTGTATGCAGATGATGTACAGATTTACTATCATTCAAAACCGAGTGATATCAATAATGCAATTATTAAAATAAATTCTGACCTACAACAGCTTAGTGACTATGCTTATATAAACAGTTTATTAATAAACCCAAATAAAACTCAAGTGATTATTATCGGCACTAGTAAAAACTTATATTCCCTCAAGCAACGTGACATCTCGCCAATAATTTTAAACAATAAAATCATACCCTACTCTACTTCAGTGACAAAATTAGGAATTATTATGACTGAGACCTTAAATTGGACTAAACAGGTGATAAGCACATGTAATAAAGTACATAAATGCTTATATCCTCTGAAACTTTTCGGTAATGTATTCTCTGTTCGACTTAAAGTACAACTAATTCGCTCTCTGATACTACCTATATTTGACTACTGTGACACTGTGTTGACTGAAATAACCTGCGACAGGAACAAGAAACTGGACCGGTGCCTCAACAACTGTGTAAGATATATATTTGGCCTGCGATATGATGTTCAAATATCACCCTGTTATAAGGAGCTGTCGTGGCTTCGAGTGCACAAGCGTCGTGAACTCCACATGTTATCATTACTGCACAAAATACTTTCCACTAATACCCCTAACTATCTTGTTTCACCGTTTTCTTACCTCTCGTCCTATCATGACCACAATACGAGATCTGGCTCCTCTCTTGCCATACCTATAAACCGTACTGCTGTTTACAACCGCTCGTTCATAATCTCTGCGTCCAGGTCATGGAATTTGCTACCTGCGAACATTAGAGACAATCCCTCTCATCGCAAGTTTAAAGTGGCTTGCTGCGAGTATTTGCTGGGTGGATCCTGCTGACTTCCTGGATAAATGTTGAACGAACGAATGCATGAATGAGATGAATGATCGGATTACTGTAGTTACGTCATTTAAGGGTACTTTACTTTGTGTATTTTTGAAATCAATGATTCTACCATTATTCATATTATCACTACTCTTATTGCTATTAATATTATTTGTGCTATTGGTATTTGTAATTATAAGTCATGTAGATGTATACTCTTCTAGTGGTTAAGTGTAAGAGAGGGCCTTGAGCCCTAACTTCGCCACCAATAAAGGCATTATCTATCTATCTATCTATCTATCTATCTATCTATCTACATGTCGCCTCAGTGGTGTAGTGGTCAGTATGCTTAGCCACGAAATTTGAAAAGTGGTATGAGGAGTGGAACGGGGTGTACTCAGCCTCGGTGATCCAAATGAGTAGAGGGGGTTCAATTCCCACCTCAGCCATCCTCGAAGTGGTTTTCTGTGGTTTCCCACTTAGTCTTCGGGCATATACCAGGATGGTACTGTACCCGTATCCACGTGGTCTTACCTGTTGAAATCCGATGGAAGAGCTGGATCGTAGAATCTGGAAGAACCCGGCTGAAATAACCCCCAAAACTCTACCAACTAGGATCAACCAGGGATAAGGATACCTCACTATCAATGAATGTGATAAGAAAATGCCAGTGGTCGACAAAATAAAAACGAAAAATAGCTCAAAGTGAACTAACAAGACAATTAATCTCGGGCATAAGGCTAAGCAATCAATAAAATAACCCACTGGTCCTCGTAGCACATCCTGTTTCTAATATAAATCACCAAGTCTTCCGAAGAAATTTAAAATATATCAACAGTTTATTAACCAAAAACGGCTGTAATGCGAAAATACTCTCCACAAAAAAAAAAAAATATGTCTGTCTCCACTGAAGAATGTCAATGTTAAAGGTGACATTAGTCTTGAAATTGGGCCAAGTATACTGTCCAAAAATACAGCATCTTAAACGAATTTTAAATTAATTGTTGTTAATTTTACATGGTCGTATACATTAAATACACAAATATCAAAAACCCTTATAAATTCTTAGTAATTTATATACATTTTATACATCTAATCCAGTGTTCGAATTACTCCTATATTATTCAATTCCAACGATCAGTGTTCAAATGAGATTCCTTACATTCTTAATTTGTCATATTCGACGAACAATAAAGTTAAGCGAACGTAAAGTCACTTCAATTAATTATGACAATTCATTTATAATTATTCACAAAAATACTTCAATTATTATCCCTTCAAGTTTCAGTTATTATTATTATAGTGTTATACAAATATTATTACACGTCTTTCAAATCAGAACTTTCCTCTGAAACAAATGTTACTAAGAACAATCCGTTTTCGATTAATTGTTACAATGCTTAATGTGGCATAAATGTTGGATTCAAAGATATTACTAGCCTTTTAGTCATTACAACCGTGACTATACTTCACATTCAAAAATACACATCAGTGCACTCAGTAATAGCTTAACAGCTAATTTAATACTGGAAATCTGATATTGACCATTCATCGATGTCTAATATCCACTTAATTACAACTCAATTACGCAAACAATAAATGCTTTGCTCATTTATCAGCTCTCAATAGCGATAAATAATTGCCAAACATTTTTAAGATACAAAAAGCTTTTATACAACAATCGCAAAATACCATGCCTCATATAAAATAAAAGTTAAAGTATCATGAACAATTGTTATCAGAACTGTGATAAATATGTTGTAATCACATGTTCAAATAACTGTTTATGCGATTTTTCAAAATGTCATTTCGATTTATGACAAAAATATTTTATACAATGATTTCTATTCTTTCAATTACATTTCTCATTGCAATATCATATTCATAAATATTTCTATTAAAGAACTATAGAATGATCACTGTAATAAGAACGATTCAGTTTTCGTCCAAACAAAATTCGAGATGGAGATCCTCCTCCAAGGAAACACGTAAGAAACTACACCATGAAAAAGAGCCTGTCTTAAGATGGTACACATAATCCATTAGAATCGAACGCTTAACCAAGTTGAAGTATTCCAAAAGAATAAAGAAGATCGAAAAACTGAATGAACTCGAAACAGTGTCTAAATTCAAGAAAAAATCCAAAACTGTGGATCGCCAAAGCCTAATCCAAAATCGTAAATGTTCACACTGAAAATCACTATGTTTCCATATCAGTATCAAACTCGATGAAAAACAGACTAACACGTCTATCAAACAATGCTACAAAAATTGCCAAAATATTTAATTCGTTGCTTAAAAAAATCATACGTATTTATTTTAAATAATGTTAAAGTATAAGTCGGATATCGGCCTTCTTCTTCCTAACGATTATTCTTATATAATTTTACCGTAGTCTTGTTCTTATATCTTCTTATATTGTGTCTTCTCAACTGAGTATAACGCTCTATTTAAAGTTAAATTGAATTAAGAAAAGAGAAAGTATTGTTTTAAAAATAACATCACAATTAATATTAATGTTAACTACAAGGAAAAATACATGCTTGGACAGAAGTGATAAGAGTATCAAATCTTGCCCTATAATGCACTATCTACATAATGAAAAATTGGTGAATAAGGACATTCTAAAGTATGACTAATTCATACTGTCTACTAATATGAAAGTTTTCCAGCTACCTTGTTCTTTGTCGTCTTGATGAAAAATGGGAATATGTTTGAAATACACATTCCTGGAATGGACTGAACCCTTCTCCATTTGGCTGCGTAGTTGTCGTACCGTCTGGATCCGCGAAGAATCGAACCCGTTCCCGACCGATCCGAAAGAAACAGCTGATCGCGTTACCAAGTTCATCTTCCCCACATGTCCTAAGATGCTCACTAGCCTGGTTGAAAATAGCCATTGATTGTTCATATTGTAGAAGTACGAATGTATAGTCAATGTCTCCATAGTGCCTTTAACCTCTTTTTATAAAGCATTCTGATGTTGAAATTCATGGTTCATCTCTGTAGTCATTCCAAATGTTCAGCTCTGCTAAAGTGTTGCATTCCTATTTTTCATTTAGTACATCTACATCATTTTTGTATTGTGTTGAAATGTAGATCCATACAATCTCATATCTGTAGTCACTGCTGTAGTATATTGACTGTACTGTTTGAATGTCTTCTGAAAAACATGAAAATCCACAGCCTGCTTCCAGTCTCCGACCGGGTCAGGAATGGAATGATTGAAGCCCCCATCTAGCGGCGAGGATATGAATTGTGCCGGCTGCCGAGGCCTGACGCACTCCTCTGGGGCAATGATTAAATGAATGACAGATGAAATGAAATGATAGTGGAGAGTGTTGCTGGAATGAAATTTTGACAGGGAAAACCGGAGTACCCGGAGAAAAACCTGTCTGCCTCCGTTTTGTCCAGCACAGATCTCACATGGAGTGACCGGGATTTGAACCACGGACCCAGCGGTGAGAGGCCGGCGTGCTGCCGCCTAAGCCACGGAGGCTTCGAATGTCTTCTAATGGCATTAAAATGTTACCAGTCTATATGAAGACTAAGTTCACTTTTCCATCACTCGAAATATACCTCAATAGGCTTATCATTATTTCCGTGCTGAATTAACACTGTCTTGGACTATAACAAATCCAGACTGAAAATAAAACGTTCCGAACTGTGTTACTTCGCACCAGTATAACTTTCACGAAATACACCTATATTTCATCACGCCAGCGAACGCATTTCTCGGTTGATATTACCGTAGTGTATGCCAACGAATCTTATAATGAACTCTCTCTCAAGCGAGATGTTTCATACTGTCCGTCTGACTTCACGCAATGCTCCTGTGTTCAAACGATATGACAATCGATATGGACACAGTCTGATTTCGATTATCACCTGGAATTCTGAAATATGGATTGATACTTCCAAAAACATTCTCAAGTCCTTTCCATATGAAATATAATGAATTTGCCCATTGTTGTTCCACTCTGTAAACTCTGTATTAGATTATAACAGCATGTATAGGAGTGATATTAGTGCGAACTATATCTTGCAGATATCAAGTGTACCTTAGACAACGCACGTGGTCAAGGTGTGTAATGCGGGTTGCTGGTACTACTCCTAAGCTCGCCACAAAATCACTGCGCTGCATGTAGATGAAGTAGTGTGGTAGGAATGTCATCAGTGCTCCTCCCCAACACTATCTAGTTCCAACTCAATGCAAAATACTGTCTCAGTACCTACCGTCAGACCACGGGCTCCTCCTTCCCTCTTCCTTGTCAATCCCTCCCATTCTTACCATCCCGCCCCGTCCGTCATGAGGCTCCCTGTTCGCTTTACAGGTGGGGCCGCTTGGGCGACGCGGTAGTCCCATCTCCCCAGTTGTTTCCTCCGACACGATGTCAAGCTCCAGGACACTGCCCGTAGAGGCGGTAAAGGTGGGTACCTCGCTGAGTCCGTGGGAAAAGCCTACCTGGAGGATAAGCTGACTACGAAAAAAAGAAATAGAATATTGAGACCTTATGGCATATTGCATATCCATCTAGTCTCAAGTTTGTATTCCAACATTAATTCTATACGCAGACCGGCACAGCAGATGCAGAGTACAGAGGCGGCGAATACTTTTATTGGATGTGTGCAGAGACGTGTACGAAGAATAGCAGGAGGGTTGAGTGGTCATAAATGCACTTAGCAGATTTCCAGGGTGTGCCGAGGGAGGACATTGTACCATTAGAAGACGAGCGAGGGTAGGACAGGCAGGTCGTTGAACGCAGGAATTTGTGTGGGAAAATTGCAGTTTGGCAAGGTCACAGCTCCAAGTTTTGGTGCCGCCCAAATGTGACCTACTTAAGAATTAATGACCGGAGAGCAATGAGAGTTGCATGTATGGAAGCGGGAGACTCTCAGCCTCCCAGAAATGTAATTTGATGCAATTTGGATGTAAGGCTGATTTAATTCAGTATAAAATGCCTGATATGGGGGCGTTTCAGCATCAGCCAATGAGGGGATAAGCGTCACCAAGCCGTGTTTGGCGCGTAAATTGGCAGACAATGAGGGATGATTACGGAGGTTATTTGATAAGGAGTCCACGATCGATTCTTGGAAAGGATATCACCAATGAGACATTGAGATTGCGATGAGTGCAGTGATATAAGTCAATTTGGGACAGAGCTATTATTTTTGGAAATAAATCTCATATTTCCCCCTCCTACGGCAGGTTATGCCTCAAAAACTTAAATAGCTCCAAATGGGAGAGTGAAGTCAGTCAATTTTGTGATTCTGTCACGGATGCTCCACGTCAGTCGAGTTCGTGATTTGGACTCTGTTAATTTTCACGTCAGATGGTAAATTGAGATAGCGTGGCGGTTTTTTTTGAGATCATGTCTAAATACTATAGCTTACGAGTGCGAGTTTTGTTAGTGGCTGAGAAATAGGCTAGCCATTGCGCTAGATAAACATATAAGTTGTGTCGATAGGAGCTACGGTGGACGATCTGGATGAATCGAGTAGTTCAGATGGTAGCATTTAGGAGAATGATAGGATTATCGGTCCGGAACAGTGAGTGCGTGTTATTTTCTTGAATGTCGCATTAAAAAAATTGTGTATTTCTGTGTTCTTCGTTACCACGAGGTACCTGAAGCAAGAGGAAGCTGATGCCGAGATTGGAACAATGGGAGGATCTTCAACTATGGAATTCGTCATGCGAGGAATGAGGGCGTAAACCCAAAACCTTGGGGCACGCCGCGATGATGGAGACAGTCTGGGACCCAGGAATAGTGATAAGTACAGCAAATTATCTTGCATAATTTAGTTAGGGGTGTACGGATCAGCATAAGTGCAATGGCTGTGTACATATTCAATTTCTTAATGTTAGTTGTGTTTTTGTTGTTGTGTTTGTTGCTGCAACGTGCGTGTACATATGTATCGTGTGGTCATGGTTTTCAATGTAGTTTGGGGAGATTATCATTCAGGGGAAATCTGGCCATCAGCTACTGTCACTGTAGATACATTTTTCAGTTGATCAGGTGGGGTGAGAGTTTGTACAGTGGTCGTAAGCAAACCAGAGCATATTGAATATTTTGTGGTAAATCAGGTTCGTGGATCGACTGTGGTAAGTTCTACCAGGTAATGGTTGTGTTGCAATCTTCGATGGGTGACGGACAAGGCAGGCAAACCCGGCGATTTGAGGTAATTTAATTGGAGTATGGCTGGATGTACTGATGCATATTGGTAAGTCGTGGATGTTCAGAACCACGTAAGTATTTTTGGTAATTCCGTGGACGGGTAATTCCCACGAGGTAAAAATCACGGCCGTGATGCTGGGGTCGATCTGACGCCCGTAGGCAGCGTGCTAAGTGATGATTCTGCGGGGCTTGTTGAATTGGGCTATTGTGAGCTCATGCTTCAGTCAGTATACATCAGCTATGGAGGGGGTGAAAGCTGGTGGCCATTCCTCGCCACGGGGTGCTTTGCTTGGCCTTGAGTCTGTCCGAGGTTAATTGGTCAAAGTTAAAATGGCTGGTTTGTTTACATATTTTATTGTTAATTCTGGGATTCTGGTTTGTTGTGTTTTGATTTTATTTTGTGGACCCACGTTACTAGTGTATCAGATTTGTACCCTCCGGGTGGCCGCTAGTCGGTATTAATGATTGTCTTGATAAATGTTTCACACGGGAACTGTTGTATGTGAATGAGATAGGCACGTTGTAGCTTAATGTAGTGTTTGTGTGGCCGCACTGCATGCTGACCGTACACGACTCTAACGGAGGTCGTGAAGGGAGGTCTGTTTACCAAACGGAACGGTCTCGTCTGTACGATTCACTTTTCCAATATAAGAGCGTTAAAATGAGGTTCCAGCTTGTAAAATTCAGTTGATTTGATGCTCCGTTGGAGTATTAGTGTTATGATCTGATTAACGTAATGATTCATTTCTTGTGGCATTAATTTAGTCCTTTGTTGTTCCATTTGAACTCACCTGGGGTGAGAGCGCGCCACTTTGATTTTTTTTGGGATTTTATTTTATTTGGATGTTTTTTTATTTTTTTGTGGAGTTCCATGGTCCTGCAGTGTTGATCAGGGGGAAGCTGAGGCTTGCCCGAACTAATTAGATTTAAGGTACCCTGGTCGTACCATCTCTGTGGACTTTATGGCAGAGAAGGACAGTGATGACACAGTTTATTTTGTTGTGGTTCTACGTTTTATTAAGGGATTGTTTCTTCTGTTTTGTAGTCTTCTAAGAATAAATTTTGTTTCCTTGTTCCCCTGGCATATGATTTATAGTTCTAAGTTCCCATGATCCAAAATTCCGAATTCCTAGGATGTAAAGTGTTAATTAGCCACCGAACGAGCCGCGCCCGAGATAAGATTCAACATCCTAGAAGGCCCTGGAAGGGTATATAGGGGTTATGTGATGGTGCATTAGCCATTCGTCCCTAGTTGATTGCATTGTTGTTTTGATACCTAATTCATTGGATCATGTGGAAAGTCATATGCCTGTTTGAGCTAGTCGGTGCACTTCGTAAAATCTGCCATCCGTGGTGGATTTTGCGTATGATTCGTACGACTCGGGTTAGTCTATGATGGCGCGCCAAGAGCGTGTGGCTGATTTATTGTAAATAAAAGGGGTGTAAAATCATGGAGTTTGTATTAGAAATACAGTTGACATTTTTATTGCAAAGGTAAAGTAGAGACATGTCAGCTGGGCGCCCGATTTGAATTTTGATAGTAACAAACTCCAGTGAAAATTAAATAGGAAGGCTGGTAGCCTATAGATTGTTAATATCTTTATTAGCAAGTCTGGGATAAATTAACGTAAAAACCGCGAGTGTAAGGATGAAAGAATTTATTCAAGGAAACTTTAAGGGAGTGTGCATCACGTAGGAAGCTCAATATGCAGCTTGGATAGCTATTTGCTTATGGGTTAGAATAACGTAAATAATTGAGCTGACTAAAGTAATTGGGGGAGGCAGAACATGGAACAAAAAGGAACTCATTTTAGCGCTAACAGATTGTCTCCTCATTAAGGCATGCCCCTATTTCTCAGATAAGTGTATTTTGTGTGGTGGAGGAGATGGCTTCTTCAGAGGAAGTGCGAGCCATTATGGAAGCGATGTGTGCCCAATTAAAGGCAGACTTGAAAGCTGACACCAGCGAACAATTAAATCAAATTATAGCCGAGAACAATGAACATTTAAAGGCAGATTTGAAAGCTGACACCAGCGAACAATTAGAGCGCATGAAAACAGACAATAGCGAACAATTAAATCAAATTATAGCCGAGAACAATGAACTCTTAAAAGCAGACTTGAAAGCTGACACCAGCGAACAATTAAATCAAATTATAGCCGAGAACAATGAACATTTAAAGGCAGATTTGAAGGCAGACACTAGCGGACAATTATCGGAACAATTCGCGAAGCTTACGCTAGACATTAAAGCAGACGCGGGCATACAATTAGAGCGCATGGAGGGAACATTGAGAGAGGCGATCGCGCTTAGCGAGGAGAAGACATTCGCTAAACTAAACCAAATAGAGTTAGCATGCAATTTGAGCGCGGAAGGACTAAAACTGACACAGGAGGAGATGAAAGGCAGGCTAGACATACTCGAAGAGGGAAATATCATGGCTCAGGGGCAGATAGCAGAGCTAAATAAAGCCGTGCGAGACATGCACGAAGGCGTAGAAAGGGGGGAATTGCAAGCAGCAGAGAAATGGAGCGAGTTAGAAGCAGAGCAGGCGGCAATAAGAGGGGACCTGCGGGAGAGTAACGCTTTAATTGGTGAGAGGCTAAATCGGTTGGAAGAAAATAACGGAGCAGGAGGGAAGAAAGACGAAGAGAGATACTTGAGAATGAAAGAGGAAATAAATAAGACGTGCCTGCAGATAGGAGTCGAAGGGAAAGAAGATAGACAGAAAATATTTAAACAGATGGAAGAGAACCAAGAACGGATCAGAGAGGTCGAGAAACAATTCCTAGCCAGAATGGATGAGCAAGATAGGAAAATTATCAAAGCTGAGATACGAACTCTGGAACATGACGATTTCATGTTGGAAATGCGAACGAATAAAAGCGATGGGATTACCGCAGCCACAGTACGTAGCGAAAGAGAAGCAAGCCAGGGGGCGGTCGAGAAGGCTACGGTAGGTGAGACTACAGAGGGATTCCACCAATTTCGCGGACAAGCATCGACACCAATGGAGAATAAACTAACCACGCAATACGTACAGGTTATAAGAATGCAGGAGGACAGACCTCGGAGATACACAAATGATGGATCAGTAACACCAAAATCTTTCATTAAGGAGGTGGAATCATTTTTTGCCGATCACGCAGTACCGTCAAATAGACAGCTCAGAGCTCTAGAAAAAATGTTAGGGAATGAAGTATTGACCTGGTACCAGAGCTTCAGGTACACTTTCGAGGACTTTGAAGGGTTCAAATCGGCGTTCCTAAGAAAATATTGGGGGCAGTCGGCACAGCTAAGCCTCAGGATGGAGCTGTACAGTAGAAAGTACCATGCTACGCAGCCCACACGTTACGCGGATTATTTCACAAAACAGATGTTATTGATGAGGGATCTTGATGTCGCTCCCGGGGAAGCAGACATGATAATGACCATCGGCAAGCAATTACCCGCCAGCGTCCAGCAGATACTAGTGGCCGCAAACGTCAATAACGCGGTACAAGCTGAGGAAGTGCTCCGACAGCTTGATGACACTTCTATGCAACCTCAGATGCGGAACGTGCGAGCCATAGGACAGGTTAACACGGCTGTGTTACAGCAAGACACTGGTGCCAGCAAGCGAAGTCAGGGTACGAACACCGGACCGCCAGCATACGAGCGCAGGGATGAAAATAATGTGCGGAACGGATACCAAGGACATGAACGAGGAAAATGGGGACAGCACCGCGGAAGGAACTGGCAGCCGTACCAACAGAGAAGGGATGAATGGCGAAGAAGGAACGGCCCTTACGAACATGAGAGAGATGGGAGGCGGCCGTGGCCCGGAAGGCGAGAAGAAAGGCAGGAGCCCACGCAAGACTATAGACAGGATTGGAATAGTCGGTACGAGGAGACTCAGCGATATTTAAGCGAGTTGCACCAGGAACAGGAAGCACAGAGAGAAAAATGGAAACACACCATGGAGAACAGGCATAACCCAGATATACAGGGGGCAGAAAGCGAGCTGGTAATGCAGGAGAGAGAGGAGCACAATGGTACCGGACAGCAGGGTGCCGTGCACAAAAAAAAAAAAAACTCGGTGGTAGACCAAGAAGACAGTCTCAGAAAGGAGCAAGAGGGAAATAACTGGTTAGTCGCACACATACAGGAATGGGTCGCTACATCAGACGACTTTTTAAATGAGCTCAGTCAACCAAAACAGCAGGGATTACGCAAGTTACCTATTATCATAGCAAGAATCGGTGGAGTCAGGGTCCGGTCTCTCGTGGATACTGGGTCACAACTGTGCCTGGCATCCGAAGCTTTAGTTAAGATGCTAAACAAGCAGAACAAAATACCCACATTACCTGTCCCACAGATAAAAATCAGAGGAGTTATTCCGGAGAAGTCAGCAGTATGCAAATACCAAGTACATCTAGATTTGGATATAATGGGCCATATTCTATCACAAAACTTCATGGTTATGGCCAACATAAATTTCAACATAATCCTTGGTGCGGATTTCATATGCGACCACCAGGCAGTGATAGACCTGCATGAGAACACAGTTACGTTCAAGAACGTGGAAGGGTTAAGCAACGTAAATTTACACATGAACGAGGTGTACTTGGAGCGCGAGGCAGATATGTGGATGCTAGAAACAATACCAGAGGAGGCCGAGAATGAAACGCAGGAGGGACATTCGAACCCGCAACCCATGCACGTTAGGGAACCTACACTGAGAGAGATCTGGAATACGGCCGTGGAAGTTGACGGAGCCGAAGAAACATTTGAGAAGCTATTACAGGAAAAACTGAGCGAGGCCAGGTTGGACAGCGAAGGCAAGGCACGCCTAGAAAATATTTTGAGAGAGCAGGCATCAACGTTCGACACAATGCCAGGAAAAATTCTAAATTTCCGCTACGCCATGCAGGTGGACGACTGGTCACCATTTAAAAGCAAACTTTACCCCGTTCCAGAGAAACACTATCCGGAGGTTAGGAAAATTATTGGTGAAATGGCGAAAGCAGGTATAATCAGAAAGACACCTACACCGTATTTAAACGCGATACTTGCAGTGGCGAAACCCAATGGATCTGTGAGGGTGTGTCTCGACAGTCGCACCTTGAATGCACGCCTTATACCGGAGCATGACAAAGCGCCGATAATTAAGGACGTTTTGAAGCGTTTTCGAGGAAAACAGATTTATTCGTCAGTTGATCTCTCGAGCTCTTATTACCATATCGAACTGGAGGAGAAATCACAGTTGCTGACTGGATTTCTGTTCGACCACCAGAGCTGGGTTTTCGCTAGGCTCCCATTTGGTGTCAAGACGGCCGGATCTGCACTCATTAGGGCTTTAGATCGGAATTTAACAGAAGAGGTTAAGGAAATGACCGTAAGATACGTGGACGACATCTTGCTTGCGTCTAGCACAGCGGAGGAACATATGGTAAATTTAGAGAAACTGTTAAAGAACCTCAATAGGGCAAATTTTAAAATCAACATCAAGAAGTCGCATTTTTTTCAGCAAGAGATTTTATATCTAGGCCATATCATCGATGGAGAAGGAGTTCGACCCAATCCGGCAAAGATTGAAGCAATTAGAAATTTCCCGAGACCAACCAGAGTGAAGCACATTAGAATGTTTTTAGGCATCACGAACTTTTTCCGCGAGAATGGCCCAGGATATACGGAGATAGTGGCACCACTTCAAGAGCTTCTGAAAAAAAATAATCGTTGGCAGTGGAGCGAGGAGAGTGAGAAGGCATTTGTCGCAACGAAGGAGCTACTAGCAAATAGTGTAAAGCTAGGATATCCAGACTTTACTCGCAAATTTATCATACAGGCCGATGCGTCTATGATAGGTGTTGGGGCCATGTTATACCAGGAAGATGCCAGCAACCCGCAGAGTCGCATATATCTGGCGTTCTCTAGCCGCAGATTGCGCAAGCACGAGAAGAATTATACAGTCTCAGAGATTGAATTATTGGCGATAATTCATGCCCTCGAACACTGGAGGAAGATTATCTATGGCTTTCCCATAATAATTAGAACTGACCATAAGGCATTGACGTTTTTGTTTAAGTCGGCTATGCTTTCTGAGAGGCTGAATAGATGGTCAATTTATGCGCAGCAATTTGACCTACAGATGGAATTTTGCCCTGGAAAATTAAACGTGATCCCGGATATTCTAAGCCGGAACCCGGAAGAAGGCGGAAGCACCGTGGAAGCAAGGGTCCATCAGATTGAGCTCACGCAGCAAGACCAGGATTTCCTGCGGGAGTTAAGCAACATTCAGGCGGAGCAGGAGAAGGAACCGTGGATGGGAATGATTATCAGATATTTCAAGAGGGAACTGGTACCCGGAAGCCCGGAATACCGTGAGGCGGAAGCTCGAGCTAATAGTTACAATTATTTCAATGGTCTCTTGCATAGATTTGTGGACCAGGACCATACCATGATGAGGATATTGGTTCCTGCCTCTCTCCAGCGAAAGCTAGTGTGGCATGCGCACTATACTTTAGGGCATGCCGGGACAGACAAAACGGAAGCGACACTAGGCGAGGCATTCACGTGGCCGAAAATGAGGAACACAATATGCGAAGTGTTAAAGACGTGCGATACGTGCCAGAGGGTCAAGCCTAATAATTTCTTGATGAAACAGTACCCGAGACCTTTGTTGCCACAAAAACCATTGGAGCTCGTGGCCATTGACTGTTATGGCGCGTTACCTAAGGGGAGAAGAGGATGCCGGCACCTTTTGGCCTGTGTGGACGTCTTTTCCAAGTACGTGGTACTTTGCGCCGTCCAGAAAACAAATTCAAAACAGCTGCTCAATCAACTAAGGAATAAAGTCATACCTAGGATGGGGAAACCAGAGTTCATATTGTCGGACCACGGTAGCTACTTTACCAGCGCCGAATTCAAGAGAGGATTAGCGGAGCTAGGTATTAAGCATGTATTAAGTAGTGTCCGTTATCCCCAGTCGAACCCCTCGGAAAGAATTTTTCGTGAAGTATCTAAATTCTGTAAAATCTTCATCCCCGACGCGCATTACAAGTGGGTGGACGCCCTGAAGAAAATAGAGATCTGCATAAATTCCACACGACATGAATCGACCGGTCAAATACCGAGCGTTCTACACTTGAACGAATATCCAGTGAGATCATGGGAAAGAGTAATAAACTGTCCCATGGATCCTAGACCAGCCCCAGCCCTGAGAGTGGAAAGGACAGCTGTGTACCTTAGAGGGCAAGCAGACCGGAGATTGCGCCGGGTACGAGGAAAGCGGTTTCACCGTGCACTGGAACTGGGCGAGTTGGTCCTTGTTAAGCGCCAACCTGTATCTGATCCAGCAGCGAAGGTGTTCCATAAATTCATACCACCTTACTCGGGCCCGTTCCGCATAATTCGAAATTTGGGAAACAACGCATACAAATTGGAAGAGATCAGTACTGGAAACACTCCCATCTACAACATTTCTAATTTAAAGATTTATTATCCACTGGAACCATACGATGAGCCCAGGGCCGCAGCAGCAAACCATGCCGAGATCATAGAGTTAAATTAATAGCAAAACTCTGGAAGAATAGGACAGGACATGGGGCGGTCCTCAGATGTAAACACGGGCCGATGTTTACAACAAGCACCTGATTGCTTCAGGCAAGTGGAGGACATTGCTCGGAGAAGGAGAGAGAGGGGAGAGACATTGTCTACCGCACGCAGGTAGTCCAAAGGAGCCGGAGGTCTGACGTAATCCGGCCGGCATGCTCGAGAAGGGAGTGAGACACCCTGTCATTTCAGAGCAACCCAGGAAGGAGGGTCCAAAGTAGAGACGGAGGAAAGGAACCTCGTAGCAGCCGTGTGGAGTGCTAAAAATCATGTAATGCTTACCCTGATTTTTAACCTTGTGAGGGAGTAATGAGACCTTATGGCATATTGCATATCCATCTAGTCTCAAGTTTGTATTCCAACATTAATTCTATACGCAGACCGGCACAGCAGATGCAGAGTACAGAGGCGGCGAATACTTTTATTGGATGTGTGCAGAGACGTGTACGAAGAATAGCAGGAGGGTTGAGTGGTCATAAATGCACTTAGCAGATTTCCAGGGTGTGCCGAGGGAGGACATTGTACCATGAGAAGACGAGCGAGGGTAGGACAGGCAGGTCGTTGAACGCAGGAATTTGTGTGGGAAAATTGCAGTTTGGCAAGGTCACAGCTCCAAGTTTTGGTGCCGCCCAAATGTGACCTACTTAAGAATTAATGACCGGAGAGCAATGAGAGTTGCATGTATGGAAGCGGGAGACTCTCAGCCTCCCAGAAATGTAATTTGATGCAATTTGGATGTAAGGCTGATTTAATTCAGTATAAAATGCCTGATATGGGGGCGTTTCAGCATCAGCCAATGAGGGGATAAGCGTCACCAAGCCGTGTTTGGCGCGTAAATTGGCAGACAATGAGGGATGATTACGGAGGTTATTTGATAAGGAGTCCACGATCGATTCTTGGAAAGGATATCACCAATGAGACATTGAGATTGCGATGAGTGCAGTGATATAAGTCAATTTGGGACAGAGCTATTATTTTTGGAAATAAATCTCATATTTCCCCCTCCTACGGCAGGTTATGCCTCAAAAACTTAAATAGCTCCAAATGGGAGAGTGAAGTCAGTCAATTTTGTGATTCTGTCACGGATGCTCCACGTCAGTCGAGTTCGTGATTTGGACTCTGTTAATTTTCACGTCAGATGGTAAATTGAGATAGCGTGGCGGTTTTTTTTGAGATCATGTCTAAATACTATAGCTTACGAGTGCGAGTTTTGTTAGTGGCTGAGAAATAGGCTAGCCATTGCGCTAGATAAACATATAAGTTGTGTCGATAGGAGCTACGGTGGACGATCTGGATGAATCGAGTAGTTCAGATGGTAGCATTTAGGAGAATGATAGGATTATCGGTCCGGAACAGTGAGTGCGTGTTATTTTCTTGAATGTCGCATTAAAAAAATTGTGTATTTCTGTGTTCTTCGTTACCACGAGGTACCTGAAGCAAGAGGAAGCTGATGCCGAGATTGGAACAATGGGAGGATCTTCAACTATGGAATTCGTCATGCGAGGAATGAGGGCGTAAACCCAAAACCTTGGGGCACGCCGCGATGATGGAGACAGTCTGGGACCCAGGAATAGTGATAAGTACAGCAAATTATCTTGCATAATTTAGTTAGGGGTGTACGGATCAGCATAAGTGCAATGGCTGTGTACATATTCAATTTCTTAATGTTAGTTGTGTTTTTGTTGTTGTGTTTGTTGCTGCAACGTGCGTGTACATATGTATCGTGTGGTCATGGTTTTCAATGTAGTTTGGGGAGATTATCATTCAGGGGAAATCTGGCCATCAGCTACTGTCACTGTAGATACATTTTTCAGTTGATCAGGTGGGGTGAGAGTTTGTACAGTGGTCGTAAGCAAACCAGAGCATATTGAATATTTTGTGGTAAATCAGGTTCGTGGATCGACTGTGGTAAGTTCTACCAGGTAATGGTTGTGTTGCAATCTTCGATGGGTGACGGTCAAGGCAGGCAAACCCGGCGATTTGAGGTAATTTAATTGGAGTATGGCTGGATGTACTGATGCATATTGGTAAGTCGTGGATGTTCAGAACCACGTAAGTATTTTTGGTAATTCCGTGGACGGGTAATTCCCACGAGGTAAAAATCACGGCCGTGATGCTGGGGTCGATCTGACGCCCGTAGGCAGCGTGCTAAGTGATGATTCTGCGGGGCTTGTTGAATTGGGCTATTGTGAGCTCATGCTTCAGTCAGTATACATCAGCTATGGAGGGGGTGAAAGCTGGTGGCCATTCCTCGCCACGGGGTGCTTTGCTTGGCCTTGAGTCTGTCCGAGGTTAATTGGTCAAAGTTAAAATGGCTGGTTTGTTTACATATTTTATTGTTAATTCTGGGATTCTGGTTTGTTGTGTTTTGATTTTATTTTGTGGACCCACGTTACTAGTGTATCAGATTTGTACCCTCCGGGTGGCCGCTAGTCGGTATTAATGATTGTCTTGATAAATGTTTCACACGGGAACTGTTGTATGTGAATGAGATAGGCACGTTGTAGCTTAATGTAGTGTTTGTGTGGCCGCACTGCATGCTGACCGTACACGACTCTAACGGAGGTCGTGAAGGGAGGTCTGTTTACCAAACGGAACGGTCTCGTCTGTACGATTCACTTTTCCAATATAAGAGCGTTAAAATGAGGTTCCAGCTTGTAAAATTCAGTTGATTTGATGCTCCGTTGTGACGCACTCCTCTGGGGCAATGATTAAATGAATGACAGATGAAATGAAATGATAGTGGAGAGTGTTGCTGGAATGAAATTTTGACAGGGAAAACCGGAGTACCCGGAGAAAAACCTGTCTGCCTCCGTTTTGTCCAGCACAGATCTCACATGGAGTGACCGGGATTTGAACCACGGACCCAGCGGTGAGAGGCCGGCGTGCTGCCGCCTAAGCCACGGAGGCTTCGAATGTCTTCTAATGGCATTAAAATGTTACCAGTCTATATGAAGACTAAGTTCACTTTTCCATCACTCGAAATATACCTCAATAGGCTTATCATTATTTCCGTGCTGAATTAACACTGTCTTGGACTATAACAAATCCAGACTGAAAATAAAACGTTCCGAACTGTGTTACTTCGCACCAGTATAACTTTCACGAAATACACCTATATTTCATCACGCCAGCGAACGCATTTCTCGGTTGATATTACCGTAGTGTATGCCAACGAATCTTATAATGAACTCTCTCTCAAGCGAGATGTTTCATACTGTCCGTCTGACTTCACGCAATGCTCATGTGTTCAAACGATATGACAATCGATATGGACACAGTCTGATTTCGATTATCACCTGGAATTCTGAAATATGGATTGATACTTCCAAAAACATTCTCAAGTCCTTTCCATATGAAATATAATGAATTTGCCCATTGTTGTTCCACTCTGTAAACTCTGTATTAGATTATAACAGCATGTATAGGAGTGATATTAGTGCGAACTATATCTTGCAGATATCAAGTGTACCTTAGACAACGCACGTGGTCAAGGTGTGTAATGCGGGTTGCTGGTACTACTCCTAAGCTCGCCACAAAATCACTGCGCTGCATGTAGATGAAGTAGTGTGGTAGGAATGTCATCAGTGCTCCTCCCCAACACTATCTAGTTCCAACTCAATGCAAAATACTGTCTCAGTACCTACCGTCAGACCACGGGCTCCTCCTTCCCTCTTCCTTGTCAATCCCTCCCATTCTTACCATCCCGCCCCGTCCGTCATGAGGCTCCCTGTTCGCTTTACAGGTGGGGCCGCTTGGGCGACGCGGTAGTCCCATCTCCCCAGTTGTTTCCTCCGACACGATGTCAAGCTCCAGGACACTGCCCGTAGAGGCGGTAAAGGTGGGTACCTCGCTGAGTCCGTGGGAAAAGCCTACCTGGAGGATAAGCTGACTACGAAAAAAAGAAATAGAATATGTAACCGTAGAAGTGACTAACAGGTCAGGCTTACCGTGCCATATCGTTGTGGGACCATGCCGTCCCGTTGTCAAAATGGCCGCTATGTTTCCAAACATTTCCGTAACATGGTAATTTTATATCCTTTTAGGAATGTACTGATCAAAATAATATATATTTAGTATCAAACCATTCACAGAAATGGCAGAAAAAACTAATGAAATCGTTGATTTCAACACAAAAATATGACACAGTTATCCTAAACCACTTGTTAACCGAGTATTATCGTAGCGCATCCGGGACGTAATGATATCGACCTGGGCTCATAGTCTAATGGTTCGTGCATCAAATCCCTGCAGTTTCATTTTTTTCATTTTTATGTTTTTTTTATTTATAACTACTCAAACGTTATAATTATAAGCATGTATAGTGTGTATTTGCAATCGAAAATATTATAGTCTATATTTACTTATAATACCACATATTTCAACACTCGAATACAGCGATTAATATTCATTGACTTTGATCCGCGGTAGAGTCTATTGTTGTTGTTTTTCTTGTTGATTCTTTAGGGGTTTTGTGGCATCATGGTCTTGTAGCCCCGTTTACGTGGGTGTGTGTAGAAGTTGTCTGATAACCTGTGTCACTGTGATGTCTGTGAGCTTTTAAAAGAGTGTGTACTTTTATCCGAGGTAGAATTTGGGTAGGAAGCTGTTGTTTAATTTAAAATGCATGGACATCATGGTCTTTCAGAGTTGAATTTTGTCTGATAACCTGTGTTATTGTGATGGCTGTGTAAGTGTGTATATACAATTCAGGTGAGGATTCAATCAATCAATGTTATATATCCTTATAGCACGTTGTATTTCAACAAGCTACTACAGCCAACATTCAATTACACTCCTTGAAAAGGAAAAAGAGTTATATCTATTCCCATGCACTTACTAAACATCTTGCTTCGTTACCAAAATAGGCTTAAAACGAGATTCTAAAGAATTTGCGCAACCGCCAATTTTAAATTGTTATACACCTACATTAAGTTAGACGTCAATATTGAGCCCGTATGGCTCATGGTCAAAGACACAATTTCACTGCACTGGGATTTACACTGATGGAACTAATGCCAATCCAGGAAGATCGACTTCACGCACATGTTTTTTCTTTTTAATTTCGCAGGAAGTCTTACAACTGTTTTTTTTATGTAATAAATTAATCAAATATTTGTTACGGAATTATAAAACATTTGAAATCACTGGGATATTATTCAGATTTTTCTACGATTTTGGAAGTATTTGAGACGCTGTAAACATCACAGATTAGTGAGACAGTATTTCAAGCGTCAGGAATTAACCTACGTCGTACACACCTTGTGGTCAGCCGGGAAGGTAGACGCCATTACAGTTTAGTGATCCTGGACTGATTGCCACGTTTCTTTTGTGTGTGAGTAAGAATGTATATCGGAGAAGTGTTGGGTTGATTTAGAGTGTAGTTCGGAAACCCAGGTATAAATACCAAGTGATTAAGTAAGTCGTGGATGAAGACATGGGGAAGACATTCATCGCATGGACTGGCCAGCAAGGTCTGCGAGTAGGAGGATGATAGGAGTTCTGCTTCACCCATTTTATTTGTACCCGACTGTACATGTTAAAATAATTAATATCTCTTGAACGCATGGTCGGATGTTGACAAATGAGGTGTCATTGTACTCGAGCTGACGTCCTCTTTCCTATGGACCATGTATTATATTTTTTTAAAAACATTCAGAAATTTTTCGTTTTCGAAAATAGGCGATAGTTTGAAAACCAAACATGATAGAACGTTGTGCCATGGCTCAAACGAATTGTCTTTATGACCTTTATTTTTGTATTAAACTTTTTTATTTTTTTTGTTTTTTTTTAACACTCGAATTTTGAAAATCCCATATTTTGGAAACTAGGAATTCTACAAAAAAGTTTATTTGACGTAAATGCAAGGTCCCTACGCCCTCTACCACCAAAATAAATGTCAAGTCTCTAGGGCAAACATTTGTAGTAGTGTGGTAGTGGGAAAGCTGCTCCACATAGCAAGTTGTGAGCCCCTGCGACCTTGGAATGGAAGGAGTGATGCTAGGAGGGCGTGCTTGGATTCGTTTTTTCGTCTCGTTGCGCTCTTTACGGGAATGTAGGTGTCGAAAAGGTAAAATTCCGGGAACACGTTTTTTTTGGGGGGGGAAACGTGAATTTAGACTTTTTGCTATATCTCGCGAACCAATCGTGTTAGAGGCGTGTACGACGGGGTCCAAGGACTAGGGGTGACGTCCTCTTTGCTATGGACCACTCGTTATATTTTTAAAAAAATTTGGAAACTCGATTTTGGGGTAAACACGTGTTTTTTGTGATTTTTGCCGATATCTTACGAACCAATAAGCCTAGAGACGTGTACGAGGTGTCCTAGGACTCGGGATCACTCCCCCTTTCGAATGTGGTAGATATGTTTTCCAAAACATAATTCACAAAGGGCCTAACGCCATACATGTTGAAAAAACTTTTTTTCTTTACCTGTTTATAATGTTCAGGAAGCGTGGTGGTTGAGAGAGACGATACTGCTGGATGTGTGTGTCTCAACGAACCTGTCGCTAACCACAAGGACCATGCTTAATAGAAAAATCGCTATTTTGGCGGGTCGGTGTATGACAGAGCGAGGGTGCTTTTTTCTGATCTTTCCTATGGCAGACGGATGGAGTCTAATATTTGAAAATGTGTGAAGCATGCTAAGATTTTTTTACCTTTAACATGTAAACGATGATGAGAACTTGGTTCTATGTTGGTCGAAGCGAGTAGAGAAAACAAACTTGCAGACGAGCAGGAGGTGAATGTCATTTGAGCCTATTGGAAGGCGCTGATCTGACTTGACAACAGGTGCAATGGAAAATGACAAAGACGCGGATGACGCTTCAAGGTTAAATAATCCGACCATTGTGGTGGCAGAGAAGAGCAAAATGCATATGAACACATGTGAAACCACATGAGGGCTAAGCAAGTTACATCCTGTTTGCTTCGTACGTGACAAAATGCAAGTTCATGTGAAATTTGACCCGGCACAGGTGTTCACCTTGGGTGTTAGCTGTCCACATGCACGATAACTTGTAACAAGTCACATCCTGTTTTGCTTCGTACGTGACAAAATGCAAGTTGACGTGAAATTTGATCTGCCACAGGTGTTCACCTTGGACGTTAGCTGTCCACGTGCCTGATAACAGAATGTTCAAAGCGTGGGAATCGCTGAATCAGTAAAAAGTATGATGCAACTTGTGGGAATGATGTCACAACCAATAGATTGGCAAGAGCTGCGAACAGCAGTGGTGGAAGGTGAAGGGAGGGAGAGGGGGAGGAGTAATGTATGAGAGAACACAGGTGGAAAGAGAAAGAAATATGTGGAGCTGAGGACTGTACACACAGAGCTATAGGTAGTGTACAACATGTGTGAATAATAAGTACACAGGTTCACACAACATGTAATTTATTGATCCAAGAATTAAACGTAGAGTTAAACCCTAACTATTTGACATATAGTTTATTTCCTTTTTGTTTCAACACTTTTTCCACAAGATAATGCTGAGGAAATGCTGTTTTCTGAAGTTCATGGAGATAAAATCTACCTTTTATGGGTTGGTGGTTGAGGTCTTGCAGTAAATAGGTGACTGGAGTGTCCAAGTTGACTTGACGATTTCGAAATAGTTCAGTCCCCCACTGAGGCGTGTAGCCCTTATTGAAGGCAGACATAAATTTGCTCACACAAACAGAATCCCCAATTTTCATATAGGTAAGAAACGGGTCATACTATACTTTCAACTACACTAGTTTCAACTACTTTTCAAGGCCACGCTCACCGAGCATTGCCGGAGACTGCCGAAAGTTAACGATTGGATTAAGAGTGTCATATAGGTAAGAAACAGGTCATACTATACTTTCAACTACACTAGTTTCAACTACTTTTCAAGGCCACGCTCACCGAGCATTGCCGGAGACTGCCGAAAGTTAACGATTGGATTATGAGTGTCAGGCGGGTAACAAGAAACACAAGCGGTACCCATGCAATAGTTTTATTAATTACACATATCTACAATTTTTACATATAATACACTCTTTTCTTTATTTTATTAATAACATTCATTTTTCTACATTTTAACTTAAATTTTTGCTTAAATCTCTTAGGTCCCTTTTGTATTCATTTGTTTAATACGAACAGGGCAGCCGAAATTCTTGATTTGTCATGCATAATTACACACAGAACACAACTCCTTCCTTATTTTTGCTTGGTGTTGTTTTAAGAGCATCCAGCTTAATTTTGATCCGATAATTCAAATCTGTATCCGAATCTTCTAGTTCCTTTTCCAGCCACTAATTGGATATAAACAAAGAGTCAATATTCTCCATTTCCAACACATATCTAACTTTATGTCTATACACTATTGGTTTTATTCCCTTAATAATTAGTTCTGTTCCTTTTTCCAAACTTTCTAACCGGGAGCACTTTCGGATTTTTATTTGGCCTTTGATTTCCTGCATAGTGATGTTATTAACCAGATCGACGTCACCTTGCGTATACGATGTCGACTCTACTCTATAGTCTGTTTGGATGCTTGTGAACAACTTAAAATTCTCGATTTTAGCAAACGAGTTACCATTAAATGTAGTCATTCCATTGGTGTTGAATGCTGCAAACGGTTTTTCAGTTTCCAGATGTACAATGTCCAATCCACCACATCGAGTTACAATAAATCCATCCTTTTTAAGCAAGTCTAAATTACCATGACTCTTTAAAAATATAGATTTTAAATATCCTCTTAAGTAGCACACATGTTTACATTTTTCACTTTCTACAAGCACTCCAACGCGTGGATAAGTTCCTTTGTAATTAACAGTAAATGCTGAGAGTTTGAATTTCCCACTCACATCTAGATTTAGCCAGGGACTTTGTTTAAAGTAAACTGTAAACCTGTTTCTTGCATCCACAATCGCCTGTTCTTTCTGCAACACTGCTTCGTACTCTTCCTTTAGGGCAGTAGTCTCTGCAACATACTCCATTTTCCTTTTTTTGATCTCAATTTCCTCCAACTCCAATTTTCGTTTCCTTACACATAGCACATTAACTGTACTCAATGGGGTAATTTCCTTAAGAGGGCGTGGTTTAAGTCTGTTAGTTTTATTGGTTCTTTTTCTCAACACCTGGGGGAGAATATTATTTGTAGGAGTCAATCCTAATTCGCTAATGTTTATGTTTGCGGGAATTGTGGAAAACAATGTCCTGGATTGAGAAAAGAATGTTTCCCCTGCTTTAATGTAGCATTTCTGTATAATGCGAACATTGTTGTTTCCAGAATCATCGTTAACAATTTCTACAAAGTTTACAAGTAAGTAATTAAAACTATAGGCAGAGAGAGCACAGTTTATCATCTTTTCCCGATCTTGTCCATCGCGCAGTTCGATTTGCACACCAGTCAATTTCCGAGTATTTTTATTACCCCAATACACAAATTGCAAAACTTTGTTAAACACCACACAGCAACTATTTTGTATGTTATCCGATAGTTGGTCCACATGGACGCGATCGGCACCGAGTACAGGGGCGCTTCTTTTAAGTAATGTTTGCTGGCTTTTAATACACTAACACAATCTTCGAGTGGGTCAAATACACCATCCATTTTGTAGTTGTAAATTGTTGCCTCTAGTCTTGTAATACCATGTTTTTTAGCTAAGGAAGACGTAAACGTTTCCCTTAGACGGGTGTCTGGACATCGGATAAAGTCTATAATATGGTTTCCAATGACTTTGTTTACACCAGGACTTGTAATTTGACATATAAATTTGTTATATATTTTTATTCTAGAATTAGAGTTCATCCATGTTAAACAGTCTATACCAACCGTTTTATCATTGTTCACAATCACATTACACTTTTCTCGATACTCTCCTAGCACACAAAAGTTGTGATTCGATGTTAGATAATCACACATCTCCGCCTTGTTAAAAAAAACTCCAGCCAAATCTTGGGTTATGTCTAAATCCATAAGATAAAACTCCTCAGTACGAAGCTGTTGCAATATCTCTGAAAGTTCGGCTAACAGAACGTCTAATTTAACATCAGCTAGCTCCACTTTGTATGGTATTGCCACAGGATTTTTATACTTTTCCATAATGTTAACCATTCCATTCTCCCCAAGTTGTGTCCTGAGTCCCCGTGCCATTGCACGCTCGTTGTTGAGTAGAGGAAATGGTAGCTTTGCCTTAACACCATGTTTAGCAGAAATGAACTTGGAGAATTTACCACGTAAATAGAGGTTGAAAGCACCACACACTTATTTCTTTAGCAGCACAGACTTACTATTTTCCAATTGTTCTTAGCAGTCCACTTGGTCACATATCCTAACCACCATAATGTTATCACAAAACGGATCCGTAATCGGTCTAAGTAGATTAACATTTTTATCACTTAAGAGCGTCTTGTTTTCTGTGTAGTATATATTACCAATGTCTGTAACCAGATTGTCCAGGTTTTCCAACAACTACCACAACCCAAACCGCTCGTTGGTAGGCTTTATTCTGTTACCCATAAGTTGGGGGACACTAAACACTTTATGGAGAGACATCTTCACACTTTCAACTACCACAAAGCACTGATCGAATGCATTTAGAGCATCTCTTATATATACCATTAATCAATTCTATTTTTAGATTATGACGTAACTGACAACACTTGTCGGCAGAAAGCAGTACACACATAAATACACAATCTCTCGAACATTGCCGGAGACTGCCAAAGGTTAACGATTGGAACTCTAACAAGATTTAACTAGTCGCATGACGTAACAAAAAGTTAAATAATGTAATTGTATGGGAATGTTGCTTTACCTAAAATGTAATACTATGCAAGTGTTTAACATTTTACAATCAGCTTGTGTATTGGCTTTTATGTTGGGTTTTTGTTAGCTTCTGTTGGCTTTTTTGTTACACGCCTCTAGCACGATTGGTTCGCGAGATATAGCAAAAAGTCTAAAATCACGTTTTTCCCCCACAAAAAACCGTGTTCCCGGAATTTTACCTTTTCGACACCTACATTCCCGTAAATAGCGCAACGAGACGAAAAAAACGAATCCAAGCACGCCCTCCTAGCATCACTCCTTCCATTCCAAGGTCGCAGGGGCTCACAACTTGCTATGTGGAGCAGCTTTCCCACTACCACACTACTACAAATGTTTTCCCTAGAGACTTGACATTTATTTTGGTGGTAGAGGGCGTAGGGACCTTGCATTTACGTCAAATAAACTTTTTTGTAGAATTCCTAGTTTCCAAAATATGGGATTTTCAAAATTCGAGTGTTTAAAAAAAACATAAAAAATAAAAAGTTTTATTAAAAAAAATAAAGGTCATAAAGACAATTCGTTTGAGCCATTGCACAACGTTCTATCATGTTTTGTTTTCAAACTATCGCCTATTTTCGAAAACGAAAAATTTCTAATTTTTTTTTGAAAAATATAATGCATGGTCCACAGGAAAGAGGACGTCAGCTCGAGTATAATGACACCTCATTTGTCAACATCCGACCATGCGTTCAAGAGATATTAATTATTTAACATTTACAGTCGGGTACAAATAAAATGGGTGAAGCAGAACTCCTATCATCCCCCTACTTCTGCGGATCTGAATACTATAACACATGCCTGGGATGCGAATATATTACGGCAATCAACCTTAATATTTGTATGTTGATTGAGGCAATTAACATATGAAGGATATATGAGAATACGATTTAGTTTCTCACGGAACTACTTGTTGATAATTTTAAATTCTTCACGAAAAGTAGTCGAAACGAGAACTCGCACGTGGTGCTAAGACAAATTGTAAATTTCGAGAAAGGATTTCAGAAATTGTTAAGATGTTGTCTGTTATTAGAAAATTAATCTGAGTGAACTATCGAACCATAGTTTTGAAACTCAATGAATTATGGTTTCGTGTTTGACTTGATAATTAGTGATTTTTTCTGGAAAGTTATAAATTCTGTGATGCACATTGCACATGCCATGTTGAAGCCAGTGGCGGAAAAATAAGGGCAATCTTGACCATTGGCAACAGTGTAGAGTCAGTGTAGACATTTTCCAGTATAAAAATTAGGAACGGTGATGTCGCAACAATATTTTCAAGATGCTGAACATAACCATGCCGGATAACCTCATGGCATATTCCTCAATTCAATTGGAGAGGACGAGTATTTAATAGCGACCATCATGATGGGGTTAGCCTATACCAGATTGATACCATGAAACGCAAAAGGAAACGTTGACTGGGATGGTTTGGAAGGCCGAGTCTAGGCCTTGAACCACGAACCATCTCCCTAGCCCGCAGCGACGAGATGTGGGTCACACAAATTTAATTCTTGTAGGTAGGATTGTTGGCAAAGTTAGATTGTAGAACGTGATCGCACTAAATATACAATTGGACAGGCATGCATTACTCTAGTAGATAGTCTAATTATGGTTAATTTTCCAGACAGAACTTGGTCTAGTATTAGGCAGAAAATGTAATCTGTGAAACCCATAATCGCATTGGGAGCACAATGCCGTATGAATCAATTATTCGTATCATTTCAAACATCAGTAGGAAATAGCGATGTTTTTATGTTAGTCTTTGTATGCATTGTCTGAGCATAACTATTAGGGGCAAGACTGGAATTTGACATGCTTTAATCGACTTTGTGAGGAAACCCTTTGCCGGAGGACGTTAGTGTAATGTCTATAAGTTATATATATTTGGAATTATTTGACAATATCTAATGGAAAGAATTTGCTAAAAGGCAAGGCGAACGTCAGATGTGTGTGGGTATTCAAATACAAGAGAACATGTGTTGATCGAGTGGCAGCTTACTAGGAATTCAGTTAGTTGTGTGCGACAGTGCACGCTCTACAAGGCAGTGAACAGGCAAGGTTAAGACCTTGAGACATTTCATTGGAACGTCACACTGGTGACGTAGGACACGCGAAAATAATGATTATTATATCGCTTCATTCATTTCCATTATCATGAAGCCTATGTTACATGGCCAGTAGAAGGAGACATTGATATTGTAAAAGCAAATAGAGTATAATTGCAGTATTTTGAAGCAGTTGGAGCTACAGGGTAGAAATGCTACTAATTTATGTTATAGTTTCAAATACATTTTACGTTCAAAGCTGTGAACAGCTTACTGTATTTTATTTAGCCATCTTTGTAATTTTTTAAGACCAATGGACCATTGTATATAATGAGGGCAACGTTATTGTTGTGTCTATTTGATGTACTTTATATGAGAGCAGACATAGGTCGTTCGTATTAAGGGTGTATGGTATTTCGTTGAAGCCACGAGGAACATTCTCGAAGCCCAGGCGAGTATATAAGGGGGCTGAGATGCGCCGAGAGGTCACTCACATTCTGTGCATGGTCACGGACACTCACATTCTGAGCACGGTTACGCGTCAGTCTTCGCTAAGCACTTTGTGCACTAGTGAGCATACTAATCTACGTGGAAGTTCTGAAACGTTGTCAGTGAATATCGCCGGACCAAATTATGGTCTATCTTCGAGTGATAGAATTTTTCATGATGTGTGGAACTTATAATATTTCGAGGCGACATGCTAGTTAGGCTTGGAACTCAGTGAAATATTTGGAAGTTAAGGTTATTAGTGGCCGGTTGACACTTAGTCATTTTTCGTCGTATGGACATATGATAGACTAAGTCTACAGTACCTTTCAATATTATGGAACTTATTTGTTTCCAAGTTGTCAATGACGAACTGTTGTCTCGGTGGTTGGTAAGATCAGCCACGACTTTATACTATATTCTAGGAATACCAGTCTTGCATGGCCAGGTCATTATACGACATTTGGGACCAGTTGTGCTTGGCGCGATCTGGGAGATGCATAATCTCGCCTATTAGGAGATTAGAGGGGCCCGTCTGTATTCTTACGGATGTGTGCTAGGCACTACCTATTACCCGAACACAGGGACTAGCCAGCGTTGGGGCCAGCCGTTCTTGGCGCGTGTCTGGGAGAAGCATAATCTCACCCGTTAGGTTATTTATAGCAGGAACATCAGATCTGCACCATTTGCATAAGATTGTAAGTGTATCAAAAATTTGTGAGGGTCACAGCTCCATCAAAACTAAAACTTATTTGAGTATTATGGATCCGTTGGATCGAACCCATATTCTTCGAAGAGCGCAAGCTATTATGACATTCGACATGGACAGTATGGGAAAAACTTATTTCGAATCAGCTTCAGGACTAAGAGTCATGTGCTGCTAAATAAGCGGATACGAGGATTTACGTACGCGTCCGATGGAACGGGCGAATGGGGACACTTCTGGAAATGGAACTGTAATGGAACCGGCCAGAAGGCCCACCTCTACAAGAACTTCTGCAATGTAAGCTACAATTTCGATTTCATAGCTCATGGTATATGGAAATTTTCTTTTTTGAAGAAATATCAACACACAACCATCTTTCAGTTTGCTGAGGCAAGCTAGATTATCGTTTTGAGTGTTCAGAAGACGTTGTTATTAGATTTTGAGTCCGTGGACAGCATCATGCGCCGTTTAGTTAAATTTTTGTATTTTTCATCACGGTCATCAGCCGTAAGATCTTCAGATCCTAGTTAGTTGTTTTTGAGAAATGGATATTTATTTCTTCTCCATTCAGGAATTCGAGCTTGAATATTTCAAGTAGTTTTCGTCCACAATTTCCATTTTTTGGAAATCTGATAATGATATTATAAATAATTGTCATAATAATAACATTCTCTGATTTATAATGATAATAATAATATCTTGTGATGTTTTGTGACAGTTTAAATAATGATATATAACAGTTTGGAACAGGTTAGACGATTTCTGCAATTATATTATCCGACTGTAAATGGTCTAATGCACACCTATATCTAACAGAGATATCATGAATTTTACTAAGCATTACGCAGTTGCGTTAAATAATTAGTGTCTTTTATGACACGGAAGACCATCGGAAGACCCTTGAAAGCCTGTATAAAATAGGGTTTTCTCGAGTTTATATAAATAATAATAATATGGTAATGCCACTATATGACGATTTCGAACAGAGGTAGACACAATTTAAGGATAACATAAATTTCTGTGATGATTAAATTGGTACACATTTATAGCAGGAGCAAGTAAGCTTCGTAATGAACAAGCATGTGGCTTGATAAAACAATAATAATGATTAAAAATATATGTTGAAGGTAGGAGTAAATCTTGTCATCCAGTAGTGAAATGAAATCACACGAATGAATATGGTATAATGGTTAGCGTCAGCCATAAGGATGGTTAGACGGCTCATATATTAAAGAATATATGTTGCAAAAATATATATATACATATATACGGATTATCAATCTGTTGATGTGAAAAAAACCAATGGTTATTATCTGCAATCATCACGTGTAGATTTTAATAACATTTACCGTGTCATATTTCAACTACCAACTTATTTGTCAATACGATTTTGTCTAAGACAGACCCTAGATTTGACGATGCATTACCGTTTGTAAGAAAAATAAATATAATATTAGAAAAAAACCACGCACCAATAGAATGAGTATGTGCCAAAGATAAATATTGAAAATTGTTGACTAATGAACAGCCATTCTTTAATATCACGCATGATTATGTTTTGTATAACATGCTGAACGAGTTCCATAACTGAATAATTAATTAGATTTTTGTGAAATTAAATAAAAATTTTGGATTTGAATAAATTACTGATTTTATTAATTTATGATAATTTTGTTGCTCGTGTTATATTAGATAATAAATAGATTGATCTTTTTTTTAATGAAAAATCAAAATAAAATATGATTGATTTAATTATTTAATTATATTTTTGAAATATGAGAATAATTTGACGTCATAGTCAAGTGAAATAGTTATTAAATGAATGTAAATTATGGTTCTAGAACAAATGATCAAATAAATCTTCAGATGATCAAGTTCTGAGAAATCCTTGCTTAATGATGATACAGATAAACAATAATATTCGCTCTTATATCCGACTAAATAATACTCATGTTTAATTTCCAATTACTCAACCCAACGATTATTCAACATACAGATTTTTGACAGTGAATTATTTTCTTGGAAAGTGAAATAATTATAAATAATGTAAATAGTAGAATATAGGCATCAGGATGGACAATTTATTTTGACCTGAGCAACCTAACAGTGTAAATATTTTCATAATTAGTGACGATGCCAATGGACTATGAGTTTTGGTCATCGATCATTTATCAAGGTTTTTTTATTTCTCTAAAGTGTTGATATTTCTATATTATATTTTGTGTGCGAGGGAAATTTTGTTTCACTCTTTTGATGGCTATTTTTGCATTTTAAATTTCATATTTTAATTGTAATAAAATGAGATTTGTTAGAAATTGTGATATTTTCATTTCTCCCTTCTATCATTATTGTGGCATCGAACTGAGAATCAGTGAAGCAAGTTAGATTTTGTTTTATCTTTTAATTTCACCCAGTTTGGCGCCCTGAGATATTTTTGAGTCTCGTGCTAGCTGATTTTCGGTAACGTGCATATGTGGTCGTTGGACTTCGATCTAAACGGGCACAGTATATTGGTGATATGAATCGAGATAGTGGTTTTGCTACTCGATGTTGGTATTGAAATGGTCCTGGTAAATGATTTAAAACACTGTGAGGGCTAAACAAATAATTTAACTGATTGATAATAATAACATGATATATATCTTCTTATATAAATAAAAAATAAATTATTTTATATTCAAATAATAGTTAATAAATTTTAATTTAATAAATGTTTTCCCTCTAAATCTTCAATTCCACCCATTTAAGATGACACCCAAATACAAGCCTAGGGCAAGCTGACACTATTGAATCGACGGATTGCAATTTCTGGCATAATCCCTGGTTCTTTAGCATGCCGTTACCAACATATCTGTCCACCACACATAGATGGCAAACAACAGCAAGGAGCAAGTGATTCACGTAGGAGGTACGGGAATTACATCACCAGACGAGGGTTTATTTATTTATGTTGTTGTTGATTTCTGTGTATATATTTGTGTATTAGGATAATTTTTTATTGTTAGACAACCAAATTGTGTATTAGCATTGTTTTTTCTTTGTGATAGACGCTTCTCGCCTATATTTAACGTCAGATAGGATTAAAGAGAGATTATTAACTAAACGATAAATGTAAGAAATGACACCAACGTATTTTATATTATTCTTATTGTTGCAAATAAATGTTAATTGTGTTGTTTTTGATTGTCGACGTTTAGTATAAATTGTTTTGCAGTAGATTCAGGGATGTTATTATCAGTATTTCTAATTGAATTTTGTAATTGCTTAGGGATTAATTATGTGTCTTTTTCCTAGCTTGCATTGATATTTTTGTAGTAGGACTTCGTGAGGGAGTAACTTAATTCTTGTGGATTAGCTGACTTTTACCCTCAGAAATAGGGTAGGGATTCGTTTTTTTAAATTCATTTCCGAAATATATTTTAAGACTAGACTATTTAATTCTTAGCTTTGGTGTTTTAATGTACTTCTTGGACTAGTTCCTAATATTTTCATCTCTCTACTAACACCGCTAAGGCCCTGAGATTATAGTCCCATGAGGGCTGGTCCAAGATCGCACATCCAATCCTCTCGGAGATGTGGGTTCGATGGATAGGGGTGTCGGAAGGGCTGTTGCGGTCAGCAGTCCCCTGATCTCCCTGTCTAACGGACACATTATATAAATGCTTGTATGATGATATACCTTGCCATGTTTCATAATGCTCGTATAAAATGTCGTGAGAAAATTCTATTTTAATATTTTATTTTTGCGCTGCTGCCAGGATATTTTTGTGCTCATCAGGTTATTAAACGTCCCATGGATAAATACCCTCTATCAACTTACAAAATGTCAGTTTGATTGTTGTAATAGGTTTCTAGATATAGAGAACATGTCTAAATGTTTCGGATGGCCGCCATGTTGAATTGTTTTATATGTAGGCCATAGATTTATGTACCATAAGATGATGATTATTGCATAGGTTTATTCTTCAAACGTTCGCTTCGATCACATGATTAGGTCACAAGAAATAAAACTTAATTTTAAGATTTCGCACAGCTGCCATCGTGAGGTTTTGAAAATAATTGAATAAAATCAGAAGCTAGTAGATTAGATGTTATATAGTTATTTACCGTACCATGTTTTACTGCGCTCGGATGGTTAAATCGAGAGAAACGTCTATTTAAGTGTTCCGATTTCGCTTGGCCGCCATGTAGGCTTTGTACTTAAGAGGATTTTGGAAATTAAATAAGTGAACTAATAGTAGTGCCCTTTACCACCGTACAAAATTTCAGGCTGAGATCGGTAACCGCTGTGGTGGTATAGAATGCAAGTGAAATATTTGCACGGCCACCATGTTCGATTGGTGAAACGTATTATAATTTGAAAGGAACGCTCGAGGTCGGACGATGTAGTAGTGTGCACTTACCGAGTTCCATTGAAATCGTTTGGGCAGTTTAGATTTTATAAGGGACACTCACACGGACAAAAGCTGATCTCATAAGCGTAATTTTTCAAAAATGAAAATGGGCTAAAAATGGCTAACACAATAACGTTCTGTGATAAATTGGAGGTTCTCATCATTAGTGACGTATCCCTCAATAATATTTAATTGACCGGAAACTGATATCAATGTATGTTTCAACTCTGTTTCATATGATAACGCCATCTACTACATTTGAAGGTTTAGCAAGTTTTACAAGTACAGGGCCTAGATGAACACGCACTTCTTACATTGCTCAGCTGCATCGCAAGTACTTCACTATTGTCAAAAAATTAAGCATAATCACTAAACGAGGCCATACCACCTGTTAGGAATGTCAGACGGATTGCTGAACAAACGGTAGCTGAATCACACACCAAATGTCACACACCTTGTCCTTAAAACAATGTCAGAAAGGTTCTGATAGCTAAAGTACACCTTTGACAACAACTAACAAAACTTGCCAATGTCTTCCACAGCAAAATATGCGGTTAATTGGGTGTATGGTTACCCCGAACGTCCACACATGCTTCGCAGTGACGTGGCATGCTCTCTATCAGATGGTCTAAGAGCTCTTGTGTCAGTCGATCCCATTCCTCCGAAAGGGCAATGAGATGGTCTTGGAGGGTCCTTGGTGGAGGCTGACGGGATTCAATTCGCCTCCCCAATGCATCCCAGGCATGTTCTATACGATTCAGATCCGCAGACCTCGCTGGCCAGTCCATGCAATGAATGTCTTCCCCATGTCTGCATCCACCAGAGCAGCGCAGTGCGGTAGGGCATTATCGTCCATTAAGAGGAAGTCTGGACCAACCGCACCTCTGATGAGTCGAACATGTGATCTCACTACCTCATCCCTGTATCTCCGAGCGTGCACAGTGTTCCTCGAGCCACCCATGAAAATGTACAGGTCCGTACATGATGCCACCCCACACCATGACGCCACCACCACAATACAGGTTCCTTTACACGATGTTCCTGTGGTTGTATCGGCTACCCGGTTCTCTCCAGATTAATGTGCGACGGGAATCGTTCTGCAAACTGAAGCGGGATTCATCTGGGAAGAGTACGTGCCTCCATTCATTCATGGTCCAGTTTCGACGTTGACGGCTCCAAAATAAACGGGCCCGACTCTTTGCTGGAGTGAGCGGGACGCACACCGCTGGACATCTGGCAAACAGCCCTGCTGTTCTGAGCCCCCGGTACACAGTTTGCCGGAAAACGGCAACTCCTGAGACGGCTGTAAGCTTCGCCGACAATATTGTCTAGCAGGTGCACTCCGATTTCGTCGGGCAGTTAAGGCCAGTTATCGATCCTGCTGTGGGGTGGTTACTCTTGGTCGACCTGGTACTGGCCTACAACTAACATCTCCTGTGTCTCGAATTCATCTCCAATGTCTGTAAATGACACTTTGTGGCACATTCAAGGATATGGCGACTTCGGTCTGTGTCTAGCCTGCTTCCAGGCGGCCGAGTTTTCTACCCTGCAAATCGGGGTTCAAATGGCGTCGTTGTGCCATTATGTTGTCACGTTTACCACGAGGCAACACTCCACACACAATAACAGGGCATACACGACTGAGGGAATATGGGGCGCAGGCATTAGCTGTGTTTACCTTGCGGTTACGCCACTAGTCAAAGCAGGGAATACTCCTTTCCTCTACAGAGCGAACACGTAAGGTTGGTATGTGCATATGTCGTGCGATTTGCGGTCTATTTCCTGTTGCCCTGCTTATTCGTAGCGTTTGCTTAACTTTTGGACACTAGTGTACATTAGTTATGACTTCATTGATCAGGAGTTTACAAGCAGTTACTGTATATATCTACGAGTAGTCCCATTTTCCACGTCTTCTTGCATACGTTTATGTTCTACAACTTAAGTATGAAATGAAATTTGTTTTTTCCAATGGTGAAAACACATAATAATTAATTATGATTGATCTCACGTAGGTCAGAAGTATCTTTCGAAATAGATGGAAACTGCTTTCATATTGCTTCGTCGCCATTTTCTGAAGGAGTCAAAGGCAGCTGGTAAATCCTCTCTTCCCTGACAGGATCACAATCAAAGGCGATCAGACGAAACGTTATTAGCATGACGCTTTGAGCATCGTACCGTGTGTTTAATTCGTAGTCAGTGATTTGCAGAGGAGGTAGCCTTGTTCTAATTATACAAGCTCCTTCATCTCCTTGAGAGACATGTACCGCTAATTATGTAGCGTTTCGTGTAGCCACATTCACACTCAAGGCAAAGAGGAAGGAATATTATTAAGGCGTGTATGGATTCGATGTATAACAATACAATCATTAATATCTTCAAAAGTCATTCAGATAATAATTGGCGGTTAAATTCTACCCGTTAAGAAACTGAAAATGTTTTACATACCCAATACACCTCGATATTCGTACCAGTAGTGGCATCACAGATTTCGAAACTGTATTCCACCTCTCTCCATGTGATTTGTAGCATTTTAGTTGCAAAATATTTGTTATGGCTGCTCTAATGCAGCGGCGTAGATCTAGTCGATCACGAACTGGTCTTAAGTTGGCTACTGTACAATTGATTTTTGACAATACCCCACAGGAAAAATTCAAGCAGCATAAGATCTGGGCTTCTAGAAGGGGGGAGGGCAAGATATTGGATGACTACCTCTCCTAATCCGCTGCCCTGAAAGTTCATGGTCCAAGAAATTTCTCACAATAACTGCATAACTACACTGCGCGCGATCTTGCTGGAAGAATGTTGTGAAAACCGTACAACTAACTATATGTCTACGTCCCATTGTGAATTAACGGTACTCTCCCCGAAAATAAATGGTCCTATGACGCTGTCCTTCAACATTGCACACCGCACCTTCACTTTGGGAGAAACGCGTTTGTGCTCTACTACGGCGTGGGGGTTTTCCCTTCCCCATATACGGCAGTTGTGTCTGTTCACCTTCTCGGAAATGTGGATTGAAACCTCGTCAGAATAACAGAGCATACCATGGAATGCCTCATTTTCATAATTTTTTTCCCGAACTGTTTTCACAAATGTCTACCATCGTGGTTTGTAGTCACTTTCTGGCAAAGTTTTTAAGTAGGCCTTTGTAAACTAAATTTGTACAGTAGTTCCTCTACTTGTAGAAATAAGCCACCAATAATTATCTATTTTAATTTTGAAGATATTGAATTTTTTTTCATACATCCAAGCAGGACACCCTAAATCCTATTCTTGACCATTTTAAATGTAGCTATAACCAGAATCGCGGAGCAGAGATACTGGAAAGAACTTAGAAGTAGTGGTGAATCGGTTCAGTTACAAACATTCAAAATGACCAAGACATTTAAATTCGAACTATTCCGCCACGTAGCCGTGGACGTTTAGTCGTGCACCGCGACCGCAAGGGAGCTAAAAGTTGAGCGTCGTTTTCGAGGGGTTTTTCAGACTCCCTTCAGGTAAATGTCTGAATGGTACCATACTTCGAAACCTTGGGCAATTATCTCAATCCTAGACCCAAATAATTACAGTTACAACTGAGACACAGGTTGTCTCAGCAAATTAAACTTGCATCCAGCAGGGCTATACTGGGTTGATGACCAAGATATCCCAAGTCCCTGTAAAGAATTGGGCGTCTCTAACATTCACAGTATTTAAGAGCGACGTAAATCCAATAACATTATTATTGTAATGAATTGATAACAATAACGTATTACGAAGAAGATGGAAGTCCTACAATTTATTATCTCAACTTCGTGAGGCAAAAACTGAGGGGAGGCGGGTTCGTTTCCTACCTCAGCCATCCTGGAAGTGGTTTTCCGTGGTTAACCACTTCTACTCCAGGCAAATGTCGGGATGGTACCTAACTTAGGGCACGGTCGCCTCGTTCCCAATTCTCACTTTATACTAGAGACACTACAATAACACAGGTTAAAAGATACATTATTTATTTATTGACTGATTTATTTATTCACCCAAGTACACAGGGATAAATGACCGCGATGTCCAAGCCCCTCAAATGGAGAAATGTTGATTGTCCAAGACAATTGTGTTTCTCATCAGTGTAGAGCAATTGAAGGATGGTACTATATAGAATCTAACAAGGCCGCAATGAACAAATGAATTGTAAATTTTCTAAGCTCACCAGGGAGAAGGGTTGTTAACAGCACAGGCACTTGAAACTTTCTGCTTTTTACAATTCGTACTTGGATTTCTTCGACTGGAATGTCTCTTTCCAGAGTAGAGCAATAGCTACTATGATTCAGTCGAGCTTCAGTTGCAATATGCCTGTTTAAAAATCGCCTATCCTCCCAGTTCGGCTTCACTCACGGATTCTGTAGGAGATTGGGAGCTGAACACACTCTGTCACCAGCTATAACTTGGGGTAGCGACCAGGCCGATTGCCCAGGCGGCCGCTAACTTGGGCCTAATTAAGGAAGGGCCAGTGAACGGATTTTGGAAGGAAGTTGGTCGTAGACCTGTTGAAAGGAACCATCCAAGCATTTGCTTGATATTGAAAATGGGGAAACCATGTAAAACCATTCTCAGGATGGCCGAGATGGGATTCGAGTTTGCACTCTCGGCCACCGCGGCTGGTTGCATTATGACACACGGACAGCATGTTATATCACCTCCACCTTGTTATCCGTGCACACTCTCATCTTGAGCAGACTTTCTAACTTATGTGAAATTCCGATTCTGATAAAAGATGCATAAGATTTCAGTTACACGTTTGCCTAGTTTTTGGCAAAACTTGGTGTTTGCTCGCTGTAACATGATGGCACTGGATATCTAATAACTATTCCGTTCCATACTAACTGATATGATGTGAGCCTACCACTTACCGTGTGTTGCATTGATATGGAGGGATCAGTCTCTATATCTACTGCTGCTATCCCATCGCGTTACGCACGGTACTGTCACCATTCCTCCAGGATTTTAACTTAGAGGATTAACCTCCCGTCAGTCGCATTTATACTTATGAAACGGACGCAATACATCAAAACGATACATTGAGTTTTGACTTAATTTCACTGCTCAATCAAGTATTGCATTGTTTCCTAAGGAGCATAACTAAGGCTCGAATATTTAAAGTAAGAATATGTTGAGGCAACTCACTTAATTCCAAGAATTTTGTAGGAAACTGAAGTAGCTGACTTTCATCTTCATTATTTAATCTGTTAACGCTGGTGAATATTTTTGTCACATTAGTGTTTTAAATATAGAATATAGATAGCAACGTAAATCGTGGAGAAATCCTTAACCACATCGTTCTAGCCTTACGGGTTCACCAAATATCCACAAAATGTAAGAAAAACGCATTTTTAACCCAAAATACCATTCCAATAGTCCACCGATTAAGAAAATAACCTCACCATCAGATAGAGCGGAAAAATACCATTCAAACGACCCCTCACTCGACCCTAGTCCTTCCCCCCACCTAACCCTTTTACAACATAGCCATACGTATTCAAGCACGCACGCGACTTGCAGTAGGACCGGCAACGTCACACTACTTACATAAAGGAAACAAGGGAATCAACTTTCATGTGTAATACTTAAAATGGCGACAGGGTCTGTAAATTGAATTCCGAGATTTAAATTGTTTTCTACCTTTTACGACGATTTTGGCCATATACACAATATATTTCCATATATGTTGCGAAAGAGGTGGATTTGCTAACAATTTGCTATATTTTTGTGAATATGTGTGCGTTTGATTATTGTTATTTTTGGAAACTCTAACATCTGAAGTAGCACGATAAATCTATTATAAAATGTTGATTTTTAGCGTATATATACTCTCTCTCTCTCTCTTTAATGCGGGCCACGTCATCTATCGTCAGTTTCCAACACCCGATCTACAACTCTTATTTTTTAAGACCATGTTCTTAACCACGAGATGTTTATTAGTTCTAAGATGCATTATAGAGGCGTAAATGCTTCCAATTCAATTTGCATTTATGTTCTTCCCTTACATATTCCGGTATTGCAGAACTTACCTCAGCGTTTTAATACTGTAAACTATAGTAGTCAGTGAGTTGCCATGTGTTCTTACATTCTTAAAATTGTTTTATTTAACATCCAGTCTCTCGTCTTCATATCCTAGTTCACGTCTCTGGAGGGAGGAAGACTCTCATTGCAGCGTTACAAATGTATGTCACAAATATTAAATTCTGATGTCAACCATATTTGAAGAAGCGCTTGGCATTATTAATTTGGCCCCTTGCCAAAGTCTCCGTCTGGTGGCTTCATAACACAATTTGATACACTACAAAAAGAGACTCGCTTTTGTCAGAAATTATCTGAACTAGAAAGAAGAGGGAATTATATTTTATATCCTTACTAGCAACCCGACCCGGTTTCGCCCGGGAACAGTTATGAATGCATTACGTGATAAGTGCTTTTTTCCAATATCAATGAACAACGACCAATATCCGTTATACGTCTCGGCATAATGGGTTAAAACCACTGACTGGACTATTAATTATATTATCATGGAGATGCATGTGCAACAAATTCTTGTCAGACGTAATTTAAGAATGGCGAGGTGCATGAAACACAAATCCCCCTTCCGTCCAATCTTAACTTGACTGTGAATTTTGCGGAACGAAAAGGTCACAGGCGAAATGAACAAAAGCCGAGTTGCACTTCCTGGGTAACTTCATACACCACCCCTGTTCTCTAAAGTTTTTAACTCAACACGACTCGACAGTTTGCTGCCGGCTGTATCTGGGGCAATAAGCTCGTCCGCTAGATAAGCTGAAACTGGGATGATAGACTCGCCCCTAGCTAGCTCGTAAACTGTCGCTTCAGTAACTGGAGATTGTTGGAAGAAATGAAAACGTAAAACACTTATAGTAGGCGATGTATTGAATATAGGGATATTCTCTCCCTGGCTTTTTGTAGAACTTTCCAAGCTGCACAATTCTTACACTCATATTATATAGATATTTTTAACGGTTTGCCCAGAGTAAGCTTAAAAAGCGCAAGGACGCCAGTTTTTTTCGACCTTTTCACTGAAATCGTTAGTGATTGACTTCCTTTGGTAATACATACATTATTTTCTACAGAAACCTTCCTCGAGATATCCTTTACAGAATGGTGAAAACCGCATCAAAATCCATTCAGTGGTTCTCGAGATTACCCGTGACATCCAAGAATCGGGAACTTTGTTTTATACTAAGTAGAGATTATACGCCAATCAGTTTAATTTAATTTAACATAAGCCCCATTCCGTCTAACCTTAAATTGACTGTGAAGTTTGCGAAACGAAATGTTCACAGGGGAAATGAGAGTTGCACTTTCAGGGAATGGTGCGGTGATTGAAACTCAAACCCCCCTTCCGTCCAATCTTAACTTGACTGTGTTTCACAGGCGAAATGAAGATAACCCGAGTTGCACTTCCAGGTAAGTCTTAACTCAACACGACTCCACGGTTTCCTGCTGGCTCTATCTGGGGCAATAGGTTCGCCCGCTAGCTAGGCTGTAACAGAGATAATAGACTCGCCCTTAGCTAGCTCGTAAACGGTCGCCTCAGAAGTTGAATGGACATGGTTGAAGAAATTGGAACGTAAAAACACTTATAGTGGGCGATGTATTGAAGATAGACAAATGTTCTCCCGGACTTTTTTGTAGAACGTTTGATGCTGAACAATTCTTCTACTTATAGTATTTAGATATTTTTAACGGTTTGCCCAGCGTAATCTTACAAAGCGCTCGGACGCCAGGTTTTTTTTCTAATTTTCCACTGAAATCGTTACTGTTGGGCTTCCTTTGATCATAAATAAATTATTTTCTAAAGAAATCATCCTCGATATATCCTTTACAGAATGGTGAAAACCGCATCAAAATCCATCCAGTGGTTCTCGAGTTTACCTGTAACATCCAAGAATCGGGGACTTTGTTTTATACTAAGTAGAGATGAGGCAATACGTAGCAACATACAACCTTGCAATGTGTCATTAGGAATTTAAGCTCTGATTCTGATTTAAATGACAGTAAACACCATAATCATATCCATGAGTAGTCCAACATTTCATGTTATCTGAACACCGGGGACGTGATATACATAACATAGCCCACCAACTAGCAATTGCCATGGCTTGAACACCACAGCTACATTGGCAGTAGAAGGTCAAACACCCACTCATCAGGGTTGGGTGACCTCGTAGTTCCGCCCCTTAAAACCTCAATAACTAACTAACTAACCCACTCCTCATGTCAGACAGCATCAGTCGACACGCGAAATCAAGACTGTGGCAAGAAGATTATGGAATTTGTCGGTATATTTGCATGACGTAGCAATGTTAATTAACGGCAGGTCACATAGGTTACTGTAAGCCAGGCTTGCTCAGAGAAGCCGCTCGCCCGACCACCCGACCGCCGTTAAGAAGCCAACCTAGTTAAAGGAAACTGGGAAGGGCCACATAGTGGCGTTGACGTCACTACTTATCCAGACATCTGTATAAGAAGAACATACTCCGCTGTGTGTGTTCTGTCTCGACTCTGATGAGCACGTGATTCAAATGACACAGGTGGTTTGATGACGTTTTTGGAATGAACTTATCGATAATGATTAGGTTATTTGAACCACACGTCCATAAATGATTTTTGCCTTACTCCACAATTTAATTTTATCGTAGGCTATGTTGTGATAATAATAATGACAATAATAATATAGAGTTAGTGAGTTGGATATGGTGAAGGCTTCGATCTATTGTAAACTTAGCAACATAAATGTTCGAATGTATTGTCCTTCAGCTGTTGAATTTTACGCTCTCTGTCACAAGTGGTTCATGTCGAACGTCGTTAAGACATTTTAAATCGATTTCAATTGACTCAGAAAATACAATGCGTCACGATAGACATTTAGGGTCAATCAGATTGTCCGTATAGAAATGATTCCAATGTAAGTCAGTTGGCATTTCCCTCTCCTTCTGATTAACTTATCCATTTATAATTTTTGGAAGTGCAGTCAAAGGTGAAAACGCTAACGAAATGAAAGTAAGAATGGGTTGGCACCATATTCAAGGGAGTGAGGGGATCTCGTGAAAGGGACAGGCTGGCCATGTCAAGTGATCCAAATAATGAGGACTACCATAGATCAGAGCTGAAGCGAAGATCGAAATTGAGTCAAATAACTTCGTCGCCAGGCTTTAGTAAACTTGTTGTAAGCTACTATACGTACCGAAACCCCTTACCGCGGCCGTAGACCTTCAAGAAGATTGATGTAGCTGCCGGAGTAAATTTCTACAAAGGGACTGATGCCTTCGATATTCCGCCCTTTAAAACACAATCACCACACCCAAACATTTACAGTGAAGTTAATTCCAATATGTATTCAGTATCTAATGGTGTGAGAGATGTCTAAGTTAGCTCGGTTCCCTGCGATGACAGATCATCCCACAGAATATTCCTAACATTCTGAGGAGGAGGTCTTGTAACCAGATACTGTTTATAAAAGTAATGAATTACTTTCATAAGTGTATGTTAAGTTTTGAAGCCTGTAAAATCTATCAGTTTATATTTGTCGGTCGGTCAACACGATTTTTCCCAATTAGAGAGGGTCTTGTAACCAGATACTGTTTATAAAAGTAATGAATTACGTTCAGAAGTGTATGTTAAGGGAGCATGTGTAACCTACTTTCCTGAACAAGTTCTAAGAATTAATATTATTCGCTGATAAATTCCCCATTTATCAGTGAATAATATTAATACTTGTATTCTAATCAGGAAAGTGTGTTATATAAATATATAATGAAGTTGGATATAAGCGTGTTGACCGGCTGATAAATATAAATGGATAGCATCCGAAATGTATACTATACTGGAGTTTCAAAACGAAACTTCGCAACATCTTTTGTACAAGTTCAATTACAAAGGAGGCTGGTCTCTATCTAACTTAATTACATTTTCTCTAATAATTACAGACCTTGAAGTGAATGGTGTGATTATATATTTAAATAACTTTTATCCGTGTATTTGAAGTTAATAATATATCCTAGTCTCGTACGTCCACACTCGCCGTTCACTCTGTACTTCACACTACCTGCAATGTGTTCATAAATGTAATAATTTGGAATGAGAGAGATATGCAAACTGGGATTTACCTCACGTTGAAATTTATTACGCTTGGAAAATCTCTCATAAATGCCATTAAATGCTGATAACACAGTGTGAGATGTGCGAGTGCGGAGTGTAAACTGCTACGACTGAACATAATCTACAAAACATACCCGATAATTGTCGTTATTTCAAATAGGTGAGGGTCATTCTCCACGTAATTCAATTAGAGAAGTAAACTATTGAAATTAATGCATATTTCGCTAGCACTGATATGTGTATTCGACCTCTCCCAACTGGTCCATGAACTGTTCTTGATTGACTTCATTATGAATGTGTACAGAGTACGGCGATAATGCTGTGGAATCTTGAGAATCGTTTAATTCACCTGCTTCACATAAGCGGTCAGTCACCTTAAATGTCCCTTTCAAATATCTTCCTTCAGAGGCACTTGTCAAGTTCTCAATATAAAGTAATCACATAAAAAACTCGTCTAAATAAGAACCTTTTTTACCATTCCCTAAAATGAATACATTTCCATTAAAAGAACCAGTAGTCTCCGGAGCGCAGCGGTCAGCATGATTAGCTGCCGCCCCGGAGGTCCTGGGTTTGATTCCCGGCTCTGCCACGAAATTTGAAAAGTGGTATGAGGACTGGAACGGGGTCTACTCAGCCTCGGGTGGTCCAAATGAGTAGAGGGGGTTTAATTCCCACCTCAGCCATCCTCGAAGTGGTTTTCCGTGGTTTCCCACTTCGTCTTCGGGCAAATGCCGGGATGGTACTGTACCGTTATTTAATGGCCTACATGATACAATAATTATGAGCATCGAACTGTAGCTAGATATCAGCGAGCCGACCGGCGGCCGCTACCTCTGCGCACAAATGTGTATTTGATAGAGGCTTAGCCGATTCACTACGACAGCCACCGAATCCGCACGAAGGGTTACATTCCTTACAGCTCTTATGACAGGCATCGATTATGACATCATGCTAATCGTACTGTACCCTTATATCTGGATGATCCACCAAAATCCAAGGCTGGAAAAATAATGGATTGTAGCATCTTGAAGTCTCGGCTAAAAAAAACACAGTTCTACTTGGCGAAAACACTCAGAATAAGGAACAGGGATTTATCAAACAGAATGTGCTATAGTTACAAAGTACAGAACAATAGGGTTCTCTAACTACTCAGGAACGACGAGAATCCATGAAAATCTCGGGTGGAAGGATGCGGATAAGGTCCCTCGGGAACTTCCACCCTACAGCACATTCCACAACCTCTTAACTACAAAGACAATGCCAAATTTCTATAAAAGATCAGGGAATCGCAAAAAACTTGCCTGTCATATTTATTGACATTAACAAATGCACGTTTCCTAACACTTGCATTCATAATATGCATTATTAACGTTCAATTAAATTAAATGACGAAATGTCATTACTCTGTTACATTAAACACTTATTTGTTTCTTCTAGAAACCGATAAAATTATTTAAGGAAGCTTTCATAAGCTCAAATAAAATCATGAATTAAATCGCAGCAAATAACTGCTGTGCCCTAGGTAACGGGAGTTTTACAAAAGATAAAAGTTTATAAAGTTAAAAAAAATGAATTTACCCCAGACGTAGATCTCCGTCATTACAAAAACTATTCATTACTCTATACGATTTATCTCCCGTCTCCTATCAATTTAATCCTTCTTATAGAAGCGATAAAAAATCTCTACTCATATATAAATTACAAATTAAAAATACAATACGCATAAATATAACTGTAAACCTTTCTTTAAATTCTAAATATTATTTATATACAACACAAATATAGGCGCTGTAGTTCAACAACTACTCAATTTCAAATGAAATACATACAACGGGCAAACTGCCTACTTTATAGACAATATAGACATAAATTGTCTTCCTATTTCCTCACTCACATTTCAACGGACTTGAGAATTTTTTAATTCACCATACTATGTCTTATTCGGAAAACTGTTACAATTCGGGATTCTATAATCCATACAATTATGTAAAGACCTAGTTCATAGACCTCCTACAACTGGTCTGTCATAAACAAAACTTAATAAAAATACAATCTTCCAATTCGTTGAATAATTACCGTAAATTCAATATCTGATTAAGAACCATTTAAATAGAGCTCAGTTTACTCTCAGTTTCAACAAAGATCCATTGATCCTATAATTTCTTTCAGATACAACTTCACCTAGGATTCGCTGTCCTAATGCCTCCAACAATTCATTACTCTATACGATTTATCTCCCGTCTCCTATCACTTTAATCCATCTTATGTCTGTCACTACAGACATTCCTTCAACAATTGACCAATGGCTTCACAATGCTCATTGTCTTACAACAAATACCTCCGGCGTCACAGGAATACATAAATCTCTCTCTCTTAGAGATACTTCGCAGTTTCTTCCAATAACATATTATTCTTAACTAACTTCTCGTTAACAAATTCTTTTCGTAGTTTCAACATTCTTAATAAAAATATGTTATCGATGAATTAATTTAACAGGTAATACAATAAAATACTAGTCTTTTAATAACAATATTATTTCTTTTATATCACTCACATTTCCATAAAGCTTCCTATTAGCTGTGATATTATTTCTTTGAAATCTCTCATGAATATCTTATCATTTCAAGAATACGCTGCATTTTGTGTTTACTATCTTCATATTACATTACATATTACATATTACATATTACATTACATATTACATTCTCTAAATTCTTTCTTTAATATATTTCTCATAAACTTTTATACTTAATGTTTGTTAATTATGTCACCAAATATTTATAACCAAATCTGTCAAATAAGTTATGAGATCGTAACTTTAGATAGATCTTCCAAATAAGGTCTTTAATAAACGCATTTTCTAAAATATACCTCTGTATAACATTCTTGGAACAAATTTCCATAATTATCATCGTTGTCAAAGAACGATTTATTATAACTCAAAACTGACAAAATGTGATCTAAACACATTTAAACTTGACCATAAAAATATTCTGAACTAAACTGTAAAATCTCCTCATTCATAATTCGAAAGTTGCAAAATTCCAAAAATTTAAATAACAATTGTAAATTGTCAAAATCGACGAACATCGAGAATAAACATCCACGTGGCGTAGTTTTGAAAATATAACATCGAAAACTATAACCATATTATGAAAAACGTAGAAAAATGGCATTAATACAAGTTGTCGGATATTCTCAAAAGTTTCTACAATTCTACAAAATGGGATATATCGTTGGTCATGAGACTACCTTGTGTTGCGTTATAGATGACTAGAAGTGGGCTTTCTTCACTATCCCTCAGAAACGTATTGTTCCTGATAGCTCCATGATGTCGTGTGGGCTTCTACGGTCTCCTACAGAAGTCTACATGCGGTCAGTTACGGGATTCGATCTCTAACATCTTCGTGTGGCCGTCCTTCCTGCTAGGCAATCTTCTTGTGTGAGATGGGATACCCTTTCTCACTTGATGGCACTGGGATCAACCCTAGCCGCCCTCATTCGTGAATATCTTCTGTCTTCTGTCGCCAAAGTTCTGATATAAGCATTAGTCATTTGATTGGTGAAATGACTTTGTAGATGTAGATTATTTTACGTAGGAGAGACGTGATGTTAATCTCCCCCACGAGATTGATGTTATTATGTAATTTCGAATAATCTCGTTGTCGTCATAGTTCTGTTCCTATTAACATTTTAGTTCGTCATTACTTCTTCTCTAGATTCAGTCGTATTTCCCTCCCTCAACTTCAGTATTTTCGACATGGTAGAAATATGTAGGATAATTTCAATAAACTTTAAATATACTGTTGTATGTCGACTTGATATATATACACAAACTAAGGTAGTGCCTTCGTTCTCGTTACTAATTGCGTTCCGTATTCGTCGTCTTCAAATATACAACATTCTCTATCAGCTTTGTTCGATTGTCGAGTATTTGGTTGACACGTCCTCTTCACATGAAGTCGTAATTGTTAAGAGCCTCAATTCTCCTCTCTCATTCCCCTCGTCAATACTCAAGTTAGCGTCATCTTTCAGAACATGGATCTGTTTGGTTGCTTATAAGCGATGATGATAATATTCCTTAATTATACATTTAATTAGCTGCAATGTTAATAAATAGTTCTTATTTATTATTTAATATCTTCTATCATATTACGATGTGTTAAAGTCATGCTGGTAATTAGCTATGCAAATTACATTGCTTGCTCTTATCTAAGTAAGGTCGATTCGCATTGGCCGTCCGACACGTGCCAAGCACGATTCACTCCTCCTTCGATCCTCTAGTCTTACTTACCGCCCGTGTGGTTTTCGGCTCGACTCAGGCGTCCTCGATTATCTCCGTGCAAGGTAGTTCCATAATTCTTTTGGCACTGTGCTTCCTAGTGCCAAGTCTCTCACGTAACTGCGTATATTTTCCTCATTGGTCGCCTCGGTTAACTGACTAACTCGGCGAGATGTACAAACCTGTTTCGTGGCTCGATTCCAGTGTCGCTATAATTCATCATTGGAGCGTTAGAAAACTTTTGAAAAGATGAATATTTCCAAGCCCATTTACATATACGAGTACAATCCTCCCTCAACTTTCATTGCAAAAGCGTGATACAATACGTTTGAAATGCCTTCCTTAGATCTTAACTGTACCGTATATCACTCTTTATTCTATCCTTCTAAAATAGCGTTTTAAATTCTTTGCATTATAATTCCCAATCACTTGATCATCGTGAATGTTCACAATCTTGTAACAATTATTACCAAAACTCTCTGATTCTTTAAATGGGCCATAATATAGGTGGAAAGCTGAAGGAAGTAGGAGATTTCTGTTACTTAGGAAGCAGAATAACCAGTGATGGACGAAGCAAAGAGGATATAAAAAGTAGGTTGGCTCAGGCAAGAAAAGCATTTCTACAAAAAAGGAATCTGCTGACATCTAATATAGATTTAGGTATTAGGAAGTCATTTTTGAAAGCCTTTGTCTGGAGCGTGGCGCTCTATGGAAGTGAAACTTGGACTATTGGTGCAGCAGAAAAGAGGAGAATTGAAGCATTTGAAATGTGGTGCTACAGGAGAATGATGAAGATCAGATGGGTAGATAGGGTTACAAACAAAGAGGTATTAAGACGAGTGGGAGAGGAGAGATGTTTCTGGCGACTGCTAATGAAGAGAAGAGATAGGTTGGTAGGACACATACTAAGACACCCAGGAATAGCAAGCTTAGTTATGGAAGGAAGGGTCGAGGACAAGAACTGTAGGGGTAGACCTAGGTTAGAATATGTTAAACAGATTGCCTCAGATGTAGGGTGTGGTAGCTATGTAGAGATGAAACGATTAGCTCAGGACAGGGAGGCATGGAGAGCTGCATCAAACCAGTCAAAAGACTGAAGACTCAAACAACAACAATATGCCTTAGCAAATCTTGAGTATATTTGTTTCGATACATCAGCTTTCGTTGGTCTTTTTATAACCACTACATCGTCTCTTCTCAGCGGTGTATCATAACGTTTTTCACGTCGGTCCGCCGCTGTGATTAGATTCTCGTGGGCTACCTCTACTCTTCTTTCCCTCGTTGGTAGAGTATCTTTTGGTATTCTCCTGAATACATCATCCCACGGTCGTTCTGGTTTCTTATCACAATGCAATAGAGTTGGAATGTCTGCCGTACTTTCATGTATCGTAGAATTTAAACATTATTCAATGAGTGGTACAATCCTGGACCATTCTCTGTGGTTCTCCGAACATTATAGTCTTGCGTACTTGCTAATCTCTTTAGTTGATCTCTCAACGGGATTAGACTCAGAGTTTCTGTAGCTGGAGAAAATATGTCTAATCTGGAGCCTCTCCATCGCATTCTTAAATTCCCCTGACGTAGATTGCGTGCCATGGTCCGTCAGAATACTCTCAGGTTTTCCTGCCCTTGGGATAACATACCTTTCTATGTTTTTGATAACACTCTTAGAGTTCACTTTCTGCATAGGATTTAAAATCACGTACTTTGTGAAAACATCGATCGTTACTAACAAGTACTGATTACCGTGATATCCCTTAGGTCCTGGGCCAAATATATCCATAGTATAGATCTCACGTGGTCTTTCAGGTGTAATAGACCTCAGTTTTTCCTTGAGCAACGATGAATCTTGCTTGCTCAGCTGACAATTATTACATGTCCTAATAAAATCGGCTACTGTGACTCATGTTTGTCCAAATAAATTGTTCTTTCACGGTGGCTAAAGTTTTGTCCACTCCTTCGTGACCACTACTGTGATGAGTTACCCATATAACACTATTAATAAGGTTAGGTGGTACTACAACTCTTATCTGCGTATTATCGGCATCTTTATATTACATACAATCTCTTCACAAATAAGATGTTTCCGCGCTAGCCTTCTCGTTTCCTCATAATCAGGATCTTCTTGGTCCAATCTTCCCTTCAAAAATCGGAAAATACGTCGCGTAGGTGCATGCCTTTTTTGCGAGACTGCAATAGTTTTCAGTCGGTCAATAGTATCTTGATCTTGCCTATCTGGATTGCATTAACTTGGATACTTTCCACTGGGTTGGGAGATAATGCGTCTGCTAACAAGTTATCCTTTCCAGGCTTGTGCACGATCGTCGCATTAAACTGCTGTAAGAACAGTGACCATCTGATAAGTCTGTCGCTAGACAAATCAGTTTTCAACATAAACTGCAATGCCTTATGGTCTGTAACAATAATTATCTGATGTCCGATAAGTGTTTTCTTCCACTGGTGTAGAGCTGAAACGAAAGCTAAAGCTTCTAGTTCTGTTGTAAAATACTTTGCTTCATGTGCCTTCAATGTTCTGCTACTGAAAACGATGTAATGCTTTTGACCATCATTGTCTAATTGATATAAGACAGCACTGATCCCAATTTAAGATGCGTCTGATTCCACTTAAAATGTTCTGTCAAAATCAGGGTATTCTAGTTTGACGTTATTTTTCAGCATGTTCTTGGCGTCTTGAAACCCCTTGTCTGTTTCTGCATTCCATTGCCATCGATTGTTCTTTTTCAAAAGTTCATATAAATGTGCAATTGTCTCAGAATAGCGTGAACAATGCTGGGAAAAATACTGGCAAACACCGAGAAAACTTCTCACGTTCTTTAATCGTGTGGGTTTCGGGAAATGCATTATCACGTCTATTTTATCCTGGTTTGGGTGATAACCATCTTTATCTATAGTGTGACCCGAAAAGTTGATCAGCTGACTATCCAGTGCTCTGATCAGCGCCGGTACACTGTTTATGACCCCGAATAGAAGTCGATAAAAATCCAGGTAGTCTGGTTAAATAAAAATCCAGTGTACATCATACTTTCTTCTTTGAGCTCGATATGATAAAAAGAAGTGTTCATATCTATTTTTGAAAAACATTCCTTTCCTTTGAATTGCCTTAAAAGCTCCCTAATTTTTGGAGGACGGTCATTTTCTTTTAAAATGAGACCATTAATTCTCCTGGCGGCTAAACATAGCCTTAGTTGCCCATTTGCCTTTTTACCACAGTGTTAGGGTTAATATATGAAGTGGCTTGTTTCTTAATTATTCCATCACTTTCCATTCTTCGAATAATATCAGCTACCTCCGCATGATATTTTTCGGGAATTGGGTAAGGTTTCCTCTGATAAGGAGTAGTATCAGTAAGCCTTATGTGGTACTTAAATCCCTTGATTAATCCAGGTTTATCATCAAATAGATCTCCATATTCCTGAATTAAATCCAAGAATTTCTCTTCGTATTCGGCAAATCCATCCACTTTTAATCCATAATGTCTAGATTCGGCTTCTACTTCACTAATCACTTGATTTAGAATAATTTCTCTTGGTTCCTTTTCTGGAAGGTTTTCAGTGTCCTGTTCTTCTGACTTTTCTCTGTCTCATCCTAGAATTTAACTATTCTATTCCGCATATCTATTATAGCTCCTACTTTCGTGATGAAGTCAATTCCTATGATCGCATCAAAATTAATCTTCTCAACCACAATAAAAATATGTTCATAACGTCGCTCATTAATGGTGAATTCTAACAACACTTGGATTCGACATTTAACCGTTTTGTCTTTGAAAATTCCTCGTATTTCCAAACTTGAGACTGGCATGGACGTAACCTCTTCTCCATCCTTCAATTTCTCATACGACTCTTGTGATATTATCGAAACCGACGCACCTGTGTCCAGAAGCGTTTTCAACGTGTTTTCGCCTACAACAATATTTATTATTGGCAACTCAGCCGTTCTATTTATTTCTGGGATTTCTTCCTCGAATAACAAATCGTCATCCGTCGTCTGGTATACTTCGTTTATCGTTATTTCGTTAGTAGGTGAAGATTTTCTGCCGTCTATTGCTGTTTCCCAGTTGACGGTCTTTTTGGCCCAGAGGTATCATCGTCATTACCTCTGTTTTCCGGTCTACTTGTACCTGGTTTCGGTTCATCCTGTCTTGGCCTATTTTCTCTCGTTCCTTGGTTTTCTTCTCTCTGACTTCGGATGTAGTTCTGATTTTCCTGGTTCCTTCGCTGCTGGTAATTCTAGCGATTATAATTGTCATAATTCCAATTTTTATATCGCGAATATCGTTGGCGATTATTGTTGTTGTTATTACCAACCCTCTGGTAATAATTATTCTGGCGAAAGGCATTGTTATATTGATAACCCGATCTTCTATTCTGGATATTATTCCTTGAATATCGCTGATATGGCCTACTATCCTGCTACCTACGGTTTTGATACTCATTTCTCTGATTCTGAGTACAGCCATTTCTCCTATTATCTCTCACATTTTCCTCCGTCTGCTGCATTTCATCGATCATGATAGTGTTGTACCCGTTCGTCCTGGGGATGCGATGACCCATCTGCTATAACATCGCATTCCTGGAGTTCCAGGACAGAGCGGAGTTAAATGAACCTCTAGTCAAATAAGGAATGTGTCGGAAATTCAGCTGAGTTATCGAAAAAGCAGTGGGTATCACGAGACAAAGTATCTCTAGGGTCGTTACGGGCTTAAGTTTAATAGAAATAATGCAAATATAAATGGGCGCCATCAACTGAATTCCTAGCAAACCACTTCCTTTCCGGTTAAGCCTTACTCAAGACAAGGAAAGAAAAAGGAACATCACACCATCATCAGATCACAACTAAGATAAAAACAAATTTATTTTACTTTGATAGTCAGACAGACATTTTAAATATAACTCCTACCTGAGAGTATGGTCGAATGCCAACGTTAAATTGTCATTGTCCAAAAATCGAACCATCTCTTTTCTAATCCAAAAATATTTTATTTTATCCACATAGAACAGAAAAATCTCTAAAGTTCTCTTGGGTTCTCAGGATCACTGTAGCACTATGTCTTTCGTCACTGACATTTGTGAAACCTGAGACCTAATTTCTCTTTAATTTAACATCATCAATGTGGATTTAAAAAATTATTAATCTGTCTAAACATACACATATTATAATCACATATATTAAATATCAAGTATTTTATGGCTTGCATGGCATAATTTGAATGTTGAACATGTTAGTCAAATGCTCCTAAACATCGAATAATTAATTTACACTATTTACATTGTCATTCATAATCACTTATCTGTGAATTACAGAAAATTCATGGCTCATTGGTCATCGTTATCGTCATCATCAAAATTAAATATTTCTCACATTAATTTTCACTTCAAAATTCTACATATTCCTGTCAGAATCCTTAATTCATCACCATTACATCATTTAAATCCTCAACTCAAGTTGCAATTCCTTCAAATTATATCTCAATTACATTTATTTAATTCCATGTAAATTCATTAATCATCAGCTTCTTTAATTAATTATCACCTTCTAATTCAGTTATTCATCGTCATTACAATCGTCTATTAATTTATTTCAATCAGTTTAATTATTCAATCTTTAATTCATCCATTTATTTAATTCATCGATTTATTCCAAAAATTAATTTATCAACTTATTTAAATTTCAATCATCTGGTTATTTAGATTTTCATTATTTCATCTAGTCATTCTGATTTTTATTTCATTAGGTCAGATTGTTAATATGCTTAATTTTCAGATTATTATTTTCAGAAAATCTTGTATTATCAACTTCATTTATTTGTTTAATTTCCTAACAAATTGTTTAATATGGTTTATAGAACGTTGTCTTACAGTTTTATCACTTCCAAGTTATATCTCGTATTTAATTTATCATGCCAAAAAATATTATTGTCTCCACGACATCACGTTGGATCTAACTATCCACAACGACATTATATTTCCTCAATACTTCAAATATCACATTTGAATACAATAATTATTCCACAAAACTCCATAAATATTCAGCACATACAGCATGAATCTCAACAAATACGCTAGACTGGGTACGACGACCTCATGTCTGCTTCAAAATACATTAGCAACGTTGCAACTATCACATGGCAACTTCCACAAAATGCCTATCATAAACTCCACTTAACCATGTTGCATGATCTACAAAAAATATATAACTGGCTTCAAATTATCAACGCACACAATCTCCAATAACTGTAATTAATCTGATCACATTTAGACAACTTCTTAAAGAATTGGAAAAATATTACCTCAGTAATTTAAGATCTGCTTTCAAATAGCATAAATTCTCTTACAATTTTCATAACTCACATCACAGAAAAACACCAGTGTGCTATAATCTCTCATATCAAAATCTGCAATACTGATCTGCCTTAAAATAAATCTGACCATTAATGATTCACCTTACAAGATTTAATTACTTTAAATCCTTCTCAAAAGTATCAAACACAATTATAAAACTCATCAAAAGCATCAGCTGCAACAGCTGTTAAACTGAAATTACTCTCAAAAGAGTATAGCAACAAAATATTGGATTGGCAAACAAGAATTACTAAATGCAATCCTGCTGACATTTATCGTTACTTTATTTAACAAAATGTCGACTGATATATGACTAGTAGTTCCTTGTTTTGATTCACTTACAATCTCGTGTACACTCGGATGATAAAAATGAGTCCCTCAATGGCGAGTAAGATGTGTAACCACCGTACAGTCGTATAAATACGAAAGACCTCGCCCCGTCGACTTGGATGATAGTGCCCTGAACGATGGGTAAGATGAGTACCACCATACAATCGTATAAATACGAAAGACCCCATCTCGTAGGCTATATGAGTGAATGTACCAGATAGGAATCAACAAGTCTCTAGTTGTCATATAAAAGCGATGTTCATTCACTAAAGTGAATAACTTCTTAATATCTCCAAACAATCCAATGGAAAAAATCCCTACTGATGAATAATACACACTCGCTAGTATGCAATGAACTGACGAAGTAATTTTAGATAATCAATTGCAGATCACGAGTTCGAAATACTCGTTACACAAAAAAAACTATTCATGAAAAATATCCTTGCTGGAAAAATGTCTAAAAGACCAAACCTCTGCTTAATAAAGCCAACCAATGGTGAGAATTTCGTATAATGATGCCTGCCATATCATAATAATCGTATCACTCCTATTAGAAAAATATACATGTGAGCCCAGTATTCATGAAAATAATCGTATCAGGTAGTTATGACTCTTGCAGTACCTTTTCAAAATCAGCTGTTATTAAATTTCCAAGATCGTCGATTTTCCCTACATAATGAATTTCTCGAAAGATCGGCGTGAATATCATTCCATCCATGAAATGACGATTGCCTTCGAAATCCCAAGTGAATCAGCTGGTGGACCTCCTCTCGTCAGGAATCGAATCCATCGCTCTGCGGTGCCATCTTGTCTCTATCTGCGTCTACTCTGACATGTTGAACTTCGGATTACCCATAGCGGATATTGTCCAACTCCTCTCGAAAATGTTCATGGAAACAGCGGACCCCCTACTCCTCTTCTAAGTTACGCCACTGTTCCATTAAATGTGCAGTTTGAGTATTGAAAGATCAATCTCCCACAACTGCTAAGTCTCACTTTCGTAAAATAAAATTTTACATAAGAGTGTTCAAGTTTACGAAACACCCTGTAGATGTCTGTATTTGGTAATTCATGAAATTGCATAAGAAATAAATTTCATTAATGCACGATCTAATGTTCATCAGTGCCTATGCTAACAACATTCCGTTTGCTTGAAATTGTTAAAGTAACTTTGAATGCGTTATGGAAAAGCATAGTCATAAAGTTATTTAGAAGAACTGTGTTCAAACTGCGTTGAAATGTAGCTTGTAATAAAGTCTCCAACTACTTGCAGTGCTGTTCTAACATATCCCGGCCGTCTGTGATTGCTTCCTCGGCAAGTCCGCCTGGATCAATGACCTGCTTGGCGTTCGCTGCTCGGCGATGCTGAAACTGTCGCCTACACTCTGCCGTGACAGTTTCGGTATGCTACGCGACCTTCACCGTGCGTCTCGCTTGCGCTATAGAGCTCGACCCTACTTGCTCGACTGACAGAGCTCCACTGAATGTGCTGGCACTGTCTTCACTCTCTTATCTGCCTGGGGCAGACACGTGGTGTTGTCCCCCACCACTGTGCTCTCGCGTCACGATCATAGTCTCGAACCCACATCATCTCGGCTATTCCGTTATAAAATAACTTAAGGGTTATCTGACTTCCTTACAATTATTTCCACATATAATGCATGTTATATATCCTCTTCTAAGATGTTTAATTACCATATTCCATACATATCTCAATAAAGCTTCACATCTCTATCCATAATTCCATCTTCTTACAGATGTCAGTGCCTCCTTGATCCTAGACCTCCTACGTCATCTTGACATTCTTCTTGACTCGATCGGTGCGCTATCTTTTCCTAACTCTTCCCAAAACCTCAACTACGGCTTAATGTCTGCTGGCGTAGCCGATAGCCTAAACTAGGTATCGGGTACATCTCTCCCGTACATCTCCTTTTTTATCAGGATTGAGAAAAAAAATACACTCTCAGGCATTCTATATATAATACATGTACACGATAGCTCTACAATTCCCTTACTCAGCATGATGGTACTTTCTGACTCTCAATAATGATGATTGACTTCCAATGATTAGCATCTTGATTCCGTGTTATTCTGACGTTTGTTTCTTCCTTCGCCACTCGTGCTTGCTCGATTGACATCTCTCACTGTCTCCTCGAGTGGTGCACTAGGCTGTCTATCTTCTTGCCTCGACCTCTCATGTCCACGATTATCTCGTCTGTCGTTAGGATCGTTTCTTCGGCCATCCTGCCTGTCGTTCCCATTATACTGTTGACCTTGGCTCCAGTTATTTCTGCCCCGATATCTATTGTTATATCGATTCCTGTCTTGATATCTGGAATTCTGGTTATAATTTTTATATCGGCTATCTCTTGCTTCTTGATCGTATGGCCTCTCATATGGTCCTCTATATCGATCATTTCCTCGAGCGTTACGGATGTTTCCTCGATTCCCTTCGTTCCGTCGGTTTTCCCAGGAATCTCTTCTGTCCGTTTGAGCTGCATTGTCTACGACTACCGCATTCACTTCTTGCGTGTTTCTATTGTCGTTTCTGGTATTTCTAGGCGTAACTTGTGCGCTTGTATAGTCCAATCGCCGTAAAATGTCGTCATAGTGCTCCAGTGTATTGGCTCCCGACGCTATTAGTGATCGCTGTACCTCAATCGGTAACTGTCTCGCTATAGCTTGCAAAAGCTCTTCTTCTGGCAATGGAGGAATCAGAAACTGTAATTTAGCCAGCTGTGACGTGAAATAATTGGCATAATGCGTCGGATGTGACGTAGAATAGCGCTTCGAGTACATTTCCGCTCTTACGTTAAGTTGATCCTCGGCACTCCAAAATCTCCTCAAGAAAGCTATGGCAAATTGCTCCATGTTCGCAAAATTGCTTCTGAACGCTCTAAACCAAGTAAGCGCAGACCCATCTAAGGCGCGTTCGACTATCCTTAGCTCTCTTTCTTTGGCTACCGTATGTTCCGCCATGTAGTCTCGAATATCTCGCAGAAATTCGACTGGTGTGACTCCTGTATTTCCCGAAAACTTTCTCGGCTTGTCATCCAGATTCCTAATAATGGTGACTGGACCTGAGTATCGTTCGCTTGGACCCAACGTACTCCTATTCGAACTTGGATTATCCTGAGGGGTTGAACTGGCCCTTTCGAATGTCACATTCGGTTGCATTTGACGGTCTTCTCCCATGCTCGCTTCTTGATTACTCATACTGTGGTCTATCGCTGTCTGATTTATCAATGTTTCCCCTGATGTTATATTCTGACTGGTGAAACTGTTAAACATGGATTCTAGTTTAGTTATCCTGTCTTCTGCTAATTTCTTGACCTGCGTCTTCAACTCATCTAACGATGTAACATCCTGCGTTTTGTTACTCTCGTCTAGATCGTTTTTCAACTTGTCAATTTTGCCTTCGCACGTGTTCTTTACTAACGCGACTTGTTCCTTTAACAGATCAACATCTGTTCTAAATAGAGTTGAATCTATCTTCATCGCTTCCTTGTTCTCCGTAAACCTCGCTTCTAAGTTTGCCTTACCTGCGATTAATTTTTCATCTAACCCTTCACGTTTCTCTTTTGCTTCGGCATCGACCTCACTATACCGTTCTTCCACAATTGCACCGACTCTATTTTTGAATAAAGCTAAGTTTTCATTAACCTTTTGCTCTATATCGTCGTCTATCTTCCTAATATCTTTCTGCAATTGATTTTCTAATGATTTTAAATTAGAATTGACCTCTCCTAAGACTTCCTCTTTAATGGTCCCAATTACTGTCTTTAAATCTTTAATCTCATTACCTAGATTCGTTTCTAGACCTTTAATTTTAGTCTCGAAAGATACTTCGGTAGACCACTCTTGAATTTTGCCTACATCTGCCACTAAACCATCGATGTCGAATCTCAACTTCGATACATCTGATTTAATGTCTTTCTGTATAGACATAACATCTGTTCTTAAAGTAAAAATATTTTCTTCTCCTCTACTTTCTAATTCAATAATATTTTTTCTTAATATTTGAACATTTTCCTCTCCTTTCATATTTACTGCAATTATGTCTAATTGTAAAGTCTTTAGCATTTCATTATTCTTTAAAGTTAAGCTATTCTCTAATCTAGTTAACTTGTTTTCTAATTCAGTGTTAGTTTCTTCACTACGAGCTTGTAATTTCTCTTCCAATGATTTAAAGTTATCCTTCAAGTTAGCTTCACTAGCTTTTAAATGACTTTCAGTACTAGTCTGTAATCTAGTCTCTAATGACTTCAACTCATCTTTACTATTTGACTGTAGTCTTTCTTCTAATGACTTAAAATTGTCTTCACTATTTAACTGTAACCTAGTTTCTAATAACATCAACTCATCTTTGCTATTTGACTGTAACCTAGTCTCTAATGACTTTAAATTGTCGTTCAGATTGCCTTCGTTACTAGCCTGTAATGATTTTAAATTTTCTTCAGTACTAGTTTGTAATGCTTGCACATTTTCTTTACATTTAGCTTCTAATCTAGCTTCTGAATTATTAATTTGTTCTTTAACTTCCGTTTCCATTTTAGAAATAGTTTCTGCAATACCAGACATACCCGTCTGTAACTCTCCTAACACCTTAGCTAAATCTTCCGGCAACATAATTATATTTTCAATATACGTTTTATACAGAGACGTTAGACAACAACACATCACTATGTCTCAATTCCTGCATTCACTTGGGTATAGGAAAAAAATGTCTCATAACTAACATGATATAACTAATACGATTAACATGAACACTGGAATGGGCACACAAGTACATTGTCTGACTAAGTTTAATAAATTTTGTAACACAATTAAATGAACTTGAGATCAATCTCTCAGTAATCTAAATCTGATGTGATTCCATAGAATAAACAAAATCGAAGCCCCACTAGTTGGATAAAGCCAATTCTCCCCCTCTCTCTCTGTACCCGTTTGTCCTGGGGATGTGATGACCCATCTGCTCTAAAATCGCATTCCTGGAGTTCCAGGACAGAGCGGAGTTAAATGAACCTCTAGTCAAATAAGGAATGTGTCGGAAATTCAGCTGAGTTATCGAAAAAGCAGTGGGTATCACGAGACAAAGTATCTCTAGGGTCGTTACGGGCTTAAGTTTAATAGAAATAATGCAAATATAAATGGGCGCCATCAACTGAATTCCTAGCAAACCACTTCCTTTCCGGTTAAGCCTTACTCAAGACAAGGAAAGAAAAAGGAACATCACACCATCATCAGATCACAACTAAGATAAAAACAAATTTATTTTACTTTGATAGTCAGACAGACATTTTAAATATAACTCCTACCTGAGAGTATGGTCGAATGCCAACGTTAAATTGTCATTGTCCAAAAATCGAACCATCTCTTTTCTAATCCAAAAATATTTTATTTTATCCACATAGAACAGAAAAATCTCTAAAGTTCTCTTGGGTTCTCAGGATCACTGTAGCACTATGTCTTTCGTCACTGACATTTGTGAAACCTGAGACCTAATTTCTCTTTAATTTAACATCATCAATGTCGATTTAAAAAATTATTAATCTGTCTAAACATACACATATTATAATCACATATATTAAATATCAAGTATTTTATGGCTTGCATGGCATAATTTGAATGTTGAACATGTTAGTCAAATGCTCCTAAACATCGAATAATTAATTTACACTATTTACATTGTCATTCATAATCACTTATCTGTGAATTACAGAAAATTCATGGCTCATTGGTCATCGTTATCGTCATCATCAAAATTAAATATTTCTCACATTAATTTTCACTTCAAAATTCTACATATTCCTGTCAGAATCCTTAATTCATCACCATTACATCATTTAAATCCTCAACTCAAGTTGCAATTCCTTCAAATTATATCTCAATTACATTTATTTAATTCCATGTAAATTCATTAATCATCAGCTTCTTTAATTAATTATCACCTTCTAATTCAGTTATTCATCGTCATTACAATCGTCTATTAATTTATTTCAATCAGTTTAATTATTCAATCTTTAATTTATCCATTTATTTAATTCATCGATTTATTCCAAAAATTAATTTATCAACTTATTTAAATTTCAATCATCTGGTTATTTAGATTTTCATTATTTCATCTAGTCATTCTGATTTTTATTTCATTAGGTCAGATTGTTAATATGCTTAATTTTCAGATTATTATTTTCAGAAAATCTTGTATTATCAACTTCATTTATTTGTTTAATTTCCTAACAAATTGTTTAATATGGTTTATAGAACGTTGTCTTACAGTTTTATCACTTCCAAGTTATATCTCGTATTTAATTTATCATGCCAAAAAATATTATTGTCTCCACGACATCACGTTGGATCTAACTATCCACAACGACATTATATTTCCTCAATACTTCAAATATCACATTTGAATACAATAATTATTCCACAAAACTCCATAAATATTCAGCACATACAGCATGAATCTCAACAAATACGCTAGACTGGGTACGACGACCTCATTTCTGCTTCAAAATACATTAGCAACGTTGCAACTATCACATGGCAACTTCCACAAAATGCCTATCATAAACTCCACTTAACCATGTTGCATGATCTACAAAAAATATATAACTGGCTTCAAATTATCAACGCACACAATCTCCAATAACTGTAATTAATCTGATCACATCTAGACAACTTCTTAAACAATTGGAAAAATATTACCTTAGTAATTTATTAATAATAGAGAAAAGATTCGCACAATGTGCAAAGAAAACATATTAGTTCACAGCATCGAGACAGAATTTAGTCAGCGACACTAGTCTTTTCCCGCAAAACATTGCGTGGTACCTCTCACAGCTTCTTCCGCACAATTTGCATATACACTGTAGTTCTTGTGGTTCATGATAGTTGGCTCTGCTGCATATCCGGTGGTGAAACCCGTGAACAGCGAAACGCGTCATTAAGTGTCTTAGTTCATATCCTGGCTTTTTCCAATCACTGCTTAACATTGCGTCTGTAGTGTAAAACTCCAGCCATATGTCTTCCCTTTTTCTTTGAAGGTCTATAAGCAAGCACTGATACGCATGTGTAGAGGGTAGATGTAGTAGCAGGCGGAGATCTTCTATGAAGAAATTTTCCTTAGCCAGCACATATACCAGGCGCGAACGGGTGTACTTTGATACACCCAACGTCTTTTTTAGGAATTTTGCTTTTACTTTTTCTAAGTCCGTTAGATTACTTTTGGTAAGGTGTTCCCAAATTAACTCCATGCCGTATGTTATGATGGGCGTAATTTTCAATTTAAATATTTCCATTGCTGTTACCAGCGAGATCTGTGGAAGAGTTTTTAGACTTATCATGGCTAAGGTCGCAGCTGTTATTCTTTCTTTGACATGTATCGTAAAGACATTTCCATATGTCTGTAATGTGATTCCTAAGTATTTAAAGTATGGAACAGTTGTTAATTACCTCAGTAATTTAAGATCTGCTTTCAAATAGCATAAATTCTCTTACAATTTTCATAACTCACATCACAGAAAAACACCAGTGTGCTATAATCTCTCATATCAAAATCTGCAATACTGATCTGCCTTAAAATAAATCTGACCATTAATGATTCATCTTAAGAGATTTAATTACTTTAAATCCTTCTCAAAAGTATCAAACACAATTATAAAACTCATCAAAAGCATCAGCTGCAACAGCTGTTAAACTGAAATTACTCTCAAAAGAGTATAGCAACAAAATATTGGATTGGCAAACAAGAATTACTAAATGCAATCCTGCTGACATTTATCGTTACTTTATTTAACAAAATCTCGACTGATATATGACTAGTAGTTCCTTGTTTTGATTCACTTACAATCTCGTGTACACTCGGATGATAAAAATGAGTCCCTCAATGGCGAGTAAGATGTGTAACCACCGTACAGTCGTATAAATACGAAAGACTTCGCCCCGTCGACTTGGATGATAGTGCCCTGAACGATGGGTAAGATGAGTACCACCATACAATCGTATAAATACGAAAGACCCCATCTCGTAGGCTATATGAGTGAATGTACCAGATAGGAATCAACAAGTCTCTAGTTGTCATATAAAAGCGATGTTCATTCACTAAAGTGAATAACTTCTTAATATCTCCAAACAATCCAATGGAAAAAATCCCTACTGATGAATAATACACACTCGCTAGTATGCAATGAACTGGCGAAGTAATTTCAGATAATCAATTGCAGATCACGAGTTCGAAATACTCGTTACACAAAAAAAACTATTCATGAAAAATATCCTTGTTGGAAAAATGTCAAAAAGACCAAACCTCTGCTTAATAAAGCCAACCAATGGTGAGAATTTCGTATAATGATGCCTGCCATATCATATGGTCACTCCATATTCTAGCAAATTCGAAGTATATAAAGCCAAACCATGTCTTAATAATCGTATCACTCCTATTAGAAAAATATACATGTGTGCCCAGTATTCATGAAAATAATCGTATCAGGTAGTTATGACTCTTGCAGTACCTTTTCAAAATCAGCTGTTTTTAAATTTCCAAGATCGTCGATTTTCCCTACATAATGAATTTCTCGAAAGATCGGCGTGAATATCATTCCATCCATGAAATGACGATTGCCTTCGAAATCCCAAGTGAATCAGCTGGTGGACCTCCTCTCGTCAGGAATCGAATCCATCGCTCTGCGGTGCCATCTTGTCTCTATCTGCGTCTACTCTGACATGTTGAACTTCGGATTACCCATAGCGGATATTGTCCAACTCCTCTCGAAAATGTTCATGGAAACAGCGGACCCCCTACTCCTCTTCTAAGTTACGCCACTGTTCCATTAAATGTGCAGTTTGAGTATTGAAAGATCAATCTCCCACAACTGCTAAGTCTCACTTTCGTAAAATAAAATTTTACATAAGAGTGTTCAAGTTTACGAAACACCCTGTAGTTGTCTGTATTTGGTAATTCATGAAATTGCATAAGAAATAAATTTCATTAATGCTCGATCTAATGTTCATCAGTGCCTATGCTAACAACATTCCGTTTGCTTGAAATTGTTAAAGTAACTTCGAATGCGTTATGGAAAAGCGTGGTCATAAAGTTATTTAGAAGAACTGTGTTCAAACTGCGTTGAAATGTAGCTTGTAATAAAGTCTCCAACTACTTGCAGTGCTGTTCTAACATATCCCGGCCGTCTGTGATTGCTTCCTCGGCAAGTCCGCCTGGATCAATGACCTGCTTGGCGTTCGCTGCTCGGCGATGCTGAAACTGTCGCCTACACTCTGCCGTGACAGTTTCGGTATGCTACGCGACCTTCACCGTGCGTCTCGCTTGCGCTATAGAGCTCGACCCTACTTGCTCGACTGACAGAGCTCCACTGAATGTGCTGGCACTGTCTTCACTCTCTTATCTGCCTGGCGCAGACACGTGGTGTTGTCCCCCACCACTGTGCTCTCGCGTCACGATCATAGTCTCGAACCCACATCATCTCGGCTATTCCGTTATAAAATAACTTAAGGGTTATCTGACTTCCTTACAATTATTTCCACATATAATGCATGTTATATATCCTCTTCTAAGATGTTTAATTACCATATTCCATACATATCTCAATAAAGCTTCACATCTCTATCCATAATTCCATCTTCTTACAGATGTCAGTGCCTCCTTGATCCTAGACCTCCTACGTCATCTTGACATTCTTCTTGACTCGATCGGTGCGCTATCTTTTCCTAACTCTTCCCAAAACCTCAACTACGGCTTAATGTCTGCTGGCGTAGCCGGTAGCCTAAACTAGGTATCGGGTACAGTGTTTACTTCGCGATGATCCGGTCTCTGATTACGAAAGCTTGAATTTTTGCGCTAGACGTATAATCGAGTTGTCTAAGCAAATCATCCATTTCTTGTAGACTGGATATTCTAGACGCTATTATGTTTCTTCTTACATCGGCCGGAATTTGTCGCGATATCGTCTGGATCATTTCTATGTCTGACGGTGGAGGTTGCAAATATTGGAGGCGTGCTTATTGTGTTGAGAAGTAGCTAGCGTAGCGAGTGGGATGCGAACTAGCGTTCTTCCGTGAGTATGCCTCTGCCCTTGAATTGTGTTGTTCGTCCATCGACCAAAATCTTTTTATGAGGGCATCCGCGAAGTCCTCAAAACATCTAAAAGTCCATCGAAAAGCGCAATACCACTGAAGAGCAGTAGTGGGTAAATAACGCTCTAATAGTCTTAACTTTCGTTCCTCAGGGACGTTATTTTCAATAAAATATTCAGAAACATCGTTTATGAATTCTATTGGAGTTATACCATCATTTCCTGGGAAAGTACGAGGTTTCTGATCAATATTGCGGATTATCATGACATTTGGAATATCTGATGCTGTATTTCCTTGTGTCATGTTCTCATTAGGAGTTGAGAATCGCACTTGACTATCTCTGACTGGCGGTAAATTTAACCTTCTCGCATGAAATAATTCCTCTTCCAATATATTATATATTCGTTCTTGCAATCTTATTCGCTCTACTCTGGTACTACTTTCTTCAACTCGGTCTGGCATCAATGTATTATCGTTATTCGGTTCGATAGTCTGACCTTTATTTATATCCTCCATATTGTGAGAATTGGTCACTTTAATTTCCTGCAATTTACTTCTTATTGACTCGATTTCGACACTTAAATCAGAGATTTTACTTTCTATTTCTTGATCAACGTATTCTTTAATCTTACTGTCACCGACAGCAGTGGATACGCACGTTAAAGCGCAGCGTTAGGCCATGGGGGCAAGCTCTCTCCTGACTCGGTAGACGCGTGGGTTCGAGTCCCACCGTCGGCCGTCCTTGAAATGGTTTTCCGTGGTTTCACATTTTCAACACCAGACAAATGCTGGGACGGTACCTTCTGACCGGCCACGGCCGCTTCCTTCCACGTCCTTGCCCAGTTTCATTCATCTTCATCCATTCCATCTCTCATCCCGACGCGCAGGTCGCCCACGGGCGTCGACTAGAAAGACCTGCACTCGGCCTCTCAGCAGGCCGCACGTAAAAAAAAACTTACTGTCCAGATCTGCTTCTAAATTTACAATTTGTTGTGACTGTAAAGTTTGTATTTTCTTAATGAAATCATTTATTACATCGCCGATATCTTTGTTAATACGATATTCGGCCATAACAAGTGTTTTAGAAAAACTATCATCTAAACGTTTAACAGTAATGCCAGAGGCTTCAATCAACTCATTTTTGAGTTGAACAATACTTTCATTAACAACATTCTTTATATCAATTTCAATACCAGCCCTTACAAGATCAGATTTCTGATTCACCTGTATCTGTAGCTGAGCTACAGTTGTTTTCAACTCATCCAGGTTGGAGTTGATAGCTAGATTTTCAGATTGGAGCTTGCCTAATTGGAGGGTTATATTGTCTTGGAAATCTGTTAGCTTTTTACTATTGTCTTCAGACTGGATTTCTATAGCTCTCAAAGAAGTTTGGGTTCTAGCTAAAGTATTCTGGGTGTCAGTAGATTGGGTTTGCAAAGTTTTTAGTCTCTGTATTCTGAGTTTGCAGAGTAGCTAAAGTTACTTGGGAATTAGCTACAGTGGCTTGTGTTTCTGCTAACCTTCTTTGGGTCTCAGTTGCATTGTTCTGACATTCCCTAGCTAATTTACCTGCGTCAGTTCTAGCATCTCTCCTAATTTCTTCTGCATTTCTCTTAATTTCTCGTTCCACTTTTTTCAGGTTCTGATGTGTGGCTTCATGTAGGGCTTCCAAGTCTTTGTCTAACTTGCCCTGTGTTTCCTGTAATGTGGCAAACATTGCCCTAATTGCATCCAGGTCTCCTGACATCTTCTGATCTTGAAAAAAAAAGGGAACATACACTATGACAACAATCGAGAATAACCAAAACAACTACCATTTATACCACTACAATAATAATGAAAGAGATTCTATCATTTATCAGTCAACTTATCATAATTTACAAATACCTGACTTCTTCAAATTGCAGATTCAAAATCTGTATTCCTATATGACACATTATCATTTGTAGCCAACGGTCTACTAAAATAAAAATCAAACAACACTCCTAATTTACAATATTAAATTTACATTACTTATGACGTCAAAACAGCCATACAACCGGTAGATTAAAAAGAGTAAGATCTAGACATTACCTTCCTAAGGTTAGTCCTTTGACTAGTCTTTCTTTAACAGCAATACATAGTTAACAATTCAGGTTAGATTTCTTTCATAAATCTTTTCTCACCTCGATTAACGTTGGTTGACTATTTATTACAAATTTCAAGTCTTCCATCGATTATCTCACACTCTTGTGTAACAATTAACAATGTTTTCTAAGGCGATCACATCATGTCAAGGTTCCACTATGCGTCTAACTTGAATCTAACTTCCTTCCTGCGCAATAACTAAGATCTCTAGTTAATCACATCGGAATTGCTAATACAATCGCTAGACACTCAACTGTGGGACTCAAAAATATGAATAACCACATTGACGTTAGCATAAAATCGCTAGGCATTCAACAGACGGGCCAAAATCACTAGCACTGACGTTGGTAGTGCCATAAAATCGCTGTCCAACCACTGTGGGACCTCAAATCACGAGCGACCACGTTGGTAGCGCCATAAAATCGCTGTACCCTTATATCTGGATGATCCACCAAAATCCAAGTTTGGAAAAATAATGGAATGTAGCATCATGAAGTCCCGGCTAAAAACAACACAGTGCTACTTGGCGAAAACACTCAGAATAAGGAAGAGGGATTTATCAAACAGAATGTGCTATAGTAACAAACTACAGAAGAATAGGGTTCTCTAATTACTCAGGAACGACGAGAATCCATGAAAATCTCGGGTGTAAGGATGCGGATAAGGTCCCTCGGGAACTTCCATTCTACAGCACATTCCACTACCATTTAACTATAAAGACAATGACAAATTTCTATGAAAGATCAGGGAATCGTAAAAACGTGCCTGTCATATTTATTGACATTAACAAATACTCGTTTACTAACACTTGTATTCATAATATGCATTATTAACGTTCAATTAAATTAAATGACGAAATGTCATTACTCTGTTACATTAAACACTTATTTGTTTCTTCTAGAAACCGATAAAATTATTTATGCAAGCTTTCATAAGCTCAAATAAAATCATGAATTAAATCGCAGCAAACAACTGCTGTTCCCAAGGTAACGGGAGTTTCATTACAAAATCAAATGTTAAAAAGTTAAATAAATATATCCCCAAAATAAAATGAATTTACCCCTGACGTAAATCTCCGTCATTAAAAAAACTATTCATTACTCTATACAATTTATCTCCCGTCTCCTATCACTTAAATCCTTCTCATAGAAGCGATAAACAATCTCTACTCATAATTAAATTACAAATTAAAAATACAATACGCATAAATATAACTGTAAACCTTTCTTTAAATTCTAAATATTATTTATATACAACACAAATATCGGCGCTGTAGTTCAACAACTACTCAATTCCAAATGAAATATATCCTCCTCTGTCCTTACGTAGCATATATGCTACATGCGGTTTTTATTTTTTTTTCTGACTCAAGCGCTGGCTTCTCTGCGGGTTGCCGGCTGTAGCATATAGTCTACTGGCCGCGCATCACGCACATTATATTTTTTTGTTACCCGCTCGAGCGAATAGGTGGCAGCACCTCTGTGAATATTGAAGTTGTCGGACTGGTAACCATGGAAACAAGACGTGCAGGTAATTAATATGTATTTGTATATTAAAGTAATGTAAATGTTACAAAAATTGCTTACAATTGATCAACAGTTAATGTGCTATTGAATGTAAGTTTCAGTAGTATACTAAAATACTTACACGATCACGATTTGCATTACGTAGCATATACTCTACATCAGGCAATGACCTTGACATTTTATACTTGCTACTTGATTTTATGTCTGAATTTTCCTCATGTTTAGCATGTCTTTCAGTGCTGTAGGTAAGGCTTAAGTCACTTGTGGCTTAAATGTTGAGGAATATGCGGTCTTTAAATATTATATAGCCTACTTTCTCTTACCACATAGCCTACTTTCTCTTACCATGTAATGAAAACGCTAATATTAAATTTCACCATTTATTTCTTCAGCCTTGAATGATGCAGACATTGTGAAACTGATTGACTCTATCGATCCTGATGTGTCTGATATTGAGCTGGAGATTGGAGATGATGATGATGGGAGGGAAGATGACCCGAGATTGAATACGGCATCTCCAACAATGAAGATAAAGCGAATGATGTACCTGATGATGATGATGGTGATGAGGACGATGGAAATCGAAACTAGAGGCGCCGCAGAATACCAGCGCCTATGCCTTCTGTTCAATCCAGGAAGTTTCATGCTTTGAATCTACCAGAAATGATGAACAGATCGCAAAAAAGTAGATCAAGATGTAGACTGCCGGGCTGAAAGGGATTCACTTTTGTACAGTGCAAAAAATGCAAAATGTACCTGTGCTTTACGGAAAAAAGAAATTGTTTCTCAGCATTTCATGAGTCATAACTGGATATTGTGGATTGTACTCTCAATTTTATGTTTTTTTAATATAACTTCTTTAGTGCTTTGACTTTTTAATCAATTTTTTTTATTATAATTTCTTAATTATTTGTATTTTGACTTTAGATAATGCAAAATAAACATAGAAAATGTACAAAATATTATGTTACTATTGTAAATACTTTACAAGGCATTAAACCATTAGTAATCGTGTATCACAAAAGAATTTAGCATTGCAAAGTAGTGGGAGGAGAGTCGTCATTAAGTCCTGATGTAGCATATATGCTACATGTCATAATAGCCCAGTGATTTCGAAAAAAAAAATTTTTTTGATAAATATGTATTATTTTACCTAATTGCAATAAGTTAAACACAGAAAAGTATATTTCAAAGTTCTGAACTGAGCTCAGGACTGAAGAGGATATACAACGGGCAAACTGCCTTCTTTATAGACAATATAGACATAAATAGTCTTCTTATTTCTTCAGTCACATTTCAACGGATTTGAGAAAAAATTTCATTTACCATACTATGTTTTATTCGGGAAACTGTTACAATTCGGGATTCTATAATCTATACAATTAAGTAAAGACAGAGTTCATAGACCTCCTACAACTGGTCTGTCATAAAAAAACTTAATAAAAATACAATCTTCCAATTCGTTGAATAATTACCGTAAATTCAATATCTGATTAAGAACCATTTAAATAGAGCTCAGTTTACTCTCAGTTTCAACAAAGATCCATTGATCCTATAATTTCTTTCAGATACAACTTCATCTAGGATTCACTGTACTAATGCTTTCAAGGAGTTTCAACTATATGAGACTATTGCAATAACTTCAAATATTAATAAACAATAACAATACTGCTTCTTCTTAAAACATCCTATTTTCCAATATATGCGCAAGTCTGTCACTACAGACATTCCTTCAGCAATTGACCAATGGCTTCACAATGCTCATTGTCATACAACAAATACCTCCGTCGTCACGGGAATACATAAATCTCTCTCCCTTAGAGATAATTCGCAGTTTCTTCCAATAACATATTATTCTTAAGTAACTTCGCGTAAACAAATACTTTTCGTTGTTTCAACATCCTTAATAAAATATGTGATAAACATACTGTTTCTATCGATGAATGAATTTAACAGGTAATACAATAAAATACTAGTCTTCTAATAACAATATTATTTATTTTATATCACTCACATTTCCATAAAGCTTCCTATTAGCTGTGATATTATTTCTTTCAAATCTCTCGGGAATATCTTATCATTTCAAAAAGACGCTGCATTTCGTATTTACTAACTTCATATTACATTCTCTTATAAATTCTTTCTTTAATATATTTCTCATAAACATTTATACTTTGTGTTTGTTAATTATGTCACCAAATATTTATAACCAAATCTGTCAAATAAGTTATTAGATCGTGACTTTACATAGATCTTCCAAATAAGGTCTTTAAGAATCGCATTCTCTAAAATATACCTCTGTATAACATTCTAGGAACAAATTTCCATAATTATCATCGTTGTCAAAGAAAGATATATTACAATTCAAAACTGACAAAATGTGATCTAAACACATTTAAACTTGACCATAAAAATATTCTGAACTAAACTGTAAAATCTCCTCATTCAAATTTTGAAAGTCGCAAAATTCCAAAAAATTAAATAACGATTCTAAATTGTCAATATCAACGAAAATCGAGAATTAACATCCACCTGACGTAGTTTTGAAAATATAACATCGAAAACTATAACCATATTACGAAAAACGTAGAAAAATGGCATTAATACAAGTTGTCGGATATTCTCAAAAGTTTCTACAATTCTACAAATTGGGATATATCGTTGGTCATGAGACTACCTTGTGTTGCGTTATAGATGACTAGAAGTGGGCTTTCTTCACTATCCCTCAGAAACGTATTGTTCCTGATAGCTCCATGATGTCGTGTGGGCTTCTACGGTCTCCTACAGAAGTCTACATGCGGTCAGTTACGGGATTCGATCTCTAACATCTTCGTGTAGCCGTCCTTCCTGCTAGGCAATCTTTTCGCTTGATGGCACTGGGATCAACCCTAGCCGCCCTCGTTCGAGAATATCTTCTGTCTTCTTTTGCCAAAGTTCTGATATAAGCATTCGTCATTTTAGTTGGTGAAATGACTTTGTAGATGTAGAATATTTTACGTAGGAGAGACGAGATGTCTCCCCCACGAGATTGATGTTATTATGTCACTTCGAATACTCTCGTTGTCGTCATAGTTCTGTTCCCATTAACATTTTAGTTCGTCATTACTTCTTCTGTAGATTCAGTCGCATTTCCCTCCCTCAACTTCAGTATTTTCGACATGGTAGAAATATGTAGGATAATTTCAATAAACTTTAAGTATACTGTTGTATGTCGACTTGATATATATGAACAAAATAAGGTAGTGCCTTCGTTCTCGTCACTAATTGCGTTCCGTATTCGTCTTCTTCAAATATACAATATTCTCTATCAGCTTTGTTCGATTGTCGAGTATTTGGTTGACACGTCCTCTTCTCATGAAGTCGTAATTGTTAAGAGCCTCAATTCTCCTCTCTCATTCCCCTCGTCAATACTCAAGTTAGCGTCATCTTTCAGAACATGGATCTGTTTGGTTGCTTATAAGCGATGATGATAATATTCCTTAATTATACAATTAATTAGCTGCAATGTTAATAAATAGTTCTTATTTATTATTTAATATCTTCTATGATATTACGATGTGTTAAAGTCATGCTGGTAATTAGCTATGCTAATTACATTGTTTGCTCTTATCTAAGTAAGGTCGCTTCTCATTGGCTGTCCGACACGCGCCAAGCACGAGTCACCACTCCTTCGATCCTCTAGTCTTACTTACTGCACGTGTGGCTTTCGGTGTGACTCGGGCGTCCTCGATTATCTCCGTGCAAGATAGTTCCATCATTCTTTTAGCACTGTGCTTCCTAGTGCCAAGTCTCTTACGTGACTGCTTATATTTTCCTTATTGGTTGGCTCGGTTAACTGACTAACTCGGCGAGATGTACAAACCTGTTTCGTGGCTTGATTCCAGTGTCGCTATAATTTATCATTGGAGCGTTAGAAAACTTTTGAAAAGATGAATATTTCCAAGCCCATTTACATATACGAGTACAGTACCATGCACCTGAGATCGATTAATTGGAATTAAGAACTGTTTACGTAGTGTTTTGCATATCGGAAGTCACATTATTATGGCAGGAAGCTAATACATGTACATATTTGTTAAGATGAAGACCATTTACGTAATGAAATGCATATATCACCCCCGCTTGCGATTATCATCGAACTGTGACGCACGAGGGTGGGGGTGATGAGGCTTACCTGTACATGCACGAGCGACAGCAAATTCAGATCTTATAGTGAACTCATACGGGAACTTTCACCTCGGAAATGCTCCGTGAAATGTAAAACGTGTGCCGGCTGAAATCAATTTTTATCTTAAAGTCTTGTGGACTTAGGATATTTCGCTTACAAGTCTAATACAGCGATCACGGCGAATGGGACTTTAACATTTCAGGTCATCTCATATTATACCCGCAATTGGACTTATAAAATATACATCTTCATGCAACGCGGAGTGATATTTTCAACGAACAACACATGCTTTCAATACGCCATTACGGGCTAGCATTTGCGTTCTCTCATGCAATACTGCTGTGATTTTCTTTACGAACACAGGCTGCTATAAAAGTGCATTTGCAATATATATAATCTGTTCCCTTTTTGTACGTCATGTCACGTCAGGAGGAATTATTAAGATGGAAACCGAGTCAGTAGTCATGTCTGGCTAAAGGTTGACATGAACGCTACGTGCAAAGCACCAGCAGGATTTCATAATGCGTAACTACTTTTCGCCATGTACATGCAACTCAAAACTTTTCGAGCTTGAACCGAAGAAATAGCGTCACTATTGTGAAGATGGAATTAATCCACGGTTACTTGCGAATGCCTGCGTACTATATTAAACTGATAGACTTCATCCGAGAGAATCGTGTTCGACAACTCAAGTGTGGAAGATATTTCCGCTGCAATAACGTGAGGCAGTGCGGAGCCTGGAGCGATTGGGACGTGGGAGATTCCATGGTTCGAGCTCTAGGATCTTGGAAGGAGCATACCGTGCCTCGGTATAGTCTGGAGATTGTTAACAGGGCATACCACTTCGAGAGTCTTCACAAGGTAGAAGAACATCGTTTTATTAATTAGTAGCCTTGTCGGATGTTTTAAAGTAGCCATACTTGGCATACCATTCTTGATGTTTAGCATGGTTGAACAGGGGTCTAGGTTCGATGCTTATTTCGAGACTGATCTCATGCTCAACCGGATTTTGGTTCGCATAACGAACGCATCCATTTTGTTGTATTATTTTATGAACTTTTATTATTTTTGAAATTCCATTAAAAATGTATGCATATTTTCATTGTCAAGAAGACATATTGTTATAAGGAAGAACCGTGGAAGTGCTGCGTAGTATTGCATCGTGGAAGTGCCGGTGTAGCGGGTGAACGTCTTGTTGCAGAATGAAGAATGAGCATCTGGGTGAAGAAAGCCGCCGTTTAAATAGTGATACCAACGAAAGATCTGGAACCCACAAGCTGGCAGGCGATGATTGACTATAGCGGTAGATGTGACGTCTGCCCAGCAGGTAAGTGGCAGGCAAGGGAACACACCTATCAGTTGTGTTTTTGACGCTGGACACGCATAACCTTGAACATGGTAAGGTAAGAGTCTTAGACTTTTGAAGGGTGTAAACACTAGCAATTAACAATATAATACAAGCAGAAATATAATAAATAAATACATAAATATTACTAGTTCGGTGGTCTCGGAAACTAAAAGCATTTGACCAGCAAATGCGACAGCTACGTTACAGAAAAATCAACACGTGAAACATCACGAATGTGATCAGCATTTGCTTAAAATCATTTCATTTAATTTATTGACTCATTATGGATTAATTCTATCGAGCACTGAAGCTAAGTAGAATTCGTCGTAAAGATCTATGACGTAATAAATAATAATAATAATAATAATAATAATAATAATAATAATAATAATGATTTACGAATCCTGCTGGCATCGTTAATAAACTTCAATTGGGATGAATTCACTAGTTATCCAGTCAACTATTTCAATTATGTGCTCTGTATAACATTTTATAATCACGTAGGTTTATCCTGATACGTTTCAACAGCTGATAATGTCATCATAGACATTCACTTTAAATCCACACATGGATTACATTCAATAAACCTTTATGATAAGATTTCACTAAAATCTTCAATAATTGGCACTCAATGGCTGAATTTATCATACAATGAATCTTCAAAAATCATTTTACCCTCTAACAACAATAATAATTAGCAGTATCCACTGATATGCATAATATACGCTCTTAATTGGTGACCACTAAACCTTTTAAATGTTTCATGTATCATTGTATTATCGCACCTGTAATCGGGCTGACCAAAAAAAGTTAATACTGTTGCACTTTAATTGAATCGTATTATTATGGATTATAGCTTACCACTTTAAAGTCTAAAAACCTTTGCTTTACAATTTTTCGTTGCATCATGAGTTAATAAATATATTTATAGACTTTCAATAAGTCATTCCTGGGAATTGCGTTCAAAATACTGAATGTTCTTCCGAATTGCTTTCATGTCTCCAAACTATATCAATGATAGCGATTACTTAATTTATTCTTCAGAATAAATACTTATTTCACGTAAAACACGTGGCTTCAAAGAGAAATCACTTGTTAATAAACTCTTCTTGAAAATGCGAAGTTCTTCCCATAGGGGAAATATTTGAATTAACTTCATATAAACGAATAAGGTCGCCTCCGTAGCGTAGCGGTCAGCATGATTAGCTGACGTCCCGGAGGTCCTGGATTCGATTCCCGGCTCTGCCACGAAATTTGAAAAGTGGTATGAGGACTGGAACGGGGTCTACTCAGCCTCGGGTGGCCCAAATGAGTAGAGGGGGTTCTATTCCCTCCTCAGCTATCCTCGAAGTGGTTTTCCGAGGTTTCCCACTTCGACTTCAGGCAAATGCCGGGACGGTACCTACCTGTAAGGCCACGGCCGCCTCCTTCCCCCTTCCTTGCCTATCCATCCCTATCTTCCCCTCCCTTCCAATCCCTCATACGGCCCCTGTTCGCTTTGCAGGTGAGGCCGCCTGGGCGAGGTGCTGATCACACCTCCTCAGTTGTATCCCCTCCTACCAGATGTTCCCAGCTCTAGGACACTGCCCGTAGAGTCGGTAGTGGTGAGTTCCCTCGCTGAGTCCGTGGGTTCCACCAACCTACAGGGTAAACAGACTAAGAAAAATAAAAAAATAAAAACAATCGAATAAGTACATATACAGTAGGTACCGGGTGCTCCTTCAGCCCCTTGCGATTCAGTTTTATGCATCCCGTCACATGTACTACAATTCTGAAAGAAATTCGTCCCTCTCCCTATACTGGGATAATATAACGAGATATGTGTTTACGGCCTAGAAGACGGCACGATTCGTGAGCGCTACTATTAATTCAGTATGGGTATCTCAAATGAACCCGTAAAACTAGCACAGATACGCAGACCACCTACTTGAAAACTGGAGGTGCGCGCACAGACCGAGAGCAGGTATTGTATAGACTGGGAAGTGCACGCTGCAGGTCAAGTGTCGCGGTAGCGCACATGGCAAGCGCGCGGTAGGATGTGCGATAGTTGACGGTGCTCGAGGGTTTGAAGGTTCAAGTCCCATGCAATTATTTTCTTCTTCTTTGCAGTTGTCTGGGATGTGTCAAGGGTTATACTTTCCAATAGTTTTTCACTGACTGATTGTTTATTTGTCCTTGAAAAAGGCTGTTGCTGTGGATCTGGGTTCATAGGGGCTAGGGAACATGTGCCAGGATTTCAATTATCCACGGCGTTTAACGCAGCATCTGCTCAAAGTGACGACCTCCGTGGTCGATACGACGCTGCGCGCGATGTTGAAAGAACCGTCTGGATCGTTGCAACATCTCAGGCGAAATGGATAGGCATGCGTCGATTATGAGCTGTCTAAGGTGACCAGGACAGGCCGGCACTTGTGTATACACCATTTGTATTACATGGCACTACAGAAGAATATCCAGGGGCGTAAAATTGGGCAATCTGGTGGACCAGGGGACAGGTCCTCCCCGTCCTATCCATTTATCAAGATACGTTGCATGGAGATGGTTCCGGACGACCACCGCCACATGCAGTGGAGCTCCGTTATGTTGAAAACACATCCTGCAGCGGTCAAAAACGGTGTTAGTTCATCTTGACGAATCCGAAGATACCGTTGTCCCGTCAGATGACCCTCAAAGGAATGGGGACCGATGAGGTGATCACCCATGATGCCACACCATACATTTACGCCCCACTGTACAAAAGATGTCCGTCGCACCCTATACTAAGGGGATTATACACACTTCAGGAATGCATACTATGGCGAATAACGGTTCCATTGTTGTTGAATCGGGCTTCGCCCGTAAATAAGATGGTCGCTAGAAAAGTAGGATCCGTGTCCACATGCTGTAGGATCCATTGACAGAACGCCACACGGGCATCGAAGTCATTACCATGGAGCTCCTGGTGTAAGTGCAGATGGTACGGGTGAAACCGGTGGTAATGCATCATCCGCATAACAGACGCTAGGCTGATGTTCGTCTCCTGTGCAATGGCCCGTGTGCTAGTAAGAGGGTTAGGCCGGATAGCGTCAAACACAACCTCTTTATAGTGAGAAGACGTCACGCGATGATCTCGAACAGGCCGTGTCCTTCCCAGGGATCCAGTATCCCGCAGGCATCTTTCCACACTCCGGAATACCATGCCTGTCGGTTGTTGTCTATCCGGATAGTGTTCTTGGTACAGGCGTTGTGCCTGGTATGCATTCTGTCGAGCTTCTCTACTGATAAGTAACATATCCACATACTCGTCACTGGAATTCATCTCGAGGCAGTGAATAAGCTTTGTGTTCGGAATTGCTTTGTGCAACTACATACCGTCTTGCCACGCATGTTGTTATCGTTCCAATGGGGCAGACTTTGCCCTACCTGTGGTCTACGAAGCTTGGAACATGTACAACGTAGCTAATTGGTTGCCTGTGCCCTAGCCACAGACAAACACCTCCTCATCCTCGTCCAACCCAGCACCATAGCTTATGCAACGATACATATGGTCTTTTTTTTTTAATGCTAACCACCAAGCTCGGTTTAACCCTCGGACTCTGCGAGGGATCAGTCCTCTACTGACAAATTGCAGGAGGTGTCTCGGAGCTGACCACACCTTGTCAGCAGATTCAACTTGGGATGGTGACAAGCCTATCGCCCAGTTGACCACGAACTTGGGTCTAATGAAGGAAAGGGCAGCAAAGAGTGTGGGAAGAAGGACGGCCATGGTCCTGTCGAAAGGGACCATCCCAGCAAAAGCCGGGAGGAGAAGAGGAAAACCACTTCCAGGATGGCTGAAGCAGGAAGCGAACTTGCCTCTACTAAATTTGTGTGCCCCACGAGGCTAAGTGAACCCCATTCCAGCCCTCAGACCAGAATCAAATTTCGTGGCAGAGACGGGAATTGAACCCGGGCCCCTGCGGTGACATGTTCTTTTACAGAGCCAAATAAACAAATCGTGTCGCCTCCATGGTTTAGTGGTCAGCGTTCTTAGCTGCCACCCCGGAGGTCCGAGGTTCGATACCCGGCTCTGCCAAGAAATTTGACAAGTGGTATGAGAACTGGAACGGGGTCTAATCAGCCTCGGGGAGATGAGTAGAGGGGTTTAGATTCCCACCACTGCCATCCTCGATGTTGTTAATCGTGGTTTCCCACTTCTTCTTCGGGCAAATGCCAGGATGGTGCTGTACTCGAATTTGTGGTTTGAGCAATATTATTCTAGCCCACAACAATTTGCATAAAGTTTTCTAAATTTATTGAACCTGGAAACTGGGACTTGAGCGATGGTTAACGCGACATCGAGAGAGTAGAGCGCTTTGTGAAGCAGCGAGTCAATCAGGAAAAAGATTGTAGAAAAATAATCTCAGACGCGGCAAGATCCGGTATTGTTTGAGCTCCTGTGAGATAGGCAGTCCACTCATCAGAAAATTGTGTGTATCTGATAGCCAGGGGGCAAGGAAGGTTTTTAGTGCTACCATATAGGTGTTGGAAAGTGTCCAAAGACGCTAAGATAGGTCACGTGATAGCCCGAGAGCCAGGTAATAATTTTCTTGGATCTAATTATCCGTGCTTGCAAAAATGTTATTTCGAGATTTTATTCAACATTTTATGTTTGGAAAAAGTACAATTATTTATTTGAAGAATTTTCAAAGAAAGAATTTTGAAGGAATATGTCCCAGAACGACAGTAAACGGATATGAAGAGGATCCCGCCAAGTTAGCGCGCAGAATGCCTGGATGATGAAATAATCAGCGTGGCGGAAGGAAAGACAAGGGATTATTCGAGGCTTCTTGTATGTGTGACGCTCCTGGGGAGAGGTCGAGTCGAACTACGATCCACTAGTGCGCGCTTGGAAAGTAACGATTGCGTTAGTGAAAAAAGGAAGTTTTTTAGGCGAATGGTGTACTGTTTGAGATTTGTATAAACGTGTAGTGGAATATACGCAAGTATCTGTGATATGATTACGAGATATTATTTGATGTGAACTGAATGAGAATTATAGTGAGTGTTGGCAAATACATCAGCTCAGATGCGGCAATGTGCGCATGAGGAAAGTGCAGTTCTTAAAGCGGACAGACGAAGTTGTGTGAACAGCGTGACAGCAAAGTGAATAGTATTGGGAACGTAAACTGAGAAGAATCGTGTTAGCGTGGAACAGTATATGAACTGAAAGTCTACATCCGAACGTTATTTAACGTCATAATGGAAAAACCTTTGCAACAGAGGTTGAGAGGGACATCGTTTAATTCTATGGAAGTGATGGTTGTCATGTGATAAATTATGCAGAGGGAAATACGACCTACAAGATGGACTAGAGAATATCGGGAGTGACATAGCACTTCAATGGTGACATTGAGAGATTCAATGATGATATTTTAGTGACAACTGTAATGATCACACACTACTATACAACAATATGGAGTGAACATCGAAGAAGAGAATGGAATTTGGCGTAGAAGACTTCAAGAACCGAAGAATAGAAGAGTTGTACGAGAAGAAGAACAAGAATGAAGATCCGGAGCCGGGAATCGCAGGTGGAGGAAGGCCGAGGGCGTGCGAGGCAGGCTGGTTGGACGAACCATCCTGGTGTGGTAGGCCGAACCAACTTGGAGCTGGGAGGCTTGCACCTTGGTGCTGTTAGGTATTACATCTTGGTGCTGTGAGGTGTACGTCAGAATGGAATTCAAGCCCGGGAAAGTGCCAGACCTATGAACCGGAGCATGGCGAGTAATTCATGATTTTTCTCCTAGTCAAATTCACCCAGCATAAAGTAAAACAAGAATTCTCTTTTAGTAGTGCAGTATTGTAGCTAGAGATCTAGGAGTGTATTTGTAGTGACCACCTTCAACTTTATTTCACATTTAGTATTTTCAGCATTTTGTAGGATTTTTAATAGTTCCTTCGCTTTTATTAATTTTTTAGTAAGTCAGTTTTGTTTGATTCTACGACAATTCTGCTGTGATTTATTTTTAGGATGGACTATTTCAGTCCGAGGTTCGACGAGATTCAATTTGCATTGCTTTGGAGTAAAGATTTTGACGATTGAGATTTTCGTTATTCAGGATTTTCGTAATTTAGGATTTTCGTCATTCATGATTTTCGTACTTTAGGATGTTCCTATTTTAGGATTTTATGGCATTATCTGATTTGAGTTTCTCAGATATTCTCATTTTCTTAATGGAGTTTGAGTTGATGATCATATTTTCATGATCGATGCTAGCACGTATTTTTCTATCGGCTGTTTGACAAAGTCAGGGGAATAGCTTTTCTCATATGAAGTCCGATATTGTTTTATTATAATGGACAATGGAAATGAACATGAATAGTATTGTCATTGCCGCCGGCCCCGCTTCAGCAAGAGAATCTCACTGTATAACAAGGAAGGCCTAGTGTTACGAAATGAGTCGATTAAGGAAGCAATGATGTTATGTGTATGAGAAATTCGCTGGTGTTTAGCGAGTAATAACGCGATACACGGTTGGAGCAAGCAAACAGCTGATCAGTAGAAATGCGAAGGTCATTGTATGATCATATGGTCGAATGTCAACAAAGAATAGTTGCTTCTGGTATTTATGTAAAGAGTTTTTATTATTATTATTATTATTATTATTATTATTGTTATTATTATTATTATTATAATTATTTCAAGTTAGAAAGATTAGATGGAAGTTAAATTATGCAATAATCTAGGCTTAACTGAACGGGTTATTTATCCCGATATTGACTATAAATCCTAACAACAACTACAGTTAGTGGAAATATCAGTTTAACACGGAGAAGGTGTCTTATAGACGCATTTTAGGCAGTAAATGCATAGAAGCATGTATATAATGTAAATATTAATAGTTGTTTAAATTATATTCTTATTATGGTTGTTTTGAAATCAGGATTCGAGCAGGAATCAGAATCCTGTGTATAGATTAAAACATTGTAGTTGTAATAGCGACCGGCCATCGTTATATAGCATCATTTTACGTTAGAATTTAATAATTAAAACAATTTTAGTGTTGATCCTGAAAACCTGGACACAGCAGGGAGTTGTCAGAAATTCAATTTATTAGCTTCTTAGCGTTACACTATCAGTTTATAGTGTTTTTTTAAGTTAAATTCGGTGAAATTGTAACCTTTTGTTGTCAATACTTTGTCAATTGAGGAGGAGTTGGACACCTTTTGATTAAATTCACCAAGCAGGTTTTCACGTTTGCTAGAAGTGTTTTCTATAACTTTGCGTTATAATTTATTGTAGTAGGGTAAAGGTGAAAATGCTATAGTTGTAGTTTAGTGGCTCGAAGCTACTACCTCTTCCCGTTACGCCCGAGAATCGAGAGAATCTCACGCTCCTGTATATTGTTGTCTGAACCCAGTAGAGTTGAACTATAGCATTTGAAGAAGGTTTATTTATGTTCCTTATTCCAGTGTGTGTTTGCCAGTAGCCCTTGGTAGATATTTTTTAGCTGGGTACTACTAGTTGCTGCGATCCATTTCCATCTTCGGATTCTGGCTGACATCTCACTTGGAAATAAGGGCACAGTACTGACTCCGAATTTTGATATTGATTGGAGAGAATATCGTCATTTGAGCCCAACGGTAAATTTTAGCATTGAAATATTGTTTCTGTAAAGTGGACACTAAACCTGTTTAGCAGGGTAGACCACGTGACAAATGCATGATTGGAAGACTCGCCGAGACAGAGAAAGTGAATTTCCGATTAAGGATTGAGGGAGGAATATAGGGGGTAACGAGAAATTCACCTTGACACGTGACGATAATTCACCGTCAATATCCATAGTAACAGAGCGGGATAATATTGTGATTGGATAAGCGTGACTGACCAATTAGAAGAGGTTTATTGGAACAGAAAAGGCTGCTCATCAAGTAATTGATTTAAAAAATAATTACTCCCAGTACATCTATAAGACATTAATATATAAGAAAAGATGTGAAATATGAGCATGGAAATTAGCATCATTTTTATCCAGAAGACAAATACGCAGTACGATGTATACAAGCATTTTGCAATTCACCACGTCAAGTTCCCGCGATATTAGAAAATGGCACTGAAACAGAAGTCATGGAGGGAGATGCCAGGAAAGGATCGAGGTTTCCTTTACGATAGAACGTCGGGGGAGGAAAGTGGTGATAAAACTAGTTCGAGCCCAGAGTGCGTGAGCGATGGTCAAGTTGTCGCGCAACCGGGCTTACAGCGAAGTCGAACATTGAGCATATATTTATAGCAACAATATACGAGTAAATTTCAAAGTGCAATATTATAGTATCGAGTTCGACATAATTGAAAGATGACACAGCAGTGAAATAAACTTTCGTCATTGTGAATTATGGAATAATGCGGTAGCAAGCATAAATATTTTATGCCAGTCGCTAAGAAGAGAACTTTAAATTGTGGTGTTCTACAAACATAGCGCATTCAATAAAAGCATATACAGAGCTACGATCAGTGACGATCATAAGTTATAGCAACGTTATCACGCAGACATCATACGACCCGACGTGATTCAACGAACAGAATCGACGTGAGAATAAATAGTGGAATTATACATCTTAATAATTTACACTATGTTACTCGATTCGAAGTTGAGAGGAATGCTGACTAACTACATTATCGGAGTGACTATGAAAGAGCAGGGAATTAAGCACTAGAAGCACAATGTATAGAGAGGGAGTATGGATGCTTGGAGCAATGACAGCAATAGCAACCGCTGCAATTAAATTAATTATTCGAAATTATGATGAAAATAAGACGTAAATATTCAGAGATGAATATCAAGATGACGCCTTGACAATCTTCGCTAATAAGAGGCGAAGCAGATGAGATTAGGGACGATCCCAATCTAAAACATGAAGACTGGTACATTCGAATCCGAAGACCGGGGGAACGCAGTTCGAGACCCGAGGATGCAGTTTGCGAGGATGAAGATGGAGGAAAATACAAGACTCGCCAGGGCAGAGAATGCTGATCATCATGGTATTACCCATACCGATATACATCTAGATGCTTCGAAAGGTTGTAGAAGATTTCAGCATGTTTGAAGTAGTCTGAAAAACTTTCAGAGCAAACCATTTCACCATGTTTTATTATTTTAATAATTATTCGAAATTGGTTTAGATTGCGATGTTCATAATCCGTAAATTTAATTGGTAATTTAAATTCATCAATTTTTTACTACGATTTGGACTTTGTAGATTTGAAGCGGAATTTCAGATTTTTTAGAATTCTAGTATTTTCGATTATTGAATTTAAGAATTTTCTTAAATTATTGTTAACAATTTTTATTAACTATTTTCGATTATAAAAATGTAAGAATGCTTTCTTAAATTTTTATTAGCAGTTTTCGTTTGGAATAAAGAGATTGGGAATCTTTGCTGTAAGAAGAATATAGTCAGGAAGAAGAATATTACGATCAATGCTTCGAATAAGACATAATTCAGATGTTTTATTGACACGATTACGACGATCTATGCAAGAACATTTGCGATGATAACCTATAATTAAACGTTATATTGACATAATGATAAATAGAACTGGAACAGTATTCTGATTTACATGAATTTGAATTTATTATTAATAATAGAAAGCTTTGTTCTTTCTTGAGTTTAATTAAATTTCAGGAATTTTTGAAAGGGATAAACATTTTATATTCATGATTTAGGGGATTTCTAAATCCAGTATAAATTATTATATGTTTGACACTGAATAACATAATTGTTATTAAACCTTATTCCAACATTATGAATTGTTGTTGACATTAGTATTGCATTGTAGCAATAATTAATAGGTACGATCACTAAGGAAGGGTAAACTTCAGTATCATTATTAAATATTAACAACGATTGTTGCAGACTTAGTAGCAAACTAAAGTAAACCATCGGAGATCATGCATTGATGTACAAGTGTCATTATCAGTAGGAATGTAAAAGCACGAGGTAGCAGAATGTATATATATACTGTATATATATTGTGGAAGGAAATGTAAAACAGTTTTTATTTGAAGAAATATGTGGAAGTAAAGTTGGATTTATGACGCGATACTGATGTTAGTTGTACAAAGGAAAGGAATGCCGTACATAATTATTATAAAGAAAGGGTCTGCGATGAAATAATTAAGCTCTAATACGGGATTGTTAACGTATTATGAAAGATTGTGATGCTATATAGAGAAAGAGGTAAATGCTATTTAAAGCAATGTAGATGTATGAAGATATTGATATTTCTATTGTATTATTATTTATGAATGATAATTTGGAGGCACGACAAAGAGGGTGTTGGTGGAAAATGCAAGAGAGGTGGATATGACTATTGTTTGCTAATTATATTAAAATAAATATCAAGGATTAGACGATATTAACATCAGAGCTCGGCTTAAATACATGGCTACATTTGCCAGGATTTGACGATAAAGCATAAACATTGTGACGACGGTAAAACAATTAAGTAAACTTATTTAAACAAATAAAAATAAATATTTAAACAAATATTTAAACGAATATTTCAACTAATATTTAAATAAATATAAATAAATGCAAGCATAAATAAAGGATTGTAGAAATTGTAGAAATATAAATAAACAATTAAACTATATTTTTTTAAAGCAACGATAAAGGAATGAGGAGAGTAGGAATGTTGTGAAACATAATAATACTTTAAATAAACAGTTTAAAATATCGTAACACGATAGTGGAGGGGTGATTAATGTGCAGTTTGTTTAATGTTTAATGTGTTACTAAAAGTTCAGCGAGCAGTTTAAACTGAAGTATATTATTACCAGGAGATGAAGGAAGGAAGGTGATAGAACACTTTATTAAGTGATTGTAAATGTAAATACGTGTATATAGAGAGTGTAAATATTTTATTAATGGAGATATTCGAGTAAGAGTGGAAACAGCTAATCGGTTGATGCTAGTTTTTGAGCACAGCTGTATAGCAAGTAAAGGATTTTAAGAACGAACGAACGAAGTATTATATATAGATTAATTGAAGGAATTGTTATGATACGGATTTAACTACTTTAAATAATTATTGTAACTATTGTGACTATTATTATTATTAATAATATTTTTAGCCTACTTTCGATTTTTGCAAAAAATGAAAGTAGGTTTATGAGATCACTACAGGGCCAAAAATTGTGTGTGTGTACTCTGAATGTCTGTCCCCCCCTATCAATTCGAACACGGTGAATCCGTATGGAACGAAATTTGGTACTTCAGTGTCATGTTTTATATAGCCGCCATCTTGACGGAAACGTAATGGCGGACACCCAAATGTTCAAAGCTAAAATCAAATTTCGACCAACCTAATCATTCAATCTCTACCAAATCTTGCAACAACATATATTTATATGGCTAGCGTCTCTTGACTAACCTACAAGGTCATCAGCCCAATAGTTTGTAGATGGCGGCCATGAATGTATGCAAATTGATTCCTCCTATCAATTCAAACATGGTGAAACCGAATTGAACGAAATTTGGTACAGAGGTAGCACTAGCAACGGGCACCTCAGTGTCATCTTTTATATTTCCGCCTTCCTGGCGAAAACGTAATGGCAGCCACCCGAATGTTAAAAGCTTAAATCAAATTACGACCAACCAAATAATCTGATCTCTACCAAATTTTGCAACAACATTTATTCGTATGGCGAGCGTCTTTTGACAAAACTACAAGGTCATCAGCCCAATAGTTTGCAGATGGCGGCCATGTACTGAATGTGTGCAAATCGATTCCCCCTATCAATTCAAACACGGTGAAACCGAATGGAACGAAATTTTGTACAGAGGTAGCACTAGCAAAGGGCATTCAAGTGTCGTGTTTTATATTTATATTGCCACCATCTAGACGAAAACGTAATGGCGCCCACCCAAATGTTAAAAACTTGAATCAAATTACGACCAACCTAATCATCTAATCTCTACTAAATTTTGAAAAATTACGCCTTAATGCATAAAGAATATTTTGACCAAACTACAAGGTCATCAACCCAATAATTTGCGGCTGGCGGCCATGTATGTGTGCAAATCGATTCCCCCTATCTTTTCAAAGACGGTGAAACCGAATTGTACGAAATTTGGTACAGAGGTAGCACTAGCAAAGGGCACCTCAGTGTCATGTTTTATATTATTATTGTTACGTGCAAGAGCCCGTCCCAACGTTTTCAAACATGCATCTACACCTGGATGTAACTTCATGACATTTTGAAACGACCGCATTGTCGCTTGGTTCCGTTTGTGAACACGAGATGGTAGCTGCTGTCGGACTTTGGCGTTCTTCACGTGGTTCCTTCTTCTCCGATAGAGTGTGTTGGGGTGCCTTATAACTCATCCTATTCCAGTCATGTTGAAGGCAATTATAATCTACGTCATAAACAAAGCCTACATATTCTTCATGCCGCCAAAACATTTTAGTGGTGTCGTGTGAATATTATTTGGTTTTTACATTGTCGTAATATGTGGCTAAATTTAATTGGTCCAATTTAAATAAACCTGGTGCATGCTGGGTGGCCTTCTTCGCTTTTTGTCATCCATCTTGTGAATAATAGTTGTGACTGATTGCTGGGAGAGGAACTACGCATTTTGTGAATCTCGCCAGGGCGAGGGCTCTGCCCTCGTCCAAGCTAACTTGGGAATATATCCCAGTGTTTAATGATACATGAAGTATTAGTGTGCAACTATCATCTATGATGATCGTGTAAATAGTTTCGTCGGCCTTAATATGGAAAGGCGATCTTTGGTGTGCATCTCTTCGACAGCGACTGGCAGCCATCTGCTATTTTGTTTATTTTTGATGATATAAATCCTTTAAGGATGTCTAAGTAGTGTTTAAAAAATTAGTGTTTCCCCTAAAGGTATGTTTGGCATTTTATTATTTTAAATTATTGGAGCTCCTTATTTTGCATTGTGTACTGAGTGTTTGTTTTGGTTCTGAAAGGTTGACCTTGGAATAGATATGTCACCTATGAAAATGTAAATTTTTTGTTAAACTATATTTGTCCGGGGAACACTACTGTTTTTATTCTTATTTTATTATTTGGCATCTGGCTAAGGCATTTTCTTCTTATAATATTATGGTACTGGCCAGACGAATCTATTAACACTAGGCCTAAATTGGTTCATTAGTCGGTCGGTTTTTAGTCTGATCCGTTGCCTTTAAAAACTATTTGATCTCGTAATGTCTAGAGTTTGTTTATATCTAGCTGTTTTCTCACTGCCGAAGATTTAATTTAAAAGTGTAAATTACGCGTTTCACATACATTCGTACTGATGTACCTTCAACTGTTCTTGGTCGCCATGGTAACTTGTTGACAGAAGTGCATTGTGGGTTTTGTTTTCTGGCGTGTTTTGAAGTGCACGTTCTTGGGTCATGGTGATGTTGGTTAATTTATTTGTTTTAATTTTCCTTCGGTTTTCCTTTTTTGGAGTTTTCTTGGTACTCCTACGTTATTCTTTCGTTACCTTGTTTATGGTAATAATTTTGCACTAGTTTTTTTTCTGATTCTCCAAGGTCCTCATGGTCCAGTTTGGGAATATGTCTGGTGCTTATTTAGTGTTTTTTTGGTTTGTAGCTTTTTATGCTCTTACCTCAAGCAATTTTTTTTGATATCGGCCTTAAATATTTATTATTTCTACAGTGAGAATTCTAGCTGAGATTTTATTTTATATTTAAATTTAGGTTGCCTGATGCATGTTCTGTTTCCTGGTGGAGGTGTTTTCTTTTTAAATTTTAACATTAAATTTTTATTTTAAATTTTTAATCAACTGTTGTGGCATTATTTCGTCGGCAGCAGTTCCATTAGTTATTGGGGGGTGTCTGTAGAATAGCCTGTGCGTTGTCCCCTTCTCCATCTTCCTTCCACCCCTTTGGAGCTCTTCTGTTGGGACATGTCATCTGGAGGTGATTTTCGTTGCTGAAGCGAGGCGGACCTCTAAATAAAGTAAGTTGGCCCATCCACGCTGGCCATTCACACAGGTCAATTATTATTATTAATATTATTATTATTATTATTATTATTATTATTATTATTTATTAAATCGTTACAAATACACACATTTTACAAAATTCACTGTACACATTTTATGAATTTCCTTACACTTCCTACTGATTGTTTAACCTGTAAATTTACAATTATTAATTTATATTGTTACAATATTATAAAGACAAGTTGAAAAAGGATTCAAATTCATACAGAGCAGGAAAAGATATCACATACGCCACTAAAAGGTGCAACCTTGTGTGTGGCATGCATATCATTGATTACTATTTCAAAAAATTGTATAATGGCTTAGCCGAATAACACGTTCTATGTAAATGATGTATACACTAAAAAATAATGAATAAGAAGGAAAATTGAATTAGTGTTTGTATAAACTTGTAGGCTCAACTAATTATATTTTCAATTTTAATTTTGTTTTCTCTGATAAAATGTAATATATGCATCTTCAGGTTTGCATGATTTCCTTTAAATTCTTTTAATTTAATTGGGAGAATGTTATATATTTTGGTGAGAAATACAGAAAGTTACGTTTGGCTATACTTAACTTAGGTTGATATAAAATAGAGTGATTCTCTGTAATACTTCTGGTTTCATACCCGTGACTAACAAATTGAATTCTATTTCTATCTTTAAAAATGTATTTATATATTTCAAAAGCATACAATTGTTTAATGTTGAAGACCCTTGTCTCAGCATACAGTGTCATAGTCGGATACAATCTATCTTTCTTCAACATTATTCGCAGTATGAGATTCTGCACTATCTGAACACTTTTTAGTATATTTTCATAGGCGCCTCCCCAGACAAGAATACCATATGTAAGAACTGACTGGACTAGAGCATGGTAGATGTCTCTTATTAATTTGTAATTGACAATATGTTTTAAATTGTGAAATATATAGATTGTTCTTCTTATTTTACTTGTAAGGTGTTTGCATTGGCTTTTCCATTTCATGTCACTATCTATAAATAATCACAGATATTTAACTGTATTCACTTTAGCTATTTTAGGACAGTCACAGTTCTGATTACAGTTCAAAGTGTGTATTTTTAGTTCATTAAAATCACCCTCAACTGCTTTTAAACTGAATCTTACGAACTTTGATTTAGTTATATTTAAAAAATATTTCGTTATCATCTAGCCATATCGTTAACATTTTCAATGCAGCAGTTGCAATTTGTTTTACATTTCCCCAACACAACCTTCAACACAAACTACCGTATCATCTGCGTATGATATAACATTAACATTTTCAATTCCATGTATAGGTGATTCAATATAGTTGATAAAAATCAAAAATTATAATGAACCCAACACTGTGCCTTGTGGTATTCCTCTTTTCACTCTTAGAGTTAGACTTGTAGTTCCATTTATTATAACGTATTGAATCATTTCAGTCAAATAGCTATCAATTTCAGTGCTATGCCTCTGATGCCATATCTCTCCATCTTCTGAAGTAGAATATGTTGAGGTATGGTGTCAAAAGCCTTCTCCAAGTCGGGAAATATGCTCAAGGTCAGTTTCATACTGTTCATATTTTCATAAATTCGAGTGATGCTGGCATTTTTTATAAAGCCAAATTGTCTAGTTGATAGTAAATTGTGTTTATTAAAAAACTAATACATATGATATTTTATACATTTTTCCAATAATTTTGATATGATTGTCGTTAACGATATAGGTCAATAGTTCTTTATTCAGAAGGACTGCCCGCTTTATGAAGCGGTTTGACAATTGTAATTTTTAATTGCTTCGGGAAGTATCCAAGTGAAAGTGACTCGTTTATTATTGTTAGCAAAGGACTCTTTAAAGAATTAAAATTCTGCTTAATAATTTGAGTTGAGATGTTATCTATTCCCATTGCTTTAGTGTCGCTTATTTCGTGCAGGTACTTATGTAAATCCGCTTCGGTAATCCGAATACAAAACAGCAATATTTGTTTCTGTTGATTTTCAAGGAAAAATCTGGATTGTTCTTTATAGTTTTTGACATGTCAGTAGTTTTGTTAATAAAATAATCATTGAATGTATTAGCTATAGTGACATCATCAGCATAAACATGATTTTGAGATCTTATTCTTGTTATTTTTTCTTTATGACGTATTCTTTGTGTTATTTTATTGACAGTGCCCCATACCTTTCCTGGATTATTAGAATTGGGATTTATTAATTGCTTATAGTGGTCACTTTTAGCTTTATTAAGTAATTCGTTTAATTTATTTCTATACCGCTTATATTTCTCCTTCATGGCATTGTTCTCTCAATTTGCTATATATTCCGGATACAACCTATCTCTGGTGTGAATGGACTTAATAAGCGGGTTATCCACTCCTTTCTCTTTCGTTGCTTTGAATTTAATTGTGTTGAAGAATTTTTTATGCAATTTTGGATAGTTTGTATAAATTTATTTACTTTAGAATCCAAGTGGTTGTTCCCTAATACTGTGTCCCAATTTATTTTTAGGCATCTCACTATCTAACTTAAATCTATGTTCACGTAAGTTACGCTGAGCTGCTTCTAAGTCACGGCGCTTTTCAAGATTTATACTAACTAAAATAGGATAGTGATCTGTAATTCTGCTCTGAGATATAATGGGTAAGATGTTATCAGTATAAATACCACTACGAATAAGTGCATGATCAATACAGGTTTCGCTCGTTGAAGTTTCACTAGTAGTGTCATATATCAACGATCTAAAATTATGCTCATGCAGTAAGTTTAAAAATTCATTAGAGTCATACTCATCAAATAGGTATATGTTAGTGTCCCCTAGAATCAACTCGGTTTCTAGTCTACATTTTTGCTGGACATAATCATGGAGATTATTAAAAATTGTTGTTTATTGTATTTTTATGAACGGTATATGCCTGTCAATGCAATTCTATTGTTCCCATAATTTATTTTGTGCCCAAGGAATTTGAAATCATTGTAGGTCACAGATTCTACCTCATGGTCAATAGAATTCTTCACCATAAAAACAACTCCATCTCATTTATTAAAGCATCCTTCGTTATAATATGTTTTATAGTTAGAATGCTTGCATATATTAAGTTGCCTAATTTCCAAGTTTCTGTGAGTATAACGACATCAAATATATGGTTATATGCTTCTAACTCGGCATCTAAACTAATTTTATTTTTTGATAGTCTTCTAATATTTGTGTGAAATATGCTTAAGTTATTTACCTTCTTAAATTTAAGTATTTGAGAGACACATTTATCAATACCTCTACCTACTTCTGTATGAATTTGATATCTTACAAGGTCATCATTAATTAAATTCATACACAGAAATATTTGCCAGGAAGAGGATATTTACAATCAGTCCGCTGTTGAGATCTGTTGGTGAGGTATACTAATTACTGTATTGGATATTACGTCAGAAGTGAAAGGGCGACCTAGCAGGTAGGGTTGATCGCTGTGTGGCAGTAAGAGGGGAGCAGTAAGTGGGAGGGGAGTGGTTAGTGACCTTTGCCGTGAGCTTGGATTTCCAAATGACAAAGGAAAGTGAAGTACGCTGATTTTAACCTATACTTGAAACTAAGTTAAAGGATCAGAATGAATCGTGCAATACATTAATGATTGAAGTGAAGTTAATAAAATATAATGCGTATTAAATTAGTGAGTTGAAATAAGTTAAAAATTAAATTGAAAAAGAAATTAAAAATGTAATGTTATTATTATAATATGAGATGGACTCCAGGAATTAAAAAGTGTCAATTACTCATCTGGTTTCCTACTAGGCTGGTAACTCATTCATTTTCGTCATTCGAACCGTTCTTCCGTCGGTGTTTCTTACAAAAATAACACCATCTTGACTCCAAACGTTCTTCAATTGGAATCGAGACACAGCAGTCTTCAGAACAGCAAGTCTATTCGCGGTGAGGTCTTCCCTTATAGATGTCCTCGTTCCCTTGAGATGCCTTTTCGTCTTGAAGAACTCACTCCTAGCTCTATATGAGGAAAACCTCACTATAATTGGTCGCGGCATTTGTGATGACTTCATTCCCACTCGGTGGTTCCTGTCAATGTCATTCTTGTTGACATCTGCATTAACCCTCCAGTACTCGCGCGGAGTTTTGTCACGCCAGTGCTTGCGCGGGGTAATAACTTGCCCCCATACTTTCGTGTAATTTATCGTAAAGTAAAAAATGCCTTTTTCATGATGCTTCTGAATAAGGACCTTATCTATTAAGAAAGCAATAGAAAAATCTAATTTTATTGCCATTAATACTACATACAGAAAATTAATTATAAAAGGGTACATAACTTCAAAGCAGAGGAAGCGCATTCATAATAACGTTTGAGTTTATGCAGTCGTAAAAGGTTGAACTACTGCATTAAAGTCAATCACACTTCATTACCGTCTGAACTCTAAGGCTTAGTCTGTTTTCCTCAATTTTGGTTTTCTGGTTGAGACATTCCTCGCACACGGTACTGAAATGATCGTTGCAGACGTACTTTTCACAGAGGACACGAGAGTTTCTGTTTATCTGTCCCGATTTCTAGGACATACAGCACATCTTCCAGATAATCCTGGTGTTTTTCTCTTCAAGTGTGGAGTCTGAGAGCCCAGAGGAATTTCTTCTCGACCCTTTGAACTCATTCGCGAGGCTTTCTCTCGGATATTGCAGAGCAAACTTGTTTGCGTCGCTCTGCCATCCGAGGCTTCAACAATTCATGGCGAATTCGTTCCTGGTCTTTGCTAATGTTCCCGGCTATATCACGACTCATATTAATCGGTTACACTCAAGTAACTACATGGTCTCCCAATAGAAACACACGCAAGAATTAAAATTAACTAAACATGCGTTTGCCAATGTAGCCTCGCCAGTGCTCGCGTGGGGTAAAATGTTACCCAAGTCAGATTTGTCTCTTTGCCGAAAACGAAGTGACACAGTGTCCTTGGAAGGTACACAAGAACCCAGGGTACAGTCCGTGATAGAAAACAATCAGCAGTAGTTTTTCAAGAGTTGGGGTATTTAATTACCCCGCGCGAGTACTGGAGGGTTAATGTTCCTTGCAACTTGGAGCACAAGATCGTCCGTGTCCTCTGCATCATTCTCATTAATGCCAAATATTCTGACATTTAGCCTACGTCCATACTGTTCTATTTCGTCCAGTCTGCCATTCATAGTTGGTTCAGTTCGTCAAGTTCACGTTTTCTTAATTCTAATTTCCTCTCTAGATCGTGGCATAGTTCGTTATTGAACTTCACGGACTGCTCCAGATCTTTTATGACACACTCCGTGATTTTGTCCACAATATTGCTGGCAAATAAAGTGATGAACTCCTTTGACTGAAGTGATTCCATAAGTACCTTCCTTACAGTCTCCTCAATTGAGTTGGTACAACTGGGACTGCTGGGCTGCTCCGCACATTGCTGCTTCTTCTTGCTCGAACCGACCATTGGGATAATTCCATTTTTAGGAGACACTGTTGCACTTACGACAATGTTTCTTTTTTGCAAATAGTTCCCAGCCACTCATAAAAACTTTTAAACAGAGTTTGCCACAATCATCTGTATTTTACACCTCCGATTATACAGTTACTCCTGGAGAAAACTCACTCAAGTGACACTCGCCCTGCGCCGGAAACGGAATGGTGGCCACCCAAATGTTAAAAGCTTAAATCAAATTACGACCAACCTAATCATTTAATCTCTACCAAATTTTGTAACAACATACCTTTTTGTGGGAGGCATCTTTTAACTGAAATACAATGTCATCAGCCCAATAGTTTGCAGATAGCGGCCATGTATGTGTGCAAATCGATTCCCCATATCAATTCAAACACGGTGAAACCAAATTGAATGATTTTTTTTACAGAGGTAGCACTAGCAAAGGGCACCTCACATTCAAGTTTAATATCCGTATGACACGTTGTATTTCAACAAGCTACTACAATCAACATTCAATTATACTCCTTGAAAATGACAAAGAGTTATAACAATAACCATGCATTTAGGAGAAAGTAGGCTATATTATGTTATTTACTGAACATCTTGTTTATTATGTTGAAACTCTGAGGACAGCTGGGGAGTTTTATTTTGAGATGGATATGTTGATGGAATAGCGAGTAAGACATAGTCCAAAGATTTATATTTTATGACAAGCGCGTAATTATTTTACTTCGATGATATATTTTGAATTCCGGGATGGAATTTTTATTTATTTATTTAATTGTAATGTCTTTGTTAATAAATGTATTTCATTCGTTTTTATACATTGAGACTCGTGATTTATATTAGTTATAGCGATATTGTGTTATGGAAATGGATCGAGGTATAAGGCACCCATTTTCCAGATCCATTTCGCCCCGAGAATCGTAAATTTCTCACTCTCCCAATGTAGTTTGAGTACTTGCCCCAGTAGAGTAGTCCATAACACAATCGCAGGACTGGCGTATCCTCATGTAGTGCTTGTCGGTAGGATTTACAGGTTTGTCTAGCCGGGGACCTTCAAGATTCTACGATCCAGTCGATCTTCGTATTTCAACAAGTGCATCCTCATGAACATTCGGGTTTAGTATCTAATGTAAGACCACGACCGCCTCCTCCCCTCTTCCTTGTCCATCTCTCCCACTCTTCCCATCCCTCCCACTCTTCCCATCCCCTCATCAGGCCCCTGTTCGCTTTGCAGGTGAGGCCACCTGGGCGAAGTGCTAGTCACACTCAATAGTTGTATCCCCCGACTGAGAGTCTCAAGCTCCAGGACACTGCCACTCAGTGGCGGTAGAGGGGGGATCCTTCGCTTAGTCCGTGGGAAAAGCCAACCCTGGAGGGTAAAACGATATCGAAAAATAAATTAACAAATCAGTCTGTGAAAACTATTAAGTATACAACCTTGCCACATCCCATGCAACTGCATGTAAAAAAGAATGCATGGGAGTTGAACCTTCAAACCCTCGAGCACTGTCAACTATCGCACATCCTACCGCGCGCTTGCCATGTGAGCTACGTCGACACTTGTCCTGCAGCGCGCCCTTCCCAATCTATACAATACCTGCTCTCGGTCTATGCGTGCATCTCCTGTTTTCAAGTACGTGTTCTGCGTATCTGTGCTCGTTTTACGGGTTCATTCGAGGTACCCATATTGAATTAATAGTAGCGCTTACGATTCCAGCTGTCTTCTAGCCCGTAAACACACATCTCGTTATATTACCCCAGATTAGGGAGAGGGACCAATGTCTTACAGAATTTTAGTACATGTGACGGGATGAATAAAACTGAATCGCAAGGTGCTGGTGGACCACCCAGTATATACATTAAGGTTGGCATGGTGTTCTTTTGATATCCAAGGCGAAAGATGTTTAGCAATACAAAACGGTTTCCATAACATGAAATACTTTAGGTGGGCTGGCTTGCATTGAACTGATGTATTAATAACTTATTCTGATCTAAGACGTCTGCCATGCTCTTAGAATCTGCCGTACAGAAAAATTTGTGACATATCAGCTCTGAGATGACTATAAATAATTTTTAAGTTTATACCTTGCATATTGCTTTCAGTGCTACGTTCCATGCCTGAAAATTCCGGATGTCGATTCTATGAGAGAAGTTTCAGATCTACTGTTTTCATAGCTGATGTTTGAATGTTTTATATTGAAATTCATTTGCTAGCTTCGATTTCAGTTTCCTCGAGATAATTTCTCAATTTATCTCAAATTTGTGGAACCACCTGAGGACAATTCTTATGTTATTTTTTGCCAAATTGGCGGTCGTCGAATAAAGGCAACCTGCACATCAATTGCTGTAGCGAATTTAATGTTTATTCAGCAGTCCAATAGTGAATCATATACCAAGTAAGGATCTAGGAGTTCACAATCAAATATCCCTTATGAAATATTAACGAGGCTGCCGCGGCCAACCCAGCCCAATGATGAAAAATTAATTCACGAATAATGTAAATACTTGAGTTAATATTTATTTCCAGAGTTGAACAAGCTTGACGCTCATTAGTAAGGCTCTTAATTATATAATCATTCAAACGATGGTTAACACATATAATATAAACAGAGAAAAATACATTAAAATACAATACACTGTATCCAAATATAATTATAAATATTGTACGTTACTCTCACTAGGGACAGTCATCGATGTTTCCACTGCGACAAATTGTTTTACTTTAAACAGTAAGTGAGTGTTTTAGTTTCAAAGCAAGGCGAGTACACCTGTCACGGAGTTTTCCTCAATTTGGAGCACTGTCACTTGTTGTGGTTTCAAACTTAGGTACAATTTAATTATCTGAGAAAAACCTGACATCTGAGATATAAAACATCAAAATTAATACATACTAGCACAAACATTTAACATATGAATGAAAATAACATTGCACCAGCTAAATCATTGCTTGCTAATTGTGTGCTTGATAATGGCAAGACATAAAATAATACAAATGCTTTTACAGAGTAGAGCAAACACTGAAAGACTGGTCCTGAAGGAAATAAAGAAATTTAGAAGTATAAGGAAGGTTGTTACACCACAGGCTTCCATCAGGTTACAGAACTGCTGGGTTAAATCTCAACACCCATAAAATATGGACGCTTATTGGATACTCCCAAGTATAATACTTCCCATCTGTTGTCATCTTGCATGGGCCTGGCTCCTTACACCGTGCTTCTGTCACCATTTCTAGACACATACAATTTTAAGACCCCTGGTAAATTCTTCCTAAAACTTAAAGATACCTACACAATATACAAGCTCCTTAACTCATTTTCTTCTCTCTGGCTGGCTGCGTGGCTCAGGGGTAACGTTCTCGCTTGCTGGGCCCGAGGTTACAGGTTCGTATCCTGGCGCAGTCAGCTGGCATTTGAGGGTGCGCAAATGCGAGGGAGCCGTGTCCGTAGATTTACTGGCACGTTAAAGATCCCCTTCGGGGCAAAATTCCAGCACCCCGGCGTCTCTAAAAGCCAGTGTAGTTAAAAGGGACGTAAAACCGATAACATTATTATTATTCATTTTCTTCTTCAATGATTCTATCCCTGTTCCCAGAACACATTTATAAAAGGAAATTCTGCATCTCAGGTCAAAGAGGTGATCAAATAATACTGTCACTCGACATTAGACATTATCTAGGTCCACCCACAGTGGTTATAGTATCCTCTGATCTGGCTGGACCCAACATGTATGCTAACATCCAATGACCATACTTCAAATTCTACGGATAATCATGTTGTTCTTGATGTTTTCATTCAGGGACATGGGCATTGTGGTAATTTCAGCCTCGTGAACTTGGGTGTGTGTAGAGATGGTAACCTGCGTTATTGGGGTGATTGCATATGTGTGTGTATTTTTAATTCTTGTTGTAAATTCTTTTGAGGTCATTGCGGCATGGTGGTATTTATCTCCGTGTACTTGGGTATGTAGGATTTGTCTGATAACCTGTGCTATTGTGGTATTGTGGTGTATGGTGTAAAGTGTGGATTTGAAATTGAGGCGAGGATTGGGATGTACACTTAAGTTGGGAATCCTCCCGGCATTTGCCTGGAATAGAAGTCCAAAACCACGGTAAACCACTTGTACAATGGCTGAGGAGAGAATCAAACCTCACTGGGCTGATTGTATCGCATTCTACCACTTAGACCAGATTTGAATTTCTTGGCCGAGCTAGGAATTGAACCCGGACCTCCAGGGTGACAGCCAAGATTGCCAGCCGCAATTATGCAGCCATCGGGAGACTGGCGTTCAAAAATTGCTTCACGCTGACTTAAAGCAATTATTGGAATATTGGAATATTTCTGTTCCGGAGGTAAATATGACTATTCCACTTCCAAAACAACATACAAATCATTGCGCAGTCTTTGTGATTTCTGCAGCGGGTATAATGATGCTGTAAATCCTGAAGATAAATGTATTGTTACGTGCTAACCCTAGTAGCAAGTTCGCTAATTGAATCAAAGTAGGTAATGCACAATACAAAGGGTCCTTTAAAGAAATATTAGCTTTATTGCAGGTCGGAAATATACACCGCACAATAAATACACAGGAACCATTAGCAGTCTCACCCTTTCACTTTCTCGAGCAGCTAATCCTTTCACTAATTAGACCCGTGCCCTCGCTAGAAATAACCACACTCTTCCTCGAGTACACAAGCCACAGTCTGTCACAATATGTGTCGCTCAACACCAAGTGCTTGTCAAACACAGTTCAAATAATTCACACTGCTTCACTGTCTGGAGAATCAGCCTCACTTGGTTCCACAATTCGCACGTCACGTCACCGCGATACTTCTGTCGCACTCGTTAAAACACACTCGCTCAAAACACAATCAGTCCCTCACTGGCCAGGTCGCCCCTTATATATCGGGGTTGGTGACTCAACAGAAGTTTCCAGAGCAGACCAGGGTTGACGGTTACTCGAGAGTTCTGTTACCGGGTGGGCCGCGAAGGTTCGGGGCGGTCTCTTCGTCACCGCTGTCTTCTCGTTGCGCAAACCGCTGGTTAACACAGAGGCAGGGGGTAGCCCAGGGCGGGCTGTGAATCACGCTGCGTGGTGATGAAGCAACCGCGCAGCCGTAACACCATCCCCTTCCTAAAAGGCTGATCGCCCCGATTAGTCATTGGTCCATCTATGTCCCTCCGTAGGCTGCCAGGCGATCTCGATGCACGATCTTCATCTTCACCCTAGGTCTCCGCTGGATCCTGTAGACGACATCGTTGATCCGTTTCACGACTCGGTACGGGCCCTTCCAGGACTTCTGCAGTTTCGGTGACAAGCCTTTCTTCCGTAATGGGTTGAAGAGCCAGACCAGGTCGTCCTCGTGGAATCCGCCGGCATCAGTCTGCTGGTCGTATCGGATCTTCATTCGGTCGGTCTCGATCCGCAGTCTCCTCCTAGCGAACGCGTGCACGTCCTCCAGTCGGTCGACCAGTTCTTGACAATACTGGCTTACCGGGACCGGATCGTCCCCAGGTCGGCCGAAGACATGGTCGACAGGTAGACGGAGTTTCCTCCCAAACATGGCCCGGGCTGGTGTGCACCCGGTGGCTTCATTCACGGCGGTGCGGTAGGACAGGAGAAATAGTGGAAGATGTTTGTCCAAATCCCTCTGGTGCTCAATGACGACTATCCGAAGATGGTTCTCGATGGTGCGATTGAATCGCTCTACCATCCCGTCGGAGTGAGGGTGTAACGGCGGCGTCCTTGTCTTCCAGATTCCCAGCAGCTGGCACAGGTTCTGGAACGCATGAGACTCGAAATTTCTCCCTTGGTCGGTGTGCAGCTCCAAGGGTCTTTCGTACCGGCTGATGAATTCCTTCAACAGGGTCTCTGCGATCGTCGCGGATTCCTAGTTAGGAAGTGCATACGCCTCTGGCCATTTGGTGAAGTAGTCACTGACAACCAATAAGTAGCGGTTCCCTGCCTCGCTCAACGTGAATGGCCCAGCAACATCGATGGCCACTCTCTCCATGGGGCCGCCCACAATGTAGGTCTTCAATGGGCCCCTTTGCCTTCGTCCTGGGCCCTTGCTGGCTGCGCAATCGTGGCACCTCGCGCAGTGTTTCTCCACGACTGTTCGGCATCCAATCCAATAGAACTGCTCTCTCAGCTTCTCCAGGGTCTTCTTTATCCATAGGTGTCCACCAGATGATCCTCCATGGACTTCCTTCTGGACTTCCTCCGTCACAGCCTTTGGAACGACGACTTGTTCCCGAGATGTCTTCCCGTCGCTGCTCTCCCAGGTACGGCAGATGAGGCCATCCCTTACAACCAGCGAGTCCCACTTCACCCAGTAGGACTTAAACATTGGGCTGTAGTCGCTCACAATGTTCCACCCGGGTCTGGGAACACAGGCTCTCTTCCATTCGACTATCAGTCCAGGTCATCATCTTCCGCTTGTGCCCGCGTGAAAGATTCGTGGCTCCAGCTCCCCAGAAGTTCCACGGTAGTCCTTCGTCACTGTATCCCGGTGTTTTCCTCCCTTCTGACACAGAAGGTGCAGTCTTCGGTGCAGGGTCTTCGTGACAGGGTGTCGGCGTTAGAATGCAGTTTGCCTTTCCTGTGCTGGATCTCAAAGTTGTACTGTTGAAGCCTCTCTAACCACCGCGCGAGTTGATCCTCAGGCTGCTTGAAGTTCTGGAGCCACCACAGGGATGCATTGTTTGTCCTGATGAGAAATTCTTGCCCGTACAGGTACTTGTGGAAGTGTTCAATGGTCTTCACGATGGCGAGGTTGGTGACTCAACAGGAGTTTCCAGAGCAGACCAGGGTTGACGGTTACTCGAGAGTTCCATTATCGGGTGGGCCGCGAAGGTTTGAGACGGTCTCTTGTCACCGCTGTCTTCCCGTTGCGCAAACCGCTGGTTAACACAGAGGCAGGGGATAGCCCGGGGCGAACTGTGAATCACGCGGCGAGGTGATGAAGCTACCGCGCAGCCGTATTAGTATATTGACTTAGGGAAAGTTGAAAAGTAGGCTACTTGCATATCTGTTTCTTACGGAACCCGAGGTGTAGCCGTGCCCTTTAAATCGTGCATTATGGCTACGAGGGCAGTAAGCCTGGAGATTGTAGGTTCGAATCCAGGCGCTGACCGTGGTTTATCAGAGAGTGAGTTTTCCTCGAGTGTTTCCGTCCAGGCAAATGCCGGAATAGTATCATACTTCAAGTCCCGGGCCACGTATCTCATCCCTATTTCTTATACAGTAACACACACTGCTACAATACAGGTTACCTGACAACATCAACACACGCCCAACTATACGGGGCTAATGACCAAGATGTCCCAAGCCCCTTAAGTGAGTTAACAACAACAACATTTCAAATGTAAAACCAAAATGAAGTTAATCTAACTTTGTCGGCTCGAGGCATGTTGTTTATACTCGAAGTGTAAGTTCACTCCGTGAGGGCCTGTCTGCAAAGCATAATAATTGTAATGTACACAATACATTTCCTTCTTGCTTATTGTACACTTGTAGGTCAACAAACTCCCTGAACTTCTACTTTGTAATAAAATCACAGTCTATGAGACGGACAAACGGGGTAGCCACGTAACAGAGGAGCAAGGTTATCTTTGGATTAGGAGTTCGAACCCTATCGTCAACCGTCCTTGAAGTGGTTTTCCGTGGTTTGCTATTGTCAACTTTATACAATTCCCAGGACATCACCTTCCTAATTAAATCTAAATGGCTTGGGAGATGTCAATGAAACTCGGTAAGATCGTAGTTATATTTTGTCCGAGAGTAGAATAAATAAAGCGGTTCAGGGACAGGGGCTAATGTGCAAGATGGCCGCTGAGCGCAACCACTCTATGTTATTCTAATGGAGGGGAGTGTCATAGCTGGGGCAGGGGGGTAATGGGCAAGATGGCCGCCACGCTCTGAGACCGTGGATGACGTCACAGGGAGAGATTGACAGTGTTACGTTGCTAAATGGAATATTTATTATTATTATTGTTAGGTAATAATTGATTCATGATGTACAATCAAGAACAGCCTTATATTGTACACCTCGTGGTGTAGCGGCTAGTAATCTTGAATGTCACTGCGGAGGCATGGGTTCGATTCCTGGCTCTGCTAAAAAAAAACAGGGCTGAGGACTGTAACGGGGTACACTCAGCCTCGTGAGGCAAAACTGAAAAGAGCTGGGTTTGATTCCTACCTCAACCATTCTGGAAGTAGTTTTCTGTGGTTTCCCACTTTTACTCTAGGCAAATGCCAGGATATATCTTAACTTAAGGTCACGGCCACCTCCTTCCCAATCCTCATCTGAATTACAAATACACACACTAATGCAGCCATTGCATTTACAAGACAAATTCCACACTCATCAATGTACGCGGGGCTACATGACTCTGAAATCACAAAACCCCTAAAAGAATCAAGAACAACACACAACAACAAATGACAACAACTGACATTCATGAAACACCTCTTGGTGTAGTGGCTAGCATTCATGACTGTCACCGCTTAGGCATGGGTTCGATTCCTGGCTCTGCTAAAAAAAATCTGGGCTGAGGACTGGAATAGGATACACTCAGCCTCGTGAGGCAAAACTGAGAAGCGGTGGGTACGATTCCTATCCCAGTCATTCTAAGAGTGTTTTTATGTGGTTTCCTACTTGTACTCTAGACAAATCCCGGGATAGTACTGTACCCGTATCCACGTGGTCTTACCTGTTGAAATCCGATGGAAGAACTGGATCGTAGAATCTGGAAGTACCCGGCTGAAATAACCCCCACAATTCTACCAACTAGGATCAACCAGGGATAAGGATACCTCAATACAAAAGACTGTGATAAGAAGATGCCAGTGGTTTAAGAAACAAAAATGTAAATCAGCTCAACATGAACTCATAAGACTCTTAAAACTAAATTAATCTCGGGCATAAGGCTAAACATTCACTAAGGTAACCCACTGGTCCTCCTAGCACAACCTGGTTTTAATATAAATCACCAAGTCATCCGTAGAAAATTAAAAATTAAATCACCAGTTTATTGACTGAAAACTGTAGCTTTGTGGAACTCCATCCACCAAACAAAAATAGATTTGCTTCACTGAAGCACATGGTAATTAAATATGTCAGTAGCCTCAAATTTGGCTAAGTTATGCTGTTCGTCATTTCACCATTAAATGTAGTTCAAATCGTGAACGTTATCAACACTAACAATATTGTTACAAGTTATTTTACACACAAAAACCCTAATACATTTATATCAACATAATTACAAATGTGCAATTAATTCGTGGATCGAATTACTCCGTTGCAATTCATGATTCCATTGACAAGTATATTATTTAAGTTTTCTCATGGACTTAATCGGTCAAATTCGACAAACAATGAAGGTAATCGAATGTATTATCACTCCTATAAATTATTTCAATCAATTTAGATCATCTCACATACATTCTTAAATTATCTTCAATTAATCTTTCTCTTATCATTACAATGTTATACAATTATTTCGAGTCTTTCAAATCGTAGCTTTCCACTGAAACATAACTCACTATTAGAAATACATTTTTGATAAATTGTTACAATGCAAGAATAATGTTTTAAATGTTGGATTCATAAATCTACTAGCTTTCTAGTAACTGTATTCGTGACTGAAATTCACGTTCAATAATACCTTATTAACTCAATCAGCAATAGCTCATCAGCTTATTTAATACTGAAAATTCGTAATAAATACGATAATTCTTCACACGTGAAATTCCTATAATCCAACTTAATTCAATACTGATCATCCATTGATGTCACACATCTGCTTGAAAATACTTCAATTCACGCAATTATTAATTACTCTACACGTGCATTCTCTCTATATAGCTATCAATAATTTCCAAACATTTTAAAAATCCATAAGCTTTTATACAACTATCGTACAATACCATGTTTCATAATAGACTAAAATTTAAGTGCAATAGACTACCTCTGTCAAACTGTGTTAATAATGTTGTATTTACATGCTCGAATAATAGTGTTCATAATTCTTCAAAACTGCCATTTGGTTTTATGACGAAAATATTTTATACATACGTTTGCTTTTCTTTCAACAATACTTGATTTCATTATACTCTCTCTCGTATTTCACAAATATATCTTTCAAAGAATCATAGATTTATCACTATAAAAGAAACAATTCAGTCTTCGACAAACAAAATTCGAAATTGGGTTCTCCTCTAAGGAAGTTCGCATGAAACTACACCATGGAAAAGAGCCAATCTTCAGAAGGTACAAATAATCCATTAGAATAATACGTTGATCCAAATAGGAGTATTCCAAAAAGAATAAAGAAAGTTGAAAACTGAATGAACTAGAAAAGTGTCTATAATCAAAAAGAAATTCCAAAATGTAGACTGCAAAAGACTAATCTAAAATCCGCAATTGTTCACAGAAAAAATTACTATAGTTCCATGTCTATAATAAACCAGACGTAAAATAGACTGTCATATCAATCAAATACTGTTTCATGGAATGTCTAAAGTATTCTGTTTTGTTGCTCATATTATCACAGAATTTATTCCGAAAAAGTGTTCAAGTGTACGTGGTATATCATCTTCTCCCTAGCTAATATTCTTATACAGTGTTACGGTAGTCTTGGCCCTATTTCTTCTTGTATCTTCACAACTAATTATAATGCTCAATTTATCGCCAAATATAATTTAGAAAAAGGAAAGTAATGCTCTAAAATAACTTCACAATAAAATTAACTACTGAGTAAAATACATGCTTGGACAGAAATGACGAAAGTATCAGATCTAGCCCTAGAATGCATTTTCTATCAACTGAATAGAAATTGGTGAAGGAAGGACATTCTAAAATATGACTAATTCATACTATCTACTGATATGAAAGGTTTCCAGCTACCTTGTCCGAAGTCATCTCGATGAGTATGTAAAGAATGATGGAACACACATTCCCTGTAGGGACTGAACCCTTATCCATTGCGCTGGGTGGTTCACGTACCTCCAGGAACTGCATGAAATAGAACCCCGCTCCAACCGGCTCGAAAACAGCTGTTCGCATCGCAATGTTCCTCACATGGACACGTCCTAGGTTTGCTCGATAGCGTCGATATGAATGCCACCATTCTTCTTCCTTGGAAGTTCATATTTGTAGAAGTATAAATCACAGTGTCAGTAATACAAGAGTGCCTCCAATCTTTTCTGGTATAGCTTTCTGCTAGCGAAATCCATAATTCAGCTTTGATCATTCTAAATGTTCAATCCTGGTAGTCTGTTGCATTCCCGTTCAGCATTTAGCAATTAATTGCCATTTTTGTAGTATATTGGTATGTAATTCCGCTCATAGTATTCTCAATGTTCATGTTGCAATATGTATTGACCACTGTATATTTTCATAGTCTCTTGTGATGGCAGTAAAATTATAACAAGTCTATGCGAAAAGCTATGTACACTTTTGTCACACTCACTGTACACATAGTTAACACACTGGGTTATCCATCCGTCCCATGTGTATATCTTGCCCGTGCCTTGCTATAATAAGCTAAGACGTACCATCTCGTACCGGACTTTTCCACACTTCGCACTAGTTAAAGTCACACTTGTAAAAGCTTACATTGGACATGCCAACGAACACGTTCCACAACGGATTCTGAAGAAGGAGTATGAAAGTGATGTCTCACTCCCGAGCGAGTTACAACCAACTGACTTGCCGGTTTACCTATAACACCTTGGGCTCAAACGATATGATAATCGAAGTCGACACAGTATGATTGCGATAACCATCTGATATCATAATAAGTATATTTATAATCCCAAAATTGTTCTCAAGTCGTTCCTACTTGTAATGCAATGCAATTCCCAGGTGTCGATCCCCTCTGTGATCTCAGTAGTGCTTTATAATAGCGTATATCGGTGTCATGTTTCCACGGCATCCATCTTTTCGATATAACTGTACCTTGGCTGGCCACATGGTCAAGATGTAATGCAGGTTGCTAGTACAACTCCTAAGCGCGTGTCAACGAGTTATCGATCTCGACTGCAGTTGAAATATTGCCATAAAAATACCAGGTGTGTTTTTCTAACCTGTCCAGGTTCCAATCCAATGCAAAATACTGGCTCAGTACCTAACTTAAGGTCACGGCCGCTTTCTACCCAAATCCTACCCTAATTACAGACATTACAGTACCACAGGTGGTCAGACAAATTCTTCACACACCCAAGTGCACGGGGCTACATGACCACGATATCGAAAAGACCCAAAAAGAATCAACAACAACAACAAAACTAATATGTTTGATCCATTTTAACTGTGACTGGATTAGTAGACACAAACCAATGGGCATTGAATTTATATACTAACATGAGTCCCATCTGGAATTTAGGAAAGCTACACTAGAAACGTATATGCCTGAATGATTCACTCATAACATTGATCCATCATACCAAGTTCTGTGATCGGATCATTCCTTGACGAGTCGGGGGCCTTTTTTTTCGGGCAACTGACATGCACCCCATCAATATTTTGTGAAAAGAAAGCGCACATTTACAGTGTATGCCTGTAGGTTTTGATAATAGAATAGATGGTCCATCCATCATTTCAGTTATCCGATCATTCAGTGACGAATTACGGGAATTCATATCTATGACTGATAAAGAAAACATGATATACCAATTACTACTATAGATTAAGACTATAGTAGTGGTGTACCATGTTTCTCAGAAATCGGTTCATTGAGTCAAGAATTTATGTATGAGGAATTGACATGCGCGTCGTGTACAATACATGAAATGTAAGATATGGGTATATGTAACTGCAGGTTTAGACTACCGGTATTGTAGTGGTCTACTATACCATATTTCACACAGATAGGGCCATTCCTGCTGATGACATTGTCAATTTGTCGATAAGCCAGAGGATTTGTATGAATTTTAGAAGGGTATGGACTCCACCTTGAGGAACGAATTCATGATAAGTAATAAATGTAAAACAAAACTATTGGAATGCAGCCGAAATAAATCAGAAAACTCTATGGTCATCAAATTGGCAGATGAAAAGCTACAGGAAGTAGGAGACTTCTGTTACTTAGGAAGCAAAATTACCAGCGATGGACGAAGCAAAGAGGATATAAAAAAGAAGTTACAGTCAGTCTGAAAGACTACACTTTACATCATTACAAATGGCGCATACTACAAATCCTACACATGTTAGAAAGGCAGGACGCTTTCACCAGACTCCATTACCCATTAAATTAGGCTTCCCGCGCGGGGAATAGCACTATTACGGTCAACAGACTCCATTATTAACACACAATACGTAAACTGTAAGTAAGCAAGTTTAATGAACGATCCACAGACTCCATTATTCAAACATACAAATTGTAAACTGTAAGTAAGTTAAGCAAGTTTAACGAACGAAACCGCAAGTACAGAGATAGCAAGAATCACGTGAACGCTTCATGATCAGCAAGTTGCAAGTCATTCAGTATCACGCAGCTAGCGCGTAGGCTTCCCGAGCGGGGAACGGGGAGCGGGTGGTACACTCTTCTGCATGACGTCATACACGCCGTAACCGTATCGCATAACGCCAGACTCACTGAGTAAACTCAGACTCGGGGCATATGCACTGAACAACATAAACTCAGACTCGGTGCATATGCACTGCACAACATGATGACGACATACACGCCGTAACCGTAACGCATAACATTAGACCTAAGCATAACGATGAATTTGACAAGATCATTTGAAATGATAAAATTAGATTGGCTCAGGCAAGGAAAGCATTTCTACAGAAAAGGAATCTGTTGACATTCAATATAGATTTAGGAATTAGGAAGTCAGTATTGAAAGCCTTTGTCTGGAGCGTGGCACTCTATGGAACTGAAACTTGGACTATTGGTGTAGCAGAAAAGAGGAGAATATGGGCATTTGAAAAGTGGTGTAACAGGGGAAATGATGAAAATCAGATGGTTAGACAGAGTAACAAGTGAAGAGGTATTAAGCAGAGTGGGTGAGGACAGATGTTTCTGGCGACTGCTAATGAAGAGAAGAGATAGGCTGGTAGGACACTTACTAAGACACCCAGGATTAGCAAGCTTAGTTATGAAATAAAGGGTTAAAGACAAGAACTGTAGGGGTAGACCAAGGTAAGAATATTTTAAACATATTGCCTTGAATGTACTGTAGGTTGTGGTAGCTATGGAGAAATGGAACGATTAGCACAGGACAGCGATGGATAAACAATTGTTTCAAACCAGACAAAAAAATAAAAAAATAAAAAAGAAAAAGAAATAGCAAAATCAGTAATAAATACATCATTAGCTCACCTTTTATTATCTCCAACAGTCACTCACTGGTCAAACCGCTTGGGAATATCACCCTTTTACACACACAGTCCTTGTAACTTAGCCAAAATATAATTATTTTATGAAAATGAAGACGTACACAAATTACAAATCACACACTCAAGCACACGGGGCTGATGACGGAAAATGATCTAAAAATACACACTGGTTAATAATACATGGGTTGTTTTTTCAGTTTTGGCACCTTAGTTATAACTGGATTAATAACTCACTTAGATGGTTCCAAGTTTCACAGGCCCTCGATGTAGTCCCCACCGTTGCGTACAACGTGCTCCCGTTGGCACTGCCCAATCTATTGATGGTACGAAGAGAGCGCTCGGCAGCCTGCTTAACGTCTTTACGGAAGCGCTCCCCGTGCATTGTCATCTTCATCTTCGGGATGAGATCATAGTCGCAGGGACTGATGTCGGGAGAATATGGGGAGTGATAGAGGACCTCCCAGCCCCAGCGATCCAACAATGCCGACACAACGCCTGCTGTGATTGCCCTAGCATTGTCATGCAGAACGAAGGGCGGTGTAACCATGTGGTGGCGGCGTTTCCTTCTCAGAGCACCTCGGAGATGATCTTCCAGAAACGAACAATAGTACGCCGCATTAACGGTTTGCCCTCGGGGAACAAGTATGGTGAACGATCACACCTTCCCTATCATAGGCAAGAATCAACATTACCTTCACATTAGTGGGGGTTGGTCGAACTGTTTGTTTCCGTTGTGATCCGTGGTGCCGCCACTCGTTCGATTGGCGTTTTAAATGTGGCTCATAAGATCTGGCCCACGTCTCGTCAATGATTATTATACGCCGTAAGAAGGCCTCTCCTTCGCGCTCATAACGCTGCAAGTGCATACGACAAGCGTCATATCGCAGCCATTTGTGCATGTCGGTTAAGCCATTCGGAACCCATTTGGAAGCAATCTTCCTCATTTTCAGTAAGTCCTTCAGGATGTGGAGGACAGTTGAATGCGCCAGTCCGGTATCTTCCTCTAATTGACGAATCGTTACGTTCCGATCCACCTCTACTAACGCGGACACCATCTGTACATTGTCATCACTTACTGGTGGGTGACCAGATCGAGGCATGTGCTCCCCACGTTCGCGCCCATCTCGAAAGGCTGCAACCCATCTTGCTACCGTTCTGAACGGTAACGCAGCTGCACCGCACGCTTCCTGGAATCCTCGGTGACACTGTTTAGCACTGCGACCCCTAGCACACTGAATGTTTATCCACGTTCTCTGCTCCTGCTTGAAATACATTGCGACTGTCTTTCGTGAGCGCTGGTCTCACACTACTCATCTAACAGGTGCGACTACGCACGAGCGGTGGTGAAGACGGACAATATCATGTGCTCTGAGGGAGGGGAGGCATGGCAGCAATCGTCGGTAAAAGTGGCAGCGCCAAACATTGTTGCAACTTGGCACTGAAGCATTGGTGCCAAAACTAAAAAACCAACCCATGTATTGTAATGTTCGCTAGCAACTACTACCTCCAGTGACCAGCCAGTCTGAGAGAGCTAACAGAGGTTGCTGTGTCAGGTGAAATGCTATCCTGTATGATAATGCGAAGCACGTACACATCTGAAAGACTCTTTTTATAGAGATCTAGCTACAGAGTATGAATATTTAAATTACTTCAAATGTTGTAAATTAGTAATATTATTATCATTTGATGTATTTTTGCAAAAGTGTGGGCTTGGTTCCCAACTCTGAGGACTGAAACGCAACACTGCATAGAAATATAGAGCTTGATGGCGTAGTGGTTAAGCAGCTTTACTTTTATTGCGAAGATCAGGGTTCGATCTCCGACTCTGCTAAGATATTTAATTCTGGCTTGAGGACTGAAACAGGATACATTTAGTTTAAAGGCAAAACCGGGAAGATGTTTGATTTGATTCTTACCTCTACCATTTTAGAAGAGGTATTGTATAATTTTCTACTTTTACGTCAAGACAATGTTGGGATGGTATCTAACTTAAGACAATGACTGTTTTCTTTCACATTTTTGCCTAGGCTTTTTTGTTATTTATCCATACATAGATAGACGAGAAAGACCTGCACTCAGCCCTTAGGCGGTTACATTAAAAAAAAGTTTTTTTGGTGTTTTTGGTGTATGGAAGAGCATCCGGTCATATAAACCATACAACATATTACATACTAGCCATCCGCCTCAGCGTTTTCCTGGGATCAGTTATTGTAGTAATTGAATGGAGATTGTTGGAAGAAATGTAAATGTAAAAAGACTTATACTGGGCGAAGTATTACATATAGAGATATGCTCTAGCGGACATTTTTTAGAACTATTCATGCTGAACAATTCTTACACTCATAGTATATAGATATGTATAACTGTTTGCCCTGCGTAAGCTTAAAAAGCGCAGGGACGCCCGGCTTTGTTTTTACTTTTTAACTGAAATTGTTACTGCTTGGCTTTATATGATGATGGATAAATAATTTTCTACAGAAACCTAGCTAGAGATATCCTTTTCAGAATGGAGAAACCCGCATTTAAATCCATCCAGTGGTTCTCCAGAATACTTGTAACATTCAAGAAGCCAGTTGACAACAGGAGTAACATTACAGTGGTGTACTAAACATGATGATGTAACGCACCTAAGTACATGAGGGTAATAGCTATGATATCTAAATATCATGACGGTTATACCGACTTTGATATTGCAAAGCCCTATAATATGATTTATGTACACTCAAATACACGGGGGCTATTAAATGAGATGTCTCTAAACCTTGACACAATAGTTTACCATTAAGCTATTGGGCTTCATGTTATACATTTATGACATGTAAGAGATCCTACCACTACAATTGGTAGTGTGTAACCAAAATTGTCACTTATATTTGATTGGTTACAAACACATTTTGCCATTGATACTTTCATATTAACTGCGAAGCATGAACTAATTTTTAGTAAAGTTCACTGTTTTAGCTGATAGAGCTGGGAAACGAATAAAGATCTCAAGTGCAGCAGCCTATCAATGTTTGCAGTGTGGTGATGGACCTATAAATCTTTTGGACCAAGCGTGCAAAGAACAATACATTTCTTATTACCATAGTGAACCTGAATTAAGCGTGTGGCTAATAATGTATTTTTGCAAAAGTTAAACAACGTTTCACAGCCTGTGATGCCTTGGTGGGGGAAGGTTAGCATTCCTGATTGTGATTAGTGCTATAAAAGGAAAGTTAATGATGAATGGACATGGATATTTAATTGAACTATTTGTATACTAGTGGAATGCCTTACTTGCTGTGAAATCAAAAGAAAAACTTATTACCCGAGTACTATTTCACTTTATTCATTATTTGAAAAAATGTAGACAGGCATTTCCCACATTGCATATTTAAAATTCCTTAATATTTACAATTTGCTATAAGCTTTAATTACTTTTCACTACTGAGTTTGCTATGGTCAAACAACAAATGTTACATACTCATGCGTTCTCTCGATCTCTCTCTTAGACTTTCTTGAGAAACAAACACAACCATTATAATCATTACCAAAGAACATATATTTACTTGCATGCAACCCCAAAGAAACATTAAGTTATACAGTACATTTACAAATGACTCTTTTATGCACGGTGGAAAATAATATTTTCCATTGACCATTTTCAATTTCAGGCACGATGAAAATAAAGAATTATATAAAGTTGTACAGAGCTTTAAAGAGCAAATGTCATAGTGCATTTCTCATAGTTTCCATTCTTGTTATTCAAAAACAAATTATCAAAATCCCATATTTACAAACTAACATTTGTAAATTACCATCTACGTCTTCGCAAAACAAAATCCCTTATTTACCAATTAGCAGTTACAAATTATCATTCATGTCATCGCAAAAACAAAATATCAAAATCCTATATTTTCAAATTAGCATTTGCAAATTACCATTCACGTAGTCGCAAAAACAAATATCCAAATCCCATATTTATAAATCATCATTTGCAAATTACCATTCACGTCATTACAAAAAAATACCAAAATCTCAGATTAAAAAATTAGCATTTGCAAATTACCATTCTCGTCATTCAGGAAAACAAAACCACATATTTATAAATTAGTATTTTCAATTACCATGTTCATCATCGCAAACACAAACAACAACAAACATATTTACAATTCATGACAATGAAAACAAAATTATGGAAACTACTATTTACGGATAGCTATTTCTCTAAACATAGAAACAAAACAAAACCACGCACTTGTCTCAATGGTCAATAAACTAGAGTGGGCTGTTACCACAACTACGATTACATTTCATGCTCTTTAAGTGGCGGTAAAGTGGGAGCAATTATGGGAACAAATATGAAAGCAAAATTGGGAGCAAATATGAACACAAAAGTGGAAGCAAATATGAATACAAAAGTGGGAGCAAAAGTGGGAGCAAATATGAACACAAAAGTGGAAGCAAAAGAGGGAGAAAAAGTGGGGAACAAAAAGTGGGAGCAAAAGTTGGAGCAAATATGTGAGCAAAAATTGGGACCAAAAAGTGGGAGCAAAAAGTGGGGGCAAAAAGTGGGAGCAAAAGTGGGAGCAAAAGTGGGAGCAAAAAGTTGGAGCTAAAAGTTGGAGCAAAAAGTAAGACCAAAAGTGGGAGCATAAAGTGGGAGCAAAGAAGTGGGAGCAAAAAAGTTGGAGCAAAAAGTGGGAGCAAAAAAGTGGGAGCAAAAAGTGGGAGCAAGAAGGGGGAACAAATGATGGAGCAAAAAGGGGGGAGCTAATACGGGAGCATATATAGGAGCAAAGAGTGGGAGCAAATATTAGTGCAAAGGCGGGAGCAAATGTGTAAGCAAATGTGGGAAGCAAAATGTGGGAGCAAATGTGGGAGAAAAAGGGGGAGCTAATATGGGAGCAAATATGGGAGCAAAAGTGAGTGCAAAAAGTGGGAGCAAAAAATGCAGGAGCATGACACATGACATGTTCTACAAGTTTAGACTTGCTTTGATACTGGCTATGATGTCACAGATGAATGGCGGTGGGAGACTGTTGAAAAAAGGAAAATGTTTTTGTTAAATAAAAAGTTATGTCCTGCCTCCCACCGCCATTAATCTGTGACGTCATAGCCAGTCTCAAAGCAAGTCTAAATTTGTAGAACATGTCATGTGTCATGCTCCCACTTTTTTTGCTCCCACTTTTTGTACACACTTTTGTTCCCTTATTTGCTCCCATATTAGCTCCCCCCCCCCCCATTTTGCTCCCACATTTGCTCCCAATTTTTGCTTCCCACATTTCCTTACATATTTGCTCCCCCCTTTGCACTCATATTTGCTCCCACTTTTTGCTCCCACATTTTTGCTCCTATATATGCTCCCACATTAGCTCCCCCCTTTTTACTCCCACTTTTTGCACCCACTTTTTGCTCCCATTTTTTTGCTCCAACTTTTTGCTCCCACTTTTTTGCTGCCCCCTTTTTGGCTCCCACTTTTTGCTCCTAGCTCTTTTTGCCCCCGCTTTTTGCTCCCACTTTTTGCTCCCATATTTGCACCAACTTTTGCTCCCTATTTTTGCTCCCCACTTTTGCTCCCACATTTGCTTCCACTTTTGTGTTCATATTGCTCCCACTTTTGCTCCCACTTTTTTATTCATATTTGTTTCCACTTTTGTGTTCATATTTGCTCCCAATTTTGCTTTCATATTTGTTCCCATATTTTCACCCACTTAACCGCCACTTAAAGAGCATGAAATGTAATCGTAGTTGTGGTAACAGCCCACTCTCGTTTATTGTCCATTCAGGCGAGTGCGTGATTTTGTTTTGTATCTTTGTTTAGAGAAATAGCATTCCGTAAATACCGGGTGAGTTAGCCGTGGTGGTTACGGCATGACTGATGGCAGTCGCTCACTTCCGGGAGGCGAGGAGGTTCGAATCCCCCCGCCGGCAACCTTGAAGATGGTCTTCTCTGGTTTCCCATCTTCCTTCCAGGCAAATGCCGGGGTTGGTCCCTAACTATAGGCCACAGCCGCTACCTTCCAACTCCTCGTCCTTACATTCCAACTTCCCTCCTTCCCACCCCAACGGTACTTGTAGCTCGCCCATTGGGTGTCCGTCTCGAAGCAGCTACAAAACTGGCAAGCCGAACATGTCCTCGGACACTCCCGGCACTAACAGCTATACGAAAAAAAAATCCCTAAATACTAGTTTCCATACTTTTGTTTTCATTGTCATGAATTGTAAATACGTTTTTGTTGTTTTTGTTTGCGATGATGAACATGGTAATTGCAAATGCTAATTTTTAAATATGAGGTATTGTTTTCCTGAATGACGTAAATGGTAATTTGCAAATGCTAATTTGAAAATATGAGATTTTGGTATTTAGTTTTTGTAATGACGTGAATGTCATTTGCAAATTATGATTTATAAATATGGGATTTTGATATTTGTTTTTGTGACAACGTGAATAGTAATTTGCAAATGCTAATTTGAAAATATAGGATTTTGATATTTTGTTTTTGCGATGACATGAATGATAATTTGTAAAAGCTAATTGGTAAATAAGGGATTTTGTTTTCCGATGACGTCGATGGTAATTTACAATAGTTAGTTTGTAAATATGGGATTTTTATGATTTGTTTTTGAATAACAAGAATAGAGACTATGAGAATTGCACTATGCCCTTTGCTCTGTACAACTTTATATATTCTTTATTTTCATCGTGCCAGAAATTGAAAATGGTCAATGGAAAATATTATTTGCCACCGTGCATAAAATAGTCATTTGTAAATGTACTGTATAACTTAATGTTTCTTTGGGGTTGCATGCAAGTAAATATATGTTCTTTGGCAATGAATATAATGGTTGTGCATGTTTCTCAAGAAAGTGTAAAAGAGAGATCGAGAGAACGCATGAGTATGTAACATTTGTTGTTTGACCATAGCAAACTCAGTAGAAAAAAGAAATTAAAGCTTGTAGCAAATTGTAAATATTGTTACGTGCCACCCCCTAGTGGCACTTTTGTTAACTGGATTACGGTGGGTTGAAGCACAACACAGATTGTTCCTTTAAAGAAATAATTAACCTTATTGCGGCCAGAACGTACACCACTCACCAGCAAATACAAGCAATTATTAGCTTACTCCAGTTTCCTCAAGTCTCTTCCTTATGGAGAGCTCTTGATCTCTTTCACTTGTCAACAGTTAATCTTCTCGCTAATGAGTCTGGTGGCCTTGACAGAACTACATGCAACTCTCCTCTATGTACACAAATTACAGTTACTTACGAAAACCTGCTACATGCTGCTTCGCTGTTCACGAGCTGGGAAACAATGTCACTGGGTTTCGTAACTCACCACACTTCTGTCGCTCGGGATAAACGCACGCACTAGCTCGTAAAACACAACAACCACTGCTTGACAGGTCGCTCTTATATAGCAGGCCGGTGACTCAATAAATGCTTCTAGACCCATCCAGGGTTCACGGCTTCTCGAGGCTTCCTCCACTGGCTGAGTCACGAATATTCTGGACCATCCCTTTGTCCTAGTAGCCCTGTTGCATAAGGCGCACGCAATACACGAGGCAGGGCACAGCCCAGCCCTGGGGCAGTTGTGACTCATGCGGCGAGCGATGACACAAACTCACAGCCGTAACACCACCCCCTTCCTAAAAAGGCTGATCGTCCCGATCAATCATTGGTCCGTCTGTGTCCCTCCGTAGGCTGCCAGGCGATCTCGATGCACGATCTTCATCTTCGCCCTCGGGCTCCGCTGGATCCTGTAGACGACATCGTTGATCCGTTTCACGACTCGGTGCGGGCCCTCCCAGGACTTCTGCAGTTTGTGTGACAGGCCTTTCTTCCGTAATGGGTTGAAGAGCCAGACCAGGTCATCCTCGTGGAATCCGCCGGCATCCGTCTGCTGGTCGTATCGGGTCTTCATTCGGTCGGTCTCGATCCGCAGTTTCCTCCTCGCGAACGCGTGCACGTCCTCCAGTTGGTCGACAAGTTCTTAACAATACTGGCCTACCGGGACCGTACCATTCCCAGGTCGGCCGAAGGCAAGATCGACTGGTAGACGGAGTTCCCTCCCAAACATGGCCCGGGCTGGTGTGCACCCGGTGGCTTCATGCAAGGCGGCGCGGTAGGCCAGGAGAAATAGAGGAAGATGTCTGTCCCAATCCCTCTGGTGCTCGCTGACGACTATTCGGAGATGGTTCTCGATGGTGCGATTGAATCGCTCTACCATCCCGTCGGACTGAGGGTGTAGCGGCGTCGTCCTTGTCTTCCGGATTCCCAGCAGCTGGCATAGGTTCTGGAACACCTGCGACTCGAAGTTCCTCCCTTGGTCGGAGTGCAGCTCCAGGGGTACTCCGTACCGGCTGACGAATTCCTTCACCAGGGTCTCTGCGATCGTCGCGGCTTCTTGGTTAGGGAGCGCATACGCCTCCGGCCATTTGGTGAAGTAGTCGCTGACGACCAATATGTAGCGGTTCCCTGCCTCGCTTAACGGGAATGGCCCAGCAACATCGATGGCCACTCTCTCCATGGGGCCGCCCACGCTGTAGGTCTTCAGTGGACCCCGTCGTCTTCGTCCTGGGCCCTTACTGGCTGCGCAATCGTGGCACCTCGCGCAGTGGTTCTCCACGTCAGTTCGGCATCCGATCCAGTAGAACCGCTCTCTCAGCTTCTCCAGGGTCTTCTTTATTCCTAGGTGTCCACCAGATGATCCTCCATGGACTTCCTTCAGGACTTCCTCCGTCATAGCCTTTGGAACGACGACTTTTTCCGAGATGTCTTCCCGTCGGTGCTCTCACAGGCGCGGCAGATGAGGCCATCCCTTACAATCAGCGAGTCCCACTGCGCCCAGTAGGACTTAAACTTTGGGCTGCAGCCACTCACAATGTTCCACCCGGGTCTGGGGACAAAGGCCCTCTTCCATTCGGCTATCAGTCCCAGGTCATCATCTTCTGCTTGTGCCCGGGTGAATGATTCGCGGCTCCAGTTCCCTTGAAGTTCCACAGTAGTCCGTCGGCACTGTATCCCGGTGTTTTCCTCCCTCCTAGTACAGAAGGTGCAGTCCTCGGGGCACGGTCTTCGTGACAGGGCGTCGGCATTGGAATGTAGTTGGCCTTTCCTGTGCTGGATCTCGACGTTGTCCTGTTGAAGCCTCTCTAACCACCTAGCGAGTTGACCCTCGGGCTGTTTGAAGTTCAGGAGCCACCGCAGGGATGCATGGTCGGTCCTGATGAGAAATTCTTGCCCGTACAGGTAATTGTGGAAGTGTTCGATGGTCTTCACGATGGCGAGCAGTTCCTTCCTGGTGACGCAGTAGTTCCTCTCTGGCTTTGACAAGGCTTTGCTGAAGTAGGCCACTACTCTCTCCTCGCCGTCCACTATTTGCGACAGGATTCCCCCTATACCAAAGTCGCTGGCATCGGTATCGACGATGAACCTTGTTCCAGGTCTGGGGTAGGCCAGAATAGGCGCGGTGCACAGAGCCTGCTTGAGTTGTTCGAAGGCACTGTGGCATTCTGTTGTCCATGTGAAGAGTTGGTCCTTCTCAGTCAGTCGATGTAGTGGTTTGGCGATGTCGGCGAATCCTCTCACGAAGCGACGGTAATAAGTACAGAGTCCCAGGAAGCTTCGTATTTCGGACTTGTCCTTCGGAACTGGCCACTCCCTCACAGCTGCGGTCTTTTCTGGGTCGGTGCGCACCCCTTCCTCGGAGACAATATGCCCAAGGTACTGGACTTGCTTCTGGAAGAGCTGACACTTCTTGGGGCTCAACTTCAGCTGGGCAGCCCGTAGCTTCATCAAGATCTCAGGTTGCTGTAGTGCTCCTCGAAGCTTTTTCCCAGGACGATGACGTCGTCTAGGTAGACCAGGCAGGTCTTCCAGTGTAGTCCCCTCGGAATGGACTCCATTAGCCTTTCGAAGGACGCAGGGGCGTTGCACAGACCGAATGGCATGACGGTGAACTGCCAGAGCCCGCTGCCCACAGAGAACGCCGTTTTCTCGCGGTCCTTAGGGTGGACCTCCACCTGCAGGTAGCCACTCTTAAAATCCAAGGTGGAGAACCATCTTGATCCTGATATGGTGTCCAGCGTGTCGTCGATCTGGGGTAGAGGGTAGCTGTCCTTCTTCGTGACGTCGTTCACCCGCCTGTAGTCCACGCAGAACCTGGTGGAACCGTCCTTCTTCTTCACGAGCACGACCGGAGAACTCCAAGGACTATGTGATGGCTCGATCACCCCTTGCTCCTTCATCTCTTCTACCATCCGGTCGACTGCCGCTTGCTTGGCGAGCGGGACACGTCGGAATGGGGCCCTAATCGGTGCGCTGTCCCCAACGTCGATTCTGTGCTGGACCAAGCTTGTCCTGCCGAAGTCTTTGCTCCCCACGGAGAAGACGTCCTCGAATTCGCGTAGCAGGTCCTGAAGTTGGTGTGATTGTTCCTCTTCTAAATGGTCCTGGGATCCTTGGTACAGCTTCTGTAGTTCTTCTGGCAGTGCGCGTCTTCTTCGGTTGTCCGTCTGCAGGTGTCCGTCCGTCGTATCTGTGATGCGGGCAATCCAGGTAACGGGCTCGCAGACTCCTAGGTTGGTGTCCCGGTGAACCTTAATGTCGTAGTCGTTCAGGTTGGACAGGCGGACGTACGGCCGAGACGTCGTGTTGATGAGAGTCTTGGCAACTAGCAATCCTTTTATCTGGATGTCCTCATATTTTGGCTCGATGACTGCCGCCCCTCCCTCAGCTGTTCCGTCGACAATTACGGCAGCGCTGACTTCCGTCCTGGCGGGAACGATGGCGTCCTCTCTCAACCTTACTCGTTGTGCGGCGACGGCCTCGTGTGCTGGTTGCAAAGCAAGTTCCTCACTTCCGAAGTGCAGAGTGTTGGTACTCAGATCCAAGATGATGTTGTTCTGGTCCAGGAAGTCCTGTCCGATGATCACTTCGTTTGATACGTCAGCCACAAGCACTGGATGCTTTATCGCCCGTCGACCAATGACGAACTCCAGTGATGCTTCGCCATGTACCGGTGCGGTCTCTCCGGTCGCGGTTATTAGCTTGAGTTTCCGTTGTGTGCGTTGCACTCTCAACTTCGGGATCACGGTGGGACTGACGATGGTCCTCGATGCTCCCGTGTCGATTAGCATGGGCCGGCTCTCTCCGTTGACGACTCCGTCGACCATCAGGCTGCTATTATCCCACCGTAACTGCGTCACACGAACTTGGACTGCCGGGGCTTTACGATTATCACAAGCCAACCTTTGCCCCCCAAGGCTGGCTGATACTTGCTTTCCTGGGCCGCGCGGTTTCCCTACGACTGACTGTCCCGACGGAAACCCTTGGCGGCGGCGATCACCGCAGTCCTTGCTCAGGTGGCCTCTCTTACGGCAGGTCCAGCAGGTCGGTAGTCCTCTTCTGGGCCGCCTCTCCGGATATCCTTCGGCTACGTTTTTGTTGGTGGTACTGCGACCCTTGAAGAACCGGCCTAGCGCCTCCATCAGTTCATCGGCCAGGGGCTTGGTCTTGTCGGCTTTGGCTGGTTCGTCGACGTCCACCTGACGCACCCGCGCGTGCATTCTAGATGCCTGTCTTGCCGTCTCGAACTCAAGTGCGTGGCTCAGCGCATCTGCCAGGGTCTTATTGCGCACAAGTCGCAGCGCCTGTTGAGTGTCCGAGTCCCGTAGCCCGTCGATGAAGGTCTGTGTCGCAATCTGTTCCAGAAAGTCGGCCGGCGCTGTTGGATAGGCGAGCCTTACGAGGCGTGCGATGTCCATCTCGAACTCCTGCAAGGTTTCCGCGTTCTTTTGTACCCGGGTCCGGAGCTGCATCTGGTAGGCCTGCTGTAGATGGCTATCTCCATATCGGTACTCCATATGGGCGATTAGTGAAGCGTAGTCCTGGGATCCAGTCGGGATGGCCTGAAGGACGTTAAGGGCGTCCCCTCTCAGCGCTACAATAAGAGCTGTAGCCTTTTCCGTGCTGTTCCAGTTGTTTATGGAACAGGCTGCCTCGAACTGACGTAAGTAGGTGCTCCACGGGACCTTTCCGTCGAAGGTTGGGGGCGTCACTCTGCTCTGTCCCGTTCCTGATATCCCCGGTGTAACGGTGGGCGGGCGTTGGCGCAGCTCGGCAACTTCCTCTTGAAGAGCGTTGAATCTCGCTTCCATCCCCGTCGACGGGCGTTGGCTCAGTTCATCAATTTCCTTTTGTAAAGCGTTGAATTTCTCTTCCACCCCCGTCAGTGGGCGTTGGCGCAGCTCGGCAACTTCCTTTTGTAAGGCGTTGAATTTCTCCTCCACCCCCATCAGCGGGCGTTGGCGCAGCTCGGCAACTTCCACTTGTAAGGCGTCGAACTTCTTTTCCACTGTCGTGACTTCCTCACGCAAACCCAGTTCTAATTTCTTGAGGTCCTGTGTCAACTTATTCTGACTGTGTTCCATCTTCTTCTGGCCGTACTCCATCCTCTTCAGGTCCTCCGCTAGCTTCTTCTGGCCGTCTTCTAGTTTGGCAGTTAGGTCCTCGGCTAACTTCTTCTGGCCGTCCTCCAGCTTCTTCTGGCCGTCCTCCATCTTCTTCTGGCCGTCTTCCATCTTGGCTTCCATGCCACTTAACTTTTCTAGCAATGCTGCCAATTGCGCTTTCATTTTGGTTGTTTGTCTTGTATAGGGCATGCACTCACAGGAACATTTAAGAAAATGACCTGCTCGGGTTTTGAAACCAGGTCCGTCAGGTGTTGTGCTTGTGCTTGAGTTCGTAATCCGGCTTCAGACACCAGTTGTTACGTGCCACCACCTAGTGGCACTTTTGTTAACTGGATTACGGTGGGTTGAAGCACAACACAGATTGTTCCTTTAAAGAAATAATTAACTTTATTGCAGCCAGAACATACACCACTCATCAGCAAATACAAGCAATTATTACCTTACTCCAGTTTCCTCAAGTCTCTTCCTTATGGAGAGCTCTTGACCTCTTTCACTTGTCAACAGTTAATCTTCTCCTTAATGAGTCTGGTGGCCTTGACAGAACTACTTGCAACTCTCCCCTATGTACACAAATTACAGTTACTTACGAAAACCTGCTACACGCTGCTTCGCTGTTCACGAGCTGGGAAACAATGTCACTGGGTTTCGTAACTCACACCTCTGTCGCTCGGGATAAACGCACGCACTAGCTCGTAAAACACAACAACAACCACTGCTTGACAGGTCGCTCTTATATAGCAGGCCGGTGACTCAATAAATGCTTCTAGACCCATCCAGGGTTCACGGCTTCTCGAGGCTTCCTCCACTGGCTGAGTCACGAATATTCTGGACCATCCCTTTGTCCTAGTAGCCCTGTTGCATAAGGCGCACGCAATATACGAGGCAGGGTACAGCCTAGCCCTGGGGCAGTTGTGACTCATGCGGCGAGCCATGACACAAACTCACAGCCGTGACAATATTAAGTTTTCCTAAATGTGTTTTTATATGTAAGTCATAGACATGAGGTAGTGGTAGATAGGCACTATTTGTAAGACAGTCTTGCCTCTAGTGCGTGTCATGTGCCACTACATGTTTGGAAACAAAAAAGACTACGCCACTGCAATAGTTAAGGACTGGCATTCAAATATTTTTCAAAGTTAAAATGAAATCTTTAAATATCTTAAGTGGAAATAGGAATTTTAAATATGCAATGTGGGAAATGCCTGTCTACATTTATTAAAATAATGAAAAAATGAAATAGTACTTGGGTAATACGTTTTTCTTTTGATTTCACAGCAAGTAAGGCATTCCACTAGTATACAAATAGTTCAATTAAATATCCATGTCCATTCATCATTAACTTTCCTTTTATAGCACTAATCACAATCAGGAATGCTAACCTTCCCCCACCAAGGCATCACAGGCTGTGAAACGTTGTTTAGCTTTTGCAAAAATACATTATTAGCCACACGCTTAATTCAGGTTCACTATGGTAATAAGAAATGTATTGTTCTTTGCACGCTTGGTCCAAAAGAGTTATAGGTCCATCATCACACTGCAAACATTGATAGGCTGCTGCACTTGAGATCTTTATTCGTTTCCCAGCTCTATCAGCTAAAACAGAGAACTTTACTAAAAATTAGTTTATGCTTCGCAGTTAATATGAAAGTATCAATGGCAAAATGTGTTTGTAACCAATCAAATATATCTGACAAGTTTGGTTAAACACTACCAATTGTAGTGGTAGGATCTTTTACATGTCATAAATGTATAACATGAGGCCCAATAGGTTCATGGTAAACTATTGTGTCAAGGTTTAGAGACATTTCAATTAATAGCCCCCATGTATTTGAGTGTACATAAATCATATTATAGGGTTTGCAATATCAAAGTCGCTATAACCGTCATGATATTTAGATATCATAGCTATTACCCTCTTGTACTTACATCATCATGTTTAGTACACCACTGTAATGTTACTCCTGTTGTCAACTGGGTTTGTGGGGGTAATCTCTAATTGGTATAAAACAGAGTCCCCCCATTCTTGATTGTTACAAGTAATCTGGAGAACCACTGGATGGATTTTAATGCGGTTTTCTCCATTCTGAAGAGGATATCTCAAGCAAGGTTTCTGTAGAAAATTATTTATTCATTATCAAAGAAAGCCAAGCAGTAACAATTTCAGTTAAAAAAGTCAAAAAAGCCGTGCGTCCGTGCGCCTTTTAAGCTTACGCTGGGCAAACAGTTAAAATATCTATATACTATGAGTGTAAGAATTTTTCAGCATGCAAAGTTCTTAAAAATGTCCGCTAGAGCATATCTCTATATTTAATACTTCGCCCAGTATAAGTGTTTTTACATTTACATTTCTTCCAACAATCTCCATTCAATTACTACAATAACTGATCCCAGGCAAACGCTGAGGCGGATTGCTAGTATGTAATATGCTGTATGGTTTATATGACCGGATGCTCTTCCGTACACCAAAAACACACAAAAAGTTGTTGTACTGCCTCCTAAGAGGCTGAGTGCAGGTCTTTCTCGTCAACGCCTGTGAGGTGGTGGGGGCTATCTATGTATGGATAAATAATAAATAAGCCTAGGCAAAAATGTAAAAGTAGACAGTCATTGTCTTAAGTTAGATACAATCCCAGCATTGTCTTGACGGTAAAGTAGAAAATTATTCAATACCTCTTCTAAAATGGTAGAGGTAAGAATCAAATCAAACATCTTCCCGTTTTTGCCTTTAAACTAAATGTAGGCTATCCTGTTTCAGTCCTCAAGTCAGAATGAAATATCTTAGCTGAGTCGGGGATTGAACCCTGGTCTTTGCAATGAAAGTAAAACTGCTTAACCACTTCGCCATCAAGCTCTATCTTTCTATGCAGTGCTGCGTTTCAGTCCTCAGAGTTGGGAATCAAGCCCACACTTTTACGAAAATACATCAAACGATAATAAAATTAATAAGTTACAACATTTAAAGTAATTTAAATATTCATACTCTGTAGCTAGATCTCTATAAAAAAAGAGTCTTTCTGATGCGTACTGTACCCGTCATTACCTACCATTACCTGCTGCATCCCACGAAGACTGCCGGATCGTAGAACCTGAAAATCCTCGGCTAGAAAAATCCCCAGGTCCTACTCACAAGTGAATGGGGGTAATAGGGCACAATTACACCTAACAAGGGAGCATTACGAAAGACCATAGCCACAAAAGCAAATGTAGCTCAGAGAACATGAAATTCCAAGGAAAGAAACACCTCGGAGGCGTAGAATACCCCGAAATACCCAGCGATGGCCTTCCTAATACACCCTTCCACCACGTCTCTAAAGCATCACGCCATCAAAATGTTATCTAAAAGAAATGTATTCAAAAAGTGAACAAGAAACAAGAAAATTCCAGTATTCAAGAGAATGCTCAAACACACCCTTCCCAAAGGGTAATACTATCAGAATATAAACAAGAAATCGCCTCGTGTCCAACCTGACACGTTAAAAATAAACAATCTATACAGCATCTAGTATCATGAACAAACCTAAATGGAATTATATTAGGTTGTCGCACACCCTAACACATGTTATAGTTCAGTCGCAAATATATATAATATATAACATATCAAAATTGCCAAATAGTTCAAAGCTTTAGCTGTTTACAGAAATTATGATTTCAATTAATGCATCACGCATGCATTTTAATTTTATTAACCATAGGTTAATATTTTACAAGTCAATATTCTCATGAACAACTTTTTTTTATCAGTGACTTGATTTATTTCATTGACTTGGCTTTTTGCAACCTAACACTTCATTTTAATTCCATTGTATTATTTCAAATTTGTCGTAAGCATATTTAAATCCAACAAGCAATAGAGCTAATTGAAAGTTTAATTGTCCACTCATGTGAATAATTTAAAACAATTAATTCATTAATAATGTTGGCATTTATATTAATTTTATCAAACATAATCTATCCCTCTGAAATAATTTCAACGCAATTTAATGCTCAGAGTGATTGTAGCAGTGAAGTATAAAATGTCTGTGATCAAACAGCTGATCCTACATCCTATCACAATGATTAATTAAACAATTACTCGACGACGTATATGTTCATAAAAATCTGTAATAATTGGCTCTCAATGGCTCAATTCCAACAATATATTCACTATGAAACAGTTCCCTCTCTATTAATCATAACATTAATCTTAGCACTACCCATTGGTATGCTGAACCATAATATAAACCCAAAAATTGTGACCTCCTATTCTATACTTCAATCAAATGTCTGTATCAATCATCAGTGATCACGAACATACATAATAAAATGATAACCTCATATTTATACTGCACATAACTAATATTCACTCTCCCTATTTGAGTCAGAATTCATTAACTTCGTTGAAATATAATCAAAATGGTATAAAAAATCCTGACTATGTTAAAGTCTTGCCTCACAATATTTCATTACACATCATTTCCTATTATTCATTTATATAGATTTTCTTAAAGTCTATTCTGAGAAATTGCGTACAGAAGATATTTGCTGCTCGTCAAAATATCTCCAATCAAATGAAAAATCGATAAAATAATCATTATGTTACTAAATTTCAAATTACAAAATGCACACAAAATACGTGGCTTACTCAAAGTGAAAATTGATCAAATCAAAAATATAGTTCAACACTCATTCAGATGGACTCAACATGTTTAACAATGCCCCCTACGCCAAGAAACGTATTTAACACAATTATGTTAATTCTAATTGATTCATTAGGACACACTGTGAACATATCTTGCCTCTCAGAAATTACGTGAAGTCCCTACATGAATAACTGAACAAAAGCCTAATAAGATCTGACTTCAGAAACACCCTGTGTCAAAACGACCTAAGAAAAGTTCGTTAATAGTGTGCTCATTCAGATATCTAATCATTTCAATGTTAACGCATATTAAGTGTATAATAAACCACTCTAATCAGCTATATGAATTTTATAGTTCGGTCATAAATCACAAACACGTGTGAACACACACAAAATAGTGCCAAAAGCGATTGAGAATAAAATATCTTCTCCCATAATTTGTCTTCTCGACAATGAAAGTATGCAAATTACTACTACTACTAAATTAAGCCAAAATAATTGCCACAAATTTAAACAAATGGATGCATTTATTTAATGTAAACCAAGATCCAGGTAGGCAAACAGTCATAAACGACAATATGTCGAGTCAATAGACTCCTGTCCAATCATACTACATATCAAAAACTGACTAGGACAGTTATGGTTACTTTACAATAAACCACTAAGCCACTACTGAAAAAAGTGAATTTTTTCTACCTTCAGCCACGTTTCGATGCGATGTCAAAAAGGATATAGTAATATGCCATGGTAATGATCTTCTATCTCCTCCAAGACACGATCTCCATTCTCCAACGGTATCGGGTCTCGAACCAGGAACACGATCAGCTCCAGGTCCCCCTACGCCAGATCGACCGAACGCCACTGTCGCGCAATAGCATTTCGACAAACGAAAACGAACACGCGTCTTTCGGTTGAAGTATAACAGTATACAGTATTGAGCAAGCGTTTGCTTATAACCATTTGTAATACTCATCTCTCTCAGATGTGCGTAATACATTTTCACAATGTCAAGTCGTCTGGAACAGAATGTTATGTCTCCAGACCACTTGTTGCGATATGGTTAACTTATGAGAAGTCTCTACTGCACTGCGAACATAGTGCCTGCGTCAATGGTTTAGCCAACCATGACTACGCACTTATTAATGTCGTTGAGTGTTCCCCCTGATGTCTGATTGTCCAACATAATGCACGAGAAATATAATGGTCTACTTGCAAAGAACTGTGCAAGTATTACAGCCCGTTCTGAAGTCCCACTCAACAGGAGTATGGCAAGACAAAGTTCCCGCATGGGCTAACTGTTCACAATAGCTGCTATAGACACACGCTTCACTGCAGCTGAAAGTATCCTTCCGAGAATTGATAAAATGTGAAATGTTTCTGCTCTTATATATATCGGAGCCGTACATACACTATGAAAGTGCTCATACTTCATATTCATGTACTCAGAATACACAGTTTATTCGTGGTTTCACCGTTCGTAATCTTCACGGTCCATTTTACTAAATCTCCCGGAACACGATGTTATTAGAACAACACTCCCGTATTCCGAAGTTAGTTCCGCCTCGAACTCACATTATAATCTGGTAACTCCACACTTGTTGCACAGCGCATCAGAGCTATTACCCCTTCCCTCGGGTATCTTAGTTCGACATTGCTCTCCGCTAGAGTGCAATATACTCGTTTCGCAATATCACAGGCTTGTTTATAATTCCATAAATGCATGCAAACACATTCAAGTATTCTGACATGTTATTTAGACTCAATTATACTGCGTAAAATACTCTATTTTGCCTTAATGTCCAATTCATTTTCTTAATGTGGGTGTCGAGATTCCCTTGACGTCACGAAGATCACATGTTGCTTGTCATGACTCCATTCCTTTTTCGGCGACGTGCTTCGAGCGATTCCGCGTATCCTCGGTTACCTTCGGCTTCCTATCCAGGTATGCCATTGCCATAGCGGTAAGCACCATCTGTTCCTGCGCGGACCACCGTTCAAAAATTCATCAACTAGTGGCGCGCGAGCTATGAAATAAATGGTACATCACGTGCTTCGCTTTATCATACAGGATAACATTTCAACTGACACAGCAATCTCTGTTAGCCCTCTCAGACTGGCTGGTCACTGGAGGTACAGTAGTTGCTAGCGAACATTAAAATATTATTAACCAGTGTGTATTTTAAATCAATTTCGGTCATCAGCCCCGTGTGCTTAACTGTGTGAGTTGTACATTTTATACGTCTTAAGAGGATTTTCATAAATTAATTATATTTTGGCTAAGTTACAAGGACTGTGTGTGTAAATGAGTTATATTCCCAAGAGGTTTTTACCAGTGAGTGACTGTTGGAGATAATAAAAGTTAAGCTAATGATGTATTTATTTCTGACTGCAATTTTTGGTTGTGTTTTTAGCTTTTTTTGTCTGGTTTGAAACAATTGTTTATCCATCGCTGTCCTGAGCTAATCGTTCCATTTCAACATAGCTACCACAACCTACAGTACATTCAAGGCAATATGTTTAAAATATTCTTACCTTGGTCTACCCCTACAGTTCTTGTCTTTAACCCTTTATTTCATAACTAAGCTTGCTAATCCTGGGTGTCTTAGTATGTGTCCTACCAACCTATCTCTTCTCTTCATTAGCAGTCGCCAGAAACATCTCTCCTCTCCCACTCTGCTTAATACCTCTTCACTTGTTACTATATCTAACCATCTGATTTTCATAATTGCCCCTGTTACGCCACATTTCAAATGCTCCTATTCTCCTCTTTTCTGCTACACCAATAGTCCAAGTTTCAGTTCCATAGAGTGCCATGCTCCATAGAAAGGCTATCAATACTGACTTCCTAATTCATAAATCTATATTGAATGTCAACAGATTCCTTTTCTGTATAAATGATTTCCTTTTCTGAGCCAATCTAATTTTATATCGTCTTTGCTTCGTCCATCACTGGTCATTTTGCTTCCTAAGTAACAGAAGTCTCCTACTTCCTGTAGCTTATCATCTGCCAATTTGATGACCATAGAGGTTTCTGATTTATTTCGGCTGCATTCCAATATTTTTGTCTTACATTTATTACTTTTCATTATGAGTTCCTTCCTCAAGATGGAGTCCATACCATTCAAAAAAGCATTCAAATCCTCTGGCGTATCGACAAATTGACAATGTCATCAGCAGGAATGGCCCTATCTGTGTGAAACATGGTATAGTAGACCATTACAATACCGGTAGTCTAAACCTGCAGTTACATAGACCCATATCTTACATTTCATATATTGTACACGACGTGCATGTCAATTCCTCATCCATGAATTCATGACTCAATGATCTGATCTCTGAGAAATATGGTACACCACTACTATAGTCTTAATCTATAGTAGTAAATTGTATATCATATTTTCTTTATCAGTCATAGATATGAATTCAGGTAATTCGGCACTGAATGATCGGATAGCTGAAATGATGGATGAACAATCTATTCTATTATCAAAACCTACAGGCATATACTGTAAATGTGCGCAACATGTCAGTTGCCCAGAAAGAAAAAAACAAAGGCCCCCAACAGTAGGGGGGTGATACGGGTTCTGCTTCACTTGACACTCCTGTGCCCAATAAACCAACATGGCCGCCGCGCGAAGTTGAAACATTTAAATAGACTTTTCTCTCGAACCCATGGTCGGAGTTTCACGAATGAGGTGTTCATAGGACTTGAGGTGACGCCCCTTTGCTATGGACCACTCGTTATACTTTTGAAAAAAAAAAATGAAAATTTTTGTTTTTGAAACTAGGTGATAGTTTGAAAACTAAACATGATAGAACGTTGTGCCATAGCTCAAACGAATGGTCTTTATGCCCTTTATTTTCTATAATGAAACTTTTTTATTTTTTATATTTTTTTGAAAACACTCGAATTTTGAAAATCCTATATTTTGGAAACTAGGAACTCTACAAAAAAAATTGTTTAACGTAAATCAATGGTCCCTACCCCCTCTACCCCCAAAATAAATTTCAAGTCTCTAGGATGAAAACCTGCAGTAGTGGGATGGTGGGGGAGCTGCTTATAAAAGCAAGTGGTGAGCCCCTGCGACCTTGGAATGGAACGAGCCATGCTAGGAGGGCGTGCTTGGATTCGTTTTTTTCGTCTCGTCGTGCTCTTTACGGGAATGTCGGTGTCGAAAATGTGAAAATCTGGAAACACAGTCTTTTTGGGGTAAAAACGTGATTTTAGACTTTTTGCTATATCTCGCGAACCAATCATGCTAGAGGCGTGTTCGACAGGTCCAAGGACTCGGGGTAACGTCCTCTCTCCTATGGACCACTCGTTATAATTTTTAATAAAATTGGAAACTCGATTTTGGGGTAAACACATGTTTTTTTGTGATTTTGCCGATATCTCACGAAGCAATAACGCTAGAGGCATGTACGATGGGTCCAAGGACTCGGAGTGACGTCCTCTTTGCTATGGACCACTCGTTGTAATTTTAAAAAAATTGGGAAACGCGATTTTGGGGTAAACACGTGTTTTTTGTGATTTTTGCCGATATCTCACGAACCAATAACGCTAGAGACGTGTAGGAGGTGTCCTAGGACTCGGGGTAACGCCCCCTTTCGAGTGTGGTAGATATTTTTTTTCAAAAAATAATTCACAAAGGGCCTAACGCCATACATGTTGAAAAAACGTTTTCTTTTTCTTTACCTGTTTATAATGTCCATGAAGCGTGGTGGTTGAGAGAGACGATACGGCTGGGTGTGTGTGCGTTTCAACGAACCTGTCGCTGACCACGGTGGCTGTGTTCAATAGATCAATCGCTATTTCGGCGGGTCGGTGTATGACAGAGCGAGGGTGCGTTTTTTCACAATTTTTACCTTTAACGTGTAAATGGTGATGAGAACTAGGTTCTATGTTGGTCGAAGCGAGTACAGAAAACAAACTTACAGGAGGTGAATGCCATTTGAGATTATTGGAAGGCATTGATCTGACTTGACAACAGGTGACGCTTGAAGGTGAAATAATCTGACCATCGTGGTGGCAGGGGAGTGTGAAAGGCATGCACACACACATTTGTGAAACCACATGTAGGCTAAACCAGTGACATCCTGTCTTGCTTCGTACGTGACAAAATGCAAGTTGACGTGAAATTTGATCTACCGCAGGTGTTCGCTTGGGTGTTAGCTGTCCACGTGCATGATAACTGTTAACAAGTTACATCCTGTCTTGCTTCGTACGTGACAAAATGCAAGTTCAGGTGAAATTTGATCCGGCACAGGTGTTCGCTTGGGTGTTATCTGTCCACGTGCACGATAACAGAATGGTCAAAGCGTGGGAATCGCTGAATCAGTAAAAAGTATAATGCAACTTGTCGGAATAATGTCACAACCAATAGATAGGCAAGAGCTGCAAACAGCAGTGGTGGGAGGTGAAGGGAGGGAGAGGGGAGGGGGTGATGTATGAGAGAACACAAGAGGAAAGGGAAAGACAAACATGTATGAACATGCATGAAGCGCGGAGCGCTGTACACATAGAGCTATAGGTGGTGTACAACATGGGTGAATAAATAAAAAGTACACAGGTTCACACAACATGTAATTTATTGATCCAAGAATTAAACGTAGAGTTAAACCCTAACCATTTGACGTAGAGTTTATTTCCTTTTTGTTTCAACACTTTTTCCACAAGATAATGCTGAGGAAATGCTGTTTTCTGAAGTTCATGGAGATAAAATCTACCTTTTATGGGTTGATGGTTGAGGTCCTCGAGTAAATAGGTGACTGGAGTGTCCAAGTTGACTCGACGAATTCGAAATAGTTCAGTCCCCCACTGAGGCGTGTAGCCCTTATTGAAGACAGACTTAAATTTGCTCACACGAACAAAATCCCCAATGTTCAGTCGGTGACGTTTAGGATCGGCTGTTTTTATGGGGTTAAACAGTTTATCCAATCGCTGAATATTTTTAGTTACGAGACGTGGCTTGGTCCCAATCGTTCTATGTTTGGTGTCATTGTAACGTGATACTAGCTCAGGTAACATGTCCAACCAGCGATAACTGCCCTGAGCGGTAAACGCTTTCCACATATGGGTTTTCAATGTTCGGTTGAACCGCTCGACCACACTGGCTTTCAGATTGCTGTACGTGGTGTAATGGTGAATATCCTTAGATTTGAGAAAACTGGAGAAATCCTTGTTGAAAAATTCTTTCCCCTGGTCGGTTTGTAGCAGCTGAGGTTGACGTTTGGAGTGTTGAATAATATGTTGAAAGGCCTTGGTAACTAGTGGGCCAGACTTGCGACGCACAGGTTCAACAAAGGCCATTTTGGAATAGACATCAATGACGGTCAACATATAGCGTACACCGTCGTTAACGCCAGCATAGGGTATCATTTCAACCAAGTCAGCCTGCCAAAGTTCATCCACACCTCGTGAAATCACCTTGAGTCGTGGATAATGACGCCTAGCTGGGCGATGCAACTCGTGAGCAATACCCATTTTAATGGGTGAGGGCTTAAACAATAATTTTGGCATTTCGAAGTTCTTGTTCAATTTCTTGAATTTCCCAATCGTGACCGGTATGGCCAGCTTGACGTGAGGCATGCAACAACTGTAGCCGCTGGACGAGCTTATTGGGATTGTGCCAGTAGGTAACATCCACAAGGGGTTTTAATGGTTTAAATGTCACTCCCGAAGCGGACACTTTACGACGAGTACTTTGACTGGTGGGAAACATTTTTGCAATGATGGTTTTATATTTTTGAGATATATTGGCATTCACTTGTTGCGTGGGATCATACTGTCTTTTGTGGGCATGGGTATCCAATAAAATGGATTTATATTTGTCAAGATCCTCTGACGTATAATCATGGGAAGAGGGGGTCCGAGAAAAGAGCAGCTTTAACAGTCCTGGCGTTAATTTATAGTTGATGTTTTTAATGACAGCTTTAGTACGAGCAAATTTAATGGATGAATCGCCAATTTTAAAACTATCATCCTCATAGCGAACACCATACGTGGTATCTGTGTTTCCAATAAATAGATCGGTGAAATAGGGTTCCAATGTTGATCCATAATATTTTATTAAAATGGTTTTCAGTTGAGCTTTATGTTGAGGGGTGGCCAAGAGTTGTGAAAACGGAGACGCCCTGGAAGGGCAAGGTGTTTCGACCATGGCCAAGGATTTCTTTTTTCTCAAAAACTCTGCAAGGGGTGCGGCCTTTTTTTGAGGCGTAAACACTTGTTCCTCCTCATCCTCAACTTCACTAACACTAGTCAAATCTTCCTCTTCCTCTTCCTCAGGGTCCTCGTGCAGCGTTTGCGTGGCTTGTGAAACGGTGGGTAGCGTTTCAGATGGCTTGAAAGAGGGTTTCAACATGGCTTTTAGTGGAGGTGCTAAATGTTGCTGAATAAACAAAGCATGATTGGCACGTGATTGTTTCAATTGACGAAACTTTTGGCGAATAGTATTTTTTGCTCTAATAATATGCTTTTTCAATTGACTCTCTGCTAACGCCATGGTGTCTTGACAAATGACTTGCCGGGGAATGAGACAAGGCCTTAAATAGCAATAAAATGATCAAACCCTAAGCGATACCGTCCTTGGTTGAGTTCACTTTGTTTGTCAATCACTAAACAGGCATGACGTTGAGTGTTCCAGCACTTGGCACACAATTCTGTAAACATTTGAAAGGTCATATCCGGATTCACATGTTCATTATAAATGTGACGACTGTTCCTCTCGTCCTGACGAAATAAAACAATGACATTGGCATTGTCACGAATCAACTGTTTGGACATTTTAGAATACGTTTGCCCAAGATAGAAGCAATCGATATGTTTGTGTCGACCCATGCTGAAATAGCTTTGAATGATGCCTTGACGTTCAGTGGATACATCATCGAAAATCATGAGTGAATCAGGCTTTACCTCATCCGGTGAAATCACATTTTCTTGCATGGAAAATGTAAAATAACCCATATTCTCTTTTTGTAATCCAGACATGACTTGATCCAGAAACACGTAGAGGGGTTGGTAGAGAGATTTTGCAAAAATATAAATATTTTGAAAACGCAGACCATTGGGCGCTGTAATGAGCGTTAGCAAAAGATTAGTCTTTCCACAGCCGGAAGGCCCCACAATGATGCAGCGAATGGAAGATGGAAACAGTGAACCATGGCGTTGTTCACGTGATGTGGGACAGAGATGGGAAACCATGTCCCCCACGGGGAATGACTCTTGCTGCTTAATAATCTTCATTTCAACTAAGGCTTAGAAAGGCTAGCAGGCTGTCTATATACAGGACACCGAGCCTTGTCATAGAAACAGTAGACTGGTACTACAGGTTGACGATGGATGTCTTTGGACGTGCGTTGATGGCCAAAGCTAGGCCTGTCCCCATACATGATCCTAAACAGGAAACAGATCCTGCTAATAAACACTATGTGGATAGGTCAGTAGTGCCACGCACAAAACAGGGAGATTATGACTTTAAGGGAAAGCGGTTAACCCATGTAAAACATCCTCAAGTGTCTACAGACGTTACTACGAAAAAGTATGTGGATAACAAAGTGTATGAGTTTTATGACAAAGTGCCCCAGCTTATGGTGAATGGCTATAGCGCTAATCACCATCGGATTATTCACGTGGAAGACCCACAAGACGAAGACGATGTTTGTACCAAGCGTTACGTGACCCATGAAATGAAAAGGCTTTATAAATTTATCCCATCTGTGTTTTTAGTGTATCTGACAAATGAAAAACCTGTGAATGACAGAAACCATTTACCGCTAGTCCATGATCAGCACTTGACCTATGCGCTTGCTTCGGGTTTAAGCCACTATCGATTACACTATGATGGAACCATTCACATCAAATATGCCATACCTGATGAGAACCATTTACAAATAAAGATAAATGGTCATAGGATGTTGCTTCATAACCATGAAATGGTCAATGCAGGTGACGAATTATCCTTTCACCTCATGTTGACATGGGATGAAAAGCAAGCGGGAAAAACCATAAACGACTTCCCACTTTATGTGGAATTGGAATATACAGCCATGAAATAACCATCTGACGTTAGTTGTGATTTAAACTTTCTTGTGAAAGGTTGTGGGTCATTATCATCATGGTGAAACAAAGGTATGCAGTGAGAAAGACTAAAAAAAGGACTTTGTCCTTGGCAAAGCCAGGGCTTACAACATTCGAGGACAAGCCCTTGCGAAAGAAAAAAAGAAAAAATAATGTATTGACCATAAGGAAAGCCCTTCGAGCAGCACAGAGACAGGTTATTCCAAAACGTCGGCGACAGGTTTCAAACCAAGGGCGAGTGATTCCCGTTCCCAAACGAGCGGGATTTTTACCTGCATTATTTGCTGGTTTGGCTGCTCTGGGCTCACTTTTGGGCGGTGCCAGTGCAGTGGCGAAAACCATTAAAGCCGCGCAGCAGGGCAAGCAACAACTCAAAGAAAGTCAGCGACACAATGAAACGATGGAAGCGATTGCCATGGGGGCTAGAAATGCCAATTTAAAGCCAGCCTTTTATCAACAAGGATTTGGGATTTCACCATTTCGAAATATTAAAAAAAAAAAAATTTAACCTCAGCCATAGCGAGACATGCCCTGACGCATCAACAAGTGGAAAGCTATGCTAAACAACTAAAGCTTTCTCATTTTCGAGGTGTGTTTATGCGAAACCAATTACCCCCACGACCCTGGAAACAGGAATGTGCTGTTGTCAATTTGGATGATCACCGAGGACCAGGAACGCATTATGTAGCTTATGTCAAAGAGGGATCCACGGTATGGTACTTTGACAGTTTTGGGAATTTGCCCCCGCCCATGGAACTAGTGACCTATTTTGGAAACAGGATCAAGATATATTATAATGTGAAACGTGAGCAAACGTTTAACAGCCAACAGTGTGGACGTTTGTGTTTAATTTTTTTATATAAGACGCAGCATAAGCAAAAACGCCACCAGTATGTCGGTAGAAAGTAAAACGTTTACAGTGCATGGACGTGGACCTGAAGTCAGCCTAGACTTTTACCCGCCTATCGAATTGAGTGAAAAACCCTATGGTTTAGGACTTGTTTCTCTTGAAACGTACAATCGAATATACAACATACGTGAAAATGTGAACAACAAGTTTTACTATGATGATTCTGTGCTCACCCTGAACTCTGGTGGATACACGATCGATGATATTTATGAACACATTTATGTGGTGTTGATCAATCAGTATGGTTTAAAGTCATTTCTCGACGGAACGCACAAGTTTGAACTTGTAGGCAATACTAACACTCATCGCTGCAGTATTTTCTCTACCTTCAACATTGACTTTAAAACACACCCCGATTCCATTGGCCCATTACTCGGATTTAAACCACGTGTGTTGGAGCCCAACAAAAAACATGAATCGGACCATGAAGTGAAATTCATTGAGGACCATCATGTGTCGGTGACGTGTAATATTATTAGCCAAGTGTACACCAATCAAGAACCATCGCATTCGCTTTATGACTTTATTGTGACATCGCCCAATGGGTATATTATTCGTGAAAACCCTCCAGTGGTGCTTTTTCATGCTGTGGCTGTTGATAGTATTAGTAATATAACATTAAGACTGATCAATAGAGATCAACAACTCATTGATCTAGATTCCACTACACCAGTGACTTACAAGTTGGTGCTAAAGCCACTATGAAATTTGTGTATAAAGCAACAACACCGTCTAGGAACAGTGTTAGTTGTTTGCCACGTGAATACACGTTAACATCTCAAGGCAAGCAGATTTTACAGCATTTGGGTTACCACGTCAACCCTTATAATGAATTCTATCCTAGAGATAGCGAACCACATCGAGGAGCAACCAGGAGTGGTAAGAATTGATCTCCATTCCTATCAAGCTCAAACACCTGGACTCAATAACAATGATGAAATTCAATTTGTTATCAACAACCAAGATATTTACACCCTACCGCATGAAAGTGTTATTCAGATTGAAGGTCGGCTCACCAAAGCCGATGGCTCTACACCCACTACATCCAAGTTGGCCAACCATGGTTTAGCCTTTCTGTTTTCTGAAGTACGTTATGTCATTAACGATATCGTGGTGGATAGCACTCGAAATGTGGGTATTTCCAGTGTCATGAAACTATACCCCTCTTATAGTGAGGAAGAAGGTAAAACACTTTGCATGGCAGCTTGGTGCCCTGACTCGACCAATGACTGGATGGTACACACCGATGGGACCTTTACTGGATATTTACCTCTTAAACTGGTTCTAGGCTTTGCCGAAGATCACCAACGCATTGTGGTTAACGCAAGGCAAGTGCTTTATCTAGTGAGAGACAGGAGTGATAACAATGCACTCAAGGGGGCCGACAATGCCTCCATCGATTCAAAAATTCAACTACAACGCTTGCTATGGAAAGTGCCTCATGTGACCCTTAACGATAGCAAAAAACTGGACATACTCAAAATGGTAAAGAGAGATATGCCTCTACCCATGGAATTTAGAAGCTGGGCACTCCATGAGTATCCGCTATTGCCCACCACCAACACACACAGTTGGTCTGTAAAAACAGCTCGCTATACAGAGAGACCTCTCTACCTGATCGTGGGTTTTCAAACGAATCGCAAGTATCAACAAACCAAAGATGCCACGCAATTTGATCACCTGCAATTGAGAAATGCACGTCTTTTCCTCAACGGAGCTGTGTTTCCCTATGAAGGACTGGATTTGGATTTTTCAAAAAATAAGTTTGGCCCCCTGTACGACTTGTTTTCTAAATTTCGATGGTCGTATTATCAAAAAGAGAACGGTCCCATGCTACTACCCCAAGCGTTTAAGGCAAGAGCACCACTGATTGTTTTTGACTGTTCTTACCTGGAAGAGTCTGTCAAGCCATCCAATATCGACATTCGACTAGATTTTGAAACGCATGACAATGTACCAGCCAATACGACAGCCTACTGTTTAATTATTCATCACAAACAAGTCAACTATTATCCACTGTCCAACCAAGTGACGAGTGTATAAATAACAGCTCAACCCACGTCAAGTCGCTCAGTCATGTCTTGCTTTAAAGCCTCAAGAGACGTTACATCCATGAATTTAAACTCTGAGGAACAACGTTTCAAGACTTTTGCCACATGGCCAGTGCCTTTCATAAACCCTCAAGCCTTGGCGGCTGCTGGATTCTACTATTTAAAAACAAGAGATGAAGTGAAATGTGCCTTTTGTCCCATCATCATAGACCAATGGCAGGAGGGCGATGAACCCATGCAGGAACATCAGCGCTGGTCACCCACCTGCCCCTACCTGTGCAGAATGAAAGTGGGAAATATACCCTGTCATTCAAGCTATCCCTCACTTGTGTCTCTGGGTGATGAAAAAAATACAAGTTATGATACATGTGGGCCGTATGGTATCCATGGTGCTTCGGTGAGCAGCTCACCATCAAAAACGCCTAGTTTAGAGACATTGGGACATCATCGGTGTTATGGACGTTACAAACACAAGAGACTATATTGTTGTATCAGTTGCTATCGTCCTTATCCTAAAATGAGAAAAGCCTGTAAGACGTGTTATGATAATAAAATGATGTAATTCTTAAATTCTAATTTTTGCAGGTCCCCCTGTCCTACCCTAACCTTCTTTTTTGAAACTAGCATGGCAGGTAAGTCCATGTCATGATCACACCTGATCGTCAGTCAGTCGTCAGTTGAACTTGGTCCAGGCAAGCGTCAACATGTTGCGCACACTCATTGTGGATTGCCAAGGGTTTAAAATTGGTGACAACAAATTTATATTTAAACAAGTGGCCATGATCGATTGTACCACGTTTTGGATATCGCAAGCTACGCATTTGCTATTTAAACCACCCCATGCTTTTGATTTGTTGTGTGAAAAAGACCGTAAACAAACCCAGTGGATTGAAAATCATATGCAACTAGACTGGAATCAGGGAACCATTTCCTATAAATATTTGGACGTGGTCATGAAAGCACACTTGTCCTCGGCCAATGTGGTATTTGTGAAAGGTAATGAAAAACGTCAATGGTTGCAACCATTTTTGGCGTCTTACTGCCAATGTATCGACCTCATGGAGTTGGGCTGCCCCTCCCTGCAAACGCTCATGGATACTTGTTCCTGTGGCAACATTACCCATACAGCCCTATCGCATGCGTGGCATCTCTTTCATTGGTTAACCACTCATGCCTGCTGGGAGTTGTTGAACAAAATTATAACTCAAGATTTACCTGTGAATGACGTCAGTGAGATTTCTACAAGCGACGTGTAAACATCTACAGCACGTGATACCATGGAGAAAGGCAATGCTACGGACAAAGCCATCGGCAAGTTCTTTGTGTGCAAAAAGAAACTAGACAGTTTTACCAAAGAGGAACTCTTGGCGCTGCCCAAGTCGTTCATTTATTATGTGGCCGCCAATGCAGTGAAAGAAATCTGGCAACATGTACCAAAATCATGGACTCAAGACCCTGTGTTGAGTGAATTGCAACCCTGTACGGATTACGATCACCATAAGCAAGTGGCCATGGCAAAAATACCGTCTATGCGTCAGTGTGCGACTTGCCAGCTAGTGAAACTGTATCACGGTCATAAAAGTCCATGTAAAGACTTTGTTGAATCATTCCATGGGTGTCATGGCGAGAAAAAGCAACAACAACAACAACAACAACAAACACAAACATCGTCCACAGAGGAGGAGGAAGACCAAACCTTTTTACCATCGATGGAAAAGGATATGCCAGACCTGTACTGGCAATGGCGTCATTGACAAAGTGATTCAATACCTACCTTTCGAAATCCATCTTCCAGGTTATCGTTTTTGCGGCCCTGGAACTCGTCTCGAAAAACGTTTACAACGTGGTGATGTACCCATTAATCTTTTGGATCAAGCATGCAAGGAACATGACCTTTCTTATCGCCATAGTCATCCTGGTTTAAGACATGTGGCAGATAAATTGTTATTAAAGAAAGCTAAACAACGTTTCACATCCAGTGATGCCTCAGTGGGTGAAAGAATGGCAGCCCTAATTGTCATGAGTGCTATGAAAGGAAAGTTGATGATGCATGGACATAAACATTGAGGAGTGAGGAATTGGGATGTGTTTGTATTCTATTTTTCTTTTGTCAATTCACTATGACTATGAAATAAAAACAAAGGTTTACCAGAGCACAATGATTTGTTATTTTTAATTTTAAGAAATCGTGATGTTGATGGCTGATTTTTTCATTTTACACATTTCACACATAATGAATTCCACACACTGTCATTTGCCAATTTGCAATTTACAGTTTTTGAAAACGTTCATTTCAAGTCTAACGTTTTTGATGAAATGGATTTTTCCATTTTGTTGATGACACATTTTAAACAATGTCTGTTTGAAGTTTTTAAATTTTCAAATTTCACACGTGGCCATTTCCAGTTTTTAAAAATGTCCGTTTTAAGTTTTCCTGTTTTTGGTGATATGGAAACATGGATTTTTCATTTTGCTGTTTTCACATTTTTTCCATTTGGTGTATGTCGAAAGTTGAGATTTGACAATGATGTTGATGCGAGTGCTTGACCTTGATAATACTGCAATGTGTTAATGTGTGTTTGGAGAAACGTCGAGGTCTACGACTACTGCAGGTAAGACTGTTTTTACAAAAATAATGTCTTTTGACTGCCACATTTCAATGAAAAAACGAAACTATTTAAAACAAAATGAGTATATAAGTGACCATTTACCCCCTCCCCACCCACCCACCCTACCTCACCGTGTTTGCTCTGGTCAACCATATACATCAGTTTTCTCTCTCCACTCATACATTCACACCTGTCTTTGGGAACAAACACAACCACTTTATTTATTCCCAAAAGCACATTCTCGACATGCACACTCATCCCAAAAGAACTTTTTAGTTTATCATTTACATTACGAAAATAATTAAATACTAGTTATTAAAGTTACTAAAAATCTTACTTATTTCATATTTACAAAAAAACTCAACTTTGTACAGCGTTAAAATAATCACACTATTAACCAATCAAAAAAAAAATTAAAAAATAAGGTTGCATAGAACATTTTAAAGAGCAAAAGGTCCAAGTGGGTTGTCACTATTTACAAAATCTACTATTTACAATGACGGAAACCAATATTTACAAAATACTAAATCTACAAGTTACATAAAGCTATGTCCCATAAACGATTAAACAATGAAATCACACCTCCTCCTCGTTGCGATCATAACCCCAGGGCAGGCTGGTGAGCAGGTCATTAGCCCACACACGTTTGTTATCCATGGAGGCGAGGGTGCGTTTTCTCTGTTCCACAAGATACAAATGATGGTTGCTGGATTGTATCCTGCACTGTGTATGAGACATAGCTTTGCCCGTGCGTAAAACCGCTAGGTAATCGTCTACACGTAGCGATTTTACCACTGCCCTACCTACACCTTTTGCTCTTTTGGCTTCCTTACAGTCGAGTGTGCGGTAAGCATACATTTTTGAGGCCAAACCTACGAATTCCGTCATAATGGAATCACCGCATTCATCTTTTAAAACGCCCATTTTCTTTTTGTTTTTTATGGGCAGCTGAAACACGTTGTCAGCGCTATAGCAAGAGGTGTCGAACCAGTCACTATGTTGCCTCATGACGTCATAGGGGTTGCAGTGGCGAATGTGGTAAATGAATGAGTCCGTGTCCATATACAAAAGAGAGACGTCCTCAAAATGGCGTTTGGCAAACTCATAGTGGAATCGATACATGACCGATTTAGAAAAGTCTAAAATGACTTGACCCAAGTAAATGGGCTTATCCATGGTCACGCTGGTCTTACTCATTTCAATAGTAGCCAAATCCTCATCGATAATTTTGATCGATTTAAAATTTGGCTTGGCAATGTACCGCCGGGCACCCCACTGCCCCTCCCAGACATTCACTAATTTAATGTCACGGTATTTGCGGACATTCTCCATGGACTTGCCATAGATGCAGTTGTTCATTAATTTAAAAAAATTAATTTCAAACTGCTGTGTTGCCATTTGTCGGTGCTCTGTGTTGAGTCGCATGTATGGCTCAAGCCATGCTTTTTGAGCAAAAGAAATACCCCTGTGGACTTTCTTCAACACCAAGCCTTGGGCGAGGCATTGCACCAACATTTGTATATGTAGCACATACCGATTTTTGTTGTAAAGTGTGCCCATGAGTTTTTCAATCTTCACTTTACTGTCAGGGGGAACCATTTGCTCAAGGCAGAATGGGAAATCGGCATGTTCATCATACAAGGATGAGGGATATTCAATATCCACTTCTAGCACATATCCACAGCCTGTTTCTTGGCTAGCCTTCATTACATCAAATTCTGACACTTGTTTCTCTGTCAGCCAAGCAAACTTTCCATAGGGCAAAGGCTGACTCATGGCGTAACCGTACAAATTATTCACGTCATAGTACATTAAGTACGATTCTGGTTTGTCTGGTGAATAATCAGGCATGTAGACATTGTTCGCTTCAGCATGGCGCTGGTTAAGTGACACAAAGCCGCCACGAATGCCCTTTTCAAAAAATAGAACCATGTCTACATCAGTGAGTAAATCCAATTCCACTTGAGTGTATTTCAAAGCGGCATCAAACGAGAGCCCAGGACTCGTATAATAGTGAGCCGGGTCAAGACCGTAAATGTGTTGACACAAGTTACGGAATTTTTCAAACACATCAGTGAGCAGCAATACATCCAGTTTTAGGTAATGCAAAGCATATTCATTTAGCGTGTTCATGCCAAACACTCGCCAAACTTGACATGCATGTGCATAGTCTTCATCGGAAACGGTACTGCGTGTTAGTTTCGAGTAAAATTTCTCTTGTGGAGGGAGTTTTCTTTGCTTTAACACGTCCCAGCTGTTGCAGAAATCATACGGGAATATACCTTTCCGAATGCACAACTGAAATTGCTCAGGATCATTAAAATGCATTCTAGTATTTTTTAATTCCTCCTCATTCAAGCCATTCACAAGGCTGTCTAGCGAGGATGCCATAAACTTAAAGGAATCCAAAAATCGAATGCTAAAGTTGCTCAACCTCCATGTCAGGGCCGTAAAACGCTCATGGTTTTGGGGAATAATGGTAAACGAGCCCTTGTTGACATGGCCCAATTCACGAATCAAAAACTGAATGTCATAATTTGCCAGATTGTGGAAAAAGACACCGATGAAACGAGGAGCTGGAAAGTTCAAATTGCATTTACTATGCGCAGCTCCACGAAACTCCCCTGTAAAATGCGAGTGGTCTCTGACTTTTTCCTCTCCACTTAAAATAGGCTTTTCGCAGATATGGCATGTCATGGCATGCTCATACTGCTGCTGTTGTTCTGGAGATAGGCTCATGGGTACTGGGTGGTCCAGTAATTCCTGTACATGGTCGGCCAACTTGACAAGTTCATCCAAGAACCATTTGGCACAATCTGGCCCCTCACGATATTTGTAAACGGATTGTGTGGGGTCGTAGGCACACACCACATTAAATCCTATGGCAAAGGGTTCATGTTTTTGAATGGGTGTGGTTGAGCTAACGGTGGGATCTGGTTCACATCCCGCCATGGGTGTGGTGAGTGCTTCGAAATCTGCATATACCACATAGGGAACAGTGTCACGCTTATGAATGTCTTTAAAGTTTAACACAGCCTTGTCCCCTTGTGGCAATATCAGTCTCACCGCTTCCTGAGTAACACAATCTACCCTATGACGTTCTAAGAGCATGGAGGTTGTAAAATATTGCAAGCAACGGTCACAAATATGTTTTGCACACTTGTCCTTTGACATTTGACTGCTTAGCAATCTACTTAGGCTCTTAATAAGGCAATAGTGATTCACCTCTCCCTCAGACAGATATAAAAGATGAATGTGGTGTCGTTTCGGTTCTTTTGTGGCATAAAGAGGACCCACAATCTCATCACCATCAAGGCCATACACCATGAACGAAAAGTCCTGGTTGTCTTGTTCAAACCTATGGATCTCGGTTAAGTCCATAGGGAACGACACTCGAGTTAAATTTAACGTTTGTTTCAATTCATCAAACTTGGCCTTGTACTTTCCTGGTCGAGAACCATTACGGTCTTGTGCTGGCTGCAAATACGCGGCCATGGACCACAGAAAGCAATCATTGTCATAATTCTTAATATTTACCACAGCCTTTTTCAATGCTATTGCTGGTGGTGTTTTAATAAAGCTAGACCCAGCATTCAACGGGTTGAAATGACAAATGTTGATTTGTAAATGGTGAATTTTGTCTAAGGCAAGGCCACTCGATCCTTGTTGCAGTTTATCAAATTTTGATAGCAAGGCATTCACCACGTGGGTTTCATACCACTGTTCCAAATTATGGGCTATGAATAGCTCTTGCATTTTACTGCAAATATAAAATGTCTCTTTATGCTCTACGTCCTTCTTTTTATATATGAAATCGCACACTAGTTCTGTATTCACCTTTAAAGCCGTATGCAACCTTTGAGCTGTGCAAATTTCAATTTTAAAAATTTCAAAACAAGATTGTAAAAATTCTTTGGGAATCAAACTTTTTCTAACATTGACTACGCGGCCAGAGCACACACGTGATTTGAAACAACTGTTTAGAGGTTCCCAAGTTAGGCTATCGGTAGCAGTAGCAAATGACATTATTTTAGAAAGAACACTCTCACCTGAGTTTTCAGCTGTAGACTGCTTGACAATGGTTCCACTCTAAAGCCACTTGGTTTTCAACTGTATTTGCTGTAGCAGTGAACCCTTTTTTTTTCTCCAAATATCTAAAAAGAAATAAAATAAACCACCATAAGTATATCCATTCCATATAGTTTATGTATTTCATAAACAAAACAAAATCAAACAGGTTATATTATATAATAAAACAAATCTCACCTTGACGTATAATGCTTTGCTATATTCCCGTCTCGTGGGCTAGTGTGGAAATGGTTTTCTTTTCTGTCTTTCTCTCTTTCTTTAATATATATTTCCCACAGACACACGACAGGTAGGCTATACACGTTATCTGCAAACAAATAAATAAATAAAAATCATTAATTACCTAATCAATAAATAATTGCATGTATTTATATAAAAATCAATAAATATATAAATAAATATATACCTACCCCACAACAAGGTTAAGTATTTTCTACCAACACCAAAACTGATAAACAAGACCAGGGGTTTCTTGCAACGCAGTGTGTTCAAAGGTAGTCACTTAAGTGAGCGTGGAAATGATAACGACATGTCTTTATATATGCTATGTTGCATGTATAATCATTTTTCCCACGCTTTGAAGATTCTCTTATCGTGCACTTGGACAGATAACACCCAAGCGAACACCTGTGCCGGATCAAATTTCACCTGAACTTGCATTTTGTCACGTACGAAGCAAGACAGGATGTAACTTGTTAACAGTTATCATGCACGTGGACAGCTAACACCCAAGCGAACACCTGTGAAAGATCAAATTTCACATGAACTTGCATTTTGTCACGTACGAAGCAAGACAGGATGTCACTGGTTTAGCCTACATGTGGTTTCACAAATGTGTGTGTGCATGCCTTTCACACTCCCCTGCCACCACGATGGTCAGATTATTTCACCTTCAAGCGTCACCTGTTGTCAAGTCAGATCAATGCCTTCCAATAATCTCAAATGACCTTCACCTCCTGTAAGTTTGTTTTCTGTACTCGCTTCGACCAACATAGAACCTAGTTCTCATCACCATTTACACGTTAAAGGTAAAAATTGTGAAAAAACGCACCCTCGCTCTGTCATACACCGACCCGCCGAAATAGCGATTGATCTATTGAACACAGCCACCGTGGTCAGCGACAGGTTCGTTGAAACACACACACACCCAGCCGTATCGTCTCTCTCAACCACCACGCTTCATGGACATTATAAACAGGTAAAGAAAAAGAAAACGTTTTTTCAACATGTATGGCGTTAGGCCCTTTGTGAATTATTTTTGGAAAAAATATCTACCACACTCGAAAGGGGGCGTTACCCCGAGTCCTAGGACACCTCCTACACGTCTCTAGCGTTATTGGTTCGTGAGATATCGGCAAAAATCACAAAAAACACGTGTTTACCCCAAAATCGCGTTTCCCAATTTTTTTAAAATTACAACGAGTGGTCCATAGCAAAGAGGACGTCACTCCGAGTCCTTGGACCCATCGTACATGCCTCTAGCGTTATTGCTTCGTGAGATATCGGCAAAATCACAAAAAACATGTGTTTACCCCAAAATCGAGTTTCCAATTTTATTAAAAATTATAACGAGTGGTCCATAGGAGAGAGGACGTTACCCCGAGTCCTTGGACCTGTCGAACACGCCTCTAGCGTTATTGGTTCGTGAGATATAGCAAAAAGTCTAAAATCACGTTTTTACCCCAAAAAGACTGTGTTTCCAGATTTTCACATTTTCGACACCGACATTCCCGTAAAGAGCACGACGAGACGAAAAAAACGAATCCAAGCACGCCCTCCTAGCATGGCTCGTTCCATTCCAAGGTCGCAGGGGCTCACCACTTGCTTTTATAAGCAGCTCCCCCACCATCCCACTACTGCAGGTTTTCATCCTAGAGACTTGAAATTTATTTTGGGGGTAGAGGGGGTAGGGACCATTGATTTACGTTAAACAATTTTTTTTGTAGAGTTCCTAGTTTCCAAAATATAGGATTTTCAAAATTCGAGTGTTTTCAAAAAAATATAAAAAATAAAAAAGTTTCATTATAGAAAATAAAGGGCATAAAGACCATTCGTTTGAGCTATGGCACAACGTTCTATCATGTTTAGTTTTCAAACTATCACCTAGTTTCAAAAACAAAAATTTTCATTTTTTTTTTTCAAAAGTATAACGAGTGGTCCATAGCAAAGGGGCGTCACCTCAAGTCCTATGAACACCTCATTCGTGAAACTCCGACCATGGGTTCGAGAGAAAAGTCTATTTAAATGTTTCAACTTCGCGCGGCGGCCATGTTGGTTTATTGGGCACAGGAGTGTCAAGTGAAGCAGAACCCGTATCACCCCCCTACTCCCAACTCGTCAAGGAATGATCCGATCACAAAACCTGGTATGATGGATCAATGTTATGAGTGAATAATTCAGGCATATATATTTCTAATGTAGTTCTCCTAAATTACAGATGGGACTCGTGTTATATAAATTCAATGCCCATTGGTTTGTGTCTACTAATCCAATCGGAGTGAAAATGGATCAAACATATTAGTTCTTAGTTGTTGTTGTTGATTCTTTTAGGGTCTTTGCGATATCGTGGTCATGTAGCCCCATGTATTTGGGTGTGTGTAGAATTTGTCTGATAACCTGTGTTACTGTAATGCCTGCAATTAAGGTAGGATTTGGGTAGAAAGCGACCGTGACATTAAGTTAGGTACCATCCCGGGATTTTCCTGGAGTACAAGTAGGAAACCACAGAAAAAACAGTCATAGAATGACTGGGTTAGGAATTGAACCTTCCTCCTCTCAGTTTTGCCTCACGAGGCTGAGTGTACCCCATTCCAGTCTTCAGACCCAAATTAAATTTCTTAGCAGAGCCAGGAAACGAACCCACGCCTCCGCAGTGACATTCATGATTACTAGCCACTACACCAAGAGGTGTTTCATGAATATCAGTTGTTTTCATTTGTTGATGTTTTTGATTCTTTTAGGGGTTTTAATATTTCATAGTCATGTAGCCCCGCGTACTTGGTTGAGTCTGGAATTTGTCTAATAACCTGTGTAACTTCAATGGCTGTATTAGTGTGTGTATTTGTAATTCAGATGAGGATTGGGAAGGAGGTGGCCGTGGCCTTAAGTTAAGATATATTCTGGCATTTGCCTAGAGTAAAAGTGGTAAACCACAGAAAACAACTTCCAGGATAGTTGAGGTAGGAATCAAACCCAGCTCTTTTCAGTTTTGCATCACGAGGCTGAGTGTACTACGTTCCAGTCCTCAGCCCAGAATTCGATTTCCTAAGTAGAGCCAGGAATCGAACCCACGTCTCCACAGTGACATTCAAGATTACTAGCCGCTACACCACGAGGTGTACAATATAAGGCTGTTCTTGATTGTACATGATGAATCAATTATTACCTAATAATAATAAGAAGAATAAGAATAAATATTCCATTCAGCAACGTAAAGGGTCAATCTCTCCCTGTGACGTCGTCCACGGTCTCAGGGCGTAGCGGCCATCTTGCCTATTAGCCCCTGCCCCAGCTATGGCACTCCCCTCCATAAGAATAACATAGAGTGGTTGCGCGCGGGTGCTATCTTGCCCATTGGCCCCTGTCCCAGCACCGCTTTATTTGTCCTATTTCCCACCCCGACCGTGCCCTAGAAATATTATTAATTCTCCATTCTCTTCAGTAATTATATATTGACGGACTGCGTGGTCCCCTTCGGGGCAAAATTCCAGCACCCGGCGTCTGTAAAAGCCACAGTAGTTAAAAAGGACGTAAAACTAATGACATTATTAGTTAGGCTATTAATAATTACATTTTTCGTCTGAAAGGTCATCCTTCCGTAAGATCCATTTACCACAGAGATACTCTTCTCACCTCATACCCGACTGACCCCTAGAAACGGTAATAATAAGGGGTAAACAGACTGTAAGATGGCATTCACCTAATGTGTCTCTTTTGAATCCACCATTGCCACCAAACTACGAATGAAGACAACGGAGTTTGGAGAGTCATTTCTGTAGTACAGTGCTTCAAGGCTTCAATATTTTACGTCTCTGGATATGACTCGTTTCTTCGCTCCATCAATTAGGAGAAAAGTAGGCCATGCGGGACAAAAACTAGAGGATATTACGTCACATTACCATACATCACACGAGGCGAGCTGTCACTCAGGAAGGAATGTCTACTGCTCGCTCCTCGGAACAGACAATGGGGCCAGCTTGATGCGGGAATATATTTCACGTTTCGCTTCGGAAAGGTTTGATGCTAAATCCCGGGCCTTACTTCTAATCGACCGTCGGCCATTTTCCAGCCTACTTACAGGAAAATTAAATGAGTTTATGGAATCACTCGGGGATCAGTGTGTACAAGTGTGTGTCTGACCATCTATTATTCTGTCTTTGTGTCCAGAGAATTTAAGTCCCACCCTATCAAATCCTAAACGCCTGATCGGAAGTGAATGCAACTTACTACAAAAGTGGCTCTTTCACGTTCACCTTAACCGCACCCATTATATTTCCACCATCTAAGCGAAAACAGCATGGTGGCCTACTATTTCTTTATTGCTTAAGTCAACTACTGACAGAACCAATGACCAGATCTCTACTAAACTTGAATTTCACGTACCATCCTATAGTTGAGATACACCAAAGTTACAATTCTCTCATCTAAATAATTTCAATTTCGAGGCGTTGACTGGTCATCAATATCGTCCAGGAAGGTTCAAAGGAACATCTTCGTCTCTTGGTGTTGTTTCATCACTCTAAGGGTAAAGCTGCCACACAAACCTGAAGGAATACTTGCACTGTGCGTGGAGAGGATGCAGTGACGAATCGAGCAAGTCAAAAGTGGTTTCCTCTATTTCGATCTGGGAATTTCGCAATGAAAGACCAACCTGGAAACTCCCTTAGGGTCAACTCTATCAGTTCGTAGACCCAATCTTTATCCTAGAAAACTTATGTCGTGCATTTGATAACACTGGGGAGGAATTGCTATGGAATGCTTCCAACGTGTATGACCATCAATGTCAATCATCAATTCAAAAATATACCTTTCACAGTTGGAGCGACTGAAGGTAGTCATTCAAGAGAAAATACCTACATTGTTAAACACTGAAGTAATCGGTCTCCGTCACAACACCAGACCACATCCTTCAATGGCAACCCACCAAAAGTTCCAGGAGTTTACTGGGATGTGTTACACTACCCACTCTATTCTCCAGATACTACCCTATTCGGAAGATTGGATATACATTACCTGAATATTTCCTCCTTTCCCGGCAAAAGTTGTCTATCCATTCCCTTAGCACATGTACTGCCTTCAGTGATCAGAGAACGAAACTGGAAACGGAGCTGATTTAAACTATACTTACATCAGGAGTGTGGTATCTGTTCAGATATGAGTTATAGGAAGGTACGTTTGTAGTTACTCTTTACATATCCCAGACATAGGTCTATAGGTTTCCCATATTTCAACTACAGAATTTACAGTCACTTAAATCATACTAATTTTTAGGGAAAGCTAGGCGTGAACCGGTCATACAAACAAGTGGCCATGATATATTCCCTTGGGATAATTTTCATTCCACTGTTTTGATGTATGCACCAAATTATCCTCAAAACACATTATTACCTACTTTTGTGACTAGTTTATAATCCCTTGGTTAAGAATTTGAATGCATTGACAATTCATTTCTGATATTTCAATAATTTATTGCTTGCATTGTAATTGATCTCTAAGGAAACCAATTGACTGAAACGTCAGACATATTATTTCATAATTTCATAATTTCTTCAAATGATATGAAGTACGGTCACGTCACGTTTAGAACTATGTTAAATATTTGGAGATATTTCACGTGGTATGCGTGGTATTGCTTGCACATACCGTGGTGGTGTAAGTTTTGTGTATTGTCAACGGTGTGAACATCATAATCACACCTTTCAGCTCCTTATCTTATTCTATAGGCTATTTCCGATGTTCCTCCCTCTTGATGTATGCGGAAATTACTGTACCTGTCTAAGCGATGCGGTAGTGAGGCCTGCTTAAGGGAGGATGCCTTGCGACTAGCAAGTGAATTAGCTACACTTTGTGGTGAAGACGGCAGACTAAGAGGTGAGATATAACAGAGGAGTTTGCGGTGTAAACATAATTATAAGGAGCCTGTGAAATGGCTGTGAAGTGGAAAGGAAAACATGGGAGAAGGTTATCAAAACCAAGGACTGATACGAGGGTGGGAAGCTTCAGTGAACTGACATCGGGTCTATACAAATTTATAGAAAATAAAATTACCTCAGGCCATAGCAGAGTAGTGGTGAGTTAGAGAAAGAAACCAAGAGGCTGAATACATGGAGACCACTTTTCTATGCCCCAAACACTTCATTGCACAATGCACTAATCATCTCTAAACGGAGTGCATGTGATGTTAGCGTTACCCAAAATGTTCATATATGTTTCAAAGAACACCTTGTTATAATCTTCCTTATGGGAATCACTCATCTATATTATATTGATTTGACCAGAAAGTTCAGTTTGTTACTAGAGATTGAGTTTTAATGCAATATAAAATAAATAGTTTTTACATGCAAGTTTTATTTAAGCATTTACTACAAACGAGTACATTAGGCCTATTAAGAAACTAGTTCTTGTTAGGTTGCAACACACTAAAGTATAGAGAAGATTGGTCAATAGACCTAATGACCGGAAGCACACATTTCATTTAAAGTCAGAATTCACTGCCGTACGTTGTGCAATATCCAACTTTAGATAATGGGGCTTGGTGGGTTTTAGACAGTCAGTTTCCAAGGAGTGGCCTGCCGTACAGCAATTTCAGTTTACCAAAGTAGATTTCTTGTTCTCAAAGTAATTCCAGATGAGCCGTTTGGATATTGCTCTTGTTTTCCTGTTTCTCCTTTGCATCAATGCCCCGTGCAACCTTCAAGGAACAAGACAGTAATATTTCTACATTTATTCAAAATGTTAATGTCACTCTCTAGTAAGTGGGATAGAACATCTGTGCTGTAAAAATAGAATATTAGGACCAAATTTTATTCACTTATTGTGCAAGGATATCTGGATTCACTCCCATAGTCCATTCCGTCATATTTCAGACTCCCACTCTCATTGGTTCCTTTATAAATACATTAAAAACTGATTGTTATGACATATACCATGAGAATCGCAGATAATTTATCATGACTGGATGCGTGACGCAGCGGTAAAGTTCTTGTCTCCTGTTCCCAAAGTTCCGGGATCGAATTCTGGCGTAGTAAGTCAACATTTGAGGGAGTCTAAATGCACGGGTACAGTGCCAGTAGATTTAGTGGAACGTTTAATATTTCCTTCGGAGCCTACATTCCGGCACCTCAAGGTCTCTACAAGCCACAGTAATTAAAAAGGACATAAAACAAATAGCGTTATTATTATTATATCTTATAGCTATTTCCAAGGCTTCATTTGCTGATTCGTATCCACTTGCGGGTCTCAACGTACTGTGCCCGTTTAGACCGGAGTCCGCACGACCACATATGCATTTTACCAATAATCAGTCAGCACGAGAATCAAAATATCCCGGAGCGCCAGATGGGTTAAAGCAAATCGCAAAAACGACATCAAATTTATAAAAATGCTTTGCTGATTTTTGGCTCAATGCAACAATAAGGATAGAAGGAGATTTAATTGGGTGAAACACATCTGGTAAAATTATCTCAGTTTATTTAAAGTTAAAATCTGACTGCAAGAATAATGCTCAAAGCAGCATCATCCACGTGTGGCGATCCACACTCTTATTTACACACAATATACAGAAATCTTCCAAACACATTTGACAATCTTTTTGAAAACACAAGTCCGATTGTTAGTCCTGTGGACTGTGTTCCAAAATTATTAATATTATTCCAGCTCAAAATTAATTGTTCATACTGGGAATAACGTAGATCACTGTTTGACTATTTACATGATATTAACACTCGTAGAATAAATGTTTATAGAATTTCTTAGACTTTCATTTGTTTTCCAGTTTTCAAAAATATATCGTTGAAACTATTATTATCATCGTAGCAACACAAATTATTAACACATATTAACAACATCTGAAAAATATTTGACCATTGAGCATAGCATCGAAGAACTGTGCGAAGCACAACAACAATTAATTGTTCTTCTGACATTAAACATTCGAGAAGTGACTCGATTATGAACTTCAAGTTCCAAACAAAACATATGATTTCTGAATCATCAACTTGATCAATAAATGGTTGAACCATTCAACTATTAGATTTTCCACTTGGAATTATTATGAAAAAAATATTTATATTTATGGCCATTTCTAGCAACTTTCACAACTTGCAATTCTTCGACAGAATGCGGAAATAAGAATTGTAGTCTTATAATGAATTCATTTGGTTCATGGCACTAGGATTGAAAATATCCTTCAAATTATTCGTGGTTAAAGAATTATTTTAAATTGGCAGTGGCCCATTCTACTATTTGTGTAAGAACACAATATTATAACAACAACAACAACGGCAAAGGTCTTCCTCTGTAGAAGAATAAACTACTATCATGACAAATCCGGGTTCTAGCAAAATCAAAGTCTAAATGGAATTCGTAAACAAGGTTGAAATAAGAACTGATGGTTTCAAAGAAATAACCTTCGGGTTATTCATACGACGAAACGTGTGGCTCCAATACTCCAACTATAAACCTGAGCCATCGAACCTGCTATTTGATTGATGCTCGAAAAAACCTTCATTCCTGCGACTTAACATGCGCACCTGGGAATGGCATTTCAACTACTCCACACACATAAATTTTCTTCCCCAAAATTTATACAATAAATCAAGCCTATGCTTGTTATCAACACTGGAAGATTAATAAACTTACAAGTTTATTTTATTTTACCATTCAGTTCAACCCGTGAATTTACCACTCATGAAAAGCTTTATTTCACTTTCGAAGTGTATTTACGTCATGATTTTATATAAATACAACAATATCCTATTTGATACAAATATCAATTGCTTCCCGTTTCATGCCTCTCCGTGTTATATGAAACATATACTTTGCTCATAGCAAATATCAACTGTTCAACCAGAACTGAAATGTAGGTTGAATGCGGGCTTGCGCTAACCACTCTCCTTCGTAAAATCTCCTGTTCCATACTAGAAATGTTTCAACTACTTCATAGGCTCTTTCTCAATACATATGATTATTATAAAATATAATATCCAAGAATTATTTAGAAAAATTATGAAAATTATTATTATTATTATTAGTGGATTATTATTATTATTATTATTTCAAATATGTTTAATTATCATCTCATTATGTGAGAATCCACATGTTCGAACCTTCGAATATGGAAAAAATATCCATTCCTCAACAAAAATAAATTTAACTTTTACAGTTACATCGGCTGATTACCGTGATTTCCCAAAAATATGAAAAATTTAAATAAATGCTCAAAATGCTCGGTCATCGATCCTAAACTGTTCTGAGTGCTGAAAATGCTCAGAATAAATCTAACTAGTCTTGCGTAAATCATTACAAGCTTTAAATACGATGAAAAAAATGTGTTGGTCATCTGCAGAAAAATAGTTTGTTCCAATTAGCTAAGCATAAAATAATTCAAATGTGGCTTACATTTCTTGATGTTCTTGAAGTGTAGTAAACCTGGTCTGTACCAGATTTATCCGTAGACATGCCCTAGCGGACAAGCACGTATAATCCTTGTATCGGCCGCCATTGTAGACCCACAAATCGTCTAGTCAGACATAGTGGTAGTATCTTTCGACGTTTTAAATGACTGTAGTTCCATTTTAATATGGGCTTCTAACAAAGCCATAACAATTTGTTTGAAAAGGGTCAGATCTAAGCGATCTCTTCTTAAATGTGTCAGTTGTAACCTAACTCACTGTAATCTCATCAGTACAAGAAAAACGTTGATAGTCTAAGCAGTTAACGGCTGTTCTGAAGATCGTTCCCTGGGCATGGTTTGTATATCACCATCTGCCATGCGCTAGACAACTTGCAGTTTCCCTTGCGTAGACTAATGAACGCCACCGTTATAGACTATTCTTCAATGTACTGACGGATCGAAGTGGTTAAATAGTTACAAAATATGAAAACTGACTTTAAATGGATTTAAACATCCAAGTATTAATTTACTATTGGACTGTGACAAATACTATTTTCTAGACCAAGTCTAGCATATGTCCTTTAAGAAATATAAATATTTCCACCAATGTCTGTAGAAATACAATCACCTCAGTGATTCTCCTCACCAGAAACTTACTAAGTTCCAACTCGTTTGCGCAGCACTTCTCGTGACTATCACGATTTGAAAAGTACTTCTTCGTAGACGTGGCAACCATGTGCCTTGGCTCAGCGTAGACGCAACTTGTTCGCCAAGTGCTTGTGATGAATTGAGCTAACTAAGCTTGCTCCTGCTTGCTTTTATACAAAAACGATCAGGGTCACGCGTCATCGCCTGATATCTAGAAATCCTCATATCTCTTGAATCCCTGGTCCGATTTACTTGATATTAATTGCATTCTCTTTCATTTGGCCGTGCCAGTAATCTGATCCCAGTCTCAAGTCTCTGCTCCATAGTTAACTATTTAATCAATAAATAGTCTCCACCTCTGCTGTGACTCGCTACGTCATTTACCATCCAACTATCGGTAATTTCCTTCGAATGGCTTCGAGAAGCAATGTAGCGCGATATTCAAATATCCGAACTTTCAAACGCTGCTACAGCCTTTCCCTTGATATCTAGGTGTCTGAAACTTGGAATACCCATTCCTAGAGTTGGGCACAGTACTGTGGGACTCTTCATAGGCTGTCACTGCAAAATGCCAATGTCAATAATTCCCATCTCTTCCCCCTTCATTTCTTTCTCTTCTGCAAGAATACACCTTTGAGGAAGAAAATCTTTTTCCATCCATTGAGCGCAATGAAGGAAATCAGGTGCTTGGAAACGTGTACTTCTTCCTAGAAAATTGAATTTGATGTACTGTCCCAGGAGAAGAAAGTTATCTCCACGACAACCACGACTACTAAGGTTTAGTTCATTGATCGCAATCGCCTAGGACTTGAGATTCTTCAAATTGACTGTAGGCAAATTTCGATGTATTTCCAGTTTCATTTAGGATAAGAGCATCGGTATGTTCTCAAAGTAATTCCAGATGAGCCGTTTGGATATTGCTCTTGTTTTCCTGTTTTCTCGTTTGCATTAATGCCCCGTGCGACCTTCAAGAAACATGACAGTAATATTTCTACATTTATTCAAAATGTTAATGTCACTCTCTAGGAAGTGGGATAGAACATCTGTGCTGTAAAAAATAGAATATTAGGACCAAAATTTGTTCAATTATTGTGTAAGGATAAGCTTATGCATGCAATGAAAACACATTTATACCCTTTAGTATGATTTTCTCACTGAGACCCCACACATCTTATATATTAAAATAATTGGGAAGAAATTTCGCCTTTTACTAACAATAAAATATCTTGACAAGTATTTATGCTACGACTACGATTTTTGGCTTAGAACAAAATTCACGGCATGCATTATCGATTGAGCCCCTTTGTACTTGATTATGTCGCCCGTGTATTGAAATAATTGCGAATATTCATTTCTTCAAGTTCACATTCCACCTTTCACAAAAACTGAGATATCTTGACAAGAATTTGTGCTACGACAAAGTTTGTTGACTTAAACAAAATGTACGTCACGGATAAACGATTGAGCCCCACCTTACTTGTTTATGTCATCCGTGTATTGAAATAATTGTGAATATTCAATTCTTCAAGGTCACATTTCACCTTTTACTAAAACTGAAATATCTTAACAAGTAATTGAGGTGCGACAACATTTGGTAGCTTGATACATAATGGACGCTACGCATTATCGATTGTGCGCCAACTTATTTGATTAGCTCATCCACGTATTCAAATAATTACGAATATTCATTTCATCACGGTCATTTTCTGGCTAGGCCAAGATATTTCAGTTAGTGGAGTTTCACTTTTAACTGCCAGGTGGTTCACTGCGCCCCAGTTGTGTAATTGCTGTCTATGTTCTGAATCCAGTCAAATGCGTCTTAATAAATGTAAGGATGTATAATCTTAATAGCAGCACAGCTATTACAGACAGATTTAGTGCAACATTTTCAAAGTCAAATGTTCGGCGATATTAGGTACCGTGTCAGAAGCTTATGCAGGCAATGAAGACATATTTAATAGGAGACTTTTCACCGAGTGATGGTGATCTAGTGGTTAGCATCCATGCCATCTAATTATGTCACAAATTATGGGTGGTTTGAATCCCACTTCAGTAGTTCTTGTTTTTGCCCACTAATCTTCGACTAGTATAATAAAATAATTAAGAAGAAATTTCACCTTTTCCTAAAACTGAAATATCATAACAAGTATTTGCGCTACGACAAGGTTCATTGGCTTTGCACAAAAATGCACGTCAATTATTATCGATTGAGCCCAACCTTACTTGATTATGTCATTCGTGTAATAAATAATTGAAAATATTCATTTCTTCAAGGTCACATATCACCTTTTACTAAAACAGAAATAATTTCACAAGTAATTATGGTACGACACCATTTGGTGGCTTGATACATAATGGACGCTACGCAATATAGGTCAGGCCCTAACGTACTTGAATAGGTCATCTGTCAACCCCAGTTATGTAATAGTTGACTATTTTCTGATTCCAGTGAAATACGCCTAAATAAATCGAAGAATGTGTAATCTTAAAAGCACACAGCTATTACAGACAAAATTAGTACCAAATTATCAAAGGCAAATGCTTGGTGACCTTATGCACCGTGTCAGAAGGATTTGCATGCAATGGAGACACGTTTAATAAGAGCATTTCCACCGTGTGACGGTTAGCGTCCTTGCCATGTATTTATGACACGAATTATCGGAGGATCGAATCCCACCTCAGTTGTCTGTTTTTGCCCGCAAATTACTGCTTAATTAACTTTACATTTTATTTGTTTGATGCAGTGAAATATGAAATATTAGGTCTTCACAATGAGGTTGCGTGACTGCCCTGTTGAGTTCTGTTATGTGTGTGGTGAATACACTCCGCTAAAAATTAGAAAGAACATCACTGACTTCGTGAAGAAAATCTATTTGGAATATTTGGGTATTAATTTTGGGGACCAAGATAAGTTTTGGGATCCCCGTAAGGCTTGCGAAAGCTGTGTGGAGGATCTAAGAAAGAGGACAAACGGAACAGAGAAAATTTTTAATTTTGGAGTGCCAATTGTTTGGAGAGAACAACTAAACCACCACGATGACTCTTATTTTTGTGTTGTGAGTGTAAAAGGTTACAACAAATACGAAAATCAGAAGTGGGAATAACCAAATTTGGAGTCAGAAAGGAGACCTATACCACATAGCAAAGATGTTCCAGTGCCTGTATTTACCACACTTCCTGAACTTCCAACGTTAGATGTTGAAGAATTGCAGGACGTGGAAAGTACTGCTGATGACAGTTAATATAAAGCCAGTATTTCCACACCTCCGCAGTTCTCTCAGGAACAACTCAGTGACTTGATAGGAACCTCAGTCTATCTAAGCAAGATTCAGAACTCTTGGCATACAGGCTAAAAGAAATGAACTGCCTGAAGCCACAAACCAATATTACAGCTTACTGGACTAGAGAAAACGGGCTTCTTCCGTACTCCAATGGAGATGATGAAATTGTGTACTGCAATGATATCCCGGGACTACTATTTAAAATGGATTTGCCGGAGAATCGACCAGAAGACTGGCAACTTATTATCGACAAATCCGCGAAAAACTTGAAATGTGTGCTGATACATAATGGGAATCGCTATGCATCTATTCCATTTGCGCACTCCACAAAACTTCATGAAGAATATTACAACATGAATATGATTCTGCATAAAATTCGTTATCATTAGCAGGGGTGGCGTATTTGTGTTGATTTGAAGTTGGTCAACATATTGCTTGGGCAGCAAAGTGGCTACACAAAGCACCAATGTTTCATCTGCATGTGGGATAGTAGGGCTAAACAACGTCATTGGAAAAAGGTGACATGGCCTTCAAGTGAATATGTGACAGATGGATCAGCAAACATCATACATCAACCATCGGTTGATAGGGTCAAAATCATTCTCACTCCACCCCATGTAAAGCTAGGCCTCATGAAGCAATTTGTTAAGGCCTTGGACAGAAATACAAATTGCTTCAAGTACATTTGCAGATGTAGGTAGTTGTGAAAAACTTTAAGCAGGAATATTCGATGGTCCTCAAATTCGCAAGCTCATCAATGATTCAGATTTCAGTAAAGTCATGACTGATATCTGCCTGGTGAAGTTTTGTCTATGTTGTGAGGAACTTCCTGGGCAACCGTAAAGCAGAGAACTACGATTCATTGGTCCATAACATGCTACAGACTTTCATAATTTGGGGGCTAATATGAGCATAAAGGTACACTTCCTTCTTAGTCACCTAGAGAGATTTCCTGAAAATCTTCGTGATTTTAGTGAGGAAGAAGGGGAGAGCTTCCATCAAGATATCCGAGTCATGGAGGAAAGGTATCAAGGAAGGTGGGACAGGCACATGATGGCAGAATATTGCTGGAATCTCCAACGCGACTGTCCTGATTACTCACACAGGAGACAATCATACAGACAGAGTATTTTCAAGAAATAATTGTGAAAACTATTATGCGATCTGTTATAAACTGAATCCAGTGTCGCTGTGTAGTTCATATGTTCACTTTATAATGATTTCGTTTTGTTTTCAGACTGTTTTTGCGTAGCTTGTACTTCTCATATTTATTTTCCTGCATTTTACAATATTTTCCGGTAAGACTTTCAATATCTCAAAAACTAGAACCAATTGTTCGAAACCGTTATTATATTCGGAATCAGCATCTCAAAGTCAACTTAAAGTCACTCCGATCTGACTGTCACCAAAATGGTTGTTTACCAAGCTATTCTGTAGCAGTTACTTAAGTAGCGCTCAGGCTGAACCCTGCTCAGTCACACCACAAGCTGAACTTCAGCACGGCTTTCTTCCTAGGCGATCCACTGCTACCAACCTAGCAGTCTTCACTCATGATGTATCCACCTTTATGAATAACCGTGGTAGTGCTGATGTTATCTATACTGACTTCTCTAGGGCTTTCGACAGCGTTCATCACAACCTACTGCTTCATAAACTTTCAAACTTTGGTATAACTGGTAATCTTTTACGTTTCTTCAAAAGCTACCTCTCAAATAGAACCCAATCAGTTGTAATTAATAATAATAAGTCTAAATCTGTTAACGTTACTTCCGGTGTCCCTCAGGGTTCTGTATTGGGCCCTCTGCTTTTTATACTTTTTGTAAATGATATCCCTCGTATAATTCATAATTCTAGGTGCCTGATGTACGCTGATGATCTTAAACTGTATATGCCCATCAGTACTATAAATGACTGTGAGTTGTTGCAACAAGACCTACACCAACTCAGTGAATGGTGTGAAACATGGAAACTGAAACTGAATACTGAAAAGTGTAAAGTTTTGTCAGTTTCATTGAAACGTAACCTCCTACCCAGGTTTAATTACTGTATTAAAAATGAAACGCTACGTAGAGTGTCAACCATTAAGGATCTAGGGGTGACAATCACTAATAATTTCTCGTTCGATGAACATATTTCAAAAATATGTCGTGAAAGTTTCCGGATCCTGGGATTTTTAAAAAGAAATTGTTTAAATTATTTTTCGGACATAACTCTATCCAAATTATTTAAGTCACTCATTCGGCCTAAATTAGAATACTGTAGTGTGATCTGGAATCCCTTTCACAGTAATAAAATTGACGCCATAGAACGTGTGCAAAAGAGATTTATTAAATGGCTCTGTTACAGGGGTGGACGACCGTACCATAGAGCTGAGTATGAGAGTTATTGCAACGTGTACAGTCTTCCTCCACTTAGCAGTCGGCGCACAGTGGGTGACGTGAGATTCCTTTGGAAGCTGGTAAATGGCGGAATTGACTCTAATCAGTTGCTAGCTGACTTGGGTTTTCACGTCCCTCAGAGAACCACCAGACGGAAGCACACGTTCGATGGGGTCAGATCGAGAATTAATGTGCACAAAAATGCATGTCTGATCCGGTTGCAGTCAACATACAGCTTGATGGAGAGTAGAAGTGCTACTGATATTCACTTCGACTCTCTATTAACTGTTATGAGAGATATCTCAAGTGGGCTGTAAAATAGTGTATTGCATTTTGTGTTAATTTCTATTTGCGTTGATTGATTGAACATGTGGTCGAATGAATGGTTGATTGATTTTGTGATTGAATGTACGAGTGAATGAAGTAATGTATTTTTTGTTTGCTGTTATCTAGATCCTTGAATGTCGCTCTTGTATTACTTTCCCTAGTTTCTGAACTTTGTCTTCTTATCTTTTATTTTATTTTTTTGCCTGTTTCTGTTTACTGTTGATAGTTTTTTTTCTGTAATAATTATTGTAATGTTTCTTGTACAAAGGGATTGCATGAATGAATGCTTGAGATAGGATAGGATGTTGGAGTGCGTGTCTGTATGGTTGTGGTTGCTGATTTATAATAGATTAGTGTATTGCTATTTTTGTACGTGTTTGCTGTTTTTGTTTTGTTTATAATTGTAAATTTTATTGTTAATTATTATATTGTCACTAGTGGAGTCTATCTGTCTGACAATAAAGAATACATACATACATACACCTGACGCCTGTAGCACGGCGCATATTTCAATAGTTGAAGGTTGTTGCATGTAGTATAGTAACATCAATAATATAAATTTTGTAAACAGTTGTTTATAGTGAAGGCATACTTCTCTGAATAAATCGCTTATTCCATGACATTATTTGTTTAGAAATTGTATCTAAGGCTGTTGATAACAGGCATGTAGCAGCAACGTGGTTGAAGTTACACCTGTTTGGCTGGGGTTTAAAACTAAGGAAGATTGATTTAGTTTACATTACTCAGTCGTTATAATATTAAGCAATCTATTGTACATTTTGCAATGGAAATAGTACATTATGCAACGAGCCTATAATGGCCACAATTAAGACACGAGTATTTTTATAAAACGAGCGTATGCGAGTTTTATAATTTCCATACGAGTGTCTTAATTACCATTATAGGCGAGTTGCATACGACTGTTTATGTTCGCCGATAGTTACAACTTTATTATATGTTTTAACATAAATATTCATAAATATCTGTTCAGTCACTAGAATGTTGTGATCGGGTGCTGCGGTGGGTAGTATATCTCTGTTTCCCAAGCTCTCTGGACAACCGACGCATGCGCTCTGTGTGCTTCAATGCCATATGTTCAGATTGTGCTCCAGTATTCAGTAAAACTGTCACTGAAGTCGTTTCAAAACCACGCGCTGTGTAGAAATTGATTTTGGGGATATTAAGGTACAGTGCCATTTCTTGTCTCAGTTTATTTACGCGAACATATGGACGGTGCAATTTCGTTAATTTATATAGACATGTTGGATTTTGAACGCATGCGCGAAGGTATCCTTATCTAATTGGTCACACAACTGTTTCTTGAACTCTGATTGGTGGGAGAAACTGTTTCATAATGAAAAATAGTGTTATAATCAGCCTCATTATGATACAGTTTTCTGACTCATAATAGTTAGGGTCGAACATAAATAATATTATATACCTATACTATCATATTATTTCAACACGCTGTCATAGCGATTTCCTTTGCCGTCGTTGAACTGCGTTAATCTATTACAGCCAACATAGCTTCTGACACGTGAACCCTAATATTATTCTATATATTACTAGTAATGAGATTTAGTATAAAATGGTTTACAATGAAGGCATAATACGCTGATGAAATCATTTATTCCAAGTCATTATGTATCTAAGCCTGATGATAACACTTATGTATTATTGGACAGGTTTAGCACAGTGGTAGTGTTTCGAAATATCACCCATTCGGCTGGGGTTCAAAACCAGCCAAGGTTGTTTTCTCACTTTATTTTTATATGTATTGTTTTATACTCACTCAGACGTTTTAATATTAAGTAAGTTATTATGTTGTTCACTTTGATATAGAAAATATGATGTATACGTATAACACCATGCAATTACAACACGCTGACACGCAAGCCAAATACTAATCTTCAAATTATTAGTCTAGTTGGTAATGTATTATTTTGGTTGTTAACAATAAAAATTGACCAAAGGATGGATGTAGGAATCCTTACCATTGAACTAGCCTCTGAGTTGTGGATGCTTGCAATAAAGCAAGCTGAGTAATTCGTATTTATATCCCATTAGAAAATATGCACTATATGTAAATATATGGGTAATTGTAAAACAACAAATGTAATGAAACACAAAGAAAATAACACCCTTTTGATGATTCGAAACCCAGCTACGAACGTGAGAGGCAACCACTCAACCAAAGTACCCCATTGAGCCACGAGGTCGATAATAGGTTCAGTAAGTGTCGTAATGATTGGAAATTAGGAAAATCTTTAGCATAATATAACGTACAATACACCTAGTTGCATTTCAACAAGCTTTTACAACGAACATTCAATTATACTCTTTGATAAGGACATGGAGTTATAACTATACCCATACATTTAAGAGAAATTAGGCTATCTGTTCTTCACTGAACATCTTGTTTCTCGTTTATGTTGAATCGGAATTAATAAAAGAGATTTTTCTTTTTTAAAATCCCATATGCACTGACTGAGAATCGACCCGAAATCAGTACGGCCCCTCTACCACGCCTGCTCCCCCACGCTAGAGAGCAACTTGCTGCACACGTGTATACATGAGTAACATAAACAGTTGATGATACCTGCTGTGACTAAACAACAAGACTTTTCCACGTATTCATGTGGATGTTGACAACAGAACAAGATATCAGAGAGTGAAATTAATTTCGCACAGTTTCAGACTTGCTGACTAACTTCTCACAGTGTGGTTCCACTTCCACAACGTTTCGAGCAAGTTTTCTCATTTGACCGCACCTCCAACTGTTACCTTCTTTGTTTATATTCCAAGTAATATTCTCTCCTTTGTATTATCATTTTCCAATTTGTGAAACAAAGATGAAGTTAGCCTGCTGCCGACAAGCCTACGATGATTTCTTCTGCCTCAGAAAGTCCCCACAAATTTCATCATTCCTCAGATACGAGATATTTCACTCTTTTAAGCTGGCGATATGTTAAAATAACTAGGAAATCTTCACCCTATCCCTTTACTTATAACTATTGTATTCAAATACAGAATCTTGAGTGACTTTATCTCCTCAGTCCAGTGGTTAGAGTATCTCTTCGTATTTAAGCGATGAGGATATGTAGTGCTGCTCACTGATCTCCCCTAGATTCTGGTTAATGGTTCTCTATTGGGAATTATTAAAACTATTTTACGCACTTTCCAAGAATGGCTCACAAGTGTGTGTCCTAATGTCAGTGATAGACATACGCCACTAAAATTGATTTTAATTTATAATATCGACCACAATGCTCTATTTCGGAATCTTAAGTCTGTTTTTAGAAAATTGTATACATCTACAAATAGTCAGACACGATTATTTCCGGCAATCAGGTCTCTTGAAATGTAATATATTCGTCATGGGTGCCAGCTATCAATATTATCCCTATAAATTCAATAAACTGTATGACTGAACAGTTTAAATGTTCGGGTAAAATTTCTTAATTGCATAGGAAGAGGTGCATGACCAAAATACCTTTGTTATAGGTTGGCATTAAAACAGTTAGAGCGAATGACATGCCAATTCGCATGTAAGTAGAAGACAACCTTAAAATATAACCAGGCTACAAATTATTTATGTAATGTTACGGAATGTAGGGGTAGGTAGAGGCCTCAAATTCTGTCAATCAGACAATTGACAAATTCATATCCATCACTTGACCTGAAGCCACGGGCTCAGACAGGCTGGATATCACTCAACACTCCCCCGATAAGATGAGAAGAGCACCGTTATAACGTGGCATGTTTCCCAATCATGCAGCCCTGGAATGTGTCCATACAAACGCTGCCAATACTCTGCCACCTGCCAGTAGCAGTTATTATATGAATCCACTGGTTTTTGTAATCCAAATTTGAATGTTTGATATAGATTACAATGTAAGTAGGTACCGGTACTTAACTACTCAAGTAATATCGTGTTGGTGTAATTTATTAAAATATTAGCGATTTAGAAGGCGAGACTGTCCTCCATCTTTCTGTCATAGAATGTTGGACTTATAGGTTGTATTTCTTAATTGACTTGCTTTTTAGCTTATGCGTGGAGAGTTGTAAACCAGGTCTTTAATAGTTGAAGGTTATCCTGAATACAATAACATACAACATATTAGAGCGACTAGACTGGGCAACTTATAGGTACATTTGTACGAGGAACACATAGCACTTAGGAATGCGAGAGGGGGAATAGCCCAACGAGATAGGGGACCCTCACACAAAGGAATTTCCTTTCAGTCGATGGCAGAAAGTGACCAAGTTAACTGCTCTCAACAGGACCATGCAAGACTCAACCAGATAAGTAGCCTGTACACTACAATCTGAATTGACCATTTACAACAACCACATATTCACTACAAACAAGCAAATTCCGGAGGTCAATCACCAATTCCAGTATCTCAACAGAACATCACATAGACCACAACTAACAAATATTGACGAGTTGCATTATCTTAACTAATACTGCAACTAAATAAGAGTATATATAGTAAATATTTTCACCCATATTTTCAGACATAGATTTTATATCCTAATTGCAATGGATCTGATGATGATCGCTTGACGATCGAAACTGGTCATCCAAGTGTATTTATTAATCGCAAGTAATTTTTTTTCAGGATTAGGGAATGGCCCATCTCATTTGGGTGCAATAGTGTTGACCGACTGAAAGGCATCAAGCTTTTGTTGCTCTAATCTCTGAACACGTCAACAACACCTAATGGGAGTTTATTATCTTGTTAAAGCCATTTCTCAGTGTTGCATTAGTAATCTAAATGTAATGTTTTTCAGACGGTCTACATGATTGTACCCAATTGTAATGCGTGGCTCCCAAATCTTGAAAAAAAAATACATGAAATTAATAAATACACTTGGATGACCAGTTTCGTTCGTCAAGCGGTCATCATCAGATCCTTTACACTGGGCTACTAAATCTATGTTTATGAGCTATGGGTTATGATATTTACAATACATACACTTATTTAGTTGCAGTAGTGATTAAACGAGCACAACTAGTCAATATGTGTGATTCTTTTGTTGAGATACTGGTAGTGGTGTTTGACCTTCAAGTTTGTTTGCTTAGTGTGTTTATAAGAGCTAGTAGTGTATATTATAGATTCGCACATAGAAGACGTTTGACTCTTTCAAACTGCCGTGGACGATAGTAAAACTATTCGACTAGGAAATCGTTACTCTGTTCCTTTAGGCTACATATTTATCAAAAGCTGAATATCTTGGACAGTCATCAATTCCATGTAGCAAATAATGTGCTCGTGAGCACGTCGAAATTTCCTGTACACTTACTGTAATCATGAACTATGGTGGCATGGTTTAGGGAAAGAGACTTAATTTTCAAAGCGTTCAGGCACTGATAGCGCAAGGATAAACCAGGTTCTAGTAGAATCTTTAGTGCAGCGCAGTATTGTCTGCAATGAGCTTCATCAATACGAAGAGCAATATTCAGAATCGGTTACTTATCTGCAGAGAAATTATGTTATGTTGCTCCCTTACAAAACAGAAGTTCGAATCTCAGAGAGAAAGAGCTGACCCAGTCTCTCGGAACATGATTCCCTCTGAAAAAAAACTAAAAATTGTGGTTCCAAATTTGTTCGACCAATTAGTTCTGAAGCTGAGAAATCTTACCACTTAGAGGCAAGAAAGTATCCTCATAAATGGGGCGTGGTGGTGCAGCGGTCTAGCTGTTAGCCTCACACTACGGTGGACCGGGTTCGATTCCCAGTCAATGCATGTGAGATTTTCAATGTTAAATGCCATGTTCAGTGGTTCGGAATCCACGTAATAAGGAGGTCCCGTGGCTCATGATAGCGAGAATAATGGTCACGTAAAACTACAAACTTCCTTTATCCTCATAACAATGGTTTTTGAATGGTAGGGTAAAAAACTGTATGTAAGTACATTATTTCAAGACAAGTGTTTCTTGTGTTATGTTCTCTTTAAATTTATCTGTTAACAACTAAACATCAGGTAGGAGGTTCTTCCAGCGAAAGCAATTGTGTGTGGGTGGCTTTCGGAATATGGTTTGTTTCAGTAGTATCATAAAATTCGTTTATGTTCGACGATGTCGATATGTAAATATTATATGTCAGAAAACTGTATCATAATGGGTGTCATTAAAGTACTACTTTTCATTATAACACTGTTTTTCCAACCAATCAGAGCTCAATATTCTCATTCATTGACCAACTAGGTAAGGATAGCGTCTGACATGTACTGAAAATCCAACATGTCGGACATAAATTACATGATTTGAAAGTTGACAATGAAGCCTATATTGGATCAACCATTGTAGTTACAATGCATAAACAAACTGGGGAATATTGCAAAAGAAATAGCACTGTACCTTAATATCCGCAACTCCAATTTCTACACATTCGTAAGATTTCGCCGACAATTTTAGTGAATGCAGTTGTTGACATAAACACATCATAACGTCATGGTGGAAGCAGACGTATGGCATTAGTTCTACGCAAATTATAATCTAGCTCCCTGTTCAGTAAATGGATAACTTATGCGAAACTTTTCCGCCAGATACTGTTACTGTTCCATTTGGGACTGAATTGATTTGCCTTCCGTTGACATTCTATACACTTTGAATTTGAAGAATAACTAGTTGATAATACGATACATTTTAATTTTAAAGCGTTTGTAACAGCCTATTTTTTGATATTTGACCAAAATAACAAAATGATCATACATAAGACCTGTGCGCTATTTGTTGGTGCAACATCAGGATACACAATGTTTCAAAGCTTTGGGATCCGTTATTTGGTAGAGATCAAATGCTTAGCCCACACAATTTCCAAGAAGAAGAAGTCAACTGACAGAATATCCACAGATATTTATGAATATTTATGTTAGAACATATAATAAAAATATAATTATCGTCGAACATAAACAGTCGCATGCAACTCGCCTATAATGGTAATTAAGACACTCGTATGGAAATTATAAAACTCGCTTCGCTCGTTTTATAAACATACTCGTGTCTTAATTATTGCCATATAGGCTCGTTACATAATGTACTATTATATTTTAAGAAAGGAAACATATAACGATTTATAGTAATTATAATAATAATAATAATAATAATAATAATAAAAATAATAATAAAAATAATCTTCTTCTTTCGAGTTGCCTCCTGAGAGGCCGAGTGCAGGTCTTTTTGTTGACCACCGTGGACGACCTGTGCGTCGTAATGAGGATGAAGTGATGATGGAGAAGTCACATACACCCAGTCCCCGATCCACGGGAATTAATTCCAGGAGATTAAAATCCACGATGGCCCGGCCGAGAATCGATCCCGGGACCCTTCGGGCCAAAACCTAGAACGCATACCAATTAGCCATGGAGCCGGACATTAATAATAATGATAACAATAATAATCATCTTCTTTAAATATCTGCGTGTTAATATCATAATACAGTAATGCTGTAAATACTGTAATATACTGTAAAATTTCAGGGGGTTTATTTTCATAAAAATTTGTATGTCAGCTTTGCCAACACATTCGTGCGTATAATGATCATCAATGCCTCACTCTTTCCTGTCTATGGAAACGTACGTGCTGTCTCTAAAATGCCACATTCTCCACGTTTCGGGGAAGGAGAATGAAATTAATGACTAGGGATTGGCTTTCCAGTAAATTGTATTCCGTAAGGTTTATTTCCATATATTGGTTAGGGAACAGGCTAAATATGGAGCATGGATGAGGGCCACTTAACCAAGTTAAACCCGCGAAATCTCACAATTAATTAATTCTGCAAGATACGACTGTCTGTGTCTTGGACCATTAATCACGGTCACGTCATACAGCACAATGGTGGAAAATATGGCGAGGTAAGTGTTAATTAATTAGTCTCAGAGCAAGACACGGCTTGTCTTGACATGGCACTCTCCGGTATAATGTAGCTGACTTATAGAACCATAATTCACAATTTATGTTGAATAATGAACAAACCTTCAAATGAAAATACCTCCGCTGTAGCTACCACCACCAATACGTTTGTATAGAACAAGGATTGTCAGTATGTCCAGTTAACCTCCACGACTCTTAATTTAAACAGCGGCAAGCGCAATTTGAACTATAGACTATAGAAATACAAATTATTCCGAAAATATAGGCCTACGTACAGACAACATTAGAAATGGTGCAGGCTATCGTTATTAAATCAACGGGCGTTAAGGTGAATAACTCAATGCATTTTGTTCAAACTAATATGATTACCGATTTATTGATTGATTGATTGATGGATTTATTTATTTATTGATTGATTGATTGACATACTGTATCAGTGTTAAAGATTTAACATCAAGAATGAATTTAACATGTTTTAGAATCAAATTTACAGATGAATAAACGGAGAATATAAAAATTCAATAACTTTGCAAGGATCCAAAGACTGTAAGAGTTGAGCGAGACCAAAACAAAAGAAAAAAACAAAAGAAAATAAAGAGCATGAGCAATGTCAGGCTCAGCTAGGAATAAACTTATCACAGATGAGAAACACAGCAGTATGAGTGGGGAAATTTTAACTATAAACAAGTTTTAGTAAAAAGATGGTATATTGGCTTTCACGGCCAGTGAATTAAAACTCAGCAATTTTTCTAGGTTTATGCCGTGTCTCATATGAGGTTTCGCCTAGGAACACCAAGCTGGATCACCAGCGGAATCTTTGTGTCTGTGCCTGGACTGGCCGAAAGTGCCAATGTAGGCCTACCATCTTTTTGGAAGCCTTCATCGGGAGGTTAAGGCTGCATGAGATTTTAGCTCTCGCAGTAAAGAGGCGCAGGTGCCCTTCATAAAAAGGGAGGTAGCGTTCAGTTCGCTACTGTGCGGTCCGGACACGGATACCAAGGGTCCGCTGATGAGCCAGCAAGGTGTTCCTAGGGAAAACCCCACACAAGACACGGCATAAACCTAGAAAAATTGCTGAGTTTTAAGAGATAGTAAGTTTCTTCGAAATATTGGTGAAAAGTACCGCGTAACTGACATTGTTTAGCTACCCGGCCTTAGTCATCAAAGGGTCTTTCTCAAGGAACTGTAACACGTACTGAAACAAACCAAACTGATCCTTAAATTTTCAGGATTAGGATCCGTTAACACATTTAGGTCAGTTACGTGGTATTGTCTTATAAGCGATGATCTTGTGTCACATATTAACCTCCCTACTGTGCAGTAGACTACTTAACTCAATCGTGAAGCAAATCTATAATTGGTCAAGAACATTCTGAGTTTTCATCACCCTTGGATATTCAGTTTCATTATCGTGTCGCAAGCCATTTTTCACTGTACCCTACGTAAATGCTCTTCAGCATGTAATAATAGCATCCATTACAATTTGGGTACAATCGTGTTGACCGACTGAAAAGCATTTAAATTTCATTGTTCAGCTTCACATTGCGAAATGCAATATATATAGTTTCATTTTCTTGAAGATCAACTGCCTGCTAACCCATTAACTGAACTCCTCAACCCTTTTGTGTTTAGGCAAACAATTATTTGTAATATGACACTGACACATTTCATCCACATCGTATGATTAGTTACATTATCTCACTGTCAGACGGAAACTATTTCCATCTTTATCTCCTCTTGTATCCATTGTACAGGCAGCCAACCTGGAAACTTAGATCCTCCTTTATTGTAAATTAGACAATTTACTTCACATGCTTGACTTTCACTGTCGGAGTGAAATCATCTCGATATATTCAAACATAGGTCGATAACTGTTATTTAATGCCATATCTCAGCCTAGTGAGGCAAAACTGAGAAGAGGTAGGTTCGATTCCTACCTCAGTCATGTTGGAAGTGGTTTTCCTTGGTTTACAAATACACACACTACTACAAACACATCAAAAACACAGGTTATCAGACAATTTGTACACTAACCAAAGTACATGGGGCTAAATGGCCACTTAAATGAAATAACAACAAGTCACTTCCGGAAATGTTCATTGTGTCGGTTCGGTATTTTATTCGTCAGTAATGGACATTTTTGTTCCGACTGACAGAGAGATCTAAGCATCTCCTGTTAACAACTGCTATTACTAAACTCGCTTTAACGAACGGTATCTGACGGTCACCAGCCAAAATCGGTTGCGTAAACTGTAGCATCATCTCAGATTTGAATGCCCAAGAGCACCATAATCATCAATTTGTGACCGTATAGCTTCAAGCATTGCAATGATTCACCACATCTCCATATCTATTAACTGGGCAAATGTTTTCCGTTCGCGTAATGAGCTGCCAAAATCAACCCACAACAAGTAAAATGTAGGCACAGACACGTAGCCTCACTGAGCATTCTTATAGGTCTACGAAGGGTACTTCTGACGATATCTGGTGTCAGATAATGGCGTCTAAACGTATCATAACTGTAATAATTATGCATAAACCTATCTACCGCCGACCTACTTGCATCCCCCTTTAGTAGGCATGCGCCGATGCATCCCGGGTTAGTCATTCCATTTTCCATTAGATGTACCTAGATATCAGTGTGAGATCATAGAATGAAAAAATATTTTCAGTGGATATACCGTATGGTTCATACTGACCGCGGTAGATACGCTCGCAAATGCGCAGCTAAGAGCCACGCTGCAAAGCTATCTCCAGAGGGGTTCGAACACCAACGTCGGCCACCTTTGAAACGATTCCTGTGGTTTTCGGTTTGAACTCGAGGCAAATAACGGGAAGGAACCTTCGCTTCCTACCACCAATTTTTAAAATCCTGATTCATCCATTTCATCTCTCAATAACTATTCTCATTAAGTTTGCGTCAGGAAGGGCTCCGGCCGTGAAAACATTTCACCACTTATAAATTCACCTCATCTAATCCCCGACCCCGATGGAACGGGAAAAATAAGGGGGTATACCTACACACTGTATGATGTATAGTGAAATCACTTGTTTTGTGTAGCCTATAAGCCTACTCGTATTTTATTATAGTTATTTCAGTAACTTCCAATCGACATTTGCCAAGTATGTCTGACTCATATTTATCTTCACGCAGCCTGGCATTTTTACAATTATTCATTCGTTCATTTAGTAATCTCTTTTATGTCAACAAGAATGTCACAGTCACGTCATTACGTACGGGAATTTATAATTCTTTTATGAAGTAGGCGCCCAGATCAGACAACATGATCCTGAGGCTATGTCTTCTAGGAGAGAACAGGATTTTATTTCTACATGGTGTTCCATTTTATCCACTTTTTTTTTTGTAAATTACAGTAATCTATTTGAAATCCTTCTTGTTAGGGAATTGGGACATCTTGCTCATAAGTCCTATGGAAAATCCACAGCCTGTTGTAGTCGTCCGACCGGGTCGGGGATGAAATGAATGAAGCCCCCCCCCCCATGTAGTGGCGAGGATATAAACTGTGCCGGCTGCCGAAGCCTGTCGCACTCCTCAGGGACAAATATTAAATGAATGACAGATGAAATGAAATGATAGTGGAGAGTGTTGCTGGAATGAAAGTTGTGACGGGGAAAACTGGAGTACAGGGAGAAAAACCTGTCTGCCTCCACTTTGTCCAGCACAAATCTCAAATGGAGTGACCGGGATTTGATCCACGGACCCAGTGGTGAGAGGCGGTAGTGCTGCCGCCTAAGCCACGGAGACTCCATTATGTACTTGGACGTGTTTGCAATTTGTTAATAACCTGTTCTTCTGCTGTGAATACAATGGTGTGTGTAACTGTATTAGGGTTTAGGATTGAACTAGATGCCCCAATAATAGACATCAGGGAGCGTCCCAGCATTTGCCAGGAGCAAGTGCAAAACAAACGGGTGAAAATACACTCAGGAAGACCGCCCATTTAAGGGATTTGAATCTTATTTCTGCGGACTTCAAGCTTCCCCTTGCGGTCAGGGTACACCACATAACTCACACGGGTACGCTGCGGCGTATGAGAAATGCAATACAATGCCTACAAAGAACACTGGTGCTCCCATGTATGCGTTTTCTGTATGAAGGCACACACTTCTCATACTTTTTAGCGTATGGCTTGTAGTGCCGGGAGTGTCCAAGGACATGTTCGGCTCGCCAGAGTTTTGTAGCTGCTTCTAAGTGGACACCCATAGGGTGAGCTACAAGTACCGTCACGTGTGGAGTATTGTCTGGGGAGGAAAGTCTGAATGTAAGGACGAAGAATTGGAAGGTAGCGGCTGTGGCCTCTAGTTTGGGACCAATCCCGGCATTTGCCTGGAAGGAAGATGGGAAACCACAGAAGACCATCTTCAAGGTTGCCGGCAGGAGGATTTGAACCTCCTCGCCTCCCGGATGTGAGCGACTGCCTGCAACTATGCCGTAACGACCACGGCTAACTCACCCGGTACTTCTCATACTAGTGACTGTGATCAGAAAGTCAGTATCGGATCAGACATTGTGGTACATCGCTTGATAGCTCAGCCGTGAGTTGCACACTAGGCAAGCGTAATCTCCAGACCTGAAGCAAAGCTTCGTACTTCAAGTGCTGCTAGAAGTGTTTCCTGAGAAATCGGGAGTGCAGTACAAAGGCAAGAATATCTTCCTACACATACTGAAACTTTAACTTCGGCCAATGCATGTGAGATTATCGAAATAGATTGTTACACCCAGTGGTCCAGATTAGACTACACGTAAAATGAAGTTTAAGTGGTTAATTCGTTTTAGGGACTTAGGCCATCATGGTCATCAGTCCCGTGAACTTGGGTGTGAGTTCAATTTGCCTCATAACCTGTGTTTCTGTATTGACTGTGGTAGTGCGTATAACTGTATTAATTAGCGTCAGGATTGAGGTTGGTGCCCGAGAATTCAAATAAAGTACTACATTAACACTTACCTTATGGGAGTGTGGAATAAACACAATCAGAATATCCACTGTCAATGCTGAGAATCAAACCTCCGTTCTCAAGACATACTGCAACTCACCATCGTGGTCATAGTGAGCGATTTAACGCACATGGCTACGCCGTGGAGTGCGTAAAGGAACGAAAGTTCCGTGACTTAGAATCGGAACGTTAAACCTACAATATTGTTCCGATCTTTGATAATGTTTCACTACTAGAGTACTTTCATACTGATGTGTCAACAAAATATTTAAAATATATTTATTACATTAGAATGGACACATTTTCTTTTCCTACAAAAAGAACTTCAGGCTGTTAGGTCTAAGAACATCTCACTCTTAAGGGGGGACGTATGTAAAAATGAGTAGAAGTAGTAATTTTATTTATTCGCCCATAATTTACCTTACGGTATCAAGATTTTAATTCCAAAATATTACAGTTCAATACCATCTGTAAATGTGAGAAAAATTATTATATGTAACTGCTTGTATACTGCCACACCCACTTCTGTAGGAAGAGTTTTGCTTCCTTCACATTTACAGAGAATTTTCACGTGTTTGTCTTTCTTACATGGAAACCCGCTTTAAAGAAGCTGTGAAAAAGAATGATTGTCACATAGTTACGGTTCCTTTTGTTGACATTGTGTTTATTTACATGTGTTACTTGTGGTGTTTCTATGGTTTCAAATCCGATTTATTAAGTGCTAATTTTGTGAGTTCTGTGTTATCCAAAGTAACAGAATGCCTCTTGGTGACCGTAATGATTTTAGTAAAGTAAGGAAGTGCCGTGCTTCTCGATTTGTGAAAAAGAAATCCAATGTGCCAGGGCAAGGTACAGAACGAGGTACCCATAGTATATAACAGCTTAGGCTTTCACGGCCGGCGTTCATAATTAAGTACAAGTTTTTCGGGCTAGTAGGCCGTGGTCCAGACAGAATATCTCCCGACGTTTCACCGGAAACTGCGTCCGGCATTATCAAGGGTTCCGCTCCTTTCCTTGGTCAGCAGTGGAATGAGGAAGAAGATTGAAATAATGGGTAACGGTTTGTAGTGGGGTATTGTTGTTTGAATATGACTGTTGGCTGGGTGGATCTTGGCGATGAACTAACGGCTGGAAGGTAGTTTTGGATCTTCAAATTAGCATGGTGAGCCGAGCGTTCTCTTCGCATTCCGGCTGGATAGTCTGGACTCACGTACATGTTGCGGGGTGCGGTGCGTGCTCCGGCTTCGGCGACCGAGCTTGTGAGGGTCAGGTGTTCCCTGCGCGACTGCCGGGCTGTAGCGGGAAGGTTCTTCAGGTTGACGTGTGAGTGATTTCTTGGCCTTGGTGTTCCTAAGGGCCGGGATCCATGTATTACGCACACGTTCAATTTCTTCCTTCCGATTGAAATTGTCGGGGTGTTTGAAGATTTCTATGGCTTCCCGTTGCAGCCTGGCGTGGTAGTGTGTGGTCGTGGAGAGTATCCAAAACTACCTTCCAGCCGTTAGTTCATCGCCAAGATCCACCCAGCCAACAGTCATATTCAAACAACAATACCCCACTACAAACCGTTACCCATTATTTCAAGCTTCTTCCTCATTCCACTGCTGACCAAGGAAAGGAGCGGAACCCTTGATAATGCCGGACGCAGTTTCCGGTGAAACGTCGGGAGATATCCTGTCTGGATCACGGCCTACAAGCCCGAAAAACTTGTACTTAATTATCCATAGTATAGTTTGTAGGTTACATTTGCATTGTGGCAGATGTCAGACAGATAATACTTTTAGAACTTCTGAAGTGAACAACTGGACTTATGAAGTAGATCTGAGATTGTGCTATGGCTTGAGGTGTTTTGGGATTGGAAAGGAAGGTACCAACTTGTTTTGTGGAATTATAATCATGTCACCCCCAGTTGCATGGTACACTCATACAAACAGAGAACTCTTAGGTACCCTTTAGAAAGAATGTGAGGGTAATCTGACATCATCAGATAATGAAATTGGAAACAATGGCTCATCAAAGGAAAAATTCAATGAGGATACAGATGAAGGAGGAAGATGAATCATAGAAATATGGATATGGTCTGCACTAATTCATTAGATGACCGGCAATACAATGTAAACAAACTCAAATCATTGATTCAAGTTTTCCAAAACTTACATTTCTGTACGTTCATTGTACTTCTTCTCCTACATCATTTAAGATACAGCAATGAAACTTGGTATGCTGCTGTAAACCGTTATTAATACCGTCCTGGAACAAATTTCTTTTAAAGAACATATTTCGGATTTTAAGGGGTAACATGTCATTATTTCTTTTCAAAATAAATCCATCAGATTTTTAAGTGCTGTTAAAACTAAAGTAAATAAGATATCAAATATTTGTCCCACACATATCTTTAAACTCATCTGCAGATATTACATGTGAAATTTTGTAACTTACAATGTGATGGTTTTGTAGAAATGGTTTATATTATATTGTATTTCAGAAAATTCAAATATTCCTAGCTGAAGAACCATTCGAATTATCAGCACAAAAATCTATAAAGACATGCCTAGCACACTGATAATCATGTGTGTTAAATTACATCTTTAAAACTCTAGGAGTTACAATAATTCTTTTACTGGAGTGCAATTTTGCATACGTCCCCCCTTAAAATCACAAGTACCCCTGAAGTTAGAACACATTCCACCTCCATAACCCACTTAGTGTCGTCATCCTTTTTTATATGGACACTTAACTACCCTTCGGGGTTAGTTTGTTAGATTGAGCCACTCTGCCTTTCATATCAGCAACTGGCACGGAGTCTAGAAGAATTTGTAGATTGCTAGCTACCGATATACGGTAGTCGTTCTTAGTAGTGCAGTATTTAAGTATAGGAAAAAACAGTCTTTCCTCGTGTGTTACTGCGTTGGTGCATCTTTAGAAATTTTGTAATTTAATTGGAGACTATAGAATGGCTCGTTGCTGTTGCTATTGAATCATTTATCAGCTTAGGGCATCGTAGTCTTCAGCCCTTTGGGGGTAAATACGCGCAACACAGCACATTATTCAATGATTATAATAAGCCCCTTTCTTTCATATTATGTGCGTAGGTATACAGTCATCCAGGAAAGTAACGAGCACACTTATTGGCACTGCACATACAGTATTTCTTTCTTTCTTTCTTTCTTTCTTTCTTTCTTTCTTTTTCCTTCTTTTTTTCAAACATTCTTTCTCGTATAATTCTCGTATCATTGTCGAACCCAGAGCCAAAATTCACAACTTTAAGTAGAGTAATACGAGTAACACACAAATACACACATAGACCTGTATACTGTACATAACTGTATACTCGTATATACAGTACACGTTGTAAAGATTCTTGTGCAAACCCACCAACGGGACGTGATCAAACAGATAACTATTCTGCGCTCATTCTACGAATGAGCTACTGCACTGAGAAATGACAACAATAATAATAATATTAATAATAATAATAATAATAATAATAATAAAAGGATAGCAGGTGGAGACACGCGTTGGGATAGCTTCACTAACGGAATGGCGCCCCTGCCCATGCAATCCCAGGTCCCTCTGGCCCGGAGGTTAGTACCTGGTAAGGGTGGGGTAGGCCGGTCTCCTGAGCCGTAGTGAAGGCAACCTGCCTAGGAGATGGAAAACTCCAAAATTATACCTACAATTGTAGCGTCTGATCTGTAATGTGCGGCTGCCAACAGCGACTGTATCCCATGTTAGGGACGGCTGATAACAAAAACCTGGCTGCAGGTATAAAAAGCAAACCCATCTAATGCAGGATGGAGAAATTAACGAGTAATGCCTCGGATGAAATACCGCTGCTTGGGGAGCGCCAGGGCACGTCTGGTGCCGGTGCTGGACGTGACAGTATGCGAGCCACCGGTGGTAGAGGGCTGAACCGGTGGGCACCTACCGGGCAATATACCGAAAACCCTACAGCCGACAAGCGTTTGCAAGAAGAGTCTGAGCAACGGTGTGAATCATTATCTAGTACTTCACCTGCTGAAGGTGCTGCACAGGTAACTCAACCTGTGCTCACCCAGGCAGGACTGCCACGACAGCGTATCAAATGGACACATGTCATGAACGAAACCATAATACGAACTTATTTTAGGGTTACTGACGTCGGGCAGAATTCAGTTGGCTATAGGCAACGCTAGCATTCTGAATTTCGGTTGCATTACCCTGAACTAACTGTGACCGAACAGAGAGTAAGTGATCAATACAGGGCTATTCTCCGGAATAATCTTATCCTTGAAGCCAGAATGAACACCATTAAGGAAGAGGTACGGCGTGAGAAGGAAGGCGTGAATGGAGATACCCTAAACAGTTTTCCTGAAGAACTCGAGTCGGCACAAGCTGATAGCCAGAACCTTCAAGAAGTAGATCGAGTTACAATGCAAATTATCGATCATCACCAAATTGGATAGTTGAAGAATGAAATACAGTTTTATGGAACTGATACAAATTGCAAGCCGAAAATACCGAAAGTAAATGGTTCAAGAAAGCTGACGAAGATACTGTTGCACCCCTAGCATTATCAAGCTGCAACTCCACTAAACAACCCCTATGTATTACATGAAACTCCCAAGTACCAAGCAGAACGAGCGACCAGGAACATGAGGCAACTCCGTAAACACGGAGCTGTGGCGTCATACATCAGCATGAAATCAGGAACTTAAACAGCTACATCGACAATAATATCGCTGACACAAACAGGAAAACATAGAAGAACCCTTAAGTAGACCTACAAACCAGCGCGGCCTTCTCAAACACAGATCCGCACAATTCCCAAAACCAACGAAATTAGGCATACGGGAGTAGCACAAACACAGGAGACACGAATACACAAAAGCTTAGAGGATATCACACAGGGAACATAAATACAATATCTACCACCTCATTGCCAGACAGAAGGAACCGGGAAGCAACAACAACATGATAGACAACACACCGCCATTGCTACATGCACAGTATAATATGTCAACAATGCAACGCTCCAACTAGGCAACATTTCATCAAATTGTCTACCCCTAAAATCGCACACGCACCCTTACGAGATCTCACACCCCCACTTCATCATCATATAACTACTACAGCACTGTCCATAGGTTATGTATATTATTTTACGCTAGCATTAACATAAAGAAAGTAGATGTAATAGTAAGCGCTCTAAATCAAAACTCGTAAAATAGCCGTAATTACCCACTGCACACGAAGAAATACACTGTAAATAGAGCCAGAAAATTGCTTCGCAAAAAGATGACGTAACAGATGCTCCATAATCGGAATGCCTTCGATATGAAAAGATGCCTCGTGAACGAGAAGAAAATACGATACAACACTCGCATGCTGTCATTATACGCTGCCGTATACAATTACACGTTCACCCCTACACGGATGCCGCGAAGCGATGGAAAGTCATAAAGATTAATTCATAAAAACACCGTACATACAAGTCATTAGCACAGCTTCCAACTACCCGTAACTAACGTCAAGAGAAGAAGATGTTATTATGGAAAAATCATCAACACGTCAAACAATTTGCTAAATGCAACACTCGTACAATAAACACAGCAAATTAATTCAGAAGAACACCGCGACAAAAAAAAAGCGTAAACAAGCCGTATTATGCAAACAAAAGATACACTTCCGTCGTTTGAGCATTGATCGTACATTTTAAAACACGATTCATTCGCTCATGCACGCATACACACGGATTTGTTGCAACGAAGAGAGAAGAAGGACTCGGCCAGCAATGCGAACATGTATAATTTCCCTTTCAGGAACTCACACGTCCAACAGAAATTAACACCCTCTTATGTTACAGGAGACTACCAGACCATGCAGCATACACCATCTCTTTCCACAGTTCTTTGCACTCCTCGAAGACACCAATACGACAACGTTCGTTGACTGTGGGACATCGGTCATTGAACACGTAACTACACACACCAAATGCCACTTATGAGGCAAACTAAACAACAGTAAGAGACGTCATATTTTGTCTGCTGCTCACTGCTGTTCAAAATGACCTACCTACTGGGGTAATTTCACATTCTCATCCCTAGTTATAAGATGGCCATATCTTAGCATAGTACGGTATCATAGACTTAAGTTAAATGTAAGAACATTCGGACCGAAATACGGCACCAAACATAATGGACGTGTCTACCGCATTCCAAAACAATTACTTTATTCCCTTTTCTTTCCCAATTTCACTCAAAATAACGTACCCCTCAAAATTTAACTTAGTATCACTACCCAATCATTATACAATATAAATTCAACACCCAGATCTACACGCATTGCACCTACAGTCATTCAACTCATAGCATGGAGAATGGTTCCTATGAATATTGGAAAATGGTAACACGATCCAAAAGGTCAAAACATGAAGCAGGGAGTACTACCTACCTCATAAACAAGCCAACCGTGTCGGAACCCATAATATAGCCCCCGACTCTTGTAACAATGTAAATAACATAAGCAACAAACCATGAATTTTCAGCAATATAAACACATTATCCCACTAAATAAATAAGCATAAGGATAGACAACCTTCAACAAATTACAAATATTAGAACATAAGCGTAGGATAAGATACAACTAAGTGCCATAACATGACTTAACTCCATACATAATATAAATAAAGAACATTACCTATGCAATTGAAAAATCACATCATCCCACAATCATCCCAATTGTAAACTGTAAACTGTACACTACTATTTGTAAACCATAATCTGTAAACTATAAGCAACTTTAAAAATGTAATCACCATGTAAACACCATCATATTTCACAATCAACTAAACATAATGTAAACAATAATGTACCTTAATCCAACCCTTAAAAGCACAGCACAACTTAACAACAAACATGCCATCACCACAACTAAGAAGGACGCCAGCACAGAAGACAGGAAATGGAGAGGAGACACACACACGGAAGAAACAAAGAAGAAGAACACCATATCATGACCCAGGACGCACGCCTCTACCAATACCTGAGGACAGGTATTAGGGGGGGGGGGGAAGGGAATTGCTGCAACCCTTGCTTTATCAAGCTGCAACACCCCTAAAAAAACATATGTATTACAAAACAAGAAGTTCCGTGACGAACTAAAGAGCCTACTTTTCTTAAAATTTAAGAATCATGCCAATGATTAATCTATATTATGGATCTATCTGGAATAATGACGAAATAAAGTTCGTAATATCGACATTTCTAATTAGTTCGAAATGCTGTATACATGGCATAACGTAGCCTAATAGAGAACTTCAGTTGGCAGCCCTTGTGACTGAATATATTCTTAGTTCCATCTCTTAAGGTACAGAATACAAAATGTGGTTGAAGTCCAATGGATAGCATGGAGGTTACATGCAGTTAAACATTGCATCTAACAGCGCGCGTAAAATCATGTTGGTAACAATGACATACATGTATTGTTCAGAAATAATCTGAAATAATATGATCTATTGTTGTGTCAATTTTGAATGAAATCCATTAGTTAGTATAGAAGTAACATGCAGTTTAAAATTGAACCTATCAGCAGGCTTAGAATCATGTTGGCAGCACTGGCGTAGGCCTATATTAGTTACTCCAAATTAATCTAGAATGCCAGGTACTATACGTGTGCAAAGTTTAGAGCTAATGGCTTGCATACTTTCTGATATATTGATATTAGGGTAACAAAAATAGAGACAGTATTTATTAACAGTTGGCAGCCCTGGTTACTCTTAAGAATCGGCATAGTCATATCTGTTATGGTACACATAGCACACACAAAATTTGGTTGAAATCTAAATGATAGTATAGATGTTACATGTATTTAAAGTTGGACCTCTCAGTAGACTTAGAATCGTGTTGGTAGCACTGACGTATATAACTTACTCCAAATTAATACAGAATGTCAGGTACTATACGTGAGCATAGTTAAAAGCTGTCGGCTTGCATACTTTCTGATATATGGGTATTTGGATTTAAAAAATTAAGAGCATTTATTAACAGTTGGCAGCCCTGGTGGCTCTTAAGAATACGCTCAGTAATATCTGTTTATGTACACATAGCACATACAAAATTAGGTTGAAATCCAATTGATAGTGTAGAAGTTATATGCATTTAAAATATGGACCTATCAGCAGGATTATAATCATTTTGGCAACACTGACTTGTATGGCCTCCTGGAAATATAACTGAAATATTATTATCTATACGTGTGCCAATTTTGAAATAGCTCACATTCATACTTTCCAAGATATCCAACATGGAGCTCAAATTTCAATTGCGATTTTTCAGCAGTTGGTAGCACTGACATCATTTTCAAATGTGGACGTGAGATAATCAGGTATAGATCTTTACTCCTACCAAATTTTGTTTCGATTGCTGCAGCCGTTTAGGAGTTGATAGGGGGGGGGGGGGAGGCCCGAGGCCCTGAACAGATTCAGAATTTTTTGTATAAGAAGGTCTGGAGCATCCACGATTGACTAGGTTAGTTCATTAATGATGTCATTCTTCATCTTGGTAACTTGCCCGAATTCCTCATACGTGGCATCACATATTTGATTCCAAAAGATCTTCAGAATACATAGGATCCTACAAAATGTTGTCCCATCACACGTCTGCCCACGTTGTATAAGATCATTACATTATGCCTAGCTAACAGGATATATGCACTCTGTGAAAGGAACAACATAAATGCCGATCAACAGAAAGGTTGTAGAAAGGATGCAAAGAACAACTAATAATTGACTCAGTTGTCTGTGGCCAGGCTCTCTTAAATCACCGAAACCTTCATATGGCGTACATCGATTATAAGAAGGCCTTTGACTCTGTGCCCCATGAGTGGCTAGTAGCAGTGCTGCGATTATATAAGGTCAATGAGGTATTTGCCAGTTTCTTGGGAAAGGGTTATGTCAGCATGGCAAACTAGACTGTGTCTCAGTACACCACGCGGAGACATACGAACAGATGAGATATCGATTAGGAGAGTCATCCTTCAAGAAGACTCCCTTAGCTTATTATGGTTTGTCCTGGCAATGACTCCTTTATATACCCAGCTTGACTCTACTCACTACGGCTTTTCTATTAGATTGAAAAGAGAGTTGGTACTCGGCTAAATCATCTGCTATACATGGATTACCTTAAACTATATGCCGAAACACAGTCACATCCGGAAAACTTGCTGAGAATAGTTGAAGCATTCTCACGAGACATACAACTGGGATTTGGATTGGACAAGTGTCGGACACTAAAGGTGGTGAGAGGAAAAGTACAGAAGTCTGGGTATGAGCTGGAAAATGGACAGCATATTAAGGCTATGTTGGCAGAAGACACCTACAAATACTTAGGAGTAAACCACGCTAGGGATATTGACAATGTGTCGATAAAGAAAGATCTGTCCTGTGAATTTGTCAAAAGATTAAAACAAATCATCAATCGCACTTGAACAGCAAAAACCTAGTTAAAGCTGTTAACACGTATGCTGTACCTGTGCTGAGCTACTAATATAAAATAAAATGGTGTAAAGTGGACATCGAAGGTGTTAAGCGAAAAATTAAAACAATGCTCACAAATGGAAGGAAACACAACCCACGATCTTCAATAGAGCGAATGACTTTACCCAGAAGCCTAGGTGGACGTGGGTTCGTTGGCATGGATAACCAGATGAAACTACAGATAGACAGCCTTAGGGAGAACTTCTACGCCGAAGCGAGGTCATCTATACTTCATAGAGCCATCAGCGAGACGGACAGATCAACGCCACTGGTCTTGTGTCAACAAGAGATTCTACACCACCAACATACTGACCTTCATAAGATGGAAGCATGGAAAGCAAAACCTTTGCACGGAAGACATCCAAATGAGGTGAGTCAAGCAAATGTTGATATACCTGCGTCAAACTACTGGCTCACTTCAGGACAGATCTTTCCAGAAACTGGAGATTTTCTGCTTGCAATTCAAGACCAACTCATCCCTACAAGGAAATACCTCAAGTTCATTGTAAAATATCCCGCTGTACCAGATGATATATGCCGCTACGGGTGTCAACAGTCAGAAACAATACAGCTTATTACTTCTGCATGTAGATATTTCCTGGCGACGGTGCACAAACAAAGGCATGATGCAGTTGCTAAAATCTTGTATCAGGAGTTGGCTGATAAGTTTCAGCTTCTGAAAGGAAGAAAGTTCCGTACCACCAATATCAGCCAGAGTGTGTTCTTGAAAACAAGGAATACGAGTTGTATTGGGACAGAACTATTCTGACTGATCAATCGGCATAACACAGCAGGCCGGATCTGGTGATTGTCAGCAAGAAAATCAAGCAAACTACCTTGATTGTTGTTGCGGTTCCTAACAACAAGAATCTCCAGTCAAAACACATAGAAATGATCAGCAAATACGGTGAGTTTTTCGACCCTATTAAAAGACATGTAGAGTGAGTAAGGACCATGCCTATCATTGTCTCAAGTACGGGAGTGATCTCATGTAGCTTGCTCCAAGGCCTTAAAGAACTGGATCTGGATACTCAACTGTACAACCTAATGCAGAAGGCAATAGTTCTCTTAACAACCCGAATCGTCTGGAAGTTCATGGGTAGCGACATTCCAGCTAAGAAGTTGCTGTTTCAGTAACTATACTTTGGTTCCCTGAAGCCCGTATAGTTATGTTGTAATGTACCAGCAATGTGTTATATGTACCGGTACTGTGGAAATAATAATAATAATAATAATAATAATAATAATAATAATAATAATAATAATAATAATAGTGTTGTAGGGTTTATGTATCTTTGAACTACTTACGTTTTACGCCCTGAAGAGGATCGTTAACTTCAATGTGAAGTTTTGGAGCCATTTTTTCCAGTGTTGCCTGTACAAATTGTCAGATGTAACTCTTAAGTCACTCAATATGATTGGGCGGGGATGCAATAAACACTTTCGAAAAAAATACATGTATTGTCTATTATTCACTGATAAATAATGGGCAATTTAGGATTACGCGTTTTGACCGTCAAGCAGTCATCATCAGATCCCGGTCACTAGAGTTAAGGTTTAAAATTATATCAATTATTAAAGAAATGTTGATTTGTTATACATTGTATAGCTTGTCATGTTAATGTTTACATTACGACTCGCAGTGAAACTCGTTATTTAAAAGTTATTCGGTTCTTTATTGGTTTGCGAAGTACTCACGAAAATTGTGCACGTGTAAACAGTTTTGCAACAAAATACAACACAATAAAATTAGAGGATCCACACTGAGTTATACTACAGTATTTATCTGAGTGCTTACCACTTTGAATAATGCTATTACACAGCGCGTTCATCATACAGGTGTGCGCTAATAGCTTGCCTAAACCCAACTGCCTGGCTTCTGAGTGCGTCAGCCTTAACAATCCTCCACGCGGAAACCCGTATCCGTTGACGGGAGATGAAACCCTCCTGGTTTAAGAGTACATGATACAGAAATGACTTAACAAAGTGGTGTATGTTATCGATTCTGGGACTCTTCTCATTACAATTGTATGCCATTTCATTCACCCTCCACAGCTTAGACAACGGTTCATATTTGCTTGCAACCAATCTAAGAGGTGAGATAGGGTCCTACAATACTACCTGCCTGAGGCATTGGTTTGTTGAGAATAAGCACACTATGCATCCTCTTCCGATAATATATTTCACTAATCATTCCTTCCAATATCCATTCATTGCCTCATCTTATCATTACAAGTGTGTACATACTTTGTTTAGTAACGTGAATTGAAGGGATCATTCCAAAAACATGTCTTCGTTCAGATTCGCTGATTAACTTTCTTGGATAGATATACTGTATTTCTATGTCCTCTTTAATGTCGAGAGCTCTGCCCTTTGCTTCCAGGTGTAAACCTTTTAGGCCTGTTACTATATTGGTGAACCCATGGTTGTTTTCATGAACATGTGATCACAGATAGCTGAATGTTGTGTTTGGTCGCATTTCTGTATTCACTGTAACGCGTTTCAAGCCTTGATCCCCTCTGCCCTTCAGAGTTAGCCTTACGTCCTTCATCTTGGCATGTGAACAAATATACACCAGACTTTGTATGCGGGATTCTCTTAGATAGATTACTATTATGTAGCTGCATACCGAGTGTTTTGTTTTGTTCTGAATGCTATATTGAGTCCTTCTTTCTTGAAGATATTAGTTATTTTTATGTGTTATTGTTAACGAAGTTGATTTGCCGTTTAGGGTGGTAAATTTTCCTCTTTTATCTTTCGTTTCATTGTCAGTAATCGGTCAACTGTGTTGGGCGTGAAATTGACCGCTTGGCGGTCAAAACACGTAATCCTAAATTGTCGAATAATTATCTGTGAATAATAATTAATACGAACATAAATATTTTTTAGGAGTGTTTATAGGCCTACATATATTGTACTCCCGCCGAATGACTTTTGTCAAATTTGCGTTGACCGACAACTGATAGATCCTTAACGTGCCAGAAAATCTAGCGACATGGCTCCCTCACATTAATGCACCGTTGAATGTTAAGTGGGTGCACCGGGATTCAATCCCAGAACCCTGTGCACGGCAAACAAGAACATTACCGCTGTGCCACGTGGCCCACCACAACAAGAGCACTCGGAAATTATCACTACCTAAACCCCAGTCCAATGTTATAAAAGAGTTTGTATCCCAGCCTCAGGGCAAATCCAAGATTTTCGATGAGATTCTATTCCAAGCCTAACACCAGTCCAAGGAGTTCAAGGAGATCCTAGTCCGAACAATGCACGCGCCCGATATGTACAAGGCGATTTTAGTCCAAGCCAAGCACGTGTCCGAGTTATTCTAGGAGATTCTTGTCCAAGCCAAGTACATGTACGAGATGTTAAAGGAGATTCTAGTCTAAGCTACGTACATGTACGAGATATTCAAGGAAATTCAAGTCCAAGCCAAGCATGCACTGAGATGCTCAAGAATATTCTAGTCCAAGCCAAGCACGCGTCCGAGATATTCAAGGAGATTCTAGTCCACGCCAAGCACGTGTCCGGTATGTACAGGGAGATTCTACTCCAAACTAGACTTGAGTATGAGATATTCAGGGAAATTCTGGTCAATGCCAGACACAAGTCTGAGATGTTCAAGGAGTTTCTAATCCAAGCCAAATCCGAGTCTAAGAGGTTCAAGGAATTTATAGTCCAATGCAAACGTGAGTCCGAGATGTACAAGAACTCAGAATCAGAAGGACCCACTCCAATGTCCATGGACACTTATCTGCTCGATGGATATTAGCTCCTTATATTGTTAAGTCATTATAATGGTGTTTGTACCACTCATTAATCCCACTACCACGGGGTCGGGGATAAAGTGTGATGGTATTTACGGCTTGATGAAATTCGTGGTGCCAACTTAGTCAGAAAACGTTAAAGAAGATGAAATTAATAAAATAAATAAAACTTGAAGAAGACAACTCCAGCCAAGTAAATGGCATTTTTCAGCTATTTTAATTGTTTATATAATGTGTATTTTATGCAAACTCCATTGCATTAACAATTACTATACGGTAGAATGGATGGATGTGCTGATTTTGGTACCTATTTCATAATAAGCCCCTTTTTGGTACAATGTCCATGTGTTAACATAATGCGTCATTTTAATAATCACACCAGTGCTTGACTAGAGTTAAAAATAGGAAGAAATAGACAACCATTTGAACGACGGTGAATGCTTTAGTTCAAAATCAATTGTCTCCCGAGTCCAAATGTGGCCTGACCACACGACCTGGTACTTTGATGCGTTAAGTTGAACCAGCCGGTGAAGTTGATAATGCAGGCGACAACCAGGAGAACATAAACAGAAAATAATTGCTACTGGGCATTCGATAAGTAATGGTAACACTGCTATAACATCACAAAGAATATCATGTGATTAATTATAGCATTACAAACTTCAATTATAATCTCCTGCTATATGGAAGACGACGCACTCTATCTGCAGCACCATTTCTGTATATATCTCTCACTGATCGATCTAGAGCTCTCTGGATGCCAACTCTTGAGTGAAATCGTACGATCGTAGGGGTTTTTTGATTTTGAGAATAAGTCGTAATCACAAAGGCTCGTGTCAGTGAATTAGGTGGTTTTTCGAGTTCTTCCCAGTTCCACCTTGTAAACAAATTCCTTATTGTTGTGACCACCGGGTGAGTTAGCCATGGTCATTACGGCGGGGCTGCAGGCAGTCGCTCACATCCGGGAGACGAGGAGGTTCGAATCCCCCCGCCGGAAACCTTGAAGATGGTCTTCTGTGGTTTCCCATCTTCCTTCCAGGCAGATGCCGGGGTTGGTCCCTAACTATAGGCAGCAGCCGCTACCTTCCATTTCCTCGTCCTTACAATCACACTTTCCTCCCCAGACAACACTCCACACGCGACGGTACTTGTAGCTCACCCCATGGGTGTCCGCATAGAAGCAGCTACAAACTTTGGCAAGCCGAACATGTCCTCGGACACTCCAGGAACTAAAAGCCATACGCTAAGAAAAAAATGTTGTGACCGCATGGCACCGAGCTCATCATGCAACGCAATAGGACTCCAAATGGGCTGAGGTCGTTTACGTTGGGCGCAAATGATGCTTCAAGTATCGCAATTAGTAGTCTGCTTTTACTTTTATACGATGAGGTACAGTATGTACCAAGATTATGCATAAGCATAACACATAATAATAAGATTCAAAGGATCCTGCAATGTTCATCCTCTTTGGGCGTGGTGATTCGGTATGTCCTCATTCGCTGGATTGTCGTTTCAGCTCAGGTGTATACGAAGGTAGCCATGTCTCATCCATTGTGATAATGAAATGAAGAAAGGCCTCACCTTCATGTTGATATCACTCAAAATGCATTCTTGCTGTCTCCATTCACTGTCACTTTCCAATTTCCGTTAGAGTGTGTGGAACCCAGCGGGCACAAACTTTCCGCATCTTCAGCTTCTATTTCTTAAAATGTCAAGGACAGACGATGCTGCAATACCAAGTTCCTTGGAAATCTCCACACATGTCCATCACCTGTCTTTTTCTTGCAATGCCCTTACAGCCTGAACATGGAGATCATCTGTTGCAGCTAAGTGTCTACCAGCACGTGCTCTGTGGTGACATTCCTCTCTACCCTAACGGAAGGCTTTCACCCATCTTGCAATAGTGGATAAGATAGAACTTCTCTCTCGCAAGCTACTTGCAATCCTCTAAAGAACGGAGTTGCACTTTTTCCCTTGCAACTTGAATTTTTATGAAGCACCTTCGTTCATATCTACTGAACATTTTTTTAGGGCGGTATTAGGGCAGTATTACTTACTGAATGTAGGAAACAGTTAATGTATTCACAAATATCAGCTATTTCGAGACTTCCAATATTAAATGTATACAACAAAGAGTCCAACAATATACTACAAGATTGCATCGGTTTCCACTAGGATTGCTGATTGACAAAAGTGTTGCCATTACTTATCGAATGCCTTAATATTAATCCTCGAAGATGTTATAACACTGAATCTCAAATGTGGATTGCGAATCCAATGAGGGTTCGCAAAGTCTTCTAGATGCGTCAATACGATAAAGCTAAACCGATAAAATCTGGCTTCAGACATTGCGTCCTGAATTTTGTGTTTCGTAAGCTTCGAACTCAAACTAGCTATGCGCGTCAATATGACAAAGGTCAACTGATGAAATCTGGCTTCTGACTTCGATTTACTAAGTAGACATTTTTTCAAAAAAACTGTCAGTCTAAACTCATCCCGCCAGGGGCCAAATACGAATATACACCGTATCTGTTGTGCAAGACCGTATCAAATCGTTCACGAAAATCGTTTGGGAAACGGTTTTCAAGAGGGATTTACTGGTGCTGCCATGTGCAATGTGTAATGCTTCCCGCCAAGGTGGATCTGGTTCGATTGCTGGCTATGCCAAAAATTTCAGTCTTGGTATTATCTGGCACGCAATCTTCTAGCCTCGTGATGAAAAATGAGAACTTGCTGGATGCTGTATTAGAAGAAGTGAAGGATAACTGGCGATCCTACAAAAACAAGCACCCGATCAGGATCCTGATTAGTGATCCCCGGTCATATACTAAGGAACACAAGCGTGATTGAAAGAGGAGAAGCTCCTAGAAATGTCCACTGACTCTCAGTAATAGAATCGTTATAAATATTTGTCATTTATGGGTTGCTGATTAGGTTTGAAGGAGCTCCTGGTGTTCTTGAAAAGAGCCATATCAGCTTTATTATGATATATCTTTAACGTAGTTGTGTAAAACGATACACACAGAAAGCAACATAATACTTCATTTATTTTGCGGGCTTCCTGATATAAAAGATCTGTGCCTCCCAAAGTAAGCGCGTCCGTCCCATTGAATTCCAGGGAAAAGATTAGTAACGCTAAAATGAAAACTTATAAGTTAAGAGAGAACTTTAAAATATTGCAACGAGACCAATCCAGTGTGTGTAACAGTGTAACATTTAAGTAGTGACTAAAATTACTTTCGATGTATTTATGAATCTTAAACTTTTGCAATGAATATCATCATAAGCATGTCCTATTTATAAGTCAAGGTTCACGCACGTCTGTTACCAGATCTCTGTGAAAGGGTCTTGGGAGTTAAAAACGTATGTAAAACGCTGTCTTATGAGAACACACTGCCATACCATGTAGCCAAATTGAGCCAATAGAATTCCAATGAAAACAGATTTGTAACAGACATTTCATTTCCATTTTCGTTGAGGATTCACTCGGTGGGGGCTATGAGCATACCGTATACGGACATTCAGTGCACGAATAATTAAACAATATATGACCTTTCCTCCTCACGTGCTCTGCGGGACTGGACGGCATTGCGAGCTGATAAGAAAATCAATTATACAACCTCAAGTATCTGAAGCATGCTCCGTATAACTTCTTGCTTGAGGTCGAAGGGTTCCTTCTGTCAATGCTCTGGCGCAGATCAGATATCGTCCATTGAATTCCAGCCTAATAAAGACCCTTAATATCAATACTATTATTATTTACACGTTTCACAGTGAAACATAAGCAGAAAAACAAATACAAAAGCTTCATTTGGATGAAGACACAAGTCAAACGTCTTAATAAATTGAAGCTGATAGCCATGCGTGTTATTTATGTATTTACATTTCAAACTTGAAATATTTGAACAGTAATGACCAAATTACGTGAAAGAGAAGTCCCTGCATCAGGGACTTCATTATTACAAGACACAAATCGATAGGACTGAATATATGGCACAACCGTCATATTGAATATACAAAATATTAAAATCGAGTGCTCAAAATCTAATGAAAATCCACAGCCTGCTTCCAGTCTCCGACTGGGTCAGGAATGGAATGAATGAAGCCCCATCTAGCGGCGAGGATATGGACTGTGCCGGCTGCCGAGGCCTGACGCACTCCTCTGGGGCAATGATTAAATGAATGACAGATGAAATGAAATGGTAGTGGAGAGTGTTGCTGGAATGAAATTTTGACAGGGAAAACCGGAGTACCCGGAGAAAAACCTGTCTGCCTCCGTTTTGTCCAGCACAGATCTCACATGGAGTGGCCGGGATTTGAACCACGGACCCAGCGGTGAGAGGCCGGCGTGCTGCCGCCTAAGCCACGGAGGCTCCTCAAAATCTAATAGATGTGTTATTTTAAAACTTGGTAACGACTACTCTTGTGCACAAGAATTTCATTGTGCAGAAGGCACAAGACCATCGATTATATACATTGAAGATGGTAGTCTTGCATACTTTCATATTTTTTAATTGAACAATCAAGATGAAACTTATTAATTAGCGTAAATCTTAGAAATATACAGTAGAAATCTTATATAAAAGACCTAGATTGCACAAGACAGCAGTATTTGATGGAATATTAGACTATATAACCATTTTGTACCTAGAAATATTAAAATCAACAACGCATGATAAAATTAAGTGTTAATCAAGAGCAATGACCATAAAATAGTATTTGTAAGACAAGTAATATTTTAGGAGTAGATGACCTAGATGTTATACCACTTTAATCAACAATCACCATTACCACCACCAAACTCACTGTTCTAAAAACCCAATTTCGTGTAAATCGCGGTATTATAAATGAATAGCCTAACATTCATTATCTCCCTAATTTAGTGTTTCCGGCCACCTTTGGGTATGATGAATGAATATAAACTTTCTCATGAAATTCTGATTGAGGGTAGTGCATTAGAGACTTCAGTTGCTTATTTCTCATAGAAAATATTCAAATAATGCCCACATACTCAACTGTAAATATCAAGCATATACGAGTATCACCGTTTTATATCACTCTGCATAAGTATCATGTCTGACAAAGAGAGCTTCTTTCCCAATATGGAGTTTAGATACATAGTACGTTTTTTCGGGTTTTGCCAATATATGATGTAAAACAAAATCACACACATTCCACTGATTTATTTCTACCTACTGTAACCATTTGACCGGAGTCCAACGACCACATATGCATGGATCTCGAAATCAGTTTAGCACGAGACTCATAAACATTCAGGGTCTATCTGGGCATCAAAAATAACAAAAGCTAGCTTAAATGATTTCGAGATACACACTTCGGCAAGGACTTGAAAACGTAAATACCACAGTTTCTAAAATATCTCATTTTATTTTCTTTCATACGCATCCCATTATAAAACAATTACTTTCGCAGGGAGAAAAATAACTAAATACACTAATCTGAAAGAAGAAACACCCTATTCCCCTGGGAACCTGGCTAATTTGCGATTCCTTTGATTCGCTTGAAAATTCACCATAATTTTAAGCTTTGATGATGATAAATAATTTTCACATATTCGAGTGAAAATCAGAAATCCTTTCTGTTATCTACTTTGTTGATTTACATATTTACACACTCTTCCTAGATATTCAGAAAATATCAGTCCCATCTGACATCTGGAATATTAGGCCTACGTACAACTCAATCTCCCAATTTTTTTTTTCATTTTCCCAAATGCATCCCAATTCTTATTGTCATCTCCTTGCGATTCTTCAAGTTTCCATGGCTATTTATGGAAATCACTAACTGACATTTTACTTGAAGGTAATATCATTTCGTAAATTATTTACAAAAAATTCCAATTGATTCCAACAATCAGCTCAAATATTGACAATATCAGCCTCAAAATCTTCCCAATTAAAATAATTTATCTTTTCATTCAATAATTTATGATGTGTTGCATATTGTTTCATATTGTATTAAATCTCAAATTCACACTTGGCTGTCAACACTAAATAAAATAAATTCTATCAAAATCCACAATTTCAATTTTTCCCGTCTTGATTAACAATATTTAGTTCTGAAATATATCGGTTTTATATACTGGATGTGATCAAACAATTATATTTTTTATTTTTATCGGACAACTCATCCTATATTCATATTCATTTCTTCTCGTTTATATTTATGCTTTTAACTATACCTCCATGTGACTAACTTTCCCATAGATTATACAAAGTCCTTCGGTAATACGAAAACCTTCCATTCCCGAAAACATTATCATCATGACGTTGCCAAACTACGTATTTATAGTGCATTTATTTAACTCATATTATTGTTATCATCATCCGATATTATTAGTTAACCAAGTCTCTAAACAATCAAAACAAGCTTATATTTCACCAGGAATATTATACTCATTAGAAAATTTTCATTCATAAATTGCCAAATTATTATTATCATCCCTGGTTGTAAACTTCAAGGCTTTTCAAAATATGTCATTTAACGATACAACACACGGATTCATTTCCTGCTGGTTCGAATACATCATTATTATTGTTGTTATTATTATTATTCACTCATTAACAACAGAAAAATAGAATTTTTGGCAACGCCTTTTATTATTATTATTATTATTATTATTATTATTATTATTATTATTAATATTATGAAAATTAATATGAGCATCTACTCAAAATGATTAAATTCTGCTTTGAGCATAACTATGAAACATTTCCTAGTTTACAAAAATAAAATTACATGAATTGCATAACCAAAACTAGAGCATGGGGAAAATACTGAATCGCAAACACGTCGATACTGTCACTCATGGATATGAGATAAATCCTCATTCTCAAAAAGTCTTCTTCAATAAATAATCAAAACAGTATGCCACAGCATAATCCCAAACTTCAAGTAGAAAATTAACTTGTTTCCGACGAGTTGAAAAATACGTCGATATTACCAGTAATATGCTTAGAAATGGGTTGAATATTAGTTTAGTTGGTTTGCAGAAACATAGTAACTAGCAACTAAAATGTAAAGTTGTAGGTTACATATAGATGCGCTGACTCCATTTTCCAGCGGTCGGTTGGTAGTCGAATACGCCAGAATGGCGTTTGGCCACGAGTACATGAGCTTTGCTCTCTCCTCACCTTCACGACACAAGCCTGCCATCTCCACTCTCAGATATCGCCTGCCATCTTATCCACGACGCGTTTAATGACACAACACTAAGTCTCTGCTATACAATTTGCAATACGTGCAACGGTGAATGCTATTAAGCAACATTATGTAGCGTCTGGTACCTGTGGCTTGTGCCACCGCGAAAATCGTGAAGACGAACTGTTCGCGTTTTACCACACTCACCCCGTAATTTCACTCGAATAAATGTCAATACTTTTGCTGTAGACTTATGGTTGCTGTTGAACATACAAACAACTCTCAATCAACTAGCGCAATACACTTACAATCCATTTGAGCTTATATTCACCTGTGCTGCTGTTCAATAGGCTATACAATTGTCAAATGAATTGCCTACCGTGCGATTTGGATATTCTTCAACACAACATGCCATGCATCCACCACGATTCCTAACGCTGAGTTCGAGATACTGTCTCACACACACTGACTAGGCAAGTTGGCCCCAACTTCGTCGGCTAATATAAATATCGCAGTGCAGCTCTTTGACTGGTATCGGCAGCGAAGATCAGTCACGCAGACAGCTTTTTCGCTACTCAGGCGAGACAAAAACACGATTCAAGGTTGGATACATGATCGGATACAAGACAACTGCACTTCTGCTGCACTCGCTATTATACCCCTCCATCTTCACGCTGCGCTAGCCACTGCGACTCCCATCTGTGCATGCATATATAAAACTGCTCATAACTCCGTCATCCCTTGTCGTATCACTCTGAAATTTTGTTATAAAATCCTCAAAATATTATTCCAATATTACCTCGATGGTTTGGTAATTCGGCCCCTTCGAATTTTGGACATCAGTGAAGTTCCATGAATGGCCGTCTGCGCCATGGCTCTCCTCATTCAGCTGCTCTCTATACGGCGATCTCCAAACTCCATCAAGCACGCTCTCTTCAAATTCAAATAGTCGGCCATTCGGAAAAAATAAACCTGGGCCCATCCTCAATACCAAGTTCAATTGATACTGATGGGTCTTTGAATTTTAAAATAATAGTAGGTGATTTGTTCTTGACCAAGCTCAAAACTGCTAGGCGCAGATGTGCATAGTGTGTTTTTTCTGCAATTTCACCGTTCTGTAATTGTTAATTCTATATTAATGGTGTTACGATTGCACCCGTTGATCCTTGCATAGTATCTGCCAGAATCCAAAAAATGGAGAAGAATCACAGCAACTTGCAGTACCTGGCTAGGAGAAATACGAAGAAACTACTGGCAAATACAACAGCAGGGGTATGCTAACAACTATTGTTCCTTCCATTAATCTACAATCCCACCCCAGATGCTTCAAATCTTAAATCATTCAGCTTTGCTTCCATATCATTGTAACTGCTGGCTAGCAAGCACAGGTCGTCTGCGAAATCCAGGTCCTCCAACCTGTCTGTTAGTCCCCACTGGATACCTCTTCGGCGATTCATTGCATTCTTGATGATAAGATCCAGCATCTTGAGAAACAGTATTGGAGACAGCAAACATCCTTGTTTATCTCCTGTATTTACTGGAATGGGCTCCGAAAACATCCCCTGATATAAAACTTGACAGGTGTAATTCTCATACATTTCTTGAGTAATCTTTATAATTTTCTTTGGAATTCAAAACTCCTTCATGGCGTGCCAAATCCTCTCTCTCATTATACTATCAAACGCCTTTTCAAAATCAACGAATAGTAGGTACAGTGACGATTGCAGTTCCGTTGAATGTTCTATAATTATGCTCAATGTATTGATCTGGTCTGTACAAGAAAAGACTTCTCTAAATCCTGCTTGTACTTTCCTCAGCCTTAAATTAACTCTCTGTTTTATCATTTCTAGAATTACTCGCGAGAGTACCTTACTTGGTAGTGAAAGGAGAGTAATCCCTCTCCAGTTGTCACATTACAATACGTCTCCTTTCTTCGGATGCTTGATCGAGAGTCCTTTCTTCCAGTCTCTAGCAATCTTCTATTCTTCCCAGATCTTCTCAAAAATGGGAGCAGAATCTCAACTGTAGTGTCCGTATCTACTTTCAAGGCTTCTGATGGACTGTTGTCCATACCTGCCGCCTTACTGTTCTTTAGTTGTTTGATAGCCTTTTGTATCTCTGTTCTTGATGGTGGTACTGTGCTTATAGCATTTCCAATACTTTTTCATTATATTTCATCCCAGAATAGCATAGACTATCACTTTCCATACATCAGTGAATCAATGTAAACATGCACATAGCCCCTATCGTCATATTAAGCATATTTATGACACAATATACTGGAAAACAACCTCATCAGCTTATAAAATACATAGCAAACCCAAATGTGTTCCTACTCTTCACAACTGAATGATATTTCTAGTGAACGTTTTGCTTTGAATACATAAAAATACATAAAAATGCTCAACAATGTAATTCACAAAAATGCAAATACTAATAACTCCGTGTAATCTTTGTTTTCTAAAATACCAAAATTACATAAAACAATGTTGAATGTTCAAGTAACATCCTCCAATATTTTTATTCCCATTATATTCATATTATCGCTTATGTAACTGTAGAAATCTTGCTAACAAGTCTATAAGATTTTCTACAACATCATTTTCTCATCAAAATTCTTGTAATGAATGTTCAATTATTCAATAAATTATTATTCCAAATGTCTTTCCTCCTACTTACAGTCATATCAACGTCAGTTACTCAAATTCGAAATTGATCTGCAAAAGATCATCGCCCTAAATAAATCCTAATTAAAAAATTTAACATCTTAAAAAACTCCAGATCGAATAAAAATATACAAAAGTCAAAAAATTCGGTCAGCGACCTCAAATCTAAAAATGCCCTAAATAGCAACGTCGAAATCGAAACTCAAAACTCTAACCAAGCTCAAATTCTAAGTCATGAGTAGTGGTTTTTGGATGGTTCTAGCACATCCTACGGCTTTCCTCCTACAAGATGGCGGCGGCGCGATATCTCTCGAACGCATGGTTGGATTTTAACAAATGAGTTGTCGTAGGACTCGGGCTGACGCCTTCTTTCCTATGAACATTTTATTTCCACCCCAAAATATAACCTACCCCTACTAGGGGGTGAAATTGTATTTTTTTTAGAAAATCTCGCTTTCCATGTAAAACATGTATGCGGCTAAATGCAATGATGAAAATAAAACGTTGTTCCACACAAGAGACATGTGCACGATGGAAAGCCACTATGAATTAACATGCTTGTTTTTTGTTTTTTACGCATTCCCACTCATAGCTTTTTGTAAGAGGACGGACTTTTTAAAGATGGCGGCTGTAGTGTAACCTAACCTAACCCATCCCACGAGGGGTGATCAAAAAGTATTCCGAGCGGCGCTTGTCGATAGGCAAACCAATAATCAAACAGGGGCATGTCAGACCTTGAGGCGATAGCCCCTTTTGATTGATCCCTGTTGATTTGTCCCTTTGGACTGGTCCCTGCTGACTAGCCCCTGTTGACTAGCTCCTTTGGACGGGTCCTTTTGAAGAGGGTCCTTTATGACGGGACCCTGTTGACAGGTCACTGTTGACGGGTCCTTGTGGACGAGTGTTTGTTGACAAGTCCCTGTGGACGGCTTTTTGTTGACAGGTCCCTGTGGACGGGTCCTTGTTGACTGGCCATTGTTGACGGGTCATTGTTGACGGGCCCTTGTTGACGGGTCCCTGTTGACGGGTCCCTGTTGACGGGTTCTTTTGACTGATCCCTTTGGACCGGTCCTATTCTATGATGAAATAAAACGTTGTTCCACGTAAAACGCATGTGAAGAGCCAGTTGCTACTATGAATTAAGATGTTTTTTATTTTTATTTTTTATTTTTACACATGCACACTTGTTTTTTTTTGGTGAGAGGACAAGCTTTTTGAATAATGATTTATAAATGAGTTGTTTTTTAAACAAATTAACCAAAAGATCCAAAACTAATAGGTCATCAGCTTTTAATAGCTCATAAACCAAGAAGGTTAGGGACTAGTATGAGGAGTCGTTGGACTTGGGGTAACGCCCTGTTTTGAATGTATTATTCATTTTTGTCAAAAGGGCCTAACTGCACTTTAGTTAATATCTCGTTAACTAATAATCAGAGAGGGTCAAGTGAGGTGTCATAGGACTCAGGATGGCCAACCCTTTTCCATGGCCAATGTATTTTCCCAAAAGACCCAAAACAGCAAGTTCATTAACCTAAGATTTAACAAACTAATCATCGGAGAGGGACAAGTGAGGTGTCATAGGAATTTGAATAGTTAATACATTCCCATGACTAATGAATTTACGCCCAAAAATCCAAACCAGCACGGTCATTGACCTGAGATTTTATAAACTAATAATCGGACACGAACATGTGAGATGTTTACCATGAGTGATGAAACATAGCTAGGTAGGGAAAGAATTAGTGTAGGCTACATGTATGGTGACTGACAAGTCTTTCGCCATTAGAACTTGTTTTCACATCAAACTGCAGTACAGAGAGAGTATAGGTTGCAGGTATGGGTTAATAAATGACAAACGGTGTACACAAAATCTGATTTATCGATTCAAGAATTAATAGTAGACTATCTTTAATTGATTGGTTAATGAGGATATCTAAAACACAAAATGGTGACTACATCGGACTAAACTGAACCAAGCTGAATCAAATCCAACTAAACCGAACCAAACCTTATCGAAAACAAGTCAATGGTTAAAGTGTAAAACTTGAGGGTGGATGAGGTCATTGGTGCTGTCAAAAAGGAAAGGAATAACATGCTACCTATAGAGGGTAAGGTAAAGCACGTGCATGGTGCTACACACCCTAGTACGTTAACCACACACAACTATCCTATGTTGTTTTAATGGGTTGACTGTTAAAACTTGCTCAGTGGTTACTGGGACATGATGGTCGCTACACATAACAAGCTTTAAATACTTGAGGCTAATGATCTATACTCACACACTTGCTTGTTCTAAACTCAACTGTCTTGGTGGTAGTGTTCACGCAGTAGACAAAAGACAGAAATGCTTGGCTAACAAAAATACAATCATTTTCGGTTGTTTAATATTACCAGCCAACCATTTTGTGCTACAGTGGCGAGCATATGTGCCTCTTGCACAGGAGATCTTAACTCGATTTCCAGCTTCAAGGCCTAGAACGAAACAAACTAAGAAAAAAGGGTATGGTGGCGCAGTGATTAAGCTGTTAGCCCACTAAGGTGGACTAGGGTTTGATTTTAGGTTAATATACATATCATACATATATATAATGCAGAGATAATGTTTAAAACTGATTACACTTGTCTCTTTTCAAATTATTACTTCGATTACAAATACAAAGGTGGACTGGGTTTGATATGCAGTTAATGCTGCCTATCGCACACTAGACTGTAAGAAAGCCAAACAAGCAAAAGGCGTGGTAAGAATCACTATGTGTAGAGAACTACCTAACGGTCTTATGAACTGCCCAAGCTATGTCGCATAAACAGTGCAGGATACAATCCAGCAACCATAATTTGTATCCTGTGGAACAGTGAAAACAGAGAGAGAGAGAGAAAGCTTTTGTATGTGTAGATAACATTGATTGTTTCACCAGAGTAAATACGGTGAGGTAGGGTGGGGAGAGGGAAAATTAAAACTTATATATATATGGTAAATAGTAATTTTGTTTTTTCAATAGTTTTGTTTTTTCAAATGCAGTGGTAGATAGACGTTATTTTCTAAAACATTCTTACTTGCAGTAGTAATAAGCCTCTACGTTTCCACTAACACACATAGACAGACTGTACTATTGCCAGGCTCAAGCACTCGCATTAAGATCATTTACAAAAACATAAAATGAAAAATAAAAATCTTGTATTGGAAATATCATTTTTCAACATACACAAAATAAATAAAAATGTGGAAACAGAAAAATGGAAAATCCATGTTTCCATATCGACAAAATGTAAAAAACTTTAAACTGTCATTTTAAAAAAAATATATAAATTGGAAATTGACAAATGTATATATATATGAAAATGGAAAAATCCATGTTTCCTTATCATGAAATATAAAAATTTCAAACTGACATTTTAAAAAATGCAATTGGAAAATTGACAAATTGCAATGTGTGAAATGTGAAAATGAACAAATGGCTATCATTAAAAAAAACATGGTGCTCCATGGTTGAGGTGTGAATCAAACCCTCTCTACTTATTTAGACCACCCGAGGCTGAGTAGAGTAGTTTTAGTTGTCATACCACTTTTAAAAGTTTGTGTTAAAGCTAGGAATTGAACCCAAGAGCTTGTAGGGGGGATCAAAGGTTAGAATATGTTAAATAGATAGCCTTGGATGTAGGGTGTGGTAGCTATATAGAGATGAAACGATTAGCTCGGAACTGGGAGGCATAGAGATCTACATCAAACCAGTGAAAAGACTGATGACTCAAACAACAATATGTAGAGCTCACCAAAATAATGTTGTGTAACGGTAAATGTTAGTCAACGAACAGTAATGCATTACTAAAACCCAAGACACGATACATAAGAGTTGTTCTAACATTATTTTAAAATGCCTTTAACCCTATATTAAACATCCAGTTCACAAGACTCATAACTGAAATGTTATGGTAAAACAAACAAAAATCTATATAGTATATATATAGTAGGGGTAGGTTTTATTTTGGGGTGGACACATTCTCAATGATATGGGGCAGAACGGCGGATTAGAGAGAAAGAAGCTCACTGAATTACCAATGCTCGTCAGATTTACGCTTGTCTGAACCAAGACTAAGTGACTACTCACTGCTAAGGTTTAGAAATTACATTTACTCAAATCACATTCTGGTAAAAAAAAATCATGACTACTATAAACTGCTACCACTCTTCCACCACTTTGCTAACACTTTTCTACCATTTGAATCTCACTTTTGCTCTTACTTTAAACTGCACATACTACAAACTATCATTTTTATTAACGAGTTAACTTTACTAGAGATTAGTTTATGCTTAACAGTTGACATGGAAGTATCAACAACTAGCTATGGAAAGCCATGTGCTTACTATAAAGGATATACATATATTGTAAAAAGAACTACTAAAAATGGAACTGTTATTTGGTGCTGTTCGAAACAACAATCTAAAAAGTGTCGAGGAATTATTAAAACAAAAGGCTCCAACAAACTTATTTCAATCGATCATCATTGTAAATCTCAAAATGATACTCATTTAAATGGACAAAATACTCTAACCAAGGTAAAAAAAAAGCTAGACAAAGAAAAAAATAGTGTGGCTCATGATAGCGCATTGTTTGTTGAAGAGCATTTATTATCTCCTGAAAATGACACGTTAGGACAGTCGTGAACGTCAAAGAAACCCCTAACACTATCAAAGGCATCAAAAACTATGCAAAAGGTTGTTGCATTGCAAGATGAACAAAAAGTATTAGATAGTATAGTGATGATGATAAAGATGATGATTATATGGATAATGATGATGATGATGATGATGATGATGATGATGATGATGATTATGATGATGATAATGGTAATGCTCTCCTTACACCCAAAAAATCATTTGTTAAATTTCTTTACTGGAACAATCCCAGTAAGCTAATCTAGCGGCTTCAGTACTTGCATGCCTGGAAACAAGCTGGTCATACTGAATATGAGGAAGAACTATTGGATATAGAAAATGAGCTTCGTCATGTCAAAATTATTGTGTAATGATTCCATGTAACCGCTTAAGCTATTTCTTAACGATGCATGTAATATTTTCTACCACTTTTCTACCACTTTGCTACCACTTTTCTACTTTGCTACCACTTTTCTACCACTTTGCTACCACTTTTCTACCACTTTTCAACCACTTTGCTACCACTTTGCTACCAGTTTTCTACCACTTTGCTACCACTTTTCTATAAAAGGCAACGCTAAATCATTCTATTACCAGAACAGTTATAACCTTTGTAGTGAGCAAATCATGGTAACAGGTTAGTTTCTACTATGGAACTTACTATAACTAACCAAGGTAAACAACGAGTACTCTATAAAGGCTACTCTTATAACTATAGACGACAAAATGTAAAAGGAATAATATTCTGGCGATGCTCAAAACAGAGGTCAACAAGATGTCGAGGCGATATGAAAAGTAGAAATGGTGTGGTTTTAAGTGTGAGTGATCATCAATGTAGTGCTCCAGACAAAACACTAATGGTGTTTGACAAAAAATCATCAGAACGCCAAAAAGTTAGTACAAGAGAAAGATGTTGCTACTCAAAATAGTGCATTGTTTACTGAGCAACGTTTAACCCCTGTTGTAAAAGTTATTTTTAATCCATCTTCCACGTCTCAAGAGTCATCAACATCACAGACTATGCAATAGGTAGTGTTGTTGTTGTTTTAAGGAGCTGAACTATAAAGTCATCTGCCCTTGAAATGCAAGTGGATTGAAAAGGACTAGATAGTAATAGACAAAAGAGAGTTGTATTTTGTATATAACTATTGTACAAGTACTTACATTAAATAAATAAAAATAGTGTATGGGTATTGTCTGTTTTACTTAATTACTATCCCCATGTCCCACTATTAATGCAATTGTTAACCATCAACATTCTCTGACTATGTTCGGAGAGAGAGTGACCTTAAACAATACACTCTATCCATGGATTGTGTAGCGAGTATCATAATAATACAGTGTGGTCAAGCCATCTTGAGGCAATAGTTATATCAGGTAAGGGATTTGAACCCTTGCTTTCTTGTACAGAAAATTTGATCTTAACACCTTAACCACTCCGTCAACCTGACAGTTACTAATTTAATTAGTTTTGTGGATTTGAGTGTTTATTAAACATTTTCCAGTATACATTGACTAAACCACTTGCTTGTTTTGAAGTATAGATTTTTGTTTGTTTTACCACAACATTTCAGTTATGAGTCTTGTGAACTGGATGTTTAATATAGGGTTAAAGGCATTTTAAAATAATGTTAGAAAAACTCTCAGGTATCGTGTCATGAGTTTTAGTAATGCATTACTGTTCGTTGACTAACATTTACCGTTACACAACATTACTTTGGTGAGCTCTACATATTGTTGTTTGAGTCATCAGTCTTTTCACTGGTTTGATGTAGATCTCTATGCCTCCCTGTTCCGAGCTAATCGTTTCATCTCTATATAGCTACCACACCCTACATCCAAGGCTATCTATTTAACATATTCTCACCTTTGATCCCCCCTACAAGCTCTTGGGTTCAATTCCAAGCTTTAACACAAACTTTTAAAAGTGGTATGACAACTAAAACTAGTCTGCTCAGTCTAGGGTGGTCCAAATAAGTAGAGAGGGTTTGATTCACACCTCAACCATAGAGCACCATGTTTTTTATGATAGCCATTTCTTCATTTTTACATTTCACACATTGCAATTTGTCAATTTTCCATTTGCATTTTATTAAATGTCAGTTTGAAATTTTTCAATTTCATGATATGGAAAAATGGATTTTTCCATTTTCATATTTATACATTTGTCAATTTCCCATTTATATATATTTTTAAAATGGCAGTTTAAAGTTTTTAAATTTTGTCGATATGGAAAGATGGATTTTCTATTTTGCTCTTTCCACAATTTTATTTATTTATTTTGTGTATGTTGAAAAATGATATTTCCAAAACAAGATTTTTATTTTTCATTTTATGTTTTTGTAAATGATCTTAATGCGAGTGCTTGAGCATGGCAATAGTACATTCTGTATATGTGTGTTAGTGGAAACGTAGAGGCTTATTACTACTGCAAGTAAGAATGTTTTACAAAATAACGTCTATCTACCACTGCATTTGAAAAAACAAAACTATTGAAAAAACAAAAATACTATTTACCATTCATATATAAGTTTTAATTTTCCCTCTCCCCACCCTACCTCACCGTATTTACTCTGGTGAAACAATCAATGTTATCTACACATACAAAAGCTTTCTCTCTCTCTCTGTTTTCACTGTTCCACAAGATACAAATTATGGTTGCTGGATTGTATCCTGCACTGTTTATGCGACATAGCTTGGGCAGTTCATAAAACCGTTAGGTAGTTCTCTACACATAGTGATTCTTACCACGCCTTTTGCTTGTTTGGCTTTCTTACAGTCTAGTGTGCGATAGGCAGCATTAACTGCATATCAAACCCAGTCCACCTTTGTATTTGTAATCGAAGTAATAATTCGAAAAGAGACAAGTGTAATCAGTTTTAAACATTATCTCTGCTTTTATATATATATGTGTGTGTGTTTATGACATGCATATTAACCTAAAATCAAACCCTAGTCCAAGCTTAACCACTGCGCCACCATACCCTTTTTTCTTAGTTTGTTTCATTCTAGTCCTTGGAGCTGGAAATCGAGTTAAGATCTCCAGTGCAAGAGGCACATATGCACGCCACTGTAGCACAAAATGGTTATCTGGTAACATTAGACAACCGAAGATGATTGTATTTTTGTTAGGCTAGCATTTCTGTCATTTGTCTACTCTGTGAACACTACCAGCAAGACAGTTGAGTTTAGAACAAGCAAGTGTGTGAGTATAGATTATTAGCCTCAAGTATTTAAAGCTTGTTGCGTGTAGCGACCATCTTGTCCCAGTAACCACTGAGCAAGTTTTAACAGTCAACCCATTAAAACAACATAGGATGGATGTGTGTGGTTAACGTACTAGGGTGTGTAGCACCATGCACGTGCTTAACCTTGCCCTCTATAGGTAGAGCGTTATTTCTTTCCTTTTTGACATCACCAATGACCTCATCCACCCACAAGCTTTACACATAAACCATTGACTTGTTTTCGATAAGGTTTGGTTCGGTTTAGTTCGGTTTAGTTGGATTTGATTCAGCTTGGTTCAGTTTAGTTCGATGTAGGCACGATTTTGTGCTTTAGCTATACTCTTTAACCAATCAATTAAAGATAGTCTACTATTAATTCTTGAATCGATAAATCAGATTTTGTGTACACCGTTTGTCATTTATTAACCAATACCTGCAACCTATACTCTCTCTGTACTGCTGTTTGATGTGAAAACAAGTTCTAATGGTGAAAGACTTGTCAGTCACCATACATGTAGCCTACACTAATTCTTTCTCTACCTAGCTATGTTTCATCACTCATGGTAAACATCTCACATGTTCGTGTCCGATTATTAGTTTATAAAATCTCAAGTCGATGACCTTGATGTAATGGGTATTTTGGGTAAATTCGTTGACCATGTGAAAGGGTTGACCATTATAAGTCCTATGACACCTCACACGTTGATATCCAATTATTAGTTTATAAAATCTCATGTCCATGACGGTGCTGGTTTGGATTTTTGGGGGTAAATTCATTGGTTATGGGAAAGGGTTAACCATTCTAAGTCTGATGACACCACATTTGTCCCTCTCCGATGATTAGTTTGTTAAATCTTAGGTTAATGACCTTGCTGTTTTGAGTCTTTTGGGTAAATTCGTTGGCCATGGAAAAGGGTTGTTCATCCTGAGTCCTATGACACCTCACTTGACCCTCTCTAATTATTAGTTTATAAAATCTTAGGTTAATGACCTTGCTATTTTGGGTCTTTTGGGTAAATTCATTGGCCATGGAAAAGGGTTGGCCATCCTGAGTCCTATGACACCTCACGTGACCCTCTCTGATTATTAGTTAGCGAGTTATTAACTAAAGTACAGTTAGGCCTTTTTGACAAAAATGAATAATACATTCAAAACAGGGCGTTACCTCAAGTCCAACGACTCCTCATACAAGTCCCTAACCTTCTTGGTTCATGAGCTATTAATAGGCCGATGACCTATTAGTTTTGGATCTTTTGGTTAATTTGTTTATAAAACAACTTATTTATAAATCATTATTCAAAAAGCCCGTCCTCTCACAAAAACCCCAAGTGCGCATGTGTAAAAATAAAAAAATAAAAACATCTTAATTCATAGTAGCAATTGGGTCTTCACATGCGTTTTACGTGGAACAACGTTTCATTTCATCATAGAATAGGACCAGTCTAAAGGGACCGGTCCAAAGGGATCAGTCAAAAGGACCCGTCAACAGGGACCCGTCAACAGGGACCCGTCAACAAGGACCCGTCAACAGGGACCCGTCCACAGGGACCCGTCAACAGGGACCCGTCAACAAGGACCCGTCCACAGGGACCTGTCAACAAAATCCCGTCCACAGGGATTTGTCAACAAACAATCGTCCACAACGACCCGTCAACAATGACCCGTCAACAGGGACCCGTCATAAAGGACCCCCTTCCAAAGGACCCGTCCATAGGGGCTAGTCAACAGGGACTAGTCAACAGGGACCAGTCCAAAGGGACAAATCAACAGGGATCAATCAAAAGGGGCTATCGCCTCAAGGTCTGACATACCCCTCTTTGATTATTGGTTTGCCTATCGACAAGCGCCGCTTGGAATACTTTTTGATCACCGCTCGTGGGATGGGTTAGGTTAGGTTACACTACAGCCGCCATCTTTAAAAAGCCCGCCTCTTACAAAAAGCTATGAGTGGGAAAGCGTAAAAAACAAAAAACAAGCATGTTAATTCATAGTGGCTTTCCACCGTATACATGTCTCTTGTGTGGAACAACGTTTTGTTTTCATCATTGCATTTAACCGCATACATGTTTTACATGGAAAGCGAGATTTTCTAAAAAATTACAATTTCCCCACCCCCCTAGTAGGGGTAGGTTTTACTTTGGGGTGGAAATAAAATGTTCATAGGAAAGAAGGCGTCAGCCTGAGTCCTACGACACCTCATTTGTTAAAATCCAACAATGCGTTCGAGAGATATCGTGCCGCCGCCATCATGTAGGAGGAAAGTCGTAGCAGGTGCTAGAACCATCCAAAAACCACTACTGTCATGCTAATCTAAAGATCGAATAAAATATCAAAAATACTCAAAACCGTAGATAAAGAAATTATTGTAGCCAGATGTCAAAAATGGTACTTCAAATGTACCGTATTCCTATGACTTTAACTAGAAAAATACAACTTTCTGGAATTATCTTCTACCTGGTGGCGCTTAAAGATGTCTAGAGTAGAACCATCTTGAACTCCGCTGAATGGTGGTACCAGATCAGTATTCGCCTTATTGCACCAAGAAGTATCACCTTTCTCGTACGTCTGGCAACATCGTCTTGAAACAGGTGACTGCTACAAGTTGGTTCACCTCTCCAAACAGCATCACTAAGTCCTCAGTCTACCTCCCAGTTCGACTCCATCCTCCAGTCTTCCCTCTTGTTCTTCAACTTCAGATTTCCACTTCTTTTCTCTACATGTAGAATTTCATATTTGCAGTAGTTTTAGTAGTTTTCATCTTGATCTTCAATTTGCCAATTTTTGAAAATACCATTCTAGATAGTCATATCCTCTCGTTGCTCTAAATTATTCCAGATATCCATCTTCTTGCAGACTATGTATTGTGCCCGTCTGTCCACCTGGGATGGACAGATGACCACATGCGAGGCAGCAGTGAACGCAGTGTCAGCACAAGATCTATCTCAGAGGGTTCTGGGCTTGGGCTATATTTACTGTATACTGCATTCATGCTCCCCGTAAAGAAAAAGGAAAGACGTCACGACACATAACAGAAAGCAAAGACATATTTTGATAAAAACAATTCACCACCTATTTATTCATGAAATCCTGCCTGTTGGCAATAGCAAAAACATAATAGCAATACGCACTTCCTATCCTGAATGTGCATCTCACACAAAACAAACCATAGTCTCTTCATGAGAAAGTCCGTTGGTTTTGACTATGTTTGGAACCACACGTTATTCTTTTACTCTATACAATTAGAGATGACATAAAAAATATGTAATTTTTCCCTATTAGGTTGCAGTTTAAATTAATCCTATTCACATATTTACACGAATTATATACACTGTCATGGAGTAGTTTCACCTCCGATTATTCTACTACTATGAAAACACACAATTTCTAATGACACTTCCTAACGCAGCTTGTTCAATGGCATCACATTTAATTATTAATCTTGCTCACAGCAGTTAGAAATTTTAAAGCAAAAATAGCAACAATAATAAAAATAATGATGATCATTATCGGCTTCAAAGTTGGCCTCGAATATCTCTTTATAATTTCAGGATCATATTAGTAAATAAGAGGTTCTATTGCACTGAACATGATTTTAACTAGCCACAATAAAGATTGGCATGAGGTTAGACATGACGTCATTACATTATAATAAATCAGTGATTTAAGATTATTTTATTTCATGGGAATTCTTTAGGAATTGAAATAACATTTGAAGCATTTACTATGGGACAGGATATTACTCCCGCAACTCCCATTTTATTTTCTAAAGCAAACAGCTTTCTGTGGATGAGGATATCACTCCCGCAAACATCCACTCATACGGGGATCAACACTTCATTTAACTAACTTCATAAAGTGCATTGGCACATAATCAACATCATTAAAGCTTCATTTCAAAACATCCAATAATATTACTGATCATAAGATCCCTGATTTTACACAGTCAACTAATTATTTAATCATAATTCAGCAAATTTACCATATTCTTTTATATTTATGATCCTCAAGGAATATTACTTCCACTGTTATTCGACAAAATTCAATGTTCATCAATGAATAATTTATAGAGATAATTATTATTAATATCGTTCGGAAAATATTTTCTGTTATACATAAGAATAAAAATTAATGCATTTTATGTGTCATAAATCTGCTGCGTTATGAATGGTGTAGGACATCCCATATTATTTATAAGAATATCAAGTGAAAAGCATTGAAGATGCACCTCAACTACAAGTCTAAAGCGACTACAAGAAAAATAAGCCTAGAAATATGCAACCATCTCTAATTATAACGACGTTTCCTAAATATCAAGAAAGTGAATCGGTTAATCGGAAAAGTGTTTACGTTGTTCGGAAGTCTACTATATCATGGGTTCTGTGGCGGTTGGACATCCCTCGGTGCGGATCGAACCCTGGCACCACGGATTCGTGAAGACTACACGCTAAGAAAGGGACATGTCCTAGCGTTCGCCTCCCTCGTCGTCCACAGAAATACGCCGCAAATGGCATGGCTCTCGTTCCCTATCCAGTCATCCAGGCATTGTTCCCCTCACATACTGCCGCTCTAGCCGCTAGTCATCCTCGAACAGTGGGGCATTGGCTTTATCATATTATGGGGTAGTTTCAAATGCACACAAAGTATTCTGCCAATGTGGCACATAGTCTATTAGAATGTCCACTTATATGTCCAAGTTGATATTACGGGGCAGGATAATAATAATAATTCCTGGTAATAATGTCTTCACTAAACATGGGCTGATTCTGGCATGATATTCCCCCATGTAAAATTGTCAATTGGTAGGAGTGACACACAGTGGCTCATTAGCACTTTGCAAATGTCATATGGCTAGCTTGGACACGATCCCTGTTCATAAGTGGTGTGTAATTGGTAGGAGTGACACACAGTGCAATAGCAATCACTTGTGTAAAACAAGTCACACTCACATACCTGTAATTTTCTAGAAGTATTCAACATGATGAATTGTCACAATCATGATAATAATTATAAGTTTCGGAGCACTCGATAACACTTTAACTTTTGCACCACTAGTACAAAATAAAACCATGTCCCTTGGACATAAGAACGTTGCGGAGATTGCCTATATTCTAGGAGCACTTGCGCAGTATGACGGCGTATTAGAATAACGTGGCGACCTGCTTCACAGCACACACGTAGACAGGTCGACAGGTGACTGTAACTGTAACTTGACCTTCAATAGAGCCAGCTTTTATACAGCCTCGAGGGCACATATCGATGGCTGATATCGCATTACGTAATGCGAGGTCTCCTATCCTATTGGTCCTCATCATGGAAAACTCTAGAAGGTCATTAATTTCCATCAAAACATCAAGAATAACTGAAGAATTACTCCAAATGTAATTCTGAAATGCTGATACAATCATCTTCCTTAACCAAGAACCTAGCAAGCATATTGCGTTCCAATATTCCCTGGCTGCACGTGGGACACGCGGATCTTTCAAAATATGGCGAGTCGACAGCCTGTCGCTGCCTCGCTGACGCCATAGCGCGCTCGCTTCAAAATCACGCCATCTCCACAACTTCAGTAATGTTCAGAAATGTCCCTCCCAATTTTAGAATAATAATCTTGATGATATTAATTTTGGAATATAATATTTTGTTAAATGTCCATCGTTACGTTGCCTTAATAATGTTCACTGTATCAACGCAACTTCGATTAGTTTTTATGCTCGTCGTAGCCTGCCCGGTAATAATTATATTAATTATGTGTGAAAATTCCTCGAAGCATTATATAGATAAGCTGTACCTCCTTAGTAGGCCATGTCCATGCTTTGTCAAGGTGTTCATGTTTATGTTTTGCGTTGTATTATTTTTAGTTCGATTTATTCATAACTAAGCATTAGCTACTAATTAAGTGTTTTAAGATTTTCATTTTATTACGGCACTTACATGCCTCCATCCATCGCCGTGCGTAGTAAAAAAATATTCAATATTCAATACATAACGGGTAATCATCTCGCCATTCCAACTATTCCTTCCGCCATTTTTCCTGCCTAAATATCGCTGCCTCGCCACCAATCCATCCATTATCTCCTAATAATAACGATCCACCACTAATTGATAACATTTATCGGTTATGCCCTGTTGCAACAAATCAAATATAAATAATCCAATGTAAAAACAGCTTCGCCCCTAGTCACGTGGCTCAACAAGGTACCGTTGCGTATAAATAAAAATGGGTCCCGCGCATTTCGTTAAGCCCTTTGGATAAATCTGTAAAAAATAAATAGTTCATAAAATAAAGAGCGTCATTCCGATTAAAACAAGTCCTAACACGTCTTTCTAACATTAGGAGTTCCAAAGATATTAAAGGTAGAAAAATCAATGACATTTTGCTTTTGGGTTATTTGGGCAAATCGGTAGTTCATAGGAACGCCTTGGCCATCATGAGACCTAGGAAAGCTCACACGTCCAAATCCGATTATTGATTCGAAAGATATCGATTATTTTAACTGTTTTAATCCGGCGCTGCTCGGAGGCGTAGTGTTGGTTACACCTCCTCTTAGACCACTACTACTCTGATGTAATGTTACTGTTAGTTAGGTAAACATTGTACCGGATTGTGGTTCCTAATTAAGGTATGGCATATTCTAAAGGGTTGGAAAGTATATTGCTGTAACGTAATGTAATGCTGAAGTTATGGAACTGATATCATTGTTGTTGCTTTGCTAAATTTGTTAGGGTATCCGCTCATATATTTGTAAATTTAAATTCATTTTATTTTAACATAATTTGTTTATCTTGTTTGTTATGGAAGTGTTAGACTTATTTTGTTTTGTTTTTGTAACAACTGGGGGGAGGTATCACCTTGCTGTCCATTCCAAGCAAAGTGCTGGCGAGAGTCATCCTGAATCGTATAAAAGACTGCGTAGAAAAAAGGCTTCGGAAGGAAAAGGCTGGATTTCGACAACATCGCAGCTGTGTGGATCTCATCAAAACCCTCCGAATCATCCTGGAACAGAGTGTGGAGTGGCGGAATACCCTTTACCTCACATTTGTTGACTTCGAGAAAGCCTTCGACTCAGTAAATCAAAGAATCATGAGGAAGACCCTCGAGGAATATAAAATTCCAACAAAGATCATCAGAAACATAGAAGAGATGTACGAAGGGTATGAGTGCCAGGTTTTTCACGAAGGCAAATTAACAGAAAAGATAAAGGTCAGTTCCGGAGTGAGACAGGGGTGTGTCCTTTCCCCCACTCTGTTCCTGTTGGTCCTGGATAGTGTGATGAAGAAGGTAATGGGAGGACGGAAGAGGGGTATTCAATGGGGTATAAATGACAGGCTTGAAGATCTGGATTTCGCAGACGACATTTGTCTTATGGCACAACGGTACCGAGACATAGAAGATAAGCTGGGGAGGTTGCAGAGAGAAGCAGAACGTGCAGGACTGATGATCAACACCAACAAGACCTAAGAGATGAGGATTAATTCTGACATCACGACTAGTTTGACAGTCAACGGAAAGGACATTGAGCGAATTGAGTCCTTGCTCTACCTTGGAAGTATAGTCACAAATGATGGGGGAGCAGAGGAAGATGTTCGAAGCCATATCAGGAAGGCAAATGGTGCCTTTGTCCATCTCTACCCCATCTGGAGAAATAGAAACATTTTCAGGAAGACCAAGCTCCGCCTTTTCAATAGCAATGTAAAGTCGATTCATCTCTACGGCTGTGAAACATGGAAAGTCACAAAACCGATCAACAACCAGCTACAGGTGTTCATTAACAGATGTCCGCGTCGCATCATGAATGTGAGGTGGCCGGACATAATCTCAAATGAAGATCTTTGGACCATCACCAATCAACAACCGATTAGCATCCAGATCAAGGAGAGGAAATGGCGCTGGATTGGTCACACTAAGGAAGCCGGACGGAGCTATTGAGTGGGCGGCGCTAGACTGGAATACTCAAGGCGCCAAGAAGCGAGATCGACCTAAGAAGACCTGGAAGAGGACGATCGAAAATGAAATTGCAGAGGTGGACAAGAACTGGAGTCAAGTGAAGAGAATGGCCAGGAACCGTACTGCGTGGAGAAATTTCGCCAAGGCCCTATGCTCCGGAAGGAGCGGCAGGAATTAAGTAAGTATGTAAGTAAGTAAGACTTATTAGCCCACTTTCGATTTTTGCAAACAATGAAAGTAGACTTATGAGATCACTATAGGGCCAAAAATTGTGTGTCTGCCTGTGTGTGAGTGTGTGAGTGCGTGTGTACTCTGCATGTCTGTCCGCCCCCCCCCTATCAATACGAACACGGTGAAACCGAATTGAACGAAATTTGGTAGAGAGGTAGCACTAGCAAAGCGCACCTCAGTCTCATGTTTTATATCGCCGCCATCTTGACGGACACGAAATGGCGGCCACCCAAATGATAAAATCTTAGAGCAAATTACGACCAACCTAATAATCTGATCCGTACCAAACTTTGCAACGGCATACCTTTTTGTGGGAAGCATCTTTTGACCAAACTACAAGGTCATCAACCTAATAGTTTGCAGATAGCGGCCATGTATGTGTGCAAATCGATTCCTCCTATCAATTCAAACACAACTGAACCAAACTCGAACCACCTTTGGTGCAGGGGTAGCACTAGGAAAGCGCAACTCAATGTTGTATAATTGCCGTCATCATAACAAAAAAGGAATGGTGCCCACCCAAATGTTCTGAGCTTAAATCAAATTACGAATAACCTTATCATCCAATCTCTACCAAATTTTTCAACAATATACCTTAATGTGGGAAGCGACTTTTTCCAAACTACAAGGTCATCAGCCAAATAGTTTCGTGGTGGTGGGTGTATGAATCATGCAAGTATTATAGCCTAACCGTAACTTATGATTAAGCAGGGCCTGGCCTCAACAATTCAGTTATCGTCCATAGGGAGGTTTAATCTGTCCTCAAAGAGGTGTCCGGTAAGATATTAGCATCTTATGATAGAAGATGATACCGCAGAAGTGACTAACAGGTCAGGCTTACCATGCCATATCGTTGTGAGCGCGTGCCGTCCCGTTGTCAACATGGCCGCTATTTTTGCTCGTAAATACATATATTTCCGTAATTTCCTAAGTTTATATCCTTTTAGGAATGTACTGAACAAAATAATACATATTTAGTATCAAATGGTTCATAGAAACGCCAGAAAACGCTAATGAAATCGTTGATTTCAACACAAAATATGATACAGTTATACTAAAACAGTTGTTTATCAAATATTATCGTTGATCGTATTAGCGTATTATCGTATTATCAAGTATTATGGTAGCGATTTGGCTTCTTAGTATGGGGGTTCGTGGATCAAATCACTGCAGGTTTAAATTTCTTTACTTCGTTCTTTTTAGTATTTATTGATTTATAACTACTCGCACGTTATAATGTACTGTAGTGTGTATTTGCAATCGAAAATATTATTATATATACTTATAACACCACATATTTCAACACTCGAATACCGCGCTTAATATTCGTTGAACTTGATCCGCGGTAGAGATTATTGTTGTTGTTTTTGTAGTTGATTCTTTAGGGGTTTTGCGGGATCATGGTATTGTAGCCCCGCTCACTTGGGTGTGTATAGATGTTGTTGATAACCTGTGTCACTGTGTTGTCTGTAGGCTTACTAGTGTTTGTAATTTTATACGAGGAAGGTTTTGGGTAGTGAGCCCGCTGAGCTCATGCTCAGTGATATTTTCGTTGGAGCACATATATAAATGTCATGCTTTGTCATAGAACGCACCCGGAGACCAGAATATGGCTGCATATGATAAAGGAAGTGATCTTGACTTCGAAGAAATCTCCGAATTATTTATCTGAGTACCTATTAATATGTTTCTACACTTCACAAGGCTCAGAGTATATCATAATGTAATTCTGTATATTTTAAACATTCTGGAGAATGTATTTTGTCTTTTGGTAAATATATTTAACGTCGCGGATATGCGAAGCGGAAGGAATTAGTTGCTCAATGACTCCAGTATGCACTGTGACCCAGCAGGCAGAGTCAAGCCACGACATAACCTAGTTTTAGATCCGTCCATGCTGGACGCCTTTTGATTTTCCGTCCTAAGGACGAGGTAACAGTCCGCCCACGAGGCGAGGGAATATAGTATCGGTGTGCATCGTAATTAATTAAGGCACCCTGTTGTGTGCAATCATCGTATTGTTCACGCAATTGATAGCGTGGTGAACATTTATGTGAAAACTGTGATTTTGAAGTATTATTTCACCATATTGTCTCGACGTCGTGGAACACCACATTTCTAACCACGAGGCCGACATATTCTATGTCCACAAGGGACGTGAAAATATTTAACATTTGTTAACTGGCACGATTTAATGTGGTTGTTTTTAACGCCACCATTGTAGAAAATATTATCGCCAGCAGCGTAAACATTCTCCGAATACGGATTGACAAGATTATCAGTGATTTGCATAGTATTAAGTTCAGTGAGATTACGCCATGTGGGTGAATTGAAATCTGTGATGAGCAGACAGTGAATGGCCTATTTATTATAAAGTCTGCGCCACTGTGTAACGTCAGTGAGTTATTTAATATCTACAATTTGTTTAAAGCTAGAAGCTGTGAATTACCACGTGTGTATAACTTCAAACATGCATATTTCAACCGACCACGTGAGTGTAACTGTTCAACACATATATTATGGGTGTTATGGAATAAACCCCCACAATGTGAACGGGCCGTTCTGAGGGAAGAGTTTTCAACATGACGGAAAAACCAGCCGACCACGAGGAGATGATGAACGTGATTGGACTTGTACAAGAGCCGCTACTATGGAGAAGAAGACATCTTTAATTCGACCACGAGGATGCATCAAGTACCTGGTGATGGATAAGTCTTGGATTGGAAGCCTAGCTTGGAAAAACATATCTCAAACCCAGAGGATATTTTACCCCTCAATTCCGAGCGAATGGGGTGGAGATGCCATAGTCTGTGAGTCTGTTCCTTCTCTCATGTACGGGTCTTGTTGTGGTAGAGTAGTTTAGTTAAATCAACCGAACTCATCTGGACAGCCAAATAGGTAGGACTTTTTAAGTTTTGCACTCATGTTTTTGTAATTACATTTCAGTGATAGTTAGCCACCTTTTGGTTGGACATGGTTCAGCCGGTGCATTCTTTTGATCGTCGTGAGACGTCAGGTCTATTGCCACCTGAACGTGACTGTAGCTGTTGAGCTATTTCAATCAACCCTTGTATGGGATTTTATTTTTCATTGAGGTGATGGACAGCCGTCATCTTAGTGTTTTGTCGTGACGCCTCATTTTGTAATTTCCACGTCACACCACTGACTAGCTTAGACAGGTCGTATCGGTTGATGGCCGGCAGAAGCCATCAGTTATGTAATTGTATTGTAATTTTCATTATAGTTAGCTTTGACGCCACATTTGTGTACTTGGTGACGAACAAAGTCAGGGATTAACTAGTATGCTACTAGAGCATCGAACCCTGGACTGACAACGTATCAATAGCAAATCCAGCAGATGTGAGGTTTTGCAAGTTTATTGTATAATTTGTGTCCAGTGACTTTAGACACAGGATTTTGGTTATGTGAGAAAATGTAAATATTACTTGAAGTGACATATCTGTCAATGCAAAGCACTCCAAGCGAGTGACATTTCTAGTTTTTACTTCTGTTTGATATTTAAGACATGAGGTCTTATCGTACTGCGTATTTCCACGTAGTAACTGTGATGTTATTTAATGTTAAATTGGCACAAGCCAGAGGCCAGTTCATATTAGGACTTTCATTTGAGAACTGCTGCCTGAAATGAATGTGATGTTTGTTATAAAATTGAGTGTAGTTTGCGCGGAGCGAACTCTGTTACAGAACAGGTGTGAGCTTTACCCACAAGCCACTAGCGCATGATTATGAGACAGACTAATTTTGACCCTTCGACTGATGCTTTAGCATCGTATAACTGTTATGGATTGTTTTTCATTATTTGGGTAAAGGTTGGAAGCCATTTTATGAAATCAGATGTTTATGCTCTCGTAATGGATGACTACCAAAGTCACATGTTTCGATCGCTCTGCACAGCGACGATGTTTAACACTGTTTTGAAAGTGTTGTAAATTTATATTAGGTTTATTTTGTGTTATTGTTTAGTGTAGGACACCCTATTTGGAGGCTATATTTATGGTATTTCATGCCAGTAGAGCACTGATGTCCAGATTTAGTTCTGAGACCTTGTTCTTGCCGGGGGGTAACTGAAGTGGTTCCCAGGCCTACCCGAAGGTTGTTAAGATTTGCGAGCGCCACTAACAACGCGTGTTATGGTATGTCCGAGCTTTGTGAGCTCGTTGAATGTATTCCGACTTTTATGTCGATGTTGTTGCAAGTAAATGATCTCGCAGGAGACGTTACTGCTTAGCCCAGGTGTCTAGGATCGTCTGCACTATCGACATAAACCTACAATAAAACTTAAACCTAAGTTTTAATAATCACAAGAGTCATTATTCTAAATGAATCTGATAATTAACTAATCGTTTTGATATAATCTTGAACTCTACATCTTGAGCTTGCTGACCGACTCCTTTTGATGTGAATCATATCCTGGCGGGAATAACATAGGACAGAATACACAATCTTGAGACGACGGAGTGCGCTTAACCAATAATTCGTCTTCGGTGGAGCACGGCTCTCAGGTAATGTAAGCCGTAGTTGTAACTACGCTATCACCAACCTAAAAAACATTCACGTAGATGACATTGGGTACAAACAGTATTCCAAAATGTGCAGGCAGGGTTTTAATAATATGTAATTGTTGTCTAGTGCTTTATATCCTTATCATGTGTGTAATCCCTTAAGTACCTTTCTCTGTGTTGATGAGCACATAGTCATAAGAGTGTTATTGTTTTTTTTCTTGGCTGTCATGTATATAGATTTGATTGTAATGTTTTTGCTTACGGACGTCATCGCCGTAAATTTTGTATTCATTATTAGGACTTAGCTAAATTGATTAACGTTAAATGTAATAAGGACATGGTACCATCATCACCTAGTTTTGCTTTGCTACTCTGTTAAATGTAAATTCTGTTATTCACTCCATCTGTTTGTAATTTGAGTAGGGTTCCTTTACGTGCTATCTTCCTAGCTTTGTTGTTGTTGCTTAACCTTTTGTATTTAGATCTTTTGAGAGGGTTTAACTTAGTTTACAGTTAGGGCCTGGAACTTTTATTTTCATAGCTTGCGGATTAGCCGACACAAACCCTCCGAAGTAAGATAGGGGTTTGACAATTTTAAATAAAAATGTTCACGAGTTTTACTTAAGTCTGGATGTCTTAATTTCATAGTTTTGTTGCTTTTGGGTGTACTTCTTAGGTCGTCTATGACTTTAGCCACCATGTTACCCAGATCCCCGGGATCACTCTTCTCGTGCTGCTCTGGCCTCTAAGAAGTGCATCCGATCCTCTCGGCATAGGTGTTCGGCGGGTGAGGTGTCTGGGAAGTCACTTTGGTTGTTGGTAACCCTGACAGCTCCTCTGACGGGCTCAGTAGGAAGCTGTTGTTGTTTCATATGAGATGCATGGACATCATGGTCATTTAGCCCCGTGTACATGGGTGGGTGTTGAATTTTGTCTTATGACCTTTGTTATTGTGATGGCTGTATTAGTGTGTGTTAATATAATTCAGGTGAGGATTCAATCAATCATCGTTTAATATCGGTATAGCACGTTGTATTTCAACAAGCTAATACAACCACCATTCAATTATACTCCTTGCGAAGGACAAAGAGTTATTACTATACCCATGCATTTAGGAGAAAGTATGTTCTTTACTGAACAACTTGTTTTTATTCCTTTTCGTGCCCTAGTCCGTGTTAACTTTTTTTATTTGCCATCAGCAGATGTGTGTGTTCCTAGGAGGTCAGAGCGAGATAGTTTTGTAAATTAATTCGTGGCCTAGATCTTTTATTGTCGTTTTGTTCAGTATTATTCATTCATTAATATTCATGGGAGATATACGTCAGCTTAGTTTTGAATAAACCCTTATTATTTTAAATCTGGCTGTGTTACTATTTTGTGGTCGGACTTAACCAGGGCTCATGGGTAACTAGTTGCAGATTTTAGGCGTACCACCCTCGTCCCTATCTTCCATCCTGTGGAGCAAACATTCTTTTCATGATTGGCACGCCAGCAATTCCACATCGTGGACCTCTGACGAAAAGGGAGCAGTGACTCAGCACGTCTGTCAATGTGGGGAGAAGTCCGCTGGAAGGGTAAGTATGGGGTTGTGAGTTTGAGGTGGGCTGCAGCCCTCCTGACGACGAGTTGATTTCATCGTCTTTGCATGAATCTTCTCAAGGGTGAACTTCTCTTGCCTGTCGTTGCCCTCCTGCCCCCCCCCCCCCACGGTGGCGCTGTAACAATTGTCAATAACCATTGGATTGGACAAATCTAAGGTTAGAATGGTCGGGTTGAAGTGCGGCCTCGGCTGCGCAAAGTGAGGCACGGTTGACAAAATATAATTAAGTAGTACCGTAAGCGTGGTTTAGGCGATTGTGTCTTTGACAATCATTCACGCGCGTAATGGTGGACGCAGCTGGAATTTCATCTATGTAAGTCGTGAACACATTCAGGAAGGCGGATGGGTTATAGACAGCGGAGAGGTAAACTTCTATTACTACATCATCTCCAGACCATTACTACAGGTATATTGGCTAATTTTGGACTCTAGAAAAAGTTATCAAGGAGTGACACGTCATTCAGTATTATCGGTATAGTCAGCAGCATTCGTGGAAACGCCGCCTTCAGTTCAATGATTCTCAACCTAACTATCAACGCATCTCTCGAAAAAACATCTCCAGGATAGGAGACTGTCTGGATGAAACCATTGGCCGCTACTAGGCTAGGTGACTGTCTGGATAAAAATTACTGCTTGTTAATACATACAAGGGAGTAAGCCCCAGGTCAGGTTTGTGTTTGTATTTAGAGTCTTATTTTGCGTTCACCACTTTTGAACTAAGTGGCAAAACCAGCGCCAAACAATAATGTTGGCACTACTGAAAAATGTAATAACACCCTTTAGCGATAAAACTTTTAACTCCTGTATCATGGTAACATTACATATTACTGTAGAAAATTCTCCAAATTTTGATGGTGGCTGACACGTATTCCCTCTCGTATATTCCGCTCCCGCAGGTTAAATAACTCAGCTCTACACATAAAATTGTTTTGTGTTGGTTTCTTCTCATCCCATCTGCTAGAGAGGGTAACTTCCTATCGCATGCGCATTGTCAAAGCTACGGCTTAATCTAAATCCTACGATCCCTTCTGAGAATGTATTTCCGAGGTATTTTATCTCCTTAAGAGTTTTATTACATTAGGAATCTTCCCGGCATTTGTCTCGAGTAGAAGTGGGAAACCACGGACTAACCGCTCCTAGGATAGCTTATCGAACCCAGCACTTCCAAGTTCTACCTCACAAGGCTAAGTGTACTCTATTCCAGTCATTGACTAGAATCAATATCTGTTGGTTTATGAACTCTCGGAATGGATCTGCTACTGACAGTCAACTTTCAAAAGACCAGTAAGTTTGCCGGTTTAATGTCTTAACTCTTCAATGTCAACAATGTCATGAGGCACTGGTTTTTAACTCCAAGTTATATACACATGAATTGTGTCTAATATGGTGTGTGAAATGTATCAGAAAGCATATAAAACTGTGAAGTACGGCGAACTGCACTCATTTGTTTAATTCCAATATGGCAATTAAGGTTTTGCGTTTAGTCACCTCGCCACAAGATTCGCTGCCCATGGCTTTCATGACAAGCTGTGTAAAACCAAGGAATAAGTAGCCGAGCTTGAATTGTGTTTGTGAATGATGTTAGAAGTTGTGTGACCGATACCATGTTATGTACTGTATACTACGAAAGGAGTCGTTGACTAGTTTCTGTACTGTTTCTGTTGATTTCTATGTAATCCTAGGCTAGGTGACTGAAATATATTCTTTATAATTTGGGAATTAATAAGAAGCACATTTCAACGAGTATAACAATGAACTTACTAAGTTTGGTAATAATTCTTGCTGTTAGGCGGTTAAGTGTGAACCATTGTCAGAAAATCTTGCCGTGTGGTAGCTAGGGTAGTACTGCGTTATGCCGCATAGTGATAACATCGTTACTTCTGACTTGACGTTCCAGTGCTACACTAGAGCTATCTGGCGGTCAGAAGTGAAGTGAAATCACTTTAACTAGCCAAACACAGGGAGCCATTCAATCGATATATCTCGACGAAGTGAAGTGAAATCACTTTAACTAGCCAAACACAGGGAGCCATTCAATCGATATATCACGACGAATCGACTTTTGTTCAGGATGTTGCCTGCTAAATTGCAATGAAATTCTGTTAGAGGTGATAAAAGTACAGTTATACAGTAGTTTGTCCAGCTACTAATCCCCACATCTTGTTGGAGTGAAGGCAGTCTCAAGATGAGCGTAACCTGGTGTAACTTGTATGGCTTTGAAGCACGGGACACAGACCATAAAATCTCTCTTCTTAAATAAGTGTGCAATTCCAAAATAATCAAATATCAAGGGATCAATAATAATTACAGTACCATACGCAAAGAAACACAAGGCTAATTGACAGATTCCTAGCTTACAATGTTCTGTTTGGTACCAGAAAGAACAATACCTGGAAACCAATAATAAAACTAGAAAATTGTAATTTAAAAATCATAATTTTGGCGAGATTTTCCTCCGTTGATAAAACTTGCCTTACATCGCCTGTATTCAACTCATCAACTTGTCAGTGAATTCTAACTTTTACGGAACGAATCTTGGGGAGGTGCCTTTAGTTTTCTGCAAATGGCTTTTAATGTGATGAGAGGTCAGGAGAGCATTCTACCGACCATTTCGTGCTGTGTGGCAGCAGTTTTGGCAGTCGGTCCAGATTTGATTCCCGGCTCTGCCAAGAAATTAAATTTTGGTTTCAGGGCTGGAACATGATACACTGAGCCTCGTGAGGCAAAACTGAGAAGAGGAGGGTTCGATTCCCATCTAAGCCATTTTGGAAGTGGTTTTCCGTGGTTCCCACTTCTACTCCAGGCAAATGTCGGGATGGTTGTTAGTATATGGCCATGGCCGCCTCCTGCACACACAAATACATCTATCACAATAACGCAGGTTATAAGACAAATTCCACACACCCAAGTACATGGGTCTACATGACGATGATATCGTAAAGCCTCTAAACCAATCGACAACAAATACAAGATTCTAGCATTCCAAGGGTGGTTATCATTGCAGTATTATACCCCTAAAATCCACTATTTCGAGTGGTGTCAGGCTTAAACATAGGAACAACCATCATAGTGCATCTCAATGGGGAATGGCCATGAGGCTTTCAGCAGCTTGCCTCAATTCTGCCTGCATGTACGAATGTAGGCCTATACATGCAATAAATTAGCACTTTTTAAAAATAAAGTAATAATAATCGAATATGTACCGGTACCCTACTATTTTGTTTCTCTCCTACTCCTGAGTCCTTCGCTAAACATTCATCTTCAAAATAACAAGTAGTTCCGTGAAAAACTACACAGCCTATTTTCATATATCCTGCTTATATGAATTGACTCTATCAACTTACAAAATTTCAGTTTGATTGCCTTAATAGATTCGTAGATATCGATAACCGTCTAAATATTTCGGATGGTCACCAAGTTGGATTTTTATATATGTAAGTCTAAGAGATGTACTCTTACATGAAGATTATTGTGTAGGTGTAGTATTCAAACTTGAATCGCATGATTAGGACACAAGAAATAACGAGATTTTAAAATTTCGCGCAGCTGCCATCTTATGGTCATGAAACCAATTTAAATAAATTAGATGCCGGGAGAATCAAATTTGTAAAAACATTTACCATACCAAGTTTCACTGCGCTCGATTGGTTAAATAACGTCAAACGATCATTTAAACATTTATATTTCGCGTCGCTTCTATGTTAGATTTGTGCTCACCAGGTCATTCAAAGTCCCATACGTGAACTTATGATCAACGCTTCTATCAACAATCAAAATTTAAGTTTGATTCCTGTAATAAATTAATAGATATTGAGAACCGTCTATATATTTCGGATAGTCGCCATGTTGGATTATCATATAGGCCATAGAGTTATATACTATTAGATGACGATTATTACTTAGGTTCATTATTAAAACGTTCACTTCGATCGCATGGTTTGTACACAAGAAATGAAAACTTAATTATAAAAATTTCGCACAGCCACCATGTTGAGGCTATGTAAACAATTAACCTAAATTAGAATCCAGTGCATTACAGTGTGTATAAACATTTACTGTACCATGTTTCACTGCGTTTGTATGGTTAAATAGCGAGGAAAGTCAATTTAAATGTTTCAATTTCGCTTGGCCGCCATGTTCGTTTTGTAGTTTACAGGTTTTTGAAAGTCTCATAGGTGATTTTTAGTAGTACCTTCTATCACCTTACAAAATTTCAGGGTGATATCAGTAATAGTTTTGGAGATATTGAATGCCGGTGAAATATTTCGCACAGCCGCTATCTTGACGTTATGTAAACAATTGAAATAGATTAGATGCCAGTGCATTAAAATGCGTATAGACATTTGCTGAAGCAATTTTCAGTGCGTTTGAATAGCTAAATAGAGAGAAATGTCTATTTAAATGTTTCAACTTCGCTTGGCCACCACGTTCGTTTTGTAGTTAACAGGTTTTTGAAAGTTACACAGGTGAAAGTCTAGTAGTGCCGTTTATCACCGTACAAAATTTCGGGGTGATATCAGTAATAATTTCGGAGATACAGAACGCCAGTGAAATAGTTCGCACATCCGCCATGTTGGATTGGTGAGACCTAATAAAATTTGAAGGGTTTGGTCGGGGTCGTCCAAAATAGTACTATGACCTTACCGAGTTTCATTGAAATCGTTCTAGCCGTTTAGAAGTTAATAGGGGACAGACACACACGGATGCACTCACATGTACACACACATTGACAAAAGGTGATCTCATAAGCCTATTTTTTTGCCTATTTTTATTTATTAAAAAACGGCTTATGAGATCACCTTTTTTCCGTGTGTGTGTATGTATGTGTAACAAAAACTTGTTAACTACAAAATGAACATTGCGGCCAGGAGAAGTTAAAAGATTGAAATAGACTTTTCTCGCGATTTACAAACACAGTGAAACTTGGTACAGCTAATGACTATACAAACTGCAATGCACTAACATCTAATTTAGTTCAGTTATTTACATAACCTCAAGATGGCGGCTGTGCGAAATTTTAAAATTATGTTTCTAGTTCTTGTGTTCTAATCATGCGATCGAAATCAACGTTTGAATAATGAACGTACACAATAAGCCTCATCTAATAGTTAATAATACTATGGCCTACATATGTTAAAATCCAACATGGCAACCATCCAAAATATTTAGACGGTTCTCAATATCCATTAGTCTATGACAGCAATCAAACTGAAATTTTGATGTGTATAGAGGCTATAAATATAAGTTCACCTAAGGTACGTTCAATAACCCGGCGAGCACAAATCCAACATGGCGGCGACGAGAAATTTAAATATTCAAATGGACGTTTCTCACGTTTTAACCATTCGAGCGCAGTGAAATTTGGTAAAATATATACTTATATAAATTTTAATCCACTGGAATCAAATTCATGTAATTTTTTTTCATAACCACATGATGGCGGCTAAGTGAAATTTTAAAAACTCTTTTTTATTTCTTGTGTCCTAATCAGGCGATTGAAGTTTGAATAAAACACCAACACAATAATCATCATGTAATACGCTAAGGCCTATTTATAAAATATCTACATGGTGACCATCCGAAATATTTGGACGGTTTCGAATTTCTACGAATCTATTGCAGCAATCAAACTGAAAATTTGCATGTTGATTAATATAAGTACGATATATGAAAATTGGCCATTTAGTTCTTCATGAAACTACTTGTCATAAATGAAAATAGGCTAAAAAGGTTAATTGTACTTTCCAGGTACTGTGGCCATACATCTACTGATTCGTGTAATTTACAATTACGGTGTCGCAAACTGTTAAATGAACAGCACCGTACAAGTAATTAATCTCACAACCTTGGTCAGAGGAGATAGGCATCATAGCATTCTTCTCTACATTTTTTTTCTGCGAAATGTTCTCTTCCTTGTTGCTAAGCTGTTTAGTGGACTCAATGTACCAGTAATGTAGAAGTCTAACTAAAAACATGTGATGCAGTTAAGGCATTTGTATGAAGTTAAGAAACAAGTTTTTGTTGTTTCATTTAAGGGGTTTAGACATCGTGGTCATTTATTCTAGTCTACTTGGATGTTTGTAGGATGTGTCTGATAATCTGTTACTGTGGAGTCTGTAGTATTGTGTGTATTTGTTATTCAGGTAGGGATTGGGACGGATCCCGGCACTTGTCTGGAGTAGACCTAGATGTGGAAAGCCACAGAAGACCACTTCCAGAATGGGTAATATGGGAATTGTACCCAACCCTTCTCAGTTTTGCCTCACGAGGCTGATTGTACCCCGTTCCATCCCTTCCAGTATTACTTTTGTTGGCAGAGCCAGGAATCGAAACTGGTCCTCTGGAGCAACAGCCGAAAATGCTAGCCGCCACTCCTCGAGGTGGTCAGTCCACAATATAATAGCACTGCTAAATGTCTCTGGAGCTCACTTCTTATACGAATAAGGGACAGCACGAACAGACAAATATTTAGTGCCGAATTAACTTCATCCCGACCTCCTAGAGACGGGAATATTAGAAAGTAAGCATACATATTCCACTTTCTCCATCTTACTTACTCCAGTTAAAAACTTTATAATCACGTTGTGTATTTTAATCATTTCAGAGCTACGTGTTGTTTGCTTCGCTCATCCCTGTATTTACCTTGCATACTGTGCCCATTTCAACAATGAAATATGCAAATCACAGTTTGCCAGCAATGCTCAATCGGGAGTATCGGGGTTCATGGTTTGTTCTCCCACTCTGTGACTTACACACTTTGGATTAAGCAAAGGATACACTTCCAAAAATAAATAAAAATCAAATCCTACTATCAAACATTTAATTATCCAAAATATGGCGCTACAAAAATTAAACAAATGAAAATACTGACACTCCACTTCACACTTGTCCAAAGTTGAACAAGGAATTCACATTAAACAATTGCAAAATCATAATGACTGGTTTTCCAAAAACCAACAAAACTTCAACTAAGTTTCACTTCCATTTGGTGTCAATTCAAATTCTTTAAAATAACGAGCTCCAAATGGCTCGGTAAAGTTTACATACACTTTGTTATCAATTTAATACACATAACTTACTATTTACATGAGTATATTTTTTATCATAAATATCAAAGTATGGCTAATCATCAATTAATTTTGGGCTTTCACAACGCTCATATGTTACCATCACTCTCTCTCAAGCTACCAACTCACTACCTTGATCGGGAAAAAATTTGCGTATTCTCGAGCTATAGAAACTACTGAGCAAGTCAAACTTAAGATTACTCCCGGAATCTTAATGTCTCCATAAAAACTCGTGAATCACTGAATTATAGAATAATTAAGTTAGGGATTTATCATGCGTCGGTTCTTCAACTGAACTATTATATTCGAGTACCTATCGCCGGTTAATTCTTAAGTCCACAGCCTAAACTCTGACTGTACTGGTGAACTTCAACGATAATTGTTCCTGCGTGCAGCGTCTAAGCGCTCACTAAAATAACTTGTTGTACTTTGCGACACAATATCACGCTCTCTGGCGTCTTTTATAACTGAATATAATTTGATGCAGCACTCCTGCCCTAGGAGTTTACTTGTAGCTTGTCTTGTAGTTGATGATCCATCGTCCAGCGCCTCTGCGCTCACGGAACTGAATTGTTGTGACACAGCGACGCCCCACGGGCTGTCGGAAAACTGCAATTAACGATGATAGTGACACAGTGTCACGCCCGTAGGCTGACAATTACTGCATGCTCCTCCTGGCACCTCCAAGGTTTATATCGAAATCGGCGGCAAAAAGATCAAATCCGCGTCTTCTCCAGCACTAACTTCTGAAGTAATTATCGTATAATTTTGAAAAATATATCTCTGGAAAGCTCTTGTTTCAAACGTAAACTGGTTTCTTTGATCATGAAAATCGATGACACAATTCCAAGATATTAAATAATTTGGCTCCTCAGATATGTGGGTGGTGAGGTTTATTTTACCATCTCTACCAACTTTGGGCTCGGGGAATTACTAACTACGTCATGCCACATCTGCAGTTCTTTCCTGTGCAAATATTATAAACTTTTCCCCCACACAAAAATCTCTATTCCAGACTGATCAACAATGATGTGTTTCTTTCATTAATTAAATGCTCGTAAATGGCTTAATTCTAATTATTTCTCTTCTTGCACCATTGCAAGGTTGCCATTTTATAGCTGAGTAAGGTCTATTTCCGAAACTCATTCTCTCTTACTCGTCATGGAAAGTTTTTCTCGTTCTATTAATAATCATGCGCCAGCTCCTTATCGATGCGTCAAGCATGATCTCACGTCCGCATGACTCGTGGTCACCCATTCTTGCGCCACACTATAACAGCCCACTTCTTAAAATCTTTCCAAGTCATTCTAAAGACTGTATTATTTCCTCTCTTCTTTTGCAAATAAAATATGGATTCGACGCTTGAACCAATTGCAGATGGGTTCAATACCAACGTCGGATATTGGCTGTCGTCAGTACGAATTGATCCTCATTGTCACCGTCCATACGGGAACACACGACTTGGCGCCCTACCAGACCTACCCTTCACTTCGCAAGATATTCTTCGCATTATTATGCGTATAGCATACTTCACTTGAATTTAAAGACATCTGTTTATACGCGAGAAAGGCACTCTTAATTGAAGCATGCATGCCAGTTTCTACGGGCTAGATTTAAGGTCAAGTGAGTTACTATCTAGTGAATAGTCTTTGCGGCTGGATGCCATTTCTCATACCACTTGAAATGAATGAAAATGATTGAACTTGCATGGAGTTCTACGGAAATGTCCATGGTACCGTACCGCTATTTCTTTGGAGTTAAAAATGGAAAACCACAGGGAGCCCTTTAAGGACGGCTGATGGTTGGGTTCGAAGCGTCCCATCTACGAGTCGGGTGATAGCCTGGGTCAATGGCTTTGCACATTACGGCACTGAATGATCTTGTCGGTAACAGATAGAGCAGCATTAAAAATATGGTATTGTTTCAAATCAGCTAGGAACAAGCTGTTGCCAGTGTTCAACATAGTGGTCCAGCGGTGACTATTGAGACTACTCCTCAATGCCACTTGGTTCGAATACCATCTCTGTCAATAAATTTAAATCTAGTTGAAGGCTCTGGCTCAAAAGGAGAACTGAAAATAATTGGCTTCGATTTGCACTTCGGCCATTGTAAAAATGGCCTTATATGTATTCTCGCTTCTACTCCAAGCAAATGCAGGGATGCTAAACCACATTCGGCTACGACCGCCTCTCGATTGATACTAGCCCCAATTATAAATGCATACACTACTACAGACACCTTTCTAGTACAGATCTATTCCACTCCCACCCTAATACATGGCGCTAATGACCATGATGTCATGAGCCCCTAAATGACTAAATAAATCAACATTTCCCCTTTTCACATAGCATACTGTAGTTGTTATATCTCACTTTCTTCAGGAGCATTCCTATCCTACATCACTGTTGTTATCTTGGAGACATTCATCTTTAATATGTTGGACATGTCATGCATTGACTCACTGGCTATTAAGATTTTTTATTTATTTTACATTTTAGCGTGAGGATTTTAGTGCCGGGAGTGTTGTAAGGACGAGGAATTGGAAGGTAGCGGCTGTGGCTAATAGTTAGGGAACGACCCCGGCAATGCCTGGAAGGAAGATGGGAAACCACAGAAGACCATCTTTAAGGTTGCCGGCGGGGGGAATCGAACGTCCTCCCCTCCCGGATGAGTGTGACTGCCTGCAGACACACCGTAACGACCACGCCTAACTGACCCAGTTATTAAGTAATAATAGTGCTTGTTGAATTCGGTATTTGATTGAGTGGATGGTTGGTGTTGGAATACGATACTTATATACTGTATCAACAAATTTATCATTATCCAATTCAGTAGGTTAGTAGTGGGGATCTAAACTCACAGCCTACTTTCCTGCGAACATTGCCGATATCTCTCAAACCCATGGTCGGAGATTCATGAATGAGGTGTCGTTGGACTCGAGCTGACGGAAGCTTTGCTATGGACCACATATTGTATTTTTTTTATTTTGAATTTTTTGTTTTCGAAAGTAGGCCATAGTTAGAAAACCAAACATGATAGAACGTTGTGCCATGGTTGGAACGAACGATCTGTATGACCTTTATTTTTGTAATAAAACGTTTTTATTTTTTACTTTTTTTGAAAACAGTCCAATTTTGAACATCTTATATTTTGGAAACTAGGAATTGTACAAAACAGTTTGTTTGTCATAAATGAAAGGTCCCTACCCCCTCTACCAGGAAAATAAATTTCAAGTCTCTAGGACAAAAACTGTGTAGTAGTGCTAGAAGGCTGGTTCTGCCCACTAAAGGAAGTTGTGAGCCCCTGGCGGCCTTGGGGAGGAAGGGGTAATGCTAGGAGGGCGTGCTTGGAATCGTTTTTTGTCTCGTTGTGCTCTTTACGGGGATGTAGGAGTGGAAAAGATGACAAAATGTTTTTTGGGGGGTAAAAACGTTATTTTGGACTTTTTGTTATATATCGCGAACCAATCATGCCAGAGGCGTGTACGAGGAGTCCAAGGACTCGTAGTGACGTCCTCTTTGCTATAGACCACTTATTATATTAAAAAAATGTTTTTGAAAGTAGGTGATAGTTTGAAAACCAAACATGATAGAACGTTGTGCCAAGGTTGAAGCATCGAGAAAATGCTGCAGCACGTGGCATGTGGGGTTCTGTTGCCGTTATTCAGTGAGTGCAAAGTCTATACAACTGGTTGGAAAGTCAATGATCTGCATGTTTAGAGAGAGATCAGCACGTCACGCAGTACCATTCGCGAAGAATATTACCATCCAGACCCATCGAAACAGGTCGTATTATCATGCTACACAAAGCTGGATGATTCGCGTGCCATATGGCCGTACTGCCGTTACTGAGACACTCATCGTGTCACACAATATATGCAGTCGTTGATGCGTACTTCGCGTAGAGTAGGTACTGTAGCAGCCGTGGCAACTCATCCAGATAGTTCCTGTAAGCTAAGGGGCTTGCAATGCATATGCTGGGCTCATCAAGAATGGCCGTTTGCAGGAGTTACACATACAAGCACGGTGGCCATCCACTAGGCCATTTGCTTTTGAGCATCAGGTGGTACGTCAACAATGGTGCCGGAGGCAATATTGGTGGGAGGAATGGTGACTCATTATTGTCTCCGATAAATCCCAATGAAACACTAGTGCTTGGTGCTCGGAGTGCAACACACCTATCCTTTACAAATTTGAGATCTCCATAAGGCTGAGATGTCAGACGTTATAGAAATGGGTGCCACCAGTTACATCTCATGTTTTGTGAACTCAGGAACAGAGCAGCGATATGTCAGTGAGGTTGTGCGCCACCATTTTCTGCCATGTTTGCGGAGCACACTCAACATTATCATGCAGCGAAATGATGCACTCTCTCATTCAGCTCATATCACTCAACATGCTCTACAAGCTGTAATATTCCTTGGCCTGATTATCTCAGCACTGAATATTTATGGGATATGAGGTGGCGATATTTGCACTACCGTCAACCACCTGTCCAACCATTGGCATGTGTACGTGTAGAGATGCAAGAAGAATAGTTAAATGAGCCTCTAGGCTCGATCCTTTAAATCTATATTCAAATGCCTCGTCATAGCATTGCCTGAATTGTCGTAGTAAGGGGTTCTACCCGATATTGAACTAGTGCTTTGCGGATCATCAACAACACGTCCTCTATGCGTCGAACATTAATAACTATTCGTCTGCATCATCATTCACCATCCTGTGATGCCACCATTGGTTAATGAAGAACATTGACATTTAAACAAAGGAACGGATAATTAAATGAATTAATTTGTTACAGTGGTTGAAAGAAAGTACACAACAGACATGAGAAGACATGACTGTGTCTGAAGCCACAGAACAAGGCTTTAAAATAATGCCAAATTAATCCTCTGAAGGATTATATACCAGTGAAATAAGTTCCTCGTTCTGGTTCATAAACATGTACATGTTCACAAACTAGCATTGGCTCCACCTATAAATCACGACTAGAAAATTTCGTACGAGAATGCCTATGTATCTTTGAATTGGCTCATCATGAACACCTCCATTGAGACCGAATCATTATTTGACGATTTACGATAATTTAATTCTGATAAATTGATATAGGTCAAGTATGTCATCTATAACTTATTAGAAGTACAGTACACTAGAAAATGAAATGCGACAATCACTCACGCAATAGCCAACTGAAGTAAGTTTTGGAGAGATAAGATCCATCTGAGACGAATTAGAGGAACTTATTTTGGGAAACTGACATTCAGGCCATGCGTGTTCCGCCACGACCACTTTATTGTGCACGAGAAATTTAAAACATAGTTTTTAACATTTGCACATTGAAAACGATTGAACTTTACTATACCTTGATAAATTTAAATCTAGATACCGATTTGTTATGGCAACTTACACTGGATTTTAGTTTAGGCTGCAAGAAAAGGCAAATGAAATATTCCACGTTGCCACGAAGTTGCATTGACGGAACTAATTAAATATGAAATGCTCCGTGTGGGATATTACGCGTTTGAGAAACGACCTTGACCTTGGCTGTGTCAGCGTTTGTTGATCGTGAAAGCTGGAACCTTGCGGGATGAGTAGGGGGGAAACAGCCGTGATGGAGTACAGTGTCTACAAGTCCAGCATTGGTAAGCCTAGCAGGAGTACATGTCACCAAGGAGAGGGGGGACGATCACTGATGCTACTGGAGCTGAGTCATATCCTACCCGCGTGACTGTACCTGTCATCACTGCAAGTTGACAACGTGCCACATGAAAACAAAGCACAGCTTTCAAATATGCCACCAACACTCGTATTTCAAATGGGTAATATTCAGGACATTAATAAGTTTCTACCAAGTTTTACTCGAATCGCTCCCGCCAATTACATAAACATAATATACGTTCACACACATCGACAACAACTGATCTCAGAAGTTGACAATAGTTTAATTAGAGAAATCACATATTGAGAATAATGTTCATTTCTTGACTTAAATGATCAGGAGAAACATGGGTTTTTTCACTTTCTCACATTGTTAGAACTATAGAAACGTTTGGTCTTCAGTTGACTAAATTTATTGCCACACTCTACTATCCATTATTTAACTGTTGTTTTTTTAATTTATTTTTTTCGCCTATATTATTGCTTTATAAGACTTAATTAGTTTAGATGGTAATCGAATTAAGATGAGTGCCATCATGAATTACTGTATTGCCTGTTGTTTGCGCAACAGAGGTTCGGTACACATACATGCTTAATTAAGTTCTTTTCCACATGTTTAATACAATTGAATTGGCCAGAGCTGAAAAGCATTAAGTCAAAAATGGTCACCTTTTTAAGAATTATTATTCTGAAGTATTGACCCAAGGGCCTTGGAACGGCATAGGAAAGAATTAAGTCAGCCTTCTCTTTAAGCCAGAAACCACTGCTACATGTACTGCGATTTGCTGCCTTTCAGCACCGTATTCCGTACTCAATATTGGCCGCACGGCAAGATTCCCGCGTGATACAGTGCTATTGCAAATTACATTTATACAAAGTGTAAGTGGATTTTATGTTAAAAATCCATTTTTAAATAAAATATGTTGTGAAATATTCATTCTGGATGGCTTTATGCCGCACTAAGCTGACCATGGAGCTGAAAGGCATTAAGTCACGTTTCCAAAATTGATTTGGGAATATGTTTATTAAATTAAAATTGATATTCCGGTAACACAAGTATAGCCTGAATAGTTGCTTCACAACATAAAAGACTAGTATAGTTTGTTTGTTAAGTTCTGTTCTGTCAATGACGCTTTATCTGTATCCTGAAAGGTAGTGAAATCTGATTTAATACTTTTCAGCTCCGGCCGATTCAATTATTATTTACAGGATGTTATTGTTTGTATGTGATGACAGTTAATACAAATATGTATACTCATCTGGGCACACAACTGTGCATGTGTGGACTGTGAAAGGGTCAGTGCTTTTGTTCTGACTCAGTGAGGAAAACAATGGCAAACTACCTCACTCCTCATCTTGCCGAGTACACCGCAATATAGTGTAGTGCTGGTTTGAGGTTTTGTGGGTATCTACCGACCTAACCTGTGGCGGTACGTTTTGAGGATCCAAACAGCCTCTGGGCTTGCTACCTAACAGACAGATACTCATCAAATGTGGACATATTATAACGCATTGTAGGCTCACATTCTTCTGTCTGAGTAAGTGGTAGCATTACACATTCATTTTATCGTGAAGAAGTCCACCTCGTGGTGAAGTGACTAGCGATCTTAGCTCAGCCAAGAATTTTTAAATCGTGTGTGAGTGATGGAGCGGGATACACTCAGCCTCGTGAAACAAAACTACAAGAAGAGGAGGGTTCGATTCACACTTCTGCCATCCTGGAAGTGGTTCACCGAGGTTTCCCACTTCAAGTGCAGGCAAATGCAGGGATGGTTCATAACTTAAGGCCACGGCCGCCTGCTTCCCAATCATATCCCCAAATTTAAAAATGCACACACTAGTACAGCCATCAAAATAACACAGGTTACCACACAAATTCCCCTCGAAGCCCCCCCATCCCGACACACACACAAAATACATGGGGCTATATGACCGCGATGTCGCAGCCCCTAAAATAAGCAACAACAAGTGATATATATAAGAAAGCGAAGAATCGAGTGATTACAACACACGCTACCAACAATAAACAAGGATGTATGTCCATAAACATACGCATACTGAAATGAGGGGTAATTATTTTATGTGGTATGAATATTTGTGTAGTTAATTTTGAAAAATATTGATAAATCAGGCACTTTTATGAAATTCATAAAAGCTGGAAGGCCATATATTCCGATCTCGATTTATTTATTGCTAAGTTAATGTTCGGTATTCGGCATGCAAATTTTGTGAAATATTGCCATTGAGGTAGACTATCAAAAAGGACTTCCATATGCCTCATCATTCATTCATCAAATATTAATTCGCCCATAGTTTAATGTTTTTATAATACAGTTAATGCAGTTGGGCAAAATCAAAGCGTGGGTGCTATGGTAGGATCTCAATCTAGCGTGTGTATCTGAGTCCCTTTGCTACCTTAAACAACATATTGTTCCACCAGTTATTACCTTAAATCAGCGACTGATGTCTATTTTCCATGAAATTGTATCTATAAAGTTCAATTAACCAATAACGCCAGAAGAAAGCAGATTTTTTGAGATCAGTTAACAGTAAAATGAACATAGAAAGTTAGACTCATTTAATTAATTGAATTTGAAACCATTTACCTAATTATGAGTCACGGGACCTCCTTTTTACGTGGAATACAAACCACAGGACATGGCATTTCACTTTAAAAGTCTAACATGCTTTGACCGGGAATCCAACCCAGTCGGCCGTGGTGAGAGGCCACCAGCTAGACGACTGTGCCACCGCGCCCAGGAACAAATAAGGCAAGTGAAGCTTGAAGGTTTACTCGACCGTTAATATTGTAATCATGACCTACGGGCGAAATACATAGAAGCAATGTCTAACTCAACTGGCAACCGGTGCTCGCCAGCCCATGTCCCACTAGTTGCTGGCTCTTCTGGTTGGAATGATAAGCAGGCATTATTTCCCGGTATACCGTTCTGCAGTGGACAAATTGGCATTATTCGGGGAGGTTCTTTTGGTTGTTGGTTCCATTTTCCTGAATAAAGCCAATCGGTGTGCAATAGTATTTTCGAAATGAATTACTATATCAAACTCATATTTGAGTTTTATTCATTAATGTCACCTCCGTGGTGTAGCGGTCAGCGTGCTTAGCTGCCACACCGGAGGTTTGATTCCCGGCTAGGGCACGAAATTTAATAATAATAATGTTATTGGTTTTACGTCCCTTTTAGCTACCCTGGCTTTTAGAGACGCCGGGGTGCCGTAATTTTGCCCCGAAGGGGGATCTTTAACGTGCCAGTAAATGTACTGACACGGCTCCCTCGCATGTGCACACCCTCAAATGCCAGCTGACTGCGCCAGGTTTCGAACCTGCAACCTTGGGCTCAGCAAGCGAGAACGTTACCCCTGAGCCACGCAGCCAGACGGCACGAAATTTGAAAAGTGGTATGAGGACTGGAACGAGGTCTACTCAGCCTCGGGTGGTCCAAATGAGTAGAAGGGGTTCGATTCGCACCTCAGCCAACCTCGAAGTGGTTTTCCGTGGTTTCCCACTTCGTCTTCAGGCTAATGCCGGGATGGTACTGTACCAGTATTTTGCTGAAGCGAATGGAGCAGATCAGCAGTCTCAACGTATACAAATTTTACGAGCGTAAAATCCAGTTAGCGGGAGGATAGAATTACGTAACAAACATATGTTACGAAACGACAAATGCCAGGAGTGTAGGCATCCGGCAATGTTACTAGGAATTCAGTTGTATTAAAGGTCATTCTTACCAGCGCACGCAAGTTAAGGATGGGTGTGAGGTCACCAGCTAATCGACTGACAGCAAATACTCTACTGTTTGTAGAAAGTGAAACACCAAGAACAAGAGATGTGACCAGATTGCACTTTATACCACAGATTGGGGACATGACAATACATTACTGATTAGAAGGACAGTCGGGTACATGCACGCTGGCGGTCAATCTTCAGTACGGCGTCGCGCCACCACGTTCTGCACTCAGATCCGCTAGACGTCGTGCCATGGAATCATACAGCGCTCGAATACGCTGCTGGGGAATACCGTCCCACGTGGTTTGTAGGCGTGTCCAAATAGCATCAAAAGTGGCGGCACGTGGACCTTAACTAACAAGTTGCCGACCGACCATATCCCAGACATGTTCGATGGGTGACATGTCAGGCGAACGGGCAGGCCAGGGAAGCAGAGGTATCCGTCATTCTGCGAAGAAGGCTTGCTTGCACATTCTTCGCCACATGCGGGCAAGCATTGTCCTGCTGCAATTCGGCCTGCAAGAGGAGCAGTGCCACGGGCTGTAAAACGTCTCTGATGTAGCGGTCACTATTCAGATTGCCCGCAAGACGTACGAGGTGCGATCGCCTGTTATAGGCAATTGTGCCCCAAACCATTTCACCTGGTGTTTGTCCGCTATGCCGCTCTACAATACAGTCTGCCTGATTGCGTTCTCCACGGCGGCGTCGAACGCGTATGCGGCCATCACTGTAGGACAGGTTGAAGCGCGACTCGTCTGAAAACACTACATTTCGCCACTCAGCCTGCCAGTGTCGGCGTGCACGTGCCCATTGTTGTCGGAGGCGTCGGAGGTTCCCAGTCAATGGAAGCTGACGCAGTGGCATGCGTGCTACCAGTCCAGCCCTCATAAGCCGGCGCCGCTCCGTCGACGCAGACATGTCCACCCCCGTTGCAGTGCTTCAATGTCGAGCCAACACCGAGGACGACGCTGTTCTGTCTGATACGGCAATGCGGAGAAGATAGCGGTCGTCTCGCGCTGTGGTCACATTGCGTCGTCCTGTACCCTGTCATCGCTCTGTACGGCCCTCCTCTCTCCACTGGATCCACATACGCCTTACTGTTGATGCAGCGTCCCCTGTACAAGCCACAATGTCTCGGAACGACAGACCCGCCTCCCGGAGCCGAAGCATTCTGCCCCCGTTCAACCGCACTCACATACTGATATCCCACCCTGTGATGTCGGCGAGGCATCGTTTCCCCTTGGTATGACGGCTCCACCTCGACAGAGCTGTGCGGAAGACTGACCTGTCCGGTCCCACGACAGAGGGCACTGGTGGGCCAATGTGCACGCCATCTGCCTGCGATTTCAATCAGTCTGGTACCTCAGGCCTACACGATCCCTGTTCTGGGAGTGTCTCCGACCATTTCTTCTGGGTGTTTGACTTTCCACAAACAGTTCTGTAGATCGAAAGCGTTGCAGAATGTAATGTCACATGAATAAAGATGAATACTGAATTAAAAGTACACGCTGTTATACACCAGAAATTACCATCAGTAAGCAGGAATAGGATTTGAGATCTTGTTGATTATTCAATTAATTAATTAATTAATTAATTAATTAATGTGAATGATGTAACGGAATTGCATGTTAAACATAGAGATATATCGCGAGAAGAAGTCCAGCGATGGTGTGAAGAAATGCTGGGAGGACGAAGTGAGTGGAGAAGAAGGGTCTTATTCTTTTAAATCGTGAAGAGAGAACGACGTGTCAGTACGAGAAGGTTCTTATTCTTTTGAAAAGGGAAGAGTGAACAACGTGTCTTTACGTCGTAACCAATACGAGAAGTTACGAGAACATTGTTAGTGACAGCGAATATTCCAGCAGTAATCTACAGTGGTGATTTACTCTAAACATATTCTGTGAAACTTATATGAACATTTTGAAAACACGCAAGAAGTATCAACTATATTTGAAGTTAAAAGAACATCTATTCTTATGATAAAGCATTTCAGTGAAGTCCGTCCACAACTTTATTTCACTATGTTATGCTACGTGAAATCAGGAGGAATATTATCGCATTATACTAAATCTACGACAATGAGTGGTTAAATATAAAGAAGGAACACAACATGTGAATTCACTGAGAATGTCAAGAGTAATCAATGACGCTTACGAGTACGATAACTAGTTATTTCAAAATAATGCAGGAAGTGAGGTCATACCACAAACCGACTTAAAAATGAAATGCTACTACAAAGTTAAACAATTCTTCAAACAAGACAGATGGAATCTACAATCTGGACTAATGGGAACCTAGAATCTGAGAGATGCAGTCCACAATCCAGGAAAGAACGACAAGGAAGAGTACGTAACCCAGTTCGAGACCAGGAGAGGCAGATGGGTGAACAGAACTGGAGATCCGTCTTTGGAGGAGACCATTGTGCATTTTCGAATATGCAATTTCTACAACTGAGCACAAGGTAGAGAAGAAGATTTTATTTTAGTAGTAGTAGTAGTAGTAGTAGTAGTAGTTTGAGGTATGTTGGAGTTTACCATTTCGCCATTTTTGTCTATTTATATTGGAGTATGTAGTAGATATGCTACTCTTTTCATATATCGCCTTATTTTCAAGCAGAATTTTGATTCGTTCGCGAATTCATCCCCTATTTTCGATTTTGGATACTGAATATTTTCGATTTGCTATTCGATCGAATGAAGATTTGTTGTTGTTGTTGTTGTTGTGAATATATGCGTTTGGAAGAATAATTTGTTAGGAAGAAGATTTTAGAAGTAGGAAGAATAATTGTAGGATTGAGATTTTGATGGACATTATTGTAGGAAAGTTTATGGATATTTTCGACTGTTATTTTATACTTATATTATGAGCAATTTATCAGGAAGTATAGAAATGAAGGATGACTTTGTCAGCGTATTAAGGAGATTGTGTTGAAGAACTTATGAACTGTGAACAGTATTATCGAATTTCCTCAACTTTGAGATGTTCTATTAAATCTATATTTTGAATGACATCTTTGGTCAAATACACTTTCTTTTTTGAGTAAGGAAAATTACCATGCTTTCATATTTGTATAATTTATTGAATTCTAATGAAAGTTGGATAAATTTTGAAAACTGAAAAAAAGAAGTTGAGAGTCAAACTGAAAATATTGAAAACTTGAAGATGTTTGATATTGTTTATGACAAATAAGATATTAACTGAAAGTAACTAACTATATCATTATTAAATAGTAATGAAAAGAATTATAAAGCATTATAGACATGAAAATCAAAGAAATTATGATAGAACATGTACTTAACAAAATTAAATCCAACGGAAGTATAAAATTGCCCATTTACATAAGAATTTGCAGCATGTCTATTTAATGCATACTTGAGGTATAATGAAGTTGTATCTGATGTAGAAGTGGTATCGAAATTATTGAAGCATATATATATATATATAATTATATTGAAATTATAAGAGATTACAATAAATGTTGATTATGTGAGTATATTTAAAGGAATTAAGTCGTGATTTATGAGATGGAAAACTAAGTGAAGAATTGTATGTCCACCCCTTATTATTCCCGTTTTCCAACGGGGTCGGGGATGAGATGCGATGGAAGTCGTTGTGGCTATGGTTTTTAAGGCCGGATGCCCTTCCTGACGCCAACCTCATGAGAGGAGTTAATGAGAGATGAAATGAATGATGGTGAATGAAACTGGGCAAGGATGTGGAAGGAAGCGGCCGTGGCCTGTCAGAAGGTACCGTCCCAGCATTTGCCAGGTGTTGAAAATGGGGAAACCACGGAAAACCATTTCAAGGACGGCCGACGGTGGGGCTTGAACCCACGCGTCTACCAAGTCAGCAGAGAGCTTGGCCCCATGACCTAATGCTGCGCTTTAGCCAACGTAGCCACTACTGTTGGTAAGTGAAGAATATGATGATAAATTATTATGCTGTGAGAAATAGGTGATCATACATGGAAGGGAAAATTTTGATATGGTAGGATTAATTTTGAATGATGTTAAACACGTTAGAATATGGAAGAATTAGTAAGTGGAGCTCATGGTTGTACTTTTTGTTATCATTATTTTCTATTTGAGACGAATTTGTAAGATACGTTTGAACATAGCTTAATTGATCGGTCAAATAGGCCAGACTAAATTTCACTGTTCTTATAAAACAGAAGCATATGATAATGCCATTTTGTGATGATATCAGTATGTTAAAATTAAGTTGCGACGACGAATGATATTGATATCGATTATTGTGAAAAGTTAGAATTATTTTTGATGCTTACGGAAGTTTCATGAAGTGTGATTATGAGAATTATATGTATATGCTGTAGTATTGGCATATATCTACGTAATTAACGAAATCTGAAGTAACTGATTTACGACTGTTATATTAAGATTTATATGATTACCAGTATCATGATTGCCATATCATGGAAATGTATGTATATATTGAGGGAGAGTCTTGTTTATTCTTTACAGAGCGCTATTAACTACGTGAATTTGTGGTATTTTCAATTTAATTTGTGCATTTATACGTTGCAAGCGTGAACCATTTATATGACGTAGTTCATGTCGTGTGTAATATCATTTTGAACTTTTTTGACATGGGAATTAAATTTTTCATGTATCAGTTTAAATTCAATAAATTTAGTGTTGTGTTGGGAAGGCTGACGCTGTGATTTATAATAATTTGTACTAGATTGTGTTATGTGTTGTGTTGGTTGTCATTCCCATTTCAGTCCCATTGCCTTGAGATTTTATTTTTCTTGTTTCTCAATTTTTATCGACTGAGCTAGTTTATTTTCTTTCTCCATTGGTTCTTTTTCATAAAGCAATCTTTTAATGAGAGTGTCTCCTTACATGTAGGCTACTACTTGTCAGTAGGATTTTGAGAGTATTTCTAGCCGGGAACTTTCAGGTTCTATAATCCAGCTGTTCCAACGGATTCGACAAAGTAGCCTACTGTTCATGTTTATTCGGGCACAATACCTACCGCCAGACCACGGCAGCCACCTTCCCCTTTCCTTGTCTATCACTCCCATTCTTCCCATCCCGTCCCATCAGTCATGGGGCCCCCTGTTTGCTTTGCAAGTGAGGCCACCTGGGCGAGGTGCTAATACCATCTCCCCAGTTGTATCCCACGATTCGGTGCCAAGCTCCAGGACACTGCCCGTAGAGGCGGTAAAGGTGAGATCCCTCACTGAGTCCGTGGGAAAAGCCTACCTGGAGGGTAAACTGACTACAAAAACAACAATTATTAATTATATTATAACAACATTAATAATAATAATAATAATAAAAAGCAATAACAATAATAATAATTCAGTAACTAGAAATCTAACTTCATTTAGGTGAATCTAGCATAATTTAGTCCCTCATTTAGCATAATTGCCGTGTTTGGGTCTGTAAACACTAAATCGAACATACCTCTTTCAGCTGAGCTCACGAAAATGAGTCTACCCAGTTTCAGCGCTGAGGCCTAAATTAAATTTATTGACAGATCCAGGAATCGAACCTGGGGACTTTGGCACATGAATGAAATAGGTACCGTTAGACCATAGAATGTAGGACCTTGTAATAATAATAATAATAATAATAATAATAATAATAATAATAATAATTTTCATTATTATTATTATTATTATTATTATTATTATTATTATTATTACTCCTTCTTGCCCTTGAAGTAGCTACGTGGGTGGTAGGCAGTATATATCATAATCGCAGCCCCTACATTAGACCAATACACATGAGTGGGAGTGATTGTGGTAGTACTTGCCTCAAGCACTCTTCATTTAAAGGACTGTTTGGGACATAAATACCAACGTTTGATCTCTGCATGGCTCAAGTGAGGTGTAATCAAGTAGCATGTAGGTTGAACCGGAAGCTGATAGTGAAGTGTACCATCCTCTCAAGTTATATAAAAGGTCAATACCAACCACGTTATCGATTCATTCTAGGGTACCACTGGACCAATTTTATTAATTCTTAAGTCATTCGGAAGCTATCGCAGAATTTATAATCTCAAAATGTCCAAAATTGACATTTTTCATGAAAAAGCCACCGGAAATTTTCTAAAGAAAATCATGAAGTGGCTGTTTAATCAAAAATACCCAGGAAAAGTGGAAAAACCTCTTACGCCTCTTCTATTACGCCATTTTAACAACTTCAAGTAGCTCTAAAGCTCATGTTAAATATTTAAGGACATTTTTCAACGTAAATAGTCTGTGTGTTCGAGCAGTTCGAGCTACGTAATGTATAAAAATGTATGTCAATTATTTATAAAAAAAGTTAGTAATTGCATTAACTGCTCTTATCCCAATATGGCGAGGGAAGAAGTTAGACAGGTGATCGATACAATCCATGTGAGGAAAACCTACAAACACTCACACATGATAATGTATCAGTATATTCAATGATTCTTTTTCCTAGAGTCCGTTCAGTTTTTGCATGCAACGCGCTTTATTATCTGTGTTGTATAATTACAGTGATGTGACAAAATAGTGTGCCAATATTTTAATGACACATTCCTCACAATGATAAATGTATTGTTACGTCTGTGAGTTTGTTTCATCGCTCGCCGCATGAGTCACAACTGTCCCCGGGCTGGGCTGTGCCCTGCCTCAGTTTATTGCGTGCGCCTTATGCAACAGGACTACTAGGACAAAGGGATGGTCCAGAATATTCGTGACTCAGCCAGTGATGGAAACCTCGAGAAGCCGTGAACCCTGGATGGGTCTAGAAGCATTTATTGAGTCACAGGCCTGCTATATAAGAGCGACCTGTCAAGCAGGGTGTTTGTGTTTTTAAGAGCTAGTGCGAGCGTTTATCCTGAGCGACAGAAGTGTGGTGACTTGCGAAACCCCTAGTGAAGCCGATTCTCTTGACAGCGAGGGAGTGAGAAGCCTACAGGGGACTGCCAGTGTTTTGAGCGAGTGTGATTTCACTGAGCGACAGAGGTCATTGTGGTGAATTGCAAAACAGTGAGTGACAGACTTAGTGCAGCTGTTTCCAGCCAGCGTACGGGACCGGACTCATTAGCACGGATTAACTTCTGTGGTTTGTTGACACGTGAAAGGGGGCAAGAGCTGTCCATAAGGAAGAGACTTGAGGAAACTGAAGTAAGGTTCTAATTGCTTGTATTTGCTGATGAGTAGTGTATCTTTCTGGCCGCAATAAAGTTAATTATTTCTTTAAAGGAACAATCTGTGTTGTGCTTCAACCCGCCGTAATCCAGTTAACAAAAGTGTCACTAGGGGGGTGGCACGTAACAACTGGTGTCAGAAGCCGGATTACGAACTCAAACACAAGCACAACACTTGACGCTCCTGGTTTCAAAACCCGGGCAGGTAATTTTTTTAATTTTCCTGTGAGTGCATGCCCTTTACAAGACAAACATCTAAAATGGAAGCGTAATTTGCAGCATTGCTAGAAAAGTTAAGTGGCATGGAAGCCAAGATGGAAGACGGCCAGAAGAAGATGGAGGACAGCCAGAAGAAGATGGAGGACGGCCAGAAGAAGTTAGCCGAGGACCTAACTGCCAAACTATAAGACGGCCAAAAGAAGTTAGCCGAGGACCTAACTGCCAAACTAGAAGACGGCCAGAAGAATTTAACCGAGGACCTAACTGCGAAATTAGAGGACAGCCAGAGGAAGATGGAGCACAGTCAGAATAAGTTAGCAGAGGAACTAACCGCCAAATTTCTGGATGGCCAGAAAAATCTGGAAGAGTGTCTGCTGACGAAATTAGAGGAAAGCCAAAGGAAATTAGAACAGGGTCTGCGCCAACGCCCACTGACGGGGGTGGTAGAGAAATTCAACGCTTTACAAAAGAAAACTGCTGAGCAGAGCCAACGCCCGCCGACGGGGATGGAAGCGAGATTCAACGCTCTACAAGAGGAAGTTGCCGAGCTGCGCCAACGCCCGTCCACCGTTATACCGGGAATATCAGGAACGGGACATAGCAGAGTGACGCCCCCAACCTTCGACGGAAAGGTCCCGTGGAGCACCTACTTACGTCAGTTCGAGGCAGTCTGTTCCAAAAATAATTGGAACAGCACGGAAAAGGCTACAGCTCCCATTGTAGCGCTGAGAGGGGACGCCCTTAACGTCCTTCAGGCCATCCCGACTGGATCCCAGGATTTCGCTTCACTAATCGCGCATATGGAGTCCCAATATAGAGATAGCCATCTTCAGCAGGCCTACCAGATGCAGCTCCGGACCCGGGTACAGAAGAACGCGGAAACCCTGCAGGGGTTCGAGATCGCACGCCTCGTAAGGCTCGCCTATCCAACAGCGCCGGCCGATTTTCTGGAACAGATTGCGACGCAGACCTTCACCGACGGGCTACGGGACTCGGACACTCAACAGGCGCTGCGACTCGCGCGCAATAAGACCCTGGCAGATGCGCTGAGCGACGCACTTGAGTTCGAGACGGCAAAACAGGCATCTAGAATACACGCGCGGGTGCGTCAAGTGGACGTCGACGAACCAGTAAAAACCAACGAACCAAGCCCCTGGCCGACGAATTGATGGAGGCACTAAGCCGTTTCTTCGATAATCGCGGCGCCACCAGCAACGACACCGCTGGAAGACAACCGGAGAGGCGGCCCGGAAGAGGACTACCGAACTGCTGGACCTGCGGTAAGAAAGGCCACCTGAGCAAGGACTGCGGTGATCGCCGCCGCCGAGGGTATCCGACGGGAAATGAGTCGTCTGAAAACCGCGCGGCCCAGGGAAACGAGTATTAGCCAGCCTTGGGGGGCAAAGGTTGGCTTGTGACAGTCGTCAAGCCCCGGCAGTCCAAGTTCGTGTGACGAAGTTACGGAGGGACAATAGCAGCCTGATGGTCGACTGAGTCATCAACGGAGTGAGCTGGCCCATGCTGATCGACACGGGAGCGTCGAGGACCATCGTTAATCCCACCGTGATCCCGAGATGGAGAGTGCAACCCACACAAAGGAACCTCCAACTAATAACCGCGACTGGAGAGACTGCATCGGTACATGGCGAAGTATCACTGGAGTTCGTCATTGGTCGACGGGCGGTGAAGCATCCAGTGTTTGTGGCTGACGTATCAAACGAAGTGATCATCGGACTGGACTTTCTGGACCAGAACGACATCATCTTGGACCTGACTACCTACACTCTAGACTTCGGATGTGAGGAACATGCTTTGCAACCAGCGCACGAGTCAATCACCGCACGACGAGTAAGGCTGAGAGAAGACGTCATCGTTCCCGCCAGGACGGAGGTCAGCGCTGCCGTAATTGTCGACGGAACTGCTGAGGGAGTGGCGGCTGTCATCGAGCCAAAATATGAGGGGATCCAGACAAAAGGATCGCTAATTGCCAAGACTCTCATCAAGTCGACGTCTCGGCCGTATGTCCGCCTGTCCAACCTGAACGACTACGACATTACGGTTCACCGGGACACCAACCTAGGAGTCTGCGAGACCGTTACCTGGATTGCCCGCATCACAGATACGACGGACGGACACCTGCGGACGGACAACCGAAGAAGACGCGCACTGCCAGAAGAACTACAGAAGATGTACCAAGGATCCCAGGACCATTTAGACGAGGAACAATCACGCCAACTTCAGGACCTGCTACGAGAATTCCAGGACGTCTTCTCCGTGGAGAGCAAAGACTTTGGCAGGACAAGCTTGGTCCAGCACAGAATCGACGTTGGGGACAGCGCACCGATTAGGGCCCCATTCCGACGTGTCGCGCTCGCCAAGCAAGCCGAAGTCGACCGGATGGTAAAAGAGATGAAAGAGCAAGGGGTGATCGAGCCATCACATAGTCCTTGGAGTTCTCTGGTCGTGCTAGTGAAGAAGAAGGACGGTTCCACCAGGTTCTGCGTGGACTACAGGCGGGTGAACGACGTCACGAAGAAGGACAGCTACCCTCTACCCCGGATCGACGACACGCTGGACACCATATCAGGATCAAGATGGTTCTCCACCTTGGATTTGAAGAGTGGCTACTGGCAGGTGAAGGTTCACCCTAAGGACCGCGACAAAACGGCGTTCTCAATGGGCAGCGGGCTCTGGCAGTTCACCGTCATGCCATTCGGTCTGTGCAACGCCCCTGCGACCTTCGAAAGGTTAATGGAGTCCATTCTGAGGGGACTACACTGGAAGACCTGCCTGGTCTACCTAGACGACGTCATCGTTCTGGGAAGAAGCTTCGAGGAGCACTACAGCAACCTGAAGGAGTTCTTGATGAAGCTACGGGCTGCCCAGCTGAAGTTAAGCCCCAAGAAGTATCAGCTCTTCCAGAAGCAGGTCCAGTACCTTGGGCATATTGTCTCCGAGGAAGGGGTGCGCACCGACCCAGAAAAGACCGCAGCTGTGAGGGAGTGACCAGTTCCGAAGGACAATCCCAACTACGAAGCTTCCTGGGACTTTGCACTTATTAACGTCGCTTCGTGAGAGGATTCGCCGACATCGCCAAACCACTGCATCGACTGACTGAGAAGGACCAACTCTTCACGTGGACAGCAGAATGCCACAGTGCCTTCGAACAACTCAAACAGGCTCTGTGCATCGCACCTATTCTGGCCTACCCCAGACCTGGAACAAGGTTCATCGTCGATACCGATGCCAGCGACTTTGGTATAGGGGGAATCCTGTCGCAAATAGTAGACGGCGAGGAGAGAGTAGTGGCCTACTTCAGCAAAGACTTGTCAAAGCCAGATAGGAACTACTGCGTCATCAGGAAGGAACTGTTCGCCATCGTGAAGACCATTGAACAAATCCACAAGTACCTATACGGGCAAGAATTTCTCGTCAGAACCGACCATGCATCCCTGCGGTTGCTCCTGAACTTCAAGCAGCCCGAGGGTCAACTCGCGCGTTGGTTAGAAAGGCTTCAACAGTACAACTTTGAGATCCAGCAGAGGAAAGGCCAACTGCATTCTAATACTGACGCCCTGTCACGAAGGCCGTGCCCCGAAGGCTGCACCTTCTGTACTAGAAGGGAGGAGAACACCGGGATACAGTGCCGACGGACTACTGTGGAACTTCAAGGGAGCTGGAGCCGCGAATATTTCACACGGGCACAAGCAGAAGATGATGACCTGGGACTGATAGCCGAATGGAAGAGGGCCTGTGTCCCCAGACCCGGGTGGAACATTGTGAGTGACTGCAGCCCAAAGTTTAAGTCCTACTGGGCGCAGTGGGACTCGCTGGTTGTGGGGGATGGCCTCATCTGCCGTACCTGGGAGAGCACCGACGGGAAGACATCTCGGGAACAAGTCGTCGTTCCAAAAGCTATGACGGAGGAAGTCCTGAAGGAAGTTCATGGAGGATCATCTGGTGGGCACTTAGGGATAAAGAAGACCCTGGAGAAAATGAGAGAGCGGTTCTACTGGATCGGGCGCCAAACAGACGTGGAGAACCACTGCGCGAGTTGCAACGATTGCGCAGCCAGCAAGGGCCCAGGACGAAGACAACGGGGTCCACTGAAGACCTACAACGTGGGCGGCCCCATGGAGAGAGTGGCCATCGATGTTGCTGAACCATTCCCGTTAAGCGAGGCAGGGAACCGCTACATATTGGTCGTCAGCGACTACTTCACCAAATGGCCGGAGGCGTATGCGTTCCCTAACCAAGAAGCCGCGACGATCGCAGAGACCCTGGGGAAGGAATTCGTCAGCCGGTACGGAGTACCCCTGGAGCTGCACTCCGACCAAGGGAGGAACTTCGAGTCGCAGGTGTTCCAGAACTTATGGCAGCTGCTGGGAATCCGGAAGACAAGGACAACGCCGCTACACCCTCAGTCCGACGGGATGGTGGAGCGATTCAATCGCACCATCGAGAACCATCTCTGAATAGTCGTCAGCGAGCACCAGAGGGATTGGGACAAACATCTTCCACTATTTCTCCTGGCCTACCGCGCCGTCGTGCATGAAGCCACCGGGTGCACACCAGCCCGGGCCATGTTTGGGAGGGAGCTCCGTCTACCTGTCGATCTTGCCTTCGGCCGACCTGGGAATGATCCGGTCCCGGTAAGCAAGTATTGTCAAGAACTGGTCGACCAACTGGAGGACGTGCACGCGTTCGTGAGGAGGAAAATGCGGATCGAGACCGACCGAATGAAGGCCCGATACGAACAACAGACGGATGCCGGCGGATTCCACGAGGACGACCTGGTCTGGCTCTTCAACCCATTAAGGAAGAATGGCCTGTCACCCAAACTGCAGAAGTCCTGGGAGGGCCCGTACCGAATCGTGAAACGGATCAACGATGTCGTCTACAGGATCCAGCGGAGCCCGAGGGCGAAGATGAAGATCGTGCATCGAGATCGCCTGGCAGCCTACGGAGGGACACAGACGGACCAATGATTGATCGGGACGATCAGCCTTTTAGGAAGGTGGTGGTGTTACGGCTGTGAGTTTGTTTCATCGGTCGCCGCATGAGTCACAACTGCCCCCGGGCTGGGCTGTGCTCTGCCTCAGTGTATTGCGTGCGCCTTATGCAACAGGACTACTAGGACAAAGGGATGGTCCAGAATATTCGTGACTCAGCCAGTGATGGAAACCTCGAGAAGCCGTGAACCCTGGATGGGTCTAGAAGCATTTATTGAGTCACCGGCCTGCTATATAAGAGCGACCTGTCAAGCAGGGTGTTTGTGTTTTTACGAGCTAGTGCGAGCGTTTATCCTGAGCGACAGAAGTGTGGTGACTTGCGAAACCCCTAGTGAAGCCGATTCTCTTGACAGCGAGGGAGTGAGAAGCCTACAGGGGACTGCCTGTGTTTTGAGCGAGTGTGATTTCACTGAGCGACAGAGGTCATTGTGGTGAATTGCAAAACAGTGAGTGACGGACTTAGTGCAGCTGTTTCCAGCCAGCGTACGGGACCGGACTCATTAGCACGGATTAACTTCTGTGGTTTGTTGACAAGTGAAAGGGGGCAAGAGCTGTCCATAGGGAAGAGACTTGAGGAAACTGAAGTAAGGTTCTAATTGCTTGTATTTGCTGATGAGTAGTGTATCTTTCTGGCCGCAATAAAGTTAATTATTTCTTTAAAGGAACAATCTGTGTTGTACTTCAACCCGCCGTAATCCAGTTAACCAAAGTGTCACTAGGGGGGTGGCACGTAACAGTATTATACAAACACGGGCCGGAATACTACTTATTTCCATGTTTAGAGCTGTGTCCACATTGTACTCTATATTGGTGTATGTCTACCCCTTATTATTTCCGTTTCCAACGGTGTCGGGGATGAGATGCGATGAATGTATATGTTGTAGTGGCTTTTACGGCCGGATGCCCTTCTTGTCGCCAAACCCATGAGAGGAGTTAATGAGAGTTGATATGAATAAAACAGGGCAAGGATGTGAAAGGAAGCGGCCGTTGCCTGTCAGAAGGTACCGTCCAAACATTTGCCTTGAGTTGAAAATGGGAAACCACGGAAAACCATTTCAAGGACGGCCGACGGTAGGGCTCGAGCCCACGTCTACCGAATCCGCAGAGAGCTTGGTCCAATGGCCTAGCGCTGCGCTTTAGCGAGCATAGCTACCCTTGTCGGTATTGTACCCTATATTAATGTAAAGTAATAATGTGAAGGAAAACCAGGCTTATGTCCAATGCCCTCAATGTCCTCGGTAAGTAAGGAGGAAAGCAAATTAGGAGTAGTATGAAGAATGAACAGTAAGACAGGACTCATTCTCGCAGGCAGACGATCTGATAAAAAATCTGTCTGTACTTTGTAAACTTTCTTTCAGGCAGGAGCGCTCCCCCTCTTTTCGCTGTCTGGCTGATGTTATGAGGCCGAGTGTAGCATGCTGCGGTATTACTTCTCGTTCATTAACGGCCTATAATGGTTTTGGAAATAAGTGTAGTCACAGTGCACTTACACTTCAAAATACTACATAAGGAGAGCAAAATTAGAAAATATCGCACTGCTGCTAACAATGAAGCATGTGTGCAGGTATAGCCAGAATTCAGTAACTGAGTATGCGACTTAAAATTAATTGTGGTTTTTCTTCGTTCCTAGACATATGGTGGTTCGGTGTGTTTGTGTGGGAGGTGGGACAAAAATATGACTGACATCATTTGCGAAAGGTGAATATTGGCAAGGATCATTTCTCCAACCGTGAGTTTTTGAAAAATCATATAAGGAGAGAGATGAGATGACTACAAGTTATTGCATGTCACATTCAAATGACGCCGTCCTTATAAACTGTCCAATACCGAAGAATGCATAGCGATAATAAAACTCGTGTCAAAACAGATGTATTAAATCAGGGTTTGGCACGAGCCTGGCCCGATTCGCTGCACATGATCAGTCTAAATTCTAATACCAATCGAGGGCAAGGCAGTAGCGGCGGCAGAGGTACTTTTGGGAGCTTACTTGAATGCTAGACAGACGAATGTAGCCGCCGAGAACGTGGCGCCTTCTAGTCTGACGGAGACTTAGCGATATCTGCCTTCCCAGAAACGTTGCTCCATAACTCATTCACGAAGAAACATCTCCGGGAGCCTCAAGAGGAGAGAAATAAATCGTAAAAGGGGGTAATAATAACGACTTAATAAGAAAATAAGAACGCAGAAACGTACACCGACAAAACCACCCAGACAGTGTCTTCACAGTGTACGCGCAGCGGGCCGATATATTCTACCGAGTAGTAAGCAGGTATTCATGGCTACCAAAGAAACTCTGTGTGGAGGGAAGCCCCTTCCCTAGCTCTCCACCTCACTCTGCATTAGCAAACAAGTCAGCGCTGTTGCGCGTGACCTTGAGATACTGCTTGGTATATTCCATGAATATACGCAATACGTAGTTTGTACCCATGTAAGGTGTTCTATAGTTTTTCGCTTTTTCTAATCTTTTTTTCTTTCGTGAATACCTCCAACAGATATTTCTTTCGTGAATACCTCCAACAGAGATTTCTGTGTGTATTTGCTCACCCCTTGTGCCTTCCCTCAAGCCCTTTTTTTAGTATGTTACAGCGTACGAGATGCTCTACCCCTTGTTCAACTGAAACGTTAAGCTCCTCCTTAGTGCGCCACCCCATTTCCTACCACCCCATTTCACCCTCTACTAACAGATTTAGATGTAGAAATCCATGGTGTATTCTTTTTTGTAAATTTGACGTGTCCTCCGCATTTTGAATTTATCATTTACTGTAATTCTGTGCAACTCAGTGGTATCTCTTTTCATTTCATAACCAAGCCTTCTTTACAGGTTTATCCAGCAAATTCACGTGTCGTTAATTTAAGATCACATAGTCGTGACGTAACCATGCTTCTCTGTGTCATCAGTCCACCATTAACTCATGGGGCGCGTTCTATCAACCTGACACATGTCATATCAGGGACAGTAGTTACGACTTGAATTAATTTTCAAGCATGTCTAGTGAAAGGTAGTTAGAATTAGAGATTGTGCTTTTGATTTCAGTGAGGCGTTAGTGTCATATATGGAATCACGTGTTATTGTGCCCGGATGGCCCTTTCCCCAGGATAGGACCCAACACCTGGCGTGCGATCAGTCCAACTTAACGATTAATTTTAAAATTTCACACTATCCTGCAGGTGGAGAACACAGGGCTAACCAATAGAATAAGACACACTGATACCATCAATCCAAAAATGAAATCAATAAAACAAAATTATAATCATAATGCAACAAAAACAAAAGAATAATCATACCAAACCCAAATATGAGATTCAAAATCCTTGAAATACATGTGGGCGTGGCCACCCAAGGAAACGCAATCAAAATAGAACACAATATCATGAAAATTACAAAATAAATATCCCTCTGACCTTCCCTACAAATGCGATTATTAATCAACAAGATGTTCACTAAAGAACATATTGCCTGCTTTCTCCTAAATGCGTGGGTATAGTCATAACTCTTTGTCCTTTTCAAGGAGTAAAATTGAATGCTGATTGTAGTAGACTGTTGAATTACATCGTGCTATACGGATATTAAACGTTGTTCGATTGAATATTCACCTGAATTATATATAAACACACTAATACAGTCATGAAAATAACACAGGTTATCATACAAAATTCAACACTCACCCAAGTACACGGGGCTATATGTCCATGATGCTCATGCATCTCAAATGAAACAACAACAACAGCTTCCTACCCAAATCCTTCCTCGTGTAAAAGTACACACACTAGTAGGCCCACCAACATCACAGTGACACTGGTTATCAGACAACTTCTACACACACCCAAGTAAACGGGACTACAAGACCATGATGCCGCAAAACCTCTAAAGAATCAACAAAAATAAAACAACAATAGACTCTACCGCGGATCATGGTCAACGAATATTAATCGCTGTATTCGAGTGTTGAAATATGTGGGAGGATTAATCTGTCCTCAAAGTGGTGACCGGTAGGATATTAGCTTATTAAATAGAATAAATGTAACCGTAGAAGTCACTAACAGGTCAGGCTTACCATGCCATATCGTTGTGGGCCCGTGTGGTCCCGTTGTCAAAATGGCCGCTATTTTTGATCGTAAATACATATATTTCCGAACCTTCCTAAGTTTATATCCTTTTAGGAAGAATACTGAACAAAATAATACATATATGTAGTATCAAATGGTTTATAGAAACGCCAGAAAACGCTAATGAAATCATTGATTTCAACACAAAATATGATTCAGTTATACTAAACCAGTTGTTTATCAAGTATTATCGTAGCGCATCCGTGGCGTAATGGTAGCGACTTGGGCTCATAGTCTGGTGGTTCATGGATCAAATCCCTGCAGGTTCAAATTTCTTTGTTTCGTTTTTTTAAATGGTATTTATTGATTTATAACTACTCACACGTTATAATGTTAAGCATATATATAGTGTGTATTTGCAATCGAAAATATTATATATATATATATATATATATATATATATATATATATATATATATTTATAACACCACATATTTCAAAACTCGAACACAGCGATTAATATTCGTTGATCTTAATCCGCGGTAGAGACTAATGTTGTTGTTGTTGTTGCTTTTGTTGTTGTTTCTTTAGGGATATTCCGGCATCTTGGTCTTGTAGCCCTGTTTACTTGGGTGTGTTTAGAAGTTGTCTGATAACCTGTGTCACTTTGATGTCTGTAGGCTTACTGGTGTTTGTACTTTTATATGAGGAAGGATTTGGGTAGAGAGCTGTTGTTGTTGCTTCATTTAAGATGCATGGACATCATGGTCATTTTGCCCTGTGTACGAGGGTGAGTGTTGAATCTTGTCTGATAACCTGTGTTATTGTGATGGCTGGCTGTATTAGTGTGTGTATATATAATTCAGGTGAGGATTCAATCAATCAACGTTTAATATCCGTGTAGCATGTTGTATTTCAACAAGCTACTACAACCAACATTCAATTATACTCCTTGAAAAGGATAACGAGTTATAACTACACCCATGCATTTAGGAGAAAGTAGGCTATTTGTCCTTTACTGAACATCTTGTTTGGTCCTGTGTTGATCTCATAAGTCTACTTTCATTTCTTGCAAAAATCGAAAGTAGGCTAAAAATACCTGAATAAGTCCTGACGGGACATATGCCCAGAAGGGGCGTGGCATCCGCGCAGCAAAAATAAATTTCAGGGAAAGCAAACAGCTGATCTACCACAAAAGCATATATCTGTTACTGTGCATCGAAACTGGTTCATACGTGAGAACGTGCTTGAAGTTGTTCACAAAATAATATGCGGAGATAGACTCAGCCAAACATAGGATCAGCTGGGTGTGAGTTCTAGACTGGCGTAGTGACTACGAGATGTATGGGACAAACAAAAAATATTTGCGCCAATTATCCTAAAAACTGAATTTAACACATTCACACAAAAATAAATATTCGTCTCATGTACGCGGAAAAGGACGCTCTCGGTTGAAACAAAAAGAAGAAAGAAAAAGAAAATAATAGAAAATTATCACAAACTACTCTAAAAATCTCATGAGCATAAAACAAGAACATCGGCTCAATCTATCACGATCCTGCTCTAGGCGTACGCTGATCAAACTCCAAATGAAACAAAACCCATGTTAAAATCAAATCCACAAACGACCAAAAATTCGAACAAGTTACAAACAAACAAACAAACAAACAAACAATCAAACAATAAATGGTGTAAATTCAAAGTAACACCCGTATCCTACACATTACCTCATCTGACACAAAATAAAAAATGGAACAATCACAGACGTGAAAGATAAAAAACAATCAAATTCTGCTATAGCTCGTCAGCTCAAACTCAAATAAAAACAACCCCCTAAAATTAACATTTACTTTACGGCTGACAGCGAAGGTGGATCCGGAAAAAAACAGTGATGGCCACAACAATGTTGTAACTCGTGGGTCCAGTACGCCTTAATACCAACTCAGCATCAATGTTCAGCGTGTGGCTACCAACTCTAAATATCATACTTGAGGCATGTCCCACCTCGTAGACCGGGCAACTGCAGGGATCCAACGTCTGCATTGCATCCTAAATATACCATCAAACTGATATGCCATTCAGCTTGCAATACTTAAACCACCACGACATGCGAGCGACCCGGTTCGATACCCGGCCGTTCTCTGCTCGTGACTGCATCACAGATAACAACCTCGGCGGGGCTCCCATGGCCACTTCGCCGGTACTCGAAGATATGGTGCCCCTAGGCCTAGCCTAGACACCTACACACATAGCCGTGGAACATCATGACCAGGCGTGATATTCACACAGAGCTCACCGTGAACCTGAAAGAAGACACGCATAACCTACTGGACCTCACGTAAACGCTGCAAATTTGGCGCCCTGAACTATTCCGTAAGCAATGCAAAGGACTCCTGTAGGCTCCGCTGTGGCCAACCCAGAGACCTACTTCCACAGATAGGTGACGATGCCCGTGGTGACACCAACACAATCATTTACTCAACTGGTCCTGAAAACACGAAATCTGCCAGTTAAAAACCAGTGACCAGACGCAGTTACGCCTACGACCTGAACGGCCTCGTTACCAAATACACACACTCCTAGGTATCCAACAAACAAATGAGATCCTGCTAGCAGTGGCGGCTCGTGACTTTCTGGACTGGGGGTTCAACAGAAAAGAGCACTCACTTCAAATGGTGGTCCATTAATCTTCTACAAAGATAAACAGTATATATCTGGTACCTCAAACTTCGTACAGATAGTTTTGAACATTACAATGAGTGATTTCAAACACAGTGAGTTCAAATCATTCGCCTCAACCAGAACTTGAACGCTGGATCAGCATTATTAGTGAAGATCAAAGTTTTCTCTCTCGATCTCTCTCTCAAACACGCGCACAAACACGCACCTGTATGACAGGCTCTATCGGGTAATGAACCTGGTTAAGAACATGCAACACCTCAAATCGTACAGCAATCGAAGGTGCAAGCACAGCATATAATGAGAATGTTAGAAATGTTAGTAGATTTACTTACCTATGCAGACTGCTTGTATGTAAAATCCATTCTACGCTCCTTAATAGAGGCAAACTTGTCTATCACTGCTTCATTGAAACCCACAATGTCCCTGACAAACTCTCTTTCTATGGATAGCATAGCCAGTGCTGTTAGTCTGTTCTCAGCCATCGAACTGCGTAAGAAGGTCTTAATTCTCTTCAGAGTTGAGAAGCACCTTTCAGCTTCTAAAGTTGTCATAGGAACGGTAACAATAATTTTCAATAGTTTGACACATTCACTGAAGGTATTTGCTAACCTATTTTCTAGGAAATACTGCAAGTGGTGAATAGTGCCTGAAACAGCCCGGAAGTCTTTTCGAATATACAGAATCTCTAATTTGGTTCTCAGTTTTGCTGTGTTGAGGAATGGATATGATTCACATGCTTTGTGAAGAATAGAATGTGGAAACTGCTTCTCATAAGTGGCAAAACTCTCTGATGAGAAAAGATTCCCTGCAAGAAGGTGATTAGTGAACTCGAACCGTTCTTTGGCGTGAAATATTACTGTGTCAAAAATCTCTTTCGCAGCAACACTTTTTGGGACTCGTGGCTGCATTCTTTGTAACATGGCCGGTGGAGGTAAGGCGTCATGATCATCAGCCATTTAATCAATTTTACGGTCCCTAATTTTTTAATAGCAGCCTCGAAATTCGAAATTGCATTTCTGGTCTCGAGAGGGTCTGATGTACTCTTTTGCAGCTGATTGTACAAGATGTCAACATGAAGCATGATTTGGTAAAATACGGCCAACCAGAATTGAAAAGTCAAGTGTTTGCGTAATTGTAGATGGCTGTCGAGAAGTACTTTCGAGTTGTTCCAGACTCTCAATAAGGGCGCTTCTATTCTCGTACACTACATCAACGGCCCTAGATTTTAAATTCCACCTTGTACTGGAAGCAAGAGGAACCCTCTTGCCGACAACGTCATTCAGCACCACAAAGCGTTGTGGGGAGTTATGAAAGAAGCTGGGTATTTCATTCAGATCTGCGAAGAATATGCGTACTTCGGTATTCTGACTCGTAGCTTGTGTCATAATCAAGTTCATTTTAAGAGCGTAGCACTGATCGTAGTGTGCATACTTAAAATATTTCCGAATTAGAGCTTGAACTCCTGAATGGCGGCCACTCATAACGTTTGCTCCGTCATAAATCTGTGAAATTAATTTATCCGGATTGTCTAGTATGTTGTTTAAAGTAGATTTCAGGAATTCTGCTAATGTTTAAACACTATGATCATCGGGTGATAGAAAACTCCAGAATCGTTCAACTGGTTTGCCACTTGGAAGAACGTAACGCAACACGATGACTAACTGCGCAGCCGTTGATACATCGGTGGTCTCGTCTGCTATTATCGAGATAAAGTCCGCTGTGAGTATTTCTTTCTTTGTTTTATCATGACAGATTTCAAGCATTCATTCTGAATTTCTTTCGATGTGCGCAGCCGTTGATACATCGGTGGTCTCGTCTGCTATTATCGAGATAAAGTCCGCTGTGAGTATTTCTTTCTTTATTTTATCATGACAGATTTCAAGCATACAAGAGAGTAATTCATTCTGAATTTCTTTCGAGGTGCCCTTATAAACTGTTGCTTTAGACATGCGATCTATAAGCGCAACATATAGCTCTGAACTAAAATTGACGAGGTCCCTAAATATGCCAGGATTTGACGATTCATTTGTCTCATCATGCCCACGAAGTGCTAATTCGAAGACACCACAGAATTTTACACAGTCAAAGATTTTTGATAGTATATAACGATTCTTCCGGACTTGATCATTATGTCTTTCCACAGATTGCCTGTAAGCGCTGTCAAGATGCTGTCAAATATCATGCTTCCAGGAGATTAAAAATTCAAGCTGTGCAATCATGTGTGATTTTGAACTTTCATGTTTCTTTATTTTCTGTGACAAATGGCCAAGGTCTGTGACACCTACTGTACTTTGGTCCAGTTTCCCTCTCCATCCCCATTTGAGAAACACAAACACGGGAAACAGAAAAATCTATTAATAATATTACGCCCACAAATCCATTATGTTCTCTTGTATATGTCCGGTTTAAATTTCCGAACAATCCTTTTATCTTCATTTTTAGTCTGGTTGGTTAAAACAAGATCCGGCATTGGCCGCCCTACTGTTTCTATCTCTATTTTTTGCTCTAACGTAAGAGAGGAAAAGTTTGTTTTCATAAGCCTTTTGACACTATTCAAAGCCATATTGTTTCCCCCTACCTGTCGGCTGTCACACACGCACACGGGAAAAATAATCGAACTACACAGTCACTAATTTCACGCAGTTAATAGGCACAAGGGAATACTGAAAGAAATTTACGTTCGCGCTCTTGACAGTGTGACTAACTTAAACCTGAGAAAATAGTGGAACTACAGTAGCGATTTGGGTTACTCCTGAGCGTAACAAGACACCTTTTTCTGCTATTTTATTGGTATTATTTCAATCTAACTGAATCGTTTATTTAATTAGCCTTCAAATACAACAAATAGCTAGGTAGTTTCCTTTATATAGATAAATTCACGGATAAATTACGGGCGCATATAAACAGTCTAATGTGGCAGCCATGAAGCAGCCATTCAAAAGCGCCCCTAGGGGCGACTTTCAGTGTATGTTCACATTGGCCGCATTATTTTACACACACGTCAAGAGATGTCAGTGTGTGTACCTTTTCCGCAAACATGAAGGGCCTGTGCTGGGTTCACTGCCGGCAGTGGCTGGGCAATTGAAAGAATTCAGTAACTTAATCTTATTACGCATGCATGTAAGATAGATACACGTTTCGCATGGATCCACTGTTCTCTTTCCCTTCTACACCCCCTCCCCCCGCTTCATGTCCCATGCCCACATTCTACCTATACGTTACTCGCCTATTCCCTGCAGGAAAGATTAACCAAGGCTGGGGGTTCAAACCAGATCTTGCGCCGGCTCGACATCCTCGCGCTCGTTACCTGCATTTGAACTCTGCGCTGTTTTCTGACAAATATTTCTATTACGTAGAGGGACAAAATGCTAAATATATTGTCAAATTTAGTGGGGGCTCATTGCGCCATTGCGCTATAACAAGAACCGCCACTGCCTGCTAGTCCCTGATACATTGATAACCTTGTCTTACGGTGATACTTGGCCACACCTATCTCTAATTCTACAATCTTAAAACAAAAGAAAATAAACAAATCGAAATATAAGGCAATTGGTGTATTCTTTGGAATACACGGTAAGATAGAGTAAGCTTTCGCTTCTCTTTGCTAGTTCATTCCTTCCTTTTTCTCAAACACCAAAAGTGATCTTCTAATTTCTCCTTGCTGTTTATGGTTCTCATGTTACTTGTGAGTCTGTTCTAGATATACATCTTCCATGACCCACCTAGCGTCATCTAGCAGCGAATCTCTGAAGTTCCTTAATTCTTCCCTGTAGAAGAGGACTTCCTTATCAATCTGGCCACCAGATCTCGTCGCCATCGCCAGCTATCAACTCCGTGATCAAGAGAACTTCGTCTACTTTTTCACCCACCAGGCTGCGCTAGTGTCGCCTACTATCAACCCTTTGAAGACCATTTCATCAAGAAAAAAATTATTTTTTGTTAAGTTGTCTATTCTTATATGTATTCCTTTTGTCTCCTACCCCCACTCTTTTCCCTTCCCTGGTCCCTCCGTGCTTCGCTGAGCGTGTCTCACTTGTACGCCGGCAGTCGACTCAGTCAGTTGAAGCTCAACTAGAGCTCGCCTCCTCAACTCAAGAGGAAATCTTTTAATTCCACGCCGTGTTGGAATTTTAATCTCAACCATCAAAGGGATCATCGCCTTCGCCATGATGCAAAGCTAAGTACTACTTCTACGTTCTTCAACTTATTTGATTGGATTTTAAATAGCTACATGCTTTTAATGATCATTTTATAGGCAGTGTGACATTACTATATTTGGGGCAATAATCATCCTTCGCATGATTTCCTATGTTAGGCTATTGCTTGTCTAAGCCAATCTTAATAGGAAGCAGCATTTCTTATGCTTATTAAATGAGAGATCTTCTCACAACGTGGGATACCATTGAATTACCCACTGTCTATAAAATACTTGGCTCGTTCCACCGCTGGACTAACTTTTGCCCTATTTTTCAGTCATGATTGCTCTGGAACCTTCCAGAATCTGCACTCTATCTACCAGTTTTACTGTCATGTATTTTACACTCGCATATGGGAATACTTTTTCTAACTAAGGAATCTTCCTTATGAATTACTGATCAATAGCTAATTTTTCTTCCTCTGTTGGGATTTTCTCTGGCGCATTTAACTGTAATCTACAACTTTCTCAAGCAATAGACTCTCGCCTATCTAGTGTAACTAGTTATTTTCCATCATTGCAATAACTTTCTTTGCCATAAAATTTTCTGCTACTACAGTGAACTTTTCATCTATTTCAACAGGCTATGGTGAAAAACAGTGTTTGATCAATATTTCATCCGCGTCGCGTTTGTCCGATTATTATAAATACGGCCAAGAACACTTATCCCTCAATCCCATTTGATCGTTCCCAAGCCTCTTACTAACAAACCATAATAATAAAATTGTTGCTTTAGGTCGTTTTCCAATGAGGTGTCACTCTCAATAAGTGCCCTCCCGATCTTGATTTATTTAAAACGAATTAATGTATGCATAACTACGTGTCTGGTACACGTCTCAAATTATCTTGTTTCTCCCTTCTAATTAGGGAATACAATTCTTTCAACTCATAAGTGAGTTATTTCTAGGTTTCACGAAAGGGAAACTTGCCCCATTTGTCTCATGATTCCTACTTAAACATAGGAGGTCCAGAAACTTCCTTTCGATTTTTCTCTTCAGGTTTCACAATAAGTGACCTGCCCTATTTGCATAATCCAACCAAGTAATTCAGCATTAATATAAGAAGTTATAGAAACTTCTATTTTATTCTTCCTGCTTTTTGTTGTTGTTGTTGTTGCTTTCGAAGTTGTTACTCTTTCTAAGATATTTACTTAGAAATTCCTTAAAGTACACACTTTGTACTTGATTTATTGTCTAACTTTAATCACTTTAATTATCTTTAAATTATTCATTTTATCTTCGCCATTTCAAAATCTTGCGAAGATTTCAAAACATATAAATGTTTGAAACCAAAAGAATTGCTAATTGCCTGGCGCAAGCTTTAAATGTTTTCGGAGGTCTGCGACCCCAAATTGTTAACAAAATTGAAATTATATATTTGTTAAATTAATTATACTCTTTTGCATTGTTAAATAAATTCAAGAGTTCTCTTTTGCTTTATCATTTTCTGTAACATAACGGTTAGGCAAGATCCTGTCTTCCTTGACTCTTCCCACTTAATGCAAATAAATCTATTAATAGGGTTTTCACCACTTGATGCATTTGAGCAAGAACTCTTAGTTGGTAACTTGGTAAAGTCTCTCTTAGCTGTAATAGCTAATTCTAACTGGCCAGTAAGGCAAGCATAGCTCGCTACGCCAGCTTCCTGCTTGTGGAGATTCTCTCCAACACTTATGGTTGGTTTTTCAAAATATAAGTGTTTCTCATTGTCTAAACTTTTAGTCGGCTCCTTGCTGGGTAAAAGCTTAGCAATTTCTGAATGCAACTATTGGTACACTTACCAAAATTATACCCAAAGGTATAATTGCTTTATCCCTATCCTTCTTGGAAGCATTTGGTCGCTCTTTAGGAATTCTACAATTTCGAAAACAAAAAATATCGAAACCGATTCAAATTATTGGCATTCTTCAAATTACTTGTTCAAAAACGAACTCCTTTGAACAGATACACAATAAATCTGTTACTCTTTGTCTTGCCAGACCATCACCCTTCCCCATAGTAGGCATATGTATGCTTGAGAGGGAATACGCTAAAGCCACTCTCTTACAAACCGCCCAAGTTCCAGCTGCGTTTCCCGTTAGCTTTGCCCAGGCCCCTACTCACTTTAGGTATCGGAGATCGGATTTGCAGTGGCAGTCGCCTTTGAGTATATTTAACGTTAAACTTATAACTTTTGTAGGACTCTCCTCCTATTTCTCCAGTCCGAAACACACTTCCTTTTCTTTATCATCTTCCCTTGGGGGTTAGGTTATTCCCAAGCTAATAATCTACCCAAATTTTGGTCCCAGAAACCCGGGAGAGTCCATTTATGTCATTTTCTATTTTATTCAAGGATTAATTGACAATACTTTGCAAATCATTAATATCTTCTTTGAATCTTTCAGCTATAACTACCTTGTGCAAAACCTGTGAAGTGGAAAGAGGCCGCTCCTGTCTCTTTGGTGTGTCCCCTTCTTTCAACTTATTTGCTGCTGCCAGCCTGACAGCATTTCCAAGGTTCCACAGTTTCGTAAGTTATACTTTAATTTACCTACTTTGTCATGGCTCCTACAGAAAAGGATAAGGATGAAAAACTTACTTCTGAACGAAAATCCTATAAAGGGCAAATTACTCGATTCAGAAGATACATCAAAGAGCTATATCCTTCAGAAGCTCAATTAGATTTGTTAAAACATCGTGTAAGGGATTTTGAACGTTCATATGAAAATTATTGAAACATCCAAACTGAAATAGAAACTTGTATGGTCAATCAAACCGAAGATCGAGTGGAAGTAGAAAACCAATATTACGAAGGTATACGTCAACTCGAAGAAGAACAGAAAAAGGACGGTTCTGTTCTTGGTTCCCTTCACGAACAACAAACCTCTTTTCACGATGGTACTCACAAGCCCAAACCAATTCTACCTAAGATTGATTTACCCCACTTCTCTGGAGACGAATCTACTTGGGATTATTTCTATGACTTATTTTCTTCTCTTGTTCATGACAATTAAGACATTCAAGTCATCTACAAGTTTCATTATTTGAGATCTATCCTCCGAGGTCAAGCTCTGCAGTTAGTTGGGGCACTCCCCTTAAGTGCCGAAAACTACCCCATTGCCTTTAACTTATTGAAAGAAAGATACGGAAATTTACGGTTACGTATTCAACGCCATATGAAGGCTCTATTTAACTTGCCTGCGTCACAGCACAATGACGTCACTAGTTTGCGTACTCTCATTGATACTACACAACTTCACGTTAAAGCTCTGTCCCAATTAGATCAACCCACTGAACACTGGGACACTTTCTTAATACATTTAGTGGTTTCTAAAGTTGATGTTGCAACCCTAAAAGCTTGGGAGATTGAACTTTCTAGAGAAGACGATTACTCTTACGAGCATTTAGTCACTTTCATAAATGCTAGATGCCAACTCTTAACCGCTTTAGCTAATCAAAGTGAACCCTCATCCCCGAGTTCTAAATTTGAATTAATGTCTCTTAAACCTAAAAGCGAACGCTTAGTGTCTAGTGCTCAAAAACCTGGGTCCAGCTCATCTAAACTCAAGTCAAACACTACTGGTTACCCAACTAGGTCTAGCGAAGGCCGTATTGCTAGTTCTCTCGTTTTAAACACTCAAAGCGAACCCCGCAAGAGTTTAAATGAACCTTTAAAGAGCATACTTTGTAAAGATTCCCACGCCTTATATCTATGTAAATCCTTTAAAGAACTGTCAGTCGACGACAGAAGAAAATTAGTTTCCCAGAATAAACATTGCATCAACTGCCTAGCACCCACGCATTCTGCTTCAAATTGCAAGTCCACAAGACTTTGCTTCCATTGTGAAAAAGCTCATCACACTTTACTACATCGTCATGATCAGGCAAGGTCATCGACAGCATCTACTTCTCAGAAAAGTGACAATGCTAACAGTTCCAATGCTTCATCGTACATTCAAAATGCCAAGTCCATACGCAGTGCCCAAGTACTATTGTCTACTGTCCAAATCGAAGTTCAGGATAACTTTGGCAACTGGGTCCGTGCACGCGGTCTTCTTGATTCAGCGGCAACTCATGATTGTGTGTCTAATTCTTTGATTAGAAAACTAGGCCTACCTGTAAACCCCACTTCTATTAACGTATCGGGCATTAACAGCTCAAAATCGCAAGCTTTACAGTTCTCAAAGCTAACCATAAGAGACATTTGTCACAGAAACAACTTTCTCATATTGAATTGTCTCATTCTCAATAGCATAGGAGAAGATACTCCAAGTCACTCTGTGGATATTTCAGGGTTAAATATTCCCTCGCATTTAAGGCTAGCCGATCCTTTGTTCAACGTACAAAACCCCATTGACATACCCTTTAGTGCCAATGTTTTCTGGAATTGCCTTCGTAAACAGGTTCGCAAGTTATCCTAAAACGTGGTCGCCAGAGACACTAATTTTGGATGGATCGTCTCCGGTCAACTTCCCCATTATTCTCCCCAACCCGCATCGCAATGTTACTTCGCCAAAACTGACCTGGAACAGTTCTGGAGGCTCGAAAGCGTTGATTCTCCTAACGTGACCTCTTCAGAAAATGAATTCTGTGAGCAACTTTTCCTGAACACCACCACTTGCTCTTCTGATGGTCGGTTCATTGTTCAAATGCCAAGATTACATAATCCCCCTAAACTTATTAACTCTCAACCCGAAGCTCGAAAAGCTCTCTTTGCAATCGAGAGCAAATTCAAAAAAGGTTAAACAGCAGTACACTGATTTCATGGATGAGTATGAAAGCTTAGATCATATGGAAGTTGTTAACAAATCTGATGACGAATTGCACCCCCCAATTGAAACGGTTTTCTTAAATCATCATCCCGTGTGGAAAAACCCTCTTGTAAAGGATAAAATCCGAGTTGTTTTCAATGGTTCATCACCTGACGTTAATGGCAACAGCCTTAACGATACTCTTTACTCTGGTCCTGCTATTCAGTCAGATCTATCTGCTATATTCTTAAACTTTCGATTATTTCCCATAGCTCTTGTAGCGGATATAAAACAGATGTACCGTCAAGTTTTAATTCAGCCTGAACAAGGAGATCTCCAAAGAATCTTGTGGCGCGACGAAATCAGTAAGCCCATTAAGGTATTTCGTTTAAAACCGGTTACTTATGGCTTAAAACCTTCCGCTTTCCTTGCTATCCGATCCCTACACTTTTTAGCCTCTCAAGATGGTCATTTATTTGATTTTAAAGCTTCTGAAGCACTAACTACGTCATCCTATGCGGACGATTATTTGCAGTCCTTCCCCACTCTGGAGGAAGCTTCTTTCGTGTCCTTAGAACTTCAGGCATTGCTAAAGAATGGAGGTTTGCCACTTCATAAGTGGAAGTCCAACTCCCATGAGTTACTCGCCCAGTTTCCTATTGAAGACGTAGATCCCTCCTCTGTCGAAATTTGTGGAAACTCCGAATCCGTAAAAACTTTTGGAGTTCATTGGTGCACTAGCACTGACACTCTCATCTATAAAGTTTCGCTCGCAGAAGAGCTCCCTAACACAAAAAGACAAATTCTCTCTGAAATCGCAAAAATTTTTGATCCGCTTCAATTCCTTGCCCCAGTTATCTTTATAGCCAATCTTTTCATGCAAGAGCTGTGGTCGCTCAAATGTGAATGGGACGACACTGTTCCCCTTTCTTTTCTTAACAGATGGCTCTCTTTTCGCAGCAATTTGCTTGATCTTTCCCTTATTGAAATTCCCAGGAATTTAATTAACACTCATCCTAATGCATCTTTTTTCCTTCATGTGTTCGCGGACAGTTCCGAAAAAGCTTACGGTTGCTGTGCATATTTGGTTTATCGCGGTTTATTAAATGGATCTTCAGTTTCCAACCTTGTTTGTGCCAAATCGAAGGTGGTTCCTCTTAAAACTATCACTTTGCCTAGGCTTGAACTGTGTGCTCCTCTCATGGCTGCAGAACTTGTTAAGAAATTACGGGAAGTCTTACAAGTCGAATTCTCGCAAATCTATCTTAGGAGCGATTCCATGATCACCCTTTCTTGGATCGCCAAAAAACCCTCTCATTGGCAAACTTTTGTTGCAAACAGGGTTTCCAAAATTCAAACTCTTTCTTCGGGATGTCAATGGAGGCATGTGCCCAGCGCTGACAACCCAGCCGACATTATTTCTCGTGGATGTTTACCCTCTCAATTGGCAGCTTCCCAGTTGTACTGGCATGGGCCCTCGTGGTTAATCGAAGACTCTTCTTGTTGGCCTTCTAAACCTCCAGCTATAAACTCCAACTTGCCTGACGCTAAAGTATCTATATCTATTGCTTCGTGTCTTGTTTCCAACGTTTCTCATCCCTTGTTGTCCCGCTATACTTCCTTTCACAAATTAATTCGAATTGTCGCCTATCTTCTTAGATGGAAATATCTTGTGGTTGACCAACCTCTTCTCCCCAAACCACACCTTACCAATCATGAATTGAATCTCGCTACCATTAAGATTTTGCAACTAACACAGCAAGAAGCCTTTTCTTCTGAATTGTCTTTACTTTCTTCTAAAAGGGATCTTCCGAAATCCAGTCGTCTTCTTGCCTTAGCCCCGTTCCTTGATGACAATAGGTTACTCAGGGTAGGTGGTAGACTCTCGCAATCTTTGCTCTCTGAGGACAAAAAGCATCCCGTTATTTTGCCTTCTAAACATCACGTAACTTCCTTAATTATACGTGACTTTCATTATCGCAATCTGCATGTTGGTACACGCACTCTGCTTTGCCTCTTAAGGGAAAAGTACTGGATTATAAATGGAATTCAAGAAGTTTCCTCTGTAATTCACAAGTGCATTCCTTGCTTCAAAGCGAAACCTAAAGTCAATACTCAATTAATGAGCGATCTGCCCTCCTTTCGCTCTTCTCCTATACGTCCATTTGCTCTAACTGGTGTGGACTATATGGGTCCGTTCCAATATCAACGCAATTCCCCTGAAGCTAAACGCAAATTGTTTGGTAAGCTCTATTTTTCTCTCTTTGTTTGCATGGTTACTAGCGCGATCCATTTGGAACTAGTAACGAATGCCTCTACTTCTTACTTTTTATCAGCTGTCTCTCGCTTCGATGCTAGGCGTGGTGTTCCTTCGGAGATGTTCTCTGATAACGCTTCCACTTTTCAAGGCGCAGCTTCCTTGTGGAAGAAAGCTCTCACATCTTCTCCTGCCATGGAACAGATTTCTAATTTTTCCTACTCAAAGGGTTTCAAATGGCGTTTTATACCTTCCTACGCTCCTCATCACGGTGGTAGGAGGGCATCCTGCGTAAAGCTCACTAAACGTCATTTAAGAAAGGTTTTAGGTAATCGCATTCTGACTTATGAAGAATTCACTGTCCGTTCTGTTTGAAGGTGTTGTTAAATCTCGCCCTTTAACTCCGCTTTCCAATGACCCTGATGACCTGCTTCCACTCACACCTGGTCACTTCCTTATAGGCACTTATCTTTCTGCCCCTCCTCCCCTTTCCAGCTCTTACATGGATTCTAATTTACCTATTGTTTGGCGTAAACTTGAAGCCCTCCGCAATTCTTTCTGGAAGAGGTGGAACTTGGAATACATAACTTCCTTGCAACGTAGACAGAATTGGGTTCTTTCCAATCCCGACATCAAAGTGGGGGACTTGGTCCTGGTTAAGGATGTTTCTCCTCCCCTGGTCTGGATTTCTGGTAGAGTGACCGAGTGTTATCCTGGAAGGAATGGGAGAGTTAGGGTAGCCAGAATCTTGACCACTAACGGTCATATCATAAGACCACTGTCTTAAATTGCTCCATTACCTATAAAATTTTAATTGTTTATTTTGTTCTCTGTTGGTGTTGAACCCTCCCAGCTTGGTGTATTCCTTGGAATACACGTTAAGATAGAGTAAGCTTTCGCTTCTCTTTGCTAGTTCATTCCTTCCTTTTTCTCAAACACCAACAGTGATCATCTAATTTCTCCTTGCTGTTTATGGTTCTCATGTTACTTGTGAGTCTGTTCTGGATATATATCTTCCATGACCCACCTAGCGTCATCTAGCAGCGAATCTCTGAAGTTCCTTAATTCTTCCCTGTAGAAGAGGACTTCCTTATCTATCTGGCCACCAGATCTCGTCGCCATCGCCAGCTATCATATCCGTGATCAAGAGAACTTCGTCTACTTTTTCACCCACCAGGCTGCGCTAGTGTCGCCTACTATCAACCCTTTGAAGACCATTTCATCAAGAAAAAAATTATTTTTGTTAAGTTGTCTAGTCTTATAAGTATTCCTTTTGTCTCCTACCCTCACTCTTTTCCCTTCCCTGGTCCCTCCGTGCTTCGCTGAGCGTGTCTCACTTGTACGCCGGCAGTCGACTCAGTCAGTTGAAGCTCAACTAGGGCTCGCCTCCTCAACTCAAGAGGCAATCTTTTAATTCCACGCCATGTTGGAATTTTAATCTCAACCGTCAAAGGGATCATCGCCTTCGCCATGAAGCAAAGCTAAGTACTACTTCTACGTTCTCCAACTTATTTTAATGGATTTTAAATAGCTACATGCTTTTAATGATCATTTTATAGGCAGTGTGAGATTACTATATTTGGGGCAATAATCATCCTTCGCGGGATTTCCTATATTAGGCTTTTGTTTGTCTAAGCCAATCTTAATATGAAGCAGCATTTCTTATGCTTATTAAATGAGAGATCTTCTCACAATGTGGGATACCATTGAATTATCCACTGTCTATAAAATACTTAGCTCGTTCCACCGCTGGACTAGCTTTTGCCCTATTTTTCAGTCATGATTGCTCTGGAAACGTCCAGAATCTGCACTCTATCTACCAGTTATACTGTCATGTATTTTACACTCGCATGTGGGAATACTTTTTCTAACTAAGGAATCTGCCTTATGAATTACTGATCAATAGCTAATTTTTCTTCCTCTGTTGGGGTTTTCTCTGGCACATTTAACTGTAATCTACAACTTTCTCAAGCAATAGACTCTCGCCTATCTAGTGTAACTAGTTATTTTCCATCATTGCAATAACTTTTCTTGCCATAAACTTTTGTGCTACTACAGTGAACTTTTCATCTATTTCAACAGACTATAGTGAAAAACAGTGTTTGTTCAATATTTCATCCGCGTCGCGTTCGTCCGATTATTATAAATACGGCCATGAACACTTATCCCCAATCCCATTTGATCTTTCCCAAGCCTCTTACTAACAAACCTTAATAATAAAATTATTGCTTTAGGTCTTTTTCCAATGAGGTGTCACTCTCAATAAGTGCCCTCCCTCTCTTGATTTATTTAAAACGAATTAATGTATGCATAACTACGTGTCTGGTACACGTCTCAAATTATCTTGTTTCTCCCTTCTAATTAGAGAATACAATTCTTTCAACTCATAAGTGAGTTATTTCTAGGTTTCACGAAAGGGAAACTTGCCCCATTTGTCTCGTGATTCCTACTTAAACATAGGAGGTCCAGAGACTTCCTTTCGATTTTTCTCTTCAGGTTTCACAATAAGTGACCTGCCCTATTTGCATAATCCAACCAAGTAATTCAGCATTAATATAAGAAGTTATAGAAACTTCTAATTTATTCTTCCTGCTTTTTTGTTGTTGTTGTTGCTTTCGAAGTTGTTACTCTTTCTAAGATATTTACTTAGAAATTCCTTAAAGTACACACTTTGTACTTGATTTATTGTCTAACTTTAATCACGTTATTTATCTTTAAATTTTTCATTTTATCTTCGCCATTTCAAAATCTTGCGAAGATTTCAAAACATATTGAGACCTTATGGCATATTGCATATCCATCTAGTCTCAAGTTTGTATTCCAACATTAATTCTATACGCAGACCGGCACAGCAGATGCAGAGTACAGAGGCGGCGAATACTTTTATTGGATGTGTGCAGAGACGTGTACGAAGAATAGCAGGAGGGTTGAGTGGTCATAAATGCACTTAGCAGATTTCCAGGGTGTGCCGAGGGAGGACATTGTACCATGAGAAGACGAGCGAGGGTAGGACAGGCAGGTCGTTGAACGCAGGAATTTGTGTGGGAAAATTGCAGTTTGGCATGGTCACAGCTCCAAGTTTTGGTGCCGCCCAAATGTGACCTACTTAAGAATTAATGACCGGAGAGCAATGAGAGTTGCATGTATGGAAGCGGGAGACTCTCAGCCTCCCAGAAATGTAATTTGATGCAATTTGGATGTAAGGCTGATTTAATTCAGTATAAAATGCCTGATATGGGGGCGTTTCAGCATCAGCCAATGAGGGGATAAGCGTCACCAAGCCGTGTTTGGCGCGTAAATTGGCAGACAATGAGGGATGATTACGGAGGTTATTTGATAAGGAGTCCACGATCGATTCTTGGAAAGGATATCACCAATGAGACATTGAGATTGCGATGAGTGCAGTGATATAAGTCAATTTGGGACAGAGCTATTATTTTTGGAAATAAATCTCATATTTCCCCCTCCTACGGCAGGTTATGCCTCAAAAACTTAAATAGCTCCAAATGGGAGAGTGAAGTCAGTCAATTTTGTGATTCTGTCACGGATGCTCCACGTCAGTCGAGTTCGTGATTTGGACTCTGTTAATTTTCACGTCAGATGGTAAATTGAGATAGCGTGGCGGTTTTTTTTGAGATCATGTCTAAATACTATAGCTTACGAGTGCGAGTTTTGTTAGTGGCTGAGAAATAGGCTAGCCATTGCGCTAGATAAACATATAAGTTGTGTCGATAGGTGCTACGGTGGACGATCTGGATGAATCGAGTAGTTCAGATGGTAGCATTTAGGAGAATGATAGGATTATCGGTCCGGAACAGTGAGTGCGTGTTATTTTCTTGAATGTCGCATTAAAAAAATTGTGTATTTCTGTGTTCTTCGTTACCACGAGGTACCTGAAGCAAGAGGAAGCTGATGCCGAGATTGGAACAATGGGAGGATCTTCAACTATGGAATTCGTCATGCGAGGAATGAGGGCGTAAACCCAAAACCTTGGGGCACGCCGCGATGATGGAGACAGTCTGGGACCCAGGAATAGTGATAAGTACAGCAAATTATCTTGCATAATTTAGTTAGGGGTGTACGGATCAGCATAAGTGCAATGGCTGTGTACATATTCAATTTCTTAATGTTAGTTGTGTTTTTGTTGTTGTGTTTGTTGCTGCAACGTGCGTGTAAATATGTATCGTGTGGTCATGGTTTTCAATGTAGTTTGGGGAGATTATCATTCAGGGGAAATCTGGCCATCAGCTACTGTCACTGTAGATACATTTTTCAGTTGATCAGGTGGGGTGAGAGTTTGTACAGTGGTCGTAAGCAAACCAGAGCATATTGAATATTTTGTGGTAAATCAGGTTCGTGGATCGACTGTGGTAAGTTCTACCAGGTAATGGTTGTGTTGCAATCTTCGATGGGTGACGGACAAGGCAGGCAAACCCGGCGATTTGAGGTAATTTAATTGGAGTATGGCTGGATGTACTGATGCATATTGGTAAGTCGTGGATGTTCAGAACCACGTAAGTATTTTTGGTAATTCCGTGGACGGGTAATTCCCACGAGGTAAAAATCACGGCCGTGATGCTGGGGTCGATCTGACGCCCGTAGGCAGCGTGCTAAGTGATGATTCTGCGGGGCTTGTTGAATTGGGCTATTGTGAGCTCATGCTTCAGTCAGTATACATCAGCTATGGAGGGGGTGAAAGCTGGTGGCCATTCCTCGCCACGGGGTGCTTTGCTTGGCCTTGAGTCTGTCCGAGGTTAATTGGTCAAAGTTAAAATGGCTGGTTTGTTTACATATTTTATTGTTAATTCTGGGATTCTGGTTTGTTGTGTTTTGATTTTATTTTGTGGACCCACGTTACTAGTGTATCAGATTTGTACCCTCCGGGTGGCCGCTAGTCGGTATTAATGATTGTCTTGATAAATGTTTCACACGGGAACTGTTGTATGTGAATGAGATAGGCACGTTGTAGCTTAATGTAGTGTTTGTGTGGCCGCACTGCATGCTGACCGTACACGACTCTAACGGAGGTCGTGAAGGGAGGTCTGTTTACCAAACGGAACGGTCTCGTCTGTACGATTCACTTTTCCAATATAAGAGCGTTAAAATGAGGTTCCAGCTTGTAAAATTCAGTTGATTTGATGCTCCGTTGGAGTATTAGTGTTATGATCTGATTAACGTAATGATTCATTTCTTGTGGCATTAATTTAGTCCTTTGTTGTTCCATTTGAACTCACCTGGGGTGAGAGCGCGCCACTTTGATTTTTTTTGGGATTTTATTTTATTTGGATGTTTTTTTATTTTTTTGTGGAGTTCCATGGTCCTGCAGTGTTGATCAGGGGGAAGCTGAGGCTTGCCCGAACTAATTAGATTTAAGGTACCCTGGTCGTACCATCTCTGTGGACTTTATGGCAGAGAAGGACAGTGATGACACAGTTTATTTTGTTGTGGTTCTACGTTTTATTAAGGGATTGTTTCTTCTGTTTTGTAGTCTTCTAAGAATACATTTTGTTTCCTTGTTCCCCTGGCATATGATTTATTGTTCTAAGTTCCCATGATCCAAAATTCCGAATTCCTAGGATGTAAAGTGTTAATTAGCCACCGAACGAGCCGCGCCCGAGATAAGATTCAACATCCTAGAAGGCCCTGGAAGGGTATATAGGGGTTATGTGATGGTGCATTAGCCATTCGTCCCTAGTTGATTGCATTGTTGTTTTGATACCTAATTCATTGGATCATGTGGAAAGTCATATGCCTGTTTGAGCTAGTCGGTGCACTTCGTAAAATCTGCCATCCGTGGTGGATTTTGCGTATGATTCGTACGACTAGGGTTAGTCTATGATGGCGCGCCAAGAGCGTGTGGCTGATTTATTGTAAATAAAAGGGGTGTAAAATCATGGAGTTTGTATTAGAAATACAGTTGACATTTTTATTGCAAAGGTAAAGTAGAGACATGTCAGCTGGGCGCCCGATTTGAATTTTGATAGTAACAAACTCCAGTGAAAATGAAATAGGAAGGCTGGTAGCCTATAGATTGTTAATATCTTTATTAGCAAGTCTGGGATAAATTAACGTAAAAACCGCGAGTGTAAGGATGAAAGAATTTATTCAAGGAAACTTTAAGGGAGTGTGCATCACGTAGGAAGCTCAATATGCAGCTTGGATAGCTATTTGCTTATGGGTTAGAATAACGTAAATAATTGAGCTGACTAAAGTAATTGGGGGAGGCAGAACATGGAACAAAAAGGAACTCATTTTAGCGCTAACAGATTGTCTCCTCATTAAGGCATGCCCCTATTTCTCAGATAAGTGTATTTTGTGTGGTGGAGGAGATGGCTTCTTCAGAGGAAGTGCGAGCCATTATGGAAGCGATGTGTGCCCAATTAAAGGCAGACTTGAAAGCTGACACCAGCGAACAATTAAATCAAATTATAGCCGAGAACAATGAACATTTAAAGGCAGATTTGAAAGCTGACACCAGCGAACAATTAGAGCGCATGAAAACAGACAATAGCGAACAATTAAATCAAATTATAGCCGAGAACAATGAACTCTTAAAAGCAGACTTGAAAGCTGACACCAGCGAACAATTAAATCAAATTATAGCCGAGAACAATGAACATTTAAAGGCAGATTTGAAGGCAGACACTAGCGGACAATTATCGGAACAATTCGCGAAGCTTACGCTAGACATTAAAGCAGACGCGGGCATACAATTAGAGCGCATGGAGGGAACATTGAGAGAGGCGATCGCGCTTAGCGAGGAGAAGACATTCGCTAAACTAAACCAAATAGAGTTAGCATGCAATTTGAGCGCGGAAGGACTAAAACTGACACAGGAGGAGATGAAAGGCAGGCTAGACATACTCGAAGAGGGAAATATCATGGCTCAGGGGCAGATAGCAGAGCTAAATAAAGCCGTGCGAGACATGCACGAAGGCGTAGAAAGGGGGGAATTGCAAGCAGCAGAGAAATGGAGCGAGTTAGAAGCAGAGCAGGCGGCAATAAGAGGGGACCTGCGGGAGAGTAACGCTTTAATTGGTGAGAGGCTAAATCGGTTGGAAGAAAATAACGGAGCAGGAGGGAAGAAAGACGAAGAGAGATACTTGAGAATGAAAGAGGAAATAAATAAGACGTGCCTGCAGATAGGAGTCGAAGGGAAAGAAGATAGACAGAAAATATTTAAACAGATGGAAGAGAACCAAGAACGGATCAGAGAGGTCGAGAAACAATTCCTAGCCAGAATGGATGAGCAAGATAGGAAAATTATCAAAGCTGAGATACGAACTCTGGAACATGACGATTTCATGTTGGAAATGCGAACGAATAAAAGCGATGGGATTACCGCAGCCACAGTACGTAGCGAAAGAGAAGCAAGCCAGGGGGCGGTCGAGAAGGCTACGGTAGGTGAGACTACAGAGGGATTCCACCAATTTCGCGGACAAGCATCGACACCAATGGAGAATAAACTAACCACGCAATACGTACAGGTTATAAGAATGCAGGAGGACAGACCTCGGAGATACACAAATGATGGATCAGTAACACCAAAATCTTTCATTAAGGAGGTGGAATCATTTTTTGCCGATCACGCAGTACCGTCAAATAGACAGCTCAGAGCTCTAGAAAAAATGTTAGGGAATGAAGTATTGACCTGGTACCAGAGCTTCAGGTACACTTTCGAGGACTTTGAAGGGTTCAAATCGGCGTTCCTAAGAAAATATTGGGGGCAGTCGGCACAGCTAAGCCTCAGGATGGAGCTGTACAGTAGAAAGTACCATGCTACGCAGCCCACACGTTACGCGGATTATTTCACAAAACAGATGTTATTGATGAGGGATCTTGATGTCGCTCCCGGGGAAGCAGACATGATAATGACCATCGGCAAGCAATTACCCGCCAGCGTCCAGCAGATACTAGTGGCCGCAAACGTCAATAACGCGGTACAAGCTGAGGAAGTGCTCCGACAGCTTGATGACACTTCTATGCAACCTCAGATGCGGAACGTGCGAGCCATAGGACAGGTTAACACGGCTGTGTTACAGCAAGACACTGGTGCCAGCAAGCGAAGTCAGGGTACGAACACCGGACCGCCAGCATACGAGCGCAGGGATGAAAATAATGTGCGGAACGGATACCAAGGACATGAACGAGGAAAATGGGGACAGCACCGCGGAAGGAACTGGCAGCCGTACCAACAGAGAAGGGATGAATGGCGAAGAAGGAACGGCCCTTACGAACATGAGAGAGATGGGAGGCGGCCGTGGCCCGGAAGGCGAGAAGAAAGGCAGGAGCCCACGCAAGACTATAGACAGGATTGGAATAGTCGGTACGAGGAGACTCAGCGATATTTAAGCGAGTTGCACCAGGAACAGGAAGCACAGAGAGAAAAATGGAAACACACCATGGAGAACAGGCATAACCCAGATATACAGGGGGCAGAAAGCGAGCTGGTAATGCAGGAGAGAGAGGAGCACAATGGTACCGGACAGCAGGGTGCCGTGCACAAAAAAAAAAAACTCGGTGGTAGACCAAGAAGACAGTCTCAGAAAGGAGCAAGAGGGAAATAACTGGTTAGTCGCACACATACAGGAATGGGTCGCTACATCAGACGACTTTTTAAATGAGCTCAGTCAACCAAAACAGCAGGGATTACGCAAGTTACCTATTATCATAGCAAGAATCGGTGGAGTCAGGGTCCGGTCTCTCGTGGATACTGGGTCACAACTGTGCCTGGCATCCGAAGCTTTAGTTAAGATGCTAAACAAGCAGAACAAAATACCCACATTACCTGTCCCACAGATAAAAATCAGAGGAGTTATTCCGGAGAAGTCAGCAGTATGCAAATACCAAGTACATCTAGATTTGGATATAATGGGCCATATTCTATCACAAAACTTCATGGTTATGGCCAACATAAATTTCAACATAATCCTTGGTGCGGATTTCATATGCGACCACCAGGCAGTGATAGACCTGCATGAGAACACAGTTACGTTCAAGAACGTGGAAGGGTTAAGCAACGTAAATTTACACATGAACGAGGTGTACTTGGAGCGCGAGGCAGATATGTGGATGCTAGAAACAATACCAGAGGAGGCCGAGAATGAAACGCAGGAGGGACATTCGAACCCGCAACCCATGCACGTTAGGGAACCTACACTGAGAGAGATCTGGAATACGGCCGTGGAAGTTGACGGAGCCGAAGAAACATTTGAGAAGCTATTACAGGAAAAACTGAGCGAGGCCAGGTTGGACAGCGAAGGCAAGGCACGCCTAGAAAATATTTTGAGAGAGCAGGCATCAACGTTCGACACAATGCCAGGAAAAATTCTAAATTTCCGCTACGCCATGCAGGTGGACGACTGGTCACCATTTAAAAGCAAACTTTACCCCGTTCCAGAGAAACACTATCCGGAGGTTAGGAAAATTATTGGTGAAATGGCGAAAGCAGGTATAATCAGAAAGACACCTACACCGTATTTAAACGCGATACTTGCAGTGGCGAAACCCAATGGATCTGTGAGGGTGTGTCTCGACAGTCGCACCTTGAATGCACGCCTTATACCGGAGCATGACAAAGCGCCGATAATTAAGGACGTTTTGAAGCGTTTTCGAGGAAAACAGATTTATTCGTCAGTTGATCTCTCGAGCTCTTATTACCATATCGAACTGGAGGAGAAATCACAGTTGCTGACTGGATTTCTGTTCGACCACCAGAGCTGGGTTTTCGCTAGGCTCCCATTTGGTGTCAAGACGGCCGGATCTGCACTCATTAGGGCTTTAGATCGGAATTTAACAGAAGAGGTTAAGGAAATGACCGTAAGATACGTGGACGACATCTTGCTTGCGTCTAGCACAGCGGAGGAACATATGGTAAATTTAGAGAAACTGTTAAAGAACCTCAATAGGGCAAATTTTAAAATCAACATCAAGAAGTCGCATTTTTTTCAGCAAGAGATTTTATATCTAGGCCATATCATCGATGGAGAAGGAGTTCGACCCAATCCGGCAAAGATTGAAGCAATTAGAAATTTCCCGAGACCAACCAGAGTGAAGCACATTAGAATGTTTTTAGGCATCACGAACTTTTTCCGCGAGAATTGCCCAGGATATACGGAGATAGTGGCACCACTTCAAGAGCTTCTGAAAAAAAATAATCGTTGGCAGTGGAGCGAGGAGAGTGAGAAGGCATTTGTCGCAACGAAGGAGCTACTAGCAAATAGTGTAAAGCTAGGATATCCAGACTTTACTCGCAAATTTATCATACAGGCCGATGCGTCTATGATAGGTGTTGGGGCCATGTTATACCAGGAAGATGCCAGCAACCCGCAGAGTCGCATATATCTGGCGTTCTCTAGCCGCAGATTGCGCAAGCACGAGAAGAATTATACAGTCTCAGAGATTGAATTATTGGCGATAATTCATGCCCTCGAACACTGGAGGAAGATTATCTATGGCTTTCCCATAATAATTAGAACTGACCATAAGGCATTGACGTTTTTGTTTAAGTCGGCTATGCTTTCTGAGAGGCTGAATAGATGGTCAATTTATGCGCAGCAATTTGACCTACAGATGGAATTTTGCCCTGGAAAATTAAACGTGATCCCGGATATTCTAAGCCGGAACCCGGAAGAAGGCGGAAGCACCGTGGAAGCAAGGGTCCATCAGATTGAGCTCACGCAGCAAGACCAGGATTTCCTGCGGGAGTTAAGCAACATTCAGGCGGAGCAGGAGAAGGAACCGTGGATGGGAATGATTATCAGATATTTCAAGAGGGAACTGGTACCCGGAAGCCCGGAATACCGTGAGGCGGAAGCTCGAGCTAATAGTTACAATTATTTCAATGGTCTCTTGCATAGATTTGTGGACCAGGACCATACCATGATGAGGATATTGGTTCCTGCCTCTCTCCAGCGAAAGCTAGTGTGGCATGCGCACTATACTTTAGGGCATGCCGGGACAGACAAAACGGAAGCGACACTAGGCGAGGCATTCACGTGGCCGAAAATGAGGAACACAATATGCGAAGTGTTAAAGACGTGCGATACGTGCCAGAGGGTCAAGCCTAATAATTTCTTGATGAAACAGTACCCGAGACCTTTGTTGCCACAAAAACCATTGGAGCTCGTGGCCATTGACTGTTATGGCGCGTTACCTAAGGGGAGAAGAGGATGCCGGCACCTTTTGGCCTGTGTGGACGTCTTTTCCAAGTACGTGGTACTTTGCGCCGTCCAGAAAACAAATTCAAAACAGCTGCTCAATCAACTAAGGAATAAAGTCATACCTAGGATGGGGAAACCAGAGTTCATATTGTCGGACCACGGTAGCTACTTTACCAGCGCCGAATTCAAGAGAGGATTAGCGGAGCTAGGTATTAAGCATGTATTAAGTAGTGTCCGTTATCCCCAGTCGAACCCCTCGGAAAGAATTTTTCGTGAAGTATCTAAATTCTGTAAAATCTTCATCCCCGACGCGCATTACAAGTGGGTGGACGCCCTGAAGAAAATAGAGATCTGCATAAATTCCACACGACATGAATCGACCGGTCAAATACCGAGCGTTCTACACTTGAACGAATATCCAGTGAGATCATGGGAAGGAGTAATAAACTGTCCCATGGATCCTAGACCAGCCCCAGCCCTGAGAGTGGAAAGGACAGCTGTGTACCTTAGAAAGCAAGCAGACCGGAGATTGCGCCGGGTACGAGGAAAGCGGTTTCACCGTGCACTGGAACTGGGCGAGTTGGTCCTTGTTAAGCGCCAACCTGTATCTGATCCAGCAGCGAAGGTGTTCCATAAATTCATACCACCTTACTCGGGCCCGTTCCGCATAATTCGAAATTTGGGAAACAACGCATACAAATTGGAAGAGATCAGTACTGGAAACACTCCCATCTACAACATTTCTAATTTAAAGATTTATTATCCACTGGAACCATACGATGAGCCCAGGGCCGCAGCAGCAAACCATGCCGAGATCATAGAGTTAAATTAATAGCAAAACTCTGGAAGAATAGGACAGGACATGGGGCGGTCCTCAGATGTAAACACGGGCCGATGTTTACAACAAGCACCTGATTGCTTCAGGCAAGTGGAGGACATTGCTCGGAGAAGGAGAGAGAGGGGAGAGACATTGTCTACCGCACGCAGGTAGTCCAAAGGAGCCGGAGGTCTGACGTAATCCGGCCGGCATGCTCGAGAAGGGAGTGAGACACCCTGTCATTTCAGAGCAACCCAGGAAGGAGGGTCCAAAGTAGAGACGGAGGAAAGGAACCTCGTAGCAGCCGTGTGGAGTGCTAAAAATCATGTAATGCTTACCCTGATTTTTAACCTTGTGAGGGAGTAATGAGACCTTATGGCATATTGCATATCCATCTAGTCTCAAGTTTGTATTCCAACATTAATTCTATACGCAGACCGGCACAGCAGATGCAGAGTACAGAGGCGGCGAATACTTTTATTGGATGTGTGCAGAGACGTGTACGAAGAATAGCAGGAGGGTTGAGTGGTCATAAATGCACTTAGCAGATTTCCAGGGTGTGCCGAGGGAGGACATTGTACCATGAGAAGACGAGCGAGGGTAGGACAGGCAGGTCGTTGAACGCAGGAATTTGTGTGGGAAAATTGCAGTTTGGCAAGGTCACAGCTCCAAGTTTTGGTGCCGCCCAAATGTGACCTACTTAAGAATTAATGACCGGAGAGCAATGAGAGTTGCATGTATGGAAGCGGGAGACTCTCAGCCTCCCAGAAATGTAATTTGATGCAATTTGGATGTAAGGCTGATTTAATTCAGTATAAAATGCCTGATATGGGGGCGTTTCAGCATCAGCCAATGAGGGGATAAGCGTCACCAAGCCGTGTTTGGCGCGTAAATTGGCAGACAATGAGGGATGATTACGGAGGTTATTTGATAAGGAGTCCACGATCGATTCTTGGAAAGGATATCACCAATGAGACATTGAGATTGCGATGAGTGCAGTGATATAAGTCAATTTGGGACAGAGCTATTATTTTTGGAAATAAATCTCATATTTCCCCCTCCTACGGCAGGTTATGCCTCAAAAACTTAAATAGCTCCAAATGGGAGAGTGAAGTCAGTCAATTTTGTGATTCTGTCACGGATGCTCCACGTCAGTCGAGTTCGTGATTTGGACTCTGTTAATTTTCACGTCAGATGGTAAATTGAGATAGCGTGGCGGTTTTTTTTGAGATCATGTCTAAATACTATAGCTTACGAGTGCGAGTTTTGTTAGTGGCTGAGAAATAGGCTAGCCATTGCGCTAGATAAACATATAAGTTGTGTCGATAGGAGCTACGGTGGACGATCTGGATGAATCGAGTAGTTCAGATGGTAGCATTTAGGAGAATGATAGGATTATCGGTCCGGAACAGTGAGTGCGTGTTATTTTCTTGAATGTCGCATTAAAAAAATTGTGTATTTCTGTGTTCTTCGTTACCACGAGGTACCTGAAGCAAGAGGAAGCTGATGCCGAGATTGGAACAATGGGAGGATCTTCAGCTATGGAATTCGTCATGCGAGGAATGAGGGCGTAAACCCAAAACCTTGGGGCACGCCGCGATGATGGAGACAGTCTGGGACCCAGGAATAGTGATAAGTACAGCAAATTATCTTGCATAATTTAGTTAGGGGTGTACGGATCAGCATAAGTGCAATGGCTGTGTACATATTCAATTTCTTAATGTTAGTTGTGTTTTTGTTGTTGTGTTTGTTGCTGCAACGTGCGTGTAAATATGTATCGTGTGGTCATGGTTTTCAATGTAGTTTGGGGAGATTATCATTCAGGGGAAATCTGGCCATCAGCTACTGTCACTGTAGATACATTTTTCAGTTGATCAGGTGGGGTGAGAGTTTGTACAGTGGTCGTAAGCAAACCAGAGCATATTGAATATTTTGTGGTAAATCAGGTTCGTGGATCGACTGTGGTAAGTTCTACCAGGTAATGGTTGTGTTGCAATCTTCGATGGGTGACGGACAAGGCAGGCAAACCCGGCGATTTGAGGTAATTTAATTGGAGTATGGCTGGATGTACTGATGCATATTGGTAAGTCGTGGATGTTCAGAACCACGTAAGTATTTTTGGTAATTCCGTGGACGGGTAATTCCCACGAGGTAAAAATCACGGCCGTGATTCTGGGGTCGATCTGACGCCCGTAGGCAGCGTGCTAAGTGATGATTCTGCGGGGCTTGTTGAATTGGGCTATTGTGAGCTCATGCTTCAGTCAGTATACATCAGCTATGGAGGGGGTGAAAGCTGGTGGCCATTCCTCGCCACGGGGTGCTTTGCTTGGCCTTGAGTCTGTCCGAGGTTAATTGGTCAAAGTTAAAATGGCTGGTTTGTTTACATATTTTATTGTTAATTCTGGGATTCTGGTTTGTTGTGTTTTGATTTTATTTTGTGGACCCACGTTACTAGTGTATCAGATTTGTACCCTCCGGGTGGCCGCTAGTCGGTATTAATGATTGTCTTGATAAATGTTTCACACGGGAACTGTTGTATGTGAATGAGATAGGCACGTTGTAGCTTAATGTAGTGTTTGTGTGGCCGCACTGCATGCTGACCGTACACGACTCTAACGGAGGTCGTGAAGGGAGGTCTGTTTACCAAACGGAACGGTCTCGTCTGTACGATTCACTTTTCCAATATAAGAGCGTTAAAATGAGGTTCCAGCTTGTAAAATTCAGTTGATTTGATGCTCCGTTGGAGTATTAGTGTTATGATCTGATTAACGTAATGATTCATTTCTTGTGGCATTAATTTAGTCCTTTGTTGTTCCATTTGAACTCACCTGGGGTGAGAGCGCGCCACTTTGATTTTTTTTGGGATTTTATTTTATTTGGATGTTTTTTTATTTTTTTGTGGAGTTCCATGGTCCTGCAGTGTTGATCAGGGGGAAGCTGAGGCTTGCCCGAACTAATTAGATTTAAGGTACCCTGGTCGTACCATCTCTGTGGACTTTATGGCAGAGAAGGACAGTGATGACACAGTTTATTTTGTTGTGGTTCTACGTTTTATTAAGGGATTGTTTCTTCTGTTTTGTAGTCTTCTAAGAATAAATTTTGTTTCCTTGTTCCCCTGGCATATGATTTATAGTTCTAAGTTCCCATGATCCAAAATTCCGAATTCCTAGGATGTAAAGTGTTAATTAGCCACCGAACGAGCCGCGCCCGAGATAAGATTCAACATCCTAGAAGGCCCTGGAAGGGTATAATATAAAGATTTGAAACCAAAAGAATTGCTAATTGCCTGGCGCAAGCTTTAAATGTTTTCGGAGGTCTGCGACCCCAAATTGTTAACAAAATTGAAATTATATATTTGTTAAATTAATTATACTCTTTTGCATTGTTAAATAAATTCAAGAGTTCTCTTTTGCTTTATCATTTCTCTAACATAACGGTTAGGCAAGATCCGGTCTTCCTTGACTCTTCCCACTTAATGCAAATAAATCTATTAATAGGGTTTTCACCACTTGTTGCATTTGAGCAAGAACGCTTAGTTGGTAACTTGGTAAAGTCTCTTTTAGCTTTAATAGCTAATTCTAACTGGCCAGTAAGGCAATCATAGCTCGCTACGCCAGCTTCCTGCTTGTGGAGATTCTCTCCAACACTTATGGTTGGTTTTTCAAAATATAAGTGTTTCTCATTGTCTAAACTTTTAGTCGGCTCCTTGCTGGGTAAAAGCTTAGCAATTTCTGAATGCAACTATTGGTACACTTACCAAAATTATACCCAAAGGTATAATTGCTTTATCCCTATCCTTCTTGGAAGCATTTGGTCGCTCTTTAGGAATTCTACAATTTCGAAAACAAAAAATATCGAAACCGATTCAAATTATTGGCATTCTTCAAATTACTTGTTCAAAAACGAACTCCTTTGAACAGATACACAATAAATCTGTTACTCTTTGCCTTGCCAGACCATCACCCTTCCCCATAGTAGGCACATGTATGCTTGAGAGGGAATACGCTAAAGCCACTCTCTTACAAACCGCCCAAGTTCCAGCTGCGTTTCCCGTTAGCTTTGCCCAGGTCCCTACTCACTTTAGGTATCGGAGAGCGGATTTGCAGTGGCAGTCGCCTTTGAGTATATTTAAAGTTAAACTTATAACTTTTGTAGGACTCTTCTCCTATTTCTCCATCCTTTTTCTCCAGTCTGAAACCCACTTCCTTTTCTTTATCATCTTCCCTTGGGGGTTAGGTTATTCCCAAGCTAATAATCTACCCCAGCAATTCTAATCTATTTTAAATAACTCATATATACACTCCCCAATACACTCGCTACGACCAGTCTAAATATATAGTTTGACTACTTCTCTCACAACTAGTTCATTCCGATGCCAGGAACCACGCAGTAGGCCCCACTCATAGCCATCCTCTTAGCCCTGCATGGTGATGAACAGGTTATCGGGTTCGAATACCAGTAACATTCCTGTTGCTTCCATGGCTTCCCTCTTCAAGCTAAACACAATATTTTCCCTGTGGTTAACACAATTTTTTTTACAGCATCGCACTCCCTACACCACACATTAGCACTAGTTCCATGGCGCTTGCGTCGTGTGACTTATTTCGAACGGCCTGTGCCTACTGACCGTGACTGCCGCGATCATCTCTCGCGTATGTTACAAAGGATTATACACACCCCCTTGCTATACCATCCGACTTCATAGTCCGTATTACATTTTTATCGGCACTGTTCAGAGGTTCAAAGTCCCGCCTAATTTGGCGCCTTTCCTTATAAGATCACTGTCAAGTTATTAATTTAACTAGTACTTCTACACCCTCCAGCAATCATTCATGAGTTATTACTGAACAAGCACACCAACCGGCGCTTAAATAGGTAGGCTTTCTCCCCCACGGCTATAGTGAAATATCTATTGCTCGCCGCTCACATACCAGTCTATTATTTTCAACTGTCTGTTCTCGCGTAACTATGCGTCGTGGAACCTAGCATGCGGCTTGGTTACCAATTCATCACTTCCGAATATTAATTGTTTTAGAGAGCGAAGTAATATAAAGATCACCTCGCAGGCTGACTGAAAACTGTGTGTCGTACCTTTAATGCCTGTTGTGGATGATGCTGGAGTTGTCGTCCAATGATGTCCCATACATACTCGATTGGGGTCAGATCGGGGGATCGAGGAGTCCCAGGCAGCATGTCGACACTATGTAGAGCACGTTGGGTTACAACAGCGGCATGGGGGCGTGCGATGTTCTGTTAGAAAATACCCCCGAGAATGCTGTTCATGAATGGCAACACAACAGGTCGATTCACCAGACGGACGTACACATCTTCAGTCAGTAAGCACGGGATAACCACGAGAGTGCTCCTGCAATCATAAGACAATGCTCCCCAGACCACAAAGTCCGGTGTAGGTCCAGTGTGTCGACGCCGCAGACAGGTGGAATGCAGGCGCTCACCTGGTCTCCTTCTAACCAATACACGACCATCAATGGCACCAAGGCAGAATTGGCTTTCATCGGAAAGCACAACGGATCTCCACTCCATCCTACAATGTGCTCTCGCTTGACACCACTGAAGTCGCAGAAGGCGGTGGTTTGGAGTAAGTGGAATGCACGCCGCAGGGCGACTGGCTCGGAGCTGTCCTTCAAGTAACCGATTTCGAACAGTTTGCTGCGTCACCGTGGTGCCAAATGTCGCTCGAATGGACGACTTTACTTGTGGCGTGGCTTTGAGGTTCCTGAAGTGTCTCACAGAGTGCGCAGGTGGTCTTGTGGGCGAGAGACGAATGGAAGCACGTTATCTTGTGCCAGAATATTATTTACCGAGTTGAAGTGTCAACGATTTGCGATTGGTAATACGTATATATTATCGTAATTCGTATTAAATGTACCTCCAATATAGGCGTACTGATAAGGGTTGTAGAATGTAGTGCATGAAATTACCGGAACCGGTTTATATTCTTATAGTTACGGCACCGTGTTCGTAGATAAGACTGAAACTTTATTTGTAAAGGAGCTGACATGGTCCAAGTTGTTAGAGAACCTCAAAACGTTTAGTTTGAACTGTGCTACAAAATACGTAGGTGATGTTGGTTCTCAAAGACTTCCAGAATTTGGCGGTGTTTTAGCCTTTTCAGAGGAATCTGTCCTGTAATTTCATGGAAGAAGATTTACATTCATTGCACTATTTTCTTTAATCCTATTCAATAACTTCTTCTTCTGTGCATACATGAATTATTGAAGATGTTTGGTGTGCCTATCAAGGTTATCTAATGCCTTTTAAGGCTGTCTGTTTTGCTAGACAGAAGGAAATCTCCTCCAAGAATACTTTGCTCGTGGTGTGACGGCTAGCTTTGTTAGCTGTCACCCAGGAGGTCTGGGTTCGATTCCCGTCTCTGTCAAGACATTTAATTCTGGTCTGAGGGCTGGAATGGAGTAGGCTACACTAAGCCTCGTGAGGCAACACTGAGAAGCAGTGGGTTTGATTTCCACCCCAGTCATCCTGGAAGTGGTTATCCATGGTTTCCCACTTATACTCCAGTCAAATACCGGGATGGTTCCTAAATAAAAGGCAACGGCAGTTTCCTTCCCATTTCTCACCTGAATTATCAATACACACACTACTACAAATACCACAATAACAAATGTTATCAAACAGTCATCCCACACTCGTTCAAGTACATGGGGCCAAAATGATCACGATGTCCAAGGCCCCCAAATGAAACAACAAAAGCCACTTTATTTTCAAGGGAGGAGGATAAATAAGGTGGTTCTGGCAATGGGGCTAATGTGCAAGATGGCCGCCGCGCGCAACTCCCCTATGTTATTCTTATGGGAGGGAGAGTCATATCTGGCACAGGGGCTAATGTGCAAGATGGCCGCCACGCACAACGAGCGTAGGATTACGGATACTTTGAGCCAATAGGGTTATGGTATTAATGTCATGTACGAGGGTGAAAAAGAAAGGGAGGAGGAGGAGGCAGTTGTTTATTGTCTACTGTCGACCAAAGTATTATGTGCACTCGAGTTTAAAGGTTGTTTGTGAAGTAACCAATAGACCTACATAAAATCCAATAACATCGTCATTTTTGCCGTTCTATTTTACGTTAGTTCATGTAGGTTTGGAATGTTTAATTTATATTTTAATAATTTTTATCACAGTTGGAATACAAAATGTGCCCGTTTTTAAGCGTGTTTCAACCATGCGTCACATTTAAGAATTATTATCTCAAAACCCCATCATCAGATCGAATGCAAATTTTAACACAATATACATTGGAATGTTGTATAACTGGTTTATTAATTTCAACATTTTATGAGTCCAAGAAACAAAGTTGTTATCATTTTTGTAAGGTAACTTTTTCTCGGCTCGGGGTGGTTGGAATATATAGCTCTTGTTCGCGTTGTAATCCTTATACATCAAGAAGTTATGCTGTATGACTGTGAAATACGTAAATTAATTCACTTATTTTATATCGGTTTGTATTTGTTCGTGGAAATAAGGCATGATTCACCTGCCAGCCGCTCCGGGGTAGGCTGTACAGCGTTGCTGAGATGGAGCCCATCACTGCCGAGCGAGGCGAGGTCGTATTTCCCCGTTCAAATATAAACCAATATAAAATAAGTGAATTAATTTACGTATTTTAAAGTCATACAGTATAACTTTTTGATGTATAAGGAATATAACGCGACAAAGAACTACATATTCCAACCACCCCAAGCCGAGGAAACGTTACCTTAGACAAATGATAGCAACATTGTTTCTTGGACACGAAAAATTGTGAAATTAATAAACCAGTTATACAACATTCCAATGTATCTTGTGTTAAAATTTGGATTCGATACAATGAAGGGTTTGTGAGATAATAATTCTTAAATGTGACGCATGGTTGAAACACGCTTAAAAACGGGCACTTTTTGTGTTCCAACTGCGATAACAAATATTAAAATATAAACTAATAATTCCAAACCTACATGAACTCACGTAAAATAGAACGACGAAAATAATGATGTTATTGGATTTTATGTATGTCTATTGGTTACGTCACAAACAACCTTCAAACTCGAGTACACATAATACTTTGGTCGACAGTAGTCACCTAGAGCATGCTTTTTTTATTAGTTATTTTTTGATTTTCATATTTCTCACATGGTTATTCACAATTTGCAATTTCCTCTTTTTAAAAATTTCATTTTCAAGTTTTGCACATGACCAATATTCAAAAATCGATTTTACATGTCACTGTTAACACCTTTTCAGCTCTCAAACACACATGGTGGGATATGCTTTACACACATACGTTAAGCCAACCAAGACGTTAAAATGGTAGAAACCGCCGTTAACAACACCGCAAGGGTTGTAGCCTTGTCTTACAGAGTTGTAGCCAGTACTCTACACCCCCTCTGTGAGGGGATTAACATCAACCAGTCAAAGCTTGAGTATGTCATGAAGCTGAAACCAGTAAGTTAACTATAAATGCTATACGTAAACTCTTATCACAGGTGTATCAACAATGTTCGCAAGCTTGAATGACAATACACCTCAAAGGTCTACTCTCCCTTCGAAAAGGGCACCGCGCGTTATAGTTAAGTTTAAAGAAGTCAAAGCTTGAGTATGTCATGAAGCTGATACTCCAGTAAGTTAACTATAAATGGTATACGTAAACTCTTATCGCAGGTGTGTCAACAAGGTTTGCAAGCTTGAATGACGAATACACCTCAAAGGTCTACTCTCCCTTCGTAAAGGGCACCGCGCATTATAGTTAAGTTTAAAGAAGTATACGCTTTTGTGCCTCTCCTCTCTTCTCTGGGCTTGAGACTAGTACTAGGGCTTAAGCCTAGCGGCAGAGTTAACACACACACACAGGCTTACGGAGAAATTAATCTCATACCAAAGGCCTTTCATTCACACACAGACTTACAGAGAAATTAATCATGTGTTATAGGCCTTTTCACTTATTCACTGGCTTACGGAGAAATCAATCTCACGCTAGATGCCTATTCATTCACTCACAGACTTCTTCCAAGTCCCTCAATCCGCATTATTCGAGGGTTGAGGGCATTTCTCTTCCTCCTGTCCTTTATTTGCCTTATTCTTATTTTGTTTTTCATTTCTTCTTCTACTATATAAGTTAGTTTTAGTTATAGTTTACACTTCACTTTCATCTTCACGATCACCCACACCATTAGGTGCCGATAATCTAGATGTTAGGCCCCTTAAACAACAATTATCATCATCATCATCATCATCATCAACACACAGACTTATGGAGAAATTAATATCACGCCAGAGGTATTTTTATTTATAAGTACAAGGCCTGAGTTTACGTACAGTAGGGTGACCACCTCTTTTCCGCTCCTCATTCCACCACATCTGGTAGGTTTCATTGAATACAATGAAGTTGGGAGACACAGTACCGGACCATACCATTGCTTTTTTTGCATGACAGAGCTGGGTATCGAACCATGAACCTCAGGTGTGAAAGCTAACAATGCAATCCACTACGCCATGAGGTGGTCTTGATAAGTAGTTTGTATGTATTACTTTGTTGATTTGATATGTATAACTTAATTATTTAAGTGTAGTCAACGGTTGTGTAATGACCGTAAGCATGTGTAGCTATACCATCAGAGTCAAATACTCTTCTATCATCACGAGGACACAAAGCAATTTTGTTTAGTTTTACAGATGATATGTTATGTTGTTTAGATGCGATAATGTTCGTTTGTATTCTTTTTACCTCGTTCTTCATGAGACAATCCTTATAATCTTGAAAACTGGGCACATGGCTCGTAATCACTTTCATTTTGCAGCTATTTTAGATAAAATTTATAACCAGGCTCCTAGCCATGATATACAAATGAAATTTATACCACATATTTGTAGTGTATTTCTATCTGTTTTAGTACATTTTCAAAGTCCTGTTATAATTTGGTCCTTCATTATCGATATATTTTGAAAATGTGCACAATTAATTTTGTTTTACGCATGCTTATCTTTAGGTACACTTTTCTCAAAAAACAAAACTCCTACATGACCTAAACTTTTTTACAGGATATAGTACAAAAAATGTGATCTATTAAATTAAAAGTTATTTTTAAAGTGGCCAATAATCTACCAAAAAAGTTTTTGAAATTCATAATTTATTTTTCCACAAAAATTTTCAAATTTTCTTTGAATAATTGAAATATTTTCAATTTCAACAGTATAAGTTTTAGTTCACCACTTTAAGGGTGGTTGTAAGGGACAACATAGAAAAAATCACCGTTCTATCTTCTATAGTTGCTGAGAAAAATGCACCTGATTGTCTAAAACACAATGTTTCAGAAAATGAAGAAATAAAAAAAAAGATCACTTACAAGTAACTAAAACATTCCTGCCATATATTCAGCTACTGTTTGGCTTTCTTCATCTCCTTTCTTCTTTTTTCTCCATCCTCTTCTTGATCCTTGATTCCTTAGTCAGGGCCTGAGCATCTTTATCCGCCTCTACAAGTCGTTGTTTATCAATGGCATGAAGAGCTGTCGACAAGTTTTCCTCAGGATTTATCCCCAACTTCCTCAACACATTTTTCCTAGCTGCAGTTCCGTCGTTGAAGCAAATAACTGCATCAAGTACTGCCACTTTTAGAGTTTTGAGTCCAACAAATACAGTTTTGGGTACCCTTTCCCAGATGCAATGATTAGCTAGTCCCTTTCTACTTGTTGTGTCTTCAAATAAATTTATACATTCAACACTGTCACTATATTTAAACTTTACGAACTGTTTCATAAGTTCAGATAACAAATCAATGTCAACAATAACATATCCTTTGCCAGCTACACTTTCAAATGTATATTCCTTATTCTCAGCTTGTAAATAAGAAAGTTTTCTCTTAGATGAACTAAATCTATTCACTGTTGCAGATAAACAACTTAGTGGAGTGAGGTTAGAACTGCCTGGTAGGTTAGAACTATTATTCACATCAGTATCAGTGCATTGCCTGGTTTAGTAAACCTATTGCCGTAAAATCGTCGCTTCCCAAACTTTTTTACCCTACCCATCACAAAATAGCAAACACAGAAAACGGATAAGAGAATACAGTATATTTCACATAAATGAAGATCTAGCATACACCACACATTTCCATGGATTTGAAACAAACAATAACCACATGTAAAATAAACAATTGCAGCCGTCCAGATAGCCAGTACCAACTTAGGAAATGTAAATTTCCCATGCACCTATAATATGAGAAATGAAATGTCTAGAGAGAAAATACAGCGAGAACCAAGGAACTTGAATGAGGAAGAGGGCGTGTCATCTGGTGTCAGCCATTTTTAAAAAGCCTATTTTTTCCCATTTAAACGAAAAAATATAATTAAAAAACTATGTAGCCTTGTAGAGAAAAGCATGACGAATCATTTAAGACATAAAACAAAAAATGCATTTCTTGACCGAAATTACCTGCCAAGTGCCCCAATGTCTGACAACACCTCTGCTAATACCTTTAATATTTTTTATTTCTAGTCCATCAATGTTTAAAGCATACATTTTAGCTCTAAGTCCAGCAAATGCTTTAATAATACATCCACAAGCCTCGCCTTTAAATTTTCCCAAAGTTGTCTTGCTTGATGAAGAGAAACATATGTGATTAGTAGGATAATCAGATGTGTCCAGGTGTTCAAAAAATTTCAACTTGTCTTGATAAACATCTTGGGTGTTGACTAAATAAATAAATGAGTCTGTGTCCATATACATGGGTTTAAGATTTTCAATCCCATAATAGGGTAGCAGGACATCATAGTGGTGTGAATACATAAGAGATTTTGAAATATCCAGGATACACATTCCAATATATATATATATATATAGGCTTATTGAATAAAATGCTACGTTTAGCCAAGTGGAATGCAGCTAGGTTAGGACCATAAATTGTTCTGTCGATAAATGTTGGCTTTGCTATCAGCTTTTCTGCCTATTTGCCATCAGTTACAAGACATATATCTATTCTTTTACGAATATTTTCCATTGTTTTTCCAAAAATTGCATTGTTAAATAATTTGTACAGATTTTTTCAAAATAATTTTTGGCTTCTTTTCGAAGGTTGTTATTAAAATCCATGGTCTCTGTTGAAACTTTAACACACGATGAATCTTCATCAATTTTAGTCCATGATTTATAGCCTGTTTAAGTGCCATGTAATGAACCCGTCTGAACCGGGTACGCGCGCCCACGATCTGCGCCAGTCACAGCCGGCTCAGCTTGCCGTGTTTATCGGGTGCACATAGATAATGACCGTGTATATGTTTCCACTTCACACACGCCACAACAGACGCAATTCACACGTATAAATGGGTCTACGCTAGGCTACTAGAGTCTTGACAAATAGTTCCGTTCTATTGTTTGGATCAATTTTCAAGTTTATTTAATGCACCACACTCATTAAATTTAGTCGACCGAGAAGAGGAACCTGGCTAAATTTTCATAACGTTCCGCTGTTTTAGCGAAGTTTTGTACACGGTCAGGGTTCTTCTTTAATTTATGATCACCTTGTGGTGTTCTTGGCTGTCGCACTGGAGTTCCGGGTTCGATTTCATGCTCTGACAAGAAATTTTAATTGTGGTATGAAGGCTGAAACGGGATACGCTCAGCCTCATGAGAAAATACTGAGAAGAGGAGGGTTCGATTCCCATCTCAGCCATCCTGGAAGAGGTTTTCCATGGTTCCGCACTTCCACTCCAGAGAATTGCCGGGTGATTCCTTACTTAAGGCCGCGGCCACCTCCTTCCCAATCCTATCCCCAAATTACAAATTGGCTACACTTGTACAGGCATCACAATAATACAAGTTATCACCCAAATGCCACGCACTCCCAAGTGCACGGGGGAACATGACCACGATGTCACAAAGCCCCTAAAATAAGCAACAGCAATAACAATTTAGTCGTTAGCGCTAAAATATGTGTAGGCCTACCGGTACAGAGCATTTAGGGGATAACATATTCGCCAGAATTCACCTCAAAATCACAAGTGGTATTCAATCTTCAGTTGATTATGCCATGCACAGCTGTAGGTACGGAATGTTTCCTGACCTACATATCACGGCCATTTCAGGCGACCACAACGCCTCTAGTGATAATCTGAGTAGCCAATACCGGTGAGCCAGGACTCGTGACGTCACAATTTCCCGCATCAACATTCTCGCCTGGAGTAATGTGCGCAATGGTCAGTATCAATTAGCTTGGTGTTGTTGTTAATTCATTTAAATGCTTTGGGACATCATGATCATTTAGTCCCGTGTACATGGGTGTGTGTGTACATTATATACGTATGTGTATAAAGATTTTCTGATAAGCTGTGTTGTTGCGGTGTCTGTATTAGTGTGATTAATTTTAATGCACGTGAGTATCGAGAAGGAGGCGGCCGTGGCCTGAAGTTTGGAACCATTCCGACATTTGTCTCGAGGAGAAGTGGGAAACCACGGAAAACCACCTCCAAGATGGCTGAGTAGTGAATCGAACCCACGTCTTTTCAGTTTTGCTTCACGTGGCTGAGTATACCCCGCTCCAGTTCTCAGACCAGAATTAGATTTCTTGGCAGGGACGGGAATCGAACCCGGGCCTTTGGAGCTTTAGCCAAGAACGCTAGCCGCTACACCAGGACGTGGAATATGTATCACATAGCTTTAGATCAGTCAAGGCAATGCCTTCATCATGGGTCCACTCTATGTACAGCAACTTTCTGCCTACATACGAGGAACATTCAGGAACTCGATCTCCACGAGTTTAACAAGATTGGTGAGTGTCACGGCTTGCGGTTCATGAGATGAGTGTGCCTCAAACTTGAGCTTTGAATTCACAATTAATGCCTATACGAAGTGTTAAAAAGTTAAGTGACAAAATCGCCTAATTGTCTGGAACTTTATCAGCTAATTATACAACTTCATTGCGGTGAAAAATAAGATAGTGCATACTTACGTTCACTGTTATCGCAGGTAGGGATTTGTTCCTTCTATAAACAAGTAAATAATTTTTACTCGTATACTGATGTGTTAGTTTGGAACATTCAGTATAGGTGACTATATTTTATAATTCGCTTGATATAGGCCAAATCTCACGAATCACATTAAAAAACAAGATGTTCAGTAAAGAACATATAGCCTACTTTCCCCTAAATTCATGGGTATAGTTATAACTTTTTGTCCTTTTCAAGGAGTATAATTGAAAGTTGGTTGTAGTAGCTTGTTGAAATAAAACGTGCTATAAGGATATTAAACGTTGATAGATTGAATCCTCACCTGAATTATATATACACACACTAATACAGCCATCACAATAACACAGGTTATCAGACAAAATTCAACACCCACGATAGTACACGGGGCTAAGTGACAATGATGTCCATGCATCTCAAATTATACAACAACTGCTTCCTACCCAAATCCTTCCTCGTATAAATGTACACAAACTAGTAAGCCTACAGACATCACAGTGACACAGCTTATCAGACAACATCGTCACAAACCCAAGTAAACTGGGCCACAAGACCCTGATGCCGCAAACCCCTAAAGAATCAACAACAAAAGCAACAACAACAACTACAACAATAGTCTCTACCGTGGATCAAGGTCAACAAATTTTAATCGCTGTATTCGAGTGTTGAAATATGTGGTGTTATAAGTATCTCTACCTAGTATAAAACATAGTCCCCGATTCTTCGATGTTACGGGTAAACTCGAAAAACCACTGGATAGATTTTGATGCGGTTTTCACCATTCTGTAAAGGATATCTCGAGGAAGACTGCTGTAGAAAATTATTTATTTATGATCAAAGGAAGCCGAGCAGTAACGATTTCAGTGGAAAAGTCGAAAAAAAAACCTGGCGTCCGAGCGCTTTGCAAGCTTACGCTGGGCAAATCGTTACAAATATCTCAATACTATGGGAGTAGGAATTGTTCAGCATGAAATGTTCTTCAAAAAATCCACGAGAGCATATGTCTATCTTTAAATCATTGCCCACTATAAGTGTTTTTACGTTTTAATTTCTTTCAACCATGCCCATTCAACTACTGAGGCGACAGTTTACGAGCTAGCTAAGGGCGAATCTATCATCCCTGTTACAGCCTAGCTAGCGGGCGGACCTATTGCCCCAAATACAGCCAGCAGCAAACCGTCGAGTAGTGCTGAGTTAAGACTTTTGAGAAAGGTGGTTGTGTTTTGAGTTTCCCTGGAAAAGCAACTCGGGTTTTCTTCATTTCGCCTGTGAAAGACAGTCAAGATAAGATTGGACGGAAGGGGGATTTGAGTTTCATTCACCTCGCCATTTCCTGGAAGTGCAACTCTCATTTCACCTGTGAACTTTTCGTTCCGCAAAAATCACAGTCAATTTAAGATTGGACGGGAGGGAAATTGTATTATATTAAATTGCAGTATACCGATTGGTGTATAATCTCTACTAAGTATAAAACAAAGTCCCTGATTCTTGGTTGTAACGGGTCATTTTGAGGACCGCGGCATGGATTTTGATGTGGTTTTCACCATTCTGTAAAGGATATCTCGAGGACGGTTTCTGTAGAAAATAATTTATTTATGATCAAAGAAAGCCAAGCAGTAACGATTTCAGAGAAAAAGACGAAAAAATCGTGTCGTCCGTGCGCTTTTTAAGCTTACGCTGAGCAAACCGTTAAAAATATCAATATACAATGAGTGTAAGAATTGTTCAGCTTAAAAAGTTCTACTGGGTCGTACGCGAGAGCACATCTCTATATTCGATATATCGTCCACTATAAGTGTTTTTAGATTGGACGGAAGGGGGATTTGAGTTTCATGCACCTCGCCATTCTTAAATTACGTCTGACAAGAATTCGTTGCACATGCATCTACATGAAAATATAGTTAATAATCCAGTCAGTGATATTCACCCATCATGCCGAGACGTAAAACGGATATAGATCGTAGTTCATTGACATCGTACAGAAGCGCTTATCACGTAAAGCATTCACAACTCTTCCCGGGCGAAGCCGGGCCGGGTTGCTAGTATATATATAATATTTTCGATTGAAAATATACACTACAGTTTATATGCTTAATATTATAACGTGTGAGTAGTTATAAATCAATAATTACCATAATAACGAACAAAAGAAATTTGAAACTGCAGGGATTTGATCCACGAACCACCAGATTATGAGACCAAATCGCTACCATTACGACACGGATGCGCTGCGATAATACTTGATAAACAACTGGTTTAGTATAACTGAATCATATTTAGTGTCGAAATCAACCGTTTCATTAGCGTTTTCTGGAGTTTCTATAAACCATTTGATGCTAAATATGTATTATTTATTTCCGTGCATTCCTAAAAGGATATAAACTTAGGAAGTTATGTATTTACGAGGAAAAATAGCGGCCAATTTGGCAACAGGATGGAACGGGCCCACAACAATATGGGACGGTAATCCTGACCTGTTAGTCACATCTACGGTTACATATTCAAGAATTGAGTGCTTTTCAGTCGGTCAACACGAATGTACCCAAAAGAGCTGGGTTATGCCCAAATCCTGGAATAAATTACATGAGATGATGACCAGGATGACTAGGATGACCAGATTCGATCGTCAAGCGATCTATTATATTATCCTACCGATCACCTCTTTGAGGACAGATTTTTTTTGTCGTGTAGCCTCCTGAGAGGCCGAGTGCAGGTCTTTCTATTCGACGCCCGTGGGCGACCTGCACGTCGGGATGAGAGATGGAATGGATGAAGATGAATGAAACTGGGCAAGGATGTGGAAGGAAGCGGCCGTGCCTGTCAGAAGGTACTGTCCCAGCATTTGACTGGTGTTGAAAATGGGGAAACCACGGAAAACCATTTCAAGGACAGCCGACGGTGGGGCTCGAACCCACGCGTCTACCGAGTCAGCAGAGAGGTTGGCCCCTTGACCTAACGCTGCGCTTTAGCCCGCGTAGCCACTACTGTCGGTGAGGACAAATTAAACCTCCCTATGTACGTTATGCTGAATTGTTGAGGCCAGGCCTTGTTGAATCGTAAGTTACGGTTAAGTTATAACACTTGCATGATTCATACATCAACCACCTTGAAACTATTTATCTGATAACCTTGTAGTTTGGGTAAAAGACGCTTCCCACATTATGGAATATTGTTGCTAAATTTGGTAGAGATCGCATGATTGGGTTAGTCGTAATTTAATTTAAGCTCAGAACATTTAGGTGGGTGCCATTTCTTTTTTGTTATGATGGCGGCGATTTACAACATGACATTGAGTTGCTTGCTACGTCTGTATCAAAAGTGGTTCGATTTGGTTTCCGTTGTGTTTGAATTGATATGGGGGATCGATTTGCACACATACGTGGCCGCCATCTGCAAACTATTAGGTTGATGACCTTGTAATTTAGTCAAAAGGCGCTTCCCACGCAAAGGTATGGTGTTACATAACTTGGTAGAGATCAAATGATTAGGTTGGTCCTAATTTGATTTAAGCTTTGAACATTTGGGTGGCCGCGATTACGTTTCTGTCAGAATGGCGACGATATAAAACAAGACACTGAGGTGCCCTTTGCTAATGCTACCTTTGTACCAAATTTCATTCAATTCGGTTTCACCGTGTTTGAGTTTGAGGGGAATCGATTTGCACACATAAATGTCGGCCATCTGCAAATTATTGGGCTGATGACCTTGTAGTTTGGTCATAAGATGCTTCCGACATAAATTTATGTTGCTGAAAAATTTGGTAGAGATCAGATGTTTAGATTAGTCTTAATTGGATTTATGCTTTGAACATTCGGGTAGCCGCCATTACGTTTCCGTCAAGAAGGCGTTGATATAAAACATGACACTGAGGTGCCCTTTGCCAGTGCTACCTCTGTACCATGTTTCGTTTAATTCGGTTACACCTTGTTTGAATTGATTGCCTGCAGACATGCAGAGTACACACACATACACACACACTCACAGACACACAGAGAGACACACCCTCTTGGGCCCTGTGTTGATCTCATAAGTTTACTTTTATTTTTTGCAAAAATCAAAAGTAGGCTAAGAACGTGATACTACGGCCCATAAAGGGCCTAAGCCTACCAAGCGACCACTGCCCAGTCATTTGGCCTGCAGATTATTGGGTGACGCGTCGTCAGCGTATCAGATCCCCTCGGCCGTTAATCTTGTTCTCCGTGACTGGAGTGCTGCCTCACAGTCAGACCGCGACTCAACTGTCCTCACGAGGCTGAGTGTACCCCGACCAGCCCTCACGTCAGTTTCTAAAATCCCTGATGGAGCCGGGAATCCAACTCGGGGACTCCAGGTGCGAGGCAGGGGCACTACCATAATACCAGGGAATCACATACCTGAGGTAATATAAAGTAACAGTGATGCATCGTTAGCTTATTTTTTTTCATATGTGATCGAGTTGTTTCCACCAGATTGACATAATGATTGGCCAATGTAAACTCAACCAAAAATCGTTGTTTTTGTTGTTTATTTAGGAGCTTGAGCAGCATTGTCATTTCAGCCTCATGTACTTGGGTGTGTGAATAATTTGTCTAATAACCTATGTTGTTGTTGTGTCTCTACAATAGTATGTATCTTTAATTGAGGTGAGGATTGGGAAGGGAAAGGCCATGGCATTAAGTTTGGAACCACCCCATCATTTGCCTGGTGTAGTAGTGGGAAGCCTCCAATATCGACTTCTAAGATGGTTGGAGTGGGAATTGAACCCACCTCTAGTCAGATTTAGCTCACGAAGTTCAGTGTACCCCGTTCTAACCGACAGAACAGAAATGATATCACTTGCCAGAGCCTGGAATCCAACCCGAACCTTAACTGGCTGCGTAGCTCAACGATAACGTTCTCGCCTGGTGTTCCCGAGGTTGCAGGATAGAATCCTGACACAGCAAGTTGGCATTTGCGAGGGAACCGTGTCAGTAACACGTTAATGATCCCCTACGGTAAAAGTCTGGCACCCCGGCATCTCTAAAAGCCGCAGTAGTGGAGAGGAACGTCAAACCAGTAGACCTCAGGGTTATATGCCAGTGCACCACGACGTGGTCTGAAATGAACATCGTTTAGGTACGTTGTTGCTCTCTGGACCCTATGTGGGGGAGCCCGACCTAGAAAAATGATGTCATATCGGAACGTTTGGTCCCTCCCTTCCTTCATGTTTATCTCTTTGGGCATTAACTTCCAATACAGGCCCTTTCCTCATTTCCAACCGAGGCAAATGCTGGGACGGTAGGCCACGGCTACCTCATTTCAATTTCTTGCCCAGTTTGATTTTCATTCATTTAATTTCTCATTAACTCCTCTAATGAGGTACGCATCAGGAAGGACACCGACAGTAGTGGCTCAGCTGGCTAAAGCGCAGCGTTAGGTCATGGGACCAAGCTCTCTGCTGACTCGGTAGACGCGTGGGTTCGAGCCCCACCGTCGGCTGTCCTTGAAATGGTTTTCCGTGGTTTCCCATTTTCAACACCAGGCAAATGCTGGGACGGTACCTTCTGATAGGCCACGGCCGATTCCTTCCACATCCTTGCCCACTTTCATTCATCTTCATCCATTCCATCTCTCATCCCGACGCGCAGGTCGCCCACGGGCGTCGAATAGAAAGACCTGCACTCGGCCTCTCATGAGGCCACACGACAAAAAAAATAAAAAATCAGGAAGGGCATCCAACCGTAAAGGGCTTCGCCACATAATTACTCATCTTCCTTCATACCTGACTCTGAAGAAACTGGAATAATATCGGGTGTAAGTACATACTTCCAGTGCACTGTGTGAATTTAAGCCTGTGTGTTTGTGTTCCTAATCTCAGATACTGATGACCGTAACATCGCCTTGACACGATCTCCCTATCGCAAGGGAGACCACAGAGCCACGAATGTAGAGTGTGTGTGGAACGCTAACGCCAAATTCATGTTTCTCCCGTCTTGAGTCAATGGTGGCGACAGGCATTCTGATTAACAAGCACACCCACTCTCCCCCACCACGCTCCAGACTGGATTACTACCCTTTGAAAATGGTAATTGTTTTCTGGGCTTGTGGAAAGCATCAGTATTTGCTACAAAGCCCACAAAACAATTACATTTTCCGAAGGGTAGTAATCCACCCACGAAGCGCTGCTCGCAGCCACATTCCTCTCAATCCTTTTCCCAAAATAAGGATACAGTACGTTCGTCAGTACAGTTGTTATAAAGAACGGAACACCAGGGCATGGGGCTGTCACTGGTCCATTATTGAAACATCTGGCATGTTTTAAGTGAACGAGCCACAATCAAAACACAATGCGAACATAAGTCTTTCTGTTTGAATCGCACAGAGAGTACACACACTACGTAATGAACTCTGCAAAAATTGTATAACATAGTTCAAAGAATGACACGAACTGTCAATTAAGTGGGAAATAAAGAGTAAGAAACTTTTAAATTACATGACCTTCGTTTTACCTGGAATCCGAACCACATTTAACTTCGAAATTCTCACATGCATTAACCATGAAAGTCAAGTAGCTTGATAGCTGCGTCACCATGCCCATTTATAGCGAGTAACTGAAACAGAGTGGAGAGACCAAAAATATTAAAGAATAGTTATAGAATGTGCTATGATATAATTACCTTGCAGAAAAAGCCAGAGAGAGGAGATCAGCTATAAAGGTAGCGGGAGAGAAGTCGAGAGAGAAGCGATATGTTGCTGTTGATTCATTTAGGGGCTAACATCTTATCGGTCATCAGATCTATAAAGTATATTGTGAAAACGTTGAATTTGATAATCAATGTTAATTATGATAACCAAAGCAGTGTGATAAACATGGACGTCAATTGGTCATGTCCTGACGGAACTAAGGAAGATACCATTGCACCATTAGCTTGCAATATGGAAGGACAAGCACACATTCAGGATGGCCAATGTCAGTACGGGGATCAGAGCCAGTCCATTAATGGAGCGTGGCAGACCACATTGCTACATGCTGGGTAGTGCAAATAGAGTCAATGTTTGAGGGGATATAATTAAAAATTGAACTTGACTTTCATCTGTGGTAATCATTAACTAACCCTGATATACTTTTTCCAAATGTTTGTAGGGATCCGATGAATAGTTAAGTCGTAATTTGATTTGAGCTTTCAAAATTTGGGTGGGCACCATTTTGTTTTCGTTAAGATGTTGGCGAAATACAACATGACACTAAGGTGGGCTTTGCTAGTCATTACCTAATTTTGTTCAATTCAGTTTCGCCGTGTTTGAATTGATAGGGGGCATAGACGTAACGTACACACCCACAACCCACATGCATACAACCTACATGCATACTGTACATACACTCGAACATTTGGCCCGGGTAGGTCTCGTTATTCTACTTTCTTTTTTACAGAAATCGAAATTCGGCTACTAAGAAGTTCGGTGAATTTTTGGTGCATTATTACTGTTCATAAATTGAAGCTTTTCAGTCGGCCAACACGATTGTACCCAATTGTTATGGGTGATTCCCTAATCCTAAAAATAAACTACATGAGATTAAAATATACACTTGTATGACCAGTTTCGATCGTCAAGCGGTCATCACCAGATCCCTGAAGTTTAGGCTATCATATATATATATATATGTCCACTTTTATGCGTGACGGTAATTAAAACATATACACTTATTAAGTTGCAGTAGTAGCTGAACCTGCACTACTACTCGAGATTTAATTCATATATGTGACTCAAGTATTTTATTTTATATTTAAAAATAATACGGTATCTAATCCTAGTTTAAATTTTAATTCAATTGCTCCAATTGCTCCTGTTAAAGGTCAAGGTTTAGGGTTAACAACATGGAATGGTGTTAAGATACTGAAAGTAGTGATTGACCTTCAAGTTTGCTTGCTTAGTGAGATTATGTGATTATTATTCAATGGTCGGTTTGCAGTGCATTGTGAACTTGGCTGCTTGAGTGATGTGCGGTCGATTCCATGCAACTTCTCTCTCCATTGCCGGCACTGAACTGAACACTAACACTTGTGTACTGCCAAGTGTAGAACACCATAATATGGTGTATATTATTGTATTCTGGTCATCTTAAATATAAAATCCAGTTTTTATTCTCGGCACGCGTTAGCTAATCAACCCTTCTGTGGCCTTGTTTGGTCTAGATAATAGAATTTCTCTCCATATATTCAATATGGTGGCTACGTGAAATATTAGAATATTTAAATAGACAACTCCTCAACAGGGTCAATAATGACGTAGATTTAATTTGCTATGTGTAAGGGATCTGATGATGATCACCCATTACAATTGGGTACAGTCGTACTGACCGAATGTAAAACATCAAATTTCGATTACTAAGGCAACACTAAAGAACTGGCTTCCAACACTATCATTTGTGTTCAACATTATCGATACGGTAACTCTCGCTATGACTGCCGGCCAATTCAAATGGGTTTCTCAACTCTGCCCTTGGCGATCTGATTGGGTGACTTCAACACTTGATATAATCACACCAACACATTATATCGATCTATATCCTACAAATAACAGATCAGTATGACCAATCGTCTAACGCTCACATAGCCGGTTCACGTTGTTTCCGACGACCATTTTATACATACTGTATAGACAAAAGTCGACCTCATAACACAATATTGTTACGACTGTGAGTTTGTTTCGTCGCCTCGCCGCGTGACTCACCGCCGCCCCCGGGCTATGCTCTGCCCCTGTGTATTACCTGCGCCTTTCGCAACAGGGCTACTAGGACAAAGGGATGGTCCAGAATATTCGTGACCCAGCCAGTGATGGAAATCTCGAGAAGCCGTGAATCCTGGACGGGCCTAGAAGTATTCTTCTGCTTGTGCCCGCGTGAAAGATTCGCGGCTCCAGCTCCCTTGAAGCTCCACGGTAGTCCTTCGGCACTGTATCCCGGTGTTCTCCTCCCTTCTGGTACAGAAGGTGCAGTCTTCGGGGCACGGTCTTCGTGACAGGGCGTCGGCGTTAGAATGCAATTGGCCTTTCCTGTGCTGGATCTCAAAGTTGTACTGTTGAAGCCTCTCTAACCACCGCGAGAGTTGACCCTCAGGCTGCTTGAAGTTCAGGAGCCACTGCAGGGATGCATGGTCGGTCCTGATGAGAAATTCTTGCCCGTACAGGTACTTGTGGAAGTGTTCAATGGTCTTCACGATGGCGAGCAGTTCCTTCCTGGTGACGCAGTAGTTCCTCTCTGGCTTTGACAAGGCTTTGCTGAAGTAGACCACTACTCTCTCCTCGCCGTCCACTACTTGCGACAGGATTCCCCCTATACCAAAGTCGCTGGCATCGGTATCGACGATGAACCTTGTTCCAGGTCTGGGGTAGGCCAGAATAGGTGCGGTGCACAGAGCCTGCTTGAGTTGTTCGAAGGCACTGTGGCATTCTGCTGTCCGCGTGAAGAGTTGGTCCTTCTCAGTCAGTCGATGCAGTGGTTTGGCGATGTCGGCGAATCCTCTCACGAAGCGACGGTAATATGTGCTGAGTCCCAGGAAGCTTCGTAGTTGGTACTTGTCCTTCAGAACTGGCCACTCCCTCACAGCTGCGGTCTTTTCTGGGTCGGTGCGCACCCTTTCCTCGTAGACAATATGCCCAATGTACTGGATCTGCTTCTGGAAGAGCTGACACTTCTTGGGGCTCAACTTCAGCTAGGCGGCCCATAGCTTTATCAAGATCAAGATCTTGAGGATGTGGAACGTTACAGGATCTCGACTCCAAACTATACCGAGCATTAAGTTACGTGTTAGTGGTACGTTCCGTCTGAAACGGTACATACGAGGCACGTCCAGAAAGTAAGTTCAGTTTAGTAATAAAATTAAATTGTGTACAGATACAGAAAAAATATTTATTGCACAACATTCAACACCTCCTAAACTACTTTTCCCCATAACTGCCGAACTTTTGCAGGCATTTTGTCATAGCGTGGCACAAGTTTTTGGATACCTTCTTCATAGAAGTTTGCAGGTGTCTTCAACCAGTTGGAAACATCTTCTTTCAGCTCGTCGTCATTGTTGAAGTGTTGACCGCCAAGGAAAGACTTGAGATGTGTGAACAGATGAAAGTCGCTAGGAGCGAGGTTAAGGCTGTACGGAGGGTGGTCAAACACGTCCCAGCCAAATCCCTGTAGGAGGTTTTTCGTCAAATTTGCAGTGTGTGGTCGTGCGTTGTCGTGAAGAAAAACAAAACCTTTTGACAGCAACCCTCGGCGCTTATTCGGTATTGCGTGGCGCAATAAGTGTCTCGCAGTAAGCATCTGAGTTGAGTGTTTGACCACGCGGTAAGAAATCAATAAGTAAGATGCCTTTCCAGTCCCAGAATACTGTGCACATCATTTTCCGAGGTGTCAAGATTTGTTTCGGCTTAATCATTGCTGGGGATGAAGTGTGCCTCCATTCCATTGATTGCCGCTTACTTTCAGGGGTGTCGTAAGAAACCCAACTTTTATCTCCTGTGACTATCTGTGTCAGAAATTCTTCGCCGCCTTCATTGTAACGGGTCAAAAACTGAAGTGCACTACCCATCCGTTTTGTTTTGTGTTGCTCCGTAAGAATCTATGGTACCCAACGTCGGAAAAGTTTACGAACGTTCGGTTTTTCGGCAACAATTTCATGAATTAGTGATCGTGAGATTTGGGGAAATTCCATAGTGAGAGCACTAATTGTAAACCTGCGGTTTTCCCGGATCTTGTCATCAATCGCGTGAACCAGTTCTTCTGTAACCAAAGATGGATGCCCACTTCGTTCTTCATCGTGCACTTCACTACGTCCTTCATTGAACTGTCGGACCTATATTCTCACCATTGAATCACTCATCGCATTTTGTCCATACGCTTCGCAAATTTGCCGATAAATTTCAATTGGTTTCACTTTCTTAGAATTCAGAAAACGAATCACAGATCTGATTTCACAAGCGGCGGGATTTTCAATAAACACCGACATTGTACGAGTAGGCTAAACATGGACAAAAACGCGTACGTGGCTGACAGCACTCTCCAAATGGCGCACGTTTCTTCTCCTTGATACAGAGCGTCTACCGCGCATATGCGGAACTGCGCTGCAGCGGAACGTACAACTAGTTGAAGACACAGGCGGCACACGTCTATGAAGAAAGTATACAAAAACTCGTGCCACGCTACAACAAATGCCTGCAACATTTCGGCAGTTATGTGGAAAAGTAGTTTAAGGGTTGTAGAATTTTGTGCAATAAATATTTTTTCTGTATCTGTACACAATTTAATGTTATTACCAAACGGAACTTACTTTCTGGACGTACTTCGTAATTGGAACGATTCCTCAGAGTTACCAGTTGGCAGGTTACTCTGCCTACGGTTCTTGGTTCTCGAAATGGAATAACGTTTCCACCAGTCAGCCGGTTATTGTGTACAGTTCCAGGTTCTACCAACCAGTCATCCGAATTCTATGCGTATCGTTCCAGGCTCTCAGATAAAGACATGTTCCAACAAAACGTGGATCGGCACAGAGCTGGAACTGTGCAGCAGCATTTCTCAAATTTTTGTACAGACTATTACAGAACTATTACACAGTTATTACTCTGAATATTTATAACATTACGGCCTATTACACCTATTTTTTACGTAGACTATTACGGCTATTACACAGTCTATTACGTTACCACAGCCATTGTACTACAGCGTTTATTACGCTGTTACGCTGGTTATTACAAACTGTCACATTACAGCCTAATTACGCATTAATTACTTAAAATTACTTACCTGTTATCTTATCTAGGGGCATTTATTTTAAGACATCCCAATACTCAATCTAGCCTAAGTATATTTTTCAGTATCTATTGTTCTACTTAGAACCTTGATAAAAGAATATTTTTTCTGCGTCAAAAGCTATCCCAATATCAACAATGCTGGGTCATATGTGGAAGCGACCATGTTTTTTGATCTGTTTTAAAAATAGTAATTTAGAACTCTTCTCACCAATGCAGCAAGTGTCAATTCATCTTAGAAGCAAACAATTTTAAGATTGTATAAACAACTTCATTTTCTCTCTGTACACGCAAAGGCGAAAATATACTGTATATGAATGTTATAGGCCTATAGTGTACCCTTTTATAATACAGTATTTGCCAGTATCCAGATGGATGGATCGCAGCTTCTTCGTGGTCCCCAACTAGATAAACCACTGTAAGAAATGCCTGACAAATAGCACAGTAGGATACACACATTTCGAAAACACTAGGACACTATACTACGGAATAAAGAGAAAAAAAATTAAGGTAGAGTGAGAAACTTGCGCTTCTCGGGGTAAGTGGGATGGAAAGAGAGTCGGGCGCCTGTCATTATTTCCATAGTGCAGTCTCATTCTTTGGTTAAATTTCACCTAACTTCCTCTATTCCCAATCCTCTTTTCTCCCATTCCGCGTGCATATCAAGCCGTAACTGATCTAATTTCACATAAATAGTTAAAACCTCGATTTCAGATTTTTCCTTAATATGTGACAGATTCTCTACTTTGGTTTCTTTTACAATAGACATTCGTTTTCACTAATCCTCTCTAACATCGGAAATGTCTTTATTTAATCTAATTTCCATAGAACCCATATTTCTATCAAGTTTAGCTTGTAACACCTTGTCAGTGTCTTCATTTGCCTTAAGCAAATCAACTTTCAACACATCTATACTATTACATATAACTTCCTTACCATGCACTTCAATTTCCTGTTTTAACATAGTGGTTTGGTGTGGACTTATGCGTGTAGAGAATCTACCGTGGACTTAAATTCATACAAACCGTACTCTACATTGCCATTATTAATCTGCAGTTGATCTAAGTTAGCCTCCATTTTGATAGTGTTCATATTGACTTCTTGTATTAATGCATGTACTCTTACTATCTTCCTTGGCTCCGTCTAGATAATGTTGTACCTCTTTCTGTAGTTTTACAATATTGTGTGTGGTCTCTTTCTGAAGTTGTTCTAAGTTGCGCTCAACATCTGATTGCAACTGTGTAACATCATCCCTAAGTTTCTTTACTGTGCCTTGTACCTGTGATGAATCGCTCTGTAATTTCATCATTTTAGCATTTATTTGTTCAGTGTCGTCTTTTAATTGTTCAGAATCAACAGATAACTGATTATGCTCTCCTGTAACTTATCATTACTAGCTTGTAGCAGACTAGTGTTTTCTTCTAATTTAGTAGTAGGCTACTAGCTTGTACCAATGTAGTACTACCTTGTATCTGTGTGAGGGAAGTCTGTACAAATTCAATATTGTTGTCGTTGACAATCTGCATCTGGTTCATTTCTAACTTAAGGCTTTTCCTCACCATTTGAGCTTTCTTTTACCTTCCGTTGCCATCAACTTAAAATTGTCATGGGTATATTTGTGCAGTCCATCTAACTCCTTAGTTAGATTCGTCTGAAACCTCCTGGATGGTTTGAAACATCTTTTGGATGGCCTCCACGGACACCATCGCCATTATAAAAATGCACTTAATGAGATGCTAGGGATCAGTACACATCATAATTATTTTAAAATTCCTAGAATAACCTACCACACTTACTAACCTATCTCTAACTCACCGGAAGTCATTATGATCTATAATAATAATTATTCTAACTTTAATTTAATAACACTGAATTTATATTTATTTTTTATTTTAATTTAAATTTAACGTGACCTCAAAATAGCAATCAGCTGGTTAAATCAAAACATGTTCGAGTTTATGAGTTATCTTTCCGAATTAATAACTCAATCATCTTCTCTCGCGTAATACAATCTAGTCATTTTGAAAACAACAATCCTAAATATATCACGAACAATTACTAGCGTCAAGAAATCGTCGAATTGCCCCACGACTTTAGCTTTCCAATCTCCCCAGAAGATGGCCTGCCATACAAATTTAATGTACCTTTTTATATAATATTTGCCAGTATCCAGATGCATGGATCGCAGCCTATTCATGGTTCCCAGCTAGATATACCACTGTTAGAAATGCCTGACAAATAGGACAGTAGGATACACAAATTTCAAATACACTATGACACTATACTACGGAATAACGACAAAATAGATACTAAGGTAGAGTGAGAAACTTGCGCTTCTCGGGGAAAGTGGGATAGAAAAAGAGTCGGCCGTGGAAGCCAATACACCATCATTTTGGAAGCATTCATAGGGAGCTTATGGCTGCTTGAACGTTTAGTTCTTGCAGTAAATAGGCACAGATGTGCTTCATAAAAAGCGAGGTAGCGCGCAGCTCGCTACTCCTGTGGGGGTCCGGGCGAGGACACCGAGAGCCCGTTCATGAGCCAGCTTGGTGTCCTAGGCGAATCCCCACACAAGACGCGGCACAAACCTAAAAAAAATTGCTGAGTTTTAATTCACTGGGCGTGAAAGCCAATATATAATCTTACTACAACATTGTTCATCATCAATGATATCATGTGGAACAGTCTTGAATCGGCATGGAAGTACTTTGGTGAGGACTTTACAATCACTGCAGAGCAGAGTAACTGGTCGGAAGTCACCAACTTCCAGAGGAGAGGATGTTTTGGTAATAGAACTATGGAACCCTGATGTTGTGATTGGCAAAGAACACGACTTTGGAGAATTGTACGCAAGACATGACAAAATTCTTTGCCAATGATAGGCCAGAAGTGTTTGTAAAGGTCATATGGCAGCCCATCAATGCCAGGTGAGCGGTTATTTGGGAGCTGTATAACCACAGAATGAATCTCTTCATCCGTAATGTCCGCGCTGAGCAGAATTTTTGTTGTCCGGAGAAGGCTGGGTATTGCAAGATGAAAGCAACAGGGTCACTTGCTGTGGATCAATTGGAGCCTTAGCATATAACCGTTGATAGATAATGATATTTCACTACGTATAGCGTCTGGGGAGGTAACGACACTTCCAGTACTGGTGCGGAATAGGTGGATATATTAACGTTGCCGCTCACGTCCTTTGGCGATAGGCCTCTCACCGAAGTGGACTGGGTTCGACTCCTGATGAATGCATGTGAGATTTTCTAAGTGAAATGTCATGTCCTGTGGTTCGGATGCCACGTAAAAAGGAGGTCCCGTGGCTTATAATCACAAGATTCACGGTCACATTAAACTACAATCTTCCTTTCCTTTGGCGATATGGTATACACTTGCAATTTTGTCTTGGAGCATTAAACGATCTTTTAAAGCCGCGTTGATGTGAGCGAGCGTTCGTTGCTGTATGGACAGGAGCTTGGTTTTAACTTCCCGAATATGATCATAGATACGCTCCCCATCATCAGATCTTTGCTGTAGCTGGCGAAGAACTCGATAATAAAATTCAACTGTATCCCACCGTTCCCGACCTCTATGATAGGAAATGTTTTTAAAGATGCAGTGGATTCCTGGTTTAACTAAAATATCCTTCCAGTCTACTCAGTCGCGAAAGTTACATTTTTGTTGGACCCATCGATTCCAGTGTTGTTGGAGATTGTCTTGGCATTCCTCCTCAAGTAACTCCGTGCAATTCAATTTCCTATAGCATCTTCCTATATGAAAAACGGGATGGGGGTAATAAATTGTATATATGACTGCATGATGGTTAGAGAAACTGGCAGTTGTCACTTCATATCGCCTGGGCTGGATAAGTGCTTGTGAAAAGTGGATACGGTCAATTCGAGATGAGGAGTTGTGACTTATACAGGCGTAATGTGGTAGAGGTACCTTTAAATTATCAACAGCATGAATGAGGTGCAATGAAGTAATTAGGGTCTTGAGAGCCGGGTTGACACCATGGTATGGACTAGTGGAATCTTCTAGGCGTTGAATACAATTGAAATCTCCTGCAAGAAAAAGTGTTTCTTTAACAACATGGAAATGAGACAGGATACCCTGTTGAAAAAAGAAATGTTCCGTTCCACACGTTTGTTAGTCCCTGGTGGGGCATATACTGTACATTAATCAGGGTGGTATTTATTATGTGTCCAGATATTATTCGTCGTGACGGATGACATACCACACCTTGGAGTGGGATATCATGTCGTATGAGGAAGGAAGGAAGGAAGATTGTAGTTTTACGTGACCGTTAATCTCGCGATTATGGGCAATAGGACCTCCTTTTTACGTGGAATCCGAACCACAGGGCATGAGATTTCACTTTGAAAATCTCACTTGCATAGACCGGGAATCGAACCCGGGCCGCCGTGGTGAGAGGTCAACCGCTTGACCTCTGTGCCACCATGCCCCTAGTATGAGGAAGCCAGTCACTCTATTAGCAGTACCGGTATTGAGGTATTGATTGTATAAAGAGGATATGGGAAGACATGGTAGAGCAACTTCTTGAAGGAAAGCAATGTTAAGGTCCGCGTCTCTACAACAGTTGAAATTTCAGGGGTTATTCTATTACTTTCATATTCACAGTGGCTAGAGTGAGAAATTCCGCCATTTATAGGAGTATACATGCTGTGCTATACATACTGTAAGGTGTATTTGTGAAAGGGAAGAAAAACAATCTTGAGTAATATAGTGCTGCTCTAGGTCAGATTAGGGTGAGAGATTTCCTTATGAGTGCCATGCATGGGCCGGCTGTCAGCATTTGAGAGTGTTCCTGGGTTCCGAGATGACGTATAAGGAATGTTTTGTTTATTTTTAATAGCTGTGGGAACATGTATAGAACCGGTTTGACTCTTCGGGGCTGGTACAGCTGTCGAGGCATTTGTTTCAATCTTTTTAGATACGTTCTCAGATCCTGGATCAGCCTATTTCAGGGAGTTGATAGTTACCGGAATATTTGGAGGCATTGAAGACAAAACTTCTGGTGCGGCCTGTAGTAGTAGCTGGGCAGGCACCACTGCTGGGATACCTAGGACGGATGACTCAGGAGCTACGTTCTGTAGCTCGTTGACCTGTTCAATGCAAGGTATGTTGTCATTGGCGTGTGTTTCAGAGTCTACATCAGCTGGTGACTTGGCTGACTGATCAATAAGCATGTTTTCCTGTTGGGTATGGTGGGTCACAACAACAGAGTATTGGACACGACGCTGTTGGGTGGGAGTAATACCTAGGAGAGGAGTGTTTGCATTGCAAATTAGACAGAACTTTTTCTGTTGATTATAAGATATATAACCAGGATGGCCACCAAAAGATTCAGCGGAGGATATACTTGTTTGATTTCCATAGTGCAGGCACGGATTCCATTATAAGCGGAAGGCCATTGTTCTTTCCGGACGTCACTCACGGAGCAATATCTCGACAGGACGGATTTGAAAATTTCAGGGGGAACTTCTAGAGGATCGTTAAATATACGCACTGTTGTGAAATTTGAGTCCACTGTGGAGAGGTTAAGATTGGTCACCTCGCCGGAGTCATACTGAAATTTAACGAGGGCTTCAAAAGTATTTAGCAAATTTTGATAAATAGATATGCTGATGACCTTGATGTACGTGGTTCTCTCTCGGGCATTTAACTGGATGGCTTTTATCTGGTCAAAAGTCAACCGTAGGGTGTCACTAAACCATCGGTAAATTTCCCCTGGTGTAGGCCGAGAGCCCTGCCTGTCCCACAGACAGCGTACGGTGCGGACATGATGTTCAGCGGGATTTTCTTGCTGTCTTGTTTTGTTTTTGTATAAAGAACACTACTTGAAAAAGTTTAGTCTGAATGACAAACGAAATGTCAGTAAACCCGTGGTACTATTAGATGTACTGGGATTAATGAACGTACACTCTTCCAATGCGACTACACCACTCGGCCCAACGGTGGGGTAAAACTGGGTGAATTGACTTTTTTTTAAATTTTTATAATAATAAAGAGAATGACTCTCTCGTTTTTTGACGATGGCTGTATTATGAAATAAAACTATTCAAAGATCATGAATGGAGGTCTTAATAGTTGTCTGAAAATTAATATAACTTCAGGAAGCCGTCAAATTCTAAGCTCCCGGTTTTACCCCAAGTTCCCCTATATTATTAATAAGTAAATATGTCTAAACCCAATTGGTTAACAGAGCAAAATATACTTTTTATAATGAGTAAGTATTAGGCGCTCTATAAAGAATACTGTCCACGCATAGTTGAGTGGAGTCCTCCACTGCAAGACATGTTTGCCCTCCCTTACACCGCCCCTACACTCCCCTGTTCACGTTCTGTTGGAGAAACGGAGCACGGATTCTCCGGTCGGTGACATTACAGAGGTGTTTGCTGGAGACTGGGGGTACGCACTCAGACTAAAATCATTCCGCAGATTATTATTCATATTTCAAGAAGTAATTATCCTATGGAATGGCAGAAAATAATAGAGTTCTATTTAAAAAATCAACGTTGGTATGGATATCCCCGGTACTAAAAACCCCAGGTTTACAGCACAGCAGCCATGATACTTTAGAACCAGAATGGTATGTCGAACTACGACATGTGATAACCAGACTGGCAGTTCAAGGGTTTCACCATCTTTATCTGCTAAAAGATAGCATACCACGAACCAAATGAATCGTGTGAGTGTTCATTGTGCAGCAAAAACAGTGAACGCTACCACTTAGAACAAAAGGAGAAATTCAATAAGTGCATACACAAAATAGAAAGTGTAAATTCATGTATTTAATATGAGATGGCTATTTGGCTGCAATAAATATATTATTACAAATCCCAGGTAAAAGCAAGCTCGTTGTTTTTGAAGCACCTTAATATCGTTTGAGAATCCGTAAACAAAACATCGATAACTTCAATACGCTGGATGTTATTCGGGATTAACGTCTTAGGTGAATAACCAGTTATATGTTCCTTTCAAAACCTTATATGAAAAAGAAAACCATGGTAGGCACGAGAATTTCAGATATTTAAAATTACCACCCTGACAAACTGATCATTGAAGGCCAGTGAAACTTGAATCTTTACTGATAGCTACATTTTGTCCATTTGTTTTGAAAGATTTAAGTTTTTGCAGTTCAAGATTTTTAAAACAATTTTCTATTTCTAGTGTCTTATTCAGGCGGTCGCATTTGAAAGTTTGCATATTGAACCACCATAATTATATTTATTTACTGGTACAAAACCCCGTAGCTTGCATTTAATATTTTAGTCTATTTACCCTCCTGGTTTGCTTTTCCCTCTGACTCAGGAAGGGATCCCACCATTACCGCCACCAGGGCAGTGTCCTGGAGCTTAAAACACCTGAGTGTGGGATCAGCACCTTGCCAAGTCATCCTCACCTGCAAAGCGAACAGGGGCCTCATGAGGGATGCGAAGGGAGGAGAAGACTGGAAGGGATAGGCAAGGAAGAGGCAAGAAGGCGGCCGTGGCCTTACGTTAGGTACTGATCCCAAATTTTAATATTGAGTTGGAGAAAATTTCATCACTTTATTCCAATGTTAAGTGTTAACATGGAAATTTTATTTCTGGAAACTGTGCCAGGAACTTGTTTTTTTGGATGAGTGAGTAGGTCACGTGGTTGAAGATAAGGGAGAGTTGGTTTGCGAAGGAACAATAGGAATTACAATGGAGGAGTCTTGAGGTGACCTTGACACGTGTCTTCATTATAGCGCGAACGTTTTTGTCAACTAAAGCTATAAATTACGTGATTGGTTGTCGAAAAGATGGAGGTAACCAATTAGAAGAGGTTATTGAACAAAGATCTTCTCATGATTATACGTGATTTAAGGAAATAATTACTGCAAGTACAATTATTGAACAATACTGTATATGGAAACATTCAGAAAGCAATGAATAATCTTAACATTATTTCTATGAAGAAGTTTAAATACGTAGTACAAGGAATGTGATCATTCTATAATGTACCACCAAGGATTCCCGCGATTTAAGAATTGGCGCTGAATTCAGAACTAAGGAGGGAGATGTTAGGCAACATTCGAGGTTTTTTTGATTGTCAAGCGTCGAGGTGACAAGACGTGTATTTGAGTTCAAGCCCAGAGTGAGGCAATTTTGTGTCCGTAACATGGAAACATAGCTGAGTTCGCGACGGGAGTGTCGGTCAAGATAGTAAACGGTCGGAATTCGAGTGAAGTGATTTCGAATTCGACGGAAAAGACACAGTATTTAAAATAAGTGTTATACAAGTTAAATTATAGAATCGTGTTTGGTATTACAAATAAATTGCAGCAATTCGACTGTGTGAAGTTAAATCTACGAACTATGAAGGCAGCAACTATAATATTTTATGCCAGTATTCTGCAGAGAACGTTCTTTAGAGGTGATCTACAAACATTGCGCTCATCATAAAAAATATTCTACATAGCTGAGACAAATAGTATGTATTATATACAGCAACATTACGTGATTCTATAAACATTGACTACGAGAAATATAATATTGAAATTATTACACCTAATTGATTTCCAGTATGTCAGGTAATCTGAATTTCAGAGGAATGATGTACTTCTACGATAACGAGGTTGTGATGAAGGCTCAAATACCATGCGCTAGGAACACGATGCATAAGGAAGGAGAGAATACTTGGAGTAACTACTACACCAATTCGAAAATATGAAGAAACTAGAACAAAACTACACAGATATGATAATCAACTTTAAAAGGAGAAGAAGAGATCATCTAGATCTGCGCCTAGAAGAGATTAAGATGATGGGAGTAGAGAGAATCCAGTCCAATTCTTGAAAACAGGTCCAATTTGAATGCAGAGCCCAGGAGAATGCAGTTCGAGACCCGAGAATGCAGTTCGGATGGCTACAGGAGATTGAAGACAGAAGATTCATCAGGAGGGAGATTGCTGTACAGTACGGTATTCTCAATACCTAGAGATCATCTAGAATCGGCAAAGGTAGAAGAAGATTTCATTATTTGTAGTTTGTTGTTGTTAGATTGCATTTTGGAGCATACCATTTCACCATGTTTTAGTAATTTAATAATTCTTTGAATTTAAAGTAGAGTTGCAAATTTTGATCTGTAAACTAATTTCAACTATTGAACAATTTTGTTATTTTCAACTATGATTTGGATTGGATTCTGAAGAAGAATTTAGGAATTTTCCATTTCGAATTTAAGAAAGTTTTCTTAAATTCATTAATATTTTCGTTTGGAAATAATGGTATTGGGAATTTTAGCGTATGAAGAAATTGAATAGGGAGAAGATATTAAGCACAAGATCATATAAAACATTGACTTCATGTTTTATGTTTTGTTTCGTCGATCTAGGCAAGAATTTTTGCGACGATTGAACTTTGTGTTATAATTGATATAACAACAGATAGGACTGGAAATATACTCGAATTTATATTAATTTGGATCTATGGATGTTATAAAGGATTTTGTTTTTAAGACTAGTCAAGTCATTATGATAGTTCGATTTTGAAGATAGACAAATTGATTACATCAGATTTAGGTGAATTTTGAATCCCTATAAATCGTGATATGTTGGACACCGATAAATATACTGTATATTAACCTTTTGCAACGTAATGTATTTTTGTTGACATTTAAAGATTGCAGTGAAGCAATAAGGAGTGACCAGGGATGTGGTAAATAAATGTATTATTATTATTAAATATTAACAACTATTGTTATAAACATAGTAACTACGATAGTAAACCAATGGAAGTTCATGCATTGATATATAAGGTCATTATTAAAGAAAGTTTTAAAGCACGATCTAACTGAATTTATTGTGAAGGATTTGAATGGAAGTATTGAAGTAATAAAGAACTATTGTAAAAGTTCAAATGTCAAGTTTATGGTGGCATTCGGGTATTTATTGTTATGAGGAGGAAATGCCGTGCGTAACTGTAATAAAAGAGTATCAGTGATGTTATTAAGCTCTAATACGTAGTGCAGACGTATTATGGAGGATTGGAATTATATTTGGAACAAATGGTAATGCTTTCTAGAGCAAATTTATGTTATTGAGGCTCTAACACAGGCCGTGCCAACGCGAACACTTAGTGCTTGCGGGCCCCGGTGCCACACCGAGCGGCACCGGTGCTTTTCCCCTCCCTCCCCCTTTCTCCGCAGTCATACTTGGATGATGGGCAGTGAATCACTGACCTCGCTTTTATGATAGACATCACGGGCTATTTAAATGATGTAAATTTCTCTTTGCGAGAAAAAAATAAATTAATCAGTATTATGTGTGACCGTATTGAAAGTTTCAAAATGCAGCTTGTGCTTGTCAGCTTCAAGAAGTAAATTGGGACAATTTTCCTTTGAAAATTTCCTTGAATGTAAGTACTTATGAACACTTCAGTATGTACACAAAAGCGTTACAGTCATTGTATAATTAATTTGAAGATAGTTTTGAAGAAATAAAACAAGTAAAACCAGCTTTCAAAGATTTTATGACGGCTTTTACAGTGGGCCTAGAGGATGCCCCATCAAGTCCCCAAGTTGAGCTGATAAAACAATAGTGCGATTCAATTTTGACAGACCACTATTACCATTAGAATGGTGATTTGATTTCATTTTATAAAGGCGTTGAGTAACAAGATTTCCCGAGGATTCATGCCCTTGCCCTGAAATTTGTTGCTATGTTCGGAACAACGTTCGTTGGTCAGCAAATTTTATCAATTATGAATATTAACAAAACAAAATCAAGGTCAAGTTTGTCTGATGCTTCCTTGGAAGCTACACTTCGGATTGCAACTGCCGAAACGGTTGTTTCAAATATCGGAAAATTAGTGGCTTCAAAGCGATGCCAAAGATAAATAAAGAATGTTGAAAATAAGTGCAAAATCAGGAGCACAATAAAACTATTATTTCTGTCTGGACACAAAATTGGCATTATTATTACTGTATTATTATTATTATTATAATTATTCATTTTCATACCGGTACTCCGCCTAACGCGCGCTGATTTGCCCAACCCCATTCACCAAACAACAACACGACTGTCGCATCGCTCAACGCTGCCACTACACGTTCCTCTCCTACCACTGCCACAACAGTGCTGTGTTTGCCGCTACAGCAGAGCACCGGTGCTTTTGCCGGTGCCAGCCGGTGCTCGCGAAGCACCTGAGTTGGCGTGGCCTGCTCTAACACGTAGTGTTAACGTATTATGGAGAGGTGCAATGCGTTTTAGAGCAATGTTATTGTGTATTTTTTAATGACTTATAGTAGGCATGATAGTCGAGTGTTGGCGGAAGAAGTTGGTGAGGTGTTTTTTAACTATCGTTTGTTAATTCTATATTATCGAGATTTAGACATATTGACGTATGAGCTTGGCTTAATTGCATGGCCATATTAGGCCTAGCAGTACCAATGGGGGGCGGGTATTTTATGCCCACAATTACGATTTTTTAACATTCAGTGTAATATATTACGGTTCCTATGCATCCTGAAAGAGAAATAATTGTCCATAATGAACTCTGATATTGTACCATTCAATTGGTTTATTAATATTTTATTATCTGTAAAAGCCAATAGCAGTTTTTTTGTTGGTGGGTATAGAGTACCCCCCCCCACGTTGGTAGTTCATGTGCCTGGTCATTCAGAACACTAGTCATCGTTTCCAATTCTGTTCAAAGACTGCGCTGCCTGTTAGTTATTTTACAACTCATTTGGGCGCCTTTGAAGGTGTAGTCCAGTTCACCGAGTGCATTGTTGGTGTCTGTTTATGGCTTGTATGTGTGTGTGTTTTTGTTACAAGAGGTTAGCTTGATTACATCTGGACACTTGGTGACGTGTATTAGCATGTCTTGACGTTGTGTGACTGATGATGAAATATTAGGGGCGGTAACATCATTAGTAACGGATTCTGATTCAGAAGACGATATTAGTGAAGAAGATATAAGTGAAACAGAGAACGAGGGTGCTCAGCGTGATGATGTAGACATAGAATCAGAAAGTCCTAGTGGTGAAAGTGAATCCGATAATGACGACGACGGTACGTGCAACGTACCCGAAGGTGTACTAACGGTCAATGGTAACAGGAACGTCACTAAAACTGGTAGAATATATATAACGCAAATCCGCTACATATTACTAAACGTTCAGCGCTGAATATTGTGAGAGAACGTGAAGGATTACGCAATGAAGGGAAAATATCTTCCATGCGTGAATTGTTAGAAAAATTCTTTGTTCCAGAAATCTTGCAGACTATCATCAGATATACAAATGAAGAGGCAGAGAGAGAGAATATTCCTGAAGTGAACGAAACGGAACTCATGGAATATTTAGGGTTACTTCTTTACATGGGAGTAATGAATGACAATCGCACACCTATTCCAGACCTGTGTTCAAATATTTCGGGAAGATTCATTTACATTGCTACTATGAGCAGAGACAGATTCCAGAAAATTATGAGGATAATTAGATTTGATGACAAAGATACTCGACAGTGGCGCAGGGATTAAGATACATTTGAAGCGATTCGAGACGTTTTCAATCTAATGAATGAAATATTTCATAGATATTTTTCTACAAGTATGCACTCAGTTGTGGACGAAATGTTGTCTTTATTTCGCGAAGGTGTCCGTTCAAAATTTTTCTCAAAGAGATTGTAAAACTAGATACATTCTTAGTATGGAGCCATATACAGGTAAGAACAAACATGGAACTCAGCCTCCGAACACAGCTACTGATGTCGTCAAACGTCTCATTCAACCGATAAATAATTCTGGTTGTAATTTAACTACAGATCGATATTATACTTCAGTGTATCTAGCAGAGGACTTGAGGAACAATCATAAACTTACTTTAGTAGGGACTATTCAACAGAACAGGAAGCACATACCGGAGGAGTTGAACGAACTTGCAAGAAGACAGCTGTATTCTAGCAAATTTGCCTTCTCTGATTCCAGTACTAGCAATGCTCCTGTATCATTAGTGTCATACGTTCCTCGTCAGAAGCCAAAGAGGAACCTTCTACTGCTGTCTACCCAACGTGCTAACACAGCTATTAGTTTCCCATTTGATCCGAAAAAGAAAACTGTGATAAATCTGTATCACAACGAAACAAAAGGTGGAGTAAATACAGTAGACCGGATGGTACGGAAATATTCTACAAAAAGGGGATCTCAGAGATGGCCACAGTCTATTTTAACACTCTTGTAGATATTGCAGCTTTGAATGGTTTTACATTATGTTTACTAAATTTTTCGGACTGGAACAGGAAAAAAATCGATAAGCGATGGCTCCATTTACGAGAACTAGCCACTCAACTAATAACACCTTGTATTCAAGAACGTGCCAAAAATACCGTAGGGCTCCGCAAGCCAACAGTTTTGGCCATGGAGTGTGTATTGATGTGTAAAATAGAACAGAAGGCCACGGCCAAGGAAGCTTGCGATGGAAGAGGATGTTGCTACTTATGCACCAAAGAGTGTCACTCCAAAGGACAGAAATATAACAAGGTGATCAAAACAACAATGATCTGTGCTTCTTGCAAGAGATACACGTGTGGAAATCACAGCAACATGGCAATAATTTGTGGAAAGTGGAATGATGATTCAGAAGGAAGTGATGAGTGAAGAAATCCATGAACTGAACATTATTGCTTTATGTAAAAAAAATCCATGAGGCATACCATAGCAGACAAATTTGTGTGTGAATATGATTTAATCTAGATTACTCTTGTTGGATGGTCTCGGTGGAGAATAGTATTAGAAAACGGAACCTGGATTGGAACACTGTGTCGGAAGAGAAATGGTGGAACGACAGAACAGATTGGAGAGGAACCATATTTGCCCCCACCCAGTGTCAACTGGAAAAGGGGAAATGAAGATGATGATGATGATGACTCTTGTTGTTGTTTGTGTTCCATATGATAACTTCACAAAATAAAAAGCTATTATGTTAAATAGAACAAATTAGTTTGGTGGTCACAAAATACCCCTCCCCCGTCGGTAGTTCGCGTCTCAAAAAATGGCTTGGTACTGCTAGGTTTATAGTAGGCATGATAGTAGAGTGTTGGCGGAAGAAGTTACTGAGGTGTTTTTTAACTATCGTTTGTTAATTCTATTAACCTATTATCAAGATTTAGACATATTGACGTATGAGCTTGGCTCAATTGCATGGCCATATTAGCTCGGTAATGAAAGGAAACCTTTTGAATTGTGACGACGGTAATAATAATAATAAAAATAAAAATAATAAACATATATTACGTAGAATTTGTATTTATATAAATATAAAAAATTATAATAATTAAACTAAATGTTGAAACAACGGAGATATATTAGTAGAAAGTTGAAATTGTTGTTGAATAAAAGGTATTAACGATGTTTATGTAACATAAGCGTAATTGACGAGAATTGAGGTAAAATCATTCTAGAATGGATAGACTGTAAGAAGGTTGGATGAACGCTTTATGAAGTGTTTTGTGATATAACAACGTAAAGAACTGTTTAAGTATGTTGATAATGTAAATATTTGTAAGGACGTCAGTGAACAGCTGATCGGTCGATGACAGTTTTTGAATTGAGCTACAGCTAAGGTTTAAGATTTTCACTAACGGAGTTCTTGTGTATTGAGTAAAAGAAGTATTGTAATGAGGTGAAATAAGTGACAATAATACTTCAATATTAATAATATACTGTATATATTTTTTGAAACTCTGGAACAGCTGTTAAGTTCGTATTTCAAGTTGAACTGTCGATAGAAATGTCAAGGTGGACATTCATTCAGGATTTATTTTGAGTGACACGCGTGTCAGTTATGATGCTTATTTAATTTCATTGAGGGAGTTTCGATTTAATTTTAATTGAATTGTTTTAGACTCAATAAATGTATTTGTTCGGTTTTATAAATCGACAGTCGGGATTTATATAAGTTATGTAGAGAGATTGTGTTGTGGAAAAGGATTCAGGTATAAGGAAACTATTTTCCATATCCCGTTACGCCCCGAGAACCGTAAGTTTCTCCCTCTCCCAAGTAGTTTTAATTATTTGCCCTAGTAGTATATTCCATAACAAAATCGAATCACTCTGGTATCCTCATGTAATACTTGTCGGTAGTATTTACAGGTATTTCTAACCAGGGAATTTGGAAGACTCTACAATCCAGCAGATCTTCGGATTAGACATGTGCATCTTCATGAAATACGGGTAGAGTACTGTACCCGATTTCAGCAGTGTCGTGAATGCCAAAATCCAAAATGACAGCGGATCGATACCAACGGCAGTACCCCGGCTAATAATACTTATCAGGCATCACACACTCTGCAAATCGTGGACACACATCAGGCGGTATCACCAAAACACAATGGTAAATCCTCCACAGGATCAGCGACAACACACACCAGAGCGAGAGACTCTCATTCACACGGGCGTAACAGTGACAGGGAAGTGGATAAAATGGTTCAAGCCACTAGAATTACCATAGCATTTTCCTAACCTCCCACTATCTATAAATCACAACGCAACAATAGTGTGAAAATGGTATACGCAGACGCAAATGCGTGACCAAATTTATTCAAGAAGGAAACAACGCTAAGATGGTTATAAACAAACCGAAAATCCATAACTAAATGTCATTATCGTTAATGTCTTATGACAACTTCTCTGACATAACGTCAGCTAAAACACAAAATAACGACTTAAAATCAACAACTGATAAATTGGCAACATACCGATATGCCTTTGCTATCAGGATCAACAACAAAATATTTATAAAGAAAAAGAAACAACCTTCCTTATTGAAAATAAATAGTAACGGCCTCTCACTATTTACAATATCGATATTTTACTCTACACAGATGAAAAAATGAAAATCCACAGCCTGCTTCCAGTCTCCGACCGGGTCAGGAATGGAATGAATGAAGCCCCCAGCTAGCGGCGAGGATACGGACTGTGACGGCTGTCGATGCCTAACCCACTCCTCTGGGGCAATGATTAAATGAATGACAGATGAAATGAAATGATAGTGGAGAGTGTTGATGGAATGAAATTTTGACAGGGAAAACCGGAGTACCCGGTGAAAAACCTGTCTGCCTCCGTTTTGTCCAGCACAGATCTCTCATGGAGTGACCGGGATTTGAACCACGGACCCAGCGGTGAGAGGCCGGCGTGCTGCCGCCTAAGCCACGGAGACTTCCTACTCTATACACAGATCCTGAGTTTTATTCCTTATTTAATTACCGAAATACCTTTTAACCATTTCAGCCCCGAATTATGAAACCATGCATGAAAAAATCATCACAGTAATTTTTGGAACTAGGTAGGGTGTCTAAGACAGAAAATTAGTGCCATTATATTTTGACCATTTATTTTACAAAATATTGGGTGATGCCAAATGGCAATTCTTATATGCAAATCCTGTGTCTGTATGTTCGTAAATATTTTATTTTAACAACTGATAGATGTGATTATAGCCGAGTTGTTCCTTCCTGAAATTCAACACAAATTCACAAACTTCAGAAAATTAAATAATCCGTTTACTACAATACAAATTCTAACAATAACACGCAGTTCAGTCAAATCATTTTTCCCTACTTCGATGCCAGGTAACTAAAGCAGTCTGTATTAGATACGAACAGTCCAATACTCATTTTACATGGTAACGCTCAAAACAATTGTTATTCTTATTAATACACGAAGCTACACGATATTGTTTGCATTCCACCCACGAGTAACACGTTATGCAGAGTTTGCACCTTTGTTTGTTATCACATGCTGAGGCCAGTGAGCCAGTTGATCAAACCGAGCACCAGCAACTGGATGAGGAGTTGAATGTTTTCTTCTTGAAGAGTTAATTGTGTTCAGGATGTTCACGTGGTAATGCCTTGGAGTTATCATTGATATGGAAATATGTTCTTAGATTGTAGAACCGATTTCTTGTCATTATACTGACTAAACGTGGATATTGTGTCTCTTCAGCCCAGTAAATTTTGTGTAAGGGCATTCGAACGATTCCAGATAAGACATGAATACATAAAAATTGTTCTATTTCTGCCCTTGATATATTCGATAATTTTCCAGTCTTTTGGCAGGAATAAAGATTTGTGTGATGGGAAAAATTCTCGATCATAGCATCAGTACAAAACCTCTTGAAGAACTGAAGAGCTGTATCATCACAATCTAAATCCTGCAAAATATGTTCTTCAAAGGTAGTGTCAAATTCTTCAATATTTTTGTGTCTCCATTTGATATCCTACCTTAATCTTGTTTGTCACTTGCTTTTTATCTTGTTCGTCTTCGATCCTCTCCTCTTCTTCCCTATCATATCCTTCTTCCAGAATTATTTCTCTTTTTTGTACTTCTATATCCAGAGGACACTGGACTTCTGAATCTTTCTGATGAATTAAATCCATGAACAAATGCAGATGCATATGCGTGCCCAAATTTATTCAATAAGAAAACAACGCAAAGATGGTTATAAACAAACCGAAAATCCATAACTAAATGTCATTATCGTTAATGTCTTATGACAACTTCTCTGGCTAACGTCAGCTAAAACACAAAATAACGACTTAAAATCAACAACTGATAAATTGGCAACATACCGCTACGCCTTTGCTTTCAGGATCAACAAAAAAAAAATATTTATAAAGAAAAAGAAACAGCCCCCCTTAATGAAAATAAATAGTGACGGCCTCTCACTATTTACAATATCGATATTTTACTCTACACACAGATCTTGAGTTTTATCCTGTACTTAATTACCGAAATACCTTTTAATTCAAATACTAAATTTAAGAAATACCGAATACTATCTATATACATGTCATCTTAGAACATTATCTACCCCAATGTTCCTCCACTAATCTTTATAGACATAGGATTTATCAACATTAACTGACTGTGATCAAAATCGAGGTTATCGGGCCAAAATATGGCTTAGCATTCCGATCAATAAAGATGAGAGTGCTATCCACTGAACCCCTGATCTGATACAATATTCGAAAACAATAACAATAATAATAAACTGAATTAATATCAACGTCCTGAATACTAAACTTTTGGAGCACCCGGTATCGACAACCCAGCTGATCTGCACGAACACGCCAGCCTATCAGATCAACATCAAACACCACCAAGGTGATCCTACAATACGAATGAAAATACTGTCATCAAACACAGTAAAATAATCTATCAGCAGCCGAAATAAACTCCACAACCCAATAACTCAACGTTCCAACGAACGGCAACAACAGCTCAACGCTGACTTACTAGACTGCAATCCTAATCACACACTAAACGCAGCAAACTAACAACAACATCAACCATTGACAGAGGATAGGTTCCCAGGACATAACATCCCTTACAGGGGTCGACCTTCGAAATACCAAAAACACATTTGGTATTATCGCACACCTCTTCAATGTAAACACAACAATCTAACAATACCAAAAAGGAACATCTCTCCCTCAAGTTATAAGTACTTCAATAACGTTGATACTAATTTTAAATACGCTTTAAAAGCAATAGCAGTTACAAATCGTATGACTCTTTCCTAGTGCGTGTTAACTAAGCACGAAACATTTCTAACTATATCCGTACAAAGTACATTGATTGAGAGTGTCAACTCAAAAACATTGGTCACTTAGGCGTGAACTATATGCATTAAACATTGAAATATTTGATTATGTATATATACTGTGTCACTCCATAACAATAGTCGTGTACACCTCTCGAATTATCATTGCATATTATAATTCAAAATTGTTTTTCGAAAGAATTCTTCGTCCGAACGATCAGTGTAGGAACCAACTTCCACCTAACGAGAAATTTACCAAAGTCAAAACAGAAAATCAATGTAAACTCTCAAAGGAAGAATAAAATATAATTTTGGAAAATATCAAGTCAGGATTGAAGTCCCAAATTAATCAAAATAAAAAAACTAATTAGGATTTTCTGAAAATCCGAAAAAAAATTAAATTAAATTCCAATATCAAAAATGGAATAATTTTTCAAAGTGGAGATTTCAAAATCCTAAATTCAAAATTCACCGAAATGTGAAAATCCCAAAAATCGAGAAAAATAATTCAAATGGAAAAGTCGGATAATTGTGCAAAATCTCAATATGAAAAGAATAACCGAAGATCAAAATAACTAAATCCAAAAATAAGAATATCTAAGAAAATTTAATTTGCGAAAGAAAATTTTCAAAAACCAAAACTTCTCTAAACTGCGAAGTGGCAACTGCGCAAAAATATGGAATGCGATGAAGTGAAAGCGCGTAGGAAACTGTTCATCTGGAAACACACTCGAATCCAAAATAATTAATTTCAAAAACCCAAAAGGTCGAAATCCAAATCTGTATCAACATTAAAATGCTTAAATGCCACCGGTAATCATCGAAGCGGCGACTCCACTAAACCAAACGTGGTCAACACGAAGTTAACTCGCCTGCAATGATCCCAAACATAGCTGGAACTGAAGCTAACCCGCATACTAAATGCGGAAAGAACCTGCTTCGAAGAAGTAAATCACAGATACCAGAGCTATAACTTTATACAGAACGAACTACTACTGAAATAAATGATCACACCAGGCATGCTTCAAGATATACCAATCTAAATACAGGGGCTATGTGAAATGAAGATTTTGTCTTACTTTGAGCGGAGCTGGCGATGAAACACGTGTAGTCCCAAATACACACAGGTCCGGGAAACTGCATCCAACGTCAAGCAGCTGGCGGCTCCCTAGCCTCACTCCAAGCGTCATTTCACCTTTTCATGATCGCTGCGAGATTACAAAAAACCGGCCAATGGCTCCATGGTTCGTGATGGCGCCCGGATAGCCTTGGCGTTCGTCCCGCCCCCTGACAGTCCACTGGTTCGATTCTCGGTCTTCCTTCCAACCTTGCTCTTCTTCTCCTTCCTCCGGACAATTTTGTAGCCTCTCTCCATCCTGAGACTGGTTAAAGTTCATGATGATCCCCATTAGATTGTGCATTCTATGAAGTATTTGTGTGAACATTCCTTTCCTGCGTTTCATTTTAAGTGACTCCACTAGAAGGAATTCTTACACCCATCATGTAGACCACATTTCCCACAGCATAATTTAGCAATTTAACATCGCTCCCTCTGACAATTCAAATGTTCCTTCCAACCACGTGCACGTGATGTTCATCACAATTTTATTTCGCAACATTTCACAGTCGAACATATCGTTCCAAAATAACGTGTCCCTTTCAAAATATTTCCTTCCAAATATGTACTTACAGTGTCCTTCACGACGTATATTCAAAATGCCACATTCTCTACGAACACGTCACATAATGCAGACTGATAATTCATTGTCAGACCACGACACCGGCCTCTACCATAAATATTCCATTACACACTCAAATTCATATAAGGACTTACGTGCTTCGCACAATATTAGCACCGTGATACAACAAGGTTACACTTATTCGTATTATTCTTTCCTTCACTGAAACACTTGTACACATTCCCGTATCACGTTTTCGGAACTCACGGCTGACATCCGTCCGGTTCAAAAACCCGTGTTGCACTCTCTCACACAATGGCCGTCTCTTCCTTCCGCATGCTTCCAGAACCACCGCGCCCTCTTTCTCAAGGTCCCATAATGCAAGGCTCGGACAGGAATATCATTATACAGACTTCGGGCGTTAATTATCCAAGGAAAACCTTTCCTGATAATATCTTAAATAATTTCTTCGTTTTATTTCCAATCTTCAATACTTCCAAGTGCATTAACTAGTCTACTTGCCAAAATAAAATATTCCATTTCTAAGGTCGCCCAATGGATCCTCCAATCGCGTTCTCTTTCCTCAAGTACTGCCTGTGGTCTATCTCGTAGGATGATCCAATCAGATCCGCCCTTACTAGGAGGTGATTACATCCAGCTGACAGGCTTCTTGTTGGACAATACTTCATGACTCTAAATTTTGTGTAACGGGCCTGTTCCGAAATTCATTTTCCAATTTTAATTAAATGATCACTTTTCTATGGTTGCCTTTCATAACTGTTCCTGGCATCTCATAATACGAATTCGGGGACAGTACCATCCCGGAATTTGCCCAGAGATGAAGTGGGGAAAAAGGAAATCCTCTTCGAGGATGGATGAGGTGGGAATCGAACCCCTCTACTTATTTGGACCTCCCGAGGCTGAGTAGATTCCGTTCCAGTCCTCATACCACTTTTCAAATCCAATATGGCTTCCTACCCGAAATATTATACCAGTTCTCAATATCTCTGGAACTATTGCAGCATTCTTGGCGTGAACGGTAGTGAATATTATGTTATAATATTTGTATCAGAATTAGTCAATTTCACTTATTACAAGAGAGTGTAAATAAGCACTTTGTCTTAACCGGTAGGTATAATATGTAACCAAATATAGTAGACAAAGCGGAATGTGTAGAACGCTCGTCTGTTGTAAGAGAGGACCAGGGATTGATCCCCACGTATTTCGCACTCATTTTACTTCGTATGTTTCAATTATCTTTACTCGGGCAGTGGTCGTTTGGAATGTCATCAAAGTTCATTTCATCATAATTATTAATCATTAAATAATAATGTACTTTTTCTAGTCCTCTCGTACTGCAGCTCGTTCACCAAGATTTTATTCGTATAAATAGCAGTGGCTAGCATTCCCGGCTTACCAAGGAACTTAATTCTGGTCGGAGGACTGGAACGGAATACACTCAGCCTCGTGAGGCAAAACTGAGAAGAAGAGGTTATGATTCCTACCTCAGCCATCCTGGATGTAGATAGTTAGTTAGGCCATCTGCTCTTGTTAACACAGACTGGAGTATACAAATTTAGAATGACATTATGAATATAGAGGTGGACACTTAAATATGAAAAGATCGAATAATTAATAAAACAAACAAAAAAATTACAAAAAATAAGAAGAAGAAACAAAAATTACGGTAAAACCAAAATTCGGAATTCAAAAAAGAACAAATCTTTCAGTCAATGTACACTGGAAAATTTACATAGCTGACCCTAATCCACTCTCACTTATAAAGCGGATGACGAGATCATCCTGGAAGTGGTTTTCAGTGGTATCTCCTTTCTACTTCAGGTAAATGCTGGGAAGGTAACTAACTTAAAGCCACGGCCACTCTTTACCCAAATCCTACCTCGGTTACAAGTACACACACAAGTACAGACATCACAATGGCACAGGTTATCAGTCAGCTTCTACACACACCCATGTACACAAGGCTACATGACCACGATGTCACAAAGCCCCAAAAGAAACATCTCTAATATGGCTGAAATTCATCATCAGCAAATAAATTTTGATCAATCGATAATAGCGAGAGGACAGAATTCACGTATCTATATTTGTCGTACAGGATCTCTATTGTAGCTGAAACACATGACCGGTTTCTGATGAGGTGAGCAAGAAGAGGGGATTGTGCGGTTGGCAGAATATGTAAACGCTGTGTTTGGATGTGATTTGACCACTAAAGCTGTCGTCTCATTAAGAGCTGCATTGCACCGCTCCGAATTCTCTTACTTGACCTTGAGACGTCATAATGCAGCCTTGTAACAATACAAATCCCGTTAAACATGTCCAGTTCCGTTCCGTCTGTTTTGTTCCGTTTTTTTTAAGCGGAACGTTCCGAACTGTAACGTAGGCTATCGGATATCCCTCTGTTCATTTCGGTACGGGGCGAAACGTTCCGCCTGTCTCCGATCTGCTGTAACGGCACAGGCTCGGCCACTGTTCCACGGTTCCAAATATCGCGTATGGTTTCAGACTCTATTCCGTTCCAGGACGGGTAACGTTACGCATTGCTACCGACAGCGGTAACATTACAACTAGGAGATAACCTTGGAGATAGCGGAATTTCTCCGTTCCACATTGACAAGAGTTCCGTTCCGCGTTACGTTCTGTTCAGGGTCCCCGGCAGAAAGCACGTTGATTATGCTTCGATTACTTTCCTACCTAAATCTTGTCGTCCACAATACTCCCAGCTCAAACATCTCATGGTATATTAAATCGTATTCCTGGGATTGATTCCTGAGGAATGGGTTCGATTCCCTAATCTACCAAGGAATTCAGTTCTGGCCTGAGGGCTGGCGTTGTGTACACGGAGACTCGTGAGGCCAAACTTAGAAGAGGGGTTTTCATTGCCACCCCAGTGGTTGTTTTCCACTCCTAACTTAACTTCAATAGCACAGATTATCGGACGAAATCCAAGTCCCTTAATAATGCAACGGCAACAAACCTGATGACTGGGAGCACAAGGTATACTCAGAGTATCCTAAACACATAATTACAGTACAAAGTCCAGATTCAGTATATTTTAGAAAGGTTTAGTACATTGGCATCGCTTCGTAGTTGAAATACTCGTACTCAACCAAATACAAAAATTTCTCCTTTGAACAAGCTGCGAAGTAGTGAAATTCGTTACCAGACGAGATAGTAATATTCTCTTCTCCGGCGTCATTTGGAACAAAATATCCTAAATTAGTGTACAAGGAAGCTTGCCTGCATGTAGCCTAATACCCCTCCCATTGAGCAAACTTCCCATCCATCCTTTCCCCCAGTCGTATCTATCTTTTCTCCTCGTATTAATATTATAATTATTAACTGATTGGTAGGTGATTAACTATTGTATATAAATGCATAACCCTCCTAAACTTTAAAATTCACTAGTAAGGTGTAAGAAAGAGTTCGTGATTAAGTCCATGTCTCGGATTACGTGTAAATGAGAATCTTTAACCAGACGGGACAATGTTGCAATGGCTCATTAGCCAACTAATGTCAAGAAACAGCAAATGGGCTGCTGATGGATGCGTCATATGCATGTAGCATGAGCCACACTCCTAATTGTATATACTGTGCTTCTACTACGATGAATTGTACTTTGACGCGACAGTCAACTTGAAGCAAATTTATAACGTAGCTATTGTTGTTGTCACTTAAGGGTTTTTGATATCGTGCTCATCATCCTGTGTACTTAGGTGACCAATAATATGTACGAGTGGATTGCTTTAGTACTTAAGTATTCATAATAAATTGGGGGATAAGATTAGCAAGAAAACAATGTCGCGTATCGAAGAACATAATCCCAGCCAAGTTCTACATTTGAAACAGGAAGCCTCAGAATGTCTCTCCAAGGGTGAGCAACAAAGTGATCTAGACTAAGCTAATACCTCCTGAATTCAGGATACTTTTCCGCACTGCTAGTTGCTGAAGTAAAGTATGTTAGCACAATGGTGTACATTTCATGGATGAGTGTTGAGTTAAGGTTCGCATTTGCCAGCCTATATCATAAAGTGAATTGAAAGTGCCTTATGTTTGATAAGAAAAGAATAATTCAGCCAAATATAGACCAGACAGGAGGCAGTTTAGAAGCAAAGAGAAAAATCATGAAAAAATCCCCGATCTAATATTTTAATATTCCCTTTTCCCTTTAAAGAAACCAGCACAGATTGATGTTTGCCTTCAAATTGAAGATCAAATATTTTCTTAATTTAACTGTTAAATTTCAACAATGAAATGAAAATCCACAGCCTGCTTCCAGTCTCCGACCGGGTCAGGAATGGAATGAATGAAGCCCCTATCTAGCGGCGAGGATATGAACTGTGCCGGCTGCCGAGGCCTGACGCACTCCTCTGGGGCAATGATTAAATGAATGACAGATGAAATGAAATGATAGTGGAGAGTGTTGCTGGAATGAAATTTTGACAGGGAAAACCGGAGTACCCGGAGAAAAACCTGTCTGCCTCCGTTTTGTCCAGCACAGATCTCACATGGAGTGACCGGGATTCGAACCACGGACCCAGCGGTGAGAGGCCGGCGTGCTGCCGCCTAAGCCACGGAGGCTTCGTTAAATTTCAACAATATGTTATATTAATTTTCTTTCAACACCACTTATATTCACAATAATGTCCAACGGCGCCCGTGAATTCATAAGCGTTCCAGCCATAGGCCTATAGTTCATTACCGTACATGAGCAACGGAATTTCTCTCTCCTTAACCCTAATTAATGTGAATGACTCCTCATAAATCAGGTACAATATCGTCGGCTGCTGAGAGCAGTTTCACGCATTCAATTTGAGAGTGGTCTAATTAGCAGCAATAATACCTCCAAGCACACTTTCCAGTAAGTTAAAGCTGCACTGTAGCACAGTCTTAAAGCGAATTAACGTACGGGATCGGATCAGGTGAGAAATGTGGTCACATGCTGCCCCTCAAAACTCTGAAATTGTGTTCAAGCTAGACTTGGTCCGACGACCTTTAAGAGTGTCTAAATGCAACTTCGTGCTGTTGGTTGGTTGGCCCGCATGTCACAGAACTTCTAGATGGAGAAATTCCAGCACCATTGCGTCTCTGCAGCCACAGTGATTAAGGAGCCGTTGAACCCGTAGCATTATTAACATAAATCCTTAGTCCATTCGGCGGTACCTCAATTATTGATACCATCGTGTTAACTGACGCAGGGACTGCAGTTATGGACTGAAAGGACTCTCTGGCTCTCCTACATGATCCAAAGTTTCTATTACGATTGACTTGATGTATTTTATCACTGTACGTGCTATTGTGTCCTCCTGAATTACTGACAATTGGGGAATTTTCCGTGTTGCAGGAATTAAACTCAATTGAACACCAATTAAACACCAATCCCGAATATCTAATTACCTCCCGAAACACCTCAGTCATCTGGTCTCTGCTGTTCCCTAGGTTGCAGGATCGAATCCTGACGCAGTCAGCTGGCATCTGAGGGTGCGCAAATGCGAGGAAGGAGTGTCAGTAGATTAACTGTATGGCACGTTAAAGATCCCCTTGGGGGGAAAATTCAAGCACCCCTGCGTCTCTAAAAGCCAAAGTAGTTAAGAGGGACGTAAAACCAATACCATTACATTATCGTCTAGTCTTAAACCTATGTCACCAGAATAAACATTATAATGAGCATCGCTTGGTAAATGTAAAATAAAACAGTGAATTGTGGTAAGTTTCTCCTATTTGAAGATTTCGTGATCACTTTATATGTTTGGTCCTATCAACATTGAAAAATGTAGTGTTTTAGCTGGCATTGTCACCATACTTGTTCTTGAAGTTCTAAGTACGTAGAATGCTGGCTAATTTCCGGACCAACAGTTACCTTGATTTCTGTGAGATTTCAACAGTAGAAAAAAAATTGAATTATTTGCTACTGACAAGCCTGCCTGTGAGTTGCGGAGCATACAATTTAGCCAATAGGTCTTCGTAATAAATTTTAAAGGGGTATCTGGAATATTATACGTCATAGTGAATGCATTACAATACAATACAATACAATACGCAACAAATATAGCTTTCATAATTACAGGAAATTGAAGACGTAAAACTCCAGAAACTTTAGCCTGGCTTACAGAAGATTATTCAATAATGCATTGAGTCAGTGTTTGCGTGTTCAGAGCTAAGGCCGAATTTGCACTCAACATGAGTAGGGGGGTAGTAGGGGTTCTAGGCCACCCGGCGTTGCTCGGGCGGCATTCATATTAAATAAATAATAACTCTCGAACCCGTGGTCGGAGATTCACGAATGAGGTGTCGTTGGACTCGGGCTGTCGGGGGCTTTGGTATGGACCACTCATTTCAACCCCTTAATAAAACCTACCCCTACTAGGGGGTGAAATTGTAATTTTTGTGTGAAAGTCTCTTTCCAAATGTGACATGTATAAGGTGCGCTGCTAAAATGAACTTAAACGTTGTTGCTCATATAGCGCATGCGTTTTACGAGATGCCGCTATGGATGAACATTTTTGTTTTTTGTTTTTTACGCATGCGCACTTTGGATTTTTGTAAGAGGGCGAGCTCTTTGAAATAAATGATTGATAAGAAGAGGTTTTGGTGGTGAGGAGAGAATCAGATAGTCGCCTACTTTCCTACGAAGTTTGCCGATATGTCTCAAACGCAAGGTCGGATTTGGACGTGTGACGTGTCAAATCGCTTGTCTCGAAGCCCTATACATGTTATTAATAGGTTAGAGTTTTGAGAATGAGGGAAACAGGCTTTTTTGGGGTAAAACCATGATTTTAGACTTTTTCTGATATTTCACGAATGCATGGTCGGATTTGATCCTATGACGTGTCAAATGGCTTGTCTCGAAACCCTGTGTATTTTGGTAATAGGTTAAAGTTTTTGAGAATGAGGGAAACAGAATTTTTTGTTGTAAAACCGTGATTTTAGACTTTCTGTTATATCTCACAAACCAATAACGCCAGAGACGTATACGAGGGGTCGTAGGACTCGGGGTGATGCCCCTTTCCTCTCTCCTTTCGAATATAGTATTTATGTTTAAAAAATGCGAAAGGGTCTAACGACACTTTTGTTGAAAACATTTTAGTTTTTAAAACTTTTTCTTTTAATCTGTCTAAAATGTTCATGAAGAGTGGTTGCAGATAGAGACGATACCACTGGACACGTGTTTCAACGAAGCTATTACTGGCCACGGTGGTGATATACCAATACAGTATTCGCTATTTCGATGAGACGGCGGGTCGAGGGTTCGTTTTCCGATTTTTTCTATGATGGAATACCTAATACCTAAACCCCCTGAAGGGGGTCTTTAACATGTAAACGATTATGAGTGACATGGCAAATGATAATTCCTTGATCAGATGAAGTTAGCTTTAGATAGAACAAACAGAACTTGGTTATATGTTGCTTGAAGTGAGTATAGAAAACAAACTTGCTGGGGCAGACTGACAGGATGTGGATGTTATTTGAGCTTATTGGAATGCATTGACTTGACTTGACAACAGGGCAATGAAAAAAGCACAGAGATGCTGAGGACACTTGAAGGTCAAACGATATGGCAACCATGGTGGGAGGGGGAAGCGAGGATGATGTCGCCGATCATGTTCAATGTTCAATGAATGAATTTAAATTTTGCGAAGCATTGTTCGGAGAGGGTCATGGGACGACTTGTTTTAAGGATATTTATTTTTCCGATCTTTCTTATGGTGGTCTCATTGATTGAAATCATTCAAAACTGCTAGGGCATGGCCTTGAGATTTTATAAACTGATAATGGGATTTTGACATACAAGGTCCACTCAGAACTTGACATGATGTCATTCTTTTTATGGCTTATGAATTTCCCCAAAAAAGACCCAAAACAACAAGATCATAGACTTTTGCTTTTCTTAATATATTGCAAACCCATAATGTTAGATGTTTACTGTGAGTGACGAAACCTAGCTAGGTAAAGAAAGAATTATTGTGGGCTACATGTATGGTGACCGACACGTCTTTGAACATTGGAACTTGTTTTCAGATCTGAGTGTAGTACATAGGGAGTATAGGTTGTAGGCATGGCTTGACAAACGGTGCACACAAAATTCAATTTATCGATTCAAGAATTATGAGTAGACTATCATTAATTAATTGGTTAAAGAGTGTAGCTAAAAATAAAAAAGTGACTACATTAAACTAAACTGAACCAAGTCGAATCAAACCCAACTGAACCAAACCAAGCCTAAAGCAAACCAAACCTAATCAAGAACAAGCCAAGGGCTTAAGTGTAAAACTTGTGGGGGAATGCAGTCATTGGCAATGTCCAAAGAAAGGGATAACGCTCTACCTTTAGAGGGTGAGGTAAAGCTAGCGCATGGTGCTAATGCATATTCCCAAGTACATGAACCACACACACACACAACTATCCTATGCTGTTTTTATGAGTTGACTGTTAAAACTTACTCAGTGGTTACTGAGCAAGATGGTCGCTACACACAACAAGCTTTAAATACTTGAGGCTAATAATCTATACACACACACACACACGCACTCGCTTGTTCTAAACTAAACTGTCTCGCTGGCAGTGCTCACACAGTAGGCAAATGACAGAAATGCTTGGCTAACCGAAATACAATCATTTTCGGTTGTCTAATGATACCAGCTAGCCATTACATGCTATAGTGGTGAGCACATGTGCCTCTTGCACTGGAGATCGTAACTCGATTTCTAGCTCTAAGGCCTAGAACGAATCAAACTAAGAAAGAATGGTATGGTGACGCAGTAGTTAAACTGTTAGCCTTTCAATAAGGTAGACTAGGGTTTGATTTTGGGTTAATATACATGTCATAAACAAACAAACAAAAAAAGCGGAGATAATGTTTAAAACTGATTACACTTGTCTCTTTTCAAATTATTACTTAGATTACAAATACAAAGGTGGACTGGGTTTGATATACAGTTAATGCTGCCTATCGCATACTAGCCTGTAAGAAAGCCAAACAAGCAAAAGGCGTAGGTAGAGCAGTGGTAAAATCACTATGTGTAGAGAACTACCTAACGGTTTTATGAACTGGCAATGCTATGTCGCATAAACAGTGCAGGATACAATCCGGCAACCATAATTTTTATCTTGTGGAACAGAGAAAATGCAATTTTACCTTGATGGATAGGAAATGAGTGCAGATGAATGACCTATGCATTAGCCTACCATAGGGTTATAACCACGAGGTGGAGGTGTGACTTTTATATTTTATTGTTTAGAGACATGGCTTTTTTGTAACCAGTAGATTTAGTATTTTGTAAATATTCATTTTTGTAATTGTAAATAGTGGAAACATTTTTTTTGTAATAGTAAATGTTAAATGTATAACTAATAGTTATTTGGGATAAGTGTGCATGTCAAGGATAAATAGCGTGGTTGTATTTGTTTTCAAAGACAGGTATGGTTGTGTGAATGTATGACTACAAATAGAATGATAGAGAGAGAGAGAGAAAGCTTGTGTATGTGTGTGTGTGTGTGTGTGTGTGTGTGTGGGTAGCATTGATTTTTCAACCAAAGCAAACACGGCAAGGTAGGATGGTGGGGTAATTAATGTATATAGCAAATGGTAAATAGTATACTATATTTTTTTAACACTTGTGTTTTTTTAATGCAGCAGTAGATAGGTGTTATTTTGTAAAACAGTCTTACCTACAGTAGTAGTAGTAGTAGTAGTAGTAGTAGGCCTATATGTTTTTGGAAACAAACAGAAAGAGAATGCACTATTGCCATGGCCAAGCACTTCCATTAAAGTGATTTCAAGAAAATTTAAATCAGCAAATGTGTGTTTTACAAAACTAAACATTCAGCATGGACTAAATCATAAACGTGTCTTCTGTGATATGGAAAAAATAGGAAATCCATGTTTCCATATCAACACAATTTAAAAACTTAAAACTGACATTTAAAGAATGTAAATGGGAAATTGGCAAATGTGTAAACAACAAAATGGAAAATTCTTGTTTCCATATCATGAAATCCAAAAACTTTAAACTGACATTTTCAAATCGTGTACATGGAAAATTGACAAATGGCAATGTGTGAAATGTGAAAATGAAAAAATATGAACAAATGGCTATCATTATTTAAAAAAAATAAAAAACTTTCGTGTTCTATCGTTAAAGTGTGAATCAAACCACATCTACTTATTTGGATCACTCGAGACTGAGTAGACCTGTTTTAGTCCTAATATACTTTTAAAATTTTATGTTAAAGCTCAATTTGAACTCAAGAGCTTTAGAGTGCCAGCTAACTATTATAACCGTTACGTCACAAAGACAACTTTACACTACTCTTAATAAACAATAATAAGAAAAAGAATAATAAATGTTGAATTTTTTTTTAAGGATGAACATGGTGACACTGTTTCTGTTGCACAGTCTGCTAGCTACTAGCCAGCAGCTGGGGTATTAGAAAACGATACAGTTGACATTTTGTAATGAGATGTGACATGTTTCAAAGTACAGTATTATGGGTTGCTGTTGAGTAAAAACTAATCCTGTACAAGGAAGCAAGGGTTCGAACCCCTTACCTAACATTACTATTGCCTGAACATGGCTTGACGACACTGTATTATTATGATACTCGATACACAAACCATAGATAGAGTGTATTGTTTAAGATCACTTTCTTTCTGAACATAGGTGGAGACTGTTGATGGTTAACAATGGCATTAATATAGTAGGACGTGGGTATAGCAATTAAGAAAAAACAGACAATACCCATACAATATTTTTATTTATTTAATATAAGTACTTGTACAATAGTTACATTCAAAATACATTTCTTTTTTCTCTATTACTATTTAGTCCTTTTTGATTCTCTTGCATATGAAGGGTAGATAACCTTGTAGTTCAGCCCCTTAAAACAACAACAACACAACCTTTTGCATAGTCTGTGATGTTGACGACTCTTGAGATGTGGAAGATGGATTAAACATAACTTTTACAGCAGGGGTTAAATGTTGCTCAATAAACACTGCAATATTTTGAGTAGCAACATTTTTTTCTTGTACTAGCTTTTTAGCATTGTCATGATTATTTGTTGACAACAACAGTGTTTCATTTGGTACACTACATTGATGATCACTCACACTTAAAACCTTACCATTTCTACTTTTTAGATTGCCTCGACATCTTTTTGACCTCTCTTTTGAGCATCGCCAAAATATTATTCCTTTTACATTTTGACGATTATAGTTATAAGAGTAGCCTTTATAGAGTACACGTTGTTTACCTTTGTTAGTTGTAGTAAGTTCCATAGTAGCAAATAACCTGTTAGTATGATTTGCTCACTACAAAGGTTATAACTGTTCTGATAATAAAATCATTTAGCGTTGGCTTTTATATTTAATATGTACAGTTTGAAGTGATAGCAAAAGTGAGAGCAAAATGGTAGCAGAGTGGTAGAAAATATAACATGTATTGTTAAGAAATAGTTTAAGCTGTTATGTGGATCCATTACATAATAATTTTAGCACGACGAAGCTCATTTTCTATATCCAATAGTTCTTCCTCATATTCAGTATAACCAGCCTGTTTATAGACATGCAGTTGCTGAAGCCGCCGGATTAGCTTACTTGGATTGTTCCAGTAGACAAATTTAACAAATGATTTTTAGTTGTAAACAAAGCATTACCATTATCATTATTATCTTCATCATCAACATCATCATCATCATAACCATTATCATTATCATCATCATCATTATCATCATCATCATGATCATTATAATCCTCATCACTATTACTATATAGTCCTTTTTGATCCTTTTGCAATACCACATTTTGCACAGTCTGTGTTGCCCTTGATAATGTTGGGAGTTTTTCAGACATTGACAACTGTCCTAACACGACTTTCTGAGGAGATGATACATGCTTCTTAACAAACAATGCACTATCTTGAGCTGCAATATCTTTTTCTGGGACAAGTGTTTTAGCATTTTGAAGAGTTTTTTTAAACAGCAACGATGTTTTATCTGGTACACTACATTGATGATCACTCATACTTAAGACATCACTATTTTTACTTTTCAACTCACCTCGACACTGTTTTGAACGATGTTTTGAACAACGCCAAATAACAGTTCCATTTTTATTGGTTCGTTTTACAATATATTTATATCCTTTATAGAATGCGTATGGCATACCATTGCTATTTGTTGATACTTCCATGTCAATTGTCAAGCATGAACTAATCTCTAGCAAAGTTCACTCGATAATATAAATAATTTCTAAACCCCAGTAGTGAATAGTCAGTTGTTTTTGATCTATGCAAGCGTAAACATGTCACATACACTGGTGATGGATACTCAAGGCTTTCAGGTCAATGAAAACAAGTACAGTATATATTTAAATAGGTGGCTATCATTGATTGCACAACACGCGGGTCACCATATCTTTTTTTTTCTTTCGGACTAGTGTTTTAACATTTGAAGAGTGTTTTAAACAGCAACGATGTCTTATCAGTCACACTACATTGATGATCACTCACACTTAAGACCTCGCTATTTTTACTTTTTAACTCACTTTGACACTGTTTTGAACGATGTTTTGAACAACGCCAAATAACAGTTCCATTTTTATTGGTTCGTTTTACAATATACGTATAACCTTTATAGTATGCATATGGCTTACCATAACTATTCGTTGATACTTTCATATCAATTTTCAAGCATGAAATAATCTCCAATAAATTTCGCTCGATAATAGAAATAATAGTTTAAAGTGGGTGCGAAGGTGGGTGCAAAAGTGGGTGCAAAAGTGAGTGTAAAAGTGGGTGCAAAAGTGGGTGCAAAAGTGGGTGCAAAAGTGAGTGCAAAAGTGGGTGCGAAAGTGGGTGCGAAAGTGGATGCAGTTTATAGTAGGCACCATTTTTACTAGAATGTGATTTGAGTAAATGTAATTTCTAAACCCAAGTAGTGAATAGTCAGTTGGTTTTGATTTATGCAAGCGTAAACATGTCTCATACACTGATGATGGATACTCAAGGCTTTTTGGTCAACAAAAACAAGTATATAGTTAAAGAGGTAGCTATTATTGATTGCACAACACTGAATCTATTTTTGAAATTTTGACAAAGGGTCTAAGTGCACTTTTGTTAATATCTCGCGAACCAATAAGACTACGGCATTGTATGAGGTATTGTTGGACTTTTTGCCGAAGACTGCTGGTAAACACTTATGTTCCCACGACCTTTTTAAAGATGGCGGCTGACCCACGAGGGGTGATTAAAACGTATTCCAAGCGACGCTTGTCGATAAGCAAACCAATAATCAAAGGGGGGTGTGACAGAGCTTGAGGCGATAACCCCTTTTGATTGATCCCTGTTGATTTGCCCCTTTGGACTGGTCCCCGTTGACAAGTCCCTCTGAACGGGTCCTTTTTGAAGGGAGTCATTTATGACGGGCCCCTGCTGACGGGTCACTGTGGATGGATCCCTGTGGACAGGTCCCTGTTGACAGGTCCAAAGGGATCCGTCCACAGTGACCCGTCAGCAGGGGCCCGTCATAAATGACTCCCTTCAAAAAGGACCCGTTCAGAGGGACTTGTCAACGGGGACCAGTCCAAAGGGGCAAATCAACAGGGATCAATCAAAAGGGGTTATCGCCTCAAGCTCTGTCACACCCCCCTTTGATTATTGGTTTGCTTATCGACAAGCGTCGCTTGGAATACGTTTTAATCACCCCTCGTGGGTCAGCCGCCATCTTTAAAAAGGTCGTGGGAACATAAGTGTTTACCAGCAGTCTTCGGCAAAAAGTCCAACAATACCTCATACAATGCCGTAGTCTTATTGGTTCGCGAGATATTAACAAAAGTGCACTTAGACCCTTTGTCAAAATTTCAAAAATAGATTCAGTGTTGTGCAATCAATAATAGCTACCTCTTTAACTATATACTTGTTTTTGTTGACCAAAAAGCCTTGAGTATCCATCATCAGTGTATGAGACATGTTTACGCTTGCATAAATCAAAACCAACTGACTATTCACTACTTGGGTTTAGAAATTACATTTACTCAAATCACATTCTAGTAAAAATGGTGCCTACTATAAACTGCATCCACTTTCGCACCCACTTTCGCACCCACTTTTGCACTCACTTTTGCACCCACTTTTGCACCCACTTTTGCACCCACTTTTACACTCACTTTTGCACCCACTTTTGCACCCACCTTCGCACCCACTTTAAACTATTATTTCTATTATCGAGCGAAATTTATTGGAGATTATTTCATGCTTGAAAATTGATATGAAAGTATCAACGAATAGTTATGGTAAGCCATATGCATACTATAAAGGTTATACGTATATTGTAAAACGAACCAATAAAAATGGAACTGTTATTTGGCGTTGTTCAAAACATCGTTCAAAACAGTGTCAAAGTGAGTTAAAAAGTAAAAATAGCGAGGTCTTAAGTGTGAGTGATCATCAATGTAGTGTGACTGATAAGACATCGTTGCTGTTTAAAACACTCTTCAAATGTTAAAACACTAGTCCGAAAGAAAAAAAAAGATATGGTGGCCCGCGTGTTGTGCAATCAATGATAGCCACCTATTTAAATATATACTGTACTTGTTTTCATTGACCTTAAAGCCTTGAGTATCCATCACCAGTGTATGTGACATGTTTACGCTTGCATAGATCAAAAACAACTGACTATTCACTACTGGGGTTTAGAAATTATTTATATTATCGAGTGAACTTTGCTAGAGATTAGTTCATGCTTGACAATTGACATGGAAGTATCAACAAATAGCAATGGTATGCCATACGCATTCTATAAAGGATATAAATATATTGTAAAACGAACCAATAAAAATGGAACTGTTATTTGGCGTTGTTCAAAACATCGTTCAAAACAGTGTCGAGGTGAGTTGAAAAGTAAAAATAGTGATGTCTTAAGTATGAGTGATCATCAATGTAGTGTACCAGATAAAACATCGTTGCTGTTTAAAAAAACTCTTCAAAATGCTAAAACACTTGTCCCAGAAAAAGATATTGCAGCTCAAGATAGTGCATTGTTTGTTAAGAAGCATGTATCATCTCCTCAGAAAGTCGTGTTAGGACAGTTGTCAATGTCTGAAAAACTCCCAACATTATCAAGGGCAACACAGACTGTGCAAAATGTGGTATTGCAAAAGGATCAAAAAGGACTATATAGTAATAGTGATGAGGATTATAATGATCATGATGATGATGATAATGATGATGATGATAATGATAATGGTTATGATGATGATGATGTTGATGATGAAGATAATAATGATAATGGTAATGCTTTGTTTACAACTAAAAATCATTTGTTAAATTTGTCTACTGGAACAATCCAAGTAAGCTAATCCGGCGGCTTCAGCAACTGCATGTCTATAAACAGGCTGGTTATACTGAATATGAGGAAGAACTATTGGATATAGAAAATGAGCTTCGTCGTGCTAAAATTATTATGTAATGGATCCACATAACAGCTTAAACTATTTCTTAACAATACATGTTATATTTTCTACCACTCTGCTACCATTTTGCTCTCACTTTTGCTATCACTTCAAACTGTACATATTAAATATAAAAGCCAACGCTAAATGATTTTATTATCAGAACAGTTATAACCTTTGTAGTGAGCAAATCATACTAACAGGTTATTTGCTACTATGGAACTTACTACAACTAACAAAGGTAAACAACGTGTACTCTATAAAGGCTACTCTTATAACTATAATCGTCAAAATGTAAAAGGAATAATATTTTGGCGATGCTCAAAAGAGAGGTCAAAAAGATGTCGAGGCAATCTAAAAAGTAGAAATGGTAAGGTTTTAAGTGTGAGTGATCATCAATGTAGTGTACCAAATGAAACACTGTTGTTGTCAACAAATAATCATGACAATGCTAAAAAGCTAGTACAAGAAAAAAATGTTGCTACTCAAAATATTGCAGTGTTTATTGAGCAACATTTAACCCCTGCTGTAAAAGTTATGTTTAATCCATCTTCCACATCTCAAGAGTCGTCAACATCACAGACTATGCAAAAGGTTGTGTTGTTGTTGTTTTAAGGGGCTGAACTACAAGGTTATCTACCCTTCATATGCAAGAGAATCAAAAAGGACTAAATAGTAATAGAGAAAAAAGAAATGTATTTTGAATGTAACTATTGTACAAGTACTTATATTAAATAAATAAAAATATTGTATGGGTATTGTCTGTTTTTTCTTAATTGCTATACCCACGTCCTACTATATTAATGCCATTGTTAACCATCAACAGTCTCCACCTATGTTCAGAAAGAAAGTGATCTTAAACAATACACTCTATCTATGGTTTGTGTATCGAGTATCATAATAATACAGTGTCGTCAAGCCATGTTCAGGCAATAGTAATGTTAGGTAAGGGGTTCGAACCCTTGCTTCCTTGTACAGGATTAGTTTTTACTCAACAGCAACCCATAATACTGTACTTTGAAACATGTCACATCTCATTACAAAATGTCAACTGTATCGTTTTCTAATACCCCAGCTGCTGGCTAGTAGCTAGCAGACTGTGCAACAGAAACAGTGTCACCATGTTCATCCTTAAAAAAAAATTCAACATTTATTATTCTTTTTCTTATTATTGTTTATTAAGAGTAGTGTAAAGTTGTCTTTGTGACGTAACGGTTATAATAGTTAGCTGGCACTCTAAAGCTCTTGAGTTCAAATTGAGCTTTAACATAAAATTTTAAAAGTATATTAGGACTAAAACAGGTCTACTCAGTCTCGAGTGATCCAAATAAGTAGATGTGGTTTGATTCACACTTTAACGATAGAACACGAAAGTTTTTTATTTTTTTTAAATAATGATAGCCATTTGTTCATATTTTTTCATTTTCACATTTCACACATTGCCATTTGTCAATTTTCCATGTACACGATTTGAAAATGTCAGTTTAAAGTTTTTGGATTTCATGATATGGAAACAAGAATTTTCCATTTTGTTGTTTACACATTTGCCAATTTCCCATTTACATTCTTTAAATGTCAGTTTTAAGTTTTTAAATTGTGTTGATATGGAAACATGGATTTCCTATTTTTTCCATATCACAGAAGACACGTTTATGATTTAGTCCATGCTGAATGTTTAGTTTTGTAAAACACACATTTGCTGATTTAAATTTTCTTGAAATCACTTTAATGGAAGTGCTTGGCCATGGCAATAGTGCATTCTCTTTCTGTTTGTTTCCAAAAACATATAGGCCTACTACTACTACTACTACTACTACTACTGTAGGTAAGACTGTTTTACAAAATAACACCTATCTACTGCTGCATTAAAAAAACACAAGTGTTAAAAAAATATAGTATACTATTTACCATTTGCTATATACATTAATTACCCCACCATCCTACCTTGCCGTGTTTGCTTTGGTTGAAAAATCAATGCTACCCACACACACACACACACACACACACACACATACACAAGCTTTCTCTCTCTCTCTCTATCATTCTATTTGTAGTCATACATTCACACAACCATACCTGTCTTTGAAAACAAATACAACCACGCTATTTATCCTTGACATGCACACTTATCCCAAATAACTATTAGTTATACATTTAACATTTACTATTACAAAAAAAATGTTTCCACTATTTACAATTACAAAAATGAATATTTACAAAATACTAAATCTACTGGTTACAAAAAAGCCATGTCTCTAAACAATAAAATATAAAAGTCACACCTCCACCTCGTGGTTATAACCCTATGGTAGGCTAATGCATAGGTCATTCATCTGCACTCATTTCCTATCCATCAAGGTAAAATTGCATTTTCTCTGTTCCACAAGATAAAAATTATGGTTGCCGGATTGTATCCTGCACTGTTTATGCGACATAGCATTGCCAGTTCATAAAACCGTTAGGTAGTTCTCTACACATAGTGATTTTACCACTGCTCTACCTACGCCTTTTGCTTGTTTGGCTTTCTTACAGGCTAGTATGCGATAGGCAGCATTAACTGTATATCAAACCCAGTCCACCTTTGTATTTGTAATCTAAGTAATAATTTGAAAAGAGACAAGTGTAATCAGTTTTAAACATTATCTCCGCTTTTTTTGTTTGTTTGTTTATGACATGTATATTAACCCAAAATCAAACCCTAGTCTACCTTATTGAAAGGCTAACAGTTTAACTACTGCGTCACCATACCATTCTTTCTTAGTTTGATTCGTTCTAGGCCTTAGAGCTAGAAATCGAGTTACGATCTCCAGTGCAAGAGGCACATGTGCTCACCACTATAGCATGTAATGGCTAGCTGGTATCATTAGACAACCGAAAATGATTGTATTTCGGTTAGCCAAGCATTTCTGTCATTTGCCTACTGTGTGAGCACTGCCAGCGAGACAGTTTAGTTTAGAACAAGCGAGTGCGTGTGTGTGTGTGTGTATAGATTATTAGCCTCAAGTATTTAAAGCTTGTTGTGTGTAGCGACCATCTTGCTCAGTAACCACTGAGTAAGTTTTAACAGTCAACTCATAAAAACAGCATAGGATAGTTGTGTGTGTGTGTGGTTCATGTACTTGGGAATATGCATTAGCACCATGCGCTAGCTTTACCTCACCCTCTAAAGGTAGAGCGTTATCCCTTTCTTTGGACATTGCCAATGACTGCATTCCCCCACAAGTTTTACACTTAAGCCCTTGGCTTGTTCTTGATTAGGTTTGGTTTGCTTTAGGCTTGGTTTGGTTCAGTTGGGTTTGATTCGACTTGGTTCAGTTTAGTTTAATGTAGTCACTTTTTTATTTTTAGCTACACTCTTTAACCAATTAATTAATGATAGTCTACTCATAATTCTTGAATCGATAAATTGAATTTTGTGTGCACCGTTTGTCAAGCCATGCCTACAACCTATACTCCCTATGTACTACACTCAGATCTGAAAACAAGTTCCAATGTTCAAAGACGTGTCGGTCACCATACATGTAGCCCACAATAATTCTTTCTTTACCTAGCTAGGTTTCGTCACTCACAGTAAACATCTAACATTATGGGTTTGCAATATATTAAGAAAAGCAAAAGTCTATGATCTTGTTGTTTTGGGTCTTTTTTGGGGAAATTCATAAGCCATAAAAAGAATGACATCATGTCAAGTTCTGAGTGGACCTTGTATGTCAAAATCCCATTATCAGTTTATAAAATCTCAAGGCCATGCCCTAGCAGTTTTGGATGATTTCAATCAATGAGACCACCATAAGAAAGATCGGAAAAATAAATATCCTTAAAACAAGTCGTCCCATGACCCTCTCCGAACAATGCTTCGCAAAATTTAAATTCATTCATTGAACATTGAACATGATCGGCGACATCATCCTCGCTTCCCCCTCCCACCATGGTTGCCATATCGTTTGACCTTCAAGTGTCCTCAGCATCTCTGTGCTTTTTTCATTGCCCTGTTGTCAAGTCAAGTCAATGCATTCCAATAAGCTCAAATAACATCCACATCCTGTCAGTCTGCCCCAGCAAGTTTGTTTTCTATACTCACTTCAAGCAACATATAACCAAGTTCTGTTTGTTCTATCTAAAGCTAACTTCATCTGATCAAGGAATTATCATTTGCCATGTCACTCATAATCGTTTACATGTTAAAGACCCCCTTCAGGGGGTTTAGGTATTAGGTATTCCATCATAGAAAAAATCGGAAAACGAACCCTCGACCCGCCGTCTCATCGAAATAGCGAATACTGTATTGGTATATCACCACCGTGGCCAGTAATAGCTTCGTTGAAACACGTGTCCAGTGGTATCGTCTCTATCTGCAACCACTCTTCATGAACATTTTAGACAGATTAAAAGAAAAAGTTTTAAAAACTAAAATGTTTTCAACAAAAGTGTCGTTAGACCCTTTCGCATTTTTTAAACATAAATACTATATTCGAAAGGGGAGAGGAAAGGGGCATCACCCCGAGTCCTACGACCCCTCGTATACGTCTCTGGCGTTATTGGTTTGTGAGATATAACAGAAAGTCTAAAATCACGGTTTTACAACAAAAAATTCTGTTTCCCTCATTCTCAAAAACTTTAACCTATTACCAAAATACACAGGGTTTCGAGACAAGCCATTTGACACGTCATAGGATCAAATCCGACCATGCATTCGTGAAATATCAGAAAAAGTCTAAAATCATGGTTTTACCCCAAAAAAGCCTGTTTCCCTCATTCTCAAAACTCTAACCTATTAATAACATGTATAGGGCTTCGAGACAAGCGATTTGACACGTCACACGTCCAAATCCGACCTTGCGTTTGAGACATATCGGCAAACTTCGTAGGAAAGTAGGCGACTATCTGATTCTCTCCTCACCACCAAAACCTCTTCTTATCAATCATTTATTTCAAAGAGCTCGCCCTCTTACAAAAATCCAAAGTGCGCATGCGTAAAAAACAAAAAACAAAAATGTTCATCCATAGCGGCATCTCGTAAAACGCATGCGCTATATGAGCAACAACGTTTAAGTTCATTTTAGCAGCGCACCTTATACATGTCACATTTGGAAAGAGACTTTCACACAAAAATTACAATTTCACCCCCTAGTAGGGGTAGGTTTTATTAAGGGGTTGAAATGAGTGGTCCATACCAAAGCCCCCGACAGCCCGAGTCCAACGACACCTCATTCGTGAATCTCCGACCACGGGTTCGAGAGTTATTATTTATTTAATATGAATGCCGCCCGAGCAACGCCGGGTGGCCTAGAACCCCTACTACCCCCCTACTAACATGTTATTCTTTACAATATTATATTTGGGTGTTAAAAAAGGTACACGTACACAGTATTTAATATACATTTTTCCTAACCAATCTTCACAGGTGACTGATTTCTTTTTCTAAAGCTCTGTTATAGCGGATGACTCAAAAGAGAACATCAGGAAGATAAACCATTCATACATATTGGTGAGATCTCAGAGAAAATATAATGTGATGTCAAAATTCATTTGGACCATCCCTATAGAGTGCAAAATTATGCGAGGTCATATACACTTTTGAGATTTGAGCCTTCCGGGTCGATGTGAGATATGAGTTCCCACATCCTCTACTAACAATCGCTATGATTCTTCCATCACGTACCGTGTCCGACCACCGTATGGAACATCTATCTTTATACGGAAGAAGCGCTCTTAGTAGGGTGATAGGTTCAAAGGATGTGGGACCATGGCCTACCCATCGACATGGGCTCCTTCAGATCTCAGGAGGGATTGTAACCCCGAACAGCACCTCTCTCTCTAGAGATGAAAGAATCAATTTGGGAAAACAATACTGTTACACATATTTTCCTTTCACTCTCACTAACATCTAAAATATAGAATGTTTCAGCGAGTTTGGAAGATTGAATTTCGAGGTGTTCCTTAGTGAAGTTTGGAATACATGGGTATGGTTGATGGAATATTGGCCACCATATCGTTAAATAAATTATGCCCTGAATGACGATGTGTGAAGAAACTATGGCAGGCTTTGGACGACTACTTCTGGATACAATTCTGATTTTTCCAAGTTTTGTTCGGGAGCTCACATCAGACAACGTTCGAGGGATATCACACAAATGATCACCACCCACCAAATTAACCGGCATGTCCAGAATTACATACATCCCATGAAATACTTTTGAAATACCTTTGTCTCAACCAATCAAATTAAAATCCAAGTGTAGCTGGCGGAGCTAATATCGACGCTAAAATACAAATTACAGCATTCCACTCCCTATTTTGGCTCTGTACGAGATAATCAGGCTTTGATCGGAACCTGACAATATCACTCAATGAAATCTAAGTTTCGTTTGACAATTATTATGTGAGAGTCGTTCAGTGTTTTATTACGTTCTGGAAATGTTGCTGGATAATTGTACACACTCTCAAATTGTATCCGAAACTACACTGTATGATTCTAATTGCAGATCCAATTCTCATGAGCAAACCATATACAAAGCATTTCACCAGACATGAATAGGTACCTGTAATACGTGCTAGGCCTAATACAATTAAAATGAATTTTTAGTAATTAACCGAATTTGTTAAGATATCCTGGATCAAATGACTTATTAAATATAATTTCTCGAAGCAGATGTAGAGACGCGGACTTCGATTTGGCTATAACTCCTTTGTTCCCATTCACTGACCTAATTTCTTCATTTCTCAGGAACTCCTTGAATTACGTTGTCACCAAGAAAGACATTCGTGTATTGCCATATGCCCAAGGAGATGATCATCTCAGCTATCTCCATCGAGACGAGAATAACAACGGGTAGAAATTGCCATAAATAGACTTAGGTAATGCAGTTATACCCCATAGTAACTTTGTATCAATTTGATCACATGTAATGCGTTGAATGCAAGTTTATTAGATCAATCACAAGGTGGTGAGAGCTGTCTAACTGTCGACATATCTGTCCCACTATTAACTTCTGAACGGCTCTTCCTATCACAACCAATTTTATGTGGCGGTAGTATTGGCTCTGGACATCCAACTTCTGCTGCTTGCATTTAGATCACCGTTGTCAACTGTAAGAAACATAAACTGCTCATAAATGACTAATGGATTTTTGCATTATACATTTAACGAACATATTATGAACAGCCATAATACAATATCTAGCCATTTTAGGTAGTCCCAAAATGAACAAGTAGTTCCGTGAAGAAATAAACAGCCTATGTTCAGCCTATATCCCACTTATGTTATTTGCCTCTATCAAAATACAAAATTTTAGTTTGATTACTGTAATAGAATCGTTGATATTGAGACCCGTCTAAATATTTCGGATGGTCGTCATGTTGGATTTTCATTTTATGTAGGCCATAAAGTTATGTACTGTTAGGTGACGAATATTGCCTAGGTTTATTATTCAAACGTTGATTTCGATCGCATTAATAGGACACCAGAAATAAGAACTTAATTTTAAAATTTCGCATAGCCGCCATATTTGTGGTTATGTAAACAATTCAACTAAATTAGATGCCAGTCCATTACAATGTGTATAAATATTTGCTGCAACATGTTTTACTGCGCTCGGATGGCTGAATCGCAAAAAAGTCTATTTACATCTTTCAACTTTGCTAGGCCGCCATATTCGTTTTGTACTTAACAGGTTTTTGAAAATCACACAGGTGAACTTTTACTAGTACACTTTATCACCGTAAAACGTTCATGGAGATATTCATAATAGTTTCGGAGATATAGAATGCCACTGAAATATTTCGCAGAGCCACCATGTTGGATTGGTCGTCATCATATTTAAAGGGCATGGTCGGGGTTGGACAAAATAATATTATGACCTTACCGAGTTGCATTGAAATTGCTCCAGCCGTTTAGATATTAATACGGGACACACACACACATGCATACGCACACACACACTCATACACACACAGGGACAAAAGGTGATCTCATAAGCCTATTTCGTTACAAAGATCTTGAGATCTTGAATCAAGGGTACAAATGTTTAGAGAACATCACCAAGAAGTACGCAGACGGAGGACCCTCGAAATATACTTAGTTATATACGTTTTGGCGCCCATTTTATATGCAAAACTTGGTCGAAATCCTCTTAGAAGTATGAACATTACATGCAGTTATTCATAGAATATACCTAGGTACAGTGTAACACGCATATATTTATTTTACAAACACTGTATTAATTTGCTCTAAAATATTTTGACCTAATCGATGTTCAAATTTGAAGATCATTCCATGTATAGGTTCTGAAATATTGAATCTAAGGTTCGAAAGTCTTGAAAGCATTAATATATAGTTAGCAGCCCTGGTGACTCTGGAAATATGCATCATTGCATTTCTTAAGAGACGCATTGTACGTACGAAATTTGGTAGAAAATCATTTCATAGCATGGAAGTTGAAAGAACCTATAAGCATGATTAGACATATGTTGATAACACTGACATTGAATATTAAACAAGTAATGTCTAATCATACTGATGTAGCTTTATGTACAGTTTGATGTTGGTTTCATGCTCCTATGATTTAATGTGTTTGGGGCACAAAGGTCTCGAGAGCATTATTTGACAGTAGTCATGATGGCTGTGTATATATACATAGTCTTTTTCCCCCGCAGATATTGCACATACAGAATCTTCTTGAAATTTAGTAATTAGTACAGAAATTACTTGCAGTTATATGCAGTTAATCATTGCAGCAGCACCAACTGTATGAGTAACACCTTTGACAGAATCCACCGGCAAGGGTATTACCCAGCACTACCTCAGTAGCTTCCATATAATCCTAGCTTCCAATAAACTGAGATATCGGTGAAAAGCCATATTTCACTTCTAGCCTGTTTCAACAACAAATACAAAAGCACTGCGTACACCAGGAAAAGAACGGGCCTAATAAAACATTATTATTATTAATAATAATAACATATAATGACAATAATTCATTTCATTCATCATCTTGAACAGTTTCCAGCCACTGGCCGGGCCTGTTTGCATATAATGACAATAATAATAATCATAATAAATAATAATGACAATAATAATAATAACAATAATAATAGGTTAGGTTAAGATAGGTGAGGCTAGGTGCATAGCTACGTATAATCAATTTTCAATTGCTTGCCAATGTCGGCCATTTTGGACTGATGCTGTACACTAGGATGTAACAAAAGGCTCATCTGTCATTTGTTGTCTTATGAAATATTAATAATAAGTTAATAATTACTTTAAAACAAAAAGGACACGTGCTAACAGTCGGCTATTCTTGTTAAATACTGCCCCCTGGTGCTTTAACTTTTAAACAAAACACAGAATTATCTGTAGAATCAAATATCGCACTAAAAACAACCTTCTTGGTTTGGCATGTCTTCTCGAAGTGAAAAGGCCCAACAACCAACAAGTTAAGATTTCGCCCGCACGCAACTGTCCTGTTTCAATCATGCGTCACCGAAATGCTGTCATCAATATCGAGTACACCGTTCCCAATCCATTACCATAAAACACCAAATATTTGTCAGGAAATTCATTTAGGAAAGAAGATTCCACCTTATAAATGTTGGGTCACCTACAGTGACTGACACATGCCCCGCTAAACTGGAATAAATACCTTGGTGACTTCAACCACGGATACGTTGTTCACGTGCCTCTACCATCAAGACAAAAAACAAACAATTAGTTCCAGGGAAGAACTAACATAGCCTACTTTCGATTTTTTCAAATAATGGCAGTAGACTTACCAGATCAACACGGGCCAAATATCTGTGAGTCTGTATGTGTCTATGTATTGTAACGTGTTTTTCGAGGGTATTTTACGCCACTGACATAAGTCAGTAGGAAGCCATTCAATGTTTCTTACGCGGCAAATTGTTCTGCCAAGGCAAGTTTCATGTAACTTATTATTATTATTATTAAGTTATTGTTTTGGAGTGTTTTTTATAAGATTATAAGTATATAGATAGGTTTTCGATGTTATAGAAAACACTATCAAGCGAATTATTACGTACAACATTATCGCGGAAAATTATATGATTACGGAATTTTACGGATTTTTGTCAGTTAGAGTTTATTGTGAGAGAGATGATTCATTGGTAATTCAGCTACAGGTATATTCTTGTCAAGAAGCGTGACGCAAGCCGTGGGGCACTTCCAGCTGGCTGCATCAAGAAAAGGCGAAATGGCCTGGACCGGTAATCGACATCGTCGCGCCGAGTGTATTGACCCTTAGGTGGGGAGTATCGCGTGGTGGCTCAGCCAATCAGTGGAGACCGGGCGAGTGGAAGACGGCTCCGGAGAGGGGGTTCGGCGAGTGCATATATTGTTTGCGCGCCAAGGAGGCAGGGCGATTATCATTGTAAAACTTGACCGTTGAGGTTGCTCGTGTGGTTGGTTCCGGTGTGATCGGACCATAACTTAACATTTCTACAACAATCTCCACAACTGACGAAGAAGATGGCGACGTCCAGACGGCTGTGGGAAGCTCTCTTCAGCATCAAGTACGAGGGAAATGCCACGGCAATTTCAAATGGTAAGCGCGAATGACTTCGAACTACATAATCTCTCGCTTCATTGTTTCATATCCAAAATTTCAGTAACTTCTTAGCTTGGGAATAATCAGTAAAATCAGTAATTCATCCGACTCCGTTTTCACGTAATTCTCTAGTGGTAAATTCAAATCGTTACGCTCCAATTTAAATTTATTATTATTATTATTAAAATTGCCACTACTTGTTTTTATATAATAAATTCATTTCTTATACTATGCAATCTATGCTTTCAGTAGGTAGCATTAGATATAGACCAAATTCCTTCTCCTGATACAATTGTTAGTTGGGTTAATGATCAAATCATACCACGATCTGAGTGTGAAGATTCTTAAAGGTGTTCTGCCAGAGCTAGGTGTTGTTAAAAATAAATTTAGATTTCAACATAGCGTTGAGGTCTTGGCGCCCATTAATACAACGTATCTTAGTCAGAGAAAACATTACACTTGTCATCCCAACGAAGAGGACCGTTACAATTTTACGCTCAACGGAAAACACCGAATTATCTGTAGAATCAAATATCGCACTAAAAACAACCTTCTTGGTTTGGCATGTCTTCTCGAAGTGAAAAGGCCCAACAACCAACAAGTTAAGATTTCGCCCGCACGCAACTGTCCTCTTTCAATCATGCGTCACCGAAATTCTGGCATCAATATCGAGTACACAGTTCCCAATCCATTATCATAAAACACCAAATATTTGTCAGGAAATTCATTTAGGAAAGAAGATTCCACCTTATAAATGTTGGGTCACCTATTGTGACTGACACATGCCCCGCTAAACTGGAATAAATCCCTTGGTGACTCCAACCACAGATACGTTGTTCACGTGCCTCTACCATCAAGACAAAAAACAAACAATTAGTTCCAGGGAAGAACTAACATAGCCTACTTTCGATTTTTTCAAATAATGGCAGTAGACTTACCAGATCAACACGGGCCAAATATCTGTGAGTCTGTATGTGTCTATGTATGTAGTATCAATTCAAACATGACGAAACTGGATAATTTGTTGCATAGGTAACACAAGTTAAAGCACTTCAGTATTGCAACCGTGACCAGGGTGCGGTCATGTCGTTTTGAGGATTTGAAAGAAGTGCCGCGCGGAAAATTTCAAACGAGCGCCGCATGCGAGGGGAGCCAGTCCGCTACTAACGCGCGGAGCTGTAGGGAATAGCGAGCCGCCGAACTTGCTGGATTAACTATTTCAATTTTATCACGTTGCCCAACAGAGAAGAGCACTACATCATAAAATAGCCCTTAATATTATGATGCATATGCAAAAAGAATTATGTTAATATCATCCAGTAGCGTAGCCAGGATCGACCAATGGGAGGGGTTATTGGTACTCAAGCCAAATTCTACAAGCATTTCGTCCCGCGTCTTATCCGCGCTCGTCAAACGTGCACCATGGCCGCGAGGGCAGCTGTGGTAAGTACGGATACCGTAGGTTCGATTCCCGGTGCTGACAGCGGTTATCTGAGTGTGTTTTTCCCCGAGTTTTGCCACACTCGCTACAGGAAATTGCCGGGATAGTACCTTGCTCAAGTCCCAGAGCGTCTACTCCATCCTTGTCCCAGATACATTTCCACACACAACTTCAATCATCACAGCAATACAGGTTGCCAGACAGCTTCAACACTCTCCCAACCACACGAGGCTGATGACCAAGGTGTCTCAAGCCTCTCAAATGAATTAACAACAACTCTACAAGTATTTCCATAGTTTCATGTATTTTGATCCCGAATTTTTCGAGTAATACAATATGCTCAAAAGACAAAAAAAATCAGATGTCTAAAAAATTAAGTTAATTTTTGACTAAAATGTATCACCTCAATGGTAAATCTAGAACAATCCTGTTCCCCTGACAGGGACAAAATAAACTCAAATATATCTGTGCTACTAACATGAAGACTGCGTATCTCTCAACAAGAGAAATTATTTACAGAGGTCTCAGCAAAAGTGGGCATGTCCTCTCACGAAGTATCATGTTGATTTATGAGTAATTCAATACCGGTTCTTATTTGCATGATTATTGAGTTTTTCCAAAAAGATCCTGTGCTTTATATTGCAATTAGCCCTGAATGCCTAAACTATCATTTTCGAAGATTTTTGTCACCTACCAAGGTCCTTCTTACCTTACAAATGATACATGCAGCCGGAAAAAGGTTTAATTGCTTACACTACTCAGGCGACAAATTACACTCATTCGTAACTGGGAGTTAACCGTAATTAGGGGAATTGCTGGACATATATTTACGTAATATGAATCAACTCGGCTGACGCTTATCTCATGCTCAAGATGTTAATAATGATCGCAAAATTAGTGTTAATGTACCCATAGAATTTTCTAAGTCTTTATTAAATCGCGTTATTTTTAATAAAAACTAGACTAATTTACATATAACTTCTCTCCCGCCAAGAAAAGAAAAAGAGCTAATATTGTCCCGCTGTGTGGGATTCAAAATTATTTGGCGCTAGCCTCAGTTTGAACTAAGCTATAAGTTACTTCGCAAGGGAAAAGTTAGATTGGCAAGTCTGGGAGGACGGAGTTGTATTACCACAGTCTAAAATACACAGTCGCGAAGCTCGCTGCGCTACGAAATTGCATCCTCTTTGTAGGTGAAGCGACACTAGCACTCGCGGCGGCTAGCAAGCTGGCAACTGCCTTGAGCACGTTATTCGCGGCACACATGATTTCACTTTTGCAAGGGCTTTTTGAATTTTAACTCACTTGAGTGATTATTTCCATTGTAAACATAAGTCACGTTAAATCACCAACTACTACAGAAAAACGCCACAATGTTGATATGCTGTACACTTTTAATTCATATAAACATAAAAAGAATGCTTTGTTTTTATAAGTTCAGTCCTCTATAAGTATCCCTAGGTACAGTTGTATGACGTATTTAATGAGTATTACGTAGAATTCATAGTCCATACTAGTTATAAATTCATGTATTTGTTTTAATGATAGTCGCTGGCATCTCTACATAAAACCAAGTCCACGATTCCTGGATGTAACGGGTAATCTCTAAATCAACCGAATGGATTTTGATGCGGTTTTCACCATTCAGTAAAGAATTTCTCGAGGAAGGTTTCTGTAGGAAAACATTCATTTACGACCAAAGGAAGCCGAGCAGTAACGATTTTAGTGAATCGTGTCGAAGGAAAACCTGCCGTCCATGCACCCTTTAAGCTTACGCTGGGCAAAACATTAAAAATATCCATATTATACTATGAGTGTAAGAATTGGTCAGCATGAAAAGTTCTAGAAGGAAGTCCGCGACAGCATATCTTTATCTTTAATACATCGCCAAGTGATTTTACGTTTTAATTTCTTCCAACAATGTCTATTCAGTGGAAATTTAAATTACTAGCTTCGGAGCGAGTTTACGAGCGAGCCCATCACCCCAGCTTCGGCCAGCATTAACTGTCGAGTCGTGTCGAGTTAAGACTTCAGAGAAGAGTAGACTATAAGTGTTTGGAGTTTCGCTGTTCACCTCGGCTTTTCTGAATTGCATCTGAGACCTACCGTCCGTGTTCCTTTTAAACTTACACTGAGTAACCCCCTTTAAGATACCAGACGAAGCCGGGGCGGGTTGATAGTATGGGTATAATATAATATCAAATTCTTAACCATATCAAAAGCTAGTTATTCCGTTAACATTATAGTTAATTAGTAAAAATACCAGTGTGATTTGTGAAACGAAAAGTATAAAAGGATCTTAAGGTCTTAAATAGCTTAATTGTAGGTACTTCGTATTTTTTCTGTGGGTTTGAAACCTTTTATTCCAGAATTTGACAAAATAATACAATGCCAATTTTACAAAATATCGGCAATAACAATTGTACACCGCACCTTCACAGCAGCCATGTGGGAGACCAGGTATTTCATAAGAGAATTAACAAACGGTAGGTGAGCATTATCCTGACGACATAAATTGGCTTGCTTCCAAAGGATTCGAGAATAAGTTTATATTATTGTACAAAATCTTTATTCATTAAGTCAGCTCTCTGACTATTGAAAAGCCATTTTCTACGTCTGAAAATTAAAACGTCGGCACGCGTTTGAGATGACATCTTTTACGTTCACTTAGCCTACCGTATGTCTTAAGTTTCAAAATGCATAGATATTTATATTTGATTTTCAGCCAATGGCCATAGCAAGGCATTTCACATGAACGCCCGTAGGTTTTCCAATTTCAATGTCAAGTAGTTCCAATTTAAGCTACCAGACGCCACTGTCACTGAGACCCAACGGCGTACGTTTGAACTTGATAGAGCGTGTCTAACCCAATATCCTACACATTTTGGCTACACTCTACTAATTGTAGTTGCAAGTTCCTTTACGTGCCATAAATCTATGACATGGGCCCGACGACTTCGACTGGGTTTGAGCCCGCGAACTTGGGCATAGCAGTTCAGCATGCTACCGACTACGCCACCAAAGCCATGCATAGATATCCTACCGAGACATGCTTCTGATATATGACCGACTGGCTCCGTGGCTCAGCGGTAACGTTCTCGCCTGCTGTTCCCAAGGTTGCAGGATCTTACCCTGGCGCAGTCAGCTGGCATTTAAGGGTGCATAAATGCGAGGGAACCGTGTCTGTAGATTTACTGGCACGTTAAAGATCCCCTTCAGGGCAAACTTCCGGCACCCCGGTGTCTCTAAAAGCCACAGTAGTTAAAAGGGACCTAAAACCAATAACATTATTATTGATTTATAACCAGTTAAAGAACTAGTTCGGTTGTTTGATTGAAAAGCTTTATAATACTTTCTACTGCATATCCCAATTAATTGTGGTCGCCGAAGCCAATTAGGCTCATTTTGGTTTTGAACGGGGATTTAAGGCCGGATGCACTTCCTGACGCCACGTAATTTTTCAGGTGAAAATTCCACCCCACTGTCACCGGGATTAGAACTCCGGCCGTCCGGGCGATTGACGAGCAGCGAAGCCACTGCACCATCACGCTCCCCTTGAAAAGCTTTATAATACTAGCCTAAAATCCATAGATCAAATCTTAACTTTTTGGCCACAAATGGTGACCCGGGCCGTAAGGCGACAACAGTAGGCCTACATCACTACAGACACAAATCACAACCTGCCGATTTTCCAATGGGAGGGGTTCTAACCCCCCATAACCCCCCCTTGGCTACGCCACTGATATCATCACACGTTCGTCAAGTATTAACGGAAGAAGCTATAGCGCATTACGTCATCGAGAGCTCACGTCACGTATCCGAGCGATATCAAAGAGGCGATATAAATCTCTGTAGCTTATCTGTTGCTCCGAGTCAACTCACAGTGCGTGAATACTTTGCGCGTCAAGTCTACGTGTTTCTAGAATGTGCTATTGTATCACAGTGCACCACGCGCCCATGTCCGTCTCACTATATGCCCCGAAAGTGCTGGAATCTTAAGACTGTGCCGATACATGTGAGTTATACAAGACATTTATATTACTGAAGTGTACACGATGTTTGAATTTATTATTATTGTGGATATATTTTTATATAAAAAGTATTATGTGCTATAAATCGGGAATATAATGTATGAACAGTGAAAGGTGTTTGCACGTCGCAGCGATGTCTAAAGGTGATAGAACATTCTGTAGAGCGTATGGTAGAAGATATTAAAGCATTCTGTCGAGTGCAATTTCAAAGCCAGTAACTTAATGCAGAAATCAAGCAATGAACTGTACCGAATGTGGAATTAATAGCTCACGTGGCATATTATTCGTGAAACAGTTAGCCAAGCGTGTGCAGAAGAGTGGAGAACACCATTATATTGGTATTTACAATTTGTATGCAGAATATTGCAGCTATCTGATAAATACAGTTTCTGGAATTTTCTACGTCGTGATTATGAATATGCACTAAAATCACCAGAGATGGGTTAGAGGAAGAAGAGAGAAGAAGGAAGATGTCGATCCTAGGCCTGTATCGGAGACCATGAACGTCCAGGAGGAGCCATACAATGGAGCGCTGTCCGAGGTCGCTGCCGATTCCAACCAGGCAGACATGGTTGCTACGGGGGCACATACCTCACACGGAGGAACCGAACAACACCATTTAACGCCGTGCAGATGGCCTAATGGATGTCCAGCAATAATCAAAAATAAGATCAGACAATATTTTGGTAATTTTTGTGTGTAGCGGAGTTATGCTTGTTCCAAACCATAGTTCTGCTTATCCTAGCTTAAGTTCTGGGTATTCCTAGCCAGTCATTTTAATTCTAGTCTAATTCTATTTAACCAGGTGTGATACTAGTTGACTTTATATCAGGGTTTCTCTTTCCGAGTGCGATTTGATTCAGGTTTTTCCAATTTTATGTTTGTTCGAATATTTTTGCAAATATCATCGCATGTTTTTTTTTTTTTTGCATATGCGCCTCGTGTTTCATGTTAATTTTGTAAATATATTTTTGGATCTATTCCTGAGTAAATGTTTGGAATAATTGATTTTCAAACAGGAATGTTCGTGCCTTTTATATTTCTCAAATTAATGCATCAGTGCCAACATGATTTTCGAATAGGGTGAAGTGATGATAATAATAAATAGGGATGTTTATAAATTTACCTATGCCATTCAACAAATTGTAGTAAATTTTGATGATAAATATGCGATGTGATAACAGATATTAATAATAATCTCATCTTGAATTAGTTGATCAAAAAATAAATCCCGTGACTAATAGATAGACTAACTGACGGAAGAATTCTTAGGTGCTAAATGATTTAATTATCATTCAGTGAAAGAAAAACCGAATATCAGAGTTTTTGAGCAATTGACACGATATGAGTCATGACAGTTATATAAGTGTTGTAATTTTTACATTCTGTGGAGGTAGGTGTTGGCCTCAGTTGAAGCGGGCATGTCGATGGCATGGCACCGTCATATTGATAATTATTATAGGGCATCAAGCACACTGGCGTGAGAGTGCTGTATTTATAAAATGAATGTTATAATTAAGTATTTGGTAATTGTGGTAAATGAATTATGCAAATTGATGAGTAAGAATGCTTGGTATATGAAGGAGTATAGCATATTTAGCTATTAGTGATGTCTCGACAGTATTAAAATCAAGCTACTCAGTAGATGGTTATTTAATAATATTTGTGAAGGCGTATTTCTGTATGAGCCTAATGTTTTACAATATATTCATGTGAGAATAAAAGTGGATAAATGGTTGAACTAGTCACTGATCTAAAATATCAATGAGAGGTTTATTACTGGAGTGTTAACTAACTTTAATATCTGATTCTTCGGAACTTATTACGGCAATTTGTGGGCAGAATATTAATTGGTGGTAGATTTAATTGCGAACATAAGAAAGTGCTAAACAGTAACCTGTGTGATATAAAATATATTTGTAAATAATCAGTGTGATATGAGATTCGTGAATGTGAACACAACTGAACACTTACTTGGACAAGAAGACATTTGCGTGTGTGTGTGAAATTTTAATATATTTTGAGTTTAGGAATCTCAGGGTGAGAGACTTTATTTCTTTAACCCTGCAGATCTAGGGAGGAGGGTTTCTTAATTATGTGTGATATATTTGTATAAAAGTGGAAGTGTTTATTAGGTATTTTGTGTGTTTTCAACCTTCTCATATTCAACCGGGGATCTCGAATTCGGCTTTGCACCATTTGCCCACACCCAGTTTTTCCTGAGTGCTCTTAGAGTCTCGTGCTCAGCCGTTTTCGAGGTTCTCGCATATGTGGGCGGTAGTCTCCGGACTAACGGGCACAGTGCCATTCCTTATATCGCCACCACTTACAACAAGTAGGTGGCAGCACTTTTGGTGAGCGCGTAAGCCAACAGATCTTGCAGTTATATATTTGCACACATACATTTAGGAGAATATAGGTCACGTGTCCTAAGCTTAACATCTTGTTTTATGTTCTACTAGTCCTTACCTTCTCTAAACTGCCTATTCAATCATCATATACCGGGTGATTCAGCAGATCCATTCAATGTCGTTTGCTGCAACCCAACTAACGCGTGTTGCTCACGATCGCGAAAATAACGGTCACGTAAACCTAAAAGCTTCCTTTTTTCACAATCAGCGCGCGAATGCGTGCAAAGCAAAGCTGTCTAAGGTCGAAGATATGTCACTCATATTGACAAAGGGATCAAGCACCAATGACGCATGTGCATGCATATTTAGCAATGGACTGACTTCTCAAATATCTAACCAAATGTACTGAACCATTTTGTGATGAGTAATCCTGCTAGATTGAGGTTTCCGTCAAATCTTACCCGTAATAATAATACGTTCACGTTCTCTTATCATAGTGAGTAGTTTGAAGCGGTATAACCTATGGAGTAAATCCCATGCATGAAACTCACCCTGGAAATGCGCTGTCTGCATTCTGAAAAATAATTTTCAACGTGGCTTTTGGAAGTAGGATAAGGCAAGACTGGAACTCCGATAATGATACCTTAAATATGCTATCCAGGCACACAAGATCCAATTGAACAACTACAAAGTGATATTGATTTCACTACTGCCACCACTCAACAGCTTAAAGGAAAAGCGATTCTTCCCGCTGTTAATGAAGAGTCACTTCAGATAAACAATCACGTTGTTCGACTTTTACTAGGGAGTGACTTTGACATAATTCCGTAAACTCCTGTTGACGAGCTTAAGGCCGAAGCAAGGGTTCGCCATCTGGTTCTGTTGCGTGCTGTGGATTTTATCTTTTCCCACGAGTATCCAAGCTGCTTGCTCTCTTCCTCCACTGATCTCCTCCATGTCATTCTAGGTCTTCATCTTCTCCTTTGGCCCTGAGGATTCCACTCCATGGCTTGTTTAGCAATGCTGTCATCAGAACTGCGCAGTGTATGGCCAATCCATTGCCACTTTCTTCTCTTGATCTGCTGTTCGACTGGCAGTTTATCTGTCCTCATCACAATTCCTCATTTCACATCACATCAGGCCAGTGTATTGCTAAGATGTTCCTAAGACATTTATTTACAAATGTCTGGATCTTTCGTATCAATGATTTGGTCACTTTCCAAGTTTCACATGCATATAGCAGCACCGACTTGACATTGCTATTGAAAAACCGTAATTTTGTTCTCTTACTGAGTTCTTTTGACCTCCATATGGAACGAAGTGTTGCAAAAGCGCCCCTAACTTTATTCAAACGGCTGTTAACGTCTTCTTCTGCCCATCCATTCGTCGTTACAATGCTTCCTAGATAGCAGAAGCTATTCTACCCTCTCTATTATGACCTGTCCATTGATTTGCAATGGTGAACTGTTGCGGTTTTCACCCGCATGTCTTTGGTCTTATTAATATTAATCCGAAGTCCGACTTCCTGTGCTTCAGCTTTTCGATCATTGAACTTAGTTTTCATATCTCTGCAACTGTTGGCAAGTAAACATATGTCATCAGCCAAATCCAAGTCTTCCAGTCGTTGAGTAAGATGTCATTGGATGCCCAATCGACGATTGCGGCTTTCATAACATAACAACATCAAGGGTCACGAGGAACAATATAGGTGAAAGTAGGCACCCTTGTTTCACACCGGTCTTAACTTCAATTGGTTCCGTCAAACGTCCTCTATGTTCCACCTGGCGCGTGTAACAATCATACATGCAATGGACTAGGCTGATGATCTTTTTGGGGATGCCATAGATCTTCATTACTCTCCAGATCTTAGTCCTGAATATGCTGTCTAAAGCCTTCTCGAAATCAATGAAGAGCATATACAGAGACGATTGGTATTCCGCTGATTGTTCTTCAATTATCCGTAGAGTGTTAATCTGGTCGGCACTGGATCGTCCTTCTCGGAACCCAGCCTGCTCTTTTCGCAGCTTTCTGTCCACATAAGCTTTAATCCTATCAAGGGTGATACGTGAGAGAACCTTACTGGGTAGTGTAATACCCCTCCAGTTATCACAAACAGACAGGTCCCCTCTCTTCGGAAGTTTAATGAGCAGCCCTTTGTTCAATTCCTTGGGGAGAGTCTCGTTTTCTTAAATAGCAGTGATTAATGGAAGTAGCAGATCCGCAGATACATCAGGATTTGATTTGAGAGCTTCAGGAATAATATTATCCAGTCCTGGAGCTTTTCCATTCTTTAGGTGTTTGATGACATTTACTATCTCCTGTTTTGTCGGTACATCACTGCTGATCCTTCTGTCATCCTGGATATCTTCGTATCCCTGTTCTAAGTTCCCACTGCCCGCTGTTATCCGGTTCAGCACATCATTAAAATGCTCTCTACATCTCTTCATCTGCTCTTCTTCGGAGTCAAGGAGAATGCTATCTTTAATCTTAACTATTTATTCTTTATTCTTAAGTAGTTTATAAAAGTGTGGACGGTAAAGTGAGTGAGTATGCAGATGATCAGCTTGCTTATCCTGAGGAATTTCTTAACAGTTATACACTAACCGATTTGCCCCCACACAAATTGAGAATGAAGAATGCCACTAATGAATTTGCTACCCTCAAAGGGCGTTTGTAATGGAACTAGACATTTAGTTAAAGAGTTATAGCGTAATATAATAACGGCAACTGTTAGAGATTTCATTAAAAGTGAAACTGTTCTTATAATCAGGGTAACACGTATTCCCTCTGACACATGCATTCCCTTCAAATTTAAGCGAAGACAGTTTCCAATAGGGTTAGCTTTCTCAATGACGATGAATAAGTTTCAGGGCCAACGATTTGACAAAATTTGTCTGAATTTGCCAAAAACCAATAATTAGTCACAGACAACTTAGGCCCAGTTGTACGAACTCGGGTTATCCATCAGAATAGCTATACTTGGGCTAGCGTCTTCCTTGGTATATCTCCAAGGGTGGGTTGTACGACAAGATTTTATTCTGGGGCTCGCTATTCGATGTTTGTCTGAGAGACGAGCTAAGTTGGTAACAAACGGAGCTAACCTTGTGGACATATTGACACGAAATTTGAACTTCTTTGGAAAGAGATGAATATCGAATTGACCACTGCGATACTCCATGAGAGGCCGTGAGAATAACAAACATAATAAATACATACATTGGTTACGAGTCAGTAAATAATAGTATATCGTACATATAAATATAATGCAAACTAATATAGCATATCCAAGAAATAAGTACCGGTAGGTGCAGGATAGGCTACTACATTTTATTATCATACATTTTACCTGTCAGTCATATGTTCCTGTCCATCGATAATTTGATCTAATAACCTCAAAACTGTGTATTTTTCCTGTCTGAACCGTATAAAGAATTAATTTTCCTCACAGTTCAGAAATTGAGCCGGCCTCTGTCTGATCTTCTTTGCTTTTCTCCTTTGCAGAAATATTATTTCTATTAATGGATCCTCCGCATCAACATGAATGCTCTCTTGAATAATTATGAGTACGGTATCCTAGGCTCTTGGCTGACGCAAAGTTATTATTAATACCCTGTTGAACCAAGGATCACCCCAAATGATTACCGGTACATATATAATATAATCCAGAAACACCAAGCATAACATAAAAACAAAAAAATAACAAGCAAAAAATGTTGGATCTGGTGAGATTCGATCCGCAAAAAATGTAAATTCATACTCGCGAGAGTAGCACGCTAGCCACTGAACCACCGCTACCTAACGTAATTTCCTGAAGACTGCGCATATGATGCTTACGTACGTAATGTCAGTGACTTGCTTTCGTTATTTCCTGTAATAATATGTATGCAATTACATTTTCATGTACATATATGAATAGTTCACTCGAATTAAGAGTTTGCGATGATTTAAATTAGTTTTTTTTCTTCTAATAAGTGAGCCTCTGCATCACTTTCTACATTAATTCCTGGCATCTCCAGCATGATGCTCTCGACTGACGCGGAGTTATTATTAATTACCATGTTGAAACTAGGATCACCCTCAAGTGATTACTGGTAGGCTACATATAAATGATAATGCAGAAACAGCAAGCATGACATAGAAACAAAAACTAATAACCTAAAAAAGTTGGAACTGGTAGGGTTCGATCCACAAAATTCACGATCTTTGGTCGTGAGTCCGGTGCGCAAACCGTTTTTTTTTTATTAGCTCTTTACAGGATTACAGAATTTTCAGATATGATAAATACCATACTATTACATCACAAGAAAGTCCAGATAGTGTCCATATTTATCGTACAATTGTCCACTTTCACTAAGCTTCCAACGCTCTTTCTGCAGGTGATACCTGAGATCCAGGAATGAGAAATGTTGATCATTGTCCATCACGAAGTGTACATATTGGCCCATTATCCACACAATGGCAGTCTGTTTAATTTGGGGGAAGGCGGTCACCGACAAGCGAATCAACATCCTGTCATCAAGGTCATCCGTGGGCACATTTAATAGTTGACATACGTTTCCCTTACACCACAGCCACGTGGAGGCAACTCGCGTGCATGATGTGAAGCGGTGTATCGCCGTATCAGTTTGACCACATATAGTACACCATGGGTAAGCTTCAAGACGGATGGTATATCGCCGTAGAGCGGTTGGGATGAGCTCGTTGAGGAAGATAAAAACCCGGGAGTGTACAGCAGAAGAAATGGTCATAGCCCCAAAATTTTTCCAAACAGTGGGCCAATGAACGTAGAGTGTGGTGGCCTCGATTCGCGGTTTGGAGTGTACCACTTGCCGCAACATGTTATAAATACTTTTCGTCGTTGGAACAGTCCCTGAAGGCATTTGGCGATCAGTTTCCAGAAGGTGCTGTTGATGGTCCCTACATATCTTCGGCAAAGCTCTCTCACAACCACGGGCTGTGTTTCGAATATCTTTGTATAGCGCTTTCGTAAAAGTGTCATGTTGGGAAAGAATGGTGATATCGTTCTTGCAGAGGAGTGCACGGCATTTCATGCCATGAGCGGTTAGCCCTAGCCCGCCTTGCCGGGATGGGAGATACAACTGTTCCCGTTGTACTCGGAACAAAAATCCTTGCCATAGAAACCAACCTGTAGATTTTGCCAATTGGCTCTCAAACATTTTGGGAAGTGGGAAAAGTTGTGCGACATACCATATTTTAGAGAGCGCAAATACGTTGAGGACTATGACCCGTTGCACTATATTGAGGTTTCTTTGACCAAATAGGATCAGCACTCCCCTAACTTTGGCAATGACCTTAGTCCAGTTTGCTTGCACCGTGTCCAGAAGCGATTGCTTCCAGGTAATGCCAAGAATTTTCACCTCATTTACTATCCGGAACCAGGGCTGTTGGGTAATCACTGAGTTATTATTGAGCGGAAGCAAAGCAGTTTTCTGGGGGTTCGATTGTGCTCCAGAGGCGATATGGTAGAGCTGAAGGACGCTATCGATGTGGGAGATGTGTTCATTATTGCGCATCAATATGGATACGTCATCAGCATAGGCGCACATGCCAAAAACATGTGTGGACAGTTTGTAACCCTGTAGCTTCACCTGGGTAGTCCGAATGAACGGTTCAAGGCCAATGACAAAAAGTAGCATGGAGAGGGGACATCCTTGCCTAACTGATCTTTGTATTGGAATCAGAGGGGAAAGAAAACCGTTGATGAGCACTCGAGACGTAGCATTACAATTTATCATACGAATGTAGTCAATAAGGATTGCAGGAAATTCAAAGTGCTGCAAGACCATGTACAAGTATTCATGACTGATGCGATCGAAAGCTTTATCAAGATCCAAGGTGAGAAAACTCATTGGCTCAGTGGGGAGCATTTCGGCTTTTAGGTGTAGGTCCCGTAGTATCGCTAAGTTTGTTAACAGAGTTCTTCCAGGAATACTGCAACATTGTTCATCACCAATGATATCATGTAGAACAGTCTTCAATCGGCATGCAAATACTTTGGTAAGGACTTTATAATCACTGCAGAGCAGAGTAACTGGTCGGAAGTCACCAACTGCCATGGGATAGGATGTTTTTGGTATGAGGACTATGGTACCCTCGTGATGTGATTGACAAAGAGCACGACGTTGGAGAATGGTACGCAGGACATGACAAAATTCTTTGCCAATGAGAGGCCAGAAGTGTTTATACATTTCATATGGCAGTCCATCAATGCCAGGTGAGCGGTTGTTTGGGAGGTGCTTAACCACAGAGTGAATCTCTTCATCCGTAATATCCGCGCTGAGCCGAATTTTGTTGTCCGGAGATAGATGGGTACTGCAAGATGAAAGCAATAGGGTCACCTGCTGTGGATCAATTGGAGCCTGAGCGTAGAACCGTTGATAAAATAGTGATATTTCACTACGTATAGCGTCAGGGGAGGTGACGACACTTCCAGTACTGGTGCGGAGGCGGTGGATATATTTACGTTGCCGCACACGTTGTCTTTTGGCGATATGGTATACACTTGCACTTTCGTCTGGGAGCACTGTACGATCTTTTAACGCCACGTTTATATGAGCGAGTGTTCGTTGCTGTAGAGACAGGAGCTTGGTTTTAACTTCCCGAATCTGGTCATATATACGCTCCCCAGCATCAGACCTTTGCTGGAGCTGGCGAAGAACTCGATAGTAAAATTCAACTGTATCCCGTCTTTCCCGACCTCGTTGGTAGGATATGTTCTTAAAGACGCGGTGGATACCTGGTTTAACCAAAATATCCCACCAGTCTGCGCAGTCGCGAAATTTGCAGTTTGTTGGACCCATCGAGTCCAGTGTTGTCTGAAAATATCTTGGCATTCCTCCTCCAGTAACAGCGAGCAATTCAGTTTCCAATAACCTCTTCCTATGTGAAATATGGGATGGGGGTAAGAGATTGTACATACGACAGCATGATGGTTAGTGAAACTGGAGGTATCACTTCATATCGTCTAGGCTGGATAAGTTCCTGTGAAAAGTAGATGCGGTCAATTCGTGATGAGGAGTTGTGACTTATACAGGTGTAATGGGGCAGGGGCACCCTTAAACTATCCACAGCATCAATGAGGTGTAGGGAGGTAAGAAGGGTCCTGAGAGCCGGGTTGACACCTTTGTATGGACTAGTGGAATCCTCTGGGCGTTGAATACAATTGAAATCCCCTGCAAGAATAAGTTTTTCCTTAACGTCGTGCAGATGAGGCAGTATACTCTTTTGAAAGAACATTTTCCGTTCCATACGTTTATTGGACCCGGATGGGGCATATACATTTATCAGGGTGGTATTGTTTATGTGTCCAGATATTATGCGTCCTGATGGATGACATAGCACACCTTCGAGTGGGATATCATGTCTTATGAGGAATCCGGTCCCTCTATTCGTATTACCGGTATTGATGTGTTGTTTGTAGAAGGCAGATATGGGTAAACACGGTATAGCAACTTCTTGAATGAAGGTAATGTCAATGTCTGCATCTCGAAGGAATCTCTCCAACAGTTGAAATTTCAGAGGGCATTCTATTACATTGATATTCACAGTGGCCACAGTGAGAAATTGCGCCATTAAGAGAAGTATAAAAGCTGTGCTAGACATACTGGAAGGTGGACTCGAAAGAAGACACAGGTGAGAATTATCCTGGTGCACTATGTCAAATTAGGTTGAGATAGTTCCTTATGATTGCCATTCATAGGCCGGCTGTCAGCGTTAGAGAGCGTTCGTGGGTCCCTAGATGACGTAGAATGAAGATTTTGTTTCTTTTTCACAGCTGCGGGAACGTTTGTAGAGCCAGTTTGATTCTTCTGGGCTGGTACGGCAATCGAGGTATTTGTTTTAATTTTCTTAGATACGTTCTCGGATCCCCGATCAACCTGCTTAAGTGAGTCGGTAGGTACCAGAGAAGGTGGGGGCAGTGAAGACAACATTTCTGTGGCAGCCTGTAGTGACGGCACAATTGGTTCTAAGGCTGCGATACAGGTTGCCGATAGCACAGGGGCACTCTGTGGCTCGCTGAGCTGGTCAGTGTAAGGTACCAGTTCTGCGTCGTGTGTATCCGAGGCCACTGCTGGTGTTGTCCCAGCTGACTGATCAATAAACATGTGTCCATGTGACGTTTGCTGTGTCACAACTTCCGAGTATTGGACACGTCGTTGTTGTGTAGGAGTTATACCGAGGGGAATCATTTTCTGTGGGCAGTTGATACGTAGATGTGTGTTAGCATTGCAAATTAAACAGGTCTGTTTCTGTCCATTATAAGATAGGTAGCCAGAATGACCACCAAAAGTCTCAGTGGAGGGGGTATCTTGTTTTATTTCCATAGTGACTGCGCGTATTCCATTATACACCGGGAACTGATAAGCAGAAGACCATTGTTCTTTCCTGACTTCACTCACAGTGCCATATTTCGACAGGACGGATTTGAAAATTTCAGGGGGAACTTCAAGTGGGACATTAAATATACGCACTGTGGTAAAATTGGAATCCGCTGGGGAGAGCTTAACATTAGTCATTTCGCCTGAGTCATACTGAAATTTAATAGGATCTGCAAAATTATTTAACAATATCTGATAAGTAGATATGCTGATTACCTTGATGTACATGGTTTTTTCTTGCGCGTTTAACTGGATGGCTTCTACTCGGTCGACAGTCAACCGGATAGTATCGCTAATCCAGCGGTGAATTTCTCCTGGTGTGGCGCGAGAACTCTGCCTGACCCATTGGCAGCGTACGGTGTTTTTCCTCTGGTATCCGGACATGATTTTCAGCGGGGTTTTCTGGGTTTTCTGGTTTTGTTGTCCTATCTGGAACACTACTTGAAAAAGTATTGTCCGAATGACACACGGAAGGTCAGTTCACCCGTGGAACTATCGGAAGCACCGGTATTAGGAAACGTACACTCTTCCAATGCAGTCACACAGCGCGCTCACACGCACCTCACTCGGCCACGACTAGTGACCAACTTGACCGTTGGACCACTACGACACAGCGTTTCATGCCAAAGACAATGTCTATAATGCTTACATTTGTAATGTCGCTGATTTGCTTTGGTATTTTGTCTGTAAAAATGTGTATGTAATTATTGTGCTGCTATTAAAATTATACGTTCTCATGTACATATATGAATAGCTGACTGAAATTAAGAGTTTGCGATGATTTAACTTCGGATGTTGTAGCGGTCTCTCCCGTCCGCCATATTTATACTCGGTATAAGCAGATAGCTCGTCATTCCATGCCCGGTTAGCTATGCCGTCGTTTATACCCGGATTATCTCTTATACCAATGTCGTACAACTCAATTCTGCGCTAACTACGGAGATAACTTTAGCTGGGGTATAACCCGAGTTCGTACAACTAGCCCTTAATGTACGTGTTTCACGAGTAAGATCGTTTAACTATCTGTTGTCACCAAATAATGAAATCACAAATTGTGAATTCAGAGAAGGATTCCCTACGTACCTTCATGACTGCCATGGTGAATTTAGCAAACTATTGCGAGATCGGAATGTGAATGTAAATAAAACTTCAAATGTGGATCAAATCTTTAAAGGAAATTTAAATTAAAAAAACAAGTACGTAGATATTCTACGCAGGATTTGCTAGTTAAATACATATTCCATGCGTTGAACTAAATAGATTTTGGTACTTAACCTACATTCTGATAACATACAGGGCAAGGATATCAAATTCAAAACCCAATATAACAACAATGTAGCAATTTTAGATAATAAACACTATATTTTACTAAAGATAGAAAAATAGGCTTACTATCGTACTGTTCCTTGCGATGTCTTAACCAAAGCTTGCATCTTGATCAAGAAAACATAGATCAGCCCATCGCCACCACTGAAAATATTGTGTTCAAAGTCATAAAATGAGGCGCTAACTACTAGAATTTAACACAAAATTTAAATGATAGAAGCATTCATTCAGTGTTGCCTAGTTCTATTAAAGGAATTTGGTTGTACTGTCAAGAAAGCTTTGCCCAATTACGATCCACGGGAAAACAAATATTTATATTCCTTATCCTAAAAATAATATTACATAAGATATTTATCATCAAGATGTTCAGTAAAAGATCATATAGCCTACTTTCTCCTAAATGAATGGGTATACTGTCCCCGCGCCAGCTCTGAAAACCTGGCAGGAATGTGGAGTGGAGTGAGTAAGCCAGTGATGACGTAGCACTGTACTATACTAAGCATAAGCATGGCCCGGAAATTCCCTTGCTCACTGTTTGTTCCCGCTCTTCTTACCTTCCCCTTACCTCATACTCCGCGTCCTCAGAGCTGGCGCGGGGACAGTAGTTATAACTCTTTTCCTTTTCAAGGAATTTAATTGAATATTGGTTGTAGTACCGTCTTGAAATACAACGTGGTATGCAGGTATTATACGTTGATTGATTGAATCCCCACCTGAATTATACAGTATATACACACACTAATACAGCCATCACAATAACACAGGTTGTCACACAATATTCAACACTCACCCAAGTACTGCTCGGGTCTAAGCTCCGTGAACCTGAGAGGAATGTGGAGCGTTGACGTTTATGATGATAGATGAGCCGGCATCCCGGTTCGTTCCGTGTACTATCATAACCAAATTCATTGGTCGGTCAGTTAATACGCACGCTACGCTACGATTACTTTTAAAATATTAAACTTTTAATATTTTATTGTTAATATCCCAAGCTTTTAATGTTGGACTTGATCATGCAAACCAATATCAGACCTGCGTGGCACATTTGTGGCCGGTGGGCATATTTCATGGAAGGGCACGACAAGAAAATATATATCGTTATTAGCAACAAGAGGTGAAATCATTAGTCGTGGAGATGTTGTGTTTTCATGTTAAGGACTAGCGATATCCTGGTCATCATCTCCGTGTATTTGTGAGTTTTTACTTGTCTCAAAACATGCGTTTCTATGATGACTGTAGGATAAAGTGTAACTAATTATTCAGGGTACGGATGGAGTAGGCGCCCCGGGACTTGAATTAAGGTATTATCCCGGCATCTGCCTGTAGGGAGTGTGGTGAAAGAACACTAAGGGTACCGACTGTCAGCGCCGAGAATCAAACCTCTGATCTCTGGACATGCAGCAGCTCGCCATTTTGGTCGAGGTGAGCGATTTAACGAGCACGGCTTCTCCGCCAAATGGTAGTTGAGACCTTTGTCAATAGTTGTTACTTCATTTAAGGGCTTGTGCCATCTTGGTCATCAGTCCCGTGTAGCCTAATAGGCAAAACACGTGGTGCCATACAATTCGTACAAAGGTTTTGTTGTTGTTGCTTCAATTGGGGGTACAGTTGGGACACCAGTCGAGTGTGTGTGAAATCTGTCTGATAATTATCTGATTATAATCAGATCAGACATGGGCAAGTTCACAGAAACTTTTGACTAATCTTTGTTATTAGTGAAATATTTCTAATAAATTGACTTAATGTAAGAAAAAAATACCGTCAATATTTTATTCAAAACTGAGAGAAAATTTAGAAAACAACACAAGAAGTTAACATCAGTTATAGCAACACAACAATTCACAATCTCACTGCCCTCAATCACTAAAACGAACACTCTGCTTCCAGGCAACCGCTAAGCTAACTGACCTTGTGCCTTGCTTTGAAATTCGACGTTCTAAACTAGCATATGAATTGGAAATGGTCATAAACTAAGACCTGTCACGCCAAAACTATCAGTCAATAAATGAATAACTAATGAATAACTAACAGACTAATCTGAGGCCAATGGAAATTTAATGACTAATTATATATGAATCAAAACATCAATGTAATATATAGACTGGGATTGTATTCTAAGGACACAAGGGACTTTGAAATTTTGGATGGCTGGCTAAGGATACAGTTTTTATAAGAAAAAAAAATAACTGCCTAGTACTTCAGACCTGCTCTACCGACCATCTTCTGTGAATGAATAATTGTTGTTTTAAGGCGCCAAACATAAGGTTATCGGCCCCTGTCAGAGATGACAGTGCAGGTAACCACGTTTTAGCCCTAAATTATTGAAGGCAAAGCAGGGAATGAAACCAGGATCACTAATTATAATTATATCTCCAGCATTTAATATGCCTTCGTGCTTCAGGTGAATTTTGAAACGAAATTTATGTCCTAAGAACTACGCACACTACACACTCACTCACTCATTCGCAACGCCACACTAGTTTGAGCAAAGACCCTAAGTCAGAAGTATTGGAATAGACGGGAATACCAAGTAATACGGCAGGCTGTTGACAGGCTTCTCACGTCTCGCCTGCTCCTTCCCTGCCCCTACCCTTCACCCCACAAGTTCACAGAGTCTAGACACGAGCAGTACACGGGGCTAAACGACCATGATGTCAATGTATCTCAAATGAAACAACAACAACAACAACAACAACAGCTTGCTTCCCCAAATCCTTCCTCGTATACAAGTATACACTAAAGTAAGCCTACAGAACTCACAGTGACACAGGTTATAAGACAACTTCTACACATACCCAAATACACGGGGCTACAAGACCATGTTGCCGCAAAACTCCTAAAGAATCAACACCAAAACAATAACAACAACAACAATAGACTCTTCCGAGGATCAATGACAACGAATTTTAATCGCTGTAGTCGATTGTTGAAATATGTGTTGTTATAAGTATATATATAATATTTTCGATTTCAAATACACACTATATTGAGCGCGTATTCGCTCATGTCTTCAATATTTCTTAGAGAGCATGCTTGCTCATTGTGCTATCTTTCATAGAACGCACTCAGAAGCTTCCTCACGGTTCAAGCTTTCTTTTGACTTTGGAGAGGCCAGCATGTTTTCTTCCTGGATATATTTTACTACCTATTTCGCATCTGCATATCACAGGAATTTATAACATGTAATTCTGTTTAATTTACCACTTTATTTTGACTTCGAATATGGTAAATAATCTATATATTTGGTAAAGGTGTTTGCACCGTAGATATGCGGAAGATATGTAAGTAGACACTACATGACTTGGAAGTTCTATGGAACCTGGAACTGAGTTTCCGACCAAGCCACACCGCTTAGTGAGTCTGAATAAGACGCACGTGTTTGTGTGTCCGCCGAGACTAGGCGTGATTGGTGACATCGTTTGTGAGTGCACGTTTGTGGAAGTCCACAGTGCCAATATCTTATCAGCAGTCATCCTACGGCGGGAACACGACAACTGAAGTATTAATTACAGTACAACGCCGTGTGAGGCGAGTACAACGATATTTTTCGTCAAAGATTTGTGTAAAAGTGAAATTGGTAATTTTCACCATTCTGCACGTGGAGATTTGACTTTGTACCACGTTGCCGATAATATGAACATTTGCTTGTGCAATAAGGCCCCGAAACAGTCAGTTTACGTAAATCAATTATAGCGAGCTAGAAGCCGCAGTGAAAGTAATCACTAACAGTATTTTGTGTCAGGGATATTTTTCTACGATCAACGTGATTTTCAGTGATTTGTGTCGTATGAGTCTTAAAGTTTGTGAGCTAAGATACCGCCCGCTATATCTATTAGAATCTGTGGCAGATTATCAGAGCCAATTTTATTCGATCTGCAACTGTGTAAAATCCAGTGCTTCATTTTGTACGTTATAAATACTGTAGAATCTGTGTGGACCACATATTTCGTCACACCATGCTTTGTGATGACGACGACCACGTGTTCGACATGTTTCAACCTGAACACATGATGGAAATTGTGGTGTAAGTTCCACCATAAGGGATATGTTGAGGAAATGACGACGCCATAAAGAGGAAACCGAGGAGAATTTCTACCGGAAGACCACATGATGAGGAATTGGAAGAGGAATACAGTATATGCCAGGACTATGGAACCTGATTATGGAGCCTAATAATCCCTCCTGTGGAAAGGAGGTGTATGATCCCTCTGTTCTAAGAGAGCATGGGGTGAACTACAGAGTAATGCCACTGTGAGTCTTGTATCCTCATTATTGTACAAGGTTTTGTCCGGGTAGAGGTAGATTTAGTTAATGATATACCCCGATACTGATAGCAACCACACAGGCAGGTCTAGTTGTATAATTATGTATTTCTTTCTTTGGGAACCGGGCAATCTTTGTGAGTCACCCAGTGCCATACTTGTACGGGGGTGCGCCTGTATTTTGTGATTTCAATGTATTTCCATTTATAGAGTTTTCAGCCATATGGAGAGCTGTATTTTCTGTCAGCAGTAACTGACATGTTAGTAATTAAGACTTATCTTCAAGCTTAGGGAACACCCTGTGTAGGAGTACTTATTACTGATTTATTTCCACTACTTTATCGTATCAGTTGGTTAGTCAACAGTAACTACCACGTTTTGTGAAGTTTAGTTAACGTTATTTGTGGACCTTTTATACCACAAGAGTTACGAGTGGGAACAAATACAAGTGTATTAGGAGAATAACTTAACCTGGTCACGAACCAAGGAATATTGCAATGTGTCAGTTTACACGACACAGAGGAGTAAGTTGTTGTATGTAATATGTTTGAGTTGTGCAAAGTAGTAATGCACCGTTTCTACGAAAGACTATGAAGAGTAGGGAGCGTGTAGAATTTCTCCCAATTTCAAAACAGTTAGGCTGCACACATTTTTATCTTTCATACAAGTGTATTTGGAAAACTTATAGAGTTATATTTTTATACAGGGCAGGTTAGTGTATAAGTCAATTTAATATGAACAGAGAATGATATCTTATGAATTAATGGATCACTTCAGGACTGTAATATGTGATTTCCGTTAAAGTATAAACGCACAGTTTTGATATGTTAAAGAGCGAGTTGTATACTACAATCCGTGGACGCTATTGAGACACTGTAAGTGAGGCGAGATGCCCAAGGTTAGGCAAGGCCAAGGAACTTGTTTATATCCCAGCATTCTGTGCGAGACCGACACGTATTGATTATGTTTTTATGACAACCTGTGACATCACAGACATCTGTGGAATGTTGTAGCCATGTTAGGAGATGTCTTATACGAGGTTAGGGAGCACAGCTGATAGCTATGAATAACTGTCGGTGACCGCATACCATATGCGAGGTTCGCTCAATTGTGAGAGCAACTGCTTTTACGCTAATGACTTTGATCATTCAGCATATGAGTAGAAGGTTTATCCCATGTTGTAATTGACCCAGTATAATTGTACCAGGCTAGCAACTCATGTATTTATTGTGTCTTAGAACACATGTGTTAGGAAGTATGGAATCTCCTATTTTTATTGTATGCCGGAGATACTGAGCCGAGAGCCAGATCGTCCAAAGAATATTATGCGTGCCATTGGGTAAGTCGCGCCTGTGTTATTGTTCGAGCCAATTATTAGCTCAGAATATTGTGGTGACTATTAGAGTCACGTTTCCCCGAAGTAATCTCTGTGTAGATTCATGGTATTTGCTATGCAGCCCGTGTCTGGTGTCTACAATTTAAACCATATTAGGGAATTTAAACCTACATTATAAACCTACGTGATTAATTATTGAGTAACTCAGCATCTTAATTTTGCACCCTTGTCTTGTTGAGCTGCTTCGACACCATGTGCTGTTTCATTTTCGTAAGAAAGAAGATCTTTAACTGAGCTGACACATACTTTTTCGACGACAAGAATCGCTGGAGCCAAGAGTTCATAACTGATGTTCCGCATGATTCTACGCGATGTTAGTCTTAATCTTCATTACGCATTTGCCAACCTAACTTACATTCTTGAGATGACGACCGGGGGCAAATAGCTTTCCCGATCAGCGTAGTTGGCCAATAATAATAACATATATGTGTATTCATTGTCCTTATTCCAAGTGCATAACCTGATTGTATCCCTATCAGCTATAACAGTGTGTTATATTTCATATTTTTATGGATAGTCTGTGGTTCGCTATCATTAGCTTTGTCTTAATTTCTTTGATTACTGACGCGTCTCGTCGTAATAAGTTCATTCCTGTTAGGAACTAGATAGCTGTTTAAATATAACTGTAAATGTGGGCGTGGTACCAACCTAATTCAGGGATTTTTTTTAGCTGTGATGTTATATGTAAATTTTACCGAGTCATTTGCTTGTAACCTTGCTACCGCGTCGAGTTCATTTCACGTGCCACGTACCTAGATTTGATGTTGCTTTTGCTTTTTGTTGTATTGAAGGACATTCGCGAGGGTTGTTTAACGTTAGTTAGTGTTTTTTTTTATTCATCATTGTAATTAGCTTTGCATTCACAAAATTTTACTTAAGTATGGATCTTTTCATTTTTGGCTTTGTGTCGAGGGTGTACTTCTTCGGGCGTCTATGATATTTTCCGTGCTACGCTAGCCCTGAAGAAGTGCATCCGATCCTCTCAGGTTGTGGGTTCGAAGGATGGGGTTATTCGAAGTGCCATTTTATTCTGTGGATGGCATCCGGATAATCTCCTCTAACTAATTTTAATCGCTGTAGTCGAGTGTTGAAATATGTGTTGTTATAAGTATATATAATATTTTCGATTGCAAATACACACTATATATGCTTAACATTATAACGTGTGAGTAGTTATAACTCAACAAATACAAAATGAAACGAAGCAAAAACATTTGAACCTGCTGGGATTTGAACCACGAACCTCCAAGCTATGAGTCAGAGACGCTACCATTACGCCATACACGCGCAATACGAACATTGCGTTCATAGCAGCTTTAGTAGAACTGCCTAGAATAGTTTGTCTTGCAATGAACGATTTCATTGCCCTTCTCTGCCGTTTTTATAAACCATTTGATACTAAATAATTATGTATTATTTTGTTCAGTACATTTCCAAAAGCATATGAACCTACGAAGTTACGGAAATATATGGATTTACGACCAAATAATATCGGCCATTTTGACCCCACAGTACGGCACGGACATGCACAATATGGCACGGTCAGCCTGAACTGTTAATCACTACTGCGGTTACATATTCTATTGTACTAAAGCTAATATCCTACCGGTCACCTCCTTGAGGACAGTTTAAACCTCCCTATGTACGATAAGCGTATTTGGTAAGGCCAGGCCTTGTTGAATCGTAAGTTACTGTGAAACAATTCTGAATCATATTCTTCTACTTCTTCCAAAGGTATAAGCTTATCTTCATTCTCATAATAATCTCCGGGGCCAAGATGATGTTGTACACATAACGAAATCAGAAATACAACACAATTACTACCCTTTTGTCTAAATATAAGCAATCTTCATTAACTGCATCTCTCACACAGCTTAATATTCTTCTGCTCCTTTCTTTATTATTATTCCACCTATTGTGGGTAACACAACCCTTAATACTGCTCTGTCTGCATGGACAAATTAAATCAAAACACTTCACACTTCTGCAATGCATATATCATTCCTGACTTTAATTTCCTCTAGCTATTCTAGCTAAATGCATGTTCACATCGCAACATTGATCTTTTCCCTCATTCCTTTTTTAAAACCAAGTCAGATTCCTTCAAACGTAACCCAATTCATTTTATAAACATATCCTCACTAACTTTCATTCCAAAAAACTTTATCAGACCAACTCCATATCTCATCACCTCAACACTATCAATAAACTTGTCCATAGAGACCTTGCCCTAAGCAAAGAAAACCTTGCTTTTTTCCAAAGCCACCTGCTAACCACCACCAAAGAATCTCAAGGCACAGAACACATCGGATTTTCCATCGTGCTACACCAACAGGTGGCCATAGCTGGCAACCTGATAAAACAAAAATATCTAAATACCAACAAAACAAAAAAACTAAAACTGAAAGCTATCTCTGTAATCTACAACAAAAGTTCGGTTACAACGGTTAGGCAATAATACTTGCATGATTCATACATTCGCCATCATTAAACTATTTGGCTGATGACCTTGTAATTTTGGAGAAAAAAAAAAGCTTCCCACATTAGGGTATATTCTTGCAAAATTTGGTAGAGATCGGATGATTAGGTTAGTCGTACTTTGATTTAAGTTCAGAACATTTGGGTGGGCGCCATTTATTTTTTGTTATGATGGCGGCGATATACAACATGACACTGAGTTGTCCCTTGCTAGTGCTACCTCTGTACCAAAGGTGGTTTGATTTGGTTTCGTTGTGTTTGAATTGATAGGGGGGGGGGCGATTTGCACATATACACGGCCGCCATCTTCTAACTATAAGGCTGATGACCTTTTAGTTTAGTCGAAAGACGCTTCCCACATGAAGGTATGTTGTTGCAACATTTGGTAAAGATCAGACAATCAAGTTTTGATTTAACGATGAACATTAGGGTGGCCGCCATTACGTGTCCGTCAAGATGGCGTCGATATAAAAAATGACACTGAGGTGCCCTTTGCTAGTGCTACCTCTGTACCAAATGTTGTTCAATTTTGTTTCACCCTGTTTGAATTGATAGGGAGGGGGGGGGGCACACATGCCAAATCACACACACTCACAGACACACAGACAGACCCAGAATGTTTTGGCCCTGTGCAGATCTCATAAGTCTACTTTCATTTTTCGCAAAAATCGAAAGTAGGCTAAACAATAACATGCTTTTATGCACAAAAATTGGTGTTACTCAATCGGATGTCATGTTTCGTTCGTCAAGCGTTCATCATGAGATCCTGCTCATTTAGGCTTACAAGGGAACGGATCGCGGTGTAAAATTCTGATCTGGTTGAAATTTAGTACACAATAATCCTACAAAGTTGTACAATGACGTAGTGAAAACCGCATGGGCCGATTTCAATTATGAACGCCAATATTGTACGCCGAAAATCTGCCTGGTGGCCGCGAACCATCGTATGCTGCTTGGATTGAAGGTCAGCTGTACCTCTCCCCACCTCCTCACTCATGCCACCACCCGGCAGGTTTTTGGCGTTCAAAACTGAAAGTGGCCCGTGCGGTTTTCACTACGTCATTGTACAACTTGTACAACATTGTACTACAAAGTAGCCGCTTGCTTTGCGAAACCCGTTCAATTTTGTTGCAAGGATGATGGTATCCAAAATGCTTGCGATATGTGTATAAAAGAAAGTGTTGCAAGGTGCGCGTGGTGCAAGCAATCTCTTTGCATTGACCACTTTTTTGTAAGCATTCACTATTGCAAGGATTACAAAGAGTAAAACAGAAAAAAAAGGTTGTTTATTTATTTACAGTATGGCCAAGTGCAAAATATCACATTATGTCGCATTTTATACTCTAATCGAGAGGGTAGAAGAGTGAGGGGAACGCAGCAGGGCAGATTGCTGCCTAGTGGCCGGGAGTCATCGCGTGCTGCTAGGATTGAAGGTCAGCTTTACCTCTTCTCACCTCCTCGCTAGTGCCGTCGTCCGGCAAATTTTCGGCGTTCAATATTGGCGTTCAAAATTGAAATCGGCCCATGCGGTTTTCACTACGTCATTGTACAACTTTGTAGGATTATTGTGTACTAAATTTCAACCAGATCGGAATTTTACACCGTGATCCGTTCCCTTGTTAGTTAATGTACGTTGTATATGAATTACACTTATGCACAAATATATAATTTTATTTATTTATTTAATAATTATTAGATACAACCATGAATAGGTCATTTTACACTAATATTTTGACAATTTTAAATAATATTAACAAAACAACAACAACAATAACAGGTAACAAATGGCAGTGATGGCAGCAAGGGACAAATCTCGGGAAAGACGTAGGGAATGATTGGGGTAGTGGGTGATTAGGAGGGTGAGGGGGTAGGGATTGAGGATGAAAGGGATCTTCTAATGTTATGTTTGAATGTTCTATAGGGAAAGAATATGTCAATATTTGGAAGGGAGTTGCTAAGGGTTTGCATACGGTGGAAAATAGAGCGCTTCTGTACTTCAAGACGTGGGCGAGGTATGTGGTGTAAATGGTTCTGACGTGTTGAACGGGAGGGAACGTGGAGTGGGAAGTAGCTTAGTAGCATGTTACATTTTGTGTAACCATTCATAATTTTATGTAGGAAACACAGGTCAGTAAATTGTAGACGGCTTCTCAGGTCGAGTACATTGAGCTGACTTAAAATGTCGGATTTGGCAAAGTGCCTTAGTGAAGGATTGCGAGCTTTGACTATTGATATGAAGAAATGAAAGACACTGTTCAATTTAGAAATATTGGTTATTGCCGAGGAAGACCAAATTGGAGAAGAGAAATCTAGGATAGGGAGAACATATGTGGTGAAGTATAATTTAAGTGCAGAGAGGTCTTTAATTTCTGTGAACCTGTATAGAATGCCGAGACTGCGCATTGCGCGAGATTTGATGTGGTCAATGTGGGGAGAGAATGTCAGTTTATCATCGTGAATAATTCCTAAATCTCTTACCTGAGAAGCCGTATCCAATTTATTTTCACAAATTTTATAGTCGGCCTGATTTCCAGATTTCAGTAGTGAAAAAGACACACTGAAGCACTTTTTGGGATTTGGAGATAACCTCCATTTGTTGAACCAGTCAGTACATGCATTCACTGCTTCCTGGAGCTCAGTGCGGTCGTCAGAACTGGAATTTTTTCTGAATATCTTGAGGTCATCAGCGTACAGAAGAATGGAACACGGAGAATTTTGCACACATGTGTTTATATCGTTCATATATAGCACGAAGAGAAGGGGTCCCAGGATACTGCCCTGAGTCACTCCTGATAAGACTGGGAGCCAGGACGATACAGACCCTGGAAGCACTACCCGTTGTTGCCTATTGGACAGGAAACTTTGTATTAGGGACAGGAAGGATCCATGTACGTTGTATCGTGAAGCAAGCTTGTGGAGGAGAAGGCAATGGTTCACGGAATCAAATGCTTTGGCCAGGTCAACGTAGATTACATCTAGCTGAGATTTTTGTTCAATTGCAGAAATTATGTGATGATTCAGAACAGTCAGATTTGTTAAACATGATTTTCCAGGAACGAAGCCATGTTGTTCTTCTGAGAGGTGAGGTTTGGTGAAAGTGAGGAGACGGCCATATATTATTCTTTCAAAGACTGAAGAGAGGATAGGGACGATAGATATAGGTCTGTATGAGGAAATTTCGTGCTTGCTGCCTGATTTAAAGACAGGTGTGATGTCAGCTCTTTTCCATGAGTCGGGAAAAGTGCCGGATGTCATGCACCTGTTGAGTATTATGGACAAGGGAATGCTGAGAGATGCACAGGTGTTTTTCAGGAATATAGGGCTTATGTCTGATGGCCCAGTAGATCGGTTTGCGGGCAGACTTTTTAAGATATTTTGGATTTCATCGGGGGTCGTTGAAATTTGAGACAGTGAATCAGAACAGACGCTAGTAAGTTGAGGGGGACTGGGGATTGGTACGGGAACTGAAAAGGTTGAGTGAAAATATTCATTGAAATGTGTGGACCTCAATTCAAATGGGATTTCTTCATTATTGAGGTTTAGGTTAAGTGGAATTCTAGGAGTCTTTCTACGGGATGATATAAATGTCCAGAACTTCTTCGGGTTATTCTTGAGATTTCCTGTTATGGAAGAAATGTAGCGGTTGTAATCTTCTGTCATATGAACTCTTGAAACTTTCCGTAGGTGAGTAAAAACATTGCGAGTATGAGGATTAGGAACTGATTTCCACAGTGACCATGCACGAGTTTTGTTTTGGAGAAGGAGTTTGGTGTTTTCGCTTAGCCAGTGCGGATATTTGTTGGATTTGGGAACGGAGAAAGGCACGTGTTGTTTAATGGCTGAGTAGAGTAAATCCTCAAACAAGGCCACTGCGCTATTTACATCTCTCTCAGCTCTTAGCAGGCTCCAAGGAAGAGATGATAAATCTTGATTGACAGCTTGCCAGTCGACCTTCCTCCAGAGAGGGAATGTTTTGTTCTTGGCAGGTGGGCTGTTTTTATGTCTGCAGGCTGGGACGGGAAGGGAGGCTTCTATTGAACTGTGGTCAGTGTTCAGGATATTTCTTCCAACTGCCACGGTGACATCACGCAGTGTTGAAAATATGAGGTCCAGTGTTTCAGATTTCCTTGTAGGATATAGATTGAACTGTTTCAGGTGAAGACCGTTTATAAAATTAGATAAGATGAAACTATCAATTGGGGGAGAGTTTATGGTACCATTGTCTATTGATGTCCAGGAGATATGTGAATTAAAATCACCTAGTAACACTATTTCATTTTCTTGGTTGAGGGCAAGAACAGTAGAGTTGAAACATTCTTCTAAGGTGTCAATTTTGCTGGTAGGTGGACGGTAGAAGCAGCCTACGAGTAAATTCTTCCTTTTTGGGATATTAATCTCGACCCATATGATTTCGCAGGAAGTTTCTAAGTCAGGCCGATGTTTTGCCTTCAGTTTGTTATGAACTGCGATTGCAACACCGCCACCCCTTGAGGACCTATCGCGCCGAAACACATTGAACTCAGATGAAAACGGAAGTTCCCCACATGAGACAAAGTCTGACAACCATGTTTCTGAGAGGCAGAGGATATCGAATTGGTTAATTTCTAATGAATTTGTTATACAGTCGGTTAATTTATTTTTGATGCTTTGTGCGTTCTGATAATAGAGGTTAAGGGGTACTGGGTTTAAGTGAATGTCACCTGATAGTAGAAGTAGTATGAAGTACACTGCACTGGAGGAAGCACGGCAACCCTGTACTGGTCCACGAGGTGTGGCGGAGACATGGCGGAGCACTGGTAGGTTACAAGCTGCCGCGGTTGAGAAAGTAAAGTGTCTATCTGCACAGAACCACTGAATTTCCTGGTCACACGACACATCACTATGATTGGAAATGTTTTTAGATACAGTTGCGCACCATACAGTACACTTGAACAAGCAAATTACAACTAAAATACAGTAATATGCAAGAGCTGCTAACACATAAGTTTGCAAGAACTTGTATAACGTGTATATCTTATTTACAAATATTATAGCTCACTTCTATAGTTGTGGTGTTATTATTTATGTAGTTTAAATATGTTTGCCTGTGATCTATTAAATTTTTAGTGTGACTAACTTCAGGAATTATGCTGTCTACACTATTTTGTTGATTATGTTCTAAATCAACCGTTCCTATTTAAACTGGTAGTCTATCGTAATGTGTTTATAATGTGAATTTGGCGAATACACAAATGATACATGCTCACCAATAGTTGTTTTTAGACTTCAAAACGTGTTGATCTGTGGACTAGAATGGAATTAGATTGTGTAAACTTGGCTGGTATTTGAAGCATGAGTCCTATACAGCGTCCGTTCTCGTTCACTGCTCACCTCGAACTGAATGCTGCAGGATCCGTTAGCTTACGTGCTCACCAAATGTGCTGCCAGCTCTTTGTTCTTTTGTGGACTATGCTATTAAACGCTACGTCTAAGTACTGTCCGTGTCGTTTGTTGTTGATCCTTGGTTTAATTGGTTTGTTTCTTGAGCCGGCAATATTATAACCTGTGATAATGTTTGCTAATGGCAAAGGATGATCTCAACTATTAACGACCAATCTCTTTCCCGCCTCGCATAAATTAATGAGCGCAACAGACGCCCCAATGGGCTTGGGATAGCGATCACGGGACCACAACTAAGTCATTACTCGTGATAGGTTCCTTTCATTCATGTTTACTGCCGGTCTTCCCTGATCAAATCCTTTCATCTTACGACCCCAAAGGAATTAGTGTATCCGAGAACTAATGAATCCTTCATTTCCTGTCTTAATTGGCTCGAACCTATTCTTTCATTTTTTGACAGTTCACACTTCTTTTACTTTCACGGTAAGAAGTCGTTAGCTTGGTCCATTTCGCTTTTCCTTTTTCCTGCTACATTTACCTTTCCTATATGACTTTCATGGAACTGATTCCTTCGAGATACTCAGCCATTGAGGTTAAAGAACATTTCTTCCCCCAGGCTTGTATTTCCCCTATTATTTTGTGGTCCTTTACCTCTTCTAGTGTATATGTCAGTAGTTAATAGTGGTAATAACAGTTCCGTATATATTTCTAACTCATTTCCATTACAGTATTATCCACATCAATAGAAGCAGTTGACCTAGTTGTTTTGATCCTTGAAGAAAAAATCCCGACACCGCCACCACTAACAATATATAAGTTTATTTGTCAACTGTGAAGAGCCAATCATCCTTCTGTTTGAGACTCATATCGGTTAAGGTGAGTGTAGCTATTGGATGTCAAGTCCCTACGGAAACAAGAATTAAAACATTTCCTGTGATATCAGCAGCTCAAAATTATTGCCACCTAGAGTATTACCGGACCTTAGGTCCAACAAGCTGGCGATGCATTACCACACTGCGGAATATAGTATGCGGGCTATGTGTTCTGTCAGTAGGATCTGCCTGTTTTACAACCATGAGAGTAGAAGTTCAGTTAAAATCACTCGTCACTTGAAAAGTTTGGATCAATATGACCCTAAAGTACACAAATTGTTAGTTAATTCACGTCTACCAACTTCTCTGCTTAACTTTCAATATATGAATTCCATTAATGATTAATTATTTTATTCAGTGAGAGGAGATGTATGGACAATACCAATTTACATTTACTACTGGCGTTCATCCTGAGTCAACGCGGTGAAGCTTGTAGAATATCGTTAAATAATTGTGGCCATGATTTGTCCCCCTAAAAGGATAACCTCCATGAGAGCCTCAAACCTTATTTCTTAGGATTATTAATTTTAACTAGATCATAAATCTGTAGCCACCACTACACAACGTAAATATATAGGAAGGACACTGAGAGTAACCATTATTAATACTAATTAATAAGACAGAAAAGCCCAGGTATCAATTTACGTAAGTTTAGATCACATATCGTAGCATTAAGTTACTTTGCTAATGCTTCGTTACGAAAGGTAATTTACAGCAACACTCAAAAGAGCTTCAAAATTACATATAATGCGCCCAAGGTAAAACAATGACAAACAAGTGTCCTGCAGTGTGCTTACGTTAGTGAAGGCCAAATTAGTGACAAATGTGTAACAATTGATTGATTACCTAATACGTGCAAACACATTCCCGCACATGTTTTAGTCGTAGTTCCATACTTGGGTAAAGCATCTAGAGTTAGTAACTGAGTTCGATAAGACCGAGTTTGTGCGTAACAGGACAGGTTGTTTCTGATAGAAGAAGTGCTCGAATGAAGCCTGAAAGTATGCGCAAACTGAGCTAATAGTGATCTGCTGGCGCTGAGTGCAATTCCACAAGCCTTGATATCGAATTTTAAGGTCTTTCACCACCAGAGTTGCACGGAAATGCACACGGGATTGTAGCATATGAACTCAAACTCTTCTACTCTTCTGAGATCAGGGAGCCTTTCGTATGATCAGGAAGGCCATCCGCCGTAAATTGTGAATAAACATAGACCTTCACCATTACCAAAAACATAAAATAAATAAAATACATATATAAGCCTCCATATCACCAGTGGGCATGTTGAATTTTCCCCTAACCTGAATGTGTTACATCCTGCATTACAGTGGAAGATGTATAGGACATTTCCTTTTTAGGAGGGTGCCGATAGTAACAATGAGACTACTTGCTTTGATATACCACTGAAGTAGCAAAATCTATTTCTATATGAATACTTCGAATTACTACAGCCTCCACAAAAAGAATAATTATATAACCCCTGACACTACAGCCCATGAAGGGCCTAGGCCTACCAAGTGACCGCTGCCCAGCCATTTGCCCTGAATATATTGGGGTGATGCGTGGACAGCGTATCGGGTCCCCTCGGCCGTTAATCTTGGTTTTCATGACCGGGGCGCTCCCTCACTGTCAGATAGCTACTCAATTGTCCTCAAGAGGTTGAGTGCAGCCCGTTCCAGCCCTCACGTCAGTTTCTAAAATCTCTGACGGAGCCGGGAATCGAACCCGGGGCCTCCGGATGAGAGGCAGGCGCGCTATTCCAACACAACGAGGCCGGATCCACAAAATGAAGCTACACTTGAATATAATCAACTAAATGAGCATTGCCCTCAACAGTGGGTCGATGTATTTTGCAAGTGGCCATCAGCATCACCGCTCGTCTTGTTCCAATCTCTTGTAGATACCTGAATGACATCTTGAAAGATCTGCCCAAATCTGTCTTCGCAACCACATACATCGGTTTTGTCCAGCGTAAGGTATGAACTGGACTGCCGTTTGGCCATATGTTTCGTTCTCGTACAGCAAAACGAATGTCAATGTATTTTTCTTAGCAGTGTCGCTGGACCAAGTGAGCTGTTGATTTCCTTCATCTGCCTTCTTTACAGAGCGTTGCGGAAGTTGGTAAGACAGTTGGCAGTTGGCTGGCAGATTCGATTGGAATTTAAGAGGGTGTCATTTCGATGGACCCGTTTTAGCAAGTTTTTCTTGCAAGATGAAAATCTTTACTACTATTTTTCTGACTTCAGCATTCCAAAAGGGACATAAGTTAGTGATGTTGTATGCATAATTTCAAAGTATCATTATTATTAATATATAAACACTAGGAATGTAAGGACACATATTCTGATCGCTCTCCATGTTACATAAGGTAACACGATTATTTGAGATTACCTAGGTACACACTGTAGTTTTGAACGGTATATTATTAAAATAATGATAATTATTATTATTATTGGTTTTATTATTATTATTATTATTATTATTATTAATATTATTATTATTATTATTATTATTATTATTGCCTCACAGGGAACCCTCATGAGTACGAGATCGTGAATGGCCAATGGTATTGGATGCGTTCGAACCCCAATAATTATTATACCACGCATGCGCAGTGAAGACTGCTAAAGGCAAGAAAGGCGAAACTGTATGTGTCCGCGAAGATTAACAGAGTCTGAGGCAACGAGGAGTACCTAATCGGCACAGTTGACGTGTTCTATCAGAAAAGTGTTGTACTCCCAATAGGGCTGATTTAAACCAGTGCAATGGCAACCATAAACAATGCAATCATTGCCTTATAGCTAAAGCCCTGCGCGGATGTGGATATCCGCGGATAAACCCGCGGATATCCGCAACATTATTCACCGTGCGGATATAGTTTGCATGGCTGTGCGGATAGCGGATTAACTGCGGATAATGTTTGGAGTAAATTTGCGGATAGTGTTCAAAATTCAATCCGAACTTGTTGAGTATTATTAAGTTACTAGGACCCGGATTTTATGACATGCCGTATTTTTCCGTTTTGTTTTTGGTTTTCATGACAAATGTAAGATGATTATTTAAGGTAAACTTATTCAAATTATGTCATTAAATGTAATTAACACTCCGAACTGAAAAGGGTTGCAATTCTGGCTGTATAGCATTCAATTTAAACATAGCACTTGACATACATAGCCTAGGGGAACGTCTTTCACCTCAAGTGTCTAAATGTGTTGCATTAATACTTTATGCTTTACTATATAGACTAAAATGTCAGCGGATTCAGATAACAATCGTGCGGGTGCGGATAACAGTCATGCGGATGCGGACCGGATGCGAATAACGCCTTGTTTATCCGCGCAGGGCTCTGCTTATAGCCACAGCAACAGTTCCAGATGTTGACATTCTGTTAGATAGGAACGAAAGAACTTAGCTCGGATTGAGAAGGAAATGGCAGATAATGTATAAGCATTTTTAGAAAATGAGTCAGAGGAATGCGTAGTGCCGCATACACTCCTTTATGTGGACACTGCACATGCGGAGTGAACTGATGAAGATAGAAGCTCAAATACAGTATAGGGCAATATAGGACACTTTGCGATTTAACATGATTAAAATGGGAGACAATTTCCTAGTAGCTCACCTAGTGGTGTGCCCTGGTAAATAACTCCAAATTCATATATGAATGGAAGTTCGAATACACAAATGAACAAATAAATAATGCCTGGAATGAAAGTGTTATTAGCGTGTATAGACCTACCTCAGGCTTGCTGAAGCAATTCTGAACTGATAAAGGAAGAATTACAGTAATTTATTTATCAGTATTTATTTAAAGACGAGATTTAAACGCATATTGAGGATATGAAATGCAGTGTTGAAACTGGGCTTGTCTATCACTCGTGCATTATTTTTGATGTGTAACATCTTTCCACTCGGTTGGTGGATATTTTTGTGGGAGTGATTTTGAAAAATGGGACGGAAATGGATCGGAACGATCGAGGTGTCACCAGCTGGCACACTTCCGTTCGATCAAACGGAAGTGTGCTAGCTGGCAGTGGTGGATCGAACGGAAGTGTAAGACGCACTGCCAACTCGATCAATCGATACAGCTGGCAGTGGTAAGATACAGCTGGCAGTGCTAAGAGAAACAATGAGCGCGTGGTGTCGGAAATTGATACCATGACGCACTCTCGGCCATGTGGAATGTATATGACATACTGAACGGTAAACGCTCATGCGAACTCTGGTGTCAAGTGATTGAAACAAAGCACATGGTACATGTTCGAAGTCTTCGTATCAGTTTTTAAATGGTAAAATGCCTTAATATCAAACATTGTAATTAGTCGGCATTACCGGTATTATGTTTCTGCACAATGGCTATTGAAATATTAACCCACATAACGGTAATGCAGCCATCAATATAATATAATCGTTGTGGTCATACGAGAATTGAGCAAGCCTTCATCAACTATTGCTGAATACATTCTCTTTAATCACAAGAGGGCCTATTCATAAGGCATTTTAAACTCAATTTCACGCAGGAACATTATCGAAACAAGCAAAATATAAATGAAACTTAATTCCGTAATGCAGTATTATTGGAACGTGGAAATAAGTCACCACCTTGTGCACAATATTTACGTAGTCGAAACAGCCGTGGGGCTAGCACCTCTGACTGTGAATCTAGAGATCTCGGGTTCGAATCCCGGACGGGGTAGATATTTTTGCTCCCAGATTATCATTTTAAACGATATTTATCATATCAATATGACTCATTTTAACAGAATCCACATGAAATTACGTGCTGGTCTGTGAATCAAGAGGACCTGTTTATAAGGAATTTAAGGTTATGAGCGGTGTTGCGTCTATTAATTTAGTTGATCCATATCGTATTCTTTATTTAGGCTACTGCTGGTGGAAGCTACATATCATCTAATAAAATGAGTTCCCTATTATAAACTACAATATCTGTAAAACACTCCCTTTTTCAATACATTATTATTTGTGCCAATAATTGTATAAAATACCGGTGTATCAATAATTTCACGTGATGTTTCTTCTATGTCAGATGTTACACATCATATGCGACTACTGTAAGTCTCGTAATTTTTTTGTGCCATAGCATTCCAGCTGGAACGTTTATGAACGAGTTTTTCTTCTTCGTCATTTTATGTGGGCTCGTTTAATTACCGAATGTGGTATGAGATATTTTTAGCGAACCAGAATCTAAGCCTACGATTAGGAGTGGCGTAAACCTCCCCTGCCATTAAAAATTCAGGCTTTCTCGGCCTCGTGTCTCATTTCCTAATTACAAGGCAAAGTTTATTAAATCATAGCCATTGGATGCCCAATAGAGCTCCGGTTTCTCTGCTAGGTAGCAGTGCAGGTGGGACGCCAAAATTGGAGAGTAGATTGCCCAAAAGTTTGCGAGGTATTTGAGGCAATATGATGATTATTAGTATTATTAGTATTATTGGTATTATTAGTATTATTAGTATTATTAGAATTATTACATATTATTATATATTATTATTCACGCAAATTTCTCGTTTTCCAATGGTTTCTAGAATGGGGGTAGGGATCAAAGATCAAGTACAACCAAATACAGTATACGTTATGATGTTACCTCGTTTTATCTTTTTCTCTTGGAAGGACTAACCCGTATAGAAGGGGTTTTAATATTTGGGAGCGTATAGCTTGGCAAAGATCCAGGCTTTAATAATATTTTATTTAAGCATAATGGGCCTTCCTTCTTGTGTATCTTATCCAAGTCACTTCTCTTAATTTTTAAACCCACAGGTGACGTCTACAACCAAACATAGGTATCAAGATATACAGTGCACCTTTGAAATAGACAGTGTCGACGTAACATGCAGGATCGTATTGCCAAACTGCCGTATATGGGTTGCTCAAAATTAATTTGAAATGATATCATCTTCACCCTCTGTCTGAAAAGTTCGGTGATTGGGTCTATATTACGAACGGATTGTTGACTTACCTGAAACAACCGTTACTATCCTTCGAAGTAATCCCCGTGGATTGTTATGCACTTCTTAGAACGGCTGTACAAGTCCTGGCATAGTCATCCTGAAGGATAGCCTTCAGCTGGAGTGTCCCATTACGTAGGATGTCTGAAATGTCCGAAAGTCTCTGGCACTTCAGGGCTTTTCGGCGACCCTGGACCCCGATACTCTATACTTTGACGCTTGCCTTCGAGGTCGTACCTCAGGCACTAGGTATCGTCACCCGTCACGATGGTATTCAGGACCATTCCATTCCACGTAACATTCACCCGTCTCACTGCCACCCGTCGAACAGGTGTGCACGTTAGGTTGCATAAATTCACCCTTCTCACTGCCGCCCGTCTATCAGGTGTGCAAGGCAGGTTGCATAAATTCACGCTTCTCTCTTGCTTTCAATTTAGAGTTTTGACAACCAAAACTGAAGGCTATTCCTAAAGAAAATTATGCCGAGGAGTTTCCTGCACTTGTTCAGTCGTTCTCAGAATTGCATAACCATCCATGGCGATTACACTAACGGCTGTTTCAGGTAAGCCAACAATCCGTTCGTAATATAGCCCATTCACCGAACTTTTCAGACAGAGGGTGTATATAATGTACTAATTTTGGAAGAAATCCATTTGATATTATGGCAGTTACATGCATTTTAACATTGAACTTATCACGACTCGTAGAATCGAATTTGTAGCACTGTCGCTTACGAGTTCTGAGAATTAATTTGAAATATCATGTCTCAATTATTATTTTCCAGCAGTTGGTAGCACTGACATGTTTTCAAATATGAAATTGAGATGTCCTGGCATAGATCTTCACTCATACCAAGTTTGTTTGGATAGTGCAGCAATTCAGGAATTGATAGTGACACACACACACGCGTAGGCTACAGACAGACGGAAGGACAGACAAACACACATCTGCCCGGGTGATCTCAGCAAGTATACTATCTTAACATTTTTGCAAAATGTTACTAATAGGCTAAAATATATACATATACTGGGTGTATTTGATATAATGAAAGTCCATTACACTGGTCATAGAAGAGACTATTCTAAGCTTCCTAGGTAAAAAGAAATTGTTACCTACCTTTAAATTGAAAATTAATCATTTAAAGGTCAATATCTTAAGGTTTTTTAGAAATTCATCAAGCAGAAGGTGGCGCGGCAGTCTGGGGGAAACAAGGCGGGGCGAGGTGGGACGACGCGCGGAGGGGAAGTTGTTACGTATTCGGAGCAATGACCTTACCGGTTGAGGGGTGGTATCAGCTGTTATGAGGATAGCGATACCCGTCTCGTAAGAAAATTTTTGCTGCTGTTGTTCTTGTTGTTGTTGTTGTTGAAATTGTAAGCAATGGCTAGGGACATTAGGACCGTTATTATTGTGTAGCCTACTTTGTAAGTGTGGAACTCATTGATTGATGTTCATGTAAATAATAAAATAATGTTGATAATCAGCCCTGGTGTGTCATTGGAGTCCGGTACGTTAATGAAATACAGTGGGACAATATTCCGACATCCCGTAGTCTGTTTAGAACTTGCTTTTAAGACGGAAGAAAAATACTTGATGTTTTGTTTGAGAGGCTTGGTGATTTTGGTCATTTAGCCCCATGTAGTTGGGTGTGGGTAGAATTTGTCTGATAACCTGTGTTTTGTGGTTTCTGTAGTAAAGTGGGTATTTTAAATTCAGGTGAGGATTGGGAAGAAGGCGGCCGTGGCCTGAAGTTAGGGACCATCCCGGCATTTGCCTGGGGTAGAAGTGGGAAACCATAGAAAACTACTTCTAAGATTTAAGACTACTGTCGACCAAAATATTATGTGCACTCGAGTTTGAAGGTTGTTTGTGAAGTAACCAATAGACCTACATAAAATCCAATGAAATCATCATTTTCGTCGTTCTATTTTACGTTAGTTCATGTGGGTTTGGAATTATTAATTTATATTTTAATATTTTTTATCGCAGTTGAAACACAATAACTGCCCGTTTTTAAGCGTGTTTTAACCATACGTCACATTTAAGAATTATTATCTCACAAACCCGTCATCAGATCGAATCCAAATTTTAAGAAAATATACATTGGAATGTTGTATAACTGGATTATTTATTTCAAAATTTTGTGTGTTCAAGAACGAAAGTTGTTATCATTTATGGAAGGTAATTTTTTCTCGGCTCAGGGTCGTTGGAAAATGTAGTTCTTGGTTGCGTCGTAATCCTTATACATCAAAAAGTTATGCTGTATGACTGTGAAATACGTAAATTAATTCACTTATTTTTATCGGTTTGTATTTGTACGGGGAATTAAGACATTGTTCACCAGGTAACCGCTCCGGGAAATACTGTACAGCGTTGCTGATATGGAGCCCATCACTTCCAAGCTAGGCGCGCAATGACGCATGATTGAGCCCATCTTGGCAACGCTGTACAGCTTTCACCGCAGCGGCTAACTGGTGAACCATGTCTTATTTCCCTGTACAAATAAAAACCGATTTAAAATAAGTGAATTAGTTTGCAAGTTTCACAATCATACAGCATACCTTTTTGATGTATAAGGATTACAACGCGACCAAAAACTACAATATCCAACCACCCCGAGCCGACAAAACGTTACCTCACAAAAATGATAACAACTTTGTTTCTTGGACACACAAAATTTTGGAATTAATTAAGCAGTTATACAAGATTCCAATGCATATTGTGTTAAAATTTGGATTCGATCTGATGACGAGTTTGTGAGATAATAATTCTTAAATGTGTCGCATTGTTGAAACACGCTTAAAAACGGGCACTTTATGTGTTCCAACTGCGATAAAAAAAATAGATATAAATTAAAAATTTCAAACTTACATGAACTAACGTAAAATAGAACGACGAAAATGATGATGTTATTGGATTTTATGAAGGTCTATTGGTTACTTCACAAACAACCTTCAAACTCGAGTACACCTAATATTTTGGTCGACAGTAGTACGGTACCTAACCTAACCTAACCCCTTGGCACTACAGCCCTTGAAGGGCCTAGGCCTACCAAGCGACCGCTGCCCAGCCAATTGGCCTGCAGATTTTGGGGTGACGCGTGGTCATCGCGTCGGGTCCCCTCGGCCGTTTAACTTGGTTTTCGTGACCGGGGCACTGTCTCACTGTCAGACAGCTACTCCATTGTAGTACGGTACCACATGAACATAATAATAATAATAATAATAACATCAATAAAGGAAATATATGTACTGTATAAAACAATAATAATACTCAAATGATAGTGAGGCTGTGTAGCTCAGGTAGTAGGATGCTATCCTTCTCGAGGGTTCGATCTAGGCTCAGTCATCTAATAAATGAAGGTGAACAAATACGACAGCCTTATGGCGATGGATATAGTGGCACGTACATGAAATTCTGTGAACACAACATTGCGGATTCTCGACATCCCCGAAAAAAAACCAGTGTGTCGTAAAACATATTATTATTATTATTATTAGACTACTAAACAAACAATAAGAGATTATATCTTTACTGAATGTAATATATTTTTAAGTGGGGTTCCAACCGTTTAGGACGTTCAGTAAATAAATATATTTGGTAACAATGATGATAGAAGAGGCTTGCATGCTTGTTGTAATGCTTGTTGTCAATTCATTTTAGGGGCTTGGGACATTTGTTTATCAGCCCCATGTAGTTGGGCGAGTGTTGGATTTGGGTGATAAACTGTGTTTCTGTGGTGGCTGTAGTAGTAAGTGTTGCTGTAGTTATTAGGTTCGTGAATGAGGTTGGTGCCCCGGGACTCCAAGTACCATGTTATCCTGGCATGTGCTTGGGAGGCGCGTGGAAGAATTCGAGGAAATCCAAACTCAGGATAGCCACTGTCGGTGACCGACTTGCTGCGATCGTGGTGCACGATTGAACGCGCATGCCTACTTCACGGGAGTAGAAAGGAAAGCAGCGGTAGTCTTATGAAGGAACATCCCAACTTTGGCCTCCTGGGATGCCACGGGAAATCATCTTGAGGCTGCCGATGGTGGGAAGTAAGGAAGTTTGTTGTTTTACATGACAGTAAATATCGTGATCATGAGCTACTGGACCTCCTTTCTACGTGGAATCCGAACCACAGGACATGGCATTTCACTTCGAAACTCTGACATGCATTGACCGGAATCAAACCGGTCTGCCGTGGTGAGAGGCCAACAGCTGGACCGTTGCGCCATCACGCCCCGACTTGCACATCGGCCGGTAATAGTAAGCTGTCTTAACACTAGCACCACATGTAGATGATAATAATAATAATAATACTAATAATAATAATAATAATAACAATAATAATAATTGTCTAATATTAATAAGAGTCAGCATGTGTAGCTCTAGTGGTAGAGTGTTAACCTTCCCGAGGGTGCGATCTATGTTCAGTCATGCAGTAAATGAATGTGATCTAATACGATCATGTCCATGGATTTCATGGCAAATACAAGAAATCCTGCGTACATCAAAGTCTGGCAATTAAACTTACCAAAAAAAAAAAACTTAAAATAAGTTAGTGTGTCTAATAACCTATTATTAATATTATTATTAGTAGTAGCCTACTATAATAATACTATTATTAATATTTTTATTACAGTTGTTGCACTGTCTTCACTCAAATATAGACCAACAGTTCCCTAAGTTAATTTACCAAATCGTTAGGATTTCCATTTTCTATGCATAGGCCATGAGGCTGGTCAAATCCTTAACAGATCCACCATCACTGGTCATGTACCCACACTAAATAAAGGTGTGAATCAGCTGTTCATTAGCTTGGTTTGGGTATTGCAATGCCATTGGAAGACAAGAGGAGGAGGTCACTCAACTTCAGACTCTTGCCAACATTCCTCAGCGTTGGAGGGGAGGGCGAACGGGAGAAGTCAGCTGTGCTGCTGAGGGGTACGAAGTGTAAGCCCTTTTCCAAGACATTGACCGACGATTCTTGTGATTAAATTAAGATAGGACTAAATTTCATGAAGATATATACTTAGTATACCATCTTCTACCAACAGTGTAACGGACGTGATTTATATCTATTACATCCTGTATATATATATATTGTGCCCGTTAGACTGAGAGACTACCTCCCACATATGCGAGAATCTCGGAAACAATTGAGCACGAGACTCGGAAAATCTCAGGGAAAACTGGGTTTGGGCTAAATGGTGCAAAACTGGATTCGAGACTCACGCCTGAATATAGGAAGGACGAAAAAACACACACAAAATTGAAATAAAAACACCATCACCTTTATTAAATAGAAATAAATAACACACGCAGAAAATACCCTCCTGCCTAAATCTTCATGGTATAAAATGAATATTCTCTCACCCTGAGATTCCTGACTTAATAAAAATTGTATGATTTCACTTACTAATAAAAAATGTCTCATATCCTAAAAAAATGTTCAACGTGTCCATATTCGCGAATTTCATATACCACTATTTACAAATTAAGATTATCACACGGTTCACTGTTGATCACTTGGATTAACGCTCAATTAATTTTCACATCAATTAATAAATTTCTAATAGCAATCGGTTATTAATCAGCTGTTCATAAGTCATATTTATAAATCGGTAAACGCCTCAGATATTTACAAGCTGTTCACAAACTGTCTTAAAGAATGCTAAATCAATTAATAAGCATATCAGATATTAAGGATGATTAGAGCTCCAATAAACAATCCTCCCATTGATATTTCAGATCAGTTACTAGCTCAATTATTCACTCATTATTCTGAATTTAACTATAACAGAAATCATCAGGTTTTATTCAGAAAATATGCCTTCGCAAAATAATAATTTTCGATACTGTCGTGACATTACTAAGAGCAGAAAATGCTATGCCTTTACCAAAAACGATGCATTCATTATCTTCCACTTTCATAAATCATTTATGATAAATATCACCAATTCTATAACAACAATCATTTCCTAATGACGGCACACTCAAACCACACTTCCTGATGCCCAGTAATATTCCATATGACGGTGCTATGTCATCGACATGCCCGCTTCAACACAGAATGCAAAAACTCCAACGTTAAATTATTGTCACGACTCCTCTTAAATAATTACTCAGAAAATAGAGATATATTGATTATCTGATTTTACTGCATAATAATAATAACAACCCAAAATCGTCTTCGGCCATTCAGTTCTAAGTCACTAGATGTTATTCATTTTATCCTTTATAAACCTGGGGTTATTATCATCATCTGTTGCCACATTCCATATTATAACACAATTTACGACAAATTTGTTAACTGCCTTAGCACAATTTATCACACATTATTATTTAATATTAGTATCATCACTTAACCCAATTCGAATTATCACCCTGGCACATATGCATTTATTAATCACATTAACGTCCCGAAAAATCATGTTCCAACAATCACATATTTGAAATATATATTCAGGAGTAAATTAAAGAAATTCATTCATAAAATTATTATGAATCAAGAAGCGTATCCGAAAAATTTCTATAATATCCGCAACATATTCTAGGTAACTCAAACTTGACAATAGTCAACTAAAAATCACACCTGGTTAAATAGAACCATCATTTAATCATACGATTGGTGAAGACTGCGTAGAAGTAAATCTAAAATAAACTGCACTAAATGTTTGGGAATACGACATGACTATACTACAACGACAACCAGAGCATGGTTTGATCATACTTCATGTCAATCCTGGATGTCGATTATGCCATTTGCAAGGCAATGAATGTTGCAGTCTTGGTTTCTCTACGTGATATGAGTGCCTCTATGGATTCCATGAGTTATCCTGGCTTGGATCGCCAGTGACCTCGGGAATCGCTCCATTTATCGGCGCCACCCTGGTGGTCCAATGGTCTCCAACATGGCCTGGAATCGGCATCTTCCTTCTTCTATCTTCATCGGCTAACCCATCATTGACGTTTAGTGCATGATCGTAATCATGACGTAGGAAAGTCCCAAAATACTGTTCATCTGATAACCGTAATGTTCCGCAGACATTTTAGGAATGCCCATATGAGAGTGTCCCTCACTGTCCCTAACACACTTGGCTAATGGCTCCATTAATTACTGTGTCTCTCCACTGTCCTTAATACACTTGACTAATAGTTGCATTAAGTGTTTCTTCAGTGTCCTTAACACACTTGGCTAATAGTTGCATGAATAGATATGCCTCGCCAATGTTCTTAATACGTGTGACTTACAGTTGCATGAATTAATAAACCTCTCCAGGGTCTTTAATTCGCTTGGCTATTCGCATTAAATTTGTGTCTCATGAGCTAATATTTCCGATATGTTGCCCGTCACTCAACATGTGATACAATTCAATATTTAATATTCAGCACTGCGTTTTTGGATTTGAATATGCGCTCCAAAATAAATCGTAACACAAGGTTAATGGCTGCTAACATGTTCTGTCACATCTAAATTCTCACTGCCTTTACACGCCGCAAACATATTTCGCTGTCCTTTAATAATGTTCCCAACTCACATATAACTCGTTGTAGAAAAATGTTTCAATCACTATAATAATCACTTCAGATATCGAATACTCTTCCGAAAAGATAGTTCAAACAGTATCAAATTCTTATACAACTCACATGTGTTCGATACAACTGAAAGTTCCAGCACTTCGCATTTGAGGCGGGCGTGGTCTACTAGCACACGGTTCCATACTAGAATTTTCTCGAACTTGTCGCGCAGCCTGCACACGCATAGCGATAACTCGTAGCACAATGAGACAAGGTAATCTGACACAAGGCTATTCGTGACCCCTTATATACTGCTAAAAAATGTGACGCTAGTCCTCTGCGACGTAAAGCTCATATCTTCCTTCGTTAATATCTTGAGAACGAGTAACGATATTTACATGATTCTTCTTGTATATTCATTATAATTTCAGGGGCTTCTTTATGCTCTAGTGTTCTCATTTCCAGGGCAATGGAATGAAGTACCATATTTGTTCCAGTATGTTCGATAACTTGCCATTTGCTACGGCTGCGCGCGTTAGCCTCTGACTGGCTCCCCGCACACAAGCGCTAGTTTGAAATATGCTCGGTGCTCCTTTCAAACTCTCTAAACGACATGACTGCACATGGGACACGGGTTCAATATGTATGTATATATACACTGTAGATACCGGACGAATCAGCTGCACCTAAATATATTGTTCCATGCAGCCCAACTTACGTGTTTTGTCATGAAGGTCTATATTTATCTGCTCTCTTCCCGTATAGTACTAATACACTGCAAGCATAGCCCACAAACAAAACCGAACACACTTTATTTTCTCGTATTAGTGTGTAGTCACATCGAGGGAAAAAAAGATTTTCCATGCCGAACTAAATAGCCTATTTTCAAATATCCTACGTATGTTTATTGTCTCTATTAACATACAAAATTTCACTTTGATTGCTGTAATAGATTCGGAGATCTTGAGAACCGTCTACAAATTTTGGAAGGTCGCTATGTTGGATTTTTATATATGTAGGCCATAAAGTTATGTACTTTTAGATGAAGATTATTGCGTAGGTTTATTATTCGAACTTCAATCGAATGATTAGGACAAAAGAAATAAAAATCAGATTTTAAAATTTCGCACAACCGCCATCATGAGGTTATGAAAACAATTGAAATAAATAAGATGTCAGTGGATTAAAATTTGTATAAGTATTCACTGTACCAAGTTTCACTGCACACGGATGGTTACATCTCGATAAACGTTCATTGAAATAATTAAATTTCTTGTCGCCGCCATGTTAAATTTGTGCTCATCAGGTTATTGAAAGTCCCTTATAGAATTTATCAGCATACAACAATTCGGTTTGATTGCTGTCATAGATTAGTAGATATTGAGAAACGTCTAAATATTTTGGATGGTCGCGTTGTTGGATTTTTATATACGTAGGCCAAGGAGTCATGTACTACTAGATCAATATTATTGCGTTGGCTCATTATTCAAACGTTCACTTCGATCGCATAATTAGGACACAAGAAATAAAAATAATATTTTAAAATTTCGCACAGCCGCCATCTTGAATTTATGCAAACAATCGAACTAAATTAGATGTCAGTGCATTACAAGGTGTATAAATATTTGCCTTACCAACTTTCACGGCGCTCGGATGGGTTTAAACGTGAGAAACGATTTTCTTAATGTTTCAAATTTGCTTGGCCGCCATGCTCGTTTGGTACTTAACAGATTTTTGAATGGCACATAGGTAAACTTTTAGTAGTGCCCTTTAACGCCGTACAAGATTTCAGGGCGATATCAGTAATAGTTTCAGAGATAGATAATTCCGGTGAAATCTTCAGCACAGCCGCCATGTTGGAATGGAGAAACGCATTAAAATTTGAAGGGCACGTTCGGGGCCGGACAATATAATACTATATCCCTACCGTGTTTCATTGATATCGCTTCATCTGTTTAGATTTCATTAAGTGGATACACACAGATATACACATACGCACGCACACACACACATACACAGAAGGTGATCTCATAAGCCTTTTTTTTTTCATAAATGAAACTAGGCTAATAATTGTATTCAGTATCGTTTGCAAGATATGCTTGCAGTGCATTGGTACCATATGGAATGCAAGCAGAGAAATATCGACCTTCCTGATAAGAACGATAGTTGGGCTGCATAAAACAATATTATTAGAGGCAGCTGTTTCACATAACCCCAAATACACGGGGCTAAAAGATCAAGATGTCTAAGTCCCTCAAATGAACAATCAAGAATGTAGGTGAGGCACAGTAGGGTCTTCGTTTCTTCTTCATTTCTAATATGGATTTATGGTATGTATTGTTCTTATCCGAGAACGTTTATTATTATACAGTATATGATGGTAAATGAAAACCCGCACAAATTTACTGATTTTTCTGCATAACAATGCCAAAGTAGGGGCAATTTATTTGAAAAAAGTTTTTTTTATCTCCACGCAATATCCTGATTAATTTCAGAAAGTCCTTTGCAGTACATCTCACGTAATTAAAGACATAGTCAATGGCACAACGATATGTCTTAATTTAGGGAGATACAGCTTCATCTTGTGCCTTACAAGTGTTACTTCATGGAATTCTGAACCACATGTTTAAATACTTATTAATATCAATCTATACGTTGATGGCATTAGAGGAACATTTCACGTCTCACTGCATAACATAAGGTAAGGTAAGTTGGGTTCAAAGTTGGCCACTCAGAACTAATAGCTCCGTCAGTTGCAGAATAAATTCTTTCTCCCACAAATATTTCTTCTGACCTTCCATACTTAATTCAATACTACATCGCACTCTAATGTACTAGTACAATAACTGGACCACAGACAGACTCCACTGATCCCTTTGATTTAAACGAATCAATGAGGTTTTCAAATACTTCAGAAACACAATAATTAGGGCCGTAGTCTACCGTTGATTTCACTAATTTCTATGAAGTTTTTTATGATAATTTAATAGTATCGCCCGGAAGTAAAGTTACGTTGCTTACTCGTATTCAATGCTCATTTACGGGTGTCTGGAGGTAGTAAGGTACCATACTCCACAACGAGGAATTCTGTGCAGCCAATGTACAGAGTAGTATGATATTTGCAATTTTAATTTCCGAAGTATCATCGAGGTGTTTACTAGCCTTCAGTATGTTGAGGGCCAGAGACTCGTATGAGATGGGTGACAAATCATGTCACGTAGTATCATGCGTGTGGAGGTTATTTCTGTGTTCACATATTATAATAATAATATTATTCTCGTAATTTCCAAATCATGAAATTGGAGGAAACCAACATCATTGTAAATAACAACCTAATGCTTACAAAGACATTCAAACCCATCGTAATAATAACTTTCAAGTCCCAAACCTAAATGTAATAAATTTGAGTATAATCAGTGAATTTGAAACGGAATCTAAGATATATGAAGATTACGTTGAAAGAATTGACAAGTAAAGAGGAAGCAAAAGATTTACGAATGGCTATCTTCACACAACTGGAGTATATAGAGATCCCGCAGAGTTCAAAGAGCATATAATAAATTAAGATCAAAACACAGAATGAACATTCTACGTAAAAACTAACGTGAATTAGTTGATGGAGTAGCTGAAATTTTATTTCAGTGTGGGAGATAAAATTTAGTTGGCCCGCATATGAATACACCTCATGAGAGGATTTATTTTATGGTGTAACTGAAGTTTTATTCTGTGTCAAATTGAATCGATTTTCAGTATCCGGGTGGAATAATTGAATTAGCTCGTTTGGTACCGTAAGAATCCCCCAAGGATAGGATAACAAATGTGATCGCAAATGCATCGCAGTGGGATGTAAAATAAAATCATGCGAACTGAAGTGGGATGAGGGACACAAACCTGGGCAAGAACAATGAGCGGAAAAGGGACAGGAGATGAGAAACACAGAGAGAAGCAGATGATTCCTTCAGTGAAGGACGTTATTTTAGAGTGACTCAGGAGAATATATAAATAATAAATTGACCAATTGATCACAAGTATAAAAGAATTCAGATAAGTGTAGAGGCAATACGAAATGGATTGAAAACAAACCTACAGCTTTCATTCCGAGTAGCGTTCGTCTAACTTCCAATACACAGTAAGTGGCACGTAGGAAGATTGAAACAACGTTGTGGTTTACAACATTCGCAGTTTTGTAACTTTACTGGGGAACTTCATGGCCTAAGCTGAACATGGTATCCTATCTTCATTATCTTTGTTACAAACCTCAGAACGAAAAGATGAATAACATCGAACACAGGATGTTGTAGTTCTGGGGATATTCCTATTTATACGATTAATATTATTATTATCTCAATCTATATCATTACCATTAATCTTATTCTTCTTATTATTACTATCATTATCGTTATCATTACCATTACCATCATATATATTATTTCAGTAGTATAGATCCCTCCTGCGGCGCTCACAAGCGACCGATCGTGACAAATGAGCATTCAAATGAAAGAGAGTAGACATTAGAAATGACGGATTGCACTCTAATTTCATAAATATCTATAATTTCTTTAAATAATGACTTTAAAAAATGTACGAAGTGTGCGATTTGCAGATACTGTTAGTGTAGGAAAATACGCTCCATAATTCCTGTCCGTTTCACATTTTGGCAGCTGTGACACCTGTTTCATGTCATTTCAACATTCTGAGGTCTTTCCTTTATCATTTTACATGGATTTCAGAAACAGTAAATCAAAGGAATGAGTACTCAAATCGTATAATTTCATAAATATCGAATAACTGGTGAGTGTTATGATGATCCAATTTTCAGTGATTGCCTTTTTAAGTTAGAGAACGTAGAACTTAAATGTAAGTAGTGTTCTATAATCATTTGTTTGAAATAAAAACATAACAATCTTTCTCCTTAAGTTTCTCATTATAAACCTTTTGGGGAAATTGTGGTTTATGAACATGCGATATTTCTCGCACGGATCGGCCAATTATTCTTATTTTTATTTTTATTATAATTATTATCGTTATCATTACCATTGCCATAACCATTATTATGATTATTATTATTATTTATTATCATCATCAAGATCGTTATCATTATCATTATTTAAATAATAATAACAATAATTATTATTAATTGAGGATATGGAGCCTGACGGAGAGGCTGATGTTGAGACTCTCGTTTCCTCAACTATGAATCTTATTACATTGGCTTGTGATACCTCAATGCCAAGTTTAAGATCACGCCATCGGAAGAGCCCTGCATATTGGTGGACACATGAAATTGCAGAATTGAGGCGGAATTGCCTTAAACTCCGACGTCCCGCACAACGCACAAGAAATCTGGATGATGCCAATGCCTTATCAGCCGAACATAGAGATGCAAAGAAGCTACTTCGGAAAACCATAAACCAAAGCAAAGCTGAGAGCTGGAGGAAGCTATGTGAGGATATTGACACTGATCCATGGGGATTGGGTTATAAAGTTGCCAGAAAGAAGCTTGGGTAACAAAGAACACCGTGCGTCATGGATGCAAACAGTATGGCCATTATTGTCCAAACTCTTTTCCCAACACATCCAACAATCTCGATGTAGATATTGAAATTCCTCTTTTCACTGTGGATGAGTGGAGTAAGGCTACTCAGTCTCTGCGAAGCAAAAACTCCCCTGGTCCTGACGACATCTCAAATGAGATTCTCAAATTAATAATCGAGTTACATCCACAATTAATATTACGAATGTTCAACGAGTGTCTAAAAGCAGGAGTGTCCAGCATCTGCTGGAAGGTCTGTCGTCTGGCGCTCATTAATAAGGGAAAGGGAGACCCGGATTTACCATCATCATACCGCCCTCTGTGTATGCTCGATACAACAGGCAAGCTCGTTGAGAAGCTTCTGGGAGTCAGGTTGCGCCAAGCGATCATGGCAGTGGGCGATTTATCACCAAGACAATATGGATTTCGAACAGGAAGATCGACCCTGGATGCGATACAAGAAATTGTTGCTGCTGTCCAGAGGGTGGAGAATTACAATCACCACTCTCGTCGTGTGGTTCTCTTTGTTACTCTTGACGTAAGAAATGCATTCAACTCTGTCAAGTGGAGTGACATGCTGAATGCGTTGGAGAATACATTTCATGTTCCAAATTATCTCTCACGGATGATAAATTCCTACTTGAAAGATCGTTCGTTGCTTTATAACACGACAGAAGGACAACGCAGGGTACGGGTCTCAGCCGGAGCAGCACAGGGTTCGATTTTAGGACCAGATCTATGGAATATCTCATATGATAGCTTGCTGAGATCTGAATTCCCTGATGAAACTATCCTAGTAGGTTATGCAGATGATGTTGCTGCTATTGTAGCAGGAAGAAGTGTCGAGCAGACACAGTTGCGACTCAATATGGTAATGCGTACAATCAATAGTTGGATGGAGGAACATGGTCTGTCTCTAGCACTTAGTAAGACAGAAATTGTAATCCTAACAAAGAAGAGAATTCAGACAATACTCCCAATGCAGGAAGGAGACATACAAGTAGAGACGCGGCCAGCAGCACAATATCTGGGCCTCAAGATCGACAATAAACTGAATTTTGGAGAACAAATTAGACGGACTGCAGATAAGGCGGCAGCAAGAGGAGGAACGTCTCTCAGTCGGCTAATGGCCAATGTTGGTGGGCCAAAATCTAGTAAGAGGAGATTATTGATGACAGCCATCCATTCAGTTCTGCTGTATGGAGCGGAAATATGGGCGGATGCCCTAGATAAGGAAATGTATAGGAAGTCACTAGCACAAGTGCAGAGGCGGGGTGCTTTACGCGTGGCATCTGCTTATCGCACGGTCTCTGAAGAAGCAGTTCTTTTTATTGCTGGGATAATTCCAATTGCTGTTCTAGCCAAAGAACGCAAGTACATTTACTGGAGGAAATCGGAAGTAGGTTTACAAAATGCAAGACGAACAGCAAGAGCACAAACCTTTCATAATTGGCAGATCAAATGGGAGCAAGGACACCGAAGCCAGTGGACTAGGAGAATGATACCCCAGGTGCAGGTTTGGACAGAGCGGAAACATGGCGTGGTTGGTTATTATCTCACTCAGTTCTTGACTGGCCATGGGTACTTCTGTTCTTATCTTAAGAAGATGGGGAAAGTGGATTCACCAGATTGTATCTACTGTTTTAATGAGATAGATAGTGCTAATCACACCTTCTTCTCTTGTGGACGGTGGGTCCAAAATAGGCAGTCTCTTCAAGATCAAATTGATGTAGAGATATCTCCGGACAATATTGTTGCGGTAATGCTACAAAATGAAGAACATTGGAAACTTGTAGCAAGTTTTGTTGAAAAAAGAAGACGGATCTGGATCGCCACTGAAGATAATTCACTAAGGAGGAGAGCCCTACGGGCAAATATAAAATGACTCTAGCCTGAAGTAATGTGATAAACGGTTCCAGGCTAGTGTTCAGAAGTAACGGGGGAGTTTTAGTCGGTAGTCTGCTACTCAGGAGCAGGAGCCTGATACACTGTGCGTAAATGCATTTCTTCCCCTGAAAAATACATATATATTATTTTCAATGATAAATATGATGATGATGATGACGAAGAGTGTTATTTCAAGGGGCCAAATATCGAGTTCATAAAGTTCCAGGCAGAGTAATGGTTCGTCGTAGATCGGCATGATCCCCACACTTGGTGAAAATATTGGCTGGGGTGAATCCAGCTCGGCAGGTACAAACCTGAGATGGGAAGTAGGCTTTCCATTTCATCAGGTAAATGAGTGTGGGCCTTACATAACCTAACCTTGATCTAATAAAAGTTAAACCTCTCTCCTTTTGTGACGGGAGAGGGTACACCAAACGCTTGCAGTCTCCTTAAAGATTTCAATCGACTGGTTTCTTTTAATCAACCGGCCATTAAGTTTCCCTGAAGGCATCGAACCTGGTGCCGCAACTGAGAGCGAATATCTCTAACAATTACCACCATTAGTCCAGGTGGTACTGATATCACCTATTTTGCAGATTGATCCACCAACTCGGTTCCCGCATTTCCCATGTGACTTAAAGAGCCACAACAAGGCTATTCTAGTGTCAGCGTTTTACAACACGGCTAGAAAGTCTTGAATTCACTGCACTAACAAGTGTTGTGGTAAAATGAAGGAATAGACTGAAATGAACTTAAAGTGTCAATAAACAAGAGAGTGGGATTGTGCATACTGTATTAATAATTGTAAAGCTTCAAGAATGCCGACGAGCTTCAGAGTGGAAAGATTACGGGATTGTGGCAATTAGATCGTCGCACTTGCATCGTCAATTACGAATGGAAACCTCACTTTCCTGTCCAAAATAGATCCATCCGTCATTTGGTGGCTGCCATATCTCTAGAACTGGAATGTAAAGCTGAATCGTCTCCATGCATAGCTGGAATTAGCGAGAGCACCATGGCAGGAACTACGCAATTAAAGGCAATCGCGGAGAGGATGACACTTAACAGACGGCGGGGATTCCATGAAAAGTAAGAAGAGGTCTGATCCCTCGAAAAATGAAAATGTATGGAGATAAAAGTTAAGGTTTAATTTAAGGTAGGACAATGATATACACCTGAGGCTTCAGATAGGTTAATACTGTCGAGGTTTGAAGAGAAAAAAAGTTCACCAATGGAGGTCGAAATTAAATATGACAGAGAGAAGTCCAGCATTCAGTTGAGGTCTGTGTCGTCATCAACTTACGTTCCACTAGCTGATGTAATACGACGCAAGCATACTGACATGTATCATGACCGAAAGTAGTAATAAGGCTGAGGATTTCTTGGTGTCATTATTACCCTTGCATTTAACCCGCTGAGTTTCTCAGCCGTCTATAAACGTTGCACAAGAACGGTTTTTTTCTTCATATTCTCCATTCGCTTTCGAGTGCCGAGTCGATCTCTGGTATGTTCTGCCATCTATTGCGCATTATGTAGGACCCCTTGAGTTTGGATTTTTCGCTTCCAGAAGTACCTAAAAGAGCATTTTGCAGACGATCGTCCTCAACAGCTGTAGTCATCGGATATGTTAACATGCATGGCGGAATAACAAGCAAAATCTCCTCGCCGCTTTGGGATTTAAGATCAAAGAATCCATCACTTATGAACCACTAGTATGAAGCAACAAGTATTACTTGCCTACTGATCTTAAGATATAATTAATGTTGGACCCATTTCCTGGTATGGAGATGATTCAAGCATGGGCACAAACATTTCAATTTTGATTCACCTCAATATAATGAACTATAGACTATCAACGTAGGAGTTTGAATTTACGTTAGAGATAAATAAAGTTCAAAAACTTGTAGACATTTTAAGCCTATGACTCCCCCCCACCCCACCAAAAAGTTAAAAAAATATTACTTCAGTAAAAAAGGGAGAATGAAGAAACTCAGCACCTAAAAGGTAAACGGGGCAAGAGTACAATAAAATGAAATAATGTATGGTGAGGTAAACCATAACAATATTATTTTGAATCATAAGGAGTCTGGAATGAATTTAAATCATGAAAAGTTCGGATCTTCATAAACCAACGGCAAGTAGCTGGCAGAGAGATGAAATGGGATTGTGATATCGCCCAGCGACAGTTAGTCCGAGCAATACGGAAGTCAAAAAATACTCATGGATAGAGCAACGACCTACGAGCCCATTGTACCCTTCGGCCAGGGGAACCACTAAGAAAAAGCCGGGAGCCACGGAGATGGCTGGCCCTTTTAAACGTTTCAAATGAGTGGAGGAATAAGAGGGACGGTTGTTGGGAACGTCTATTTCTCGTCTCATTTCACATATATAACATGATACAAGTGGTAAAAACAATTGAATTGACGCATAAATTATAGGAATAGTAATCAAGGCCTGCATTTTCATAAAATGGACATATTTAGGGCATTACCCGTATGAAATAATGTGGCAATATCCTTCCGTCCCAAGAACGAATTTCATTGGAAGGACACATCACGTGATACGAGGATTCCCGGTAGAAGGAGTGAACTATATGGACGCTGTTCTGATTACAAGACATTCAGCGATCGAGTTCGAGAATTAATCACATCACATAGATCAGCAAAATATACCCTACGAAACGATATAACTTCCTCGCAGGAAAACTAAAAGCTATAGAATTTATGTAAAGGTGTGCTAGCGCTAATCACGGGCTTGGTCTACCAGAATAAAAGAGGAGACTAGGGAAGCCAGAGATACAGTTTTTCATAATCAATTGGACCGTCTCCACGTCGTTCGGTGCTAGGAAAAGCCGCGGATGTGCTCGCCTTTGTTTGATTAATTCACAGTAATCGAGAACCTATAAGCAACTTCAGCAAGTTGCCTCGTGAGGTGGGTAGGAGATGAACTTTGCAGTTCGTAAGAGAGAAAATAGCGGGATCTTATAGACACTTTCAGCCAGTGCGAAATGACTGTAAATAATTTCAATTTGGAGGGTGAGTAAAACCTCCAGAACAAAGCTTGTGCGTAGCCAACGTAACGAGTCACGAGTTCGATCGCGCTCTAACCCCTGAAGTAGTGTGGTGTGCGTGGATAAGAGTGTATGTTGCCCAAAATATGAACGAGTTTAGGGCATGGAAATACAATGTATTATACTATTTTCATGTCAGTACCGTGTAATCGATAAGCAGCAAAAATGAAACCAGCATCACCAATGATGAAGCCTACGTCTGAACAAAACTTCACGATGGCGTAAAATTCCTATGATGGGACGTGTGTGGCCACATTTCAAGCTACGAGTGCTCATTTATTTATTACATAGTGTAAATTGTAAGTTGGGTGTGGAATTCTAGTGTTCATAATGAAGGCTACCTTCCAACAGGATATAGATTTTCATCGTAAATGATTAGGGTAGATTTTTGTATAGGATGTGCTCTTAACATTTATAGAAGCTATCGTATCACAAATAGTTGATGTTATGTGACGTATTCCCTTGTTAGAGGGCACATCAATATATGAGATAATTCAGATGACCTAGTAGTTGAGTTGTGTTTGTTTGGAAACGAGTACTAGTTTTGGGGGTACCGAATCAATGTTATAGACCAGGATTATGGAAATGTAATTTGTTCAGATGACCGGTGATAGTATATATTTTACAGTGTGTGTGGATGCATGGGTGATCAGATAATTTGAGTGATACTTGTCTTGGTGGGTTACCTATTGAGTGCTATACAGTGTGTTGGGAGTTCCTCGGGGGTGTAGATGTCTCAGGGGTAGGTTGTGTTCCAGACATCTTATATATATTGTGTGTTCTTCGACAAGTACAGGGCTGGTAGTTTCAAGTGTCCAACCAAGGTTTAATGGTGTATTCTTCGAGAGGTGAGGTAAGGCTATTACGACGTATTGATATTTTTGGAGAAGAGTGATGATACATTCACTGGCACATGACGCGACGGTAAAATAACACGCGCACACGCACTAAGGGAGTTTACCAACTCACGTCACATGAGGTCGCATTGTGGTAGGATGAAGGCATCATTTGCATAATCACTATCATTATACATAACAGTATTTTAATTTTGATTTAATGTAATGTGTATTTTTATTAGAGGCCATTCTGAAAGCCAAGTCCTTGAGTATATTTGTTGAATGTAAGCTGATTTCATTCAACAATGTTCAGATTTTCCACAACGAGTAATTTATGAAACATAATATTATGGAGCTGATGTAGTATTTTGATAGGCACTGGTCATACTTTAGGTCGAGTTTACCTTCAATGGAAGATTGGTTTACCATATTACTGATTTGTGATCCTGGAAGTTCAGCTGTTAATCTGGATATTGTCTTTGAATATTTTAACTTCATCTTGTGTGAGGGGTTACATGCTTCAGCATAGGCTCGTGTGAATAGTTAGTTGATTTTGATAATGTCTTGATTATAATTTTAGGGTTTTGAGTTTTGCAACTGATTTTGGATTTTGATTTCGTTTTCGACGTCTCATGCTAGGGCGCAGAAATGATTTGCTGTGCTAGAGAATTGAAGCATTTGAAATGTGGTGTTACAGGAGAATGATGAAGATCAGATGGGTGGATAGGGTTACAAACGAAGAGGTATTAAGACGAGTGGGAGAGGAGAGATGTTTCTGGCGACTGCTAATGATGAGAAGAGATAGGTTAGTAGGACACATACTAAGACACCCAGGAATAGCAAGCTTAGTTATGGAAGGAAGGGTCGAGGACAAGAACTGTAGGGGTAGACCGAGGTTAGAATATATTAAACAGATTGCCTCGGATGTAGGGTGAGGTAGCTATGTAGAGATGAAACGATTAGCTCAGGACAGGAAGGCTTGGAGAGCTGCATCAAACCAGTCAAAAGACTGAAGACTTAAACAACAACAACAACAACAACTGGACTACAAGTATGTCCTGCCTCATGGATGATAATATTAAATAATGATGATGATAAAATTGTTGTTAAAAGGTGCCTATTATTATTATTAAATAATACTCGTAACGTAAGTACACTTCATACCCACGGGTAAGAGCCCAGTATTTAGGCTACAGTATTATGCTAATAATTGCATATGAATTCTAAAGGCACATGGCTTTGTTTATTTTGTTAGCCATTCATCCAACCCTGGAACTAACGGCAATTGACACAGATCCGATCTCAAGTTCGCTAGCACTTGAAAGTGGAACAGAAATGCGTATTTATCACGTCCTAGCACGCCACACCAGATAGGAAAGTAGGCTTTAGCTGCCATTGAATTTCATTTTTGTTATGATTTTGAAAGTGGACTTTCAGAATTGAATTAATTTCTAGATCATGGTTATGATATTCTTGGAACTGTTGGTCTGTATATTTTCTGATAAATTGAGATTATGATCCAAATTATAGAGTGCATTTATTAACAGTTGGCAGCCCTGGTGGCACTATTGAATACGCACAGTGATATCTGCTACGGTACACAACGTACATACGAAATGTCGTTGAAACCCAATTGATAGTATGGAAGTTACATCCATTTAAATATTGGACGAGATTAATTTAGAGGAGGCCATACTTAACAGTCTTGCCAACATCATTCTACGCATGCTGATAAGTCCAATCTTTCAATGCATGTAACGTCATTCCATTAGATTTCAACCCAATTTCGTATGTGCTTTGTGTACCGCAACAGATATGACAATACGTATCTCTTGGCGTCACCAGGGCTGCCACCTGTTTATGAATGATATCTATGAATTTTAATCGTATACTCACTAAGTAAGTAGATCAACAGTTCTAAACATTGCACATGTATAATACCTGAAATAGTAGATCAATTTTGAGTAATTTATATGTGACTGTGCTGGAAATGCGATTTTCTACGCGCGCTGATAGATTCAGTATTTAACCGCATGTAACTACTAAACTAACAATTGGATTTCTTCCAAAATTGGAAAAATATAGATCATAATATTTTAGGTAAATTATAAGCAACCTGTTCATGGCAGTGTTGCAACATGATTTTACACGCGCTGATAGATTTAACGTTTAACAGTATGTAACGTCCACACTATCCATTGGACTTCAATCAAATTAGCATGTTCATTGTGTACCTTAAGAGAAGGAACTAAGAATATATTCAGAGTCGCCAGGGTTGCCACCTGTTGATAAATATCCTCTATAAATTTGAATCTCAAAGGCAGTAGATTGTAAAGTATATAGGCCAACCTCCTTAAATTTTGCAAACTTATAGAACATAATATTCCAGATTAATTTTGAGTAATCCATACATGGCAATGTTGCCAACATGGATCTACGCTTATTGATGGGTTCATTGCTTAACTCCACGAAACTTTCACCCTGACGAATGGATCTCATCCTCGTTGTGTACGTACAATGTACGTTTTGGACACATAATTGAGCTTAACTCTAGATTTAATATCTCGGAATATGTGTACGGAACACACTTCAAATTTAGCCAACTGTAAGTCCAAGATGTTTTAGGCATATTTAGAATAAATCAATAATAATAATAATAATAATAATAATAATAATTATATTGGTTTTACGTACCTTTTAACTACTCTGGCTTTTAGAGACACTGGGGTGCCGGAATTTTGCTCCGAAGGGGAACTTAAACGTACCAGTAAATCTACTGACACGGTTCCCTCGCATTTGCACACCCTCAAATGCCAGCTAAGTACGTCAGGATTCGATCCTGAAACCTTGGGAATAGCAGGTGAGAACGTTACCACTGAGATACTCAGCCTGTCTTTTATAATACGTCGTTAAAGTTAGTGTTACGAAAATAATTCTATGCTAGCGTATAGGATCAACGTTCAACAGCATGTAACTTCCATACTAACAAATGCATATCAACCGAATTTCGTATATGTAATGTATGTCTCAAGAGATATAACTTGGCATATTTTTGGAGTCATCAGGGTTACCAACTGTTGATAAATGCTCTCCATAATGTTGAACCCAAGTCTCAGTGTACGCAGGCAAACAGTTCAATACTCAGCACATGATTGTGTATAGACCATAATTTTGAAAATTCATTAGTAGGGGAGTGATGACTGTTCTGCCCCACTCCAGAACCCTCCTCGCCCCACTACTAAGCCTCAGTCATGTTAAATATCTCTCGAACGCATGGTCCGATTTTGACAAATGAGGTGTCATAGTACTCGAGCTGATGTCCTCTTTCCTATGGACCATGTATTATATTTTTCAAAAATTTTTTGAAATTTTTCGTTTTCGAAATTAGGCGATAGTTTGAAAACCAAACATGATAGAACGTTGTGCCATGGCTCAAACGAATTGTCTTTATGACCTTTTTTTAAATAAAACTTTTTTATTTTTTATGTTTTTTGGAAAACACTCGAATTTTGAAATTCCTATATTTTGGAAACTAGGAAGTTTACAAAAAACGTTGTTTGACGTAAATGCAAGGTCCCTACGCCCTCTACCCCCAAAATAAATGTCAAGTCTCTAGGGAAAAAATTTTTAGTAGTGTGGTAAGGGGGGCGCTGCTCCACTTAGCAAGTTGTGAGCCCCTGCGACCTTGGAATGGAAGGAGTCATGCTAGGAGGGCGTGCTTGGATTCGTTTTTTTCGTCTCGTTGCGCTCTTTACGAGAATGTAGGTGTCGAAAAGGTGAAATGCTGCAAACATGGTCTTTTGGGGGTGGAAAAGTGATTTTAGCCTTTTTGTTATATCTCGCGAACCAATCACGCTAGAGGCGTGTACGACGGGTCCAAGGACTCGGGGTGACGTCCTTTCTGCAATGGACCACACGTTGTAATTAACAAAAATGTGGAAACTCGATTTTGGGGTAAACACGTGTTTTTTGTGATTTTTGCTGATTTCTCAGGAACCAATAACGCTAGAGACGTGTACGAGGTGTCCTAGGACTCGGGCTAACGCCCCCTTTCAAATGTGGTAGATATTTTTTCCAAAACATAATTCTCAAAGGGCATAACGCCATACATATTGAAAAAACTTTTTTTTCTTTACCTGTTTATTGTTTATAATGTTAATGAAGCGTGGTGGTTGAGAGAGACGATACTGCTGGGTGTGTGTGTGTTTCAACGAACCTGTCGCTAACCACAAGGACCATGCTTAATAGAACAATCGCTATTTCGGCCGGTCGGTTTATGAAAGAGCGAGGGTTCGTTTTCTGATATTTTACTTTTAACGTGTAAACGATGATGAGAACTTGGTTCTATGTTGGTCGAAACGAGTAGAGAAAACAAACTTGCCGAGGAGCAGACGAGCAGGAGGTGAAAGTCATTTGAGCTTATTGGAAGGCGCTGATCTGACTTGACCACAAGTACAATGGAAAATGACAAAGACGCTTCAAGGTGAAATAATCAGACCACCGTGGTGGCAGGGAAGAGCGAAATGCACGTGAACATGTGTGAAACCACATGTACGCTAAACAAGTTACATCCTGTTTGCTTCGTACGTGACAAAATGCAAGTTCATGTGAAATTTGACCTAGCACAGGTGTTCACCTGGGACGTTAGCTGTCCACGTGCACGATAACTTGTAACAAGTCACATCCTGTTTTGCTTCGTTCGTGACAAAATGCAAGTTGACGTGAAATTTGATCTGCCACAGGTATTCACCTAGGACGTTGGCTGTCCACGTGCCTGATAACAGAATGTTCAAAGCGTGGGAATCGCTGAATCAGTAAAAAGTATGATGCAACTTGTGGGAATGATGTCACAACCAGTAGATAGGCAAGAGCTGCAAACAGCAGTGGTGGGAGGTGGAGGGGGGAGAGGGGGAGGGGTAATGAAAGAGAGAACACAGGTGGAAAGGGAAAGACAAACATGTATGAACATGCATGAAGCGCGGAGCGCTCTACACACAGAGCTATAGGGGGTGTACTACATTTTTTAATAAATAAATAAAAAAGTACACAGGTTCACACGACATGTTTTTATTGATCCAGGAATTAAACGTAGGGTTAAATCCTAACCATTTGACATATAGTTTATTTCCTTTTTGTTTCAACACTTTTTCCCCAAGATAATGCTGAGGAAATGCTGTTTTCTGAAGTTCATGGAGATAAAATCTACCTTTTATGGGTTGATGGTTGAGGTCCTCGAGTAAATAGGTGAATGGACTGTCCAAGTTGACTTGACGAATTTGAAATAGTTCAGTCCCCCACTGAGGTGTGTAGCCCTTATTGAAGGCAGACTTAAATTTGCTCACACGAACAAAATCTCCAATTTTCAGTCGGTGACGTTTAGGATCGGCTGTTTTTATGGGGTTGAACAGTTTATCCAATCGCTGAATATTTTTAGTCACGAGGCGTGGCTTGGTTCCAATCGTTCTATGTTAGGTGTCATTGTAACGTGATACTAGCTCTGGTAACATGTCCAACCAGCGATACGTGCCCTGAGCGGTAAAAGCTGTCCACATATGGGTTTTCAATGTTCCGTTGAACCGCTCGACCACACTGGCTTTGAGATTGCTGTATGTGGTGTAATGGTGAATATCCTTAGATCTGAGAAAACTGGAGAAATCCTTGTTGAAAAATTCTTTCCCCTGGTCAGTTTGTAGCTGCTGAGGTTGACGTTTGGAGTGTTGAATAATATGTTGAAAGGCCTTGGTAACTAGTGGACCAGACTTGCGACGGACAGGTTCAACAAAGGCCATTTTGGAATAGACATCAATGACGGTCAACATATAGCGTACACCGTTGTTAACGCTAGCATAGGGTATCATTTAAACCAAGTCAGCCTGCCAAAGTTCATCCACACCTCGTGAAATCACCTTGAGTCACGGATAGTGACGCCTAGCTGGGCGATGCAACTCGTGAGCAATACCCATTTTAATGGGTGAGGGCTTAAACAATAATTTTGGCATTTCGAAGTTCTTGTTCAATTTCTTGAATTTCCCAATCGTGACCGGTATGGCCAGCTTGACGTGAGGCATGCAACAACTGTAGCCGCTGGACGAGCTTATTGGGATTGTGCCAGTAGGTAACATCCACAAGGGGTTTTAATGGTTTAAATGTCACTCCCGAAGCGGACGCTTTACGACGAATACTTTGACTGGCGGGAAACATTTTTGCAAAGATGGTTTTATATTTTAGCGATATATTGGCATTCACTTGTTGTGTGGGGTCATACTGTCTTTTGTGGGCATGGGTATCCAATAAAATGGATTTATATTTGTCAAGATCCTCTGACGTATAATCATGGGAAGAGGGGGTCCAAGAAAAGAGCAGCTTTAACAGTCCTGGGGTTAATTTATAGTTGATGTTTTTAATGACAGCTTTAGTACGAGCAAACTTAATTGATGAATCGCCAATTTTAAAACTATCATCCTCATAGCGAACATCATACGTGTTATCTGTGTTTCCAATAAATAGATCGGTGAAATAGGGTTCCAATGTTGATCCATAATATTTTATTAAAATGGTTCTCAGTTGAGCTTTATGTTGAGGAGTGGCCAAGAGTTGTGAAAACGGAGACGCCCTGGAAGGGCAAGGTGTTTCGACCATGGCCAAGGATTTCTTTTTTCTCAAAAACTCTGCAAGGGGTGCGGCCTTTTTTTTTGAGGCGTAAACACTTGTTCCTCCTCATCCTGAACTTCACTAACACTAGTCAAATCTTCCTGTTCCTGTTCCTCTTTCTCTTCCTCAGGGTCCTCGTGCAGCGTCTGAGTGGCTTGTGAAACGGTGGGTAGCGTTTCAGATGGCTTGAAAGAGGGTTTCAACATGGCTTTTAGTGGAGGTGCGAAATGTTGTTGAATAAACAAAGGATGATTTGCACGTGATTATTTCAATTGACGAAACTTTTGGCGAATAGTATTTTTGCTCTAATAATATGCTTTTTCAATTGACTCTCTGCTAACGCCATGGTGTCTTGACAAATGACTTGCCGGGGAATGAGACAGGGCCTTAAATAGCAATAAAATGATCAAACCCTAAGCGATACCGTCCTTGGTTGAGTTCACTTTGTTAGTCAATCACTAAACAGGCATAACGTTGAGTGTTCCAGCACTTGGCACACAATTCTGTAAACATTTGAAAGGTCATATCCGGATTCACATGTTCATTATAAATGTGACGACTGTTCCTCTCGTCCTGACGAAATAAAACAATGACATTGGCATTGTCACGAATCAACTGTTTTGACATTTTTGAATACGTTTGTCCAAGATAGAAGCAATCTATATGTTTGTGTCGACCCATGCTGAAATAGCTTTGAATGATGCCTTGACGTTCAGTGGATACATCATCGAAAATCATGAGTGAATCAGGCTTTACCTCATCCGGTGAAATCACATTTTCTTGCATGGAAAATGTAAAATAACCCATATTCTCTTTTTGTAATCCAGACATGACTTGATCCAGAAACACGTAGAGGGGTTGGTAGAGAGATTTTGCAAAAATATAAATATTTTGAAAACGCAGACCATTGGGCGCTGTGATGAGCGTTAGCAAAAGATTAGTCTTTCCACAGCCGGAAGGCCCCACAATGATGCAGCGAATGGAAGATGGAAAGAGTGAACCATGGCGTTGTTCACGTGATGTGGGACAGAGATGGGAAACCATGTCCCCCACGGGGAATGACTCTTGCTGCTTAATAATCTTCATTTCAACTAAGGCTTAGACAGGCTAGCAGGTTGTCTATATACAGGACACCGAGCCTTGTCATAGAAACAGTAGACTGGTACTACAGGTTGACAATGGATGTCTGCACGAGGACCCTGAGGGAGAGGAAGAGGAACAGGAAGATTTGACTAGTGTTAGTGAAGTTGAGGATGAGGAGGAACAAGTGTTTACGCCTCAAAAATGGCCGTACCCCTTGCAGAGTTTTTGAGAAAAAAGAAATCCTTGGCCATGGTCGAAACACCTTGCCCTTCCACGGCGTCTCCGTTTTCACAACTCTTGGCCACTCCTCAACATAAAGCTCAACTGAAAACCATTTTAATAAAATATTATGGATCAACATTGGAACACTATTTCACCGACCTATTTATTGGAAACACTGATACCACGTATGGTGTTCGCTATGAGGATGATAGTTTTAAAATTGGCGATTCATCCATTAAATTTGCTCGTACTAATGCTGTCATTAAACACATTAAATATAAATTAACTCCACGACTGTTAAAGCTGCTCTTTTCTCGGACCCCCTCTTCCCATGATTATACGTCAGAGGACCTTAACAAATATAAATCCATTTTATTGGATACCCATGCTCTGAAAAGACAGTATGATCCCACGCAACAAGTGAATGCCAATATATCTCATAAATATAAAACCATCATTGCAAAAATATTTCCCACTAGTCAAAGTACTCGTCGTAAAGCGTCCGCTTCGGGAGTGACATTTAAACCATTAAAACCCCTTGTGGATGTTACCTACTGGCACAATCCCAATAAGCTCGTCCAGCGGCTACAGTTGTTGCATGCTTCACGTCAAGCTGGCCATACCGGTCACGATTGGGAAATTCAAGAAATTGAACAAGAACTTCGAAATGCCAAAATTATTGTTTAAGCCCTCACCCATTAAAATGGGTATTGCTCACGAGTTGCATCGCCCAGCTAGGCGTCACTATCCGCGACTCAAGGTGATTTCACGAGGTGTGGATGAACTTTGGCAGGCTGACTTGGTTGAAATGATACCCTATGCTAGCGTTAACGACGGTGTACGCTATATGTTGACCGTCATTGATGTCTATTCAAAAATGGCCTTTGTTGAACCTGTGCGTCGCAAGTCTGGTTCACTAGTTACCAAGGCCTTTCAACATATTATTCAACACTCCAAACGTCAACCTCAGCTGCTACAAACTGACCAGGGGAAATAATTTTTCAACAAGGATGTCTCCAGTTTTCTCAAATCTAAGGATATTCACCATTACACCACGTACAGCAACCTCAAAGCCAGTGCGGTCGAGGGGTTCAACCGAACAATGAAAACCCATATGTGGAAAGCGTTTACCGCTCAGGGCACGTATCGCTGGTTGGACATGATGCCAGAGCTAGTATCACGTTACAATTACACCAAACATAGAACGATTGGGACCAAGCCACGCCTCGTGACCAAAAATATTCAGCGATTGGATAAACTGTTTAACCCCAAAAAAAACAGCCGATCCAAAACGTCATCGACTGAAAATTGGGCATTTTGTTCGTGTGAGCAAATTTAAGTCTGCCTTCAATAAGGGCTACACGCCTCAGTGGGGGACTGAACTATTTCGAATTCGTCAAGTCAACTTGGACACTCCAGTCACCTATTAACTCCAAGACCTCAACCATCAACCCATAAAAGGTAGATTTTATCTCCATGAACTTCAGAAAACAGCATTTCCTCAGCATTATCTTGGGGAAAAAGTGTTGAAACAAAAAGGAAATAAACTATATGTCAAATGGTTAGGGTTTAACTCTACGTTTAATTCTTGGATCAATAAATTACATGTTGTGTGAACCTGTACAATTTTTAATTTATTCACACATGTTGTACACCACCTATAGCTCTATGTGTACAGTCCTCAGCTCCACATATTTCTTTCTCTTTCCGCCTGTGTTCTCTCTTACATTACCCCTCCCCCTCTCCCTCCCTTCACCTCCCACCACTGCTGTTCGCAGCTCTTGCCTATCTATTGCGTGGCCGACGAAAGATACTGGCCCCAGTGCGAACAGCCATCTTGTCTGTGACGTAGGCGATGTAGTGACCCTGGTTGAGTCGACTTGTGAATTTCTTGTGAATAGCAGTGTGAGAATAGTTAGTGTTTTATAAAGTGTAATGTCCAACTTTACATCCAACTTGTGTTGTGGTGCATCATGTAGCTGCAATAATCACGTAGCCTACAGGGTAAGTGTTAACACTTTATTTCTCATTAATGATACAGGTTAATCAAACGCACGTGTGGTGCAGGTTATGTACGAACTTCGTTAGCCTAATATTGTGGATGTTAAGGACTATTAGAATGCATGCTAAGTTAATTATCTGAGTTAAAGTTAGATATTTAATGAATGTGTCTCTTTACAGGAAATCAAAATGCCGAGATGCTGTAATGTGGCTGGCTGTAAGAACAATTACAGATCTCAGCATGAAAATGTTTCTACATTTTCTCTCCCAAAGGACGAAAAATTAGGAAATATATGGCCTAGAAAAATTCCCACTGACTTCTCTAAAGTGAGCAAGCCTATAATTTGTATAAAACATTTTCCTGATAGCTCTGTTATCAGGACAGAGCAAGTTGATGGGGAAATAAAGACATTTGCTAGGAGTTATCCGAAGTTGAAACCTGATGCAGTATCTTCAATATTTTCGAATTTGCCAGGATAGCTATCCACTCCTGGGCCTTCTTCTAGAAGACTGTGTGATGCAGAGGTAGAAAATCTCGGATAAAGCCATAGAAGCGAGCTTGGAAGACTTCAGCCACTACGAAGAAGAGAATTCTGTTCACAGTCTATCGGATATATCTGAACACTTCTCCTCCAACAGGAATAAATTTAAGCAGGAATGGACACATATCAAGACAGAAGACAAGTTGGTGAAGTGCTTGAAGAATTTGAGTGATGCAGTGCCCATAATTACAGGTTCTGTGTGTATTCTAAATAACCTCAGCATTGAGCTGGCTGTCAATGGGTTGCAGATTCCCAAACATCAAGTTCCACAAAACTTTCTTTGCATTACTGATAAAAATTCATTTGATGAACTAGCCTACTTCATTTCATTGAAAATTCTGAGTGCGATGAAAATGGAAGAAAGTTGTCAGCAGTGAATGCTCCTGTGAACATCCTACAGAGAAGTTTTTCGAGTGATGATTGCACACCATTATAGTCTTTAATAGAGCAAGTTAATTTTTTAGATGTTAGGCAAACAATCGTAGGTACAGTGGAGACACGTTACTCTTGGCAGCTTCCATATAATATGTTCACTTGTCATCAGTGTACAAAAAGTTACATCGGAGTGGTCATATTTATCTGCCTCATCCATCAAATCTTCAAAAGTTGCTTGGTAAGTTTGATTTGAGTACTTTTGACATTATTGGGAGTATTGAGTAGCCTATCTCAGTCTAAAGAAGAATAATTTCTTGAAAGATCATGAATGTTCATAAATTACTTTTACCGTAGTTCATTTTAATGGAAAAGTTGAACTGTACTCTTCTAAAGCCATGGCGAGACAAAGCCATTGGTCGCTACTTGGTTAGGCGACTATCTGGACCAAAATTATTGTTAGTAGTACAAGCAAGGAGGTCTGGGGTTAGGTTTGTGTTTGTACGCAAAGAATACTCTGTATTGCCGGTACCAATAATGAGCGCTGGCAGCTGTCAAAGCTAACACGTGAGGAAATGCTGCGTTGCCACTGAGGCAGATCATGACTCATAACATTCCAAGAAGCTTCCAGGAAGACACAAATACTGGGATCTGTGGTGTGTCAGCCATATTCGTGTGAAGGGTCAATTAAACATTGCGATGCACGCGAGTTTAGGGGAATTTTTAGTTGCCTAATCGCTCTAGCTGCTACTAACTTAATTATGGGTCTATTCCTTTCATAGCCCCCTCTTCGTCACTTGTGTCTGAATTGGATCTGGAATTGCGTTCCAGGGAAACGATGAACCAATCTACCCCATCATCGAGTATACATTCACGTTTCGTAGCCTCATCCAGTTCTCGTTGCACTATTAACACAAAACGCTTCCAGTTTTATGAAGTCACTTCCCTAATAGCCTAAACGGTAAGCTTCTCAACCTCACGGAGTGTGAAATTCTTATTATGCCGTGCTAGATAACCCTTCACTTGACCCCATATAATTTCTATAGGATTGAAGTGGCAATGATATGGGGCAGCGTGATGATCTCATGGCCATGCTTTCTCGCCAGTTCATCCACGTGGTAGCCTACATGGATTTAGGCTTGCGCTGCTGTATAAGGTTGAGAAGGATATTAATTCTGAATGAAAGTGGAACGCGGCTTATACACTTGTAGCAGACATGAATGTACTTTTACATTCCTTGTGTCCTTGTTTCATTTTTTGGGCGATATTACGTATTGAAATTAGGAACCCTAATTAAAACTTACTACTGAACCTCATATATGTGCTAAAGTACGTAAATATGTGTTTTTATTTTTTGCTATTTTAAAAACAGCTGCCATGCTTCGATAGCACTTGATCTCTTTTAACCGTCATCAAGGCTCACTCTAGCAGCACGCATCGAGGCACACATGTGAGATACAAAATCACTGTTGATAAAAAGAAGTGGGATGCAAAATCACTGTTGATAAAAAAAGAATCATCGGGACACGTTAGGCAGTAGCCATTGCCAAAACTCATTGATCTGGGTGCGTTAGGCTGTAACCATTGTCAAAAACCAATGGATTGGACAAAGTGAAGGTAAGAATGGTCAGGTGTAGGTGCAGCCTTGGCCGCGCGCTGCTAGCGGGGCATGGTTGACACAAAACCATTGATCTGGGCACGTTAGGCTGTAACCTTTGTCAAAACCACAGTTGTGCGGAAAAAAATAGACATACATATTACAGGAGAGCGATATACTGCATAGTTATTACTGAGCAGATAACAAAAAACACTCATTTCAGCCGTACAGAGATGCGAAATATTGCACACACTAGCATAATTAGAGTCGTGAACTGAGTGTTGCGAACAAATGATGCCCACTAGAGACTGAATTGGGCACTTTTTTGTTTCACATAGTACCGTAAGGGCGAGGTTGGCAGTACTGTTATGGTACTTTTTTTGATGATTGATTTGAACAATGCCGCTCACTGCTGTAATTTTCGCTATATTTGGAATGGCTGGGTGGGTCACAGACGGCGGAGGAGGAAACATCTATTAAAACATTGCTTCCTGATTTATTTCTCATCCTTTTATAAGGTATTTTGGCTAATTCATGTATTATATAGAGTGTTATCGCTCGTTCTATGTTCATTCAGCACTACCGAGAAGGATTCCTTTTGTCCGAGAGCTGTCGCATGGTAGGCTACATGATGGCGGTCGAGCCATTCCAACATTCGCGGCTTCGTACTTGAAGTTGTTGGAGCTTATTCTATCTGTACTATGTGGTACGAAGCATTGTCCATTACAATAACACTGTGTTCAGGGATGTTGGGTAACAATTGTTCCTGGAACCATTTTAAAAACTAGTTGTAGTCCATGTCTTCATGGAAATCACCAGTTCTTTTCGACCTAAAGAGCAAAAGTGTATTATTAACAAAGCCGTGTGATTGCCCGGCATGTAGAATAATAAATCGACCCCCTCTGCCTGACGGCCCTTCCTTGTCCCCTGAACTGAGTTGTCACTCCAACCCTTAGACACTGTGTGACCAGCATTGACCCACATTTCACCTAACCACACAATATCCATAACATTTTTGCCCTATTAACTTAAGTTTTGAATTTTCCAGTAGCCTATTTTCACCCAATTTTCACCAAATTTTGTAGGTTCTTTAAAGTGAGCATAATTAAGGGAATTCTAAACTTTGGAGCTATTTGGTTCAGTCATTTAGAAATTATAACATTTTATGTAATAAATATGCAAATTTTGAAAATGTCCCAGGTACATCAAATTTAAAGTTATCAATCTAAAACTTGTATGGAATGATCATCAATGGTCTACAAATAAAAATTGGTATTACTTTTAAAATCAGTGCAAATGGTTTATTATTAAAATGGTTTTTTTTTAGAATGACCTGTTGTTCTGTTAAAATATGTCATTTTTTTCAAATTTGAACCTAAATATTTCTGAAAGTTATTAATATTTTTCCAAATGAATTCCACACATTATTAAGACCACAAAGTTGTATGTGAAAACCAAGTTTGAAGGTAATGGGATCAAAACGCAGGCAACTGGAACATTTAAAATGCTGAAAAATATGGTATGGAGAAAAAGCTAACTTTATTAAAAAATACAGTATTTTAGTGGAATTTCCTGCATCAAGACTTCCCTGAGTTTACAAATCACTTTTCCCACACTTCAGAGGTAACTTATTACTAAACCCATCTTTCTCCCTGATGTTGACACGAAGATTTACTGCCACATTCACCACACAGGTCTGTAAACAAATTTTGGAGGGCACCCATATATGAATGAGAATGTGCTTGTCATTAACACTAGGTCAAACAGTATTCTCCTCACTAAAATAGGCCTATTCCAGTTTTCTGACACTGGCAGAAGAAGTAGTTGCAGCTGTTGAACTTGCATTACTTAACTTCACATGTAATATCACCCCACTGTTTGTCAACATTCTAAATAGCACTATTCCATTTCTTTGTTTCACGGACTTTCGGTTTACGCCATCGACTAGATACAGAATACATCTAATAAACTGCACACAAATCTCTAAAATACCATTAATTTACACAAGTTCCACCACTCACAGTAAACCAATAAAAATATAATTCTTGCGAATAAACTTCACTAAAGCCACTGACCATCAAAATAAACAAAGACGCATGGTTCCACCATGTATCCAAAATGGCCTATACTTTACTACAAACCAAAATACTTCTGTTCGATGTTAAATATGTGCATGTGTATAGTAATGATATTCTTTTAGTGAATGCCATACAGTTAAAAATTATATGGGATAAGAAAATAACATGTACGGTAAGAAAAGTAAGAATAATGCTCTAAGAAAAGTTTCACACTTGACAAACATTGCCTAGGCTACTCATAACTGATAAATTTACCAACAGATGGCACCATAAGCTTGTATTCAGATGATTGGCATGATAATATTGGCCAAGAGTATGAAATTACAACAAAATTGAGGGGTTTTTGGTTCTAGGAAGTAGGCGTTGCCCATTTCAAGACCTAAGCACGTGTTCTTTAAAAGCCCCCGTAAGGTATTTAAAAATGGCCGTACTTAAAAAACAAATGTATATTTAAGTGCCCCAAGTGATAGGTAACTTCTAGGACATGAAACCAGATTTTGGTTTTTTGTTTGTAATTTTTGGCCTACAACTCAGTAGGGTCTCCCCATTTCATGTAGGAACTGACACCTCAAAGCCACAATATCTGGCCTCTCCATGATCACCTTCCCCCCATTAATTTTCTTATATTTAAATCCCAGATCGTGCAACACTTTCAGTGAAGAAAGGCTTCCTTGAAATAATTGTGCCTCTCTGAGCAAAAACAAGAAGTTTGCGACATGTTGGAATTTCTTTCCTAAAATAATAGCTATAAATATGCCGTCTAACAGCATCTTGTTGAAAGCCATCTAAATTAGTGACCACCCCTTCTCTATGCCTCTTCTTCCCTGGAGTTGATAGTTTAGACGGGCCAGCATCATCAGACAGGAACTTCCCTTCCGTCACTCGGTATGCAGTGATTTCACTCACACCAAGAGTCTTGGCAGTTCTTTTCCGCACCTGAACAAATGGAATCAGAGGTTCCTCCCGTAAGCGCATATTTTCCTCTTCTTCCTCCATAAAATTCCTCACCGCACATACCATCTCCTTTACTTGGCTATGGAGAGTCACACTACGGCCTGAAGTTGTTCTGTCGCAGAGAATGGATCCTGGGCCTTCCGCGAGCATGTACCGATGCCATTTTTACACAACGAAAATAGACACGATGATGCAAATAAAAGAAATAAACTCAAAATCTGTATATACACACGCTTCCAACAAAAACAGAACGATAACGCTTACTGTAGCCTATGAAAGAATAAGCAAATGCACTTCAATATATACTCGGGATATTACTAATGGCAGTGACGAGTTAGTTCACAGTAGAACACTGCGTCAAACCATGTGCTCACTGCTGTGTCGGCATTCATTGCAACACTGCTCGCTGTTGCTATGGACACCGTTACCCCTCTTGTCTCCACTCCTCACCTCACCATTCAAGCGGATGGCAGCTTGCACCGTTCATCTTTTGTAAATCAGAGTATAACACATAGAATTTAACATGTATGCAGCGTTTAAACCCTAAGTGTTGTCCACGTTGTCATGGATGATGCCATTTTGTGTCTAGGGGAATTTTGTAAGTGTAAATTCCATTCCATGTCCACATTAAAGCTATTGACACAAGTTGGCAGGCTTGTTTTGTTGAGATAAATTAGAGATGAAAATAGTACAAGAGTTAATAGAAGACTCTATCGTTGCCAAGGCTGCAAGATACCAATGTAATTGATAGTGATTTTGTACTGCATAAGGAAACAGTAGCAAGGCAGCTGGAAGCAAGTTAGACATGTCCAGTCCTCAAATTGTGTTCATGCATCTTTGTAACGATGAATTTGTAACCCACTAAGCTCCAGTGAGATTGGGAAATGGTGTCAGAAAAATTTAAAATCCTGAAGAGATCATGAATCATCAGCAGGGTATAATGGCTGTAGGCCCTATGTGCAGTGCAGGATTTTTTGAGAATATTAATAGCTGGAGGATATTAGATCCTAATAATCGCCAGTAATATATCCAAGATCAGCAAGATATCACCTTTATAGTCTACTTGGTGAAACCTGCAAACTTCATTTTCTACATTCTAAGATTCTTCCAGACAATGTGTTAATGTGCTTGAGATGCTTATATTTATAACCAATGTCCTAAATAAAATAATGTCTGTAATACATTTTGTGTGTGCTTATTATAATTAAGTGTAAACATTACTGTGTCATTGGATGAAGATTACTTGCAATTTGCTAGTGTTCTTGAAGATACAAGTATAGTTTTGTACTCCAGGGCCCTACCAATCACCACATCCAGAATTCTCTGTTAAAGCTCTAGATTTACCCATTTCAAAACGATTTACCCAGTGTGTAGTACTGTTAACTGCTTATTTTCCATGTGGCCTGCAAGGATGCCCATGTTCTTTTTCAGGGGGAATGGATGTGGTGAGGAGTATACGATATTTTATGGGAAGAAGGGGTAGGGGGGGACTGGGTATGTTATAAAATTCTTCATCCCCAGACCACCAGGGTGAAACAAAAAATAAGAAAAAATAATTAAAAGTTGAGGAATGCTTTCATTTGAATAATTTGAAGGTTGACGTTTGGTGGAGATCTTGGACATCTTATTGGGAGGGAGATACCATGTCCGTGTAGCCAGCATAGATCCAAATTACAATGTCAAGTATGGTCTTTCTTTAATTTTAATAAATGGAACAGTTCCACCTAAATGGAGTAGGGGTAAGTAAAGTGGCTTCTTGTCCAGGTGACCTGCTTTGCGAAGGATTATTTGAAACCTGATATAGGATTTATTCTTCAAAGCTTCGCACAAAGGCTCTTGATAGAATGATTTGAATCCCACTCCTTGCATCCTGGAAGTGTCTTCCCAACTCAACTGTAAATAAAAGCTAACTGAAAACGACTACCACATCCTTTTCTAATACAAGTACAGTACACACATAAGTGCATGGGGCTGATATCCACGACATTTCAATCCACTGAATTAACTCACAATGAATAAGTTTCCAAGGTCCTTCACTTGTAGTAATATACTTCGTTATAAAAATCTTGAGCCCATAAAACCATAAATTTGACCTAAGCCTAACTGGGAACGGGAGAGAACCGTTAAACATGTCCATCATGATAGTAGTTGCCACAAGAAGTAAACCTGGCACTGTAGGGGATTGGTGTCAGATAAAAGGCTCTCTGCTAAAGGAGGTAAGTATAATCTCAGCAATTCATATATGTATCTGAAGTAGTCCTATGCATTAAATTTTTGTTGTTGAAAATGATTGTCTTATGGTAGGCCTACTCAAAAAAGCAAAATGCTAAAAACCACGAGTGTTGGCTCAAATTTCTTATATTCATTTTTATTATTTTGGGGCATGAATGACCCTTCCCTTGCAATAAATGAAGCACTGGATACTTTCTCCTAATGCAATGCTTGGTTGTTTCTTCTTTTTTTTTTAATTCCAGCTGCTTTTAAAGTTAAACTTACATGTAAACTGGTATGGAAACAACTTATTGATGAACGAAGATAAGAGGATAATATGTACAGTTTTGTATATCTGCATAAACTGGAACATCCATTCAACGTTTGTATTACACTGCTTAATATTCTACTGCTCTAAGGTTTTGAGCTAGTGATAGGGGTGGATTTCTTCCACAGCTTTTAACTTTATTTTTGAGTATCCTTAAATTCACACTAACAAATTACTCGGCTATTGGTAGGCTTCTATAGATGAGAATACCTTGGTGCAATCAATGCGGCGAGGCGAGCGAGCGACACCACTCCTCTGACGTCACAGATCCGCGCCATGGCCTGTCTTTCTCGTCGGCCACGTATCTATTGGATGTGACATCATTCCCACAAGTTGCATCATACTTTTTACTGATTCAGCGATTCCCACGCTTTGAACATTCTGTTATCAGGCACGTGGACAGCTAACGTCCAAGGTGAACACCTCTGACTGATCAAATTTCACGTCAACTTGCATTTTGTCATGGACGAAGCAAAACAGGATGTAACTGGTTTAGCCCTCATGTGGTTTCACATGTGTTCACATGCCTTTCGCTCTTCCCTGCCACCACGATGGTCAGACCATTTCACCTTCAAGCGTCATGGTCATTTTTCCATTGCACCTGTTGTCAAGTCAGATCAACGCCTTCCAATAAGCTCAAATGACATTCACCTCCTGCTCGTCTGAAAGTTTGTTTTCTGTACTCGCTTCGACCAACATAGAACCAAGTTCTCATCACCATTTACACGTTAAAGGTAAAGTAGCAGAAAAACGCACTCTCGCTCTGTTATACACCGAACCGCCGAAATAGCGATTGTTCTATTAAGCATGGTCCTTGTGCTAAGCGACAGGTTCGTTGAAACACACACCCAGCCGTATCGTCTCTCTCTACCACCACGCTTCCTAAACATTATAAACAGGTAAAGAAAAAAAGAAAACGTTTTTTCAACATGTATGGCATTAGGCCCTTTGTGAATTATTTTTTTGGAAAACATATCTACCACATTTGAAAGGGGGCGTTAGCCCGAGTCCTAGGACACCTCGTACACGTCTCTAGCGTTATTGGTTCGTGATATATCGGCAAAATCACAAAAAACAGGTGTTTACCCCAAAATCGAGTTTCCAATTCTAAAAAAAATTATAACGAGTGGTCCATAGCAGAGAGGACGTCACCCCGAGTCCTTGGACCCGTCGTACATGCCTCTAGCATGATTGGTTCGCGAGATATTAAAAGCGGATGACCTTTTAGTTTTGGACTTTTAATTAAATAAAGAGGCTATAGGAAAGTAGGGGGCGTCACTACGAGTGCTAGGACACCCTGTATGTTCTAATCCCATGTTTGGTTAGCGAGATATCAGGTTCGGGGCCGATACGAGGAGGGTTCAAAAAGAAGTGGGGCAGCTCTCTCGTCATCCCACTACTTACAAAACACAAATGTTTGCTCTAGAGACTTGAAATTTATTTTGGGGGTAGAGGGCATAGGGACATTTCTTTTATGTCAAACAAACTGTTTTGTAAACTTCCTAGTTTCCAAAATATAGGATTTTCAAAATTCGAGTGTATTCAAAAAAACATAAAAAATAAAAAAGTTTTATAACAAAAAATAAAGGTCATAAAGACCATTCGTTTGAGCCATAGCACAACGTTCTATCATGTTTGGTTTTCAAACTATCACCTATTTTCGAAAACAAAAAATTCAATTTTTTTAAAATATAATACATGATCCATAGGAAAGAGGACGTCAGCTCGAGTCCAACGACACCTCATTTGTCAACATCCGACCATGGCTTCGCGAGATATTGGCTTGGACTCACGCGGCGGCCATGACAATATTTGCAACCCCTACCATCCCGCTACTCCTACTGTTTGATTATTCATCACAAACAAGTCAACTATTATCCACTGTCCAACCAAGTGACGAGTGTATAAATAACAGGTCAACCCACGTCAAGCCGCTCAGTCATGTCTTGCTTTAAAGCCTCAAGAGACGTCACATCCATGAATTCAAACTCTGAGGAACAACGTTTCAAGACTTTTGCCACATGGCGAGTGCCTTTCATAAACCCTCAAGCCTTGGCGGCCGCTGGATTCTACTATTTAAAAACAAGAGATGAAGTGAAATGTGCCTTTTGTTCCATCATCATAGACCAATGCAGGAGGGCGATGAACCCATGCAGGAACATCAGCGCTGGTCACCCGCCTGCCCCTACCTGTGTAGAATGGAAGTGGGAAATATACCCTGTCATTCAAGCTATCCCTCACTTGTGTCTCTGGGTGATGAAAAAAAACAAGTTACGATACGTGTGGACCGTATGGTGTCCATGGTGCTTCGGTGAGCAGCTCACCATCAAAAACGCCTAGTTTAGAGACATTGGGACATCATCGGTGTTATGGACGTTACAAACACAAGATACTGTTGTATCAGTTGGTATCGTCCTTATCCCAAAATGACAAAAGCCTGTAAGACGTGTTATGATAATAAAATGATGTAATTCTTAAATTCTTATTTTTTTCATGTACTAATGTCCTACCCTAACCTCAATTTGAAACTAGCATGGCAGGTAAGTCCATGTCATGAGCACACCTTAGTCATTGATCGTCAGTCAGTCGTCAGTTGAACTTGGTCCAGGCAAGCGTCAACATGTTGCGCACACTCATTGTGGATTGCCAAGGGTTTAAAATTGGTGACAACAAATTTATATTTAAACAAGTGGCCATGATCGATTGTACCACGTTTTGGATATCGCAAGCTACGCATTTGCTATTTAAACCACCCCATGCTTTTGATTTGTTGTGTGAAAAAGACCGTAAACAAACCCAGTGGATTGAAAGTCATAGGCAACTTGACTGGAATCAGGGAACCATTTCCTATAAATATTTGGACGTGGTCATGAAAGCACACTGGTCCTCGGCCAATGTGGTATTTGTGAAAGGTAATGAAAAACGTCAATGGTTGCAACCATTTTTGGCGTCTTACTGCCAATGTATCGACCTCATGGAGTTGGGCTGCCCCTCCCTGCAAACGCTCATGGATACTTGTTCCTGTGGCAACATTACCCATACAGCCCTATCGCCTGCCTGCTGGGAGTTGTTAAACAAAATTATAACTCAAGATTTACCTGTGAATGACGTCAGTGAGATTTCTACAAGCGACATGTAAACATCTACAGCACGTGATACCATGGAGAAAGGCAATGCTACGGACAAAGCCATCGGTAAATTCTTTGTGTGCAAAAAGAAACTAGACAGTTTTACCGAAGAGGAACAATTGGCGCTCCCCAAGTCGTTCATTTATTATGTGGCCGCCAACGCGGTCAAAGAAATCTGGCAACATGTACCAAAATCATGGACTCAAGACCCTGTGTTGAGTGAATTGCAACCCTGTACGGATTACGATCACCATAAGCAAGTGGTCATGGCAAAAATACCGTCTATGCGTCAGTGTGCGACTTGCCAGCTAGTGAAGCTGTATCACGGTCATAAAATTCCATGTAAAGACTTTGTTGAATCATTCCACGGGTGTCATGGCGAGAAAAATCAACAACAACACAACAATCACAAACATCGTCCACAGAAGAGGAGGAAGACCAAACCTTTTTACCATCGATGGAAAAGGATATGCCAGACCTGTACTGGCAATGGCGTCATTGACAAAGTGATTCAATACTTACCTTTCGAAATCCATCTTCCAGGTTATCGTTTTTGCGGCCCTGGAACTCGTCTTGAAAAACGTTTGCAGCGTGGTGATGTACCCATTAATCTTTTGGATCAAGCATGCAAGGAACATGACCTTTCTTATCGCCATAGTCATCTTGGTTTAAGACATGTGGCAGATAAGTTGTTATTGAAGAAAGCTAAACAACGTTTCACATCCAGTGATGTCTCAGTGGGTGAAAGGATGGCAGCCCTGATTGTCATGAGTGCTATGAAAGGAAAGTTGATGATGCATGGACATAAACATTGAGGAATGGTGGAGTGAGGAATTGGGATTTGTTTGTATTCTATTTTTCTTTTGTCAATTCACTATGACTATGAAATGAAAACAAAGGTTTACCAGAGCACGATGTTTTGTTATTTTTAATTTTAAGAAATCATGATGTTGATGGCTTATGTTTCATTTTACACATTTCACACATAATGAATTCACACACTGTCATTTGCCAATTTGCAATTTACAGATTTTAAAAAAGTTCGTTTCAAGTTTTGCGTTTTTAATGATATGGATTTTTCCAGTTTGTTGATGACACTTTTTAAACAATGACCGTTTCAAGTATTTGAATTTTCATATTTTACACATGGCCATTTCCAGTTTTTAAAAATGTCCGTTTTAAGTTTTGCGTTTTTGGTGATATGGAAACATGGATTTTCCATTTTGCTGTTTTCACATTTTTCCATTTGGTGTATGTCGAAAGTTGAGATTTGACAATGATGTTCATGCGAGTGCTTGACCTTGATAATACTGCAATGTGTTGATGCGTGTTTGGAGAAACGTCGAGGTCTACGACTACTGCAGGTAAGACTGTTTTTACAAAAATAATGTCTATTGTCTGCCACATTTCAATGAAAAAAACAAAAACTAATGACAAAACAAAATGAGTATAAAAGTGACAATTTCCCACACACCCACCCTACCTAACCGTGTTTGCTCTGGTCAACCATACACACCAGCTTTCTCTCTACACTCATACATTCACACCTGTCTTTGGGAACAAACACAACCACTTTATTTATTCCCAAAAGCACATTCTCGACATGCACACTCATCCCAAAAGAACTTTTTTAGTTTATCATTTACATTACAAAAAATAATATAAAGTTACTAAAAAATACTATTACTCATTAAATATTTACAAAAAAAACTCAACATTGTACAGCGTTAAAAGAATCACACTATTTACCAATCAAAAATAAAAATAAAAAAGGTTGCATAGAACTTTTTTAAAGAGCAAATGTCCAAGTGGGTTGCCACTATTTACAAAATCTACTGTTTACAATGACAAAAAACTAATATTTACAAAATACTTAATCTACAAGTTACATAAAGCTATGACCCATAAACGATTAAACAGTGAAATCACACCTCCTCCTCCTTGCGATCATAACCCCAGGGCAGGCTGGTGAGCAGGTCATCAGCCCACACACGCTTGTTATCCATGGAGGCGAGGGTGCGTTTTCTCTGTTCCACAAGATACAAATGATGGTTGCTGGATTGTATCATGCACTGTGTATGAGACATAGCTTTGCCAGTGTGTAAAACCGCTAGATAGTCATCAACACGTAGCGATTGTACCACTGCTCTACCTACACATTTTGCTCTTTTGGCTTCCTTACAGTCGAGTGTGCGGTAAGCATACATTTTTGAGGCTAAACCTACGAATTCCGTCATAATGGAATCACCGCATTCATCTTTTAAAACGCCCATTACCTTTTTGTTTTTTATGGGCAGCTGAAACACGTTGTCAGCGCTACAGCAATAGGTGTCGAACCAGCCACTATGTTGCCTCATGACGTCATAGGGGTTGCAGTGGCGAATGTGGTAAATGAACGAGTCCGTATCCATATACAAAAGAGAGACGTTCTCAAAATGGCGTTTGGCAAACTCATAGTGAAATCGATACACGACCGATTTAGAAAAGTCTAAAATGACTTGACCCAAATAAATGGGTTTATCCATGGTCACGCTGGTCTTACTCATGTCAATAGTAGCAACATCCTCATCGATAATTTTAATCGATTTGAAATGTACCGCCGGGCACCCCACTGCCCCTCACAGACATTCACTAATTTAATGTCACGGTATTTGCGGACATTCTCCAAGGACTTGCCATAGATGCAGTTGTTCATTAATTTAAAAAAAATAATCAAACTGCTGTGTTGCCATTTGTCGGTGCTCTGTGTTGAGTCGCATGTATGGCTCAAGCCATGCTTTTTGAGCAAAAGAAATACCCCTGTGGATTTTCTTCAACACCAAGCCTTGGGCGAGGCATTGCACCAACATTTGGATATGTAGCACATACCGATTTTTGTTGTAAAGTGTGCCAATGAGTTTTTCAATTTTCACTTTACTGTCAGGGGGAACCATTTGCTCAAGTCAGAATGGGAAATCGGCATGTTCATCATACACGGATGATGGATATTCAATATCCACTTCTAGCACATATCCACAGCCTGTTTCTTGGCTAGCCATGTTCACATCAAATTCTGACACTTGTTTGTCTGTCAGCCAAGCAAACTTCCTTTAGGGCAAAGGCTGACTCATGGCGTAACCGTACAAATTATTCACGTCATAGTACATTAAGTACGATTCTGGTTTGTCTGGTGAATAATCAAGCATGTAGACATTGTTCGCTTCGGCATGGCGCTGGGTAAGTGACACAAAGCCGCCACGAATGCCCTTTTCAAAAATAGAACCATGTCTACGTCAGTGAGTAAATCCAATTCCACTTGAATGTATTTTAAAGCGGCATCAAACGAGAGTCCAGGACTCGTATAATAGTGAGCCGGGTCAAGACCGTAAATGTGTTGACACAAGTTACGGAATTTTTCAAACACATCAGTGAGCACCAATACATCCAGTTTAGGTAATGCAAAGCATAGTCACTTAGCGTCTTAATGCCAAACACTCGCCAAACTTGACATGCATGTGCATAGTCTTCATCGGAAACGGTACTGCGTGTTAGTTTCGAGTAAAATTTCTCTTGTGATGGGAGTTTTCTTTGCTTTAACACGTCCCAGCTGTTGCAGAAATCATACGGGAATATACCTTTCCGAATGCACAATTGAAATTGCTCAGGATCATTAAAATGCATTCTAGTATTTTTTAATTCCTCCTGATTCAAGCCATTCACAAGGCTGTCTAGCGAGGATGCCATAAACTTAAAGGAATCCAAAAATCGAATGCTAAAGTCGCCCAACCTCCATGTCAGGGCTGTAAAACGCTCATGGTTTTGGAGAATAATGGTAAACGAGCCCTTGTTGACATGGCCCAATTCACGAATCAAAAACTGAATGTCATAATTCGCCAGATTGTGGAAAAAGACACTGATGAAACGAGGAGCTGGAAAGTTCAAGTTGCATTTGCTGTGCGCAGCTCCACGAAACTCCCCTGTAAAGTGCGAGTGGTCTCTAACTTTTTCCTCTCCACTTAAAATAGGCTTTTCGCAAATATGGCATGTCGTGGCATGCTCATACCGCTGCTGCTGTTCTTGAGATAGGCTCATGGGTACTGGGTGGTCCAGTAATTCCTGTACATCATGAGCCAACTTGACAAGTTCATCCAAGATCCATTTGGCACAATCTGGCCCCTCAGGGTATTTGTAAACGGATTGTGTGGGGTCATAGGCACACACCACATTAAATCCTATGGCAAAGGCTTCGAAATCTGCATACACCACATAGGGGACAGTGTCACGCTTGTGAATGTCCTTAAACTTTAACACAGCCTTGTCCCCTTGTGGTAATATCAATCTCACAGCTTCCTGAGAAACGCAATCTACCCTATGACTTTCCAAAAGCGTAAGAGTGGTAAAATATTGCAAGCATCGATCACAAATGTGCTTCTTACCATCATGTTTGGACATTTGACTGCTTAGCAATCTACTCAAGCTTTTAATGAGGCAATAGTGATTCACCTCTCCTACAGATAAATATAAAAGATGAATGTGGTGTCGTTTTGGTTCTTTTGTGGCATAAAGAGGACCCACAATCTCATCACCATCAAGGCCATACACCATGAACGAAAAGTCCTGGTTGTCTTGTTCAAACCTATGGATCTCCCTTAAGTCCATAGGGAACGACACTCGAGTTAAATTTAAAGTTTGTTTTAATTCATCAAACTTGGCCTTGTACTTTGCTGGTCTGTTAACATGACGATCTTGAGCTGGCTGCAAATACGCAGCCACAGCCCACAGGAAGCAATCATTGTCATGATTCTCAATATTCACTACAGCCTTTTTCAAAGCAATTGCTGGTGGTGATTTAATATAGCTAGACCCAGCATTCAACGGATTGAAATGACAAATGTTGATTTGTAGATGATGAATTTTGTCTAAGGCAAGGCCACTCGGTCCTTGTTGCAGTTTATCAAATTTTGATAGCAAGGCATTCACCACATGGCTTTGATACCACTCGTTCAGATTAACGGCTAGCAAAAGCTCTTGCATTTTACTGCAAATATAAAATGTCTCTTTATGCTCTACGTCCTTCTTTTTATATTTGAAATCGCACACCAGTTCTGTATTCACCTTTAAAGCCGTATGCAACCTTTGCGCTGTACAAATTTCAATTTTAAAAATTTCAAAACAAGATTCAAAAAATTCTTTGGGAATCAAACTTTCCCTAACATTCACTATGCGACCAGAGCAGACACATGATTTGAAACAACTGTTTACGGGTTCCCAAGTTAACGTATCTGCAGCAGTAAAATACATTATTTTGAAAGAACACTCTCACCTGAGTTTTCAGCTGTAGACTGCTTGAAAATGGTTCCACTCTAAAGCCACTTGGCTTTCAACTGTATTTTGCTATAGCGGTGAACCCTTTTTTTTCCAAATATCTAAAAAGAAATAAAACAAACCACCATAAGCATATTAATTCCATATAGTTTATGCATTTCACAAACAAAACAAAATCAAACAGGTTATATATTAAAAAAAACAAATCTCACCTTGACTTGTATGCTTTGCTTTATTTTCCGTCTCGTGGGCTAGTGTGGTAATGGTTTCCTTTTCTAGCTGTATGTCCTTCTCTCTTTCTTTAATATCGTTCTCACACACACTCACACAACAGGTAGGCTATACACGTTATCTGCAAACAAATAAATAAATAAAATCTTTAATTACCTAATCAATAAATAATTGCTTGTAAATATACACAAATAAATAAATATATATGTGAATAAATGTATACCTACCTCACAACAAGGTTAAGTATTTTCCACCAACACCAAAAACTGGTTAAACAAGACCAGGGGTTTCATGCAACGCAGTGTGTTCAAAGGTAGTCACCTAAGTGAGAGTGAAAATGATAACGACGTGTCTTTATATATGTTACGTTGCATGTATAATCATTTTTTCCCACGCATTGAACATTCTCATATCGGACACGTGGACAGATAACGTCCAAGGTGAACACTTGTGTTGGATCATGTTACACGTCAACTTGCATTTTGTCACGTACGAAGCAAAACAGGATGTGTCTTGTTACAAGTTATCGTGCACGTGGACAGCTAACATCCCAGGTGAACACCTGTGCCAGGTCAAATTTCACATGAACTTGCATTTTGTCACGTACGAAGCAAACAGGATGTAACTTGTTTAGCGTACATGTGGTTTCACAGATGTTCACATGCATTTCACACTTCCCTGCCACCACGATGGTCAGATTATTTCACCTTCAAGCGTCTTTGTCATTTTCCATTGCACTTGTTGTCAAGTCAGATCAGCGCCTTCCAATAAGCTCAAATAACATTCACCTCCTGCTCGTCTGCAAGTTTGTTTTCTCTACTCGTTTCGACCAACATAAAACCAAGTTCTCATCACCGTTTACACGTTAAAGGTAAAATATCAGAAAAAGAACCCTCGCTCTTTCATAAACCGACCCGCTGAAATAGCGATTGTTCTATTAAGCATGGTCCTTGTGGTTAGCGACAGGTTCGTTGGAACACACACACACACACACACCCAGCAGTATCGTCTCTCTCAACCACCACGCTTCATGAACATTATAAACAGGTAAAGAAAAAAAGTTCTTTCAACATGTATGGCGTTAGGCCCTTTGTGAATTATTTTTTGGAAAAAATATCTACCACATTTGAAAGGGGGCGTTAGCCCGAGTCCTAGGACACCTCGTACACGTCTCTAGCGTTATTGGTTCGTGAGAAATCAGCAATAATCACAAAAAACACGTGTTTACCCCAAAATCGAGTTTCCAAATTTAAAAAAAAATTACAACGAGTGGTCCATAACAGAAAGGACGTCACCCCGAGTCCGTGGACCCGTCGTACACGCCTCTAGCCTGATTGGTTCGCGAGATATAACAAAAAGGCTAAAATCACGTTTCCCCCCCCCCCCCCAAAAAACCTGTTTGCAGCATTTCACCTTTTCGACACCTACATTCCCGTAAAGAGCGCAACGAGACGAAAAAAACGAATCCAAGCACGCCCTCCTAGCATGACTCCTTCCATTCCAAGGTCGCAGGGGCTCACAACTTGATAAGTGGAGCAGCTCCCCCTTACCACACTACTACACATTTTTGCCCTAGAGACTTGACATTTATTTTGGGAGTAGAGGGCGTAGGGACCTTGCATTTACGTCAAACAACCTTTTTTTGTAGACTTCCTAGTTTCCAAAATATAGGAATTTCAAAATTCGAGTGTTTTCAAAAAAAACATAAAAAATAAAAAAGTTTTATAAAAAAAATGTCATAAAGACAATTCGTTTGAGCCATAGCACAACGTTCTATCATGTTTGGTTTTCAAACTATCGCCTATTTTCGAAAACGAAAAATTTCAAAAAAAAAATGAAAAATATAATACATGGTCCACAGGAAAGAGGACGTCAGCTCGGGTACAATGACACCTCATTTGTCAAAATCGGACCATGCGTTCGAGATATATTTAACATGGCTGTGGCTTAGTAGTGGGGCGAGGAGGGTTCTGGAGTGGGGCAGAACTTCATCACTCCCCTACTTTCATTTCGAGCAGCCCATGCATGATAGTGTTGCCTACATAATTCTACGTGAGCTGATTGGTTCAATATTTAGCTGCATGTAACCTACATAACATTTAATGTATAACTAATAAATTTGATACATTGTGTGTATGACGTACGGGATATACTTGTGTGCAATTCTAGAGACTTACCAAATAACTCTTTCGGAGTATTTCAGTCGTGGACTCTCAGTATCTCAGAATCCATGGAAGAAACCTTTTTCAGACAATCTGTAGTGCTCTATTAGGCTACAACATTTCAGGTATATTTGGAACAAATCATAAATGCCAGTATTACCAACTTAATTTCGTCAATATTCTAGATAGGTCTATATAGATCCATCATTGGTATGAATCTCACATTTTAAGAAATATAGGTTCTTTATTTCGTCATGGAACTAATTGTTGCAAAATGTGAACATCAGGCTGAAATAAATTCATTAAATTAGTGCATGTGCATGTCATATCAGTTACATAGATACTCTCGATACCATTTAAGCAGTTAGTTTACGTACAGTTTGTTAAATTCAATTGAATATATGGTAACAACGTATTGTTATCCTCATGATTCATCAAACTGAATGTCTTCAGTTCTGCTCTATTACGGTTTGAATGTTTCTTGAAAGGGAGATCTCTGTGCGTTATCTTCGTTACCTTAAACCTTCACGCCAACTGTATTTTTTTATTCCTATTATAACATGTGCAATATACAGAACAATACCCAAGGGATATAGATTACAGCCATTATGAATACCTGCGTCTCTCTAATGCTTTTCAACGCTAATCCCCGCAATATGATCTGTATAAAATGTCGATAACCATACAGTACCTTTCCTTTTTTCCAAGTCTTTTCAAAATGCCAAACGATATGTTCCAATTACATTATCAAATACCTTTTGTAAGTATACTAATGCCTTTACCATTATCTTACCATTCCTTATTTTACCTCCCAAGATCAGCATAATAATTGGTATTAGCCTTTCCCATGTTTCTCTTCAAACCAAGCTCGTCTTCACCCGATGTAGCTTCAATCTGTGGTTTCCACTTTATGTAATATATTATTGTCAGGCATTTTGAAGCTTGGGTAATCGAGCTTGTACGAGAATCCTAATGTCAATCAGCTCCTGCTTTCTTAAATATAGGGATGAATACATTACTTAAAATCAGATAGCATCTCAACTGTTTCATAAATCTTTCATACTAAGTCAAATAACCTGATCAGACCCTCATTCCCTATGCAATGTTGCAACTCAGTAGGTATATCAGGTACAGTAAGTCTGGTGGTTTGCTGCCATTTAGATCACCCAGTGGCCTATGAAATTCTGACCTCAAGATTAAATCTGTTTCATCCTCATTAAATTCCCCTTCCATTCCTATTTCAGATTCTTCAATCTCCTCACCCATACATACTTTTTCCATCTTTCTATTTTTTCTTCTCTACCTATTAGAGGGTTCCCATGTGTCACTAGTATTGCCTTCCTTTCTCCGAAAATACTCTTAATCCTAGGATAACCTGCATCTACTTTTCCTACTCTCAATACATTTTCTACATTTGTACAATTCTTAGTAAATCTTTCCTCTTTCGCTTTTCTCATCGCTTGTATACCTCAATTAGAACAACATTTACATCAGAACTGAAGGTTCAACGTGAAATTATTACTATTCTGAGAATTTCAGACGTCTTTGTCATTTTAGCCGAGTCGCATGGCCGCCTCCTTCCCAATTCTATCTCCGGTTTACAAATACACACTCTAGTACAGCCATTGCAATAACGCAGGTTATCACACAATTTCCACTAACAACTAAAATATACGGTGCTATAGGACCGCGATGTCGGAGCGCCCAATATAAGCAAAAACACCAACTGCCACATGGACTGACATGACGTTTTGTTATAATTTATACCTAATCTATATTTAACGCAGTCTACGTTGCTTCAGATTTGTTACATTACAACAAAAGTTTTCAAAACATTAACCATGTGTTTACTCTGGGTAATGTTCCAGTACGCACGTTCAGACACATTTATATTACATGGCACGATAGCGCTTTTCAGTTTAGACGTAAGAATCACCATTTACAAAACCATAACGCAACATCTGCATCGAAATATTGAAAGACTTTCCTTATGTTGAAATATTGACCTCCAGTTCCTTCTACAATACAGGGCATGAGCTGGTTAAATATATTTATAAATAATTAACGTTAATAAGCTCTATCTAGTTAAATTACCAACAGCTCTAACAAATATTAGAAGCAGGTCATAACTGAGGATGAAGACTAATTCCTCATCTAGTGTACAATTGTGCATTGCGGCACGAATAACACCTGTTATTAAATTTTACTCAATTTTCATTTACTAAACAACATTATAGAGTGGATTCCTGATGAGTTGATTATGTTCTTCCCAAAATATTTGATAAAATGAAAAATTATGATTTATTGCGGTTTCATCCTAATCGAAATTAGAAATTGTCAATTAATTTCTGAATTGACTAGGATTAAACAGAATGGATTGATCGCGTTAGGGAGCACGGGACTATCACTAGAACACGCCAAATTCTGTAAACTGGCCATTACAAGACAGAAGGAAGCACACGTAAAGCCGCAGATAGCAAAAGCCTTCCTGCGTGGACCTACAGCATTACAGAGATTAACGACGAGAAAGTACAATAAAATATACTTGATTTAAATCATAATTGATTATTGTATGTTTGCACTCTTTTTGCGTGATATGAGATATGAGAAAATTGCTGTATTTCATTCTTACCCTAGTTACTATAGAACAGACCTGCACGCCGAGCCGACTCGCGACCCCCCGAGAGGAACGCTCGCGTACAAGGCAAGAGGGGAAAGTGGGAAGGTGCGGTATTCGATGTAAGCTATAATGCAGCTCCAAACTCACGAATCGGTATCTAGCTAGTAAACTCAACTGACAAGCAAACCTTCGGTTTGGGGCAGACAAGAATTGCATTTTTCTTCTTTAGTCATGTTTAGGATGTCAAAATATGTGCTCTCAAAAATTTTAGCAACAGGAGGGCAATTAGTCTGGGAGATATTATACGGGAATAAATAAGGGGGAAGTTATGAGGTCTTGTAGGCTTGTGAGTCGTTTGTACGGGAAAGAACAATTTTAAAAAGTAGGTTTAGTCTTGAACAAACAGACTGCAGTAATGGTAGTTTGATAAAAAGTTCCCAAAACATAACTTTTCTGTACACCAACCACACCTAATTATTGCTGCTGCATCACATTTATTACACTGTCCTCTCAAATTCTTGAAACAAAAATCTGTAGTATTGCGAAAGTGGTGTGAGTTTCTTGCAGTTAATCCAGCTAACACCCATCCGTACTGGTGAGCGTGCTCAAAGCGCGGAGAAAGGAACTGCTGGAATGCTAGCGACTGTAGTTTCAGGATGTTATCCCGCTGCTGCAAGGTAGCAGATGACTCGTCGAAGTCAGCGTTGTGTGAGATCTCGCGTATCATGTATTTATACATTCAAAGAAATATCGATCTAGGGGCTGAAGTTCATAGGTTGTGTTGGCTGGTATTATTTTTACTGTTAATTTGTCGGGATCGTGATTACCATCTTACAGAATTTTTCTTACATTTGCAGTGTCATTGTGGACACCGTATGAGTCTAAAAGAAGCAGGTTTCTTGCACTTGAAAATGGTAGGGAGGCGTCTTTTAAAAATGTTGTGAACAACTGCCTTGTAATAATTCATGACGAACTCCATTGCACAATTAAATTGTCTGGCTTGAACATTTTTTCTTGAACTTTGTCTCTTATGCCAGTTGGTTCGTATAAAATCACAAATAGTTTTGGAATTAGCTTCCCCGATGAGGACACTATCGGCATTACTGTGTACGAATGTGGGGTTGTTCCTTTCGATTGCACTGCTCCCTTTATGTAACATGCACCTCTACACTCAAAAGTTCTCCCCAAGGGCATTTCTTTATTTAAACCACTCTCATCGGCATTGTAAACTTGGTCATAGGCATATGACTCCATGATTACTTTGCAGTCATCTCCAAAAGCCTGTATTATCTGCTCTTGCTGGACTGTATCTCGAACTTGCCGTGTTGTTTCAAATGATGTTATTTTACGGCTTACTATATTATAGCGCTTTTTAAAACGATGCAGCCAAGATGAACTAGCCTTGAACTTGTTTTCGTCCATTTGTAACTCGCGAGCCTTGAACTTCGCAAATCTTTGTAAATCACGTTCTTTCACAATTTGATTCACTGCTCGCCACTTTCGGAATTCTTCAAATGTGCACTTATTAACTACCTTCTTTTTTCAGTAAAATTCTGTTGCTGTTCAATAAATTCCTTCATTTTGTACAATTGTCGCTCCCTCGTTCACCGTGTAAATTTATTTTTCATTGATGTACCGTATAGGTAGGATTTGTACCATGACCTCGTACGGTGATTAAACTGTTCCTTTTTTTTTCTTCCTGGAATCAGCCAATAATTCAAGACTTTCACCTTTTCCAGTTTAACTGAGAGCAACTACACCACACTGAACTGCCAACAACGTTCCATCCGTCTTCGTGCTGCTTACCTAGTGCCTGTGTATCGAATGCAGCACGTGCTTCCCGCTATGGCAATAATAATAATAATTTTTTTGGTTTTACGACCATTTCATCTACCGAGGCTTTTAGAGACGCTGGGGTGATAGAATTTTGCTCCGAAGGGGATCATTGACGTGCCAGTAATCTACTGACACGGCTCCTTCACATTTTCGCACCCGCAAATGCCAACTGACTATGCCAGGATTCGATCCTGCAACCTTGGGAACAGCAGGCGGGAACAGTCCTGGACACAAGGTAGCGAGGCCTTCCCGCTATAGTCTACTAATTTGCAACCCAAGAAACATATTTCTACTTTTACACCGTATTTTACATTTTGTAACGAATGCTCCTGTTGCAAAAATCTGCACACAGGCATAATTTGTTAAGCTGAATACGATAGTATGGAATACGTTAACATTTCTCATACTATTGTATTCAGCTTTACAAACTATGCGTTTATGCACATTTTTACAACAGGAGCATTCATGATACAATGTAAAACACAATGTGAAATTTGAAATGTGCGCCCTGGGTTGCGAGCTAGTATAGAGGGAAGTACTGTACGTGCTCCATTCGAGGCGCAGGCACCGCAAGAACGGGCAGAACGTTGGCTGTTCAGTGTGCTGTAGTATCTCTTTGTTGAATTGTGTGCTGTCTACCACAGTGTTGGACACTATGAATATATTAAATATTGCAAAAACGGTTGTTTGCAGATTGGAAGAGGAAGGCTGTGAAACTACTAGTGTTTCAGAAGCAGAAAGGGAAATTGCCAATGAAGTGTATGATTTGTTAAAGCATTATGTGTCAGAAAACGCGGTTAGAGAATAACTCTAGATATTGACTTTACGGAACAGCAGCCAGATGAAAATGAAGAGGGTGAAGTAAATGCAGAATTACCGACGAGATCTTCTGACGAAGGCGCATCAAGCAGTTCACAGCAATCAGGGTCGCTGTATGATCCATCTCCACCGAACAAACGCAGAGACACTTCTACAGCAGAAAAGGTTAAAGTTGTGAATTATTTGCTGCTTCCAGGAACACCCAAACACCACAGTAAAAAGTTTAATCGCCGATCATGGTCATCAATGAAAAATAAATGTACATGGTTAACGAATGAACGACAATTGTACAAAATAAAGGAATTTATAGAACAGGAGCAGAATTTTAGTAAAAAAATGAAAACAGTTAATAAGTGCACATTTGAAGAATTCCGAAAGTGGCGAGCAGTGAATCCAATTGTGAAGGAACGTGATTTACAAAAATTTGCGACGTTCAAGGCTCGCGAGTTACAAATCGACGAAAACAAGTTCAAGGCTAGTTCATCTTGGCTGCATCGTTTAAAAAGCGCTATAATATAGTAAGCCGTAAAATAGGATAATTTGAAACAACACGGCAAGTTCGAGATACAGTCCATCAAAAACAGATAATAAAGGCTTTTGGAGATGACTGCAAAGTAATCATGGAGTCATATGCCTATGACCAAGTTTACAATGCCGATGAGAGTGGTTTAAATAAAGAAATGCCCTTGGGGAGAACTTTTGAGTGTAAAGGTGCATGTGACATAAAGGGAGCAGTGCAATCGAAAGGAACAACCCCACATTCGTACACAGTCATGCCGATAGTGTCCTCATCGGGGAAGCTAATTCCAAAACTATTTGTGATTTTATACGAACCAACTGGCATAAGAGACAAAGTTCAAGAAAAAATGTTCAAGTCAGACAATTTAATTGTGCAATGGAGTTCGTCATGAATTATTACAAGGCAGTTGTTCACAACATTTTTAAAAGACGCCTTCCTACCATTTTCAAGTGCAAGAAACCTGCTTCTTTTAGACTCATACGGTGTCCACAATGACACTGCAAATGTAAGAAAAATTCTGTAAGATGGTAATCACGATCCCGACAAATTAACAGTAAAAATAATACCAGCCAAACAGCCTATGAACTTCAGCCCCTAGATCGATATTTCTTTAGAATATATAAATACATGATACGCGAGATCTCACACAACGCTGACTTCGACGAGTCATCTGCTACCTTGCAGCAGCGGGATAACATCCTGAAACTACAGTCGCTAGCATTCCAGCAGTTCCTTTCTCCGCGCTTTGAGCATGCTCGCCAGTACGGATGGGTGTTAGCTGGATTAACTGCAAGAAACCACCAGTTTCGTAATACTACAGATTTTTGTTTCAAGAATTTGAGAGGACAGTGAAATAAATGTGATGCAGTAGCAATAATTAGATGTGGTTGGTGTACAGAAAGGTTATGTTTTAGGCACCTTTTTGTTGACTACCATTACTGCAGTCCGTTTTTTCCAGACTAATCCTATTTTTAAAATTGTTCTTTCCCGTACAAACGACTCACAAGCCTACAAGAACTCATAACTTCCCCCTTATTTATTCCCATATATCTCCCAGACTAATTGCCCTCCTGCTGCAAAAATTTGTGAGAGCACATATTTTGATATCCTAAACATGACTAAAGAAGAAAAATGCAATTCTTGTCTGCCCCAAACAGAAGGTTTGCTTGTGAGATTGAAAACAGAAAAGCTTTCTCTATTAATATTTCATTTTCCTTCTCATTATTACTAAAGTAATGCTAGTCATTACTAATCAGTGACGTATTCTACTAGGAACTATTGCTGCATCTTTGAGCGGTTTGAAAGCTCCTCTATCACAGTGAGTGGGACGTGAACCATGACACGTTTGATAAATGGAAACTTTCATATAATCATGTAATTATAATTCGTACATAATATGTTCCATTTCCCTTTTTTACCTGGTTATCCCAGGGATATAAGTTACACAGTACATAAGAAAGTGAGTGAACATGTCATTGAACAAGTTGTTTCAAGAAACGTCTGCCAATAATATAATCTTAATTATTTATTAATTTCTTTTCTACTCGAGTATTCAGGTTAGATACTGTATGACCAAAGTGGTAATATTGCTATTGGGTGCTATATTGAACTAGTAACCTCACACTCATAATTATCTTTCTGGATTCGAACAGGAATGTCTCGCCTACACACCTCCGCATTCCTGCAGAAACTCTGGCCAAAGTTCACCTCAACTCAGTTCCGCAGAGAGAAGTGAACGAACTTCAGTGTGCCCTTCATTATGTGCTTGGCAGGGAAGTCAATGCATGGAATCTGAACAACTTGACTCGACTGAATATTCAGGAAGCGATATTAGAAGTCGCATTGATGGAAGCGACAGCCGTACGCACGCTAACTTTTGCGGGGTTATGAATTTGCCTCAATTTGGAGGGGGAGAATTCTGATGGTTTTGTAAGTCCTACGCAAGCATTATTGGCATGCTGTCTCGCCAGTACAAGAACAACTCCTAAACCGTCCTCTACTGGATGGGTGCCATCTAAATAGTCTTGGAGTAGGTACTGAAACTTCTGCCTCAATAGCCCTTGTCCAATAGATTTGATCACGTTTGAGGGTTGGAAAGAGGCTCACCCGGCATTCGTAGCTCAGCCAGTTTAGCAGTGGATTTCCACGGTTCCTCATTTCTGCTCAAACAAATGCCGGAAAAGAACCTGATTTAATAATATGGCTGCTTTGTTCCTATTCTACCTCTAATTACAAGCACACAGGTATACACATCACAACAACACTGGGAGATTACGCACATATCCACACACTTGCAAGTGTGGACCATTCAATTATTCGTCAAATGGAACTGCAACAATTCTATCTGAAGGAAGAGTTCGGCTAAAGAGCCTATATCGTCAAATGAACAAATTCAAGGACGATAATTACCAACAAATAACGAAAGTAACATTACCAACAATGAACCTGAACCTGAACCTCAGACCCCGTTGTTTATTGACAATCACTTGATCTTCAGATCCAGATCGAAAACATGAGACCTTATATGGTCAGCGAAACTTCACGGAAAGAGCATATACGGTGCTGCGATATACAAGAGCAAATTCTTATTTATGCATTAGCAACATGGTAAACTCTACAATAAATGCATTAGGTACTATGAATGGTTTCACTATTTATATGAAGTATTTCCATTTATAAGCTTTGGATGTACATAAGGTTCAATCACGATATAGGAAAAACAAAATCTAGTTTGAAAGTGAAGTATATCCGTAATTTGGCTGGTCGTCATCTTAATCATAATTATCTGGGGCCACTGCGTCAGATGTAGGTCCTTGATTTTCAATGACGCTTTACATGAATGTGCTCCATGGCAACGGGATGTTTAGAAGAGGAACCTGCACATCGTTGAGTTTGGCCGGTGATATTCGTGAGCCGTATTTATTGTTATTATTATTATTACTATTAATATATTGTGACATCCAATACATTGTTTCTGTTATGCTTCTACGTATTTTGTTACTGCGTTTTCATGTATTTGTGAGCTCGCTTGTTGCTGTGCATTTCATTTCCTATGTGAAACTCTGTGGTCATGTGTTGCAATATTTTACCACATTTTGTTTAATTTTCTCATTGGCTGGTGTTAGAACTTTCCCTGGTGTAATATTCTGACATTATTGCAATTTTTCATGTAAACAATTTTGCTATTGGCTCTGCCAATATACGAGGAGGGGTGAAACGTGTTGGTTGACTCCTCCCACAAGCTACGCATTTCTTAAGTGCGAAGCTTCGGCACGCGTCTAATGCTATTTCTTAACTAACGAACTGTTGCATAAAACAGACGTGCTTCGGGCAGCTGGCCCACACATTTCACAATTACTGTCAGTACTGCTCAATTTATTTTAATTAACTAATATGTAATTATATCACTTCCGTTTATCATTTTTCGTTTCTTTTACGTGTGTGTTCCTATGTGTTTCTGACCATTGTCCGTGAATCCCCATTCCATTTCTATATCATGTCATGTCATGTGGTGAAGTTTTGTGTTTTTGCTATTTGTCGTTAACCATTGCGTAACAATTTAATTTGGAATCCCCAAGATTTGAATGTATTGCTGTGTTTTCGTTGGCCTATATGGGGTGTTTTTTGTGATTTCGCTCATTTTTGTGCCACAAACAGGAATGTCATTGGGTGAGCCACTCTATCTAGATTGATTGGTCACAACTGAGCTTTTGTGTGTGAACAATATCCGGGGGATTAGTGAAGCAGTGTTTATGTTGCCCGTCAGTATGTGTTCCTTTTGTTATTAAGTATATGTTATAAGAATACTGGTATTTTGACAGCTCCTTAATCCGCATTACTCTTTGCTTCATGTATCGTGAAAGTTCGACATCATTTCTTAATAAGCCTGTTATTCAGGTATACTTTCAATTCTTATCGTAGTCATTGTTTGATGTCACTTTCAATGTAATTTTGAGTATTTCACTTTAATTTTATTTTTCGTTTTTACGTTTCATTTGCTCTCATCATATTGCATAAATCTGTTTCACACCCCTCTTCCAAATTTGTACACCTCTTCTCCTTCCACCTTCCGCCACTCCTACGATGCTCATGACAGCATTTAAACACACAAGTTGTTTAGTTAGTGACTTCTTTTGGAATCAGTTTCAAAGACGGTCGTGTTTTTCCTACATCTCGGTAAATTTCATTTTGATTTCCTTATTGAGTTTTACAGTACTAATAATCGGTTGTTGGCATTTTTATTAGTTTTACGTTTTTGAAATTAATTTTGTGAATATTTAATTTACCACAACTTTTGTATTTTTTGATTTTTCAGTTAATATAGTACGTCATTTGAGTTATTTTCATCTTTTACAGTTTAATTTTATGTATCTTTTGTGCGCTTTTGGTTTCGTCAGTCTTGGCTCCGTATTTGCGACAGAGTTATGACGAAGACGCCTCTGGGACCGTTTCAATTAACTTCAGAGATTTTTCTCGTTTGATTTTGCCTTACGTAATTTATTCAATTTTATTTTCATTTAAGGGAATCTTCCTTTGGGTTGATTTACAAACCCGGGCCCAGTGGTAAATCAAATAAGATCGTGGTTTATATATTTTTTTACTTTCTTTCCTGTTGTAGGACTACTTCCACTGTGACTACGTATCTTTCTTTCTGAGCAGCACACTCGGAATTGCGAATAGTACAGTGGGCATAAGTGGTCAATCCCAAGATTGAGCTTCCGAGTCTCATAATTACATCTTCTTCACTTCTGGGGTGTCACCTTCGCTTTTTCATTATCGATGTAGTAACTCTTATGGATGTGAAATCCCTGCCACATTCTGTGGCCTCGGGGTACGTATTGAGACTCCGGGCCCAAAGGTCCTGGGTTTGATTCCCGGCTCTGGTAACAAATTTAATTACGGTGTACACTCAGCTTCGTGGGGCAGAACTGAAAAAAAGATGTGTTCGATTCCCACCTCAGCTGTCATAGAAGCAGTTTTCCATGGAATCACACTTCTACTCCAGGCAAATGCGATGGTTTCTAATTTACGGCCACAGTCGCTTTCTGCCAAATCCAGGTCTCAATCACAAATGGGATACACACATTTCTACAGACATAACAATAACACTGGTTAACTCACAAATCCTCATACATATATAATATATATACAGACACACACACCCAAGCACACGTGGCTGAAAGACCACTATGTTGCAAAGCCACTAAATGAAACATCACATTTTCCCTTTGTAAATTTAATCCGAATACGGCGGATTGCTCTCCTAAAAACCCATGTCACTGTAATTACTTATGATACCCACAAAGTGACTACATTTACATGCTTTTAGTGAGAACCATTCACCGTACGCAGATCCGCACCGGACCACATTTCTTAGCTTTGTTATGTTACACAAACTAGCGCAAACGCCCAGTCAATAATAGGAACGACTAACCGCTAGACATGTATACATACAGTGACGAATACATTTCTACCCAACTGGCTGCGTGGTTCAGCGGTAACGTGCTCACTTGCTGGGCCCAAGGTTGCAGGTTCGTATCCTGGCGCAATCAGCTGGCATTTGAGGGTGCGCAAATGCAAGGGAGCCATGCCAGTAGATTTCTGGCACGTTAAAGATCCCCTCCGAGGCGAAATTCCGGCACCCCGGCGTCCCTAAAAGCCAGAGTAGTTAAAAGAGACGTAAAACCAATAACATTATTATTATATTTCTTCCCGCTAAAGAACGAACATTTCACCATGCGTCTTTCGCGACTTTCAGCACTTCCTGGCCTGAGGAATCGTACTGAATGTTCCCGGCAACTTAGTAATACCCCACTCCGTATAACAATTCAAGATCTTCAAATGTGACCAAAGAACATACCTCCAATTTCTAGCATGGTAAAGAATATATGCTTACTTTTTCTTTAATGAATGGAGATTCTTTTTGCCTTGGGAATACATAGCCTAGTCACATACGGCTACACTGTATAAATCTCTTACGTTACTTTAGCTCTAAAATATAGTGCGTTATTTATTTTTATATTTTATAACTCCAAGATGGCCGCTGCACGCAGTAATCTAATTAGTTATGCTAGTGAAGTCTTCTATACAATAGTCTTCTTTCACCAAGATTCGTCTTAATTTTACAATTACATCACCAGATATTGATTTTTATGTATTAAAAGTACTCCCAGCTGTCATCTTTACTGTATGGAATCGCTGTTATTTTGCCTTTTACACACTCAGCCACTTATAAAGTTCTAATTCGTTACAAATGTTTGTTATTGTATCTCTAAAATATTGCAGTAACTTATTATTATATTCCATAATTTCAAGGTAGCTGTAGCGCGCTAGTTTCAGTGTGAAAATCCTATGACCTACTGTCGGGGAAAGAAGTATAGATACTCGAGTTTAGAGGTCAATAAAACCTTTACCCTTAGTCTTACATAAGAACAACTTACACCAAAATTTTCCTTGTTTTATTTGTCGTTTAACGATATAGAGTAAATATTTGCATTGTAGCTCGTTAAAATTTTATAGCAGATTGAACAAAAAAGTACCGGTTTTTCTTACCAAGTTCACGGAGCGGTCACTTAGAAGGATCATTACGTTAAAAGTATTAATCGGATCGTAATGAAACTCTAATACGTCTTAAAGGAACTTATTGTTAATGCGTATATGAAGTTTTAATCTGATCGGGCGTTTCTTTAAGTAGTTGTTGTGAATTTTGTAAAACATCTTTTTCTCGGGCCTGGGTGGTCATAGCAGTATGAAATATGGCTTGTTATGAGGCTCATAGCAATTCAAGGCTTAACGTAAAACTACATTTTATCTACTTTTGATAATAGTTTTTATATCGATTGATATTTAATCGGGTGGTTATGTGAGAAGAATGTATCGTAGCAAGCGACGGGAACGATGCGCTCGGTCGAGGAAACTCGTGCGACGTTGCCCATTACGCGCGCATTCCAAGCCGTAAGGTCTGTGAATTTCTGTTGTTGTATTGGAATTTGTGTTAGGCCGGTATTACACTGCTAAAGAAATGTGTCAAATAAATGTTATCAAATATTTTATAAAACTGAACTTTTATCAAAGTTATACAAAGCAATTATCACACCATTACACTACATCAAATATTTTATCATAATTCAGCAAAATGGAAGAAGGACAGTTCCGTGTTCACTTAACTATATTATGGTAGTTGAAATTCTGTGGTGGCAATACCGGTATATAAAAGAAACGGAAAGATAAAGCGAATGTCTTTGGGTTAAGCCATGGGTCGCTCACGTGACAAGGAAGATATTTTTTTATACGAGTAAAATCTTGGTGAAGGAGCTGCAGTACGAGGACTTGAAAAATGACATTAATTAAAATAAATTAAAAACCATACGTAAAATTGACGAATTATAATACAAAAATTATTATATATATTCGCCTCCGTGGTGTAGTGGTCAGAGTGCTTAGCTGCCACCCAGGAGGTCCGTGGTTCGATTCCCGGCTCTGCCACGAAATTTCAAAATTGGTATGAGGATTGGAACGGGGTCAACTCAGCCTCGGGTGCTCCAAATGAGTAGAGGGGGGTTCGATTCCCACCTCAGCCATCCTTGAAGTGGTTTTCGTGGTTTCCCACTTCGTCTCCAGGCAAATGCCGGGATGATACCTAACGTAAGGCCACGGCCGCCTCATTCCCTCTTCCTTGCCTATCCCTCCCAATCTTCCCATCCCTCATAAGATCCCTGTTCGCTTTGCAGGTGAGGCAACCTGGGCGAAGTGCTGGTTACACACCCCAGTTGTATACCCGATCCCGAAGTTTCAAATGGAGGCGGTAAATGTGGGATCCATCGCTTAGTCCGAGGGAATAGCCAACCCTGGAGGGTAATACGATTAAGAAAAAAAAATACACTATCATTCACGTCTATTTAACTTAACTATTTAATTCTTCTTTATATCCTGAAATATGCGTCCCTTATGTACAGCGCTAATAGCCTCTGCTAATTTTACCTACAAGCTAGAGAAACGTGTCTTATATTTCATTTTCGCAAGAAGTTAAACATTTCCCAACACCTTTTTTAATGAGGGCAGGTTTAAAAATGGTGTGTCAGCTGAAAAGCTATTATTATAAGATTAATTGTTTGAAGTAATTTACACTTTGAGATTATAAGATTATAAAACTGCTCCCTTATTAACTGTCTGAAAAATCACTGCCCGATGAATCAGATGAACTCTCATTTAAGTTTATAACAAGTGGCTGAACAACGGGGACGTCTTCTGTTAGCCAATCCTTTTCCCAGTAATGTTTCTCTATTTTTTTGGTGTGTTCGATGCATTTTTTCCATAGCTCCGGTGTTACAGACCTCAAGACTTATTTACAGAGATCTCGCATCACCTCCATTGATCTTCCTCTCTCCGCCTGGTTACTCATATTCACTTTAGCTATTTTATTTTTCACGTAGGACCAAACCAGCTCTATGGGGTTGAGCTCACAATGAGCAACTGGCAACCAGACGAGTTCGACGTCGGGACGAACATTCTTGATTATCTGTTCCAGCTTCATTTTAGGTGCCCTGAAGTGAGGTTTGGCGTGAACAATTAGCTCTGCTTTCGTCATACTTTCATACTTTTGGATTCTGGGAGGAAGAGAAATATCATTCATTGCAGCGGCACATCCCTTCACCGTGGCTATCGACCTTCCAATACACTTGGATACTATTTGCTAAACCCTCTTATCATTATTACTTTCTCTCTCGCATCTAAAAAAAACATATTGCACTTATAATCATGGCAAATTCTTCCTCCGTTAACTGCGGATTAGCTGGCATCTTGATCGATGTGCAAACAATAGATAATACAGACAGTGATAGTTGCTGCTTGTTGCTAATGACTCAACGAAGAACAGAGGTCAGAGTTTGGTGTGCGTAGGAACGAGCGCGCAGCAACTGGCAACATTGCCAGGCTGTTGCGGTACTATCGCTGCCCTCAATGGTCCGATTAAATATCAATCCATATAAAATCGATAATCACAAGTAGATAAAATGTAGTTTTATATTAAGCCTTGCATTGCTATGAGCCTCATAACAAGCCATATTTCATACTGCTATGACCACCCAGGCCCGAGAAAAAGTTGTTTTACAAAATTCACAACAACTATTTTAAGAAACGTTACATCAGATTAAAACTTCATATACGCGTTAACAATAAGTTCCTTTAAGACGTATTAAAGTTTCGTTACGATAAGATCAATACTTTTAACGTAATGATCTTTCTAAGTGAGCGCTCCGTAAACTTGGTAAGAAAAACCGGTACTTTTTTGTTCAATCTGCTGTAAAATTTTAACGAGATACAATGCAAACATTTACTCTATATCGTTAAACGACAAATAAAACAAGGAAATTTTAGGTGTAGGTTGTTCTTATGTAAGACTAAGGGTAAAGGTTTTATTGGCCTCTAAACTCGAGTATCTATACTTATTTCCCCGACAGTATGCCTGCGAGGTCTCTTCCTGGCATTTACTCTATTTTATTTTTCCAAAGTTTCATGTTAGTTGCTCAATTAAATCGCAAGTAATGTATTTTAAGGTTAAATAGTTCGCCCAACGACCATCTTAAATATACGGAGTGCCTGTTCCTGTGCCTTTCCCATGCGAATATAGGCTACATAAATATGAAGACCTTTCTTATTTGCAAGTTTCGTTGTTGCAGCTATTATAAAAACCGAGTTATTTTATTCTCTATAACTTGAAGACGACCTTTGCGTGCTACATTCAGACAAAGACGTTCAATATAGTATAACGTAGACTCACAATGAGCGCTAGTGTGCTGGTTGAGAGTTGAGCACTCCCGTGAATACCCATGGAAGGGGAAGTGAGTGGCGTCAAGCTACAAGTAGCTACATGTGTCCAAATCAAAAGAATAGGTACTTTACATGTGTTCTTTTTTATCAGATCTCATGACTGAGTGTAAGAAAATAACTGTGTTAATTTAATGAACAACGCTACCTTAATACAGGGTCATCGAGAAAGGTTGCCTTAAATGTCATTTGTAATAGCTCAGGCTGTAATAAAGATAATTTAATTATTTTTACACCAAAAGATAGAGATAATCATAAAGTTTTGTTTACCTATTTAGGAGGTTTCGATGTGAGCTCCGCCTGGGCCACGACGCACATCCAAGCGATAGTCCACCTCCGTCCAGGTCCGCCGAATTACGTCAGGAATCACAGTTGCTATCGCATCGGTGATTCGTGCTACCGGCGGAGCTCACATAGAAACCTACTAAATAGGTAAACAAAACTTTAATATTTTCTCTATCTTTTGGTGTAAAAATAATTAAATTATCTTTATTACAGCCTGAACTATTACAAATCAAAATTAAGGCCATCTTTTTCGATGACCCTGTAGTGTCAGCTTAGTCATTTAAAATATGGTATATAGTAATAAGTACAGTAAATCATAGCGCGGCCTACAACTGTACGAATCACCGCAAAAATGATTCCAGGATTTCTTTTCACGTACATGATGTTAGATGCTCACATTGTGTTATAGTGTTGTGAAACTACTGATAACCGTTCGAAGCGATGAGAACAAAAAGTCACGACTAAGGCACTGAGATACCAGGCAATTCTAAACTTGATGACTAGATAAGAAACAAATGCAACATGTCATTGCTCCGGTGACATGTTTCTCATCTCATTCAGTGGGGGTTAAAATAATGAATAGATGTGAACCGAGTGATAACTTATATCAAAGTGCTACGGTTTGGCAAATACCATTGCATTCAGTTGTATGGCACTCTCTGTGTGATACAGCTCTCATTTATGTTTCATATACTTCGTACTAAGATAATAATAATGTTATTGGTTTTACGTCCCTTTTAACTACCCTGGCTTTTAGAGACGCCGGGGTGCCGGAAATTTGCCCCGAAGGGGATCTTTAACGTGCCAGTAAATGTACTGACACGGCTCCCTCGCATTTGCGCACCCTCGAATGCCAGCTGACTGCGCCAGGTTTCGAACCTGCAACCTTGGGCTCAACAAGCGAGAACGTTACCCCTCTCGTACTAAGAGACAAGGGAATTGCTGCTATTACGGTGATGCACCTTTGAATGTTGTTCATTAGGCCTACATTAAAAGAAATAAGTGCCTTATAGGAATTACCAAATAAATGATCTTAATAATTTTATTAATGCAGCCAATGGCCATTTAATTTTCAGGACGGCTTAGGGAAGGGATTCTGGAAGAAAATCATTTTAAGTTTCCATTGCAAACTTCTGAGCTACTAACATGCTCTTAGAATTGACAAATTTGTGCTAACTTACAAAGTAATGCCTAATCACGAAACAAGTTATCAAATGCTATATTTACAGGATATTTCCAGCCTCTTTCATAAAATTTTCAGGATACTTGATGCACTGAAAATTGTTGTTTCATTTAGGGGCTTTACGACATCATGGCCCAGTAGCCCCGTGTACGTGGTTGTTTGTAGAATTTGTGTGATAACGTGCGTTATTGGGGTAATGTGTGTATTTGTAATTCAGGTGAGTATTGGTAAGGGGGCGGCTGTGGTCTTATGTTAAGAAGCATTTGCTTTGAGTTACGTGAGAAAGCATGAAAACCCACTTTTAGAATGGCTAAGGTGGGAATCTAATCCACCCCTTCTCAGTTTTTGCCTCACGAGGCTGAGTGTACCGCATTCCAGCTCTTAGACCCGAATTAAATTCCTAGGCAGAGCCAGGAATCGACTCCATGACTCCTGAAAAACAGCCAAGGATGCTAGCCGCTAAACCATGAGGTGGTCCCACAGATAGCTAAAGCTCTCCTGCGTGGACCTACAGGATTTGCAAAAGGCTCTCTGATTACGGCCACGGTGTTGCTGCCAGCCGTAGATTTGTGACTAAACCTACTTGTGCGTTGGCAAAACTACGCATATCGACAACATAGTACGTGGAATAGTGGGTCAGAGAACCCCTACCGTTAATATCATTAGCTTCGTCCTCAAAGTTCTACGTGAAATAGTATTTGTCCATTGTGCTACGTTTAGGAATTTGGATCATAGTAATCAGCCTTACATACTTTTTTCAGTGTGAAGTATACGTGACACACTTTGTAATTATTACATACTCGTATTTAGTGATATGTGGACATATTGTTGGGGCGTAGAATGCGAAAGATGTGACCATAGCCCTGAGTTAGGAGACTCCCCTGCATTACCCAATGGTTCAGACGTTAATTCTTGAAAAGTCGCTTCAGGGATATACAAGCTTGGCATTTAAGCACATCTTCCTTCTCAGCTGTCAACATGAAGCTGGGTGGAGCCTAAGCAACGATCATACAAAAATGTAAATACTTCGTCGTGAATCAGACTCTGGAATGGAACCTAGGATTTTTATACCGACTCCTATAGAAGGAGACAGTACCAAATAGACGTTATTGACATACATTTTACATAATTATGAAAATGCTGCTTGGATCGGGGTACACTCAGTCCGTGGAGGCATAACTGAGAAGAAATTAGTTCAATTCTCACCTCAGCCAACCGAGGTGTTGTTTACGTAGTTTATACTTTATCTTATAGGAAAATACTGGAGTGGTTCATAACTGAGTCCCCGGCCACCTTCTTTGGGATCCTTGCCTCAATTACAAATACACACTGAAACAGATACCACAACAACATAGGCTATTAGATTAATTCTCCACACACCCGAAAGTACATGGGGCTAATGCAATGACTACAATTTCTAAGCCCCTAAATGAAACAACAAACAACGCTGTTTAATTATTCCATAGAATGCATCTTTTTAGGCATGGATAGACGACAATCAGAAACTATTAACCCAGAAATACCGGGTGAGTTAGCCGTATTCATTACGGCGTGGCTGCAGGCAGTCGTTCACATCCGGGAGGCAAGGAGTTTCGAATCCCCCCGCTGGCAACCTTGAAGATAGTCTTCTATGGTTTCCCATTTTCCTTCCAGGCTACTGCCGGGGTTGGTCCCTAACTATAGGCCACAACGACTACCTTCTAATTCCTCGTCCTTACATTCACACTTTCCTTCCCAGACAACACTTCGCACGTGACGGTAATTGTAGCTCACACCATGGGTGTCCGCATAGAAGCTGCTACAAACTTTGGCGAGCCGAACATGTCCTCGGACACGCCTGGCACTAAATGCCATACGCTAAAAATAAAATAATAATAATAATAATAATAATGTAACATTTATATTAGAACACTGAAATTTCAATTTAATGTTTCTAAGTACGCAAAGTGAATCTTATTCACAGAAGTGTATGGGAGGGACAAAACTACAGTACCCTTGTGCAGTACAACAATAGAAACCCTGGATATCATATCTGTGAACGACTTGCATTTTAACCACCGTATTCTTGTAGATTGATGTTAGGACAAACAGCACTATAGTTCCTACCCCGTGCTATGTAGACTTAAAGAAAAACGAAGCCTCTTTTTAGATAAGTACCGTATCCGTATACTTCTGGTTCAGCGCTGCAGTAGGGATGTTAGACATGTGCAATGGCTTTCTTCATTTATAAAGACGCCACGTGCAACGCTGGAGATTTTGACATAGTGCGGCCACTTTTAGGGAGTGTTTTAAATATTTAAGATAACATATCAGACTGCCGAATGTGTCTGTGTGATACGGTCCATGGTTCGTTTTTTGATTGCACGAAACATTAAACCAGTTGACATTCATACCCATTTGTGTGAGGTGTATGGTGTATGTGTAATGTTGGGCAGAATGGTGAGGAAATGGTTTCCAATGTTCAGTGAATATCGTCAACATGTGCATGGCAAATTTTGAATAGACTGACCATCTGCCGTCACAAGTGATTTCCATCCTCTTCATTGTGTGAAGGAATTTCTTGGTGGTAAGGTATTTTGATGACGATGATCTCAACGAGAGAGTCACAGGTGGCATCTACCGATGACGAAAGCATCCAACAATTGTTGCCCTGTTACATCAAGTGTCTTAATAAAGGTGGTGACTATGTGGAGAAATAGGTTTTGGGTCTTTAAAATGAAACAATGGAAAGTTTGAAAAATAATGTCGTTCGTTGAAAAAAATCGGCACTTAAAAAACCCGCCTCATTTGGAGAAATTCACAATAAGTTATAACATCTCTTGACAAAGTTATACTGTGAGACTGGCATTCCAGTAAAACCATGCAACTGTATTTCTTATTTTAGCCGTGAATTCTGTCCTATATGTGACGTCTATCCATTGATAACAAGCAAATACATGACCCTGTATATCTCCTCGATTTTTATCCAATAATGATAAGCCGTATATATTCATTAATTACCTTCTGCCCAACGCATGTAACCACCAATTATTCTCTAATATCCAACCAATCTACGCAATTGTCAGACATTGCTCCCCGGGGGACTGGATCCTCACGTGATTTATGAACGAGTCAGAAAAGTTTATCTGCGCATGAAACATTACCCGACATGTAGTAGATACTCTTGGCTATGGCCATGATTAACTGCCCTAGGGCTAAACTGACTTTCAACGGCAACGTCCAATGAAAGGAGCTTTGGTCACTGCGTTCAGTCTAATTAGCCCATATAATTAGCTCTCAGATAAATTACCTACAGGGTAGGAAGAAACAGGGCACGGTATGCAGTGGCGAGAGATACCAGCGAGGAAAGGAAAGTCATCAAATAACCCTGTTCCAACGTCCCTGAAGCATTTAAAGTAATACTAATTGTAATGTTCGTTTCCCATAAAAGTAAAGTTAATAATATAATTGATTTAACTCTGATGTCAGTCGGACGTTGTATTCTCTCTGGAATGGAGAAGGGTGGGGGAGAGTAAGTAAAAGGAGTAGGTAGAATTATACACTGGTTTAGCCATATTATACGAGTGTTTCACTGATTCAATATCTCACTCCAATATTTGTGTTATGTAGCCTCGGAAGATTTCTGAAGCAGGTCTTAAATCTGACGCCTATGGGCGACCTGTGAGGATGAGGTGAATTATGAAGACATCACAAACATCATATCCCCCAGAAAAGGAGAAATAATCATATGTCATTAAAATCTTTCGATCCGTCCGAGGAACGAACCCAATGTCCATTGTACCAAATGCAAGCATCCTATCCACTTGGCTACAATGCAGTAATGTTAAGCTGTAACCGGTTCATTGAGTGAGAAGATATAGACATTTACCTAGGGCCCAGCATCTTGAAGTCTTCAATAAAAATAACAAAGCAAACTATATGCCGACTAGGGCAGTGTTTCCCTAACTTTCTGTACTCGTGGACCACAATTCAGATTCCTCATGTACCCGCAGACCACATGGGGATTTTATTTCCCGCTCCCCTGAAACTAAATAATAAATTAATTAATTACATAATACTTTAACATTTAATATCAATCAATGTATTATTAGTTTGTGACATTGTATTATATAGAGTTGAATGTAGCACATCAACAATAATTAAACTTGTAATCCTATTCATAAAATATTTTCCATGGACCAGTTCAACAATAAGAGATTGCTACTAATAAGGAATAGGCCTAATTAATCTCTACTTAGTATAAAGCGAATTCCCCGACTCTTGGATGTTACGGGTAACCTCGAGAACCTCTGGATGGATTTTGATGCGGTTTTCACCATTCTGTAAAGAATATCTCGAGGATGATTTCTGTAGAAAATAATTTATTTATGATCAAAGGAAGCCGAGAAGTAACGATTTCAGTGGAAAAATCGAAAAAAAAAACCTGGCGTCCGAGCGCTTTGTAAGCTTACGGTGGGCAAACCTTTAAAAATATGTAAATACTATGACTGTAAGAATTGTTCAGCATGAAAAGTTCTACAAAAAAGTCCCAGAGAGCATATGTCTATCTTCAATACATCGCCCACTATAAGTGATTTTACGTTTTAATTTCTTCCAACCATGTCCATTCAACTAATGAGGCGACAGTTTACGAGCTAGCTAAGGGCGAGTCTATCATCCCAGTTACAACCTAGCTAGCGGGCGAACCTATATCCCCAGATGCAGCCAGCAGCGAACCATTGAGTCGTGTTGAGAAGGCTCGTTGTGTTTGGAGTTACCCTGGAAGTGCAACTCGGGTTTTCTTCATTTCGCCTGTGAAACACAGTAAAGTTAAAATTGGACGGAAGGGGGATTTGAGTTTCATTCACCTCGCCATTTCCTGGAAGTGCAACTCATATTTCGTCTGTGAACTTTTCGTTCCGCAAAATTCACAGTCAGTTTGAGATTGGACGGAAGGGGGATTATATGATATTAAATTATACTGATTGGCGTATAATCTCTACTTAGTATAAAACAAAGTCCCCGATTCTTGGATGTCACGGGTAATCTCGAGAAACACTGAATGGAATTTGATGCGGTTTTCACCATTCTATAAAGGATATCTCGATGAAGGTTTCTGTAGGAAATTATTTATTTATGACCAAACGAAGACAAGCACTAACGATTTCAGTGAAAAGGTCGAAAAAAAAATGGCGTCCGTGCGCTTTTTAAGCATACGAAGGGCAAACCGTTAAAAATATCTATATCCAATGAGTGTAAGAATTGTTCAGCATGAAAAGTTCTAAAGAAATGCCCGGGAGAGCATTATCTCTATCTTCAATACATCGCCAACTATAAGTGTTTTTACGTTTTCATTTCTGCCAACAATCTCCATTCAGTTACTGAGGCGACAGTTTACGAGCTATCTAGGGGCGAGTCTATCACCCCAGTTACAGCTTAGCTAGTGGACGAGCTTATTGCCCCAGATACAGCCAGCAGCAAACTGTCGAGTCGTGTTGAGTTAAAAACTTTAGAGAAGAGTGGTTGTGTTTGGAGTTTCCCTGTAAGTGCAACTCGGCTTTTCTTCATTTTGCCTGTGAACTTTTCGTTCCGCAAAATTCACAGTCAAGTTAAGATTGGACGGAAGGTGGATTTGTGTTTCAAGCACCTCGCCATTCTCAAATTACGTCTGACAAGAATTTGTTGCACATGCATCCGCATCTCTACTTAGTATAAAACAAAGTCCCCGATTCTTGGATATTACGGGTAAACTCGAGAACCACTGCATGGATTTTCATGCGGGTTACACTTTTCTGTAAAGGATACCTCGAGGATGATTTCTGTAGGAAATAATTTATTTATGATCAAAGCAAGCCGAGCAGTAACGATTTCAGTGGAAAAAAAAAACTGGCGTCCGAGCGCTTTGCAAGCTTATGCTGGGCAAACCGTTAAAAATATCTAAATACTATGAGTGTAAGAATTGTTCGGCATGTAAAGTTCTACAAAAAAAGTCCGGGAGAGCATACGTCTATCTTCAATACATCGCCCACTATAAGTGTTTTTACGTTTTAATTTCTGCCAACCATGTCCATTCAACTACTGAGGCGACAGTTTACGATTGAGCTAAGGGCGAGTATATCATCCCTGTTACAGCCAAACTAGCGGGCGAACCTATTGCCCCTAATACAGCCAGCAGCAAACCATTGAGTCGTGTTGAGTTAAGACTTCTGAGAATGATGGTTGTGTTTTGAGTTTCACTGGAAGTGCAACTCGGGGCTTCTTCATTTCGCCTGTGAAACACAGTCAAGTTAAAATTGGACGGAAGGGCGATTTGAGTGGAACTCTCATTTCGCCTGCGAACTTTTCGTTCCGCAAAATTCACAGTCAATTTAAGATTGGACGGAAGGGGGATTATATTATATTAAATTATACTGATTGGCGTATAATCTCTACTTAGTATAAAACTATATCCCCGATTCTTGGATGTCACGGTTAATCTCGAGAACCACTGAATGGATTTTGATGCGGTTTTCACCATTCTGTAAAGGATATATCGAGGAAGGTTTCTGTAGAAAATAATTTATTTATGACCAAAGGAAGTCAAGCACTAACGATTTCACTGAAAAGGTCGAAAAATAACTGGCGTCCGTGCGCTTTTTAAGCTTACGCTGGGCCAACCGTAAAAATATCTGTATCCAATGAGTGTAAGAATTGTTGAGCATGAAAAGTTCTACAAAAAAGCCCGGGAGAGCATATCTCGATCTTCAATACATCGCCTACTATTTCTTCCAACAATCTCCATTCAGTTACTGAGGCGACAGTTTACGAGCTAGCTAGGGCCGAGTCTATCACCCCAGTAACAGCTTAGCTAGCAGACGAGCTTATTGCCCCAGATACAGCCAGCAGCAAACTGTCGAGTCGTGTTGAGTTAAAAACTTTAGAGAAGAGTGGTTGTGTTTGGAGTTTACCTGGAAGTGCAACTCGACTTTTCTTCATTTGGCCTGTGAACTTTTCGTTCCGCAAAATTCACGTCAAGTTAAGATTGGACGGAAGGGGGATTTGTGTTTCATGCACATCGCCATTCTTAAATTACGTCTGACAAGAATTTGTTGCACGTGCATCTCCATGATAATATAATTAATAGTCCAGTCAGTGATTTTAACCCACCATGCCGAGACGTAAAACGGATATTGGTCGTTGTTCATTGACATTGGAAAAAAGCGCTTATCACGTAATGCATTCATAACTTTTCCCGGGCGAAGCCGGGTCGGGTTTCTAGTATTAGAATAAAACGGATCAGATGAATAGTAATATTAGTAAACATTTTGTACGGAACCCACAAATACCTAGGACGGATAAAAATAAACCAAAATTTATTTGTACACAAATTTTATTGTTTACAAACTATATATCGGTTATACATATAAATGAAATTGCGTTGTGTTTGAAGTTCATAAAAGATATGACTATTGTGATTTATTTAAAAAAGAATATCAATAGCTTCCTTGTTCCTGCATGGCATTACACAACTTGTCAATACTTGGTTTAAAAGCAGTCAAAGCCATTCTCATAGGAGCATACACAAGGGTTGATGTGTTTCGTTGCTTATTCTTGATAAGTTTGAGGGTAGAAAAAGGAGCTTCACATAAATATGTTGAGGGGAAGGGCAGAATTAATTCATTGCTTTTACACGCAATTGAGTAAATTCATGAAGTAGTGGCATCCAAAATTCCGATATATTTTTACACTGAGATTTTACTAGCTTGAGATGAGTATCAGCTGGAATGTCGATCAGTTGTTCTTGTTCTTGAATTAAAAGATTAGAATCCTTAACTTGTAAAAAAGGATCAACAACCCACATGTTTTGAATCCTCAGGTCAGTGTCCGCTGGAAAATTCTTTTCGAAATAATCTTGCACTGACTTAATGTAAGTAACAACAAGCGAGTTTAGATGACGTTTATTTAGTCCCTCAGTTTCAGACATGAATTCTGGAAATAAAGTGAACATTTCATATGATTCTTTCCTTGCTTCGGAATCACACAGTAGCAATTTTCTTTTAAACGAATCGATTTTCTTCCAAAGGTCAAATGACGTCATTGATGGCCCATGAAGGCCAAGATTCAACACATTGAATAGTTGGAATATGTCAGCCAAAAAAGCTAGCTGTGCCACTCATTGACCATCACGACACTTGTCAGCTAAATCTGGTTTCTTCTCGTCGAGAAAGGTACAAATTTCCTCCCTTAGTTCGTAGAACCTAGACAAGACGCGACCTGTTGATAACCGGCGCACTTCCATGTGAAGGAGGAGATTCGAATGCAGTGATCCCATATCCTCGCAGAGCAAAGCAAACAATCGAGAATGAAGAGCATTGCTTTTAATAAAATGTACTGCTTTTTCTACTGATGAAAAAACTCCATTTAGTTCAGGGCTTATCCTTTTTGCAGCTAGCATTTCCCTGTGAACCATGCAGTGTGTAATCGAGATATCCGTCTCAGCCTCTTTTTCTTACAAAACTTGGAAGGCCTGTTTTGTATCGCGTCATAGCCACCGCACCATCAGTGCAACAACCAGCGCAAAAAATTTAGAACTGTGAACTTAAGCAATAAGTTGGCCTTCTACATGCGAAGTCATACCGTCAATCCTTCTGCCCACTGTAGTGTTTGAAAGCGGAAATATTTTTCATTTTCTATGCATAAGATTCACCAAGTATCTCACTAGTTGCATCAATAATACAGGGAGATACTAGGTCTTCTCCTATGGTAAACAGTTTCTTAGCTTGCGCAATTCGTAGTGAAACTATAAAAGACGCTTTTATTGAGGCTTTTCCTTGAGTAAAAAAAAACAACAAAAGTCAACCCCTGGCATTATCCAGCCCATGACGGGCTAAGGCCGACCAAGTGACCACTGCCCAGCCATTCGGCCTGCAGATATTGGGGTGGCGCGTGATCAGCGCGTCGGGCCCCCTCGGCCGTTAATCTTGGTTTTCGTGATCGGGGCGCTGTCTCACTGTCAGACAGCTACTCAATTGTCCTCACGAGGCTGAGTGCACCCTGTTCCAACGCTCACGTCAGATTTAAAATCCCTGACGGAGCCGGGGATCGAACCCGGGGCCTCCGGGTGAGAGGCAGGCGCGCTACCCCAACACCACGGGGCCGGCCTTTTTTCTTGAGTGGAAAACGTTTTTATATTTTTTATTGTTTTTTTACTCGAGTCCCTTACGCCTAAAAAACTCAAGAGACTTTATGTTTAGATTGTAAGTGGCGAACAAGCTTAGCTGGTTTCATGGCGTCGCTACTCAACACCTCTGCACATACAACACACTGTGGTAATTGAATACCTTCATTTTCTATAAATGTGAAACCTTGCTTAATATACTCCTCGTTGTACATACGATTGGCAGGTTTTCTACACTTTTGTTATTTTGAACATAGTCCGTCACTACTACTCACTGTGTTACTTGTAGATTCATCCACCTTATCGTCACGTTTCCTTTTTACAAATTCAAATAATTTCATCTGCTTACTCATTGTAATTAACTATGAAACACCGGTGATATAATAATAAACGGGAATCACTATGTAATGTTAATACACATGTGTTCACTTATGTACCTACGTAAAATCATTATATAGATACTAGGTTCGGTACTGTACTTAAAGAACAAAAGTCAATTTGAACAATGTAAACAGGACGAGAACAAACTGTAAACAGCACACTGCAATATGGTAGAACGGTTACCGGTACTAAGGCTTTAAGAGGGCGCTGAAGTCAACCGGCCGGCCGCTCGTGGCAGACTGAAGAGTTATTTCAAGCGCTGAGAACGAGACGTACAGCTGGTGTATTGTTTTCGTTGAATAGGATTTTAATGTGTCTACATCCATTGTTAAACGTACTGTTAGTAGGTTCATCTTCTGTTTACAGTGTTATTATTTCAACGAGTTTAAGTATAATTTATTGGGAAACTTATTAATTAAAAGTACAGGGTCCTTCATTTTTATCCATCTATCAAGTTTATTAGTTATTGTTGTTTTAAGGGGCGGAACTAGGTGGTCATCTGCCCCTGTCCATCTGGCAACATAGCAGCGCTATATCTCTCGACAATGATTCACCTGGCTACGCATTCATCTTGCCCCTGCGCTGCTATGTCGCTAAACCGAAAAAATGGACCCTGTATAAAAATCAGATCTATTGTGATTTAACATTATTGTCCTACAATAATACTGTGGCAGTTTCATATATTTTAACTAATTCTGAACATACAGTATATGTGTAACACTAAGAATAATAGAAAACGCATGACGAGAAAGAACTCCTTCTGAAAAGGAGTGACATCATAGCGGCGAGAACTATATTTTTAAGAGTACCGGTACCGTAAAGGATGAGATCGGTGAATCAGGGATATACTGCATTTATTACCTTGATGAAGCGTAATGTAAGTTGATGATGATGATAATTGTTCTTATAAGGGGCCTAATATGTAGCTTATCGGCCCCTAATTGTTTGGGTGATAGTGAAAGATGAGACGAGAATGAAAACTCTAATACTACAGTAACTACAGACTTACATACTAGAAGAGGTAAACAAATAAAGGATAAGGCAAATAAAGGACAGGAAGAAAAGAAATGCCCTCAACCCTCGAATAATGAGGATTGGGGGACTTGGAAAGAAGGAGAGCCATGAAAGGCCGATAGGAAAGAGAAAGAGGAGAGGGCCCGCCCCAAAGTCAGAGGGAAAAGGGGACAAAACAGACCCAGCTCAGGTATCCCTCGGGGTCGCCAACTCCCAAATACACCAGCCATGAGCCCTTGAGGGTGTAGCACTATCCAGGGTGCACCAGAAGTGGTCGGGCTATATACACCCTGCCTCCTTGAGGGCCTTTTGCAGAAGGCAGGAAATACCATGAAAAGCAAAAGAAGGCAGATCCCTCGAAGAATGAGGGTATCAGGAAAGATGAGACAAGGGCCAATTAAGGCGGAAAAGTTAAAGACACACTAGGCCTCGGATACCCTAATACCATCGGGGCGGAAGAGAACAAGAGTTGACTAAGAGAGGTCGACAGGAAAGAAAGCGGAGAGCAGCCCGGCACAAGTAAGTGGAAGCTATGCCGGACTCAGTTGCGGTCCCGTGGTCGACAACCCACGTCCCACTAGATGTGAGACCCTGAGGGGGTAATGTAAGTCAAAACTATGCAAGGTCAATATGCTGGAAAATGAGCGACGTTTCCGGAGGACTGAAAGTTCCCATTGGTAAGGACGGTCGGCTCGAAAATATAACGTCTGTAGTTGCGTGGATTACAACCGTAGGCCAATTTTAATGGGTATTTCATTAGTTATTTTTTGTTTAAAAATTTTGATTTTCGTTTTTATAAGAAGGATGGAGAGTGATAAATATACTAATCATAGAAAATACCAAAGAGGAAAGAACCAAAGGGACATGCCTTCGCTGCCCTGGCTAGTGCAATATAATATAATATTAATAATCTCATCCTGCAACAGAATTGCATGGATGCAACTTGCAACGGTTCAGCTTCAATTGATATTGTAACTTTCAAGTATGGTAAACAATAGGCCTACTATATTTTCATGCTTCCTGGTATGTTCTGTTTTGTCGATTGGTGCCACCATATGCACTACACGCCATTATTCGAAACAAACTCCAAAATAGCCATGCGCAATGCTCTTCCGCATACAAGTCACAGAACACTAAATACAAGTTACGCCAGGTTACGCCCACTTTGGACTCGGCACTTGGCTTCACTGAAACGAGCTCTGGGCAACTCCTCACTTTCTTTCCTCCATGACAAATACATGAAATACCAAATATTTTGACACAACGTGAAAAACTTATCTAATTTTAACTTTTGAGAGAAATTTGGCAGTTTCCCGTAAAAACATGACTATTTGCGAACAGACGAGTATTTTTCTTCAATCAAGTGTTCCTTAATATATTCAGTTTCCCAATTCTAAGCATTGCTATACCTATACAAGTACACCCACGCAGTTCAAGCATGGGCGCCCGCAGGATTTCTTTTTCCGTGGAGGGGAGTTATATTTTTAATTTCTTTACCCCCCTGCAATTTCGTTTCATTTCATACTTGCTTCGTGTTATTCATTATTTCGCTGCTCTAAAACCATTGGGTAAATAGGCTATCTTTATGGCATGAATGGGAGGAGATGTTTCTTTTCTTTTTTGTGAATCATCGTCATAATGTTCATTTCTTAAGAACAAGTAAAATGAAAATCAAGCAGTTCATTAAAATGGCACTGTTAATCCAGTTCGCCGATTTTCTAAATAACTGGAGATATTTTCAAATAATACCAAATTACTTAGTTAAATAAAACTGTGGAATTATCCCTAAACCTAAATCAGTTAACTATCAGTAACTTCAATTGATGAAATAAACTGATGTTACAATGAACAATCGAAATATTCTCGGGATTCCACGGAGGGGGGGGGGGGGGGGGGGGGGGGTTGCATGGCCCCTCCTTGCCAGAGGAGCATTCTCTCAGCGCAAATTAACAAAGTTCCGACCTCGAATAACAGAAAGACTGACATTATCGAGTGGTTGTCTTCTAATGGTATTCCCCACAACCCATCACAAACCAGAGTCGAATTGTTACTTCACAAATCCGCGCATTGTACGTACGAAATTGATGAAATAGCAAGACAACGCGGACACAGGTCCGACGATAAGTAGGGGCGAATAGGGCTACAGCCCTGAGGACCGAAAGAGACAATCACGGTTTTTTACTTGCTTTATCAGTCTTTTCAATAAGTTGAAAGAAAAATCTTTCATAATATTGAAATACTAATTCGACAGAATTTTGAAAATAAGCAATAGGCTACATTTGAATTCTCGCCAAGCAAATTATTGAAAGGTAAAGTGAGTAAACTTGAAAATAATATTCTATAACAATGGTGATTCTTAAGCCGTTGTAGAGCGAAAAACTTCCGACCAATTTCAGTTATTTCTAAAGAACGGTTATTTACCTAGGTGCATACTCTATTGGCAGCAGGTCAAATTTCAAGCTTTACAATGCTTTAGGCAACTTGGAAAATGTAAGCACGCTACGAAAGTTAAAAGTACAAAATTCACGAATGAATATAAAATGACATTATGTCCCGGGAAAATGCCTGGTTGGTGAAAAATCAATAAATTGAATAGCTTCCCACATAATTTCACATAACCAAGTATTGAAATTTTAATTTATTTTAAGAAAAAACCTGAATATTAGGATTTCACGGAAAGAACTCAACTGTGCACCAGCGGTCATTACTGTGGGACCCATTATCGCTCTCTACGGCCCTGCGTGGAAATTGTGTAGTTTTGGTACAGTCCAATTGAGCCTGTGGGCGCAGGTGAAATCTTACATGGCAGGGGAAGAGCAATACGTTCCGAATAGCAGACGTTGAGAGAATTACGGGCGAGGCGACGGTTGACAGCATCACAACATCCGCTTGGGCAGGTTGCGTATTTTGGCCTACAGAAAGACTGGGCGAGTTCAGCGGGCACACTGCTAGCTAGCAAACGGTCAGCAGATTCTGAGGGTGCCGTCCAGCGGGCTTTATAGCGGATGTGACGTAGGTAGCAAGGTCTCAGCACAACTAGCAAACTTTTCTCTGCTGGCTTGCTAGATTTACGAAACAATGGCGGCTCATGGCGGGGAATCAAATTGATCAAGTTCTGCACGTTCGGCGAATGAACCTATTATGTTTCCAGAGACGAAGATCTACACTGAAGAATGGTGACAGGTAACATAATACAATGTTTGTAAATAGCATAATTGTTGTAATTGGACCGTTTACGCTTCTAAACTTCAACTTGAATCTCACTAGGCCTAGGTCTAGTTGTTTTCTTTAAGGATGATGACTTAATAGTTATTTTATGTTGTATTAAGGAATTGCTTTGGTCAAGGCAAATCCGGCTTGTATTCTTTATCTATTTCTGTGTATGATTTAAACCTATTACAGTCTTATCGCTGTTAAATCGGGATGAAATTAAATGCCACTTTGTATCGGTAGCGCGTGAACGCGTTATTTAGAACAGAAGCTTTTCTCAACTCTGTTTTTAACCATACTTTTGTGCTGAAAGATGTATTAAATGTAGCCTACCGTGTATATAGGCTACCAAACAGCTTTTGGATTTCCCATGGCCAAATTATGTGTGAGTACTCTACTGATGAGTTATTTATGGAATTATTCTGACTTGCTGTTTCTGAGCATTTTGATGTCTATTCCTTGTATATTAGGTCACGAGTTTGCCACTAATTATATTCAAGAAAACTGCAGAAACATGGAGATGGCTGTATAATCTAGAAAATCGGTCCCTACTTCTTGGTGGTACGTTTTAAAACTAGTATTGCACTTGGGATTGTATTTGCAGAACATGTTAAACTTTGCCTAAATGGTAATTCTGTGGTTAATTTGCGGACATTTGGACGAATGAGTAGGGCCTAGGGCCTATAGGAAGAGGAAGGATCTTTTCAAAAGACCAGAAAGTCCTATGGAAAGAGGTAGCTCCGGCGATGAATTCCCATGGGTAAGGTGCTGCGCATTTCCTACATGCATTAGATACCAGAGGTAGAATTTTATTGCAGTAATTTACATTTCAGCTCTGATACCGTTAGGCCTATGCCTTTTGTGTAGAAGCTTTTTTGTCGAATAAGTGGTAGAGTCTTGAATTACAGTATCGTAGAGCAAGCAAGGTCCATATTTAGTACAATTAAATACCGGTACCACCGCAATATTCATTTTGTCTCTACATAAATAAATTCTGCTAAGATTGGCCTCCCAGTGATGGTGGTGCTGACTTGACCAGAAGGCAAGGTAGGTAGGCTAATTTCTGTGGTTGGTCGCACCCTGGTCAATGTCAGTTTTTAGTCATTTAAGATATAACCTTAATTGGGAACTAGTGAGGCAGTCGGGCACTTCTTAACACTCTAATTTTTCTATTAGAATTTTGGTTTATTGTAGAAAATTGATGTTCTATATAAAAATCTTTGACAGTTGCAAAGTCTGCTTAGTTTCAAAGAGTGGTGTTTTGAAGAAATCATTTTATCATCCTTAGTGATGGCCACAGCAAATTGTATTTGACCCATGGGTGTTCATATATACTTTTTTTAGTAATTAAATCATTTGAAACTTATGCCGGCACGATGGTAGTTACATGTACAGTATATGCAGTGGCGATATTGCGGTGGTCTGCTGCATTTCCACTGATTTGAACTATATGCAACCGAAGGCACCTACCCTCATCAAGATCTGTATCGCAATATTACGACCACCCTACCTAATAGTGGGAGGAACCACTCAGTAAGGCTGATTGATAGCTCATCATACACTAACATTTTCTAAGTACGATTGAAATTTGCCAATATACCTTTTCTAATAACGAAAAATAAATCAGGAAATGATGTGATAATAGATGATTACTCCTCTGTTGTCCATAACCCACCCACCATCCCCTTTCTAAATCACAACTGTATGTATGTCTACCCCCTTATTATTCCCGTTTTCCAACGGGGTCGGGGATGAGATGCGATGGAAGTCTTTGTGGCGATTGTTTTTACGGCCGGATGCCCTTCCTGACGCCAACCTCATGAGAGGAATTAATGAGAGATGAAATGATTGATGGTGAATGAAACTGGGCAAGGATGTGGAAGGAAGCGGCCGTGGACTGTCAGAAGGTACCGTCCCAGCATTTGCCTGGTATTGAAAATGGGAAACCACGGAAAACCATTTCAAGGACGGCCGACGGTGGGGCTCGAACCCACGCGTCTACCGAGTCAGCAGAGAGCTTGGCGCCATGACCTAATGCTGCGCTTTAGCCAGTGTAGCCACTACTGTCGGTCCCTTTCTAAATCACAACTAATATAGCAAAATTCCAATCGTCTGCCATTATATGACTGAATTATCGTCAAATGCAGTATTGCCATCCCAACGAATATGGTACTACTGTGTATATAGGCGGTACCGTACTGTATTCCTCCCACCCACTAAAAGGAACTACACTACTGAGTAACGTCCACCACGTGCGTATTTGATGTGTGTAATAATTGGCTGCTGTGTTATTAACGTGTGTAAAATCTCACTGTTATTGTTTTTTGGAATAGTAAAAGTTGTTAGATCCAGACCAATGGATTTTGGCTGGACCAATAATTATTAGGTACCGCGGCCCGCCACTTTAGCCGTATATATACTTTTGTTTTTGTCACGTACAGTAGGGTATCAGCGCATCAATGATCTTTATCCAGACCAGACCTATGTGGTATATTTTGTATCTCACATGTTGGTAACACTAGTGACATCAGTATGTGCAAGTCTTGGTACCAGTTGAAGAGACCTCATCCGCCTGCTGTCGTTGAATTATCAAGAAATAGAAACACATATTTACGTAATTTAGAACATATTCCCGGTGCAGTGGTGATCATGGTTAGTAATTTGTATTGGGAATGTCACCCAGAAGATGAAACATTAATTCTGAATGAGACCAGAACGTGGCTTTTACACTTGCATCAGATGTCATTATGGCTTTCATCTTCTAGGGTACATTACCAAATCAAATTAGTAACCCTGGTCACTACTGCACATGAAATATAAGCTAAACTACATAAATATGTGCTTTTATTTATTGCTCTTTTAACAACGGCAGCCATGTTCCGGCGGCACATGATTCTCGTTGAGTCAACAAGGCGCACACATTATTGCCAACATGTGGAATACAAAATACACCACACTAATTAAAGATTAGGTTCGCGACAACCCCACTGTGCGTGCAGGGTTGTATGCGTGGCTAACGCGCGCCCGCAGGCTAAAACCATTGTCAGAACCCATTGGATTGGACAAAACAAAGGTTAGAATGGTCGGGTTTAAGTGCGGCAAGCGGGGCACTGTTGATGACATGTTAGGCTGTAACCATTGATCTGGACGAGGTAGGCTGTAACCATTGACAAAAATCCATTGGATTGGACGTGTTTGGCTGTAACCATTGTCGAAACCACTATTACGTTCATTTGAACCCCTCACAGAACGCTACCCTAGGCGGCCTATGCGATTAGTACCGTATGGGTGGGGTTACGTTGGGGTTGACAATACTGTACGTTACTTAATTCATGCAGATAATGGCCGAAACTGCTGGAATATTACTATATAAGTCATGATCTAAACGTGGGATGGTGGGTGGGTTATGGTCAACAGAGGAGTAAACATCTATTAAGTATATCAGACACTTTGTTGTATCACTTTCCAACATATTGGTAACTTTTATTTTAAAACCCAGAGTGTCGACACCACATAATATCATCTGACAAGTTACATTCAGTTTCTAGTGTTACGGTTTAGCCTATCTCGATATGATTAAAGAGAATACAAAACTTGTAATTCGTTCACCAGCCTTAAGCACTGTTCTTATATTCCACTGGGGACGCGTCAGTCTAAGCTAGAACTCCGTGAAATTCAGCCTTTCACATCAAATATTTGAGGATTAAATTCTCGCCGAGAAAGTTCAAAGTGGCAAAATTAAATATGAGTGACATGGTAATCGAGAATTCAGCAGTTGGAAATGTCATATCCCACTACTGCTCCTCCAGGCATTCAGCGACTCTCATCGAAGATACGCATTTCCTTTCACTTTGCAGAAATGTGTTTAGCAATGAATCAAGTGTGTCTGGGATAGAGCCCTGTTTCCTAATTTAATTAAAATATGGCAAGTGGCCTTCGGAGAGACCTGTTGAAGCAAATTGATGACCTGCATGGCATGGTTAGGTTGAAATGAATGATGAAGTCGACGTCACGAATACCTGGTCCCCAAACGCGTGGCATTAACTACAAGTTGTTCAAACCCCATTGCCCTAACTAGGCCGCAGGACTGAAAACTGATTGGACTGTGCTTGGACTAATGACGTCAGTCTCACAAAGGTTTGGTTCTTTGGAAAATGTGCACCACATGGCTTCTTCAAAAAATAAGTCAGACTTTCAGTTTCCGCAAAATCATATTCCAAAGCATGCAAGAGTGTCGTGAACAAATACAGTTGTGTGCTAAATGAGTGTTGGTTAATTAGAACTCGTGGGGTCACCAACATTGCGCTTACCTGTGTTCTGTTTTAGTCGAAGTGAGTTTAGTTCATGACGTGAGTGTTTCATACCATGCAGGTGAGCAAGAAATCCCCTCATTCAATTTCGTCATAGCTCTCTAACCAGTGTCCAGTGTGAGTTCAGTGCTTCACTCCGGACTATCCCTACTTTCTTGCAGCCCCACAAGGTGGGAAAGGCTTGCTCTGATTAATGTTCGGTTGATTGATCCGTGTGGCCTCACCGCACATTCTCTCAGAATGAGCAGTCGTTTAGCCCTCTCACAGCTGGTCACCTCTCTAGCGGCCAGCGGGCAGTTGAAGTGGAGAATCAGGAACTAAGTGATGTTGACAGAGGTTGCATTATTGTCATGAAATTCTGCAATACTAATTTCCAAGGACTTACTAATTGTACAGTACACATTATCTTCTCAATAAGAATTATCTGCAGAGAACACAAGTATAAAGGATGAAATAAGGCTCGAGGCACAACACACAAATTAACATTGCTGCGAGAGGACTAACGTCTGAACAAGATGTCTTAGAGAGATGGGCATACTCAATAAGAAGTGCCGAACTGCAATGTGCTATAAGCACGTTTGACTAACGGTACTGCAAATTGTGATTGCTTGTTCGAGCCTCTTCTGACGCTATCACTCCGGAAAACCAGGCTCCAGAGTTTACACATTTTTAATGAATTCCAGAATCCTCGTTCACCTTCACAACGAATTGATTAGCGTATTCGCTATAGATATACCACGGGAATCGTGGTCTAGGGGATATTTGTTGCCGTCTAGTCTGAGATCATACAATCAATATACGTCAATAAAATGTAATTACGTAATATTCAGAACTAAATGAAATTCAACAACATAATTCCAGTTCTTTTAACCTCCTCAGCCTACGTTACATAATCGCACGGTGAGCCAAGCATCTTTTCGTGAATTACTTGACCAATGGAGGGGTTAAGGATTCACACCTTTCAGTATTACACTTGTTGCATTATTTACGTTCACATTTCAATTTCATATGAACAATAACTCTTTATTATAGTAAATAAATGTAAAACATTGTGCATTTCATGAAACGAAACTAATTACTTCAGTTTGTCTCAGATAAGTCTTGATCAATTCTTCCAAATTCTTCTTCTCCTTCTTCAATTCCCTTATGCCTTCAAGCATCGGGGTAGCCTCATCTGTGCCATTTCTGCACATTCTCATCATTTCTACAACAGTTTTGCTCCTTTTTTTGTCCCAATCTCTCAATCCTATTCTCCCATGTAATGCGGGGTCTGCCTTGTCCAGCTCCTCCTTATTCCAAGTTCTAAATCTCGTGTTCCGTTTCCACTCCAGTCGTCATCGTTTATATCCGTCCAATCCGAGGCTACTTTTAGTTCTCTGAATTACTTAACCTCCACCAACCTAGAAAGGTTTAATGGGTTACCTTCCCATCCTCCATATTTATCCCCTGGAGACAGAGTTCCCCAGATGGTCAGGGTTTGGGTAGGCATTTCCTCTTTACCCACTTAGGTATGGTTTTCCCGCCAATACTCGGGTGGCTGATTGCAGTGGTTTCCCATTGGGCGATAGAGCCGCCGCATCTCTTAAATTCAAGTAACATTTTGACACACATCTTTCATTCTCATCTTCTTACAATACTATTCCTTACCCCGCGGAGTAACCAAGCACGTTAAATTGTTCACCATGACCACAACGGGGAATGGTAGTAAGTCCGGAGAACCAGTATGCAACTGGGCAGGTAAACAAGACGACAGATAAGGAGGCGGGATATAACGACGGTAAATAGCGTGACTGTATTTCAAAATAGGGCCACAACCAATATGGCACAGGGAGCAACGTTTACCGACTGAATAAGAAGTTGTTAGAGTATCAAAACATAGATAGATAGATAGATTTATTTTGTCTGGCAAGATTAGGGCCATTGGGCCCTCTCTTCCACCTAACCAGATTTTAAAATTAATGCATTAATACATTATTTGCAAAACTTAACAATGGTACTTAAATCTAACAGGAATACATTTCAGATTTGATCACAATACATATAATGGCAGGTAAGCATGGCGTAGGAAAAATTATTGTAATTAGTTAATTATAGCTAAAGTAAGGAAATAATAGGGAAACACAAACACTAATAAAACAGAACCTGATGATGATGTGATGATGTTGATGATGATGATAAACATCATGGATGAGTTATTACTATAGCCGAATATTGAATTTGCAATGCGCATTTAAAAGGATGTAAGAAAACATTTAGGTAACTAAACAGAAAATAAATAAAACGTAAATTAGAAACACGAATATAACTCAGCATAAGGATTCAAATATTTGACGTGTTCGGTTCAGGTTTCATTTCTTTTGTGATATGTACAGCTGGCATTGCTGCCTGAAGCTAGACGGGGTTGCTCCTCTGACAGAGCGTGGCAGGTTGTTCCACAGTCGTGCAGTAGAAACTACGAAGGAGTTAGTGTAGCGTACCGTACGGTGTATTGGTATGAGCATGAGTGAATCATTTTTTGACCGTGTACCAAGACTATGTTCGTGTGAGAGGCAGTGAAACTGAAAATGCAGGTAAGCTGGAGAGGAACTTAAGAGTATTTGTCGGAAAAGACATAAAGAATGAAGATCGCGGCGTTGATTTAGTCGCAACCAGCTGAGTTGTTCGTACGCAGGGGTGACGTGGTCGTAATAACGTAAGTTGCATATGTAGCGTACACAGGCATTTTGTGCTAGTTAGAGTTTGTTTTTAAGAGTAGCAGACAGGTCATTGTATACCACATCGCAATAGTCAAAATGAGGCAGTACTAGGGAGGAAACAAGTCGTTCTTTTAACACGCGAGAGAAAATATTCCAAAATCGTCTCAATGAATTCAGTGCGGAAAATACTTTTCTAGAGACCTTGTGGACTTGCTGCGTCCAAGAGAGTTATTCGTCAATTATCACGCCCAGATCTTTGACTGATTCTCGGAATTCGATTGAGGAGTCGCGCAAGCGTAAGTTTGGTAGGGTGGGATTATTTTTTATTTTACGGAGAATTTTTGGTAGGGAGTTTATGATAGCTTGTGTTTTTGTCTCATTGAGTCGTAGTCCATGTGAATTGGACCAATTACAAATTTCAGTTAAGTCCTCATTGAAAGCTTTGATTGCTTGCGATAGTCTTTCTGGTGCAGCATGCAGATAGAGTTGTACATCGTCAGCGTATAAGTACACAGGTAGTAGATGTTAATGATCGTGTGGCCTCCGGAGAAGCCGAGTGCAGGTCGTTCTAGTTGACGCCCGTGGGCGACCTGTGTGTCGTAATGAGGATGAAGTGATGATGAAGACGTCACATCCACCCGTTCCCGAGCCACGGGAATTAACACCAGGAGATTAAAATCCTTGATGGCTCAGCCGGGAATCGAACCCGGGGCACTTTGGGCCAAGGACAAGCGCGCAAACCATTTAGCCACGGAGCCGGACGGTAGTATATGATAAGGACGTACATACATGCGGTAATGACAGGGGAAATAATGGCAACAGGGAATTAACAAAAGCGTCACAGGGAAACGCAGAACGCTAGAATAGTAGAGTCTAGATATCCGATGAAAAGTACTCTCATAAAGCGAATGTGAAATTAAGATAATTGAACAAATTACGAGTATGTACCATAGTGGAGGAAGGGTACACACCGTAATATGCAAATAAGTGGGAAATATGCATACAATTACATGCTAAAAATTATAGAAGAAATTAACCGTAAACATATCACATGAAGTAAATTACAGAAATAGATGAGCGACAACAAATTACACGGAGAACGTGATATTGAAGAGAAACACAAAGATAAGCTTAACAATACTAGACTACAATGCGTAGAATGCTTTGCTTGTCGAAAAGGTGACGATATAATGTACCCTTATGGGCAGGTACAATGGTCGAACCCGTGACTTTTAGGGAAAAGAATATAAGATCATTCTATAGAAATAAAGTTACAGCTCAAGCTAGAGATGGGAAGGGCTGGAGATGACTTCATACGGCGACAGGGCTCGCTTATCAGATTTATGATGCGGCTGTGTGGTGACTCAAGAATGACGACATTGGCCCACGTGTGCTCTGATAGGAACCGCGTGATTCAGATGGCGCAATGTTGCGAAGGAACTATTTAGGATAAGGATGTCTAGAAGCAAAGAGGGGATTCCCCGAGTAACTGCTTAGCTTGGAATAATTCGCAGTGGGAGTACCCGAAACGATGGTGCAATTTCTACATTTTCAAGAAATATGCAAAATTATAAACATTGAGCTTTGCCAATATGAATGATAATTGGAATTAGGATTTTAAGAAGCCTAAAAACTATTAAGCGCAGTACAGGAGAGAGCTGTTAATTCAGCACTATGTGACTCCGCCCAAGCGTAGGGACATCGCGGAGTTATATGAGTAATGAGTTCACACCCACACAGAATCAGAACATTTGGAAATTAATAATAATTAAATATATGATCGAATTTCAATTTTGGATATAAATTTGGAACCTAGACACTCTAAGGAGCATGGAAATAAATTTTATAAGTCGATAGGACCATTATTTTGGAAAGTTGCCTTCAAGAAGAAGAGCAGGCCCTATATTCGGTCAGAATTAGATAAATAGCCAGCCGGCCAAGCAACAAGTATTCAGTATTCAGTGTGCCAACAGCACGTGAGGATGTTATACTGTTTCGACGGAGGTGCAGTCTACAGTTAACTTCTAGTGAAGAAGTTCTGCATCACGATGTATTCAATCTACCACGGACCTTAGTGGAGGTCACGCTAGTTCAACGAGTGGGTCCAAGTTGGGACCACGTTACACCGCCAGTCACGAATTCGAAGCCCCGAGAGGCAAAGTGAATTTTGTAAAGTATTCAGCAGTATCTGCGAAAGACAGTTAAACTCGTGTGGAGTTTGTCAGAAATAATAGCATCAGAATTGGCCCGTGCTTGAGAAATTCTTGACATCAGGACGCTAGTGCAAAGTGTCGCAAGTCGGAAAGTAATAATAATATGAAGCATGCAGAAATCTTCAAATCGCTAATTAGAGGAACTTTAGTGGAGGAACTTTGGTAGAGACAGTGAAATGTGAATTCTAGTGGAAAGCCACTTATATTTAGAGCGTTAGTAAAACTACGACTCTAGGGAAGAAGTGTCTGATACAGACACATGGCGGACAAGTTCCGTAGCCGTAGATACAAATAATATCGTGCCCGTACGATCATGTCAAGGCCGATAGGACAGAAAGTACTGTATAGCCTAGTTGAAAAAAAAGACTATCCGAGGTGAAGAGTGAAACAACGGGTAAGCAGATCCGAGACTTAATTTCTCAAGTATATGCTAGGACCAGGATAGGGATCCGGACACCTCCAATTTTTGGAGGAGGCAGAGAAAGAGTGAAACGTGTGGCTTATGAAAAGATCACAGCTTTGTGTAAAGTAATAATTTGTGCTAAGTGTATTAATAACGTGTGAAATAATACTTTTAAAGTGTTTATTAATATTTTAGTTTTTGCAAGTGTATTCTAGTGTTTAATATGTTAGAAAACCCTAAGAAAGGGAATGTAGGTAAAGGAAAAATGTGTGTTATTATTGGAATGTACGTGGAAAGTGCCAAAGTAGTAATGTTGGAAGATTAGATACAAGATGGTGGACGAACAAGTCTTTCTCCATTGGCGATCACCACCAAGATAGAGATGTGAGTTCAACCCTAATGTTTAACTATGTATTTTGGGGTCGCGCGTCCTTGAACGATCGAAATGTCACACATGTATTAGAATGGGAATATTTATGTATTTGAACTGATGGAGGGTTGTTGTACACCATAATGCTATATTTGAACCGATGGTGGGCTGTTTCACACCATAATGCTCTATTTGAACCAATGGTGGGTTGAGAACACCATATTGATGTAATAATACGGATCTGAATTAATTTTGCAAGAGGAAAGACAATTGTGAAATGTGTAAATTGCAAATTCTAAGTAATTTGTGGTAAGAATAATAAATTCTTAAAGTAATGATGTAAAGCTATGGAATAACTGGTCAAATTTAAGTTAAAATGAGTTAAAGTGCAGAGATATCAGTAATGGGAATTACGGAATGGCATGGAAATAAGAATATTGCTTGTTGCGCTGAAATAAGCGAGTGTAATTTACAGAATCAAGTGATTGCTATAACAATGCGAGGAAGAAATAATGCTCTGTGGGTGAATGGAACGAATGTATAAGTATTATTGAAAGCAGCACTGTTGTATGTTATATTCGCACCCAGGGTCTGAATTCAATAACGCCCTGATGGCTGCAGGAATAAGGAGGTTAGAAGTTATGATCCCACTCCAAAGTCGTCGAATCCTCCAAATATTGGTCATCCCTTGGATCGGATTATACGTGCGCCATAGAGCCACGTCAAGTTGTATTGCCCCTTAAAAGGAATTCTCGTCCTTCACACCCGAAAATTTAGGATCCTCATACATTAAACACCTTAACCGCACAAAATAAGTATCGGCTGATATGATAGCTGCATTGAAATAATACCAGGAAATACATTTTAATGCTATTCGAGAGTGAAAATATGAATATAGTGCCACCACCGCTGTTTCAAATCCCTTTGTCAAAGAACGAGGCAAGGTCTCGGGGTTATACATTATGGTGAAAGGACTACACTTTAAAAGGAAGGTGGCTGGCAAGGATATAGCCTGGGTCGACCAGATGTTGGTTTTTAAACATGCCAGTATTAATGGACTGGTAAGATAGGTCAGTGATAGCACGGTGACATGATCTCGTGGATTAATTATGAGTAGAGTTCCTTGCAATATTATAAAATCAGAAGCCATCAAAATAAAATCATGATTAAATGATACAAATGAAGATAGATTCTCGTGTGTGACAGATCGAAGTTTAAAGGTTGTCTATTGTTTAAACAAATATGAGTAATTCAGGGAGTTTTATTAATTTGAATTTGTCAGTAATTTGTATGATTAAGGACAGTGCGATCGCCATGGGTGGAAGTCGTACTTAACATTAGAGAGAGAGAGAGAAAATTTGATGTGTGCAAAACCTAGATTGTTATTATTAATTAAAATAAATGTTGGTTGCATTAAATTTGAGGATCCAAAGGCTCATCAGGGAAGAAATTCATGTTTAATGATAAACATAAAGATATTATATACATTGGAGTTATTGAAACTTGTAAAATAAACATCAAGGTGGGAAGCTATATGGAAGCGAAACTAGAATGTTATAGGTTCGTGTGGAACCGAAGTAACAATGTATTGTGTTAAGTGAAAATTCCTATTGTGAAGGAAGGAAGTTTATGAATTTTGAGTGATTCTTTAATGATTTGTGTCATTTATGTGGATTTTGTTTATTTGTTTTGTAGCACCATTTAAGATATAAATAACGATTTTGTGTTTATTGTTAAGTGTTGATATGTTACTTATGATCCTGAATATATGTATCATACTGGGGGATTGGACGCACCACCCTCGAGAACCACTGAGCTAACCGAAGTATGACCATGTATTATTGCTTCGCAAGGGTCCAATAGTCAGGTTTGGCTTGAGTTGGATTGAAATTAATTAATAAATCGTGTGGAATACTGTCAAACTAATGTTCCTTCAGGCATAGACTTTAATTGTGTGGGATATTCATACTAAACGGATAACTTCAAATCGTTAAAGGCTGAAAGGAAAAGGCCACGTGGTAATTTTCCTCTTCATCAGCTGGAGTACCACATGTCTGAAAATGTGAAAAGATGACGGCTTGTTCTTGGGAAATGTAAACATGGAATCATGCAGCATACCGTATACAGAATAGTGTGTATGGTGGCTAAGTTTTTCAAAACTTCCACGTGCTCCTTTCTTAATTTTGTCTTATTTGCCCTCGTATGCCGTGAGCCATAAATAAGCAACATATTAAGATAACGCTACACTTAGGTAGTTATCGCGCCGAGTTCAAACAGAGGGGAAGCATCGTACGCAAAAAACCGTCTTGGTCCTCTGGAGCAACATATTTTGTATTGGAGCAAATGTCATCTGTGGAAAGGTAGTCAATGCAAATGTTAAAAAATAGCTGTGTGACATCTCAATCACGCGAAAAGGAATCCACAAAAAACTGATCCCAAATACCTATATTTTTAACTTTTTAAAGAATATAAAAGTTATATTCTGACAATGTGCACCTTTTAGACTGCAAATAACGATCAAGAAATATTGTTAATTGTCATAAAATTCTGAAATGATGCACTTCCTCTAAAGCACTACGATCACACCCTGATAAACCGGTGCGAGATGTACTTAGAAAGCATAGTAATGATGTAGCATGAATAAAAAGTACTTAATTCTGTGCCCGTCACAGGAGATTGCCGGGGTACCATCAACCGAAACGGTAGTCCAGACAGTCCCATCTGTCAAACACACAACCTAAGAGGATCGGATGCTCTTTTAAGGCTAGTGTAGCACGAGTACTATGTTCCCTGGGTATCAGGTCCATCCATGGAGGAAATGTCATAGACAGCCAAAGAAGCACACCCTCAAACACAAAGCTAAGAAATAAGAACAACAGGCTTACGTAAAATCTCGTGAACATGTTTATTCAAGTACACAAACCCCTATCCTACTTCGGAGGGCTTGTTCGACTAATCCGCAAAGCTAATAAATAAAATAAATATAGAGATCAAGGCCCTAACTGAAGCTAGGTTAAACCCTCACGAAAGTCCTTTAATTCAAAAGAGACTAAGCAGCAACAACAAATCTTAGAATGTTGCAGGTAAGGTAATCCCTACGCAATTTTAAACAAGTGACTAAGATCGGAATTTATATTTAACAGAACAGCAAAGCAAGGCCTAGGTTATAATGGTACCACTTCCGTACTTACATTTAATTTGGATTGATTTAGCTAAGTCCTAATATGACGAAAAAATACGGTGATAGGCGTCCGTAAACAAATAATTACTACAAAAGCTAATATGACAACCAATGTCTAACAATAAAAAAACAATATCTGGTAAAAACAAATACACAACAACAATACGGGTACAAAGGGAGTAAACATATAAATAAATCACTAAACACTTATACTTTCTGATTGGAAATCCCCCCTACACAAATGGAGACGCTCCTTTCCCTCAATTGTCATCTGAGTGTGTGTACATTATGTTGGCAGCTGTGTAGTTAAAACCACGTCTTATGCTATATGTGTATGCGCCCCACCAGTGACGAACTTTTGTTCCGGCCGCAATTCCTTCGGTCCAAATAGCAATGTCAGCTAGTCTAATGTCACCTCCCTATGGGAAATGCTTCAGCTTATGGCATCGGTAGGCAAGCAAAAATGTAGGCTCAAGCTTATATCAATCAATCAATAATTAATTAGTTTAAATCATTTAGAGAAATTAGGCTTCATGATTTATAATTGTACATTTAGGTTCCCTGATTGGATTTATGTCGAATACTGATGATAATCCCTGACACAGGCTGAATACACAAGAATAGCGAGTCTCCTCTGAGATCATCCCAAAATCAGTGACTTCCAGTCACAGCAATAACACGAGCTAACACCGGCTCACTAGCTATTAGCGGCTCTCACACAGCTCGCATAATAAGCCTCGGAACAAGCCTGGCAGAAACGCTCAGTACTTTCCGGTAAGAACAATACTGGTCGTAGATATCAATCCATCTAACGACAGTGCACTCTGCGGGCACTATAATTACATCAATTAACTAACCTTATACACAGTGTCATCATGGTCATTAAAACATTGGTTAAACCTTCCATCATTTCCTAACATTCATGAGATTATACCTATCAGGACTGTCGCCTCAAAAAGCGATCTCAATATGACGCGATGGTCATTCTTATTATGAAATAACAAGCAGCTGATTAACCTACAGTTGAGCTGCGTACCATGACCTAGTCAAAAACACATTCTACACAGTTATGTGACGTCAGAATACGTCTTGAAATAATCAAGAGTCTATGTCTCACCAGTATGGGCGTGGTGGTTTATGGGTACAATAATCTGTTTTCTCATGTGCAAGTAACTGCACTCAAAACTTCTGCATCTGGTAGAGAAATATAACACTAATTTAAGCAAGGATTCACATGATTCAGTCCTAGTATGTGAATCGTACATGTACAGTATTTACATTATCACACAATGATTACTAGATTAGATACTGCCTGAATTTACGCATTACGGCGATACAACATGTTTGAAATAGCAAACAAACTACTGTCGACCAAAGTATTATGTGCACTCGAGTTTGAAGGTTGTTTGTGAAGTAACCAATAGACCTACATAAAATCCATTAACATCACCATTTTCGTCGTTCTATTTTACGTTATTTCATGTAGGTTTGGAATTTTTAATTTATATTTTAATATTTTTATCGCAGTTGGAACACAAAACATGCACGTTTTTAAGCGTGTTTCAACCATGCGTCACATTTACGAATTATTATCTCAAAAACCCGTCATCAGATCGAATCCAAAATTTAACACAATATACATTGGAATGTTGTATAACTGGTTTATTAATTTCAAAATTGTGTGTGTCCAAGAAACAAAGTTGTTATCATTTTTGTAAGGTAAATTTTTCTCGGCTCGGGGTGGTTGGAAAATGTAGTTCTTGGTTGCGTTGTAATCGTTATATATCAAAAAGTTATGCTGTATGACTGTGAAATACGTAAATTAATTCACTTATTTTATATCGGTTTGTATTTGTACGAGGAAATAACACATGGTTCACCTGCTAGCCGCTCCGGAAAAAACTGTACAGCGTTGCCGAAATGGTGCCCACACGCATCATGGCGCGTCTCGCTCGGAAGTGATGGGCTCCAATCAGCATCGCTGTACAGCAATTCCCGGAGCGGCTAGCAGGTGAACCATGTGTTATTTCCTGGTACAAATACAAGACGATATAAAATAAGTGAATTAATTTACGTATTTCACAGTCATACAGCATAACTTTTTGATGTATAACGATTACAACGCAACCAAGAACTACATTTTCCAACCACCCCGAGCCGAGAAAAAGTTACCTTACAACAATGATAACAACTTTGTTTCTTGGACACACAAAATTGTGCAATTAATAAACCTGTTATACAACATTCCAAGGTATATTGTGTTAAAATTTGGATTTGATCTGATGACGGGCTTTTGAGATAATAATAATTCTTAAATGTGACGCATGGTTGAAACATGCTTAAAAACGTGCACTTTTTGTGTTCCAACTGCGATAAAAAATATTAAAATATAAATTAAAAAATCCAAACCTACATGAACTAACGTAAAATAGAACGACGAAAATGTTGATGGTATTGGATTTTATGTAGATCTATTGGTTACTTAACAAACAACCTTCAAACTCGAGTACACATAATACTTTGGTCGACAGTAGTATGAGTGTTATGACACCATCTCCCAACTGCTTTGATTTCTAGACAGACGTTCCACTCCCACTTATTTACAAGTTTTCTTCAATAATGTTTGCGTGTAAACACCTGGACACAAATTATAATGAAAGATACAACACCTTCCATTCCTGGGTTATTTAAACTGATACGTCATTGTATTACAGGGTTCAATTCTAGTCTGGTAACATGAATAATACCCTAAATTAGTTCTCACTCAGAACTTTGTGGCTTCCGAGATCCACAATGGTTAAAGTAATCCATTTATAAATGTTGTGATTAATCCTCAATAACACCAAATGATATGCTGTTAAGATGGTGGAGTAAATTAACAAAAATAACAGTACAGGGTGTCCCAAAATTATATACACGAATGGCAGTTCATCCAGTTATGATCAGTCTAGGCTGATAGAAAAAATAGCTCAGCAGCTATGACTAGATTAATGAGCTTCAAGACTTGACGTTCTAATACGCCCAAACGAAATGCACAAATGGAATAAATCCAAATACACGGTGTCTCACCAATATTGAAACATTCTGAAAATTAAGACACATGATGAAAAAAACTACTAACCCTACCCAATTGGTTCTCAAAGAATTCGGTTGATTTCTACACATAGTCTACCATGATAAAACCTCTCACAAGAAAGGAATACAAAACTCACAGGACCATTGGTAATTCACCTCACTCCTAGCTCGGAATTGAGGGGTATACAACTTCTAGTAGCAGAAGGGAATAAATGCATCCTAGGCTGTCCATCCTCGGCCTTTTCCTCCTTCTGACCATTTCCTGCGTCCTCGTGGTCTCCTCCCAAGCGGTTTCTTCTGCATGGTGATGGTTCTCCTTATGGGCTCCTCATGGTTTGCACGTCCCTCGTGGTTCGTAGGTTCCAAACCATAGTGTAGCTTTATCTCAGGACATCTCTCTCACATGGGTATCTTAAGCTATGTTACACATTATAGATGAAGATAATAGGATGTCGTACACGTGATCGTTGAATTGACACATATCTGATAGAATCTTCACACGTGTATCAGAGAATTTATGCAGAATTATAACTGTATAATCAAAATGCTCACTGGCTTTACTCACAGTTGCAGACAATATTACAAAAAGGCTCTCACAGGTCTGCTCTCAGGCTTTAATGATACTCGTGTGGTATCACTTGCTATTACTTGTGCAATTCACTCAATAACACTCCAATCGAAAATGGTATAAATCGCGCTCAACTCGTGGTGATTCGATGAAAACAGTAGTGTATTTTCCACTCATACAGTTCAGTAATTACAGTTCGTTTTATAATATTTCTTTCACCTCGTGAACTTATTAATTTCAACAGCGTGGTCGATGATATAATATGTTCCACGTGCTGAATGTGAAAAATATGTCCAAAAACAGTTATTTCAGAGTTTATCACTTTTATAAGGTGCATTCAGAAAGTAACGAGCCGGAGAATGGAATGCGCAAACCGGTGACGACATCGGCTAATCGTGGCGTGTGTAACGAGGTGTGGTTCTAACCAGAGCGTGGAAAGTCACAGCCCGTCGCTGGAGGGCACGCGAGCACGCCACGTGACGATACAAAGCGAGCAGCAGCATGCATCAATCGTCCAACGCTGCCAGCCGCATTGCAAACAGTGACATGGAGGCGTTAACCGAAGAGCAAAGAGCTGTTGTTGGGTTTCTGACAGCGGAAGGAGTAGGGGGAACGGACATTCATTGCCGAATGTCACAAGTGTATGGCGAACACTGCATGTCCCTTGCAAGGGTCAAGGCGTTGCACAAGCGCTTCAGGGAAGGACGGGTGTCGTCTGCCGATGATGCCCGGTCTGGGCCACCCCCACCCCCTGCATTACCGATGACAACGTCCAGCTGGTTGATGCACTCATTACTCAGGACCGCCGAGTGACAGTGAACGCCATAACCGCCATGGTCGGATTGAGCGTCGGAAGTGTGCACACCATCATGAAGGACCGACTTCACTTGCGCAAAGTGTGTGCCCAATGGGTGCCCCACAGTCTTCAACCACACCAGGAAGCATGTCGAATGGCCCACTGTCATGGCCACTTGCAGAGCTATGCGTGGGAAGGGAATGGGTTCCTGGCACGAGTGGTGGCTGGAGATGAGTCATGGTGTCAGCACTTCGAACCAGAATCCAAACGACAAAGCCTCCAGTGGAAGCATCCAAGGTCACCAACACCCAAAAAGGCAAGGCCATCCACACGAGTGCAGGAAACGTAATGCTGACGTTCTTCTTTGACCAAGATGACCCCTTTCTGATACACTTCATGCCGCACGGGACAACAGTGAATGCCCAGCGTTACTCGAAAACCTTGACCACCCTTCGCCAAGCGATCAATTCAAAACGACCAGGCAATCCCACCCGTGGGGTCATTCTGCTCCACGACAATGCACGACCTCATACGCCAACACAGTCGCGGCACTCCAGCAGAAATTCAAATGGGAGGTTCTCGGCCACCCTTCATACAGTCCAGACCTCTCTCCTTGTGATTACGCCATGTTTGGTCCAATGAAAAGGGCTATGCGGGGCCAACGATTCACCTCGGACGCCGACGTCCAGCAGTACGTGTGGAACTGGTTCACATCGCACCCCAGGGAATTTTATGAGACAGCCATTCACCGCCTTGTGTTTCAGTGGGACAAGTGCCTCAACAGCCAGGGCCAATACTTCTAACATAGAGGTACTGGTTTCCGTAATTATGCCTCCGGCTCGTTACTTGAACGCACCTTATATAATAAATTACGCACAACTATGCGTTTCGCAGGTACTATGCACTAAATGAAGTGCCTTAAATATTCGATGCACACAGATACAGTTTGACTTCACTCAATGAGTAGACTTGTAATAAGGTGGGCTCTAACAGACCCAAACGTGAATACGTCTGCCTTCGACAGACTCGAAACATGGTGTATCAAACACCGGATCAGCATTCCGGGTTCAAGGGAGTACTCTAGTCGTTGAGCGACTAATTATGCCCAGTTCGCATATCCGCGATGGAAATACCTTTACCGTAACCATTTAATTACACATCAATGTGGTAAATGCATACAGAATTAAAAAATGGTAAATCCTGAGACTCGAAGAAGCAAAATATGTAACAGAATATACTCAGGAAAAATAGTAGTGTGTTTCTCCAAAGTCAAAAGAACATCCAATATCATGACGGAGCTCGCACTGGCTCCCGGGTGCGTTCTGCGCTGCGGCAAAGCACTCACACATTCCTTCAAAGAAAATATCACCAGGGATGAGCTCATACGGGCTCAATACACACCCCAGATGAAATAACAGAACTCTTCACACATTTTTAATTAAAAATAAATTGAATATCGTAACAAACAAGTAGTTCCGTTAAGAATTATACAGCCTATTTTAATATATCCTACTTACTGTATATTAATCGCCTCTATCAACATTCAAAATTTCAGTTTGATTGCTGTAATAGATTCGTAGATATTGAGAACCGTCTAAGTAATTCAGATGGTCGCCATGATAGATTTTTATATAAAGGTCTTAGAGTTATGTACTATTACATGAAGATTATTGTGTAGGTGTAGTATTCAAATTTCAATCGAATGATTACGACACAAGAAATAAAGACGAGATTTTGAAATTTCGCACAGCTACCAACTTGTGTTTAAGAAACAATTGAAATAAATTTGGTGCCAGTGGATTAAATTTGTATAAGCATTTACCGTACCAAGTTTTACTGTGCACGGATGGTTGAGTCGTGAGAAACGTCCGTTGAAATATTTATATTTCGCGTCACTGACATGTTGGATTTGTGCTCACCTGGTTATTGAAAGTCCCATAGCGTAGGTGATGTTTTGTTCATAGCCTGTATCAATATACAAAATCTCAGTTTGATTACTGTCATAGATAAAAAGATATTAAATACCGTCGAAATATTTCGGATGGTCGCCATGTTGGATTTTAATATATGTAGGCCATACAGTTATGTACGGTTAGATGACGATTAGGTCTATTGCTTAGGTTCACTATTCATACGTTCACTTCGATAGCATGAATAATACACAATAAATAAAAACTAAATTTTAAAATTTCGCCAACCGCCATCCTGAGGTTATGTAAACAATTGAACTATAATGTTCAGACCGTTTGTGTGGGGGTGGCTGAACTGGGGATGATGGTGTGTGGACGAGGGTGGTGTTTTAACTGGGGGAATTTCAATGGACGTGTCAGACCGTTGGACGGGTGTCGAAAGGTGCTGAAGGCAAAGGGGCACCGGGTGAAGCTCTATGAATAAGGGTGCGCGATTTAAGGGAGATGACCTGAAGAATGAGAATAATGCCGTGAGGCCTTGAAGTCCCGGCGAGCAATCCCAAGTCTCGCTGACGACGCGCTATTACAATAAGCTGGCGGGCGTGCTAAAAGAGCAATGCCAATGTCAAGGTGCAGGCTACGGTTGCTGGCTCAGCGGCTATGAACTAATGTGATGACTGGAGTGGTGTGAGTGTAAAAATGATGAGGACAAGTAATAAATAACAATTGGGCCTTTTGAATAAAGAGTGCTCATTTACTAAGGCTTGTGTTGGTGTACTGAGTCCCTTGCAAGTCGGGAGAGTACAATCAAGTAATAATGTAACAATGTAACAATTCACAAGTGTAGAAGGGTGTGGTACGAGGTAGGATGTATAAAATGTGTTAGGAATCTGAGAGTCACACTTACCAGACGTACGATGTCGTGATGCAGTTGGTCATAGCCTTCGGCGGGAACAGACGTCTACCATTTGGGAGGTGGCCTTTTTAAGTATTTGCCGATGCTGACCCTAGCAGTATTGCTGAGTGGCTGTTTTGATAGCAGCCTCTGTGTACATGTGGATGTGTGTCAAGCTTGGGCAAGAGCCATTACCTAACTCTGCTGGCTTGGTGTAATTAGAAGTGTGTGTTATTGCTGTTGTTGCTATTAGCTTGAGGATGAAAAAAGGGGTGAAGTCAGTGTAGGGGGTTGTACAGATGTAGATAACGGAGGTATGTCTATGGATGATTATAGTTGTGTAGATGGTACTGTTACTCGTTGACCATCTGTATATAAGTGTCCAGCGTGTAGTATCCATATGTGGATATCTCTCTCAATAGGGCGCTAGGCGTCCTAGGGCCCTAACAATATTAGATGGCAGTGCATTACAACTTCGATTGGTCGCCGTGTTCGTTTTGTACTTTACAGGTTTTTGGAAGCTACATAGGTGAACTTTTACTAGTGTCCCTTATCACGGTATAAAGTTTCAGGGTGATATCAGTAATAGTTTCGGAGATATGGTATGCCGGTGAAATATTTCACACAGCCGCCATCTTGAGGTTATGTTGAATTAAATTAGATGCCAGTGCATTAAAATGTGTATAAACATTTGCTGTACCAAGTTTCATTGCGTTTGGATGGTTATGTCGTGAGAAAAGTCCATTTAAAAGTTTCAACTTTGCATGGCCGCCATGTTGGTTTTTTAGTAACAGGTTTATGAATGTCTAATAAGTGAACTTCTGGCAGTATCCTTTATTACCGTACAAAATTTCAGTGTGATTATGAGTAATTGTTTCGGGGATATAGAATGCCAGTGAAATATTTCGCACAGCCGCCATGTTTGATAGGTGAGACGTTATAAAATTTGAAGGGCACCGTCGGGGTCGGCCAAAATAGTACTAAGACCTTACCGAGTTTCATTGAAATCGTTCCTGCCGTTTATAAGTTAATAGGGACACACACACACACGCACACACATATACACACACATACACACACACACACGGACAAAGAGTGATCTCATAAGCCTATTTTCTCATAAATGAAAGTAGGCTAAAAATGGTGTTGTGTGTGACATAAACGGCACCACATAATATTTGTGGCAAGTTACTGATGAAACGTCTGTCTACGGAGCACAACCACTCTACCTGCCAGTTGGCCTTGAACACAATGAAAGCTACACGGGAGGTTGAAGGGTGGAAATGTATTTGGAGGGAGCGCTATGTGTGTATAGTTTGACTGGTATCTAAAAAGACCCCACAACACTGGTTGAAGATTTACCCAGTTTCATGCTATACCGTAAAGGAAATTAACCATACGACGATGACAAAGAGGGCACTCGATCCCCGTTACAAAAACTGTGAGGATAGCTTGGTCTGAATTTAACTCAGCCGATCCTACAAATGGATTTCCGTGGTGTATCGTTCATCTCCTGAAAGTTGATGGGATGGTACTGTACCAGTATTTCCCTGGTGAGATTTAAGCATTACAAGTTGGACATTCTTACGAAGAGTTACAATCTTTTAGACGCGCGAGATTACATAGGCAAACGAGTTGTCAACTGGCCTAGGGGATCTGATACCGTACCGCATCAATGCCACGTCATCAGACATGTTACGGTTATGCAACGCGCTGGCGAGTGAATTAGCCAAGGTCAATGTTCCATAGAGGGTAGGGGGCGATATATCTCGCATTGTTCACGCAGAAAGCGATTAATAACTTATTACTGAGAATACAGAGAGGATCGACAACTTGTACAAGTTACAGATATTAACATATGATATTATGAAGCACATTGTATTGAGTTTTCACTCCTTAGAAGGCGCCGTGTAGCAAGAATTGCATTATTAAGTAATGATTTCGATTGTGTGGCGAGAGAAGAGAAGACAGATTGATTTACATGTTCGACTGATACACATTACTTCACCGTGAGTGATTCGGTGATCGAGAAAAGTGCGATCCGCGAAGTTATTATACACGTCGAGTGTAGTAACGAGAAGCAGTTTGGCCTTTGTCGTTTTTCTGTGATAATAAGACAGAAAACTTAGTCTGTATTCAACTACTATTGAAACTGGAACTTCAATTATTATACATCGCAATCAACAAACATTCTAAAACATAAAGTATTTTACATAATGTGCAACATGTTATACAAACCGGAGTCGGGAGAAATTATTAACCAATTTTACGAACTTCATCATCATAATATGATGTGCTAAATTGTGAAAGGGACGTAACAGACGGAACTGAGTGGATAACATGAGTAACTACGCAGTAAGAACCAGTATGAGAAATATACTGCGTTCTAACATGAAGTTAGCGAAGGTAGTTCTACAATAGTGCATTAGGCAACGAGCCTATAATTGCAATAATTAAGACACGAGTATGTTTATAAAACGAGCGTATACGACTTTTATAATTTCCATGCGAGTGTCTTAATTACCATTATAGGAGAGTTGCATACGACTGTTTATGTTGGACGATAATTATTATAACTATTTTATGTTCGAACGTAAATATTCATAAATATCTGTCGAGATTTCGCCAGATTTATGTACTGAACAAAGCGCATGAGACGCAGAGAATGACTTGTATTGGACCATGGTCACATCGATTACCATACTGTGACACTAGGGCACGCAGTGAAATTTAAATTAGAAAGCCGTGGAACTCAGCGTAGGTGCGAAGCTCTCCTTATCTAATTGCCAAACAACTGTTTCATGAGCTTTGATTTGTGGGAGAAACTGTTTGATAATGAAAAATAGTGTTATAATGAGCCTCATTATAGTACAATTTTCTGACATATAATAGTCAGGGTCGAACATAAACAGTACTATGAAAAGAATATTGTTACGAATGGAGATCTTTAACCAAGGAGAGAGCAGCTGACCATTATCGTGTTAAACAAGAGCCAAGAGTTGTCCAGGAGAGATGCCAGTGACGGTTAGAGGAATGACGAGCAGGGAGGTCGGAGTCCGCTTTCCCAGTTCGATGCCAGGAGGTTCGATACCATTTCGGAGCCAAGGTGACGTTTGGAGGAGGAATGGTTGTGTATTGCTATGTCCACATTCAACATGAAGCCATCACAAGGTAGCTGGGAAGATCTCTATTACGTAGACAGTAGAACGTAGATGTTTGTGGAGTAACCTTTTTCATCACATTTGTATAGTATGTAGAAGTGAACAATAGTTTAATTATGATGACGCTTCTGTCATTTTTATCTATTCGTTTACCAAAGGTTTTGATTCGACTACGAATGCATCTTATGCTATACATTAGGTATTTTTCTTATTTTTGAATCCATAACTTAGAATTTCGAATATTTTAATTTTGCATTTAATTAAGAAGTTTTTTGATAGTTAAGAATATCATGGGTTAGAGAGAAGATTATGCGATATAAGAAGGATGCTTATAAGAGAAGAGTGTATATTTTAATGATTTTTATGAACATTCAACTGAAATCATTCCCGTACAATTTTGAATGTTTGTTAAGAATGAGCTACGTTGCAATTGAAGAAATTTTTGATGATTGAAATAGCACATCAATTTAAAACTCAGTTTTGAACTTTATGAGAGTTTGAATTCCATATTAATATTTTCACTACTTATTTGAGAGGACTTACATTTTTCGTATGACATTTAAGGTCATAATTTCATGGTTAAGAATCATTTCAGTTTCTGATTTTCATTCATCTAAGATTGTTAACTATTTCTCGAGTCGGTCATTTCTAATGTTAACTTATTGAATTCAATTAATTTAGGAAATTAATTCCATGGTGTAGGAGTGATCGAATTTCATGAAAAGTCTAGCAAGTTTCGGTTTTTTGAGATTGAATTGTCTTGACTTTTACCAATATTTATACTTATAGATTTAATGGTCAATTTTGAATAATAATAACTGTATTATTCTTACGAGAGGCTCAATAATTTCACTAATGAGTATTTCAAATAATTTTCAACACAAAATGATCACGAATATTATATATAACAATTCGTAATGAAGAATATTGACATTTAAGGAATTTTGAAGTGGTAAATGAATTTACAGCATACTGATATTAAGTAATTATTATATTAAGGTGATTTAACGAATGGGTGAATGGAATGATAATGAGGTTATATAACGTCATCGTGTATTTTGAAAAATGTTGGGGTGATATATGAAGTGAAGTGAAATATAGTAAATAATGGTAACATTATTGATGAATAATGAGTTATAATTCAAGTACAATGAGTGTTGACGAATTAATTATGAGGTAATTATTCTTTTTAATCGTGATTGAGCACGAGGAATATTAGAAACCGTAGGTAAGAATATTATGCACCACGTATGAATTTTAAGATGGCAGATTTACCGGGCACGATACTTGAATACAGTGTGCGAAATGATTGTACCACCATTCTCTTTGTGTATTCGATGTGCAATATTCTGGTGTATTCCCAAAGAGATGATTGGGGTAGATACGATGAAGAAACGTGCTCTAAGAAAACTTTTGTTCGATTCATTGACCGATTTAGCGACAGTATTTTCCTGCTAACGACACAATTCGAAACTGACCATTACACTTCATGTTACAGACACGTTGATAAGGAAGCACTGTATAACGATGTTAATTGTTGCTGCCTCAGTTTTCATCTTGGAATATCGAGATTTTCAGACCTGTGTACTTGGATGTATGATGAATGTATCTTAAAGCAAGTGCTATTACTGTGACTGTAATAGAGTATATCCATGTAATTGCGACTAAGACGGGGATGGAGGTGGCAGTGGCCTGTATGTGATAGACCATCCCAACATTTACCTGTATATGAAGTTGGGATACCGAGGAATAACACTTCAAGGAGGTCAGGCATTTGAATTCAAATTAACCACTTTTCTTAAGCTATAATTAGTTTATGAACAATACTTTGAAATTAGACTATTATGAACCGTAATGTTCGTATTGCAAACTTTCACTGAGATCAGTGTAATGGGTCATGAGTAATTTTTTTTTTCAAAATAAAAATTAACGTTCTACCATGATATATGATAGATAGATACACCAGAAATTTGTGTACTGATCGCGATATCTACGTTAGCTGAGGTTCAGTGCAAGGTTATGGGTTGAAGCTAAATCCAAACTCGATAGATAAGAGGATTTGAAGTGAACCACAAACCGTCCTTATAGTGGTTTGGGGGGATTTTCCAATTGAGGCAAATATCATAACATTAGTTTCAAATAGAGCGCGACCATTTCCTTAAAACACCTAGCCCAGTTTCATTCATCTTCTGTCATTTCAACTCTCATTAACTCATCTCGTGAACTAGGCGTCAGGCAGGGCTTCTGGCCGTAATAACAACCCTCGACACACAAATTAATCAAATCTCAACCCCAACCCCGTGGAAACGGGATTTAAGGGAAGTGCTAGTATATACAGCAGAAATGCATATATAAGAAGACCTATTGCACTTGTTCATTGAACTGAGCAACCGGGTGAGTTAGCCGTGGTCGTTACGGCGTGATTGCAGACAGTCGCTCACATACGGGAGGCGAGGAGGTTCGAATCCCCCCGCTGGCAACCTTGAAGATGGTTTTCTGTGGTTTCCCATCTTCCTTCCAGGCAAATGCCGGGGTTGGTCCCTAACTATAGGCCACAGCCGCTACCTTCGAATTCACCGTCCTTACATTCACACTTTCCTCCCCAGACAACACTCCACAGGTGACGGTACTTATAGCTCACCCCATGGGTGTCCGCTTAGAAGTAGCTACAAACTCTGGCGAGCCGAACATGTCCTAGGGCACTCCCGGCACTAAAAGCCCTACGCTTAAAAAAATGAACTGAGCAATCGGATTGCAGTGTACTGAATCACAGTAACACAGTCCCGTGAAATTGGAATGATCGCCATCAATTAATAACGAAAGCTGTGGCATAAGGTTGCTTACAAGAATATTTACATCATACTAGTGGTTCTACGTTTTACTACGAACGATTTGTTTGTTCGAGATATACACATGTCATATGAAGAAATTCTTGTAACATTTATTTGGAAACTAATATGTGTTAGATATGTATTGACTAATATTGTGATAGTTTAACTACTACCACAACTAAATAAGTGTACACACTGAAAATTATATCACCTATACTTGTAGACATAGATTTAATAGCCTAAAGTGTAAAGGATCCCATGATGATTGCTGAGCGATCGAAACTGGTCATCCAATTGTATTTATTAAACTCAAGTAAATTTGTTTCATGATTTGGGAAACATTCAATTAAATTGGTTACAATCTGACTGACTGAAAAAGCAGTAAATTTAAATTACTAAGACAACACGGACTTTACACAAGTACTGTAGTTCCGTGTAGATTTAAATAGCCTATTTTCATATATCCTCCTGGTCCTTTCCATTAAAAACTCTCCCAGCAATTGAAAGGATTATTTCATGTTATGTATACTAAATAGCATTTGATACACGACCTATGTCTACACCTACTTCATGGCATTGAGAAAGCATGAGCTAGAATATATAACTTTCAGTACCTGTGTTATACTACTACTCTCGCGAGGTGGCTTCTTTCTGTAACGCAACACGGGAGTTTAATTTAAGAAAAGTCAAATCCACGGCTTCTATGATTTACAAAAAGTAAGCTACAGAATGTAATGCCATTAGATTATGATTCTTATAATAATCTAACGTACGAATCCTATCTTCAATCGCTTGAATACGGTAGTCAAAAAATAAAGTTTCAATATTTCGAAGTGATGCCATCTTGAATTTCGGAAAATAATAGAACGTGGGATGTCTCTATACTAAGCTCTGAACAAAGATTCGCTGTTCTTAGCATCACTCATCACGGGTGATTAAACCACTGGAAAAAACATTTTATATATTTAAAAATCACATGGCCGCCATGTTGTTTTTGTGTTTCTCAGGATTTGAAAAGACACATATATGTACTTAGTTGATAGTCATCTATCACCATACAAAATTCAGTTTGTTGGCTTATATTGATTCGGAGATATTGTGAACCGGTGGAATATATTTTTATGGACGTCATGTTGGATTCTTTCATATATGGGTTAAAGAAATATATGGCAACAGATGAATATTCTGATGATGGTTTATAATACCAACCTACATTCCTATTGCTTGATTAGGACACGATAAATAAAGACGACGTTTAAAAAAATGCACGCCACCTTTGTTCTCATAAAATTCCATTAAATTAGAGGTAAGTATATTAATTCTTGTATAAAGATATACCGCGCCAAGTTTCAAAGCCGTTGGATGAATATTAGTGAGAAAAATTCATTTAAATTTTTACATTTCGGGCCACCACCATGTTCTTTTTGTGCTCACCAGGTTATTGAAAGTTCCATAGGTGAATTTACGGTAATAGCCTCTATCAACATAAAAAATTCAGTTTGATTGCTGTAGTAGATTCGTAGATATTGAGAACCGTTTAAACATTTCGGATGGTCACTGTGTTGGATTGTTCTATATGTAGGGCATAGAGTTATGTTCCATTAGATGAAGATTATTGCGTTGGTTCATTATTTCGACGTTCACTTCAATCGCACGACCAGGACACAAGAAATTAAAAACTTAAGTATCAAATTTCGTACTGCCGCCATCTTGGGGTTATGACACAATTAAAATAGATTAGATGCCAGTAGATTAACTTTAAAATAAACATTTACGGTACCAAATTTCACTGTGCTTGGATTATTAAATCGTGAGAAATTTCCATTTAATGTTTTAAATTCGCTTGGCCGCCATGTTGGTTCTGTACTTAACTGTTTTTGAAAGTCACATAGGTGAACGCTTAGTAGTATTTTATATCCTCATACAGAATTTCAGAGTGATATCTGTTACTGCTGCGGAGATATAAAATGCCAGTTAAATATTTCGCGCGGCCGCCATGTTGGATTGGTGAAACGTAATAAAATTTAAAAGGCACGGTCAGAGGGGTAGGGAGGGGTGATTATACGCATACGGACACACACAAATGGACAAAAGGTGATATCATAAGTCTACTTTTTCTTATGATGAAAATAGGGTAAAAATGACGACTGGATGCAATATTAAAACGTAATTGCGTATCCTTCAGACTGTAATTGGTATTGGTATTTTATCAAGTTTATAAGTCCGTGAATATGGCATGGAAGATGGCATGATCCATATTATGTTAATGTAGGCTATTTAATACAAATTTAGAAAAGTTCAACTTGTCCTATTTGCATGATTTCAAGTAATCAGCAATGGCTGCACCTTGAATGTATCAAACATAAGCCTCACGCTTCGAATAACCTCGTAAAGATATAGTGTAATGTCTTAAAAATAAGCGGTCGTCTTCGTGTTATCGTACATCATGAATTTTATAAAACCAATAGCGTTAACACATTATTGAAAATGATGAATGCCAGTTCAACGACGTAAGCTGGAAACCATCCAACATGAGATAGAGCTTTCCCTAAAATGATTATAAAGAAAGGGTACGCCACCTGAGGAGATAACCGACAATGTGATGGGCGAATCAAGAAGCGCGTGGTTGAAGTCATCCGGATTGTTATACCTAAACTTACAATCTCTCATGTTTCCAGCTTCCTGGCTGAGCGGGTTAGAAGCCACTTGCAAATTTATTAATTCACTCCATTAGAAATTCAAATTATGCACTCTCCTTGATTGCAGGTTACTTTATGGCAGCAAGAGGTGGAAACGACTTCCGCTCTTCACGCGCAGCGAAACAATGTACAGTACCTCCGATAAATATAATTCATGTGAACATGTTGTGTGCATGCAGGTTCCTCGGCAATCTCCAGAGTGTGTGATACACAACTTACACTTCAATTTGCCGGTAAATTGAAATAGCGGATGGTTGTATCCTGCAATGAACGACAAGTAGTTCAAGGAAGCACGGATTAAGCCAAAATTGAGTATAGGATAGAGTTTCATCGTAAACGTAGATTTGGGAATCCAACGCTGATTGGCTGGTTGTGGGATTCACACCAAAATGTGGAATGGAAAATCTTTCTGACTAAATTTAACGAAACAAATCTATTTCGGCAATATTTACAACAAAGTATACATTATATTTGTTTTGAAAATTGCAAAGATTGAACATGGTGAACGCACTACTATACAGGTGTTGTTAAATATGATTTATACTAAGGGCCTTCAGTTATAAAGGTCAGATAAAATTATTTATTGAATCGTATGTAAATGCTTATAAAAGAAATCCATTGCAGGTGCATTTTAATTTGACGGTTGGTATCATTAACTAGAAGTGTTTAAAACGTTATAACGTGCAGTAGTTTATTCATACCAATATTAATGAGGAATCGTTGCTACGCGGGCGCTCCTATTTCCACATACCTAGGTAGATGTCGACACACACATGAAGGCATGCATTATGCATCTTCGTGTTCTAAATTAAAGAGTTTGCATTTTACTGAGGTATTCAATTGCTAATACAGGATATTCAAATGTTTATACCTAAACTACAACGGGTATAGAGGAGGTTATATAAAATAACCATATATGTGAAACTTACATCGAAAGAGAAGTAAACCCACTCTGGTAATTGGGGTATAAATCCTTCCTGGCAAGCTGAGTGTGTTAAGGTAGGTAATTGTGATCGTTAATATATGAAGGTCATATTCTCAGTCACACTCATTGTCCTCCTCCATTATGTAATTTTACAATGAACGCATGTCTCAAAGGTATGTCATTCTTCCACGCTGGAACCGTCCTTTTAAATTCACTTCATCCGTCAAACCAAAATCTTTCGTATTCCACTGGATATCTGATAGTTGTTCTGTGCCCGTTTAGACCGGAGTCCGCACGACCACATGCATTTTACCAAGAATCAGTCAGCACGAGAGTCAAAATATCCCGGGGCGCCAGATGGGTTAAAGCTAATCGCAAAAACGACATCAAATGAAAAAAAATGCTTTACTGATTTTTGACTCAATGCAACAATAAGGATAGAAGGAGATTCAACTGGGCATAACACATCATGTAAAATTATCTCATTTTATTCTGAAGTTAAAATTGACTGCAAAATAAAATGCTCAAAGCAGCATCATTCATGTGTGGCGACCCACATTACTATTTACACAATGTACAGAAATTTTCCAACACATTGGACAATTATCTTTGGAGACACAAGTCTCATTATCAGTCCTGTAGACTGTGTTCCAAAATTATATCCATTATTTATGATTAAATCCAGTTCAAATTTAATTGTCTTTACTGGAAATACTGTAGTTCACTGGTTGAATTTTTACATAATATTAACACTCGTAGAATAATTGTTCATAGAATTTTTAACTTTCACTTATTTTTCCAGTTTCAAAAAATATTGTCAAAAAATATTATTATCTCTGAATCAACACAAATTATGTACACCTATTAATAACAACATCTGAAAAGTATCTGACCCTTGAGCATAGCATCGAAGAACTGTGCGAAGCACAACAAAATTAATTGTTCTTCTGACATTAAACGTTTCGAGAAGTGACTCGATTATGAACTTCAAGTTCCTAACAAAATATATGATTTCTGAATCATCAACTTGATCAATAAATTGTTGGACCATTCAACTATTCGATTTTCCACTTGGAATCATTATTAAGAAAAATATTTATATTTGTGGCCATTTTAGTAACTTTCACAACTTGCAATTCTTGAACAGAATGCGGAAATAAGAATTGTAGCTTCATAATAAATTCATTTAGTTCTTGACACTAGGATTGAAAACATCCTTCAAATTATTCGTGGTTATAGAATTATTTTTTAATTGGCAGTGGCCCATTCTATTATTTGTATTGTGCCCGTTTAGACCGGAGTCCGCACGACCACATATGCATTTTACCAATAATCAGTCAGCACGAGAGTCAAAATATCCCGGAGCGCCAGATGGGTTAAAGCAAATCGCAAAAACGACATCAAATTAAAATAAATGCTTTACTGATTTTTGGCTCAATGCAACAATAAGGATAGAAGGAGATTTAATTGGGAGTAACACATCCTGTAAAATTATCTCAGTTTATTTTGAAGTTAAAATTGACTGCAAAGATGCTCAAAGCAGCATCACTCACGTGTGGCGACCCACACTCTTATTTACACACAATATACAGAAATTTTCCAAACACATTTGACAATCTTTTTGGAAACACAAGTCCGATTAATAGTCCTGTAGACTGTGTTCCAAAATTATTAATATTTAATTCCAGTTCAAAGTTAATTGTCTATACTGGAAATATCGTAGATCACTGTTTGAATATTTACATGATATTAACACTCGTAGAATAAATGTTCATAGAATTCTAAACTTTCACTTTTTTTTCCAGTTTCAAAAATATATCGTCGAAAAATATTATCATCATCGAAGCAACACAAATTATTAACACATATTAATAACATCTGAAAAGTATTTGACCTTGAGCATAGCATCGAAGAACTGTGCGAAGCACAACAACAATTAATTGTTCTTCTGACCTTAAACATTCGAGAAGTGACTCGATTATGAACTTCAAGTTCCTAACAAAATATGTGATTTCTGAATCATCAACTTGATCAATAAATGGTTGAACCATTCAACTATTCAATTTCCCACTTGGAATCATTATTAAAAAAATATTTATATTTATGGCCATTTCTAGTAACTTTTACAACTTGCAATTCTTCGACAGAATGCGGAAATAAGAATTGTAGCTTTATAATAAATTCATTTAGTTCATGGCACTAGGACTGAAAATATCCTTCAAATTATTCGTGGTTAAAGAATTATTTTTAATTGGCAGTGGCCCATTCTACTATTTGTGTAAGAACACAATATTACAACAACAACGGCAAAGGTCTTCCTCTGAAGAAGAATAAACTACTATCATGACAAATCCGGGTTCTAGCAAAATCAAAGTCTAAATGGAATTCGTAAACAAGATTGAAATAAGAACTGATGGTTTCAAAGAAATAACCTTCGGGTCATTCATACGACGAAATGTGTGGCTCCAATACTCCTACTATAAACCTGAGCCATCGAACCTGCTATTTGATTGATGCTCGAAAAAACCTCCTCATTCCTGCGACTTAACATGCGCACCTGGGAATGGCATTTCAACTACTCCACACATAAATTATCTTCCCAAAATTTATACAATAAATCAAGCCTCTGCTTGTTATCAACACTGGAAGATTAATAAACTTACAAGTTTATTTTATTTTACCATTCAGTTCAACCCGTGAATTTACCATACTTATGAAAATCTTCATTTCACTTTCGAGTGTATTTACGTCATGATTTTATATAAATACAAAAATATCCTATTTGATACAAATATCATTTGCTTCCCGTTTCATGCCCCTCCGTGTTATCTGAAAAATATACTTTGCTCAATGTAAATATCAACTGTTCAACCAGAACTGACATGTTGGTTGAATGCGGGCTTGCGCTAACCACTCTCCTTCGGAAAATCTCCTGTTCCAAACTAGAAATGATTAAACTACTTCATAGGCTCTTTCTCAATACATATGATTATTAGAAAATATAATATCCAAGAATTATTTAGAAAAATTATAAAAATTATTATTATTATTATTAGTGGATTATTATTATTATTATTATTATTATTATTATTAGTGGATTATTATTATTATTATTATTTGTTATATATATTTAATTATCATCTCATTATGTGAGAATCCACATGTTCGAACCTTCGAATATGGAAAAAAATATCCATTCCTCAACAAAAATAAATTTAACTTTTACAGTTACATCGGTTGTTTTCCGTGGTTTCCCAAAAATATGAAAAATTCAAATAAATGCTCGAAATGCTCGGTCATCGATCCTAAACTGTTCTGAGTGCTGAAAATACTCAGATAACTCTAACAAGTCTTGCGTAAATCATTGCAAGCTTTAAATACGACGAAAAATAAAATGTGTTGGTCATCTGCAGAAAATTAGTTTGTTCCAGTTAGCTAGGCATAATATAATTCAAATGTGGCTTACATTTCTTGATGGTCTTGAAGCGTAGTAAACCTGGTCTGTACCAGATTTATCCATAGACATGCCCTAGCGGACAAGCACGTAAAATCCTTGTATCCGCCGCCATCATATACCCACAATTCGTCTAGTCAGACATAGTGGTAGTAGCTTTCGACGTTTGAATAAACTGTGTTTCCATTTTAATATGGGCTTCTATCAAAGCCATAACAGTTTGTTTAAATAGGGTCAGATCTAAGTGATCTCTTCTTAAATATGTCAGTTGTAACATAACTCACTGTAATCTTATCAGTACAAGAAAAACACTGACAGTCTAAGCAATTAACGGCTGTTCTGAAGATCGTTCCCTGGGCATGGTTTATTAATATCACCATCTACCATGCGCTAGGCAACTTGTAGTTTCCCTTGCGTAGACTAATGAACGCCACCGTTATAGACTAGTCTTCAGTGTACTGACAGATCGAAGTGGTTAACTAGTTACAAAATAATGAAAACTGACTTGAAATGGATTTAAACATCCAAGTATTATGTTACTACTGGACTGTGACAAAGTGTTAATTCTAGACAAAGTCTAGCATATGTCCTTGTAGAAATATAAATATTTCCACCAATGTCTGTAGAAATATCAATCACCTCAGTGATTCTCCTCACCAGAAACTTACTAAGTTCTAACTCGTAGCGCAGCACTTTTCGTGACTATCACGACTTGAAAAAGAACTTCTGCGTAGATCCGGCAACCATGTGCCTTGGCTCAGCGTAGATGCAACTTGCTCGCCAAGTGCTTGTGTTAGAATGAGGTGAAGTTGCTTCGGCCAGCTGGCTTTTATTCAAAACTGTCAGGGTCACGCGTCATCACCTGATATCTAGAAATCCTCATATCTCTTGAATCCCTGGTCCGATTTACTTGATACTAATTGCATTCTCTTTCTTTTGGCCGTGCCAGTAATCTGATCCCAGTCTCAAGTCTCTACTCCATAGTTAACTATTTAATCAATAAATAGCCTCCACCTCTGCTATTACTCGCTACGTCACTTGACATCCAACTATCGGTAAATTCCTTCCAAATGCTTCGAGAAGCAATGTAGCGCGATATTCAAATATCTCAACTTTCAAAAGCGGCTACAGCCTTTCCCTTGATATCTAGGTGTCTGAAACTTGGAATACCCATTCCTAGAGTTGGGCACATCCACCCCAAACCTAGCAAAAAATAAAAATTGAAAAATTTTTATTTTTCCTATCTACACATTAAATTATCTGGTTCTTGAATAATAAATCTTCAAATTCGATGCATTATAGGTTCCCACGATGTTACCAGTTCGTGTATTAGCGATTTCATAGGTTCCATTATTGTTTACTTCCACAATATTCAAAATCTTCAATTTCACCAGGTTTAATATCAAAAATATCGTGATACTCTTCCAAAATCTTCCCTAGCTCTGGGGACTCCTTCTCAGTGTAGACTTCTCTTCCTTCAGCTTCATGAAAAATCAGAGACCATTGAGCATCTCCCTCGATGCCTTCCTCTTCTTTTCCCTCGAAGTTAATCTCTTCGGTATTCTTGAATCTAATCGTCTCTGTCTTCATATCTATCACTGCTTGATATTTCTGAATGAAATCCGCTCCCAATATCATGTCAAAAGCCATGTCCTTCATTACAACAAATACATGTCGGAAATCATGTCCTCCAATCGTAATACATAAGTATAATTGTGTTTTACACAGAGATATCTTATTGGGTATTATTCCTTGGATCTTAATTCCTGATACTGGAATCTCCTCTAAATTCTCTTTGAGCTTGCACAGAATATAAAGCTTCTCACTCACCAGACAAAGCATAGCCCCAGTATCGATCAAAGTATCGACAGGCATACCGAATACTTCGCATGATATGATTGGCATTCTAATTCTTGTACCCATTTCTTTTCGTTAGTCATTCTGTTGAATTAAGTCATCATCCTCTGCTTGCCATTTAATAATTCTGGAAGTGAAAGTGTTCAAAATTCTATCTTCTAATGTGAATTCGAAGATTTTTTTCATTACCATTCCCCCGGGATTGTTGTGTTCCCGATGGACCTGGTTCATTGGGCCTCTGCTCCAAAAACTACAAGTTATCTTGGTGTCTTGCTTCCAAATTTTTCCTTGTGTCCTTGTTAAACTCTTCATTGGACTGACGAGTATCTACATTCCCTCTGTTATTGTAGTTGTTTCTACCATAATATCTTCTTTCCTGGTACCTTCCTTGACTATCTCGTGGTCTTCTCCATCGAGTATTGTATCGATTACCACCATCCGGTCTCGCATATGGTTTGTAACTGTATCTGTTACTGTACTGGTTCCGTCCTCTCTTATTTGGATCTTCCCTTGGCGTTTTCTCTTCTCGCTCCTCTCGAGGTGTCTGAGAATAACTATCAGCCATAACAGCGTACACAGCGTTGTTATTCTTTCCTCCCTTCTGATGGAAGAATTGAGCGTTTGTATGATCCAGCTTCTGTAATACTTCATCAAATTGTTCCATATTATAGATATCAGCAGCGATCAAAGTCCTCTGGACGTCTGCTGGAAATTGACGTATCAATGCAGTAATCAATTCGTTATCTGGCATCGGCGGATCTAAATGTTGGAGTTTAGACAGCTGTCCAGAAAAGTACGTAGAGTATCGAGTAGGTTGTGACGTCGAGAATCTCTTCGAATATAACTCTGCTCTAACTTGCTGTTGCGTTTCCGGGGACCAAAACTTTTTCAATAGCCCACGAGAAAACTCCTCAAAAGTGGTTAGAGTGGATCTAAAAGCACTAAACCAAAGAAGTGCAGGACCTTCCAAAAACTTCCCTATCACTCGGATCTGTCTTTCTTTAGGGATCTTAGAATCTTTCAGGTAATCACCTGCTTCTCTCAAAAATTCCACGGGTGTCACAGAATCTCGCCCTGAAAATTTAGAAGGCTTATCTTCTACATTCTTAAATACAGTTATGGGGTTGGATTGAAATACTGTCCTGACCTCATCCTGTCTTTGACTATCCGTGTCTCTAGCTCCTCCTAGATTTATCTGTATCTGTTCCTTTCCCCTTACATTTGGCATTTTTAACAGATGGTCAGACTGTTTCTCATCCTTGATTTGAGTTTTCATAGCCTCAAGTTCCTTCTGGTTTTCTTCTGCCATTTTCTTAATTGCTTCAGTTTCTTTACAATTCTCCTTAACATCAGTGGATATCTGGTTCATAACAGCCTCATGACTTTTCAATGACCCTGTCATATCTGATATGTCCTTCTGAGTTGCTTGGATATCTTTGGCAATTACTTCAATATGGGATGACAAAGATTCCCTAATCTCCTTGATTCCCTCTTGGTTCTCTAGCTTGAGTGTGTCTTTAATTTCATTGACAACTGTGGTTTTAATTTCAGTTTGCAACTCTTTAATCACACCTTCTCTTATTTCTCCCATGACAAGTTCTTTGAATTGTTCCGTTAAACGTTGAACAACTAGAATTCCCATCTCGTTACTCTCCTTCTTCACTCTGACTTCTAGGTCGATCATGTCTTCACCAACTTTCCTAAGACCATGTTCTATCCTATCAGCTAAGCTTTGGGATCGAAGATCGGCATCGCGAAATTTTTCGTCCATTAAACTTGCGTTAGTAGCTAATGAAGTTTCGAGCTCATGTGTTTTTTCGCATAATTTGTTCATTTTACTCTCAAGTGACATTTTCAAAATTTCAGAATTCTCTTTAAATTTACTTTCCATTGAATTAAATTTACTATTTAAATTTTCTTTCAAGTTACCTTTTAAAGAATCAGAACTTTCTTTAAGGCTATCATTTAAACTTTCTTTAAGTTTATTTTCTAAAGACTCAGAATGTTCTTTAAGTTTATTTTCTAAAGAATCAGAATTTTCTTTAAGTTTATTTTCTAAAGAATCAGAATTTTCTTTAAGTTTATCATTCAAATTTTCTTTAAGTTTATTTTCTAAAGAATCAGAATTTTCTTTAAGTTTACTTTCTAAAGAATCAGAATTTTCTTTAAGTTTCTTTTCTAAAGCCTCTGTATTTTCTTTCATAATGGCGGCTACACGCCGTCCAGCCTCTTTTGAATTCTCCTCCAAACTCCTCATCATCCTCATCATTTCTTCCATAATTTTCAATTATTATTCAAAACTTAGGGGTATACAACAGTGGCAAACACAAGCTTATAACTAGAACAAGAAATATGAATAGCTAATTGGAACACTCTAATAAAATGAGATTTGTCCTAATGTCGACGTGATGGAAAAACAAAATTCTCTACTTTTAAGAATTACATTTACCACCATATCACAAGAAAAATATGCAAGTTCTCAAATATCCTCCACCTGGATTCTAATAATGTGTATATCCAGTCATCGAACGTTTACTACTGAATATACTTGACGCCCTAATGGTTAAGCCATTATCAAAATAATCAAACCCATTCTAATTATTAACCAAGTTAAATTTTTAATTTTCCCCACTAATTGGGTTTCCTACTAATTTATTCATCCAAACCAGACATCTCTCAACTCCCAAAATATTTCTATAAAAATTATCACAATTTAAATCGGCATGCGATTGACCATGTCTAAATCGGGACCCACGTTCGAAGCCATTTCTCTCTCTATCTTATTTTATGTGCCCGTTTAGACCGGAGTCCGCACGACCACATATGCATTTTACCAATAATCAGTCAGCACGAGAGTCAAAATATCCCGGAGCGCCAGATGGGTTAAAGCAAATCGCAAAAACGACATCAAATTTAAAAAAATGCTTTACTGATTTTTGGCTCAATGCAACAATAAGGATAGAAGGAGATTTAATTGGGAGTAACACATCCTGTAAAATTATCTCAGTTTATTTTGAAGTTAAAATTGACTGCAAAGATGCTCAAAGCAGCATCACTCACGTGTGGCGACCCACACTCTTATTTACACACAATATACAGAAATTTTCCAAACACATTTGACAATCTTTTTGGAAACACAAGTCCGATTAATAGTCCTGTAGACTGTGTTCCAAAATTATTAATATTTAATTCCAGTTCAAAGTTAATTGTCTATACTGGAAATATCGTAGATCACTGTTTGAATATTTACATGATATTAACACTCGTAGAATAAATGTTCATAGAATTCTAAACTTTCACTTTTTTTTCCAGTTTCAAAAATATATCGTCGAAAAATATTATCATCATCGAAGCAACACAAATTATTAACACATATTAATAACATCTGAAAAGTATTTGACCTTGAGCATAGCATCGAAGAACTGTGCGAAGCACAACAACAGTTAATTGTTCTTCTGACATTAAACATTCGAAAAGTGACTCGATTATGAACTTCAAGTTCCTAAGAAAATATATGATTTCTGAATCATCAACTTGATCAATAAATGGTTGAACCATTCAACTATTCAATTTCCCACTTGGAATCATTATTAAAAAATATTTATATTTATGGCCATTTCTAGTAACTTTTACAACTTGCAATTCTTCGACAGAATGCGGAAATAAGAATTGTAGCTTTATAATAAATTCATTTAGTTCATGGCACTAGGACTGAAAATATCCTTCAAATTATTCGTGGTTAAAGAATTATTTTTAATTGGCAGTGGCCCATTCTACTATTTGTGTAAGAACACAATATTACAACAACAACGGCAAAGGTCTTCCTCTGAAGAAGAATAAACTACTATCATGACAAATCCGGGTTCTAGCAAAATCAAAGTCTAAATGGAATTCGTAAACAAGATTGAAATAAGAACTGATGGTTTCAAAGAAATAACCTTCGGGTCATTCATACGACAAAATGTGTGGCTCCAATACTCCTACTATAAACCTGAGCCATCGAACCTGCTATTTGATTGATGCTCGAAAAAACCTCCTCATTCCTGCGACTTAACATGCGCACCTGGGAATGGCATTTCAACTACTCCACACATAAATTATCTTCCCAAAATTTATACAATAAATCAAGCCTCTGCTTGTTATCAACACTGGAAGATTAATAAACTTACAAGTTTATTTTATTTTACCATTCAGTTCAACCCGTGAATTTACCATACTTATGAAAATCTTCATTTCACTTTCGAGTGTATTTACGTCATGATTTTATATAAATACAAAAATATCCTATTTGATACAAATATCATTTGCTTCCCGTTTCATGCCTCTCCGTGTTATCTGAAAAATATACTTTGCTCAATGCAAATATCAACTGTTCAACCAGAACTGACATGTTGGTTGAATGCGGGCTTGCGCTAACCACTCTCCTTCGGAAAATCTCCTGTTCCAAACTAGAAATGATTAAACTACTTCATAGGCTCTTTCTCAATACATATGATTATTAGAAAATATAATATCCAAGAATTATTTAGAAAAATTATAAAAATTATTATTATTATTATTAGTGGATTATTATTATTATTATTATTATTAGTGGATTATTATTATTATTATTTGTTATATATATTTAATTATCATCTCATTATGTGAGAATCCACATGTTCGAACCTTCGAATATGGAAAAAAATATCCATTCCTCAACAAAAATAAATTTAACTTTTACAGTTACATCGGTTGTTTTCCGTGGTTTCCCAAAAATATGAAAAATTCAAATAAATGCTCGAAATGCTCGGTCATCGATCCTAAACTGTTCTGAGTGCTGAAAATACTCAGAATAACTCTAACAAGTCTTGCGTAAATCATTGCAAGCTTTAAATACGACGAAAAATAAAATGTGTTGGTCAACTGCAGAAAAATAGTTTGTTCCAATTAGCTAGGCATAATATAATTCAAATGTGGCTTACATTTCTTGATGGTCTTGAAGCGTAGTAAACCTGGTCTGTACCAGATTTATCCATAGACATGCCCTAGCGGACAAGCACGTATAATCCTTGTATCCGCCGCCATCATATACCCACAATTCGTCTAGTCAGACATAGTGGTAGTATCTTTCGACGTTTGAATAAACTGTGTTTCCATTTTAATATGGGCTTCTATCAAAGCCATAACAGTTTGTTTAAATAGGGTCAGATCTAAGTGATCTCTTCTTAAATATGTCAGTTGTAACATAACTCACTGTAATCTTATCAGTACAAGAAAAACACTGACAGTCTAAGCAATTAACGGCTGTTCTGAAGATCGTTCCCTGGGCATGGTTTATTAATATCACCATCTACCATGCGCTAGGCAACTTGTAGTTTCCCTTGCGTAGACTAATGAACGCCACCGTTATAGACTAGTCTTCAGTGTACTGACAGATTGAAGTGGTTAACTAGTTACAAAATAATGAAAACTGACTTGAAATGGATTTAAACATCCAAGTATTATGTTACTACTGGACTGTGACAAAGTGTTAATTCTAGACAAAGTCTAGCATATGTCCTTGTAGAAATATAAATATTTCCACCAATGTCTGTAGAAATATCAATCACCTCAGTGATTCTCCTCACCAGAAACTTACTAAGTTCCAACTCGTAGCGCAGCACTTTTCGTGACTATCACGACTTGAAAAAGAACTTCTGCGTAGATCCGGCAACCATGTGCCTTGGCTCAGCGTAGATGCAACTTGCTCGCCAAGTGCTTGTGTTAGAATGAGCTGAAGTTGCTTCGGCCACCTGGCTTTTATTCAAAACTGTCAGGGTCACGCGTCATCACCTGATATCTAGAAATCCTCATATCTCTTGAATCCCTGGTCCGATTTACTTGATACTAAATGCATTCTCTTTCTTTTGGCCGTGCCAGTAATCTGATCCCAGTCTCAAGTCTCTACTCCATAGTTAACTATTTAATCAATAAATAGCCTCCAACTCTGCTATTACTCGCTACGTCACTTGACATCCAACTATCGGTAAATTCCTTCCAAATGCTTCGAGAAGCAATGTAGCGCGATATTCAAATATCTCAACTTTCAAAACCGGCTACAGCCTTTCCTTTGATATCTAGGTGTCTGAAACTTGGAATACCCATTCCTAGAGTTGGGCACAGTATCAGAACACAATATCCCAACAACAACGGCAAAGGTCTTCCTCTGAAGAAGAATGAAATACTATCATGACAAATCCGGGTTCTAGCAAAATCAAAGTCTTAATGGAATCCGTAAACAAGGTTGAAATAAGAACTGATGGTTTTTAAGAAATAACCTTGGGTCATTCATACGACGCAATGTGTAGTTCCAATACTCCTTCTTTAACACTGAGTCATCGAACCTGCTAATTGATTGATGCTCAAATAAAAACCTCCTCATTCCTGCGACTTAAACATGCGCACCTGGGAATGGCATTTCAACTACTCCACACACATAAATTTTCTTCCCAAAATTTATACAATAAATCAAGCCTCTGCTTATTATCAACACTGGAAGATGTATAAACTTACAAGTTTATTTTATTTTACCATTCAGTTCAAATCGTGAAGTTACCACACTTATGATACTCTCTATTTCACTTTCGAATGTGTATCTACGTCATGATTTTATATTAATACAAAAATATCCTAATTGATACAAATATCATTTGCTTCCCGTTTCATGCCTCTCCGTGTTATCTGAAAAATATACTTTGCTCATTGCAAATATTAACTGTTCAACCAGAACTGTGATGTTGGTTGAATGCGGGCCTGCGCTAACCACTATCCTTCGGAAAATCACCTGTTCCAAACTAGAAATGATTAAACTACTTCATAAGCTCTCTCTCAATGAATGTGATTATTAGAAAATATAAGATCCAACAATTATTTAGAAAAGTTATGAAAATCATTATTATTATTATTAGTGGATTATTATTATTATTATTAGTTATATTATTGTAAATGTGTTTAATTATTATTTCATTATGTGACAATCCACATGTTCGATTCTTAGAATATGGATAAAATATCCATTTCTCAACAAAATAATTATTAACTTTTACAGTTACCTCGGCTGATTACCGTGATTATAAAAAAATATGAAACATTCAAATAAATGCTCATTATGCTCGGTCATCGATCCTAAACTGTTCTGAGTGCTGAAAATACTCAGAATAACTCTAATATGTCTTGCGTAAATCATTGCAAGATTTAAATACGAAGAAAAACAAATGTGTTGGTCATCTGCAGAAAATGAGTTTGTTCCAATTAGCTAGGCATAATATAAAAGTCAAATGTGGCTTACATTTCTCGTTGGTCTTGAAGCGTAGTGAACCTGGTCTGTACCAGATTTATCCAGATACATGCCCTATTGGACACGCACGTCTAATCCTTGTATCGGCCGCCATTATATACCCACAATCTGTCTAACACGACATAGTGGAAATATTTCTTGAAGTTTGAAGTAACTGCTGATCCATTTTAATATTGGCTTCAATTAAATCCATAGCAGTTCGCTTAAATGGGGTCAGATCCAAATGATCTATTCTCAAATACGTCAGTTGTAACATAACTCACGGTAATCTTTTCAGTACAAGAAAACACTGACAGTCTAAATCAATCAACGGCTGTTCTGAAGATCGTTCCCTGGGCATGGTTTATCACCATCTATCATGCGCGAAGCAACTTATAGTTTCCCTTTGTCGGCTAATGAACAACACCGTGATAGACTGGCCTTCAATATACTGAAAGATCGGAGTGGTTATCAAGTTACAATTTATGAAACTGACTAATTGGATTAAAATATCCAAGTATTGAATTATTATTACTGGACTGTGACAAAGTACTTTCTAGACAAAGTCTAGCATGTGTCCATATAGAAGTAAAGTATTTCACCAGTGTCCGTAGAAAAATAACAATCATCTTAGTGATTCCCTCTGCCGGAAACTTACTATGTTCCACACGTATCGTAACACTTTTGTGACTATCACAATTTAAAGATATCTTCTGCGTAGATCCGGCAACCATGTGCCTTGGCTCAACGTAGCAGCAGCACCTTGTCATGCAAGAGCTTGGTTCGAAGTGAGCTGATGATGCTTGGGCCGGTCGGCTTCTATTCAAAACGGTCGGGTCCACGCTGGATCACGCTGAAATCTGGAAATCCTCATATCTCCGGTGTCTCTGGTCCGATTCACTTGAGACTAAGTGCATTCTCTTTCATTTGGCCATGCCAGTAATCTGATCCAAGTCTCAAGTCTCTACTCCATGGCTAACTATTTAATCAACAAATAGTCTCGACCTCTGCTACTACTCGCTACGTCACTTAACATGCTCTTGGCTGCACAAAGTTTCCATTCCATTCTATAAGTAATGGAGCGCGATATTCAAATATCTCAACTTTCAAAAGTGGCTGTAGCCTTTCCCTTGATATCTAGGTGTCTGAATCTTGGAATACCCATTCCTAGAGTTGGGCACATCCACCCCACTCCTAGCAAAAAATAAAAATTGGAAAATTTTTATTTTTCCTATCTACACAATAAATCATCTGGTTCTTGAATAATAAATCTTCAAATTCGCTGCATTATAAGTTCCCACGATGTTACCAGTTCGTGTATTGGCGATTTCATAGTTTCCATTGTTGTTTACTTCCACAATACGATAGGGTCCAGCGTAAAGGCTTGCAAACTTCGAGTACACTCGATTTTGCACGTCAGAGGGTGTAGGTCTTTTCACTAAAACAAGAGTTCCTACGCGCAAGGGTCTGCGAAAACGCTTTCCTCTCACTCTGCGCTCTCTTTTCTCAGCTTGGCTCCTCAATTTGTCTAAAGCTCGAGTTTCCCTCCTCTGACGACTTGGTTCAATCTCATGTGGAATAGAGATGATTCGATCCCATAATCTTGTTGGTTTAATTCCATGATGAAGCAACATGGGAATCTGTCCAGTACTCTCATGAATTGTAGAGTTGATGGATTCGGATGCTAATGAGAGAACATCCATCCATTTCCAATGCTCATTTGGACAATAGAGGCGGCAAAATTTTGCTATTTCTGCCATCACGCGTTCTGCTGGATTGCTTTCAGGATGTCTGATAGAACAAAACAATTGTCTAATCCCAAGATTATTCATGACGGTTCTAAATTCTAAAGATGTAAATTGGGGTCCACGATCTGATAAAAGGAATTCCGGTTCGCCTGCTTCCGGAATTACGTTGTCTCTAATTCTCTTCGCACAATATTTTGCGTTTGCCTTCTGAATTGGATGTAACATAGTGTATTTGCTGAAAACATCCATGGTCACCAGAATATATCGGTTACCTCTTTTAGACTTTGGGAGAGGACCATAAAGATCAGTCGCGAAAATTTCACAACGCTTAGAAGGAATGATAGGCCTTGGTAATTCTCTCAATAATCTAGAATTATGTTTACTCCTTTGGCATATGTCGCATTCTCGAATAGTGTTCCTGACAGTTTGTCGCATTCGCTCCCACGAAAATTTTTCTTGTATCAAGTTGACCGTCTTATCTACTCCAGCATGACCTGCAATTCGATGTGCCATCCAGATAATGGGTTTTTGCATTCTTGGAGGTATCACTACTCTCAGCTTCGTATGGTCGGGATCTGCAAACTTGTAGACTAAACCATCTAACATCATAAAATCTCTTGAAATTCTTTCAATTTCCACAAAATCATCATCATTTGGATCCATGTCTCCCTGTAGAAAACAAAAAATGTTTCTAAAACGTCGGTCTCTCCTCTGGGATAAATGCAACAATATTAACCTTCTCAAGGTATCCTCATCCTCCTGCGTCAGGTTAACTTGAAAAACCTTAGATGTAGACTCCACTGCTCTACTCAATAAATCGGCCCCAACGTTCAATTTTCCAGGAGTGTGTTCAATAACTAGATTGAATTGTTGAATAAAAAGTGACCGTCTAGTTATCCTATCACTGGCAAAGTTTGTTCTCAAGATAAACTCCAATGCATGGTGATCAGTCCTCACAATTACTGAATGTCCAATTAACATTTTCTTCCACGACTCCAACGCGAAGATTACAGCAAGGGCTTCTAACTCTGTGGTGTAATAATTCCTTTCTGATGGACGAAGTTTCCTGCTTATGAACGCCAGGTAACGTCTCCTGTGATCGTCATCTTCTTGAAGAAGAATAGCTCCAATCCCTACGGTGGATGCTTCGGATTCTATGATGAAATTCTTAGTAAAGTCAGGATACTCTAATTTCAAGCTGTTTACCAATAACCTCTTGGCATCTTGAAATGATTGTTCACAATCTTCATTCCATTTCCATTTGTTTCCTTTTTTTTAATAATTCCTGCAATGGAGCAACCGTCTTGGTGAAGATTGGACAATGCCCTGCAAAGAATTGGCATGTCCAGAGAAAACTGCGGACATTCTTCACTCTAGTAGGTCTAGAGAAATTTGCAACCACCTGTATCTTTGTCTCATTGGGACGGTATCCTTCACCATCCAAAATGTGGCCCAAAAATTTTATTTCCTTCCGAAAGAACTGACATTTTCGAAGGTTTACTTTAAAGTTCGCTTTTCTCAAATCTGCTAATAACATCTGAAGATGTAACAAATGTTCCTCCTTAGTCTCAGATGCAATTAGGATATCATCTATGTAACGAATTGCTATCTCTTTTACCTCAGGACTCAAGTTTTGTTCCAGTGCTCTGATCAAAACAGATCCAGATGTTTTGACCCCAAATGGTAGACGGCGGAATACATATGTCTGCTGGTCAAACATTAACCCTGTAAACTTTTTGGAATCTTCACTAAGCGTAATGTGGTGGTAGGACGAAGTGAGATCAATGTTAGAAAACCAGACATTGCCTTGGAATTTCCTTAACAGTTCCCTAATGATTGGTGGTCTGTCATACTCTGGCAGAAATCTTGGATTCGAATTTCGCGCGTCTAAACATAGTCTCAGACTTCCATCTAGCTTAGACACTACTGCTAATGGATTGACATAAGAGGTAGTGTACTTTTCAATCACATTGTTACTTTCCATCTCTTTGATAAGCACTTTTACCATTTCTCGATGCTTTTCCGCTACCGGATACAATTTAGCATGGAAAGGTGCATCATCATTTACACGAATACGATATTCAAAATCTTAAATTTCACCAGGTTTAATATCAAAAATATCGTGGTACACTACCAAAATTTTTCCTAGCTGTGGGGACTCCTTCTCAGTGTAGACTTCTCTTCCTTCAGCTTCATGAAAAATCAGAGACCATTGAGCATCTCCCTCGATGTCTTCCTCTTCTTTTCCCTCGAAGTTTATCTCTTCGGTATTCTTGAATCTGATCGTCTCTGTCTTCATGTCTATCACTGCTTGATATTTCTGAATGAAATCCGCTCCCAATATCATGTCAAAAGCCATGTCCTTCATTACTACAAACACATGTCGGAAATCATGTCCTCCAATAGTAACACATAAGTATAATTGTGTTTTACACAGAGATATTTTATTGGGTATTATTTCTTGGATTTTAATTCCTGATACTGGAATCTCCTCTAAATTCTCTTTGAGCTTCCACAGAATATAAAGTTTCTCGCTCACAAGTCAAAGCATAGCCCCAGTATCAATTAAAGTATCGACAGGCATACCGAATACTTCGCATGATATGATTGGCATTTTAATTCATGTACCCAATTCTTTCCGTTCGTCATTATGTTGAATTAAGTCATCATCCTCTGCTTGCCATTTAATAATCCTGGAAGTGAATGTGTTTAAAATTCTATCTTCTACTGTGAATTCGAAGTTTTTTTTTCTTTTCCATTCCCCCGGGATTGTTGTGTTCCCGATGGACCTGGTTCACTGGGCTTCTGTTCCAAGAACTGCAAGTTTTCTTGGTGTCTTTCTTCCAAGTTCTTCCTCGTCTCCTTATTGAACTCTTCATTGGACTGACGAGTGTTCACATTCCCTCTGTTATTGTAGTTATTGTTTCTACCATAGTACCTTCCTTGATTATCCCTTGGCCTTCTCCATCGAGTATTATATCGATATCCACCATCAGGTCTCGCATAAGGCTTGTAACTGTATCTGTTATTGTTCTGATTCCATCCTCTTTTATCGGGCTCTTCCCTCGGCGTTTCCTCTTCTCGCCCCTCTCGAATCTCTCGAGGTGTTTGGGAATAACTGTCGGCCATAACAGCGTACACAGCGTTGTTATTCTTTCCTCCCTTCTGATGGAAGAATTGAGCGTTCGTGTGATCAAGTTTCTGCAATACCTCGTCAAATTGCTCCATATTATAAATGTCAGCAGCGATCAAAGTTCTTTGGACGTCTGCTGGAAACTGACGTATTAATGCGGTAATTAATTCATTATCTGGCATCGGCGGATCTAAATGTTGTAATTTAGAAAGCTGTCCAGAAAAGTACGTAGTGTATCGAGTAGGTTGTGACGTCGAGAATCTCTTTGAATATAATTCTGCTCTGACTTGCTCTTGGGTTTCCGGGGACCAAAACTTTTTTAATAACCCACGGGAAAACTCCTCAAAATTGGTGAGGGTGGACCTAGAAGCTCTAAACCAAAGAAGTGCGGGACCTTCCAAAAATTTCCCTATCACTCGGATCTATCTTTCCTTAGGGATTTTGGAATCTTTTAGGTAATCACCTGCTTCTCTCAAGAATTCTACGGGTGTCACAGAATCTCGCCCTGAAAATTTAGAAGGCTTATCCTCTACATTCTTGAATACAGTTATGGGGTTGGATTGAAATACTGTCCTGACCTCATCCTGTCTTTGACTATCAGCTTCTCTAGCTGCTCCTAGGTTTATCTGTATCTGTTCTTCTCCCCTTATACTTGGCATTTTCAACAGATGGTCATACTGTTTCTCGTCCTTGATTTGGGTTTTCATAGCCTCAATTTCCTTATGGTTTTCTTCTGCGATTTTTCTAATTTCTTCGGTTTCCTTACAGTTCTCCTTGACATCAGTGGATATCTGGTTCATAACAGCCTCGTGACTTTTCAACGACCCTGTCACATCTGATATGTCCTTCTGAGTTGCTTGAATATCTTTGGAAATTACTTGAATATGGGATGACAAAGATTCCCTAAATTCCTTGACCCCTCTTGGTTCTCCAGCTTGAGTGTGTCTTTAATTTCATCGATAACTGTGGTTTTAATTTCAGTTTGTAATTCATTAATCACACCTTCTCTTATTTCTCCCACTATGAGTTCTTTGAATTGTTCTGTCAAACGTTGAACAACTAGAGTTGCCATCTCATTGCTCTATTTCTTCACTCTGATTTCTAGGTTGATCATGTCTTCACCAACTTTCCTAAGACCATGTTCTATCCTATCAGCTAAGCTTTGGGATCTTAGATCGGCATCGCGAAATTTATCGTCCATTAAACTTGCGTTAGTGGCTAATGAAGTTTCGAGCTCATGTGTTTTTTCGCATAATTTAGTCATTTTACTCTCAAGTGACATTTTCAAGATTTCGGAATTCTCTTTAAATTTATTTTCCATAGAATTAAATTTACTATTTAAATTTTCTTTCAAGTTATCTTTTAACCTGCTTTCTAACAAATCGGAATTTTCCTTGAATTTATCATCTAAACTTTCTTTCAAGTTATCTTTTAAAGAATCAGAATTTTCTTAAAGTTTATCATTTAAACTTTCTTTAAGTTTATTTTCTAAAGAATCAGAATTTTCTTTAAGTTTCTTTTCCAAAGCCTCTGTATTTTCTTTCATAATGGCTGCTACACGCAGTCCAGCTTCTTTGGAACTCTCTTCCAAACTCCTCATCATCCTCATCATCTCTTCCATAATTTTCAATTATTATTCAAAACTTAGGGGTATACATGTTGGCAGACACAAGATTATAATTAGAACATGAAATATGAATAGCTAATTGGAACACTCTAATAAAATGAGATTTGTCCTAATGTCGACGTGATGGAAAAACAAAATTCTCTACTTTTACGAATTACATTTACCACAATATCACAAGAAAAATATGCAAGTTCTCAAATATCCTCCACCTGGATTCTAATAATGCGTATGTCCAGTCATCGAACGTTTACTACTGAATTTACTTGACGCCCTAATGGTTAAGCCATTATCAAAAATAATCAAACCCATTCTAATTATTTAACCCAGTTAAATTTTTAATTTTCCCCACTAATTGGGTTTCCTACTAATTTATTCATCCAAACCAGACATCTCTCAACTCCCAAAATATCTATATAAAAATTATCACAATTTAAATCGGCATGCGATTGACCGTGTCTAACTCGAGCCCCACGTTCGAAGCCTTTTCTCCCTCTATCTTATATTATGTGCCCGTTTAGACCGGAGTCCGCACGACCACATATGCATTTTACCAAGAATCAGTCAGCACGAGAGTCAAAATATCCCGGGGCGCCAGATGGGTTAAAGCTAATCGCAAAAACGACATCAAATGAAAAAAATGCTTTACTGATTTTTGGCTCAATGCAACAATAAGGATAGAAGGAGATTCAACTGGGCATAACACATCATATAAAATTATCTCATTTTATTCTGAAGTTAAAATTGACTGCAAAATAATAATGCTCAAAGCGGCATCATTCACGTGTGGCGACCCACATTACTATTTACACAATGTACAGAAATTTTCCAACACATTGGACAATTATCTTTGGAGACACAAGTCTGATTATCAGTCCTGTAGACTGTGTTCCAAAATTATATCCATTATTTATGATTAAATCCAGTTCAAATTTAATTGTCTTTACTGGAAATACTGTAGTTCACTGGTTGAATTTTTACATAATATTAACACTCGTAGAATAATTGTTCATAGAATTTTTAACTTTCACTTATTTTTCCAGTTTCAAAAAATATTATTATCTCTGAATCAACACAAATTATGTACACCTATTAATAACAACATCTGAAAAGTATCTGACCCTTGAGCATAGCATCGAAGAACTGTGCGAAGCACAACAAAATTATTGTTCTTCTGACATTAAACGTTTCAAAAAGTGACTCGATTATGAACTTCAAGTTCCTAACAAAATATATGATTTCTGAATCATCAACTTGATCAATAAATTGTTGGACCATTCAACTATTCGATTTTCCACTTGGAATCATTATTAATAAAAATATTTATATTTGTGGCCATTTTAGTAACTTTCACAACTTGCAATTCTTGAACAGAATGCGGAAATAAGAATTGTAGCTTCATAATAAATTCATTTAGTTCATGACACTAGGATTGAAAACATCCTTCAAATTATTCGTGGTTATAGAATTATTTTTAATTGGCAGTGGCCCATTCTATTATTTGTATAAGAACACAATATCCCAACAACAACGGCAAAGGTCTTCCTCTGAAGAAGAATAAAATACTATCATGACAAATCCGGGTTCTAGCAAAATCGAAGTCTTAATGGAATCCGTAAACAAGGTTGAAATAAGAACTGATGGTTTTTAAGAAATAACCTTTGGGTCATTCATACGACGCAATGTGTAGTTCCAATACTCCTTCTTTAACACTGAGTCATCGAACCTGCTATTTGATTGATGCTCAAATAAAAACCTCCTCATTCCTGCGACTTAAACATGCGCACCTGGGAATGGCATTTCAACTACTCCACACACATAAATTTTCTTCCCAAAATTTATACAATAAATCAAGCCTCTGCTTATTATCAACACTGGAAGATTTATAAACTTACAAGTTTATTTTATTTTACCATTCAGTTCAAATCGTGAAGTTACCACACTTATGATACTCTCTATTTCACTTTCGAATGTGTATCTACGTCATGATTATATATAAATACAAAAATATCCTAATTGATACAAATATCATTTGCTTCCCGTTTCATGCCTCTCCGTGTTATCTGAAAAATATACTTTGCTCATTGCAAATATTAACTGTTCAACCAGAACTGTAATGTTGGTTGAATGCGGGCTTGCGCTAACCACTATCCTTCGGAAAATCACCTGTTCCAAACTAGAAATGATTAAACTACTTCATAAGCTCTCTCTCAATGAATGTGATTATTAGAAAATATAAGATCCAAGAATTATTTAGAAAAGTTAAGAAAATCATTATTATTATTGTTAGTGGATGATTATTATTATTATTATTATTAGTTATATTATTGTAAATGTGTTTAATTATTATTTCATTATGTGAGAATCCACATGTTCGATTCTTCGAATATGGATAAAATATCCATTTCTCAACAAAATAATTATTAACTTTTACAGTTACCTCGGCTGATTACCGTGATTATAAAAAATATGAAACATTCAAATAAATGCTCCTTATGCTCGGTCATCGATCCTAAACTGTTCTGAGTGCTGAAAATACTCAGAATAACTCTAATATGTCTTGCGTAAATCATTGCAAGATTTAAATACGAAGAAAAACAAATGTGTTGGTCATCTGCAGAAAATGAGTTTGTTCCAATTAGCTAGGCATAATATAAAAGTCAAATGTGGCTTACATTTCTCGTTGGTCTTGAAGCGTAGTGAACCTGGTCTGTACCAGATTTATCCAGATACATGCCCTATTGGACACGCACGTCTAATCCTTGTATCGGCCGCCATTATATACCCACAATCTGTCTAACACGACATAGTGGAAATATTTCTTGAAGTTTGAAGTAACTGCTGATCCATTTTAATATTGGCTTCAATTAAATCCATAGCAGTTCGCTTAAATGGGGTCTGATCCAAATGATCTATTCTCAAATACGTCAGTTGTAACATAACTCACGGTAATCTTTTCAGTACAAGAAAACACTGACAGTCTAAATCAATCAACGGCTGTTCTGAAGATCGTTCCCTGGGCATGGTTTATCACCATCTATCATGCGCGAAGCAACTTATAGTTTCCCTTTGTCGGCTAATGAACAACACCGTGATAGACTGGCCTTCAATATACTGAAAGATCGGAGTGGTTATCAAGTTACAATTTATGAAACTGACTAATTGGATTAAAATATCCAAGTATTGAATTATTATTACTGGACTGTGACAAAGTACTTTCTAGACAAAGTCTAGCATGTGTCCATATAGAAGTAAAGTATTTCACCAGTGTCCGTAGAAAAATAACAATCATCTTAATGATTCCCTCTTCCGGAAACTTACTATGTTCCACACGTATCGTAACACTTTTGTGACTATCACAATTTAAAGATATCTTCTGCGTAGATCCGGCAACCATGTGCCTTGGCTCAACGTAGCAGCAGCACCTTGTCATGCAAGAGCTTGGTTCGAAGTGAGCTGATGATGCTTGGGCCGGTCGGCTTTTATTCAAAACGGTCGGGTCCACGCTGGATCACGCTGAAATCTGGAAATCCTCATATCTCCGGTGTCTCTGGTCCGATTCACTTGAGACTCAGTGCATTCTCTTTCATTTGGCCATGCCAGTAATCTGATCCAAGTCTCAAGTCTCTACTCCATGGCTAACTATTTAATCAACAAATAGTCTCGACCTCTGCTACTACTCGCTACGTCACTTAACATGCTCATGGCTGCACAAAGTTTCCATTCCATTCTAGAAGTAATGGAGCGCGATATTCAAATATCTCAACTTTCAAAAGCGGCTGTAGCCTTTCCCTTGATATCTAGGTGTCTGAATCTTGGAATACCCATTCCTGGAGTTGGGCACAGTACTGTAAAACAAAAAGCAGTTGTACCACCTCATTAACACCATCAAAGTGAAATCTTCATTTATCGTCCAAGTAACTTTGTCCAGAAAGTTCTCCATTGGTTAGGAAACTTTTGAGCAGATAAACTCAGTAAAACCTGAAAATCAAATAATACAGAAATTCCTTGGAAAAGAACGGGCAATTAACCGGTATTTCAAGTGGCATCATGAATATCAAGGGAGGTTACCGAATAGAGAAAGCAACTCTAGATTAAATGTGATAGTGTATTGTGAAGTTTAGATATGGAGAAAGAAATCTAATGTTATTTAGTCAGGTTTGGAACTAGGTAAGGCACGTAGAGTAGAGCTCTATGTAAGCAGTTTTGTGTACACAGTCCCAATAAAAATACATATCACAAATATATCTCACAGCTATCAAAATCGCACACAATCGCAGACTAGTATCACCAGGCTACAACTGTCTGAAAATAATTAGTGTCGACAAGTTAGTAATGCTAACCCGTGATCTCCGGGTCGACCATCAACAATGGTAGCCTTTGTACCACCATCTAATTAATCATGTGATTGTTTGGAGACCCAGGCTACTTCAGTAACATTACAGGAGGAGTGGGGACTACGTCCCTTGATTCTTAATTTGACTCTGACCGAAATTGGGTTGTCCCTTTCATCCCCTCATCTCCTCCCCCATACATTTTTCACATTGCCCCATTGTACCAAAAACAATTTACGTTAGAAATCAGTACCTTAGACACCGAATGAAGCTTCATCACCTACTCTTTCAAACATTTATTTACCTTTCCCATTGGTCCGTACTTCTGGAATAGCAACTAAGATTCTTATTTCGGGTTATGCATTCAATTTACAGCAGATTATACTTTGGCGCAATGCTAAGACACTCAGGTGCGTCAAGAAACCATGAAGGTGTGTCCTAGCGCAATATTTGAATACCCGATTTCTCAATAGGTACTCGTCCAATTTGAAAACCAATCACACCACTGAATTTGTTGGTTTCATGCAGGTCATGCTCATAAGACATTAGTACTAATTATAGAACGGTACCATTCTATTCCGAAAATAATATTTTCAGTAAAGAATATGTAGCCTACTTTCTCTTGAGTTCATGAGTATACTTATAATACTCTGTATATCATTGAACGTTCTCGTGATGAACGTTATGAGTTGTACCCTATTTAATAGACTCTTCGTTTACTAACTTTCGTTGTAAATCAGCTCTTGAATTCAAAGGATTGAGTTCTAACATTAGAAACGATTCACAGCCTATTTTTTTATTTGAACCTGCGATCTGTGGACTTTCTGCAGATTCCCTTGCGGCCATGGTATACCATATAACGAGCACGGCTTTGCCACGGGACTATTATTTAACTTATTTTCATCATATGAAGAAGTAGGCTGATAAGATCGGTTTTTTCCCGTGTGAGTGTGTCCCAAATAAAATCTAAATATGTGCAGAGATTTCAATGAAACACGGTAAGGACATGGTACTATTTTTTTCGACCTCGACTGTGCATTTCAAAATCGAATACGTTAGACAAATCCAACTTGGCGGCCGCACGAAATATTTCACCGGCATTCTATATCTCCGAAACTATCACTGATATCACACTGAAAGTTTGTATGGTAATAGAGAACACAAAGGGAAGTTCTATTATGTGACACTTTAAAAATTGTTAAGTACAACATTTACAAGACGGCCGAGCGAATTTGAAATTCTTAAATGGCATTTTCAGGCGACTTAATCATGCGACTGCGGTGAAACGTGGTACGGTAAATGACTAACTAAGGGTTAATGTACTGGCATCTTATTTAATTCAATTGTTTTAATATTCTCAAGATGGCGGCAGTGCGAAATATTATAAATTAAGTTTTTATTTCTTGTGTCCTAATCATAAGATCAGAGTGAACGATTGTTTAATAAACCTATGCAATAATCATCATCTAATTGTACATAACTTTATTGCCTACATGTAGAACAATCCAACATGGCGATTATCCAAAATACTTTAGATGGTACTCAATATCTACGAATCTATTCCAGCAATCAAACACAAATTTTGTATGTAGATAGAGCGCCTTTCAATAACCTAATGAAAACAATTCCTACATGGCGGAGACGCCAAATGTAAATATTTAGTGAGCCACGATTATAATATTTATCTTCTGCATTCTATAGCATATCTCTACTTAGTATAAAAAAAGTCCCCGATTCTTGGATGTTACGGGTAAACTCGAGAACCACTGGATGAATTTTGATGCGGTTTTCACCATTCTGTAAAGGATACCTCGAGGATAATTTCTGTAGAAAATAATTTATTTATGATCAAAGGAAGCCGAGCAGTAACGATTTCAGTGGAAAACTCGAAATAAAAACCTGGCGTCCTAGCGCTTTGTAAGCTTACGCTGGGCAAACCGTTAAAAATATCTAAATACTATGTGTGTAAGAATTGTTCAGCATGAAAAGTTCTACAAAAATGTCCGCGAGAGCATAATATGTCTATCTTCAATACATCGCCCGCTATAAGTGTTTTTACGTTTTAATTTCTTCCAACCATGTCCATTCAACTACTGAGGCGACAGTTTACGAGTTAGCTAAGGGCGAATCTATCATCCCTGTTACAGCCTAGCTAGCGGGCGAACCTATTTCCACAGATACAGCCAGCAGCAACCCGTTGAGTCGTGTTGAGATAAGACTTCTGAGAATGGTGGTTGTGTTTGGAGTTTCCCTGGAAGTCCAACTCGGATTTTCTAAATTTCGCCTGTAAAACACAGTCAAGTTAAGATTGGACGGAAGGGGGATTTGAGTTTCATTCACCTCGCCATTCCCTGGAAGTGCAACACTCATTTCACCTGTGACCTTTTCGTTCCGAAAAATTCACAATCAATTTAAGATTGGTCGGAAGGGGGATTATATTAAATTATACTGATTGACGTATAATCTCTACTTAGTATAAAACAAAGTCCCCGATTCTTGGATGTCACGGGTAATCTCGAGAACCACTGAATGGATTTTGATGCGGTTTTCACCATTCTGTAAAGGATACCTCGAGGAAGGTTTCTGTAGAAGATAATTTATTTATGACCAAACGAAGTCAAGCACTAACGATTTCAGTGAAAATGTCGAAAAAAGATACTGGTGTCCGTGCGCTTTTTAAGCTTACGCTTTGCAAAACGTTAAAATATCTATATACTATGAGTGTAAGAATTGTTCAGCATCAAAAGTTCTACAAAATAAGTCCGGGAGAGCATATCTCTATCTCAATACATCACCTACTACAAGTGTTTTTACGTTTTCATTTCTTCCAACAAACTCCATTCAGTTACTGAGGCGACAGTTTACGAGCTATCTAGGGGCGAGTCTATCACCCCAGTTACAGCTTAGCTAGTGGACGAGCTTATTGCCCCAGATACAGCCAGCAGCAAACTGTCAAGTCGTGTTGAGTTAAAATCTTTAGAGAAGAGTGGTTGTGTTTGGAGTTTCCTTGGAAGTGCAACTCGGCTTTTCTTAATTTCGCCTGTGAACTTTTCGTTCCGCAAAATTCACAATCAAGTTAAGTTTGGACGGAAGGGGGATTTGTGTTTCATGGATTTCGCCATTCTTAAATTACGTCTGGCAAGAATTTTTTGCACATGAATCTCCATGATAATATAATTAATAGTCCAGTCAGTGATTTTAACCCATCATGCCGAGACGTAACACGGATATTGGTCATTGTTCATTGATATTGTAAATCAGAAAAGCGCTTATCACGTAATGCATTCATAACCTTTCCCGGGCGAATCCGGGTCGGGTTGCTAGTACTGTATATAAAACAATCCAACATTGCGCCAATGCCATATATTAACCAGTTCTCAATATCACCGAAACTATTGAAGGAATCTGACCGGCATTTCGTATGGTATTAGAGGGCTATTATGTAAGGAAATGTATGTGGCTTTCCAAATAAAAAATAAAAAAACAACAACATGGAGACCAATTTATTTTCAAATATTAAAATAATGTTTCTGTGAACCTAACTACCCGAGTGCAGGGAAACTTGGCACAGCAAATTATATTTCTGAGTTTAGTATAGAGACGTCTAATGATGCTCTATATTAATCAAAAATTCAAGATGAAATCTGCTGGGAATTTAATACCCCATTCATTTTTTATTTCTCGCATCTTATTGAGGCGATTGGAGAGAAGATTCGAATGATGGGCTACACTAGTGCACAATGTCTTAGCATCACAAGGCTAAACCCTTTTAATTTTGGACACATATTTCCCAGTGCTGGAGGTTTGTTGAAGTGAGTTATCTTGACAAACGATGAAACGATTCAAGACAGGGCTTTCACTAGTACCATAGTAAGACGATTATGCTTTATTTATATTTCTTGTCTACAACTTTGAGAATTGAGTTTTGATTTTGATATTCGTGCTGTGTACTTTACCGCGTAGGTCGTGTACTAAAAGCTAATTAGAACATCACATGGAAAATGATTTTAATAGGAGGGAGAATATTTTAAAAGAGGGGACCAGTAATATATATGAAAATAGGCTATTTCGTTTTTCGTGGGACTACATCTCCCATATATGCCCCTAGTTGCGTATTCACAATATATGATACCAATGTGTTACTTGGTCTCAACAGTCACCATTGTTTGTATACAATATAAGCAGTTTATTTATTGACTGACCAACAGTGCTGCTATATGTGACAATGGAGTTTAGAATGATCTTCAAGAACACTGGGCCATTGTTTAGTGAAATTTAAGTGAGATAGCACGCATTCTGAACATGGCAAGGGACCTCAACCGAACAGAAATGGGTAAATACATAACACGTTTACAATATAATTCTAACTTAGACATGGGATTCGTTAATAAAAAGGTATATTCTAATCATAGAGCACGTTAGTGTGATTTACAAGTTCACTGGTTGTCTTTAGAAATCTCCCATATTAGGATGTTGCGTTCCCACAACACTGGGCAGTTTTGTCAGCAAGATGTATCAGATATCCTCACGACTTGTGTACTTCAAAACTTGTCATATTGCAAACAGATTATCAGTTCCAATGAACATGCAAAATAATCATTTTTATTCAATGATTTATTTATTTTATCTTTTTACTTTATTTTAGAATTCTGAATACAAATGATGCTTGAGAAAGCAAATGATGAAGAATCTGCAACATCTGATGCTGTTGACATATTTGTTGCTCCATCTGATGTCAGATACGCCGCGGATGAAGACGGGGGAGGGGGGGGGACATTACGTAACCTATCTGAGAATCATCTAAGATCTGATGCACTCTTAGTATTGGGAAATATGACTGAAGATGAAATAGTGGGATAAAATGATGCAGGTAATACTGTTAGGGAGGAATCATCAGAAGAAAAACCCGTGTTTAAACTCAGGAAGTTCCGATCAAGGCGAAAAATCAGAGTATGGGAAAGTTCGGACTTACCTCAGCAGTCGGATATAATAGAGAAACTATATAACAATGATTCTATATTCTTTGGACCTCATCCTGTTGACAGATCTTTCACGTAATTACAATGTTTAGAACTTTTTATCAATGATAAATTGGTTCTGCATAATGTGAAACAAAGTGAAACTGATGCAGTTAGGAAGGAAAAAACAATTTTTTTTTGTTTTCTCCTGATGATCTCAAGTCGTTCATTGGTGTATTGCTTCTTAACGGCTATGCAGTACTCCCGCGAAGGCGAATGTATTGGGAAAAGAGTAAAGCTATCAGAAAAGAAGTGGTTGTTGAAGCGATGAGAAGAAATAGGTTTAAATAGATAGTGCGATTTATTCTCCTGAATGAAAACAACGAACTAGTAAAACATGATATATTATCAAAAACGAAAGCCTATTTAGATATGCTACGAGAAAATTTCTTAGAAATTGCCATCTGGAAAAATGATTGAAGTATTGATGGAGCAATCTCTCTATAACGGACACCCTTGGGACCGAAAATACTGTCCGCTAAAGAGGGGTGTCCTCTTTAGAGAGGGTTAGAGAAAATGATTAAATAGCAGGTCACCTGAAAAGTTATATCTCATTCAATCCGAGTGTAGTGAAAGTATGAATTCCTTTATCCCGACCATTTGAAGTTCAAGAGAACAATAAAAGTGATACCGTTAGGCCTAGGTATATTTTAGGAGCAGTGCAGAAGATAGGGGATGGGAAGGTCAGCGCTAACTGGCATCCAGGAAGCACAGGATGAGTCGAAGATACATTAGCACAACAGAGTGTTCATACCGACTAATAGACCTACGGAGATGCGATTTCTTTTCAAAACAAGTGTCCGCTAAGGGAGTTTGGTTGATTCTTTTTAATGCGGCCGGGGTGTCAGTGTCCGTAATAGCGAGTGTCCGCATAAGAGAGATTAATTACTAATATACATAATAGGGGTTTGGTCAAGGACCTAGAAAATCGTCCGTTATGAAGGGATGTCCGCCTTAGAGGAGTGTCCGTTAAGAGAGGTTTCACTGTAATTACTTGAAATGAAAACCCACAGCCTGCTTCTAGTCTCCGACCGGGTAAGGAATGGAATGAATGAAGCCCCCATCTATCGGCGAGGATATGAACTGTGCCGGCTGCCGAAGCCTGACGCACTCCTCTGGGGCAATGATTAAATGAATGACAGATGAAATGAAATGATAGTGGAGAGTGTTGCTGGAATGACATTTTGACAGGAAAAACCGGAGTACCCGGAGAAAAACCTGTCTGCCTCCGTTCTGTCCAGCACAGATCTCACATGGAGTGACCGGGATTTGAACCACGGACCCAGCGGTGAGAGGCCGGCGTGCTGCCGCCTAAGCCACGGAGGCTTACTACTGTAATTACTTATTTAATTCAAAATAAAATACGATATGATCATTGAAACAAGATAACAATAATACTATTGTTAGATGACTATGTATCTTTTGATACGAGATTCTGTGTATAAATTTCAATAATAATAATAATAATAATAAGCAAATATAATACAGTAATGATAATAATCAAGTGCAGAATAATAATTTAAATAGCAGGTCACTTGAGAAGTTATATCTCACTCAATCCGAGCTTAAGACATGGTGCCTGAATGAAACGGTTACATATTCGCCCTGGAAGATGGCGTGACATATAGGATCCCTACATTCCCGCGATATTCCAAGAACACGTGTAACGAAAATATGAACCCTAAAATATATAAGGTGCGTTCAAAAAGTACGAGCCGGAGGCATAATTACAGAAACCAGTACCTGTATGTTAGAAGTATTGGCCCTGGCTGTTGAGGCACTTGTCCCACTGTGACACGAGGCGGTGAATGGCTGTCTCATAAAATTCCCTGGGCTGCGATGTGAACCAGTTCCGCACGCACAGCTGGACGTCGGCGTCCGAGGTGAATCGTTGGCCCCGCAGAGCCTTTTTCAGGGGACCAAACATGGCGTAATCACAGGGAGAGAGATCTGGACTCTATGAAGGGTGGCCGAGAACCTCCCATTTGAATTTCTGCAGGACTGCCGTGACTGTGTTGGCCGTATGAGGTCGTGCATTGTCGTGGAGTGACCACGGCGGCTATGGCGTTCTCTATCACTCGGCGGTCCTGGGTAATGAGTGCATCAACCAGCTGGACGTTGTCATCGGTAATGCAGGGGGGTGCCCCAGACCGGGCATCATCGGCTAACGACACCCGTTCTTCCCTGAAGCGCTTGTGCCACGCCTTGACGCTTGCAAGGGATATGCAGTGTTCGCCATACTCTTGTGACATTCGGCGATGAATGTCCGTTCCCCCTACTCCTTACGCTGTCAGAAACCGAACATCACCTCTTTGCTCTTCCTTTGACGCCTCCATGTCACTGTTTGCAATGCGACTGGCATCGTTGGACGATTGATGCATGCTACTGCTCGCTTTGTATCGTCACGTGACGTGCACGCGTGCCCTCTAGCGACGGGCTGTGACCTTCCACGCTCTGGTCAGAACCACACCTCGTTACACACGCCACGATTAGCCGATGTCGTCACCGCTTTGCTCATTCCAGCCTCCAGCTCGTTACTTTTTGAACGCACCTTATACATACATATAAAACAACACAAGCATTACATTATACCCTTAGATTTTGTAATTTGTCTCTTTAAAGATTCACTTTAAAGATTCGGTTTGCCTTTGAAGCAATTAGCAAGGCCTACTACTGTAAATTTGGGCATTGAGCACTCGGGAGGTCATTTGGTTTCTGTAAAGATGGCGGTGATATAAAATGTGATATTCATGTAGGCCTACTCTCTACCAGCGCTACCTCTGTATGAAATTTATTCGATTCAATTTTGTTATTCGGGAACCGATACGGGTAACGAGCAGAACACAAAGACAGACGGATGATCATCACACCCGTGCTGACCACTGATGTCTCCTTAGATTTTTCAATTTTTGCAAAATGTAGTAACTTTTTGTTGTGTGTGATAGGGGCTATACATAATAATACTAATAATATTAATAATAAAAATTATTATTTGTATTATAATTATAATAAAAATGCATTATAAATATAATATACAGGCACCGGATTGGGAGATTCTGAGCTTTTGCGACCGGAAGGAGGCTTTCTGGTATGTCACGAACGAGCTGACAACAGCCATCACCGAAGAGCCATCCACCATCCGACTGAACATCCAGACTGCCGGCAGAGTTGTAGATAAGGCTGGTCTCTTTTTCACCCAGGTAAAGGCCAATTACTCTATCGTCTGCGGCCAGACAGAGACGTATCTCCGTAAGAATATCGTGCTTTCTGAGTACCGAAATCATTTCGCAAAAGTGATGAAGGACCACATGTCACATGCCGTGCTGCTCATTTGTGTGGACTGTCATCTGAGGTCCAACACGAACGACAGCGTATTGAGAAATGGACTGGCCATCGAGTGCAACGCTCACATTGGTAGAATCGAGGATATAAAGATGTATGAAGTTCCTGAAGAGAGAGAGAAGCCCGCCTGGCTGGCAAGGTACTGCTGTTATATTATTATTATTATTATTATTATTGTTATTGCTTACTTGACAAGTTGCTGTATTTCTTCTTCAAATTGACGCAAGTAGGTGACCTGCGCATTGTGAAAGTATAAAATGAATGATGAAGTCATCACAAATACACCGTCCCCCAGCCAGGGGGATTAACGAATCGGAAGTTAAAATCCAGACCCTGCTGGGAATCAACCATGGGCTCCTTCAGTTCAAAGACAATCGCTCCATCCACTTAGTAACGAACCCACTTATACAACCAATGGTAATGATGGAACATTAAACGGCAAATTCCTTACCTTAAGTTCTTGTACATGCTGGAGTGTATGGGTTGACCGTATTCGTCCATGCCCGTTCGTTCGGTGTAGACCCACGTGCCCCCGACCTTGTCACTCAACTCGAAGACTTGAGGGCTGAAGATGTCCGGTCTGGCCATGAGGTGTCGCGTGGCACATAGCCCGGCGGCTCCGGCACCGATCACACACACAGACAGAGGAGTCGGACTCATGATGTGTGTCGTATCTGAAACACATACACCCACACTCCAGTGGCTGGTCATGTACAATGCGATAAAAGATAACAGACAGATATTCTCTTCTCTCCTTATCATGAAGTCATAAATTACGAAACACACCACACTTCTTGATATTACAATGTGCTCAGAAGTATGATCAAGGATGTTGAGTCCTTGAGATGGCAAGATTGTTTGAAAACGAGTATAAATAGTTCATCCGCGTGTAAATAGATTATTCACACCTCATCAAGAGAGAGAAAACCACTCATACCAATCTCAGAATAAAGAGGCATGGTGGCGCAGTGGTCAAGCCGCTTGCCTCTCAACAAACGGACTGACTTGAATTTCCGTTGCATAAAACCATATAAGCATAGGTAATACTACTACTAATACTACAAATTATCGTCAGCTACTTCAAAGGACATAAAATAAAACTTAGCCAATCAGAGGACCTTGAAATTAGTGCTGGCGTTCCGCAGGGATCGGTCCTAGGACCAACCCTGTGGAACATTCTATATGATGGCGTCCTACGTCTGCAGCTGACGAAAGGCGCAGTATCTATTGGTTATGCCGATGACCTTGCGTTAGTGGAAACAGCAGAGAATGCAGAGGATCTGACCTTTAGAGTTAATGAATCATTGAGACGTGTCAACCTTTGGATGGAAAATAATTGCTTGAGTTTGGCACCACATAGGACTGAGGCTGCAATTTTGAAGGGCTCAAGGAAGTGGAAGAATATCCGTTTTCTCCTAAATGGTATTGAGATTGTTCCAGCGAAGGCTGTACGTTATCTAGGAGTTCTGCTAGACATGAATTGCACGTTTGGAGCACACGTGAAGGCAGTTACTCAAAAGGCAGCGAAGAAAGCAGCGGCGTTAGCTAGACTTATGCCTAACATAGGAGGTCCGAAAACAGTAAAGAGAGAAATCATGTGCTCAGCAGTATATTCCATATTATTATATGCTGCACCTGTCTGGTGCGATGCGCTCAGGAAGAAGATCCATTTACGACCTATGGAAAGAGTTCAGAGAAAACTGCTACACAGAACTATCTGTGCTTATCGTACTGTGTCTACTGCAGCTTTACAAGTTGTAGCTGCCGGAATTTCCATCGATCTACTCGTTATAGAGAGAAAATTTATTCATGAAAGGGGTACCTCTATACCTGCTAAAGAAAAGAAAGCGTTGAGGAACCGGCTCTTACTAGACTGGCAGGTCCGATGGGATGGTACAAACAATGTTGGCCAGTGGACTAAAGAACTTATACCTGACGTAGGAGAATGGCTAAAATGCAGTCATCGACAAGTGAATTATTTCCTGCCCCAGGTCCTGACAGGGCATGGGAGATTTGGAGTATATGCCTTGAAAACGGGGAAGACGCAGGGAGATGGTTGTCGGTATTGCTCGGAAAGGGATACAGTAGAGCATACTTTCTTCCATTGTGCTCGATGGGAGGAAGATAGAAAGGAAGCCTGTGAACAACTTGGCCGGCGACTGACGACTAGGAATCTGATTCAGATTATGTTGGAGAGTCCACGAGCCTGGAACATTGTAAAGGCAATGGCTACGATTATTATGGGGACGAAGGAGAAAGAAGAAAAATGAATAAACTAATAGTATAATCACTCCATTCTGATGTAATGCTGTCAAGCAGTCCCGGAATGGGCTAAGTGAAGAGGGCAGGGGTTTTAGTTGGTGGAAATCCAACTCCCACACAGAGTGGTGTCTTTGGAAGATTTCCCCCTGCCGATTATTACTACTACTACTACTACTACTATTACTACTACTACTACTACTAATAATAATAATAATAGTTAAAGCTATAATGAAAGGTTCATACTCTGGATGGAAAATATAGTTTAATGAAATAGAGAAAATGTTCGGCTTTCTCCCCTCCAAACCCAGACATATATATATCATTAAGGTAGGCAAATATCAATGCCGTTACCCACACGGTCTTTTGATATCATCAGATGGGCACTAATTGAGTTGCAAGATTTGCAAATAAAGACATCGACACTTTTAACACGCCATCGTATGGCAACCGAGCTCCCTGGTCAGAAAATGGATGAAGTATGATTAACTTCATGAACACCCATAAACAATAGGTGACAGCCAGTGGTGGGTGGTACATTTGTGTCTTGAATGTCGCACTACCTCCCAGAAAGACAGGGTGCTTAAATTGAGTATGAACAACGCAATGGTTTACAAGAGATTTGTTAACATTACAATCATTATTATTATTATTATTACTTATTTTTTGTTTCCTTACAATGCAAAAACTTGTTATTTATTACAGAACATTATCGTTCGTTCCATGTGGTGTTTGCCACCAACAGTGTCACGCAATTTTAACAGGACGTGCCTCCAATCCACACGACTTGATTATTTCCGGAATGGTTAGTAAGCCAAGTCAGGCTGAACTTATGCCTCCTCATAAGACAGACATGAATATTATCCTGTACGTCTGGGCCGAGACGAACAGAGTAATGGTGGAGACCCGGCCCAACCCTGCGCCAAAGACGAGTGACGCTCTCTGGGAAGTTGTCAGTGTAGCCTAAGATAAGGCGGTAGGTGCCGTAATCGATCCCATCGTAACAAGGGGTCGTGAAAAATGGATCACCCAGCGGCCATTTTCAGGCCACAAATAAGGAAAGTCGTGTGAGGCGCCATATATGTCAGATTAGCAACACAAATAGAAATAAAAATATTTCAGCCTACCGTGCCTCGAAATGTTGACACCAGAGGCACGTGGTAGAATTTACGATTTAGCACGAGCGGTTATTGGCCAGGCTGATTAGAGCTTGCACGTTGCGAGGTACACTACAAAACTATAATACGACTGCTGGACAAAGTAGAGTGCATACACACATTATGATATTATGACTAGTGTGGCCGCTGAATAGATGCTTTGCATTCTAGATCAAGAGGCGTAACAATCCTTATAAAACAACAAAATAGAACGTAAATCAGCAATGCCATGGTACCATGTCCATTCTGCCTCGTGTACATGTTGCGGGCAACTAGATCATCCAGGGGACGCTAATTTTCAGAGTCGGCGGCTATACCAGGTGAATCAGCTGCCACTAATTATATTGTTTTATGTAGCCCAACTAACGCATGTTGTCAGGAAGGTCGATATATCTCTGCTTGCATCCCGTATGGCACTATTGCACTGCAAGCATACACCGCAAACGATACTGAACACAATTATTTTTCCCTCGTATTAATCTGTAGTCATACCGAGGGAAAAATAATAGTGTTCAGTATCGTTTGCAGGGTAGGCTTGTAGTGCATTTGTACCTTACGGGATGCAAGCAGATAAATATTGACCCACCCGATAACTACGCTAGTTGAGCTGCAGAAAACAACATTATTAGTGGCAGCTGATTCACCTGGTAAAAGAAATTATGCCAGTTTCTTCATAAATCTTTTCTTTACGCTGGAAAACGTCGCTGCCTTATCACCACCCTCCACTGCTGCTAACGCAACGTGCGTACTTAAACACAAACCGAGATCCCCTCGCCATGTGGCTTCGTCTCTGGCCGAAGTAAACTACACACAACTCCATCTATTGAAAACTGGAAACAGCAAAAGAACAGAAATATCACCATGGGAAGCTTCTTCATGTGTTGGAACAGCTTTACCTCGACAAGTTAGTGGCTCAGGCATGGCTGTCTAACTCAGCCCTGTGGAATTTGTTATAGCAATTCAACATTAAGTTGCTCTCCCTCGAGGCTATCGTAAATGTATCTTCAAAGATCCAGCAACGGGGAGTTGGAACTGTTACCCCTGTGAAAAATGTAGTGGAACTATCTAACATATTACATCACCGTATTCCCACCTGGCTAACTCTGACTCCCAGCATAAGCCTTATGAAATGGGCAGGATCGCAGAATTTTCATGGCCCCCGGCTAGATGAACCACTGAATGAAATGCCTGACAAATAGGATAGAAATAACTCTCCTACAGTTGTACTTTGTTAACGACAAAAGATAATACAAAAATCAATCAACTCAACTCCGATAGAGCGAGAAACTTTAACAACTCAGGGGATGACAGGTGAAAAATTGTTGGGCGTCTATTATAGTTGTCATAGTACAACATTTGTTAGTTAATATAAATCAGAAAATTGTATGTAAAATTCTAATGAGAACAAACGAAAAACCTCATGTTCAAAAATTAATTCAAAAATAGCGATACAAATTAAACTGTTGAACTTCACAACATACTCTCAAAAAAAAACCATCTCCTGCGTTCGTAATGTCTTCACGACCAAAACTATCTTCAATTAATGCCAAGTGCATTTATAAGAATCATTTGCATTTAAACGTCGACATCGGAGATTATAAATCCAGAAAAAAAACTAAATGAAAATTATGAACTTGATTTCAAATATGTAAAGCTAAAACATAATCGTGGTTAATTCAAATTTTCAATATACGGCATGTGGAATAATACCTCACATAAAACTACAACATGACTGATCTTGGCAAGATTCAGTTTTCAAATGGCCTCTTATTCCAAATTCCACAAATATTTCCACATTTTAACTATTTCCAATATTTATTTAAACTACCAAAATTCCCATCATCACCTTGACTGACTGGAATCCAAATTCATTCACATTCTACTTATTTTATGCCATATTACAATTTACAGTGCGTTCTCATCTCATTTAATACTATGCATACCGATACTATTTCTCGTAAGATGTATTTCTTGTACTTGGCAGTACTCCAAAGCGTTTTAATCTTTACAACCATAACATCATGACTTAATAAAAGTACTTCAAATTCCCTACTTATCATGCGTGAATGCTCCAATAGGCATTTATTAATTACTGTCCATCTCCTTTAACTAAGCAAACTCACGTTGCTTTAAAATACATAACTTCGTTACAATATAATTCATAGAGTCTTTTCATAATTCATTTCCGCAATGAAAGTAACAAAACCTTCATCACATCTGTCGTAAATCTTGAACATTCCTGAATAATATTCTGGAGATCAGCTGTCCTAGAATAATATCGAATAAAAGAAAAATACTCCCAATCAAAATTTGATCAACCTCAGAGATACAAATACATATGACAAATCTGAATAATCTACTCTGTCAAAATTAACGCTTCCAAAGACGTTTCTTAAAACAATTAAATCTGTCGAGTCATGAAAATCTCCGAACTGAATTAAGCTAGATCGAAGAAAAACATTAATTAAACAAGAAAACCTAATGCTAACAGTAAGAAGAATCGCTGAAATAGCAAACGTCACCTCAATAACTACTACTGCAAATCTAAATACAAAACTCTAATAAATCATAAAAAATACATCAAGAAATGGTCCTCAAGATTTTCCCGATGTTCTACTGCAAATCTACATAATCTGAGATGTCTTCTACCTTTCATCGTACTCTGCTTCTGATGAAGAAAATGGCGTAGATACTACCACCCATGGCCTCGATATGATCAGCAACTGGATCTCCATGTCTACTTTCACTGCTAAACTGCATGGCCCGGTCTCTAATTCCATCCTCGTTCTGTCTCGAATTGGGTTCTTCAAGCTTTGAGCTGGGTCCACCCTTGCTCCTCCTACGTTTCTTGTTCTTGGTAAAGTGGACCTGTCCCGACGTTCTAGAAATTTCTTTCTCCTTCTCATGATTTTGTAGAGTGACTTTAAGTAGTTTCGGCATTTTTCCAAAAAGTTGCGAAATCAGATATTAGTTACTCCGGATTTTCCATGTTTTCAATGCATCATTCCCTACTCTTCCATCTGTGCACTCATGTTCAATTCAAACACGTTTCCCCAAACTGTAGTTGTAGATTGCATTCTCATTTGAAGTTTCGGAAATATCTTTATGAATTTCCCTCGTCTGGTTCCTTAGCAACAATGTATGTCCTACGGCACGACATTCACCTTATTAGTCAATAGATAATCGAACTGTCGTATTAATTTGCTATTAGGGAATATGTTACTTAAAATCCCTCGTATAATGTCTAAGTTCAACTATCTCTCAGGTTAAGAAAGATGACATACTGTTCCACATTTTAGCTCACAATTTTAACTGCTCGTGCACGTTCATTAAATGCTGCTGTTTAGCAATCCTTCACCGTCATTAAACTGTTCACAAATTCGTTTGAATACCGAAGTGAACATCCCTGTATAATCATATGTACTAGAGCTCACTGTCAAACGTAGCCCGTCTCCCTGCTGTCTATCTGCCAAAGACACAGCTTCGATCGCCGGCGAAATTATCACGCCCGCACTCCACTCGATTATAATACCGATGGCAACACCACCAAATTAGTCAAGTGTCAACTCGTCACTCTCCTCTTCCAGACAAGTGCTCCAGTGCTAAATTGATGGTAATTTTACTTAAGATATTCTGCTATTCCTAGGGTCCTCATGACTCTTCTGTTTCATCTGTAGCTAGTATATAAAAATCCTTATTACAAACTTCGTTTATTTACCGACATTGTCCTGTCGCTCGTCTCACGTGATCAACCCCTCCTGCCTCTTACATTGCTTGACCTTGGCTGGAGTAGTCCGTCTTCCCTGATCTGTCTTGCCTTTCGTTGCATGCTAACTTAGATATTACGAGAATCTGATCATTTTCAGGGCCTGCTATGAATGCATAATAACAAGCTGGCTTCAAGACATGCCGCTCAGTCCTCATCCAAGGTTCAAGCATAAACATACGGGTTCAGTACGTCAAACACACAGAAGATCCACACAACAACTACTAATAAGGTACCGAAGTACGCAGTGCAGGCAATTGAGATAAAGTAAAAGTGGAACCTTGAGTCACAGATTACAATCCCAGTGGTCATGTCACGTGCAGGTGTCATACCAAAAATCCCTCTAAAATAGTCTGCCAGTACTAAATTTGCAGCTGTTGCCATACATTGAACTGTAGAACGCAGTCCTGAAGTATGATACATAGCAAATATTGTAAAAGTTTCTCTTTGGAAGCGCACCGATTCGTCATGCAGCAAGTCTTTCTCAGTCAATAAATGAATGAAACCGTTATGAGCACCAGGCTATATAGTATGTTATGAGTAGTACATTTAGTATATGCATTGTAGGATTATTTAGCACATGTGGTTCCTTGCTAACCTGTCTGTAACTTGAAACGTAGCCAGACTAAGCCGTGATAATGTTAAGAATATAAATAAAACCATAAAACTTATACACAACAACAAGTCGTTTTGTGCCACTTTGTACCACTGCGTTGTTTTTGGGGCCGACCACATCCCGACCAAATGGCCGACCCTAAAAGTTGTATGTAAATATACTTACAGCTGTCTGTAGCCCAGCCTAAAGGCAGAAAGCAACACCAAAGCGAGGCACCATTTCATTGGAAGTTGTAGCACCAGTAAGGGCTCACTATAGTTATCTCATGAACGTCCATGATGGCTCAACGTACGCTGTCGACATTTATCTGGCTGAAGACAACTTTTATACTTCACACCAAGAAGAATTATCAATATTTTGAAGTTGATCGACATCTACGACTATCAGTGTGATATGGTTTGAACATGGAACTGGTTCAGGATGACGGGTGCTGTGGAGAACTGAAGTGAATGATATGCTAAGCAGGAATGTGTACAACTGTATTAAATCTTAATGCGCCAGGGCGATTTGTTGTGCTTCGGAGTCACGTACAATACAATTCATAGGTAAAGGAGAACTAGAAATTCCTAGAATTTGTCATCAATTGACACTATTTTTTATTATTATATTATTATTACATAAGTGCCTATATGAAAGAAGCAACACTAAAACAGTGGGGATAGATAACATTTCGGTTCAAATTATTAGGCAGAATTTTAATTCCTTGGTCCTCTGCTTACACTAAACGAGTCGCCTTCACTTGGATATTTCCGAAAGCAATTAAAACATACAAATGTAAAACCTCTCTGTAATGCAGGCAGTTCAGCAAAACTAGTGATCTATCGACCTGTATGGTTAACGACAAGCATATCAAAATTATTTTAAAAATGCATAAAAATCATATTTATGAGTTTTTCAGGAAACAAAATTTACTAACAACTAGGAAATTCAGCTTCATAAAAAAAAATCAGCACCACTGATGTTGTTGGAGAATTAACTAAGCGAATAAATTGAACGTGTTATTTGACTAAGCTATTATATACTGCTCAAAAAAATTAAAGCACCACTTTTTTCAAAGGCCACCAAATTTTGAAAAGTTGACCTACAAGCTCGAAATCTCAGTATGACGTTTGTCCTGACGCCTACCAGGCATATGCTTCAGCACAACTCCCCAACTTGAGTAGTTTCGGGGTAGCACCCCGAAAACCAGCCCATTTTCGAAAACCGCAAATTGAAGTTTGCGAAAAACGCTGCAGGACTTGTCGCAGGTTGCCAAAGCAGTCGAAAATGAATGAGTCTTGCTCTTAAAGGTTCCACAAACACGTAGAAATCGTTACATTTGACGTTTGGGCATTTTCAACCCCCTTCATCATCCCCTAAACATGGACTACCATTGGGGGCGTCTGAGAAGGTACCGGGTGTGTTTAACCATCGGAAAACCTGCACACCGTCCTCAGTTGCTGATTGCAGTAAGTTCTTAAGGCCTCCGGCAATGTCCACACCCCCTAACACCCTCAACTGGCATGGGACCAAACCACCCCCTCTCGATTCACCCCTAAGGAAGGTTTTAATCGAGATGTTTATCAGTGCTGTGAATGCGGGGGTCTTCCCCTACCGTTTCGAAAAAGGAGCTGTGCCTTTGTCACCACCCCTTCCCCTGCAACCCCCGTTTCTATGATTTTTCGAATCAGGCCCTTCTTAAGGGCTGAAACGAGGTCTTAATCGCTGAAAGGGCTGTAAAGGTCCTTAGAAGTAGTGGTGACACGAAATCAACCCCTTCCGATCGATGATTGACATTCCGTCCCCCAAATTCGAAATTGTTGCACCCCCAACCCTCCCTGTCTGGACGCGTAACGCGTCATGGCAGAGTTTTCAGAGTTGGATGGAAATGAAGCTTATGGCCTGACATGGAGCCCAAAACAGCAGGTTGGATGGAAATTCATCGGTAGGGTGGGAAACGGGACCAGAAAGTTTTCAAAAAAGTTAACAGCCTCTAGTAAGTACACCAATGCATAGGCAACCCACATCACGTCATTTTTCTCTCATTGCCAAACTTTGTAACCTATTGCCGATCATAGGCAACCCACACGCACGGACGTGATGTGGGTTGCCTATGCATGGGCGTACTTACTGTAGGCTGTACAATTTTTTGAAAAATTTTGGTCCCGTTTCCCAACCTACCGATGAATTTCTATCCAACCTGCTGTTTTGGGCTCAATTGCAGGCCATAAGCTTCATTTCCATCCAACTCTGAAAACTCTGCCATGACGCGTTACGCGTCCAGACAGGGAGGGTTGGGGGTGCAAAAATTTCGAATTTGGGGGACGGAATGTCAATCATCGATCGGAAGGGGTTGATTTCGTGTCACCACTACTTCTAAGGACCTTTACAACCCTTTCAGCGATTAAGACCTCGTTTCAGCCCTTAAAAAGGGCCTGATTCGAATAATCATACAAACGGAGGTTGCAGGGGAAGGGGTGGTGACAAAGGCACAGCTCCTTTTTTGAAACGGTAGGGGAAGACCCCCGCATTCACAGCACTGATAAACATCTCGATTAAAACCTTCCTTAGGGGTGAATCGAGAGGGGGTGGTTTGGTCCCATGCCAGGTGAGGGTGTTATGGGGTGTGGACATTGCCGGAGGCCTTAAGAACTTACTGCAATCAGCAACTGAGGACGGTGTGCAGGTTTTCAGATGGTTAAACACACCCGGTACCTTCTCAGACGCCCCCAATGGTGGTCCATGTTTAGGGGATGATGAAGGGGGTTGAAAAAGCCCAAACGTCAAATGTAACGATTTCTACGTGTTTGTGGAACCTTTAAGAGCAAGACTCATTCATTTTCGACTGCTTTGGCAACCTGCGACAAGTCCTGCAGCGTTTTTCGCAAACTTCAATTTGCGGTTTTCGAAAATGGGCCGTTTTTCGGGGTGCTACCCCGAAACTACTCAAGTTGGGGAGTTGTGCTGAAGCATATGCTTGGTAGGCGTCAGGACAAACGTCATACTGAGATTTCGAGCTTGTAGGTCAACTTTTCAAAATTTGGTGGCCTTTGAAAAAAGTGGTGCTTCAATTTTTTTGAGCAGTATACAAATTGTAGGAAATCGTAATCAATTATATGCGTGCCACACACAAGGTTGTACATTTTTGTGACATAAATGACTGATCTTCCTGCTCTGTATGAATTTGACATCCCATTTCCACCTTTCTCCATGATATTGTAGTAAAGTAGTATTTCCGAATTTTTAAAATGTTGTACATTGTAACGACATTTTAATAATAATAATAATAATAATAATAATAATAATAATAATAATAATAATAATAATAATAATAATAATAATAATAATAATAAAGCATTGATATCGTTATTAATATTAGTAGTAGTATTATCAATTTAGAAGGGCGGCGAATTTTCAGTAGCATGAACGATTACGAACTGGAAGTATCCTGAAACCCTAGTAAGTACTGTAGAAAATGAAAGTTTGTAGGCTAATTCCGTAAAGAGTATCGATATTAGGGAGACAGACATACTATTTAAGTAGGGGGGTAATGCCGATTCTAACCCACCCGGCGTTGCTCGGGCGGCGTCCATGTTAAATCATTAATATCTGGCCAACCCATGGTCCGATATTGACAAATGAGGTGTCGTTGGACTCGGGCTGATGCGCTTTTTCCTATGGACAAAATATTATATTTTCAAAAAAACATTGAAAATTTTAGTTTTTGAAAGTAGGTGATAGTTTGAAAACCAAACATGATAGAACGTTGTGCCATGGCTCAAACGAATGGTCTTTATGCCCTTTATTTTTTGTTATAAAACTTTTATTTTTTATGGTTTTTTGAAAAAAGTGTAATTTTGAAATTCCTATACTTTGTAATCTAGGAAGTTTACAAAAAAGTTTGTTTGACATAAATGAAAGGTCCCTACCCCCTCTTCCCCCAAAATAAATTTCAAGTCTCTAGGATAAAAACCTGACAGTAGTGGGGTAGTGAGAGAGCTGTCGACTATCTTATTGAACCCTCCTCGTATTTGCTCCTAACCTGATATCTCGCTAACCAATCATGGGATTTGAACATACAGGGTGTCCTAGCACTCGTAGTGATGCCCCCTAATTTCCTATAGGCTCTTTATTTAAATAAAAGACCAAAACTAATAGGTCATTCGCTTTTAATATTTTCTAAACCCATGGTTGGATTTGAGCATATGGGGTGTCCTAGGAATCGTGGTGAACCCCCCTTTCGTATGAACGTTTTATTTCCACTCTAAAATAGTGCAAGGTTGTAGGTTCAGCACTACCTAGGAAGTTGTGAGCCCCTGCGACCTTGGAATGGAAGGAGTCATGCTAGGAGGGCGTGCTTGGATTGTTTTTTTTCGTCTCGTTGCGCTCTTTACGGAAATGTAGGTGGCGAAAAGGTGAAATGCTGGAAACATGTTTTTTTTTGGGGGGGGGGGGGCAAAAACGTGATTTTAGACTTTTTGCTCTATCTCGCAAACCCTTAACGCTACAGACGTGTACGAGGTGTCCTAGGAATCGGGCTAACGCCCCCTTTCAAATGTGATAGACTTTTTTCCAGAAAATAATTCACAAAGGCCCTAACGCCATACATGTTGAAAAAACTTTTTTTCTTTACCTGTTTATAATGTTCATGAAGCGTGGTGGTTGAGAGAGACGATACTGCTGGGTGTGTGTGTTTCAACGAACCTGTCGCTAACCACAGGGACCATGCTTAATAGATCAATCTCTATGCCGGCGGGTCGGTGTATGACAGAGCGAGGGTTCTTTTTTCTGATATTTTACCTTTAACGTGTAAACGGTGATGAGAACTTGGTTCTATGTTGGTCGAAGCGAGTAGAGAAAACAAACTTGCCGAGGAGCAGACGAGCAGGAGGTGAATATCATTTGAGCTTATTGGAATGCGCTGATCTGACTTGACAACAGGTGCAATGGAAAATGACAGACGCAGAGGACCCTTGAAGGTGAAATAATCTGACAACCGTGGTGGCAGGGGAGTGCGAAATGCATGTGAACACGTGTGAGATGACATGTACGCTAAATCAGTTACATCCTGTTTTGCTTCGTACGTGACAAAATGCAAATTCATGTGAAATATGATACAACACAGGTGTTCACCTGGGACATTAGCTGTCCACGTGCATGATAACTGTTAACAAGTCACATCCTGTTTGTTTCGTGCGTGACAAAATGCAAGTTCATGTGAAATTTGATCTGGCACAGGTGTTCACCTTGGACGTTAGCTGTCCACGTGCACGATAAGAGAATGTTCAAAGCGTGGGGAAAATGATTATACATGCAAGGTAACATATATAAAGACATGTCGTTATCATTTCCACTCTCACTTAGGTAACTACCTTTGAACACACTGCATTGCGTGAAACACTTGGTCTTGTTTAACAGTTTTGGTGTTGGTGGAAAATACTTAACCTTGTTGTGAGGTAGGTGTTTATTTATTCATTTATATATTTATTGATTTATATATATATTCTTGAAATTATTTATTGATTGTTAAAGTTATAATTAAAAGTTTATTTATTTGTTTGCAGATAACGTATATAGCCTACCTGTTGTGTATCTGTGGGAAAGAGATTGAAAAAGAGAGAAAGACAGACAGCTAGAAAAGGAAACCATTTCCACACTAGCCCACGAGACGGGAATAAAGCAATGCATTACACGTCAAGGTGAGATTTGTTCTTTCATATATATAACCTGTTTGTTTTTGTTTATGAAATACATAAACTATATGGAATGGATATACTTATGGTGGTTTATTTTATTTCTTTTTAGAGTGTTGGAAAACGCTTGACCTCTGTTGATAACCAGGAACGCGTGTGTTTGAGGCCATTGTCAAGCAGTCTACAGCTGAAATCTCAGGTGAGAGTGTTCTTTCAAAATAATGTATTTTGCTACTGCTACCGATAGCCTAACTTGGGAAGCCCTAAACAGTTGTTTCAAATCGCGTGTGTGCTCTGGTCGTGTGATCAATGTTAGAAAAAGTTTGATTCCCAAAGAATTTTTACAATCTTGTTTTGAAATTTTTAAAATTGAAATGTGTACAGCTCAAAGGTTTCATACAGCTTTAAAGGTGAATACAGAACTCGTATGCGATTTCATATATAAAAAGAAGGACGTTGAACATAAAGAGACATTTTATATTTGCAGTAAACTGCAAGAGCTTTTGATAGCCGATAATCTGAACGAGTGGTATCAAAGCCATGTGGTGAATGCCTTGCTATCAAAATTTGATAAACTGCAACAAGGACCGAGTGTTTTAGCGTTAGACAAAATTCATCATCTACAAATCAACATTTGTCAATTCAACCCGTTGAATGCTGGGTCTAGCTATATTAAAACACCACTTGCAATAGCTTCGAAAAATGCTGTGGTCAATATAAAGAATCATGACAATGATTGCTTTTTGTGGTCTGTGGCTGCGTTTTTGCAACCAGCACAACGTCACTGTGAGGGACCAGAAAATTACAAGGCCAAGTTGGATGAATTGAAACAAACTTTAAATTTAACTCGAGTGTCGTTCCCTATGGACTTAACCGAGATCCATAGGTTTGAACAAGACAACCAGGACTTTTCGTTCATGGTGTATGGCCCTGATGGTGATAAGATTGTGGGTCCTCTTTATGCCACAAAAGAACCGAAACGATACCACATTCATCTTTTATATATGTCTTACGGAGAAGTGAATCACTATTGCCTCATTAAAAGCCTGAGTAGATTGCTAAGCAGTCAAACGTCGAAGCATGGGCAAAAAACACATATTTGTGATCGTTGCCTGCAATATTTTACAACCCCTACGCTTTTAGAACGTCATAGGCTGGATTGCGTTTCTCAGGAAGTGGTGAGATTGATATTGCCACAAGGGGATAAGGCTGTTTTAAAGTTTAAGGACATTCACAAGCGTGACACTGTCCCGTATGTGGTGTATGCAGATTTCGAAGCACTCACTACACCTATGGCGGGATGTGAACCAGGTTCCACCATTAGCTCAACCACACCCATTCAAAAACATGAACCCTTTGCCATAGGATTTAATGTGGTGTGTGCCTATGACCCCACACAATCCGTTTACAAATACCGTGAGGGGCCAGATTGTGCCAAATGGTTTTTGTATGAACTTGTCAAGTTGGCCGACCATGTACAGGGATTACTGGACCACCCAGTACCCATGAGTCTATCTCCAGAACAGCAGCAGCAGTATGAGCATGCCACGACATGCCATATTTGCGAAAAGCCTATTTTAAGTGGAGAGGAAAACGACAGAGACCACTCGCAATTTACGGGGGAGTTTCGTGGAGCTGCGCATAGTAAATGCAATTTGAACTTTTCAGCTCCTCGTTTCATTAGTGTCTTTTTCCACAATCTGGCAAATTATGACATTCAGTTTTTGATTCGTGAATTGGGTCATGTCAACAAGGGCTCGTTTACCATTATCCCCCAAAACCATGAGCGTTTTACAGCCCTGACATGGAGGTTGAGCGATTTAAGCATTCGATTATTGGATTCCTTTAAGTTTATGACATCCTCGCTAGACAGCCTTGTGAATGGCTTGAATGAGGAGGAATTAAAAATACGAGAATGCATTTTAATGATCCTGAGCAATTTCAAATGTGCATTCGGAAATGTATATTCCCGTATGATTTCTGCAACAGCTGGGACGTGTTAAAGCAAAGAAAACTCCCACCACAAGAGATATTTTACTCGAAACTAACACGCAGTACCGTTTCCGATGAATACTATGCACATGCATGTCTAGTTTGGCGAGTGTTTGGCATTAAGACGCTAAGTGAATATGCCTTGCATTACCTAAAACTGGATGTATTGTTACTCACCGATGTGTTTCAAAAATTCCGTGAGTTGTGTCAACACATTTACGGTTTTGACCCGGCTCACTATTATACGAGTCCTGGGCTCTCGTTCAATGCCGCTTTGTAATACACTCAAGTGGAATTGGATTTACTCACTGATGTAGACATGGTTCTATTTTTTGAAAAGGGCATTCGTGGCGGCTTTGTGTCGCTTAACCAACGCCATGCCGAAGCGAACAATGTCTACATGCCTGATTATTCACCATACAAACCAGAATCGTACTTAATGTACTATGACGTGAATAATTTGTACGGTTACGCCTTGACTCAGCCTTTGCCCTATGGGAAGTTTGCTTGGCTGACAGACAAACAAGTGTCAGAATTTGATGTGAACATGGCTAGCCAAGAAACAGGCCGTGGATATGTGCTAGAAGTGGATATTGAATATCCCTCATCCTTGTATGATGAGCATGCCGATTACCCATTCTACCTTGAGCAAATGGTTCCCCCTGACAGTAAAGTGAAAATTGAAAAACTCATGGGCTCACTTTACAACAAAAATCGGTATGTGCTACATATCCAAATGTTGGTGTAATGCCTCGCCCAAGGCTTGGTGTTGAAGAAAATCCACAGGGGTATTTCTTTTGCTCAAAAAGCATGGCTTGAGCCATACATGCGACTCAACACAGAGCACCGACAAATGGCAACACAGTAGTTTGAAATTATTATTTTTAAATTAATGAACAACTGCATCTATGGCAAGTACATGGAGAATGTCCGCAAATACCGTGACATTAAATTGGTCAATGTCTGGGAGGGGCGGTGGGGTGCCCGGCGGTACATTGCCAAGCCAAATTTTAAATCGATCAACATTATCGAAGAGGATTTAGCCACTATTGAAATGAGTAAGACCAACGTGACCATGGATAAACCCATTTACTTGGGCCAAATCATTTTAGACTTTTCTAAATCGGTCATGTATCGATTCCACTATGAGTTTGCCAATCGCCATTTTGAGGACGTCTCTCTTTTGTATATGGACACGGACTCATTCATTCACCACATTCGTCACTGCAAACCCTATGACGTCATGAGGCAGCATAGTGACTGGTTCGACACCTCTTGCTATAGCGCTGACAACGTGCTTCAGCTGCCCATAAAAAACAAGAAGGTAATGGGCGTTTTAAAAGATGAATGCGGTGATTCCATTATGACGGAATTCGTAGGTTTGGCTTCGAAAATGAATGCTTACAGCACACTAGATTGTAAGGAAGCCAAAAGAGCAAAAGGTGTAGGTAGGGCAGTGGTAAAATCGCTAGGTGTAGACGATTACTTAGCGGTTTTACGCACTGGCAAAGCTATGTCTCATACACAGTGCAGGATACAATCCAGCAACCATCATTTGTATGTTGTGGAACAGAGAAAACGCACCCTCGCCTCCATGGATAACAAACGTGTGTGGGCTGATGATCTGCTCACCAGCCTGCCCTGGGTTATGATCGCAAGGAGGAGGAGGTATGATTTCACTGTTTAATCATTTATGTGACATAGCTTTATGTAACTTGTAGATTTAGTATTTTGTAAATATTGGTTTCTGCTGTTGTAAATAGTAGATTTTGTAAATAGTGGCAACTCACTTGGACCTTTTGCTCTTAAAAAAAAGTTCTATGCAACCTCATTATTTTTAAAATGTTTGATTGGTAAATAGTTTGATTCTTTTAAAGCTGTACAAAGTAGGAGTTTTTTTTGTAAATATGAAATAAGTAATATTTTTTTAGTAAATTTAGTGACTGGTATTTTTTAAATGTAAATGGTAAACTAAAAAGTTCTTTTGGAATGAGTGTGCATGTCGAGAATGTGATTTTGGGAATAAATAAAGTGGTTGTGTTTGTCCCCAAACACATGTGTGAATGTATGAGTAGAGAGAGAGAGAAAGCTGGTGTATATGTATGACCAGAGCAAATACGGTGAGGTAGTGTGGGTGGGAGGGGGTAAAATGTCACTTATATACTCATTTTGTTTTCAATAGTTTTGTTTTCTTTGAAAGTGGCAGACAATAGACATTATTTTTGTAAAAAACAGTCTTACCTGCAGTAGTCGTAGACCTTGACGTTTCCGCAATCCCATAAACTCACTGCAGCATCGCCATGGTCATGCACTTGCATCAACATCAATGTCAAATCTCAACTTTCAACATACACCAAATGGAAAAATGTCAAAACAGCAAAATGGAAAATCTATGTTTCCATATCACCATATTATTCCTGTGGCAACATTATCCATACAGCCCTATCGCATGCGTGGCATCTCTTTCATTGGTTAACCACCCATGCCTGCAACTTGCTTATGGTGATCGTAATCCGTACAGGGTTGCAATTCACTCAACACAGGGTCTTGAGTCCATGATTTTGTTACATGTTGCCAGATTTCTTTGACCGCGTTGGCGGCCACATAATAAATGAACGACTTGGGGAGCGCCAAGAGTTCCTCTTTGGTAAAACTGTCTAGTTTCTTTTTGCACACAAAGAACTTGCCGATGGCATTGTCCGTAGCATTGCCTTTCTCCATGGTATCACGTGCTGTAGATGTTTACACGTCGCTTGTAGAAATCTCACTGGCGTCATTCAGAGGTAAGTCTTGAGTTATAATTTTGTTCAACAACTCCCAGCAGGTATGGGTGGTTAACCAATGAAAGAGATGCCACGCATGCGATAGGGCTGTATGGGTAATGTTGCCACAGGAACACGTATCCATGAGCGTTTGCAGGGAGGGGCAGCCCAACTCCATGAGGTCGATACATTGACAGTAAGACGCCAAAAATGGGTGCAACCATTGACGTTTTTCATTACCCTTCACAAATACCACATTGGCCGAGGACAAGTGTGCTTTCATGACCACGTCCAAATATTTATAGGAAATGGTTCCCTGATTCCAGTCTAGTTGCCTATGATTTTCAATCCACTGGGTTGGTTTTCGGTCTTTTTCACACAACAAATCAAAAGCATGGGGTGGTTTAAATAACAAATGCGTAGCTTGCGATATCCAAAACGTGGTACAATCGATCATGGCCACTTGTTTAAATATAAATTTGTTGTCACCAATTTTAAACCCTTGGCAATCCACAATGAGTGTGCGCAACATGTTGACGCTTGCCTGGACCAAGTTCAACTGACGACTGACTGACGATCAATGACTAAGGTGTAATCATGACATGGACTTACCTGCCATGCTAGTTTCAAATTGAGGTTAGGTTAGGACAGGGGGACATGCAAAAATAAGAATTTATGAATTAAATCATTTTATTATCATAACACGTCTTACAGGCTTTTGTCATTTTGGGATAAGGACGATACCAACTGATACAACAATATAGTCTCTTGTGTTTGTAACGTCCATAACACCAATGGTGTCCCAATGTCTCTAAACTAGGCGTTTTTGATGGTGAGCTGCTCACCGAAGCACCTTTGACACCATACGGTCCACACGTATCGTAACTTGTTTTTCCATCACCCAGAGACACAAGTGAGGGATAGCTTGAATGACAGGGTATATTTCCCACTTCCATTCTACACAGGTAGGGGCAAGTGGGTGACCAGCGCTGATGTTCCTGCATGGGTTCATCGCCCTCCTGCCATTGGTCTATGATGATGGGACAAAAGGCACATTTCACTTCATCTCATGTTTTTAAATAATAGAATCCAGCGGCCGCCAAGGCTTGAGGGTTTATGAAAGACACTGGCCATGTTGCAAAAGTCTTGAAACGTTGTTCCTCAGAGTTTAAATTCATGGATGTGACGTCTCTTGAGGCTTTAAAGCAAGACATGACTGAGCGGCTTGACGTGGGTTGACCTGTTATTTATACACTCGTCACTTGGTTGGACAGTGGATAATAGTTGACTTGTTTGTGATGAATAATCAAACAGTAGGCCGTCGTATTGGCTGGTATATTGTCATGTGTTTCAAAATCTAGTCGAATGTCGATATTGGATGGCTTGACAGACTCTTCCAGGTAAGTACAGTCAAAGACAATCAGTGGTGCTCTTGCCTTAAACGCTTGGGGTAGCAGCATGGGGCCGTTCTCTTTTTGATAATACGACCATCGAAATTTAGAAAACAAGTCGTACAGGGGGCCAAACTTATTTTTTGAAAAATCCAAATCCAGTCCTTCATAAGGAAACACAGCTACGTTTAGGAAAAGACGTGCATTTCTCAATTGCAGGTGATCAAATTGCATGGCATCTTTGTTTTGTTGATACTTGCGATTCGTTTGAAAACCCACGATCAGGTAGAGAGGTTTCTCCGTATAGCGAGCTGTTTTTACAGACCAACTGTGTGTGTTGGTGGTGGGCAATAGCGGATACTCATGGAGTGCACAGCTTCTAAATTCCATGGGTAGAGGCATATCTCTCTTTACCATTTTGAGTATGTCCAGTTTTTTTTTGCTATCCTCAAGGGTCACATGAGGCACTTTCCATAGCAAGCGTTGTAGTTGAATTTTTGAATCTATGGGGGCATTGTCGGCTCCCTTGAGTGCATTATTATCACTCCTGTCTCTCACTAGATAAAGCACTTGCCTTGCGTTGACTACAATGCGTTGGTGATCTTCGGCAAAGCCTAAAATCAGTTTAAGAGGTAAATATCCAGAAAAGGTCCCATCTGTGTGTACCATCCAGTCATTGGTCGAGTCAGGGCACCAACCTGCCATGAAAAGTGTTTTAACTTCTTCCTCACTATAAGAGGGGTATAGTTTCATGACACTGGAAATGCCCACATTTCGAGTGCTATCCACCACGATATCGTTAATGACATACCGCACTTCAGAAAAGAGAAAGGCCAAACGATGGTTGGCCAACTTGGATGTGGTGGGTGTAGAGCCATCGGCTTTGGTGAGTCGACCTTCAATCTGAATGACACTGTCATGCGGTAGGGTGTAAATATCTTGGTTGTTGATAACAAATTGAATTTCATCATTGTTATTGAGTCCAGGTGTTTGAGCTTGATAGGAATGGAGATCAATTCTCACCATTCCTGGTTGCTCCTCGATGCGGTTCGCTATCTCTAGGATAGAATTCATCATGAGGGTTGACGTGGTAACCCAAATGCTGTAAAATCTGCTTCTCTTGAGATGTTAAGGTGTATTCACGTGGCAAACAACTAACACTATTCCTAGACGGTGTTGTTGCTTTATACACAAACTTCATAGTGGCTTTAGCACCAACTTGTAAGTCACTGGTGTGGTAGGATCTAGATCAATGAGTTGTTGATCTCTATTGATCGGTCTTAATGTTATATTACTAATACTATCGACAGCCACAGAAAGAAAAAGCACCACTGGAGGGTTTTCACGAATAATATACCCATTGGGCGATTCCACAATAAAGTCATAAAGGGAATGCGATGGTTCCTGATTGGTGTACACTTGGCTAATAATATTACACGTCACCGACACATGATGGTCCTCAATGAATTTCACTTCATGGTCTGATTCATGTTTTTTGTTGGGCTCCAACACGCGTGGTTTACATCCTAGTAATGGGCCAATGGAATCGGGGTGAGTTTTAAAGTCAATGTTAAAGGTAGAAAAAAACTGCATCGATGAGTGTTGGTATTTCCTACAAGTTCAAACTTGTGCGTTTCGTCGTGAAATGATTTTAAACCATACTCATTGATCAACACCACATAAATGTGTTCATAAATGTAATCGATCGTGTATCCGCCAGAGTTCAGGGTGAGCACAGAATCATCATAGAAAAACTTGTTGTTCACATTTTCACGTATGTTGTATATTCGATTGTACGTTTCAAAAGAAACAAGTCTTAACCATAGGGTTTTTCACTCAATTCGATAGGCGGGTAAAAGTCTAGGGTGACTTCGGGTCCACGTCCATGCAGTGTAAACGTTTTACTTTCTGCCGACATACTGGTGGCGTTTTTGCTTATGCTGCGTCTTATATAAAAAAATAAACACAAACGTCCACACTGTTGGCTGTTAAACGTTTGCTCACGTTTCACACTATAATATATCTTGATCCTGTTACCAAAATACGTCACTAGTTCCATGGGCGGGGGCAAATTCCCAAAATTGTCAAAGTACCATACGGTGGATCCCTCTTTGACATAAGCTACATAATGCGTTCCTGGTCCTCGGTGATCATCCAAATTGACAAGAGCGCATTCCTGTTTCCAGGCTCGTAGAGGTAATTGGTTTCGCATAAACACTCCTCGAAAATGAGAAAGCTTTAGTTGTTTAGCATAGCTTGTTGATGCGTCAGGGCATGTCTCGCTATGGCTGAGGTTATTTTTTTTTTATATTTCGAAATGGTGAAATCCCAAATCCTTCTTGATAAAAGGCTGGCTTTAAATTGGCATTTCTAGCCCCCATAGCAATCGCTTCCATCGTTTCATTGTGTCGCTGACTTTCTTTGAGTTGTTGCTTGCCCTGCTGTGCGGCTTTAATGGTTTTCGCCACTGCACTGGCACCGCCCAAAAGTGAACCCATAGCAGCCAAACCGGCAAATAATGCAGGTAAAATCCCGCTCGTTTGGGGACGGGAATCACTCGCCCTTGTTTTGAACCCTGTCACGGACGATTTGGAATAACATGTCCCTGTGCTGCTCGAAGGGCTTGCCTTATGGTCAATACATTATTTTTCTTTTTTTTCTTTCGCAAGGGCTTGTCCACGAATGTCTTAAGCCCAGGCTTTACCAAGGACAAAGTCCTTTTTTTAGTCTTTCTCACCACATACCTTTGTTTCACCATGAGGATAATGATCAACAACCTTTCACAAGAAAGTTTAAATCACAACTAACGTCAGATGGTTATTTCATGGCTGTATATTCCAATTCCACATAAAGTGGGAAATCGTTTATGGTTTCTCCCGCTTGCATTTCATCCCATGTCAACATGAGATGAAAGGATAATTCGTCACCTGAATTGACCATTTCATGGTTATGGACGAACATCCTATGACCATTTATTTTTATTTGTAAATGGTTCTCATCAGGTATGGCATATTTGATGTGAATGGTTCCATCATAGTGTAATCGATAGTGGCTTAATCCTGAAGCAAGCACATAGGTCAAGTGCTGGTCGAGGACTAGCGGTATATGGTTTCTCTCATTCACAGGTTTTTCATTTGTCAGATACACTAAAAATACAGATGGGATACATTTATAAAGCCTTTTCATTTCATAGGTCACGTAACGCTTGGTACAGACATCTTCTTCCTCTTGCGGGTCTTCAACGTGAGTAATCCGATGGTGATTAGCGCTATAGCCATTCACCGTAAGCTGGGGCACTTTGTCATAAAACTCATACACTTTGTTATCCACATACTTTTTCGTAGTAACGTCTGTAGACACTTGAGGATGTTTTACATGGGTTAACCGCTTTCCCTTAAAGTCATAATCCCCCTGTTTTTGCATGGCACTACTGACCTATCCACATAGTGTTTATTAGCAGAATCTGTTTCTTGTTTAGGATCATGTATGGGGTCAGACCTAGCTTTGGCCATCAACGCACGTCCAAAGATATCCATCGTCAACCTGTAGTACCAGTCTACTGATTCTATGACAAGGCTCGGTGTCCTGTATACAGACAGCCTTCTAGCTTGGCTAAGCCTTAGTTGATTTGAAGATTATTAAGCAGCAAGAGTCATTCCCCGTGGGGGACATGGTTTCCCATTTCTGTCCCACATCACGTGAACAACGCCATGGTTCACTGTTTCCATCTTCCATTCGCTGCATCATTGTGGGGCCTTCCGGCTGTGGAAAGACTAATCTTTTGCTAACGCTCATCACGGCGCCCAATGGTCTGCGTTTTCAAAATATTTATATTTTTGCAAAATCACTCTACCAACCCCTCTACGTGTTTCTGGATCAAGTCATGTCTGGATTACAAAAAGAGAATATGGGTTATTTCATATTTTCCATGCAAGAAAATGTGATTTCACCGGATGAGGTAAAGCCTGATTCACTCATGATTTTCGATGATGTATCCACTGAACGTCAAGGCATCATTCAAAGCTATTTCAGCATGGGTCGACACAAACATATCGATTGCTTCTATCTCGGACAAACGTATTCAAAAATGTCCAAACAGTTGATTCGTGACAATGCCAATGTCATTGTTTTATTTCGCCAGGACGAGACGAAGAGTCGTCACATTTATAATGAACATGTGAATCCGGATATGACCTTTCAAATGTTTAAAGAATTGTGTGCCAAGTGCTGGAACACTCAACGTCATGCCTGTTTAGTGATTGAAAAACAAAGTGAACTCAACCAATGAGGGTATCGCTTAGGGTTTGATCATTTTATTGCTATTTAAGGCCCTGTCTCATTCCCCGTTAAGTCATTTGTCAAGACACCATGGCGTTAGCAGAGAGTCAATTGAAAAAGCATATTATTAGAGCAAAAAATACTATTCGCCAAAAGTTTCGTCAATTGCAACAATCACGTGCAAATCATGCTTTGTTTATACATCATTTAGCACCTCCGCTAAAAGCCATGTTGAAACCCACTTTCAAGCCATCTGAAACGCTACTCACCGTTTCACAAGCCACTCAGACGCTGCACGAGGACCCTGAGGAAGAGGAAGAGGAACAGGAAGATTTGACTTGTGTTAGTGAAGTTGAGGATGAGGAGGAACAAGTGTTTACTCCTCAGAAAAAGGCCGCACCCCTTGCAGATTTTTTGAGAAAACAGAAATCCTTGGCCATGGTCGAAACACCTTGCCCTTCCACGGCGTCTCCGTTTTCACAACTGTTGGCCACCCCTCGACATAAAGCTCAACTGAAAACCATTTTAATAAAATATTATGGATCAACATTGGAACACTATTTCACCGATCTATTTATTGGAAACACTGATACCACGTATGGTGTTCGCTATGAGGATGATAGTTTTAAAATTGGCGATTCATCATTTAATTTGCTCGTACTAAAGCTGTGATTAAAAACATTAACTATTAATTAACTCCAGGACTGTTAAAGCTGCTCTTTTCTCGGACCCCCTCTTCTCATGATTATACGTCAGAGGACCTTGACAAATATAAATCCATTTCATTGGATACCCATGCTCACAAAAGACAGTATGATCCCACTCAACAAGTGAATGCCAATATATCTCAAAAATATAAAACCATCATTGCAAAAATGTTTCCCACTAGTCAAAGTACTCGTCGTAAAGCATCCGCTTCGGGAGTGATATTTAAACCATTAAAACCCCTGTGGATGTTACCTACTGGCACAATCCCAATAAGCTCGTCCAGCGGCTACAGTTGTTGCATGCCTCACGTCAAGCTGGCCATACCGGTCACGATTGGGAAATTCAAGAAATTGAACAAGAACTTCGAAATGCCAAAATTATTGTTTAAGCCCTCACCTATTAAAATGGGTATTGCTCTCGAGTTGCATCGCCCAGCTAGGCGTCACTATCCGCGACTCAAGGTGATTTCACGAGGTGTGGATGAACTTTGGCAGGCTGACTTGGTTGAAATGATACCCTATGCTAGCGTTAACGACGGTGTACGCTATATGTTGACCGTCATTGATGTCTATTCCAAAATGGCCTTTGTTGAAACTGTGCGTCGCAAGTCTGGTCCACTAGTTACCAAGGCCTTTCAATATATTATTCAACACTCCAAACGTCAACCTCAGCTGCTACATACCGACCAGGGGAAAGAATTTTTCAACAAGGATTTCTCCAGTTTTCTCAAATCTATGGATATTCACCATTACACCACGTACAACAATCTCAAAGCCAGTGTGGTCAGTAGAATACTTTTCTATGCTTTGGGTATTGCGTAATCGCGAGGACATATTGCATCATCATGACATCATCTGATAGCCATGCGGATGTGAGCACGTGCAGCGTGCACGTGCACATGTTAGCGTGGGAAGAGGTCGACCTTTAACCGCTTGCAGCAGATAACCTTTGGGTAACCACTTGAAGCAGATAACCTTTGACTTATTTATGCGATGGAGATAAAAATTAATGGGTGTTGACGTCATCTGATACCCGTGCAAGTTTGCAGCTGTGCGAGCGATCACGTGATATGTCTGCAGTGTTCGCGTGAGACGTGGTTGACCTTTAAAGTCATGGGGTAAGAATGTAATCTTTGACTTCTTTAAGTAATAGTGATAAAAATATAATGAGATGATTGCGTCAGAAGCTTGTTTTGTAGCATTTGGTTTCTTGAGTGTAGGTGGGGGTGAAGGATATATAAATGCATGTGTGCGTGGATGAGTTTAACTTCTACGTTTGCGCGAAGAGGGTGTGTGTGTGTGAAAGAAATAAAGAAAGTCAACGACGAGGAACAAATTGTGTGTGTGATGGATGTTCTAACGAAGTTCAATAACTTAGCCACTTGCGTTGAGTATTCTAATAAGAAACTATCAGAACTAATAATTGATTTACCGTATGTGGTCCAAATTGTTCGGGCTTTGGAGACGAGATTTGGAAGAAAAATTGTGGTGGACATTATCATTGAAGGTGAAATAACAAGTGTATTTCTACCAGCAGTATTTGCAAAACTAAGCGCATCAGAGATCGATGAACTAAACTCACTTAGAGGCAAACTGATGTTGGTGTATTTGGGGTTGAAGAACCGCTCACATCAAGTTGTTTTAAAACTGGTGAGTATATATATGCAGATTATATATGTATTGATTGATATAACGAATGATATATATTTAGTTGCTTATTATTTCTTAATTTGTTTAATTTTTTTCAGATCATCTAAAAACTAATAAAAGGAACAGCAAAATGAAGTGGAAAACTGTTAATTTTCTGAGTGGAACTGAACATCGATCGCACCCGGTAATAGAGTATCATCGGGTATGCTTTCATCAGTCTGAGGAAGAAGAAGGAGAAGAAGATGATAATGAGGTGAGTCATAATGAGAAAGAAGCTTGTTTTAACAAATGGACATCTTCGAGTGGAATTTCAACATTTTCAGTCTACGTTACTAATGTTAGCAAATCAGATGATAGTCAGCGAGAGGTGACAGAAACAGTTCTAAGATATTTGTTACAAGAATTATGTGAAGATGAACATTTTATTTGTTTCTTCGGATACAATACATTTGATGAGGTTTTCAAAATTGAATTTTCCATCACTTGTTTTGAAGTAACAAAATTGTATGAGTATAGAAACAAATTGCTTGGTAAACTTCAGGACGAATTTCCCTTTGAAGCCATTCATTGTTCGCTGGAGATTACAGGCAGCAATTTATCTCAATGGCTTGAATACACTTTAAAGGATTATAGGTTTATGGTGAGCCGATGTTACAGCAACTGCTGGTGGTGTATTAACAACAGTGCAAATTGGACAATTGCTTAGACAACAATGGCATCACCTCCTAGCAAACGTAGAAAGGTTGAAATTGTAATACATAATAATAACAGTGAAAATATAAGAAACCAATTGGACAATGCATTTGAAAGTGTTTCTAATTTTAGAAGTGAACTAAACGGTGCTATTTCAATATCATACCAAATCGGGGAATACACTCAAACGGACTTGATTGAGAACAGTGATGAGTTGATTGAATGTTGGAGAGTTATTAGCAACCACATATTGCAACAAGCTGTGAATTGTGAAGAAATTACACTTCAAATAAAGGATGAATCTTTCTTAAGCTCTGAGTTAATTGAAACGGCATTCAATTCTTGAGTGTACACACTTGCAGTTTCAAATGTTAAGAATTAGTTTTTGGATCCCCGCGAATTTTTAGCAAATGCTAATATTTGGTTTACAAAGTATGTTAAGAAAGCGTTAACTGTGCAAGCTTTAAAGGTGAATTCAGTTTTGTGTGCACAGTATGTGCTTCGCGACATATCAGAAACAAAATATTTTGCTGTCAAAAATAAAGTACTTTTCGAGTATACTGATTTAAATTAATTTTATAATAATCATATCATTGACGGTACATTGACAAAAAATGAGCGAATTTGAAGCAAATGGCTCTGGGTGGGCTTTAGAAAAAATTCATCGTTTGAGAATTAATATAAATAAATATGTTGGATTTCAAGTAGGAAGGTCCAATACTAGTAGATTGCCTGATGTAATAGTCATTAAATATGCAGTGCTAAATTTGTATGATACAAAGGAAGCTTGTTTTGGGTGGAGTGTGGTTGCTGGTTTGTATCCAAAAACGCGAAACGTGAATCATCTTTCTTCCTATCCTAATTACAGAGATGTTTTAAATTTAGATGATATTCCAATTCCAATGCAAATGAAATATTTAAACAAGTTTGAAAATCAAAACAATATTTCTGTGAATGTGTATGGAGCACAATATGATGAAAACAAATGGGTGTGTATGGGGACAAACGAAGTAAAAGGAAAAAAAACATTTACTATTGTACCTTTGTATGTATCAGATAAAGTATTTGAAACGAGTGTGGACTTATTGATGTTGCAGATTGGAAACAGTGAAAATTATCACTTTTGTTTAATTGGAAATCTCGCTCGCCTTGTGCGTTCAAGCGTCACTAGCAATTGTAGGCGGATTTATATATGTAGAAGTTGTTTGTCATATTATTTTCTTGAGGATGAGTTAAATGTTCACTTTGCAGACTGTAAACAGTTTCCTGTTGCAAAAAGCATATTGCCAACTGACGAACAAAGATTTGTTAATTTTACAGAATTTAAATTTAAAGATACAGTTCCATTTATAATTTATGCAGACACTGAATGCGTTTTGTCTCCTATTTCCTCTTGTTTTCTAAATAGTGACATTCCTAACTCTACATTAACACATAAACATATTCCTTACAGCATTTCTTTATACCTTCATTGTAATTTTGATAGTGATTTGTGAAGTTTTAAACTCTTTAGGGGAACTAATTGCATAGAATTGTTTGTAAAGGAACTTTATAGTATTGTAGATAAACTTCAAACATATTATTTATCAGCTAAACCGATGTTAAGATGACGGAAAATGAAGAAAGATTATTTTTGATAAGTAAAATTTGTCATATTTGCGAGAAACCGATTGCAGATAATGAACTCAAAGTACGCGATCATTGTCACATAACTGGAAAATATAGAGGAAGCGCACACAATAGTTGTAATTTAAATTACAAAGTAACAAATGTTCTGCCTATAGCATTTCATAATCTAACGGCGTATGATGGACATTTTATAATTAAAGAAATTTGTGAGAAACAAGATGGTGAGGTGTTACATAATCCTGGTCATATAAGTTTGTTAGCAATGAATATGGAACGTTATAAAGGGTTTACAAAGCATGTACGGGTTAAGAATGGATTCATTCAGTTAAGATTTATCGATACATATAATTTCCTGTCCTGTTCACTAGATCAATGTTCATCTTCGTTAAGTGAAGATTCAAAGCAAATAACTAGACGTTATTTTAATGATGATGCACAGTTTCGACTTACTGCGAGAAAAGGCGTGTTTCCATATGAATACTTCACAAGTATGGATGTACTTAACGAAACTAAATTACCTGAAATATCCAATTTTTATAGCAGTCTTTATAATCAAACAATATCGAACGAGGAGTATGAGTTTGCTCAATCGGTGTGGGAAACGTTTTCCTGCCAAACATTAGGAGAATACGCCGATTTGTATTTAAAAGTAGACACACTTCTTTTGGCAGATGTCTTTGAAAATTTTAGGTCGAGTGGCATGGAGACGTATGGCATTGATGCAGCTCATTTTTACACTGCTCCATCTATGTCTTGGTGTGCAATGAAAAAGATAACCAATGGTCAACTTGAATTGCTTCAAGATATTGATATGTTACACTTTTTGAACGATCTATTCGAGGAGGTAATGTTCAGTGTATAACACGACATGCGATTGCTAATAATAAGTATATGAAAACTTATGATGAGAAAAAACAAGATTCCTACATAATGTACTTTGATGTTAATAATTTATATGGATATGCTATGATGGAATATCTTCCAACAGATGGCTTTAAATGGGTTGCAAATGTTGAAGGGTTTAATGTTTTAAATATTGATGATACTTCAGAAATCGGATATATCTTGGAAGTAGATTTGAGTTATCCTCAAGAGTTACATGACAAACATTCAGATTACCCTCTATGTCCAGAAAAGTTGATAAAGCTAATGGCTACCCTAGATAATAAAGAACGTTATTTTTTGCATTATAGAATGTTAAAGCAATGTATTCAACTAGGAATGAAATTAGAACGTATTCACAGAATAATCGAATTCAATCAGAGTCAATGGCTAAAACCATATATTGATGTGAACACAGAGAAACGAAACAGGCAAAAACTGATTTTTTTAATATAAATTGATGAATAATGCAATTTTGGGTCGTTCACTGATGAATCTGAGGAAGTTAAGGGACATCAAATGGGTTACCAAATGGCATGGAGCCTATGGTGCTAAGTCTTTAATAGCTAAGGCTAATTTTAAACATAGAAGTATATTCGATGAACAATGTATGGTCATTGAAATGAGCAGACTAAAGATTTTTCACAATCAACCAGTATATGTTGGTGCATCTATATTAGATTTGTCTAAATGTAAAATGAATGACTTTCATTACAATGTTATTTTAGCAAATCCTGAATCAAATGTGAGGTTGTTATACACAGACACAGATAGTTTTATGTATATATTCTATTATGATATTTATGAGTTCATAAAACAGCATTCAAATTTGTTTGATACTGGAAACTATGAAACAAACAATCCTTTTGGCATTGTCAGACAAAATAAAGGTGAAATTGGTTTAATGAAAGATGAACATGCTGGAAGGATTGTTGAAGAATTTGTGGGGTTTAGACCCAAAATGTATGCAATAAAATTGTGTGATGAAATGAATAGCTTGTGTAAGACTAAAGGCATTAAGGAGAGCGTGAGTAAAACTATGAATATTGATGAGTATCGAAGGTGTCTTTATAACAGAGATCAAGCCAGCAAAGTTCAAGTTTGTATAATTTCAAAATCTCATTCTGTATTTACTGTTCGGCAAAATAAGTTGGCAATTTCATCAAACGATGATAAAAGACACATAACTGAAAACGGAATTGTTACTTTACCGTTTGGTCATTTTTCTCTGAAAAATGATTAGAAACAAATTTGAGATTAAAGCACTTCATCTCTCTTACTTACTTTATTTCTTTCACACACACACACTTTTATTCTGTTAATAATACTAATTTTTGTGTGTTCCCTTGCTTATGAAAAAGAGAATAAATAATAACCCAAATTTTGTGTGTATTATTTACAACTCTTCCCCCCAAAATTCCCATTTTCCTGAAATATATATATATATATATATATATATATAATTACATTATATTACTTATCATTTAGTAATGGTGCGTTGTAAGAGGAGCAACTCTGTCACTCAATATAAACGATCAGGAAGTGGATCATTCATTAGTCGTGTACTTAATAAAACTATTGATAATTTACCTGTGGAATTACACATTCCGGGATATGAATATTGTGGACCAGGAACAAAATTAGAAAAGCGATCGAACCGTGGTGATCCAGGAATAAATATATTAGATAAAGCGTGCAAAGAGCACGGCATTGCTTACGCAAATCATAAAGATTCAAACAAAAGAAGAGAGGCTGATGAAATTTTAGCTTCAAAAGCTTGGTCTCGTGTAAAATCTCGTGACGCATCATTAGGAGAGAGAGCGGCTGCACTAACAGTCAGTGGCATAATGAAAGCTAAGTCTAAGCTTGGTGGAGGTAAACGAAAATTAAATAAAAAAACAAGAAAAGATTTTAAAAAAAGAGAGCATCGAAAAAGCAAGGTGGTATTTTACCCCAACTTCCGATATTTGCAGCCTTGTCGGGCTTGGGGGGTCTAGCAGGCGGAGCAACCGGGGTAGCGTCTGCTATAAACAAAGCGAAAGCTGCACAAGAAGAATTAAAAGAAATGAAAAGACACAATCGAATGATAGAAGCAATGCGAGGAAGAGCAGGTCAAGGCATTTATTTAAATCCTCCTGCATACAAAAGATAATTAACCAAATACCAAATAAAGCATTAAGTAATTTCGATTTAGCTAAATACGCACATCAATTAAAGATTCCAAATATTAGAGGAGTCTTTATGCGAGATACGTTACCAAGACATCCTCGAAAAAATGAAAACTGTATTGTTAACCTTGAACCGATGGTTAAATCTGGTTCACATTGGGTGGCTTTCAGTAAACGAGGTAAATACGTGCATTATTTTGATAGTATCGGTAATTTAAGACCGCCATTAGAAATTTTAACATATCTTAAAAATTGTTATCTACAATATAATTTTCATTCATATCAATCAATTACTTCTTCGATTTGTGGACATTAATGTTTAGTCTTCTTGTATTGTATAAATAAGGAAAACACAGACTGTCTTTAAACATTTCAAAGATGGCTTTCGAAAGACGGATAACTTTGAAGGTAAAGGCTCAAAGATTGATGTTACATTGGAGAACCCGCTTCATCTTGTAGGAGCAGAGTTTTTGAAATAGGACTTGCAGGATTGTATACATCTAATTCTATTCGAAATGTTACCAATCGAAATAATAAATTTCGCATTCATTTTACTAAATTTTTGTTATCAATTGATTTAGTGGTACCACCAGGTATTTATGAATTTGAAGATCTAGCCTCAACATTTGATGATTTACTTAGTTATCACTCATTTTCGAAACTTATAACAAATCATATACAAAAAACAAATCTTTATTTGGAAGAGGATATAAATGGAAAATGACGCAACCGTCTTGTTTTGTCTTCTCCGTTTAATATTGATTTCAGTGTACCCAACAGTGTAGCAGAGGCTTTAGGTATTGAAAAGAAAGTTTACCCTAAAGAGAATAAAAAAGAAATTGAGATTGATCGAAATAGAATCCAAAGTGAAGTAAGAATTAACGAAAATAATAACGTTTTAGCCATAAAGATGAACGATGTGGATACAACAATTTTAATAATACCTGATGCTAGCAATACGTTTCAACAATTAAGTGCAAAGTTTAATGAATTATTACTAGCACATTTATTATCAGTTTTATTAGGTGAAAAAGACAAATTTCCTTCATATATTTATATTAATTATGATAAAGTGTTCTCTAATTGTATACTATATTCGAAAAACTTTGCTATAAATTTTGGTGTTGCAGATTCTATTGCAGATTTGTTAGGATTTTCTCATAAAAAGTTCGAGGCAAACACAACTCATCATTCTGAATATATGATTAAAATTAACACCGTTAATAGTATTCGAGTATGTTGCAACCTTGTGCTTGGTACGAGTTCTTATTTGAACCATAAACCAACACACTCTTTATATAATTTTAAAGCTCATGTTCCTGCTGGTTATCCGATTGTTGTACAACAATTAATTTTTTGCCTATGAACAGCAAGGTTATTCAACATGTATCTGTGCAACTTGAAGATCATATTCAACAGCTCATTGATTTGCAAGATGAAGATTTAACTGTACAATTAATTATTCGTCAAGCACGTTATCTTGCTATATAAAGTAATGAAATACTGATATATTTTCATTCTAGTTGAGTAAGCTTACTAGAAAACATTCACAAATATGGTTATACTATATAATTCTCAAAGTTTGAAAAAAAAGTCGACTCTGATTCGAAAAAGAAATATAAATCAATCAGCTAAAATTTCTAAAAAAAAAAAAAAAACAACACCATCACACCTTAAAATCTAAGAAACAGTTATCGAGTAACAACAAACATTTCTTACAGTCTTTAGGCCATCGCGTACTTTAATTTCAATATAAATATATATGCAATTGTTAATCTTATTTAGTTTCTATCTATATTTGAAGCTGTTAACATGTTTAACATGTTTAACATAACGGATAAAAGAGAGGTTGACAACAGAGTTGTGAGACGAGAAGAAAGAGTTTACCAACCTTATTCAGCTAATAATTTCGAAAATAATGATGAAATTCGAATACCAATTCAAAATGAAGAAAACATAGTTTTATTATCAGAAGGTGTTCTTCACTTAGAAGGACAAATTATTACTTCTAACGTAAATCCGGCTGCTTCTACTACAGCACATCCTGACCAAAATGTTGGGGCTAATCTTTTTAGCGAAATTCACGTTACGTTAAATGGTAAAAAAAAAAATGATCGTACACGCCATCTAGGTATAACAAGTTCTATAAAAACCTTTGCATCATATTCAAAAAACGAATATACAGCTTTACAAAATGCTGGTTATTTTCCCTCTTTAACAACAGCAGCAAGTGAAGCAAATATTGTTGATAGTATCACAAAACGTTTCCATGTAATACTTCCTTTAAGCAACCTGTTAGGTTTAGCAGAGGATTATAGAAAGCCGATTTTAAACTGCAAGCATGAGCTAATACTTCTCAGATCTGCAACCGAAATTGATCTTTCTAAGGTCAAGTTATTTAAAGTTTATCTAAAAATTCCCGTTTTATTATTATCGGACGAAGAACAAATTAAAAGATTAAAACTAATGCAGAAAAATATTCCCATTCAGGCTGGTTTTCGATCATGGGATGTTCATGTCTTGCCATCTCTTTCTAGAACAACTGAATATAGTTGGACTGTAATGACAACTCCTGAAACTCAAAAACCACGTCAATTTTTATTAGGTTTTCAAACTAAAAGATATGTACTAAATACATGCTCTTCCTATTTTGACCATTGTATCATTAAATCTATAAAAAAAAATTAAATTCATTTTTTTTATCCCTATGAAATGCCAACTTCTGAAATTGCTATAAATGACTACAGCGAATTGTATGACATGTTTGTTAAATTTCGTAATGTATATTATCAGATCGATGATTTTCGTTTAGAGACTCTAGTTTCACGAGATGAATTTAAGTCTCTTTGTCCGATTATTGTAATTAATTGCCTTGAGCAAGTGGAGGCAGTGAAGACATCTTCAGTTGATGTGCGAATTGAAATCGAGACAAGTGAGAATATACCTGAAGATACAACTCTTTATTGTGTTCTTATTCATGATCGTCAAATATCTTACAGACCATTAACTAATGAAGTAATTATCTAAACCAATAATTGCTAAGTTATAAGCAAGCATGTAAAGAAGTATTCTCACTTTAGTTGCAATCATGGAATTGACAACAACAAACTCTCCTTCTACTGATGCTGACATGTGGAATAAGAAGCAGCCAATAGTTGCAGACATTCGCAAGCTACCAAACGGCAGTTTGGAACTTGCTTACTGTATGGTAAATAACAGCAATATACCTTCATTCAGTCCTGTGTTCACATGGGTCGCAGCGTATTGTGAAAAAACTCTTTCATCTTTTTTTGACTCTATTAAAAATAAATATGAATATTTAGTTGTGTACAACTTGCCACAAGAATTTTCTTTGTTTGCACTAAAAACACTTTCCCCTGGGTCATTAATCGATCTTAATACGATTGATGGAATGTCATATCTAATGTTGAAGCATAGCCAACGTTTACCTGCAGATTGTCCAAAACATTTACCATCTCTTGCAATGGGAAGCAATAGTTGTGCTAAATTTAATGTCAATGCTGTTCAACATTGGTTAAATTCTTCTGATGACATCATGAAAATCGTGTGTTCGATAATAAACAAGTTTCGAAACAATGGACTTCAAGGTTTTAATACGTTTGATTGGAACTACTTTCCTATAAACATACTGACTATATATGAGCCACAACGAATTCGTCTGGAGTAGGAACATCTACCAGGTCATCTAAAGAGAAAATTTCAACTGTTTCATCTTCGCTGCAAATGTGATAACTGTAATCGCTATCTATAAAAGGTAATTCATTAAATCTACTAGTGTTGTTGACACCTATACATATTTTGTTTTTGTTTGCTTTTTTAACACAGTGTATATTTTTTGTCTACAGAAAATAAACAACTGGACAACTAAAAGAACAAGACCATCTCAACACACACTCATCAGGACAACTAAAAGAATGAGATTACTTCAACATTCCTACAAGAGAAATGAAATTGTATTAATTGTAATTCTAAATGAATAAAGAAGAAAATGTCTTTGTACCACTTAATATTAAAGTTTCTTTAATGATCAAACACCTCCTCACTCCACATGTATATAAAATAATATTGTCAGGTGAGGGATTCAAACCCTCGCTTTCAATTTCTGAAAATTAGATCTTAAGTCTAACGTCTTAGACCGCTCGGCCAACCCAACACACGCAAATCTTGCATATTAGCCAGCGTATTTTGTTGATTCATATCAGTTCACATTTAGCTTCGTGTGGGGAACATCTTTTTTTTTGTGAAGTAAAGCATCATCATGAAGTATTTTAATTGTGTAAAGTATTCCAAGAAACAGTTAATGCAAATGATATTGAGTCAAAAAGGAATGAATTTAAAATCTGAAAGAGATCGGCTAAAAACATTTAAGAACTGATCTTCAGACAGTTTTACGAACACTGCATGGTTAGCAGCTGCATGATTTTACTATTATGGATATAAGAATATGGTTAGGTGTGCTTTCTGTAATCTGGAACTTAGTTATTGGGAGGAAGATGATGATCCGTTTGAAGACCATAAGAAATGGGCTTTTTCTTGCCCTTACGTAAACAATATTTCTCCTAGCATAGAATTAAAATCTGAATATGAAAGACTTAAAACTTTTCAGAATTGGCCTCTTCTCTGTCCAAACGAATTTTGTTTAGCATCCGCAGGATTTTATTATACCGGTCATGGTGATAAGGTGAAATATATATTCTGTAAGATTGAAATTGAAAATTGGAGAGAAAATGATAATCCTTTAAATGATCATAAAAAAATGGGCACAATATTGTCCATATTTAAGAGGGTTTTACGTTGGCAACGTTGATTTAAATCCTGAAAATCCTACTATTATTCCATATAATACAAGTTATGATACGTGTGGAAACAATATATGTTGATGTGATGTGATTTTTTGTGCAGTGTGCATTCTCAGACGTAAACGTTGACATGCTGAAGTTTGTTAAGCAGTCAAACACTCTACCAGTAATTTCATTTACTAATGGTGAAAACCAGAGTAAAAGTGAAAAAAGAAAGCATAGTGTTTTACAACCGAACACTATTCGATGTATCATTTGCGGTCCATCGAACTGTGGCAAAACAAACGTAATGATAAATTTATTATGTCACAAAAATCAAGTTCGTTTTGAAAACATTTATATTTATTCTAAATCACTTGCTCAAAGTAAGTATGTTGAATTAAAAAAGTTTTTGGACTCTATAAAAGAAATATTTTTTTTTTCTGATAATGATGAAGTTATACCTCCAGAATTGGCTAGAAAAAACTCTATATTTGTTTTTGATGATGTAACCAGCAATAAACAACAACACATGAAAGATTATTTCAGTAGAGGTCGTCATCATGAAGTTGACGTATTTTATCTTTGTCAAACATATTCTTGTATACCTAAACATCTAATTAGAGATAACGCTAATTTTTTAATTCTTTTCAAACAAGACGGAACAAACTTGCGTCATGTATATAACGATCATGTAAATACAGATATGAGCTATGATCAGTTCTTCGATATTTGTTCTTATTGTTGGCAAAACTCTAAGTTTGGCTTTTTGGTTATCGATAAAGATAGCGATTTACAAAATTGTCGATATCGCAATGGATTTGATGTTTATTTTCAGTTATAAATAATAGTTCAAAAGAGCTAAATGCTCATTCGCGTTATACACTTTGTGTGGTTAACAACCTAACTATGACATCGTTTAACAAAATCAATAACGTGTCTATCAGACCACCAACTTCACGCCATGATATTGCAACTAAATCGTATGTTGATGATAAGCTACTGCAATATGGAAATCAAGTAACAACAACAACAACAAGCGATGGGCATCTAAGTATTAACGGCAAAGAAGACATACAACGAAACATTAACGACCTTAAATGTTTAATTATTTCAATTTGTAAAATAGAGAAACAACAACTTGACTTTGAAAACAAATGTCTCGCAGGCTTAGCTTTACCATCATCTGCAAATGATGCAGTAAACCTTATTGCAATGCAGCAACATACATCGAATATAAAAAAATATCTGGAAAACCGAATAACCGAAGTGTTACAACGAGTAGAATTCATTCATGGTTTAGTGAGTGAATTTTCAGAAGATAACTTTCCGTTTGATGATGATAGTCTCGACTTGGGTAACAAAAGAATAAGAAATGTTAAAGATCCAATTCAAAATCAAGATGCAATATCGTATTCTTTTCTTAAAACTCATGTAACAAAAGAACTCGATGAAATTAAACAATCTCTTTTGAATATAAACAAAGAGGATGAAACTGTAGATATGTTAAATAGAAGAATAACAAACATATCTCAACCAATCGATTCGTTAGATGCAATAAACAAATATTATTTAGAAAACTTTGCTGCTTCTCGAAAAGATCTAGAAGACTTAATCACTAAATTTAATAAACAAAACTTCTTAGACGTAGACGATGGTGGGACTTTAAATATGATGAGTAGACGAATTACTCACCTAAACAATCCCATATACGATAACGATGTTGCAAATAAGTCGTTTGTTGAACAATATGCCGCTTCACGAGATGAATTTGAAAAAATGAAACAGACTGTAAACAATCTACAACATCAAAAACAAACAAATGTTGAGTTTCCTGTTAACGACCAAGATGTGACAAATAAACGGTTTGTAGAACACTATGCTGCTTCACGAAGTGAATTTAATCAACTAAAAGAAATTTTATGCAATTTACAAACTCGTATTGAGGGTGTTGCTAACAATCTAAATATTGTTAAAAAAGAAGAACTTGAAAGTTACGCTGCTGCATCCTAAGAGGAATATAACAAGTTAAAAACTGAACTAGAAAATATTGAGCAATTGGTTAACAAAGAACCACTCGAAAGTTTTTCCTCATCCAAAGAAGAATATGGTATATTACAAGATGAAGTAAAGAAAAAAAGAACTTATCGAAATTTATTCTGAAATTCTCCAACACACCATCAATCCATTCACCGGTATACACGCTTCATAATCATAATATACAATACCAACTTCCCTATAAAGGTATATTAAAACCAATTTTTGTTTCACCAAGATCTCCAATTGTGTATGCAATTTTAAATATACGTCAAGAGATTGAACTGGATGGCAGTGACATTGTAGTTGAAGAACAAGATGAAATACAGTTTCGACTTAGAGACCCTGAGAAACATAAAACCAATGATCTTCCCCTTCAAATTGATTTTGAATATACTATAAATAATAAAACAACTACAATTTTAGTTTAGTCATGGAGAAGAGCTTGAAGATTAAAGCTGAAAGTCGAGTAAAGGATAAACTTTCTCGCTTAAAAAAAGATGTTAAGGACAAGTATCTTTCGCTTCAAAATGGTGTTAGACGTCAAGAAACTAAGTTTAAACCAGTAACAAATTCATTAAATCAGCTTGTAGCTATTGCTAATACAACGTCACCAAAAAAAATCGAAAAAGAAAAAAAGATGATGATTCTGAATCAACTGCTACTTCAGACGAAGAAGATGGAGATAGCATCAAAATAATTACACTACATAGCCGCTATTTTGATCCGTTAATTAAACAAAACGTGGATAGAACATTTGGTATAACGATAAGAAATGATAAATAATACTTGGGACGTGAACGAGTTTTCTTTGATAAAAAGTGGATAAATGTCGGTGGTGAAAAAATTTCCTATAACAGAAGGTCTACTTGAATTGATTCAAAGGAAAGTACCAGATCACTCTCTAATCGATAGGAGTGATTTAAGTTCTTATTTGAAATTATTACATGTTTCAAACGTGCACAAAAGAAATTATGCAAGCAATGCAGCTCCGAGAGGAACACAATCTCATAAGTATAAAAATATAATCGAACCCCTTCTTACTGAAGACATAGATAGAATTATAAAAACAACAGATGAGAATGAAGAAGCAAATACTACGATGCATACTGGATATGGCCAAAAGAAACACGTCACACCACAAGCCATTTGGAAATTCGAAGGAGGAAACAATATTGAATTTGTCCTTTGGAATGAACCAAACAAATTAGTATCAAGACTTAAAAAATGAATTGCATCGAAAGCTGCAGGTCACACAGGACTTGACAGCGAAATCTTTGCAATTGAAGAAGAACTAAGAAATGCAGGATATATTGAATAAAAATTCAAACATTTGTAAAACAATGCACAGTATGTTATAAATCTTTATTTAGAAATTAACTGTGAACGAAATCAGACGAGAAATTGCAAAAGAACTTCATGCACCTCTTACAAAAATGTTTAAAAGACGACATGTTATTAGCAAAGGAATCGATGACCTCCATGGAGCTGATCTTGTGGACATGTCAAAACTTGCAAAATGGAATAATGGATTTAAATATTTATTAACCATTATTGACGTTTACTCAAAATATGCATGGGCAATTCCTCTTAAAACCAAAAAAAGGAAGTGAGATTGTAAAAAGTTTAAAATTTGTTTATTCTCAAAATAAAAGATTGCCTAATTATTTTCACACTGATCGAGGAACGGAATTTTATAACCGTGAATTCAAAACATGGTCTCAGAAACAAAATCTAAAGCATTATTCCACTGGGATCTCCATAAAAGCGAGTGTAGTAGAGAGATTTAATCGAACTCTTAAGGAATCGATGTGGAAAGAGTTCACAACACGTGGTTCATACCGATGGGTAAATATTTTGCCTGAGTTATTAGTAAAGTATAATCACAAAATACATCGCAGCATTGGCATGAAACCTATTGATGTAAAAAGAAACAATCAACCCCGCTTGCCAACACAATATAATGAAACTTTAAGAAAACCAAAATATAAAATTGGCGACATTGTAAGAATATCAAAAATCAAGAAACATTTCAACAAAGAGTACGAAGCTAATTGGACTACGGAATTATTTACAATTTATTAAGTTCAGAATACTAATTCACGAACATATCTTTTAAAAGATAATAAAAATTTGCCGATATTTGGGGCATTTTATGAAGCAGAGTTACAACGAACCATACATCCTAATATTTACTTAGTTGACAAAGTACTACGTAGAAAAGGAACCCAAGCCTTCGTATCTTGGCTAGGATTCGATTCAACTCACAACTCTTGGATTTCGAACAAAAACATATTCTAATTAAAACAATGTAAATTTTTTTAATTCATCGCAAAAAATATTATTATTATTATTATTATTATTATTATTATTATTATTATTATTAATATTATTACTATTAATGTGTCACTATATATTTTCAGCTCACGAAAACCAACACACTCAAGAAAGAAAAGAATGATTGTACTTACCTTCCACACAAGATCACCAGCATACTCCACTCTGCAGACAGCATCTTCATTTCTCAGCATCTTGGCGGAAAAAAGAACTACTTACCACTTTAAGAACGAAGATCATACCATTTTGTTTTCACTATTTCGTATTATATAATTAATGTAAACCACAATGATTAAAATAAATATATTTTAAAAAAAATATACATTGAAAAAATATCACTCTCTCCACCCACTGTCCTTTTTAAATAATTTCAACAACATCATCATCGTCCTCTTCCTCTTCTACTCGATGTTCTCCTTGCATATGCTCTTCCTCTTCTAGTGGAGGAAGATCAAGCAGGTTGAGTGGCCTTAACCAGATCGCTCTGAGTTTTTCAATAATTATATTTAAATTATGTTCCGTCACCCCGTTAAAAATAATCTCTTGAACGTGGCACGGGTCTCTCACCAACTCCAAAATCTCACAATTAAAAATCTCCTTTTCACTTGCTGTCAGTGTATCATACCACGCAGCCTCCTCCTCTTTCGTGGCACTGATGACGAAATTTAGTCCTTGCATTCTGGCGCTAGTTGCCAACGACTTGATTGCTTGCAGTTTCTTCAACTTTTGTATTAAGCTTTCACATAGACTCATGTTGATTATGATATCTAACTACTGCTCCATAGTGATCTCCTCTTATATAGTAGGGGGCGTGGTGGCTCAGCGGTCTAGCTGTATGCCTCTCACCAAGGCGGTCCGGGTTCGATTCCCGGTCATTGCATGTGAGATTTTCGAAGTGAAATGTCATGTCCTGTGGTTCGGATTCCACGTAAAAAGGAGGTCCCGTGGCTCATGATCACGAGATTAACGGTCACGTTAAACTACAAGCTTGCTTGCTTTCTTATATAGTATAAACTTAAAGAAGCAAAAAGCTCTTTAATCGTATCACATGAATGCAGGTTTGTGAACTGATATCCAAACTTGTTCTCTCATTAAAATAATTTCAGAGTTCAATAATGATGGCTAAGAATTTGAAACAAACAAGCCAATATTCATTTCATGCAGTCAAAGAACGGTCTATGCAGAATGAGACTACAGAGCATGCAAGCCCGCAAAAAATGTTAACTAACACCTGCACGTCCTATATGGAGTAGCAAGCCGGACCCCCCACGTTCAGCATGCTAGCGCTTGCCAAAGAACGATAACAGCCGCGAGCAAAGGTTATCTTCTTCAAGCAGTCAAATGTCAATCTCTTCTTGCTGCTAACACATGCAGAGCAATTAGCAAACGCTCGTGAATAACCAACTGGCTCTCCACGGGGGCGTCGCGCCCAGACAGTATCATTCAAATGTTAGTACACCTTAAGCTTTTCTGCTAACAAAGACCCCATTTGAACATTTTCTTTCATTTTTGTCCTATGGACCTGAGAGTTGGTTTACTGGTAGAGGAGATAGAGAGCTTTCATTTATGTCAAACAAACTTTTTTTTATAGATTTCCTAATTTTGGAAATATAGCCTATTTTCAAAATTCAATTTATTCTGTCCTAGAGAGTTGAAATTTGGTGTGGGGGTAGAGCAGGTCAAGGCCATTCATTTATGTCAAACAATCTTTTTTGTCGCGAACACTGCAGACATACCACGTGATCGCTCGCATGATGATCCAATATGTCCTCGCGATTACGCAATATCCAAAGCATAGAAAAGTATTCTACTGTGGTCGAGCGGTTTAACCGAACATTGAAAACCCATATGTGGAAAGCGTTTACCGCTCAGGGCACGTATCGCTGGTTGGACATGTTACCAGAGCTAGTATCACGTTACAATGACACCAAACATAGAACGATTGGGACCAAGCCACGCCTCGTGACCAAAAATATTCAGCGATTGGATAAACTGTTTAACGCCATAAAAACAGCCGATCCTAAACGTCACCGACTGAAAATTGGGGATTTTGTTCGTGTGAGAAAATTTAAGTCTGCCTACAATAAGGGCTACACGCCTCAGTGGGGGACTGAACTATTTCGAATTCGTCAAGTCAACGTGGACACTCCAGTCACCTATTTACTCGAGGACCTCAACCATCAAGCCATAAAAGGTAGATTTTATCTCCATGAACTTCAGAAAACAGCATTTCCTAAGCATTATCTTGTAGAAAAAGTGTTGAAACAAGAAGGAAATAAACTATATGTCAAATGGTTGGGATTTAACTCTACGTTTAATTCTTGGATCAATAAATTACATGTTGTATGAAGCTGTGTACTTTTTATTTATTCACACATGTTGTACACTACCTATAGCTCTGTGTGTACAGTCCTCAGCTCCACATATTTCTTTCTCTTTCCACCTGTGTTCTCTCATATATTACCCCTCCCCCATCTCCCCCCTTCACCTCCCACCACTGATGTCCGCAGCTCTTGCCTATCTATTGGTTGTGACATCATTCCCACAAGATGCATGATACTTTTTACTGATTCAGCGATTCCCACGCTTTGAAAATTGTGTTATCGGACACGTGGACAGATAACGTCCAAGGTGAACACGTTTGTTGGATCATATTACATGTCAACTTTCATTTTGTCACGTACGAAGCAAACAAGATGTGACTTGTTAACTGTTATCGTGCACGTGGACAGCTAACGTCCAAGGTGAACACCTGTGGCAGATCAAATTTCACGTCAACTTGCATTTTGTCACGTACGAAGCAAAACATGATGTAACTGGTTTAGCGTACATGTCATCTCAGACGTATGTGAATGCATTTCGCACTCCCCTGCCACCACGGTTGTCAGATTATTTCACCTCCAAGGGTCCTCTGCGTCTCTGTCATTTTCCATTGCACCTGTTGTCATGTCAGATCAGCACATTCCAATAAGCTCAAATGACATTCACCTCCTGCTCGTCTGCTCCTCGGCAAGTTTGTTTTCTCTACTCGCTTCGACCAACATAGAACCAAGTTCTCATCACCGTTTACACGTTAAAGGTAAAATATCAGAAAAACGAACCCTCGCTCTGTCATACACCGACCCGCCGAAATAGAGATTGTTCTATTAAGCATGGTCTTTGTGGTTAGCGACAGGTTCGTTGAAACCCTCACACCCAGCAGTATCTTATCTCTCAACCACCACGCTTCATGAACATTATAAACAGGTAACGAAAAAAAGTTTTTTCAACATGTATGGCGTTAGGCCCTTTGTGAATTACTTTTTGGAAAAAATATCTACCGCATTTGGAAGGGGGAGTTAGCCCGAGTCCTAGGACACCTCGTACACGTCTGTAGCGTTATGGGTTTGCGAGATAGTGCAAAAAGTCTAAAATCACGTTCTTGCCCCCCCAAAAAACATGTTTCCAGCATTTCACCTTTTCGACACCTGCATTCCCGTAAAGAGCGCAACGAGACGAAAAAAACGAATCCAAGCACGCCCTCCTAGCATGACTCCTTCCATTCCAAGGTCGCAGGGGCTCACAACTTCCTAAGTAGAGCTGAAACTACAACCTAGCACTATTTTAGAGTGGAAATAAAATGTCCATACGAAAGGAGGGTTCACCACGATACCTAGGACACCCCATATGCTCAAATCCAACCATGGGCTTAGAAAATATTAAAAGTGAATGACCTATTAGTTTTGGTCTTTTATTTAAATAAAGAGCCTATATGAAAGTAGGGGGCATCACTACGAGTGCCAGGACACCCTGTAGGTTCAAATCCCATGATTGGTTAGCGAGATATCAGGTTAGGAGCAAATACGAGGAGGGTTCAAAAAGTTGTAGACAGCTTCCTCACTACCCCACTACTGTCAGGTTTTTATCCTAGAGACTTGAAATTTATTTTGTGAGAAGAGGGGGTAGGGACCTTTCATTTATGTCAAACAAATGTTTTTGTAAACTTCCTAGTTTCCAAAGTATAGACATTTCAAAATTACACTTTTTTTTCAAAAAAACATAAAAAATAAAAAAGTTTTATTACCAAAAATAAAGGTCATAAAGACCATTCGTTTGAGCCATGGCACAACGTTCTATCGTGTTTGGTTTTCAAACTATAACCTACTTTCCAAAACAAAAATTTTCAGAAAATTTTTGAAAATATAATATGTTGTCCATAGGAAAGGGCGCATCAGCCCGAGTCCAACGACACCTCAGTTGTCAAAATCGGACCATGGGTTGGCCAGATATTAATGATTTAACTTGGACGCCACCCGAGCAACGCCGGGTGGGTTAGAATCGGCATTACCCCCCTACTTATTTAGTTAATTTTTAAAACATTCATCAGCATCGCATGTATTCCATCCTTGTAACTTAGTACTCGTGGACCTTCCAATTTAATCCAATATCCTCTTAACTGTAAACTCCACGAGCTGCGAAATGTTTCACCTGCCTAGATATTGGACCATTTGCTGTAGATTAAGCCACACCAAAAGGAATTCCACCAGCTAGTGCCATGCTGTCTACTTAATAGCCTACAGCTTGTTATAGTTTATTAACCACGGCGCAGCCGTATTCGTTAAATCATGCACCAGGGTCGCGAGGGCAGCTGCAGCAGGTCCGGAGATCATACATTCGAATCCAAACAGTAGTGTGGTAAGGGAAGTTCTACTTACTCTCCTACTTTCATATAAACTTTGGCGATATCTCCCGAACACATGGTCGGATTTTAACGAGCGAGGTATTGTTGGCGTTGCGATGACGTCCTCTTTGCTAAGAATGTGTGTTGGTATTCCAAAAAAAATAGAAAATGTTTTTTTTTGATTGGCGCTATTTTGGAAACGGTGAAGATGAGAAAAAAGTTTGTTTGACGTCAATGTAAGGTCCCTAGGCCCACTAGGATGATAGCATATTTCAAGTGTGTAGGACAAAAAAACGATAGTCTACTTCCTCGCGAAAATCGGCGATAATTGGCGAACGGATGGTCGGATTTTAACAAATGAGGTGTTCCTGGCATTGGGATGACGTCCTCTTTGCAAAGAATGTGTGATGGTATATATGAAAACATTTTTTGAAAATTGTTGGGTTTGAAATTGGCGCTATTTTGGAAACGGTGAATTTTATAAAAACGTTTGTTTGACGTTAATGAAAGGTTCCTAGCCCCACTAGGCTGACAGCAAGTTTCAAGTGTGTAGGGAAAAAGAAAATGCATTTTGAAAACATGGTCAATATTTTGGAAACGGTGAAGATGAGAAAAAAATGTGTGACATGAATGGTTGGTATGTACCCCCTCTACCCGCACCATAAATTTGAAGTCGCTAGGTGAAAAACCTATGCACGTTTTTGGGGTTTAAATCTATGTTTTTAGTCGCCTCGGTAGCGTAGCGGTCAGCATGGTTAGCTGCCGCCCTGAAGGTCGTGTGTTCGATTCCCGGCTCTGCCACGAAATTTGAAAAGTGGTGTGAGGACTGGAATGGGGTCTACTCAGCCTCGGGTGGCCAAAATGTGTAGAGGGGGTTCGATTCCCACCTCAGCCTACTTGAAGTGGCTTTCCGTAGTTTTCCACTTTGTCTTTGCCGGGATGGTTCCTACTCTAAGGTCACGGCCGCCTCCTTTCCATTTCCTTGCCTAACTGTCCCACTCTTTCCATTCCTTTATCAGGCCACCTGTTCGCTTTGCAGGTGTGACCGCCTGGGCGTAGTGTTGGTTACACACCCCAGTTGTATCCCTTTTGTTTAATGGTCTTGTTTAGGGGAAATGTAGGTGATGAAAAAAGTGGAACCATGGTTTTAGGGGTTTCCATTATGTTTTCCAAATATTTGAGGGAAGCGTGAAAAAAAGAAAGAAATGAGATATGAAGTGACGATGGGTTACCATCTCAAGCGCTATTAATGTTGCTAAACATACATACATGATTTGACAAAACTGAGCTTTACTGGCATAAAAATAGTTTGCTAACAGAAGTGAGTGCGTGTTGGGCCCAGCATGAGAGACCCAGCTCCTTATCGCAATAAGAATGCCGTAGGTGCACGTGTGTATGGGAAGGCTGCCTCTGCAAGCTTGTCGTTGGGAACAAAGTTAAATAACAACAGTAGCTTTTGCTAGCCACCATAACTCGATACTATGGTCAAGGTTAGTAGGCTCTGAGAGCTTTGTTTTGAAAATGCTGATGTTGAAGTTCTCATAGGGTGCGCAGTGGGAAAGTCATGTAGGCGTACAGTAAGTGTGAACTGCTAATGTCAAGAGTTCTCTAACTCAGTCAGTCATTACTTGCAAGGTGTTTTGATACATTGTGAGAAATAACGTCCTGGCAATTTATAGACACATTTATATATGTACCGTGACAGACCATCATTAGCATTACTTTGCAAGATATTGCTTGATACAGACGGATCTGCTGAACCATTAGCCTGCGCGCGTTAATAATTTTAAAATTAATTAATTAATTAAATAATTAATTAATTGATTAATTTTTATTAACTTTATAAAAACATCTATATTGAACAACAAGTAAAAGACAAGGTATGTTATTTGTTTATAATAATGTTATGGAATAAATTATTGTTATTTGGTGCATTATTTGTAAGTTGATTTAATAACTTAATGCTCTGAATGTATTTTATGTTGCAGATTAAACAACAACAACTAATTTGCTGTATATATGAAGTAAAAAAGGACAAATTTATGCAGCTGTGGAATATTAGTTTCAAAAAGAAAACATATTATTATTTAGCAAAAGTAGGTACTGCGCCCGTTGACGCATGTTTGCTCAAACAACAGAGACTAAAACTTATGCTGAAATGTAACTGAACATACCCTGCGAGCGGTGGGAAGAAGCTGAAGCAATATCGCTGATATTTTACTTATTTTTCGCATTCCAAAAATTAACTATAATTATAACCAAGTAATTCTGCATATTTGAAGTACAGCATACTTCGTAAATCGAAGAAACTATCAATTTATGAGGCCAGCTCATGTACTGAGAGCACGCCATATTTGGTAACACCAGTTTTTCCTATTTGTCTGTGGAAGAGACAACATGTGCATGATGGAGCACTAGTGAAAGGAAACCATGTGGCAGGAAAGTTCTGCGAATAACTTTCTTATGGATAGCCATCATGGCATTGTGTAATAATTGAAGGATTGAAGACATTCACCGCTACGAAAACTGTGAAATATTTTTATTATTATCCGAGGTGAAATGATGGACTTGTGTGAAGAAAACTTTGAGACCGCATGGTCTCATTCTCACACACACACATATTTCAGTGTTCTATAAACTGTGTATTTAACTAACTTTATAACTGTACTAAATCTACAAGTATAATCTTTATTTGCCGGATGGGCAGTGATTTTGATTTAATTTTGTTAATATTTTCTTGTGTAAATATCAGTGCAAGTCACGAGTGAGTGTTGCACAAGCGACAGAGGCTAGAGCCAGTGGCGGAGTGAAAATGGGCAATTTTTTACCGCATATTAGCTGGAGTGAACGAAACATTTATTTCATTATGTGCAACATTTTTACCAACGCTAACATCGCAATAATGATAAACCAGCAGATCTTCAGATACAACTCCAACCACGCGATGGCATGTGATTGCTAAATCATGCGAGGGGAATTGGCGACGGAGGATGTCCAGACACAATGAAATGGTAACCTAAAGCCATACACGAGACCGCATACAACATCTCATGGCGGGACTCGAACCAAGTGACGCTGAATCTGTAAGTCAGATCAAATATTTATAGCGTACTGTAAGAGTGGAAAACAGTAGACTTAGTTTATTTTGGTTTCATTTATTTAGTTCACAATGCAGGTAGCTAATTATAAGACGCGTGTGGAAAATATAAGTTTTATTAAACATTTATAGACGCCAGGAAGGCTGGATATTCAATGCTCTTACGTATCATTTAAAAACAGGTATTATCAATTTTTATTTTTGTCAGGCTGATGACAAATAAACTAGTTTGACAACGTTAAATCAAGGCCAAGGTTACGAGCCAAGATCACTACACAGCACACTCGTTTCTAGGCAGTGGATTAATATTTTGTTTTAGAAGCCTGTGAGATTCTTGACATTATTACAAGTGGAATGCAGAGTTCCGTTATTCACATTTATTGGCCAGATCGATACTAGAAAACGGGTTTATTTTCTTTAAGAGAAGCCACACAGGCAATGAATGCAATTGTATTTTGTAACCAAATGAAGGCAGGTTCGATTAATTCAGGGAAGAGGCAATTTTATAAACGAACACACACAGTTAGCTTGTATTAGAAACCTTTATGTTTATTTAAAGCGTTGTCAGGATGTGTTTTCTGCACACATAATCTTTATTACAAGCAATTCAAACGTGTATCAATTAGGATTCCACACTTTTGTAAATTAAGAGTATTATATGAGTCGTGATGGTGGATGAATACCTCCGACATTGTTATTGTGGTTATATCGGTAGTAATGAACTAACTAAAGTCGTACCAAAACCAAAGGCGCCTGGATCATTGAATCCGAAATAAGAGTAAAGTAATCGGTGAAGACATAGGATGTCTAATAAGTGTGATGAAATATTGGTGAAGACACAGGGTGTCTCGTAAACTATTGAACTATTGAGTTATTTGCTTAAGCTGGATACATACGTTACCTGAATACACTGAACGCTTTTAAAGGTCCATAAACTGAACAACAATACTGTCAGGAATAAATAATTGTGTGAAACTTTAATAATCAAAAATGGGGTTTTGAAAACTAACAAATCTTATAATTCCCCCCTGTACCTAAATAAAATTCATAAACATTAAAAATAAACTATTTTTCTGGACCAAATGTTAACACTTAGATATTGTTAAGCTATTGTAGATACATTTTGATACATTTTCACATGACTAGTCGACCACTAATTGGTGATGTGATAACTGAAGCACACTCATCAGATTAGTAGCAATATGAGTCGATGTAATTGTTTAATTACCATCGCATTTGCAGGCTTTCCTATATTTTCTATTTTCTTAACACTTTGACACTATGACCGTTTGTTACAAACAGTAACAAATCGAGTACGCAGGCAGTGCCAATTGCACAACCATAGGAGTGCTGAATTATTGTATGCATTTGTGTTGTATTAGAATAGTTTTTTTTTAATTCAGCAACATTGTGCACATAGCTTGATTTTCTTAGTAATAAACGCATCTCGTTTATTAATTAATGATAGTTAGGACTAGCTAAACACTTAACTCTAAAGATAAATGTTAGATATGGCACCATCATAGCATAGGACAAATTTTCCCCTTGCTACTAAATGTAAATGTTCTAGTATTTGTAAACAAGTAAATGTCTTGCTTTGCTGTAAATTTTTTTGATGTTTGATCCACCCGTAATTTATTTCGATGTAATTGCTTAGGGCCGATCTTACGTGCCATTCTCTTAGCCTGTTCATTTTGTCGAATTTTGTATTAGGACCATGAGAGTAATTTAGATCTTGTTTAGGACTTTTTTATATTTCTTTCAGGGCAGAATAATATCGGACTAGCCGTTTGCAACTCTCGTGCTAGGCTAGGGATCTATTCTGAATAAAATTTATTTGTGATTTTAACCTAAGACTGACCTCTCTTTTCTTGTTTAGTTTTGTTATCGATGCATTCCTCTGAGCTGATTAAAGATCGAACCTCACTAATTCCCGACACCCCCGAGTGCAGACTTTTGTGCTACACCATCCTATGAATGTATCGTCCCCCATACTTGTGTGTTAACTGGAAGCGGGTCTCGGAAGGGTCATTTGAAACCGGTGGCTCCCCGAAACCTTCGGCCAGCGGGCACAGTACATACTGTTTATGACTTAAGCTAAAATTAATGAATGATATTTTATTTAATGGTAATGCATAAACTTATGGAATATATTTATTTTTGTTCCAGAATTAAACTGTGCGTGTGTGTATGTGCAAAAAGATGATCGAGAGTAGCATTGTAGCCCCCTAAGCTACAATTGTGATATGAAAAATTACGTTATGAACATTTTTTTGTTTATGCAAAATTAGCTTACTATTTCCCGAGTGAGTGTCTTATTGTATGTGCGTGCATATGAATAATCCTACTGCATACTCTAAACCTTTTTTGAGTGTTCCTTTATTATGTGCTATAAGTGAATGAATGCATATGTTTACTGAATAAATATATATATATATATATATATATATATATATATATATATATATAACTAATAAAGGGGTTTATTGCTTTGCTTTTCAGATATATATATATATATATATTTTGAAAGAAAGAAGCGTTATCCCACATTGCGACTAACTGACTGTCTGCTGGAGCACCCCCCACCTACAGTTGGAGAAACAAAAACAACAACAACAGTTGCTACGACTTGTGTTTGTGTGTGAGTGAGAGTGAGTGTGTACCAGTGTGTTAGAGAAGACATCTGTATTGCCTAGTTTATAGATTACCGTATTTATAAGGTGAGTTAACATTCCATTTACCGTTGATTTTGAATTAAGTCTACGTCCATGTGTGGAGACGTAGAATGGCAAACATTAGCCAAATGTTTTAAAAGTAGAATATGTTCGGGCCGAATTTATAATATGAAGAACTGTCTATCCCCTAAAGAATTTGTCGAATCGTGTTTGTCTATTTTTCTGAATGAAAGCAAGCAGGGGTTAACATCGCATCACGCCTTAAAAATAAATTTCGAGTTACTATGTGAATTTATTTTGATTAAAATAATGTTGAAGAAAAACATATGTTTAATCTTTTTACAAAAAGGGAGAAATTACTGATATCCGATAATTTAGAAATTTGGTATCAGAAAAATGCTATTGACGGGCTTATCACTAAATTTGATAAGTTACAGGATGGAACAAGTGGCCTGGCTCTGAATAGCATTGCATATTTGCAAATTAATATTTGTAAATACAATCCATTAAATGAAGGAAGTAGCTATATTCGCACACCGAGCTTTATCGCTTTGAGAAAGGCTTTGACGGGCTTATCACTAAATGTATGCAACACTGACGATTACTGCTTTTTGTGGAGTGTAGCTAGTTTTCTGCAACCCTGTCAAGACGGAAATGGTCATTTGCCAGGGAAGTACAAAGCTACTGCTCGGGTCTAAGCTGCGTGGACCTGAGAGGAATGTGCATCGCAGACTCTGAGTAGTGGCGGAGACGAGTGATATGGTTTCTCGGTCCTGGTGTAGTAACAGAAACAAATACATTAGTCGGTGACTCAGTCACACATTCCCAACGTCACACTGGTTTCAGAAAAGACCCATGTTAGCAGTATTGGAATAGACGAGAGAGTCAGGTAACACGGCGGGCTGTCGACAGGCTTCTCAATTCTCGCCTGCTCCTACCCTGCTTCTGCCTTTCATCCCGCAAGTTCACAGAGCTTGGAACCAAGCAGTATGTTTAACCACTTAAAACAAACTCTGAATTTGGAGCATGTTTCATTCCCCATGTCTGTGGAAAAAACTCATTTATTTGAGAAAGATCATCCAAATTTCTCCTTCATGGTATATGGCGTAGATGGAAACAACATTGTAGGTCCCTTGTATGCCACGAAAGAGACAAAACTATATCATATTCACTTATTATTATTGTCTCGTGGAGATAAAAGCCATTATTGCTGGATAAAGAATTTAAGTAGATTGGTAGGAAGTCAAATGTCCATGCATCTTTCTAAGAAACATATTTGTGAGCGCTGCCTTCAGTATTTTGGAACTGCTGAACGTTTGGAACGACATATGGGAGACTGTGACGGGCGTACGGCTGTAAAACTAGTTTGCCCGAAGGGAATGACGCAGTCTTAAAATTTAAGGCCACTAATAAACAGGATATGGTACTGTACCGATTTTTGGGTCTGAAATGACGGTACATTTTTGCCTGACGAAGCGTTACTGCAAGTGACAGGTTTTGACCTAGTTTTCGGAGTGAGCCAGAGACAGCTGGCTGGAACATGTTATCATTCGGGTCAGCACATGTCTCAACGACCACCTTCGGAAGAGTCTTTCTCATTTCGACCGCCAGGAGAGCGCGGGAGATTTTGATCTGTGTAGTAAAGGGAAGATTGACATCTATGTTTAAACATTATATGGAAATAAGGCGCAGTTATCATGTCAAATTCATATTGGAGTACAAGATAATACAGCAGAGAGAGATTGCTGTCTTGCTTATATGGAAATAGGCTTGAAACGTCAAAAATATGGATTTATTACATCGACCTATCATAGGTAGATCGTTACGTCTGGCGCAAGGAGTGGGCGAGCTCCAGCTCTGGCCTGCAAGCGAACACTCACGGGTGATAGACAGATCATTTTAAATTCAGACAAGTGTACATCTAGGCAAAGATTCGTAACGCTATGTTGTTCCGGGCAGCAATAAAGTACTAGTTATCAGAAGTCAACGGCGATGCCGGTTTATGGTTATACATCGTATTGTGACGTATTGAGGCCAATATACATCAAGTTCAGTGTCGAATAAGAACTTGAATATACAGCGTGCCAGGCATTACGTGCGGGCAACATTCAGTTATAGGAATCCGTCTCAGTTCATGTTATTTAAATGCATCTGTAGATGAGAAGCGAAGTGCAGTGATACATTACGGGACGTGTTACTGAAGCCTATGCTCACTGAAAAGGTGTTTTTTTCTTATACGCACACCAAGACTATTGCAATTCAACATTATTTACGTTCTGAGTGATGATATTTGAACATGTATTGTGTGAGGAAGCCTGAGGTATTGGGAGAGACGGGTTCGATGTATATAAACATATTAGCCATGTGCGGCTAGCTATTTAGTGTGGACACCGCTCTCCAAGCGAAATGTAGTGGACATTTTAAGTAACTACAATGCTATCTTCGAAGTTGAACATACACGCGATGCGGACTATTGGCATGTGGAACATGAATTTTCGGCTTCATGCAACCGCAAATAACTAATAATACCGTCATGTGTCCGCTTGATTATCACGATGTTGCAAACGCGTGTTCGATTTCTTTCCGGGCCGGGTTGGAGCTGTTCGAAATTCGGGCGAGGACCATTTCCGCCATGATGAAGCAGTTCGATTACCAGCAGTGGACCCGGGACATTGGAGTAGGAGGTTCCCAGTTCGATCACTGGATTTGAAGAGAATCTGTGCGATCCTGCTTTACTATGTGGAATGAGATGGTGAGGCATTTCCATGCTCCATATGGCCTTCGAGTGTCTTCATCCAGGTAGAGGAGATATTTTCAAGTAGCGTTGCAAAGTAGATAGTCCAGTGAATCCTCTTTGCCACCATTTATACTTTTTTTTAGTAATATGATTGTGAAGTGAGGTTGATGCATGGCTATTCCATGTCGTGTGTGACTTCATTTTCAGCCGAGTCTAGGCCTGGTTAATCAGGTGCACTCATTTCTTAATATTTTATTATGAATTGATTGTTTATTTTTCAGATGAATTAATTAAATTAAATTAAATTTATTCCGAACTTCTTGAATGTGGAGAAGAAATTTTCGTTATTCCTGCGGAGAATTTTCATTATTTAGTGGATTTGATATTTTCCATTCTTTTGAGTACTTCTTGTATTTTTTTTATCAAGCAATGGCTTGAGGGGTTGTCGTTCTATTATTGTTGTGTTCGACAATTGCGAGCAGTATAGAATGTGAAATTTGATCATTCCTTTAGAATGGGGTTTTTCTCTTGAGAATGAAAGCTGTCGTACTGGATTCTAATGTATCAAGAGTAGTTAACTTGAGTCGTTACTTGGATACATGCTGTAGACCCAGTCTGATTTTCGTAAATTCTCTTGAGGGGATATTTCTATTTCCGTCTGTTAAAATTTTAACTTTTGATTTTGTAGCCACGTGTACTCGGATACACCGTGATGTCTTTAAAATAATTAATATTGTTATAGCTGAATGTTGATTCAGTATTTCGAGTTTTTCTTGAGTAGAACGTTGTTTAAGAGTACTGTTTGAAGAACAAGAATCTTTTTTTAGATAAATCCCAGGGATTAACTTTAAGGGGAAGCGTATTCTTATGTGACAGTAAATAAAACTCTGTAAGGCAAGTTTTTTGTAATCCAGTGGATTTTTTTAAGTAGCCACCCATGTTAAATTTATGATGCATTGAAATGAGAAAACATATAGTTAAGAAACACAGCTGAATATATCTGATTACTTGTTATTGAAGTAAATAATCACCATGTGAATGATATGTAGGAAGAAACGTCAGTGGGCGTATAATATAATATTTACGGTAGTACTCGTCGAAGTACGTCAATGTTTCGATACTAGTGAAAGCATAATGTATGATGCAATTATAAAAATATAATCTTTGTGAAGTTGGTGGTAATGTCCACCTGTATTCAGAAATCGCCGAGGTCATGTGTGACCATTATAATTACAGTATTTCAGTGCAAGGTTATACTAATTTCAGGATGTTTTTGAAAGCACATAATGTTTGTTCTCCTTTGCATTCCTTGTTACGATTTATTGATAAATTGGTTACTCCAATTATGGATCTAGTTTTTGTCTAGCCTCAGATTTTGTTTTTCTTTGTGTCACCCCCATTTAATTCATTCTTCGGTTGTACTCAATTTATAAGATTTAAGCAAATGTTAGAGTAGATACATGATCCATTAACTATTAATTCTGGATGAATTTAAATAAGTACATTAATACTGAGAAATTATTGAGTCTTGAGAGATTTTGAATTACGAACTTCACGTCTTTTAGCTTAAGTGCTTGATTGATAAAATAGACTTTAACTACATTGCTAAAGCAATATTTATTCTTATCAGTTATGACACAGCACCAATGAGGTGTGCAGAACTACCTGTTTGGGAAGGCATTTACACTTGAGGATGTAATGAAGTTAATAATAATTTCGCTGTAAATATGTAACTACATATACGAATTAATTCGCGTGTTTGATAATGCTGGAATCGACGGAAGAACCATAAAGGTAATCTCTTTCATTTGTTATTCGTTTCTTATTGGATCACCTGTTGTACATATTATTAATAATTTCAATTGAGGGTCAAATGCATTCTTGGTCCATGGGGACTGCTGATGCATTTATTGGCATGATATTAGTGCCTACTTTCTTTGTTTTTGTGTCCAGTCATGGACGTTTTGGTCTGACCTTCTGTTAGATTTTCTTTTTGGAAATAAATGTTTTTGTTATTTCTTTTAATCGCGCGATGTGATGATTTAGAAAAGTATAAAGAGGTCGCATTAGGAGGGCCACAGCTATGTATTTCTAGAGTTTCCCACACTCCTGAGAGGGTGATTACTCACGACTCTTGTGTTCTTAGAGAAGTTTGCTGCTATGCTTTGGTCTTGCTTAATGCCACCTCTGTTAGGATTTGCTGCACCCTGATACTCCCTTCTCCTGTTTGGTAGGATCTGGGGATTTTTCTTAGCCGGGGGTTTTCAGGTTCTACGATCCAGTTACCATCGAGGGATATCAACAGGTAAAGGGTAGGTATTTTCGGGTACAGTAAATTGGCGCCCAACGTGGGGTTCGAATAGAGATATCGTGCCTTTATGGGATGTGCCAATTGAGTAAAATGGCATACAGATGATGGACTCGAGAAAACTGGAATATCAGAGACGAGAACATAGTTTGAGGCCATTATAGATGTCGAACCTAGTGGAAGTGCATCTGACTGGTGATATGACGCCATTTCATGTACGTTTCGATTCTTGCCTACGAACACGTGGTGGCGTTATGTGCTAGTCAATTCCGGCAACATTACAGCGATCAATTGTGAACTCGTTGAATGAACGTTGGGATATTATGGTTCACCAATGTTTTTAGCACAATATATAGGAATTCATGCGTGAATAAAGCAATTACGAGCATTCTCGATCTACATGGCATACGTGTAGAGTTGCAACCATTAATAGATTTTGTGGATTTTTAAGTGGTGCTACACTGATTAGGAAATAATATACGACTAGAGCCGAGATCTATGAAAGGCATTCTCTGAAAATCTGAATTGACTTGATCAGTCGAGTGGGGCTTTGTGATGTAGATCGTAGGTGAGCTTCATTGAAGGTGTCCTATTTTCTTGCAACCGGCGGATGGGTATTTCTGAGCCCATTTTAAATGTAAAATCATTTTCAATAATTTAAAGATGGTCATAATAGGAATACTTAGGACATATACTGATACAAATCATCACGCGTAGTATGAATAGGTTCTGGGAATTCCCTGATTCTAACATTAAGCACTGATCGGTAATTTTAATTATATCTTAAGTTAGCGCAACACAATCAAGAAGTTCTTATGATGGCAAATGTGGTTATTCTGTGATGTCTATGCTTTTTTTGGTGGAGTGGTGTCCCAAGTTTTTCAGCTTTTGTGTGATATATATTTGATATGTCTAAGAACGAGGAGAACGGATCTCCTAGAGAGATTGGGAAACTTTATCAACTCATTCAGGCACAGCTGATTGGTGTTGAACAATTACGTGCCCATATTGGTGGCATGCAGGAATCTTTGAATGATAAGAGTAAGAGTGTGATCCAAGATGCTCTTGCAGAGAGTATAAAAGGCTCTTTAAATGACCTTCAGTCCAGCAACAAAGATATTAGAGCTAGCCAACGTCAAATGCAGACTAGTATAAAACAAGTGCAGACTAGTCAAACAAAAATAAAAGCGGACATTGATAAAGTTCAGTCCAAAATTGTTAAGGTTGAATCCAGCCAAAGTCAAATGCAGGCTAGTCAGAACCAGATGCAAACCTGTCAAAATATTATTCAAGTTAAAGTCACTAGTGTACAGACAGATGTAACTAACATACAGTCGAAAGTTAGTGTTGTAGAAGCTAACCAAAATCTTATGCACATCCGGATCAATGAAATAGAGAAACTAATTAAGATTTCCAAATGGAAATCAGATTACATTTAGAAGTCAGTAAAAGGTTAGCAAAGGATAATTTGGAAGCTTTGCAACTACAATTCACTAACGACACTATCCATACTCAGGCTTCGATAGATCAATTGAGAACTGAAATGAATTCTTTTAGAGTTCAAGTCAGTGATCATAATAAATTATGGAAAGATTACTTTGACATAGATATCAAGGCAATTGTTAAAGAAAACAAAGACTTATTAAGAAATGGTATGCTTAGGATTAATGATTATTCTTTCAAAGATCTGAAACAGGAAATGGAACAAAAACTTGCCACTAGCGAATTAAAAGCTAACAAAGAAATATTGGATGTAAGGGAGGATATCGATAAGAAGATTACTGTTCTTCAAAATTTTCAAACAGATAATTTAACCAGTCTAGAATGTAGATTAAAGTCCATTGAAGTTAAAGTAGATCAGAATAAGATAGAACTGAACGAAATGAGGGAAAAAAAACTTAGGAATTAAATGCAATTCGAACGCAATTCGAAAACATTAATTTTTTGGGGAATGTTAACGTAGAAAGTATAAAGGAGCAATTAAGGTCAAGCTGGAATAGCGACTTTCACGCTGCATTAGATCAAATGGAACCAAGATTACAGGAAAGAGATTAAACTATGCCACATGAATCTCCTGACATTAGGATCCGTCCTAAGTCTAGAGCGACGGAACAGTTCGGTCCAAATCAACCCAATTTGACTCAGCCCAATTCCACGCAACAGCAACCATACGAGTACACCTATCCCAGCACTAACGTCTATACAGGAGGTTATATACATAGGCCTGTTGAAAGAGCGTCCAACATCACTGTTATTAGGAATTTTGAGGATAAACCTCGCAAATTCAGTAATTAAATGGGACTACCCCTCTAGAATTTATTCGTGGATTAAGGAACTACTTCGTGGAATCGCAGGTGGCACGCGAACGCGAACTTAGAGTAGTGGAACGCTATTTGACTGATGCACCACTTCAGTGGTATGACGCGTTTAGGTATACCTTGAATAAGTTCGAGGAGTTTGCAGACGCATTTATCAAAAGATTCTGGAGCATTGAAGTGCAACAGATTAAAAGGTCAGAAATTTACTCGAGAAAGTATGCAAACACTGGTCCCACAAGCTACGCAGTGTATTTTGCACGTCAACTCGCGAAATTGCGGTTTCTGCAACCCCCGATGACCGAGGGTCAGTTAGTGGAAGCTATATCACAGCAACTACCCGTGGATGTCAGAAAGTCAATAATTTCATCAGGAGTGACTGACTTAGCCACGATGGACGACATACTATGTCGTTTGGACCACGTAAATGCAATGTCAACGCCTATCATATCGCGTACCAGTCGACAGGAGTCTAAAGGGATCAACACGGTAGTAATGAACCGAACCCGACAAACGGATCAGGTAAGACCCGCCCAGAGGAATTCGGAGAGGCAAGGGCCAACTCGAAATCTCTACCAAAGAGATGTGAGATACCAAAACCAGCATAGGGAATACACGGAACCACCGTGGCAGAGACGTTATGAGGAACGTAATTTCTACAGGAGGGATTACGGCAACAATCGTAACAATCATCGTAACGCATTTTATGACTCTAATTACAGACCACGTCAGGGGTACAGCAGGTACAAGAACTACAGGACGGAAGAGTTTTATCGAAGGAGAGACCGGGAAAGGCTCAAAGGGGAGCAGGAAAAGTCCGGTGGGGAAGGACGAAAAATAAAGGACGATAAGAGAAAAGATGCGATAGATGAAGCCCATCCAAGTACTAGTCGCCAGGGTAGCAGAGAAGTAACCCCAGAAAGGGATAAAGATGAAGGAAAAGGAAGAAGAAATTGGAGATAACATGTAGTTCTGCACCACCATTGGGATATACCAAGAAAGAGAGATAAGGAATAGGTTATAGAAACAAGTAGCCGAGGAAATGTTCCGAATAGCTCGATGCTTCGGGAACAAAACATGCGCCGATACTACGAGAAGTTAGTTTAACTCTGTGTGTGGCCATGTACTGTAGCAGGATTATCTGGAATGATAAAGTAAAAGTCTAGCCAGCTTTTATTTGAGGTATTAGGAGAGAGATGTACCTTTTTTGTTGGTCTGAAATGACGGTACATTTTTGCCTGACGAAGCGTTACTGCAAGTGTCAGGTTTTGACCTAGTTTTTGGAGTGAGCCAGAGACAGCTGGCTGGAACATGTTATCATTCGGGTCAGCTCGAGACTCAAAGACCACCTTCGGAAGAGTCTTTCTCATTTCGACCGCCAGGAGAGCGCGGGAGACTTTGATCTGTGTAGTAAAGGGAAGATTGACATATATGTTTGAACATTATATGGAAATAAGGCACAGTTAAGATGTCAAATTCATATTGGAGTACAAGATAATACAGCAGAGAGAGAGAGTGCTGTCTTGCTTATATGGAAATAGGCTTGAAACGTCAAGAATATGGATATATTACATCGACCTATCACAGGTAGATCGTTACGTCATGCGCAAGGAGTGGGAGAGCTCCGGTTCTGGCCTGCAAACGAACACTCACGGGTGACAGACAGATCATTTTAAATTCAGACAAGTGTACATCTAGGCAAAGATTCGTATCGCTATGTTGTACCGGGCAGCAATAAAGTACTAGTTATCAGAAGTCAACGGCGATGCCGGTTTATGGTTATACTTCGTATTGTGACGTATTGAGGCCAATATACATCAAGTTCAGTGTCGAATAAGAACTTGAATATACAGCGTGCCAGGCTTTACGTGCGGGCAACATTCAGTTATAGGAATCCGTCTCAGTTCATGTTATTTAAATGCATGTGTAGATGAGAAGCGAAGTGCAGTGATACATTACGGGACGTGTTATTGAAGCCTATGCTCACTGAAAAGGTGTTTTTTCTTATACGCACACCAAGACTATTGCAATTCAGCATTATTTACGTTCTGAGTGATGATATTTGAACATGTATTGTGTGAGGAAGCCTGAGGTATTGGGAGAGACGGGTTCGATGTATATAAACATATTAGCCATGTGCGGCTAGCTATTTAGTGTGGACACCGCTCTCCAAGCGAAATGTAGTGGACATTTCGAGTAACTACAATGCTATCTTCGAAGTTGAACATACACGCGATGCGGACTATTGACATGTGGAACATGAACTTTTGGCATCATGCAACCGCAAATAACTAATAATACCGTCATGTGTCTGTTTGTTTATCTTGATGTTGCAAACGCGTGCTCGATTTCCTTCCGGGCCGGGTTGGAGCTGTTCGAAATTTGGGCGAGGACCATTTCCGACATGATGAAGCAGTTCGATTACCAGCAGTGGACCTGGGACATTGGAGTAGGAGGTTCCCAGTTCGTTCACTGGATTTGGAGAGAATCTGTGCGATCCTGCTATACTATGTGGAATCAGATGGTGACGCTCTTCCAGGGCATTTCCATGCTCCATATCGCCTTCGAATGTCTTCATCCAGGTAGAAGAAATATTTTCAAGTAGCGTTGCAAGTAGATAGTCCAGTGAATCCACTTTGCCACCATTTATACATTTTTTTTGTAGTATGATTGTGAAGTGAGGTTGATGCATGGCTATTCCATGTCGTGTGTGACTTTATTATCAGTCGAGTCTAAGCCTGGTTAATCAGGTGCACTCATTTCATAATATTTTATTATGAATTGATTGATTATTTTTCAGATTAATTAAATTAAATTAAATTAAATTTATTCCGAACTTCTTGATTGTGGAGAATAGATCTTCATAGGAGAAGAAAATTTACGTTATTCCTGAGGAGAATTTTCATTATTTAGTGCATTTGATATTTTCCATTCTTTTGTGTACTTCTTGATTTTTTTTATCAAGCTATGGCTTGAGGGGTTGTCGTTCCATGATTTTTGTGTTCGACAATTGCGAGCTTCGAATTTGCCTATGCATTCTTGCATTATAATTATTACAATACAGTATAGAATGTTAAATTTGATCATTCTTTAAGAATGGGGATTTTGTTATTGAGAAGGAACGATGTCGTACTGGATTCTAATGTATCAACAGTAGTTAACTTGAGTCGTTACCTGGATTCATGCTGTAGACCCAGTCTGATTTTCGTAAATTCTCTTGATGAGATATTTCTATTTTCGTCTGATAAAATTTTAACTTTTGATTTTGTAGCCACTTGTACTTGGATACACCGTGATGATATTTAAATTAATTAATGTTGCTATAGCTGAATTTTGATTCAATATTTCGAGTTTTTCTTGAGCAGAACGTTGTTTAAGATTACTGTTTGAAGACGAAGAATTTTTTTGAGATAAATCCCAGGGATGGATGAAAGGCGGAAAAAGAAGAATGTAAAAGATGAAAAGGGGACAGCAGAATACAGACGTCTGAGAAATGAGGTTAACAAGAAGTGCAAGGAAGCGAAAGAAAAATGATTGAAAGATAAATGTGCTCGTATTGAAAATTGTCTGAAATTAGGAAAAGTAGACACAGCTTATCGAAGGATTAAGAATACTTTTGGGGAAAAGAAGACCATGTGCTGTAATATTAAGGACACAAATGGAAAACCTCTAACAGATAGAGAAGAAAATGTTGAGAGATGGAAAGCTTACATAGAGTGTTTGTATAAGGGAAAGGAGATTGAGAATCATGTAATGGAAAGGGAGGAGGAAATTGATGAGTATGCAAAAGGAGATTTAATATTGATATCAGAATTTGACAGAGCATTGGAGGACATAAGCAGGAACAAAGCAACAGGCATAGATGATATACCGATTGAGTTGCTACGCTGCATAGGAGATGAAGGTCATATCAGGTTATTTCACTTGGTGTGTATGATTTATGAGACAGGTGTGGTACCCCCTGATTTCAAGAAGAATTTTATTATCCCTATACCAAAGAAAGTGGGAGCTCACAGATGTGAAGATTACCGTACAATCAGCTTGATTACTCATGCTTCAAAAATCCTGTCCAGCATAATTTACAAGAGGATGGAAAGCCAGACAGAAACGGAGTTGGGTGAAGACCGGTTTGGTTTCAGGAGAAATGTAGGAACAAGGGAAGCTGTACTAAGTCTTAGGCTGATTTTGGAAGGTTGATTAAGGGAAAATAAGAGAACGTTCATGGCCCTAGACTTAGAAAAGGCTTTGATAACGTTGATTGGACTAAATTATTTGACATTTTGAAATCTATTGGAATAAAGTACAGGGACAGGAGGGTGATTTACAATCTATACAGAAACCAGACAGCAGTCATTCGAGCTGAAGGACATGAAAGAGAAGCTGGTATTCAGAAAGGTGTAAGGCAAGCCTGCACCTTATCACCCATATTTTTCAATCTTTACATTGAACAAGCAATGAAGGAAATTGGAGAAAATTTTAAAGAGGGAGTGACGATTCAAGGAGAAATAATTTCAACTCTGAGATTTGCTGATGACATCGTCATCTTGGCCGACACGCCTGAGGATTTGAATGAGTTTTTGAATGGTATGGACTCCGTCTTACAGAATGAATACATGATGAAAATTAATAAATGTAAAACAAAAATACTGGAATGCAGCCGAAATAAATCAGAAACCTCTATGGACATCAAATTGGCAGGTGAAAAGCTGAAGGAAGTAGGAGACTTCTTTTACTTAGGAAGCAAAATAACCAGTGATGGACGAAGCATAGAGGATATAAAAAGTAGGTTGGCTCAGGCAAGGAAAGCCTTTTTGCAAAAAAGGAATCAGTTGACATCGAATATAGATTTAGGTATTAGGAAGTCATTTTTGAAAGCCTTTGTCTGGAGCGTGGCGCTCTATAGAAGTGAAACTTGGACTATTGGTGCAGCAGAAAAGAGGAGAATTGAAGCATTTGAAAAGTGGTGTTACAGGAGAATGATGAAGATCAGATGGGTAGATAGGGTGACAAACGAAGAGGTATTAAGACGAGTGGGAGAGGAGAGAAGTTTCTGACGACTGCTAATGAAGAGAAGAGAAAGGTTGGTAGGACACATACTAACACGCCCAGGAATAGCAAGCTTAGTTATGGAAGGAAGGGTTGAGGACAAGAACTGTAGGGGTAGACCAAGGTTAGAATATGTTAAACAGATTGCCTCGGATGTAGGGTGTGGTAGCTATGTACAGATGAAATGTTTAGCTCAAGACAGGGAGTCATGGAGAGCTGCATCAAACCAGTCAAAAGACTGAAGACTCAAACACAACTTTAAGGGGAGGCGTATTCTTATGTGACAGTAAATAGAACACTGTAAGGCAAGTGTTTTTTAATCCAGTGGATTTTATTAAGTAGCTACCCATGTTAAATTTATGATGCACTGAAATGAGAAAATCTATAGTTCAGAAACACGGCTGAATATATCTGAATACTGGTTATTGAAGTAAATAATCACCATGTGAATGATATGCTGGAAGAAAAGTCAGTGGGCGTATAGTATAATATTTACGGTTGTACTCGTTGAAGTACGTTAATGTTATGATACTAGTGAAAGCATAATGTATAATGCGATTATAAAAATATAATCTTTGTGAAGTTGGTGGTAATGCCCACCTGTATTCAAAAATCGCCGGGGTCATGTGTGACCATTATAATTACAGTATTTCAGTGCAAGGTTATACTAATTTCAGGATGTTTTTGAAAGGACATAATGTTTGTTCTCTTTTGCATTTCTTGTTACGATTTATTGATAAATAGGTAACTCCAATTATGGATCCAGTTTTTGTCTAGCCTCAGATTTTGTTTTTCTTTGTGTCACCCCCATTTAATTAATTCTTCGGTTGTACTCAATTTATAAGATTTAAGCAAATTTTAGAGTAGATACATGATCCACTAACTATTAATTCTGGATGAATTTAAATAAGTACATTAATACTGAGAAATTATTGAGTCTTGAGAGATTTTGAATTACGAATCACGTCTTTTTAGCTTAAGTGCTTGATTGATAAAATAGACTTTAACCATATTGCTAAGGCAATATTTATTCTTATCAATTATGACACAGCACCAATGAGGAGTGCAGAACTACCTGTTTGGGAAGGCATTTACACTTGAGGGTGTAATGAAGTTAATAATAATTTCGCTGTAAATATGTAACTATATATTGTGCCCATTCAGCATGAAATATGCAAATCACAGTATGCCAGCAATGCTCAAATCGGGATTATCGGGGTTATGGTATGTTCTCCCACTCTGTGACTTACACATTTCGGATTAAATAGAGGATACACTTCCAAAAATAAACAAAATCAACTCCTAATATAAAACATTTAATTACTCAAATATATGGTGCTACAACAAATTAAACAAATAAAATACTGACACATAATTTCACTTGTTCAAAGTGAACAAGGAATACATAATAAAACAAAGATTAAATCATAATAAATGGTTTCTCATAAACCAACAAACTCATATTACTTTTCACTTCCATATAGTGTCCTTCTAAAATTCCCTAAAATCAAGAGCTCCAAATGGCTCGATACATTTTATATACACTGTGTTATTCTTTTACAACACATCACTTCCTATTATATGAGTATCTTATAATCAAAAAATATATATAATTCTTATTAAAGTATTGTTACTCTTTTACTTAAACTTTTGAGCTTTCACAATGTTCTCCGGTTACCATCTCTCTCGCAAGTCAAAAATTCACTACCGTGATTGGGAAACATTTGCGTACTCCTGAGCTACAGAAGACTACTTGAACACGTCAAAATTTAAGATCACTCCCGGAATCTAATTGTCTTTACTAAACTCGTGAATCACTACATTATATAACATTACATTAGGGATTTATCATTATTTGTCTTAAAAGACCATTATCTCATAAGAAAGCAACGATCTGAACTTGCAAGCGGTAATCTTTCATCTAAAAGAACCTCGGTTCGAAGACCGGGTCGTTAAAACAAACTCTAAACACTCTGTGTATTATAACTTCAAAAAGACGGCTCTCTAGACCTACCACAACACATCAATAGTAAGGGTCCGGCCTGGGCCACTTAGCGTGATTTATTGCCAGGAGCAGGAACTTCATGGTCTCACTCACACGAGACGAGCTACCCTCAGCTTTATACAGCTGTTTCTTAAATGCAGTTCTTTGAACCGGCAAGGCTTTCATACAAATTACTATAACAACAATATTGAGGTTCCACAAACCTATCCTCTTTAACTCGGCATTTATTAATTATGAAGTGTCCTCATTGGCGAGTAAGAATAATTCAATACAACAACAAATATTTAGGGGCTTCAACATAGACGAATCTGGGTTCGATTCTTTCAACTGCCTCGGGAACCATATCCCATACTGGAGGACTTATAATATTCGCGACTTAGGGCGGCCTTTAACCTTGAACCTGCGCTCATAATACAATAAATCTTTCGCACCCTTTTACACCCTTACACATGGCCTCGTGATCACATCACTATTTAGAGGACTTACCATAGCTCAATTACCACGACCAACTGCCCCTCATAATTAGTGTTACCGAGTATATTTATGTTCAACGCCTTCCTAGCGTGACAAATTACTTCAATGCGCTACATTGCGCCATCACTTTACTGCCAAGTTGCCTTCAACGAACTGATAATTCAAAATCAACATTTGATCTACATCTCAATTTTATATTAATCCTCTCCCGTGACAATAATCGCTTTACCTTAAGAACATGTGTTCACAACATGTATTGATTCTTTTAAAGGAGCTCATAAGCTACTACTTTCTATAATTCATCATAATCTTCATTCATTTATATAATTGTTATTATTTTTATTATTACGCTTGCTTTCACATATTTAAATTATTTATCAAATACACTGATATTTTATTTCAGACATTTCCCCCAAGGGATTTATTTATTTCACATAATTATGTTATACTTTCTCAATTTTAATCGTTCAGATCGCGCTATTATTCTGTTATTTGTTATTCAAAAACATCCCTATTATTTCGTTCTCAAGTGGATTGTACGCAAATCTTCCCAACACACAACATAATGAAATGGTTACTCACATGATATTACGGTCACCGACCGAATTCTCCAGCGATGTTTCATTTTTGCCCACTCAATGTGTTTAAGCCATCTTGATTAATCCCATTTCACACAATGACACTTCTTGATACACATACACATTATTTACTTTAACCACTGGTAACATATTGAATACAATTTTGTATTCTTTTATCATACACAAATAAATTCACGAAAAATTCTTACACTAAAACAGATTTTACTATATTTACATTACACTGCTTTTAATCACTGAGGCTTTGATTTTTGTCTTACACACGTGATTTCTTTCTTCCACGTTTCCAAGGGTGACACTCTTAGACGTCGGCTCCCTAATCTGGCAAGATGATGAAAGTCTCGATCAATCTACCCCTCCCTGGAACGGTAATTCTTCAGATCCGGTTTTCTGACTATCGGCTTCTATTTTTACTAGCTCGAAGTCGTTTCTTTCTAGACTTTAATTAGTTTGTCTAGATAAAGTCTGTCCTGTTTACGGCCTCTCGAATACTTTATCGGTGACCTATGATTCCCTAGCATTCACTGCTATTCCTTAGTTTCGTAGCATATTGCTTGTTACTGTTCGTTTGTCACTTTTAGACAACGTCTTGAATTAAATTCTCACTTCTTATTATACTGCGCTCTAGTTCCTATCTTTTCGGTACACTAGGCGTTACTTCTTTCGTTCGGCCCTGATCGGGTTCCTTAATTTTTACAGAAATGTTTGTTTCACTATCGTTGGTACTTCGAAACGTTACGATACTATCTGTCGTTTAACTGAACTGTTATTTGAAGACCTATCGCCTGTTCTTTAAGTTCGCAGCCTAACTTTGACTGTAATAATGAACTTTTCACTATAAAGACTGACGCTTGCAAAAACTAAATCCTGTACTTAGGATTTTACTAAGTCTTCACACGGCGATACTAATTGATACTTCTTATACTGTGAAGCTTCATCGTGCAGCGTCTCGGCGCTCACGGAATAACTGTATCTGATGATCTGCGAAACAGCACCGTGCCCTCAGGCTGTCGGAAACTGCATTAACGATGTGATGTAGCGTCACGTCCCCTGGACGGACTAAAACTGCATGATTGGCCTGGCTCTGCCAGGGCTTTTATACAAATCGGCGACAAAAAGATAAAATCCACGTCTTTTTCATAACTAACCTTTGAAGCAATAGTCTGATACTTTTGAAAATTATATCTCTGGAAAGCTTGTTTTCTAAATGTAAACCGACTTCATTGCACATGAAAATCGATCGTACAATTCCGAGATATTAAATAAAATTTGCTCTTCAGATATGTGGGTGTTGCAGTTGATTTTTAATCCCTACTACCTCGGGTCTCGGGGAACTTTTAATTACGTCATGCTGCGTTTGCACTTCTTTCCTGTGCAATTTTTATAACATCTTCCCCACACAAAACTCTCTATTCCAAAATGATTTACAATGATGTAAATCTTTTGTGAATTATATTCTCGCAAATGGCTTAAATCTAATTATTCCTCTTATTGCACAACTGCGAGGTTGCCATTTTATTGCTGTGTAAGATCAATTTCCGAAACCTCTTCTCGCTTACACACAGCGGAAAGTTTTTAATTCTATTTATAGCCATGATCGGCTCCCTCTCGGTGCGTCACGCATGATATCATTTCCTGGGGCCACCTGGACTCTTATTCTTTCACAACATATACCAGTCCTCTACATAAAATCTTTCTAAGTCATTCTAAGGACTGTATTTTTCCTCTCTTCTTTTACCAATAAAACATGGATTCGACCCCTTGAACTAATGGTACATGGGTTCATTTCTCCCCAACTTAGATAAAGAAATTTTCGAAATTTTGAGGAAATTTATTTAAACATTTTCATAAAAAAAATCATTTTTTTCAGTGTCGAAGCCATCATAATATTTCTCAGTACCTTCTGATCTTTCTTTTCAAGTCCTTCCTTGCTCTGGCTTGTTTTGGGTCTCACAAAGTTCCCATTCATTCATTTCCTTTTAGCGGACGTCTCCACTTAAGGCTATAAATTACTCGTCTCGTTCGGGCGTTTCTAAGTCTCCTCATAGTCTGGCATGCACTCCAAACTTGGGTCAGACAGTTTTTTTTCTTTCTTGTTTCATGGGACGGGCATTCTGCCGGTCCGTCTCTTTTCTCAGGTTATTCACTATTAACCTATTTACATTCTATTAAGACTTCACGGGTGCGTATAGCCTTAACCCGTTACTTCTTTATTTTTGTTTACTGGACTCAAAGTCTACAGAATTTCATTTGTCCTTAAGAGCATGGTCTGTCCTTACCCGTCTCTTCTTGGTTTTCTTCCCTTTCCCTCATCTCATCTCGAGATGGCATTTTCAAGAAAATCATTTTTTCCTCTTACTCTTAAACGGGTGCATATAGGCTTAACCCGTTACCTATTCTAGAGTAACCTTTCTCCCTCATCTCTCCTCGAGATGGCATTTTCCAAGAAAATTTCTTTTTCCTACTCTTCCAATTCCATAGTTCCTGTAGATCTCCTCTTTTTCTTTTCTTTCTACTATTTGCTTTCTTCCTACGAATCTTCCAACTGTAAAACGCTTGTGCGTCTTCTTTCTCCAGGGTCATGTGCATTATTTCTCCTCCTCTCCTATCTTCAATAAGGTTTCTATCCTCTTGTAAACCTATTACAATTGGCGGTTGGCTTCCTCTTTCCTCATTTCCTTCAACGACATATCCTCTCTTTTCTTCATTAGACTCATCTTTTCCTTTGAAGTTTTCTTGGCTTTCATTGGAATCTGTTTCAATTTTTCTTTCCTCAGCTATATTTCGTTGGCAATCCTGATATTTCAGCATTAACTCAAGAATCTGTTCTCTCAAATGTTCTTTTTCTTCTTCTAATGGTATTTTATCTTCCTTATCCTCATGAATTTCTTCCGGATTTTCTTTTTCAATTTCTGTGAAACCCTGAACCTCTACTTCCATCTGTGCCTCGATAACACTCTCTCTTTGAGTTTCATTTCATTTCTCCATCTCTCCAGAAATTATTATTTCCGTCTCCCCAACTTTCACTTCTTTTGTTATCCCTTGTTCTGGGTTTTTCTCTTGCTCTTCACTCTCAACATTTACATAAAAATGATCTTCTTTCATTTGCAGCTCGTTTTCGTTTCGGCTTTCTTCTTGACCTGGAATTATTATTTCCTCCTGAATCTCCATTATTTTCTCTAGAGGGATCTCATTGCTTTTCTCAGTTTCCACTGGAGTCATCACGATTTCTACTTCTTTTTCTTCTTCTTCTTCTTCTTTTCTAATATCAGTTTCTGGCTCTTGCATCTTGACTTCTTGTTCTTCTTCAATTACTGTTTTATTTTCAGCTTGGACAACTACTTCTTTTGATTCGAGGTCCTGCGCAATTATATATTCATCATATATTTTCTGGGCGGCCTCTAATATTTCTTTACATTCCTGAATTTTGACTTCTCTTATCTCAGCTAACTCCTGAATACTTATTATTCCCTTGTCATCATATATGCCCATTATGAACTGATGCATCTTATTCTTTTCTTTTCCTATCCCAGCCCTCTGTTCCTTCAGATATTTCCTCCTTTCATCATCATAGCAACTAATATTCCATAAAACTTTAGACCATTTATCATTTACTTCCGTCCATTGTTTCCTTATTTCACTAATTTCCTCCGTGAATGTCTCTATCTGTTCCCACGAAGCTAATTTTATTTTTCCTTCTTTAACCATGCGTTTCACAAATTTTTTTTCGTCTCTCTTAATGACTTTTTAACCTCAGGAATTTCATTATACAATTCCTCTAATTCTTGTTTGGGCACCATATAAAAACTTTTACTTGCCCTATCACGAAGTTCGAATATCTTCTTAATTTCTTTAAAAATATCTCTTATTTGTTCTTTAATTTCTTCTGTCTTGTTTTGATTTTCATATTCCATTTTCCCAAGTTCCTCACTCATCTGAGTGTACTATTTTCGCATCTCTCTAATTATACCCAAGAATTCTTTTATTTCGTTCCATGTCGCCAATTCTACCTTTTCCTGATCCTGAACGCAAAGACTATCCTTCTTTTCCCCTTCGTTTTTCGAGCCTACCTGAACCTGCCTTAATACATGAGACTTTGAATCATCTCTATCAATATTATTATCTGCACTTAATACGCATTCCCTTGGAACTGGTTCACATGTTTCTTTTTTTTTTGTAGCTCTAAAGACTCAATTTTTACCCTGTTGTCTACAGACATGTTACCTTCTCTTTGTGTAACTATGCCTCCAGATGCACGCATGCTTTCTAAAGAAATCTTTACATTTTCTTTAATTGGGTACTCTTTTTCCTTTTGTTGAAGGTTCTCTTTACCATCTATAGTTTTACATTTATCTTTATTTTCTGCCTTCCTGGCCTCCCATATTTCACTATTTATCTTTATCATTTCCTCCATCTCCTTATTTAAGTGCTCCCCTAAGCACTCCTTTAGATCCCTTATCGTCCACATCTTATCCACAATATAAGAATACAGTGGGCCATAATGCCACATCGCCGGTCCATGCATGAGAGATGGTACTCCGAACTCTTGTGTCCCAATTTCCAAAATTTACCATGGTACGGGTGTTTACTAAAACGTACCCTTTTGATATACTCATTCAATGTCAAAACCTTTATGGAAGTGATTTTAAAAATTAAAAAACAAATTCGAAAAACCATTTTTTTTTTCAAAAAAATGAAAATTTTGATTTATCATGAAAACTCGGGTTTTCCCTATGAAAACTCATCCCCACGTTGGGCGCCATAATTATGTGTTTGCTAGGAGGTTAATTTAAATTTAGGTCTGCTCGGTGTGAGTTTCCAGGGTCCCATGTGGTCAGTTAACTTTATATTTTGTAGCTACTTCTATCATTACTTTACTTTTACATGATATGACCGTCTTAAGTGTTCCTCTAATTATCAATTCAAACACATTACTTCTATGCCCCCATGTGCCCATTCTGCATGAAATATGCAAATCACAGTATGCCAGCAATGCTCAAATCGGGATTATCGGGGTTATGGTATGTTCTCCCACTCTGTGACTTACACATTTTGGATTAAATAGAGGATACACTTCCAAAAATAAACAAAATCAACTCCTAATATAAAACATGTAATTACTCAAATATATGGCGCTACAACAAATTAAACAAATAAAATACTGACCCGTAATTCCACTTGTTCAAAGTGAACAAGGAATACATAATAAAACAAAGATTAAATCATTATAAATGGTTTCTCATAAACCAACAAACTCATATTACTTTTCACTTCCATATAGTGTCCTTCTAAAATTCCCTAAAATCAAGAGCTCCAAATGGCTCGATACATTTTATATACACTGTGTTATTCTTTTACAACACATCACTTCCTATTATATGAGTATCTTATAATCAAAAAAATTGCACATGAAAATCGATCGTACAATTCCGAGATATTAAATAAAATTTGCTCTTCAGATATGTGGGTGTTGCAGTTGATTTTTAATCCCTACCACCTCGGGTCTCGGGGAACTTTTAATTACGTGATGCTGCGTTTGCACTTCTTTCCTGTGCAATTTTTATAACATCTTTCCCCACACAAAAATCTCTATTCCAAAATGATTTACAATGATGTAAATCTTTTGTGAATTATATTCTCGCAAATGGCTTAAATCTAATTATTCCTCTTATTGCACAACTGCGAGGTTGCCATTTTATTGCTGTGTAAGATCAATTTCCGAAACCTCTTCTCGCTTACACACAGCGGAAAGTTTTTAATTCTATTTATAGCCATGATCGGCTCCCTCTCGGTGCGTCACGCATGATATCATTTCCTGGGGCCACCTGGACTCTTATTCTTTCACAACATATACCAGTCCTCTACATAAAATCTTTCTAAGTCATTCTAAGGACTGTATTTTTCCTCTCTTCTTTTACCAATAAAACATGGATTCGACCCCTTGAACTAATGGTACATGGGTTCATTTCTCCCCAACTTAGATAAAGAAATTTTCGAAATTTTGAGGAAATTTATTTAAACATTTTCATAAAAAAAATCATTTTTTTCAGTGTCGAAGCCATCATAATATTTCTCAGTACCTTCTGATCTTTCTTTTCAAGTCCTTCCTTGCTCTGGCTTGTTTTGGGTCTCACAAAGTTCCCATTCATTCATTTCCTTTTAGCGGACGTCTCCACTTAAGGCTATAAATTACTCGTCTCGTTCGGGCGTTTCTAAGTCTCCTCATAGTCTGGCATGCACTCCAAACTTGGGTCAGACAGTTTTTTTTCTTTCTTGTTTCATGGGACGGGCATTCTGCCGGTCCGTCTCTTTTCTCAGGTTATTCACTATTAACCTATTTACATTCTATTAAGACTTCACGGGTGCGTATAGCCTTAACCCGTTACTTCTTTATTTTTGTTTACTGGACTCAAAGTCTACAGAATTTCATTTGTCCTTAAGAGCATGGTCTGTCCTTACCCGTCTCTTCTTGGTTTTCTTCCCTTTCCCTCATCTCATCTCGAGATGGCATTTTCAAGAAAATCATTTTTTCCTCTTACTCTTAAACGGGTGCATATAGGCTTAACCCGTTACCTATTCTAGAGTAACCTTTCTCCCTCATCTCTCCTCGAGATGGCATTTTCCAAGAAAATTTCTTTTTCCTACTCTTCCAATTCCATAGTTCCTGTAGATCTCCTCTTTTTCTTTTCTTTCTACTATTTGCTTTCTTCCTACAAATCTTCCAACTGTAAAACGCTTGTGCGTCTTCTTTCTCCAGGGTCATGTGCATTATTTCTCCTCCTCTCCTATCTTCAATAAGGTTTCTATCCTCTTGTAAACCTATTACAATTGGCGGTTGGCTTCCTCTTTCCTCATTTCCTTCAACGACATATCCTCTCTTTTCTTCATTAGACTCATCTTTTCCTTTGAAGTTTTCTTGGCTTTCATTGGAATCTGTTTCAATTTTTCTTTCCTCAGCTATATTTCGTTGGCAATCCTGATATTTCAGCATTAACTCAAGAATCTGTTCTCTCAAATGTTCTTTTTCTTCTTCTAATGGTATTTTATCTTCCTTATCCTCATGAATTTCTTCCGGATTTTCTTTTTCAATTTCTGTGAAACCCTGAACCTCTACTTCCATCTGTGCCTCGATAACACTCTCTCTTTGAGTTTCATTTCATTTCTCCATCTCTCCAGAAATTATTATTTCCGTCTCCCCAACTTTCACTTCTTTTGTTATCCCTTGTTCTGGGTTTTTCTCTTGCTCTTCACTCTCAACATTTACATAAAAATGATCTTCTTTCATTTGCAGCTCGTTTTCGTTTCGGCTTTCTTCTTGACCTGGAATTATTATTTCCTCCTGAATCTCCATTATTTTCTCTAGAGGGATCTCATTGCTTTTCTCAGTTTCCACTGGAGTCATCACGATTTCTACTTCTTTTTCTTCTTCTTCTTCTTCTTCTTTTCTAATATCAGTTTCTGGCTCTTGCATCTTGACTTCTTGTTCTTCTTCAATTACTGTTTTATTTTCAGCTTGGACAACTACTTCTTTTGATTCGAGGTCCTGCGCAATTATATATTCATCATATAATTTCTGGGCGGCCTCTAATATTTCTTTACATTCCTGAATTTTGACTTCTCTTATCTCAGCTAACTCCTGAATACTTATTATTCCCTTGTCATCATATATGCCCATTATGAACTGATGCATCTTATTCTTTTCTTTTCCTATCCCAGCCCTCTGTTCCTTCAGATATTTCCTCCTTTCATCATCATAGCAACTAATATTCCATAAAACTTTAGACCATTTATCATTTACTTCCGTCCATTGTTTCCTTATTTCACTAATTTCCTCCGTGAATGTCTCTATCTGTTCCCACGAAGCTAATTTTATTTTTCCTTCTTTAACCATGCGTTTCACAAATTTTTTTTCGTCTCTCTTAATGACTTTTTAACCTCAGGAATTTCATTATACAATTCCTCTAATTCTTGTTTGGGCACCATATAAAAACTTTTACTTGCCCTATCACGAAGTTCGAATATCTTCTTAATTTCTTTAAAAATATCTCTTATTTGTTCTTTAATTTCTTCTGTCTTGTTTTGATTTTCATATTCCATTTTCCCAAGTTCCTCACTCATCTGAGTGTACTATTTTCGCATCTCTCTAATTATACCCAAGAATTCTTTTATTTCGTTCCATGTCGCCAATTCTACCTTTTCCTGATCCTGAACGCAAAGACTATCCTTCTTTTCCCCTTCGTTTTTCGAGCCTACCTGAACCTGCCTTAATACATGAGACTTTGAATCATCTCTATCATTATTATTATCTGCACTTAATACGCATTCCCTTGGAACTGGTTCACATGTTTCTTTTTTTTGTAGCTCTAAAGACTCAATTTTTACCCTGTTGTCTACAGACATGTTACCTTCTCTTTGTGTAACTATGCCTCCAGATGCACGCATGCTTTCTAAAGAAATCTTTACATTTTCTTTAATTGGGTACTCTTTTTCCTTTTGTTGAAGGTTCTCTTTACCATCTATAGTTTTACATTTATCTTTATTTTCTGCCTTCCTGGCCTCCCATATTTCACTATTTATCTTTATCATTTCCTCCATCTCCTTATTTAAGTGCTCCCCTAAGCACTCCTTTAGATCCCTTATCGTCCACATCTTATCCACAATATAAGAATACAGTGGGCCATAATGCCACATCGCCGGTCCATGCATGAGAGATGGTACTCCGAACTCTTGTGTCCCAATTTCCAAAATTTACCATGGTACGGGTGTTTACTAAAACGTACCCTTTTGATATACTCATTCAATGTCAAAACCTTTATGGAAGTGATTTTAAAAATTAAAAAACAAATTCGAAAAACCATTTTTTTTTCAAAAAAATGAAAATTTTGATTTATCATGAAAACTCGGGTTTTCCCTATGAAAACTCATCCCCACGTTGGGCGCCATAATTATGTGTTTGCTAGGAGGTTAATTTAAATTTAGGTCTGCTCGGTGTGAGTTTCCAGGGTCCCATGTGGTCAGTTAACTTTATATTTTGTAGCTACTTCTATCATTACTTTACTTTTACATGATATGACCGTCTTAAGTGTTCCTCTAATTATCAATTCAAACACATTACTTCTATGCCCCCATGTGCCCATTCTGCATGAAATATGCAAATCACAGTATGCCAGCAATGCTCAAATCGGGATTATCGGGGTTATGGTATGTTCTCCCACTCTGTGACTTACACATTTTGGATTAAATAGAGGATACACTTCCAAAAATAAACAAAATCAACTCCTAATATAAAACATGTAATTACTCAAATATATGGCGCTACAACAAATTAAACAAATAAAATACTGACCCGTAATTCCACTTGTTCAAAGTGAACAAGGAATACATAATAAAACAAAGATTAAATCATTATAAATGGTTTCTCATAAACCAACAAACTCATATTACTTTTCACTTCCATATAGTGTCCTTCTAAAATTCCCTAAAATCAAGAGCTCCAAATGGCTCGATACATTTTATATACACTGTGTTATTCTTTTACAACACATCACTTCCTATTATATGAGTATCTTATAATCAAAAAAATTGCACATGAAAATCGATCGTACAATTCCGAGATATTAAATAAAATTTGCTCTTCAGATATGTGGGTGTTGCAGTTGATTTTTAATCCCTACCACCTCGGGTCTCGGGGAACTTTTAATTACGTGATGCTGCGTTTGCACTTCTTTCCTGTGCAATTTTTATAACATCTTTCCCCACACAAAAATCTCTATTCCAAAATGATTTACAATGATGTAAATCTTTTGTGAATTATATTCTCGCAAATGGCTTAAATCTAATTATTCCTCTTATTGCACAACTGCGAGGTTGCCATTTTATTGCTGTGTAAGATCAATTTCCGAAACCTCTTCTCGCTTACACACAGCGGAAAGTTTTTAATTCTATTTATAGCCATGATCGGCTCCCTCTCGGTGCGTCACGCATGATATCATTTCCTGGGGCCACCTGGACTCTTATTCTTTCACAACATATACCAGTCCTCTACATAAAATCTTTCTAAGTCATTCTAAGGACTGTATTTTTCCTCTCTTCTTTTACCAATAAAACATGGATTCGACCCCTTGAACTAATGGTACATGGGTTCATTTCTCCCCAACTTAGATAAAGAAATTTTCGAAATTTTGAGGAAATTTATTTAAACATTTTCATAAAAAAAATCATTTTTTTCAGTGTCGAAGCCATCATAATATTTCTCAGTACCTTCTGATCTTTCTTTTCAAGTCCTTCCTTGCTCTGGCTTGTTTTGGGTCTCACAAAGTTCCCATTCATTCATTTCCTTTTAGCGGACGTCTCCACTTAAGGCTATAAATTACTCGTCTCGTTCGGGCGTTTCTAAGTCTCCTCATAGTCTGGCATGCACTCCAAACTTGGGTCAGACAGTTTTTTTTCTTTCTTGTTTCATGGGACGGGCATTCTGCCGGTCCGTCTCTTTTCTCAGGTTATTCACTATTAACCTATTTACATTCTATTAAGACTTCACGGGTGCGTATAGCCTTAACCCGTTACTTCTTTATTTTTGTTTACTGGACTCAAAGTCTACAGAATTTCATTTGTCCTTAAGAGCATGGTCTGTCCTTACCCGTCTCTTCTTGGTTTTCTTCCCTTTCCCTCATCTCATCTCGAGATGGCATTTTCAAGAAAATCATTTTTTCCTCTTACTCTTAAACGGGTGCATATAGGCTTAACCCGTTACCTATTCTAGAGTAACCTTTCTCCCTCATCTCTCCTCGAGATGGCATTTTCCAAGAAAATTTCTTTTTCCTACTCTTCCAATTCCATAGTTCCTTCAGATCTCCTCTTTTTCTTTTCTTTCTACTATTTGCTTTCTTCCTACGAATCTTCCAACTGTAAAACGCTTGTGCGTCTTCTTTCTCCAGGGTCATGTGCATTATTTCTCCTCCTCTCCTATCTTCAATAAGGTTTCTATCCTCTTGTAAACCTATTACAATTGGCGGTTGGCTTCCTCTTTCCTCATTTCCTTCAACGACATATCCTCTCTTTTCTTCATTAGACTCATCTTTTCCTTTGAAGTTTTCTTGGCTTTCATTGGAATCTGTTTCAATTTTTCTTTCCTCAGCTATATTTCGTTGGCAATCCTGATATTTCAGCATTAACTCAAGAATCTGTTCTCTCAAATGTTCTTTTTCTTCTTCTAATGGTATTTTATCTTCCTTATCCTCATGAATTTCTTCCGGATTTTCTTTTTCAATTTCTGTGAAACCCTGAACCTCTACTTCCATCTGTGCCTCGATAACACTCTCTCTTTGAGTTTCATTTGATTTCTCCATCTCTCCAGAAATTATTATTTCCGTCTCCCCAACTTTCACTTCTTTTGTTATCCCTTGTTCTGGGTTTTTCTCTTGCTCTTCACTCTCAACATTTACATAAAAATGATCTTCTTTCATTTGCAGCTCGTTTTCGTTTCGGCTTTCTTCGTGACCTGGAATTATTATTTCCTCCTGAATCTCCATTATTTTCTCTAGAGGGATCTCATTGCTTTTCTCAGTTTCCACTGGAGTCATCACGATTTCTACTTCTTTTTCTTCTTCTTCTTCTTCTTCTTCTTTTCTAATATCAGTTTCTGGCTCTTGCATCTTGACTTCTTGTTCTTCTTCAATTACTGTTTTATTTTCAGCTTGGACAACTACTTCTTTTGATTCGAGGTCCTGCGCAATTATATATTCATCATATATTTTCTGGGCGGCCTCTAATATTTCTTTACATTCCTGAATTTTGACTTCTCTTATCTCAGCTAACTCCTGAATACTTATTATTCCCTTGTCATCATATATGCCCATTATGAACTGATGCATCTTATTCTTTTCTTTTCCTATCCCAGCCCTCTGTTCCTTCAGATATTTCCTCCTTTCATCATCATAGCAACTAATATTCCATAAAACTTTAGACCATTTATCATTTACTTCCGTCCATTGTTTCCTTATTTCACTAATTTCCTCCGTGAATGTCTCTATCTGTTCCCACGAAGCTAATTTTATTTTTCCTTCTTTAACCATGCGTTTCACAAATTTTTTTTCGTCTCTCTTAATGACTTTTTAACCTCAGGAATTTCATTATACAATTCCTCTAATTCTTGTTTGGGCACCATATAAAAACTTTTACTTGCCCTATCACGAAGTTCGAATATCTTCTTAATTTCTTTAAAAATATCTCTTATTTGTTCTTTAATTTCTTCTGTCTTGTTTTGATTTTCATATTCCATTTTCCCAAGTTCCTCACTCATCTGAGTGTACTATTTTCGCATCTCTCTAATTATACCCAAGAATTCTTTTATTTCGTTCCATGTCGCCAATTCTACCTTTTCCTGATCCTGAACGCAAAGACTATCCTTCTTTTCCCCTTCGTTTTTCGAGCCTACCTGAACCTGCCTTAATACATGAGACTTTGAATCATCTCTATCATTATTATTATCTGCACTTAATACGCATTCCCTTGGAACTGGTTCACATGTTTCTTTTTTTTTTGTAGCTCTAAAGACTCAATTTTTACCCTGTTGTCTACAGACATGTTACCTTCTCTTTGTGTAACTATGCCTCCAGATGCACGCATGCTTTCTAAAGAAATCTTTACATTTTCTTTAATTGGGTACTCTTTTTCCTTTTGTTGAAGGTTCTCTTTACCATCTATAGTTTTACATTTATCTTTATTTTCTGCCTTCCTGGCCTCCCATATTTCACTATTTATCTTTATCATTTCCTCCATCTCCTTATTTAAGTGCTCCCCTAAGCACTCCTTTAGATCCCTTATCGTCCACATCTTATCCACAATATAAGAATACAGTGGGCCATAATGCCACATCGCCGGTCCATGCATGAGAGATGGTACTCCGAACTCTTGTGTCCCAATTTCCAAAATTTACCATGGTACGGGTGTTTACTAAAACGTACCCTTTTGATATACTTTTCAATGTCAAAACCTTTATGGAAGTGATTTTAAAAATTAAAAAACAAATTCGAAAAACCATTTTTTTTTTCAAAAAAATGAAAATTTTGATTTATCATGAAAACTCGGGTTTTCCCTATGAAAACTCATCCCCACGTTGGGCGCCATAATTATGTGTTTGCTAGGAGGTTAATTTAAATTTAGGTCTGCTCGGTGTGAGTTTCCAGGGTCCCATGTGGTCAGTTAACTTTATATTTTGTAGCTACTTCTATCATTACTTTACTTTTACATGATATGACCGTCTTAAGTGTTCCTCTAATTATCAATTCAAACACATTACTTCTATGCCCCCATGTGCCCATTCTGCATGAAATATGCAAATCACAGTATGCCAGCAATGCTCAAATCGGGATTATCGGGGTTATGGTATGTTCTCCCACTCTGTGACTTACACATTTTGGATTAAATAGAGGATACACTTCCAAAAATAAACAAAATCAACTCCTAATATAAAACATGTAATTACTCAAATATATGGCGCTACAACAAATTAAACAAATAAAATACTGACCCGTAATTCCACTTGTTCAAAGTGAACAAGGAATACATAATAAAACAAAGATTAAATCATTATAAATGGTTTCTCATAAACCAACAAACTCATATTACTTTTCACTTCCATATAGTGTCCTTCTAAAATTCCCTAAAATCAAGAGCTCCAAATGGCTCGATACATTTTATATACACTGTGTTATTCTTTTACAACACATCACTTCCTATTATATGAGTATCTTATAATCAAAAAAATTGCACATGAAAATCGATCGTACAATTCCGAGATATTAAATAAAATTTGCTCTTCAGATATGTGGGTGTTGCAGTTGATTTTTAATCCCTACCACCTCGGGTCTCGGGGAACTTTTAATTACGTGATGCTGCGTTTGCACTTCTTTCCTGTGCAATTTTTATAACATCTTTCCCCACACAAAAATCTCTATTCCAAAATGATTTACAATGATGTAAATCTTTTGTGAATTATATTCTCGCAAATGGCTTAAATCTAATTATTCCTCTTATTGCACAACTGCGAGGTTGCCATTTTATTGCTGTGTAAGATCAATTTCCGAAACCTCTTCTCGCTTACACACAGCGGAAAGTTTTTAATTCTATTTATAGCCATGATCGGCTCCCTCTCGGTGCGTCACGCATGATATCATTTCCTGGGGCCACCTGGACTCTTATTCTTTCACAACATATACCAGTCCTCTACATAAAATCTTTCTAAGTCATTCTAAGGACTGTATTTTTCCTCTCTTCTTTTACCAATAAAACATGGATTCGACCCCTTGAACTAATGGTACATGGGTTCATTTCTCCCCAACTTAGATAAAGAAATTTTCGAAATTTTGAGGAAATTTATTTAAACATTTTCATTAAAAAAAATCATTTTTTTCAGTGTCGAAGCCATCATAATATTTCTCAGTACCTTCTGATCTTTCTTTTCAAGTCCTTCCTTGCTCTGGCTTGTTTTGGGTCTCACAAAGTTCCCATTCATTCATTTCCTTTTAGCGGACGTCTCCACTTAAGGCTATAAATTACTCGTCTCGTTCGGGCGTTTCTAAGTCTCCTCATAGTCTGGCATGCACTCCAAACTTGGGTCAGACAGTTTTTTTTCTTTCTTGTTTCATGGGACGGGCATTCTGCCGGTCCGTCTCTTTTCTCAGGTTATTCACTATTAACCTATTTACATTCTATTAAGACTTCACGGGTGCGTATAGCCTTAACCCGTTACTTCTTTATTTTTGTTTACTGGACTCAAAGTCTACAGAATTTCATTTGTCCTTAAGAGCATGGTCTGTCCTTACCCGTCTCTTCTTGGTTTTCTTCCCTTTCCCTCATCTCATCTCGAGATGGCATTTTCAAGAAAATCATTTTTTCCTCTTACTCTTAAACGGGTGCATATAGGCTTAACCCGTTACCTATTCTAGAGTAACCTTTCTCCCTCATCTCTCCTCGAGATGGCATTTTCCAAGAAAATTTCTTTTTCCTACTCTTCCAATTCCATAGTTCCTGTAGATCTCCTCTTTTTCTTTTCTTTCTACTATTTGCTTTCTTCCTACGAATCTTCCAACTGTAAAACGCTTGTGCGTCTTCTTTCTCCAGGGTCATGTGCATTATTTCTCCTCCTCTCCTATCTTCAATAAGGTTTCTATCCTCTTGTAAACCTATTACAATTGGCGGTTGGCTTCCTCTTTCCTCATTTCCTTCAACGACATATCCTCTCTTTTCTTCATTAGACTCATCTTTTCCTTTGAAGTTTTCTTGGCTTTCATTGGAATCTGTTTCAATTTTTCTTTCCTCAGCTATATTTCGTTGGCAATCCTGATATTTCAGCATTAACTCAAGAATCTGTTCTCTCAAATGTTCTTTTTCTTCTTCTAATGGTATTTTATCTTCCTTATCCTCATGAATTTCTTCCGGATTTTCTTTTTCAATTTCTGTGAAACCCTGAACCTCTACTTCCATCTGTGCCTCGATAACACTCTCTCTTTGAGTTTCATTTGATTTCTCCATCTCTCCAGAAATTATTATTTCCGTCTCCCCAACTTTCACTTCTTTTGTTATCCCTTGTTCTGGGTTTTTCTCTTGCTCTTCACTCTCAACATTTACATAAAAATGATCTTCTTTCATTTGCAGCTCGTTTTCGTTTCGGCTTTCTTCTTGACCTGGAATTATTATTTCCTCCTGAATCTCCATTATTTTCTCTAGAGGGATCTCATTGCTTTTCTCAGTTTCCACTGGAGTCATCACGATTTCTACTTCTTTTTCTTCTTCTTCTTCTTCTTCTTCTTTTCTAATATCAGTTTCTGGCTCTTGCATCTTGACTTCTTGTTCTTCTTCAATTACTGTTTTATTTTCAGCTTGGACAACTACTTCTTTTGATTCGAGGTCCTGCGCAATTATATATTCATCATATAATTTCTGGGCGGCCTCTAATATTTCTTTACATTCCTGAATTTTGACTTCTCTTATCTCAGCTAACTCCTGAATACTTATTATTCCCTTGTCATCATATATGCCCATTATGAACTGATGCATCTTATTCTTTTCTTTTCCTATCCCAGCCCTCTGTTCCTTCAGATATTTCCTCCTTTCATCATCATAGCAACTAATATTCCATAAAACTTTAGACCATTTATCATTTACTTCCGTCCATTGTTTCCTTATTTCACTAATTTCCTCCGTGAATGTCTCTATCTGTTCCCACGAAGCTAATTTTATTTTTCCTTCTTTAACCATGCGTTTCACAAATTTTTTTTCGTCTCTCTTAATGACTTTTTAACCTCAGGAATTTCATTATACAATTCCTCTAATTCTTGTTTGGGCACCATATAAAAACTTTTACTTGCCCTATCACGAAGTTCGAATATCTTCTTAATTTCTTTAAAAATATCTCTTATTTGTTCTTTAATTTCTTCTGTCTTGTTTTGATTTTCATATTCCATTTTCCCAAGTTCCTCACTCATCTGAGTGTACTATTTTCGCATCTCTCTAATTATACCCAAGAATTCTTTTATTTCGTTCCATGTCGCCAATTCTACCTTTTCCTGATCCTGAACGCAAAGACTATCCTTCTTTTCCCCTTCGTTTTTCGAGCCTACCTGAACCTGCCTTAATACATGAGACTTTGAATCATCTCTATCATTATTATTATCTGCACTTAATACGCATTCCCTTGGAACTGGTTCACATGTTTCTTTTTTTTGTAGCTCTAAAGACTCAATTTTTACCCTGTTGTCTACAGACATGTTACCTTCTCTTTGTGTAACTATGCCTCCAGATGCACGCATGCTTTCTAAAGAAATCTTTACATTTTCTTTAATTGGGTACTCTTTTTCCTTTTGTTGAAGGTTCTCTTTACCATCTATAGTTTTACATTTATCTTTATTTTCTGCCTTCCTGGCCTCCCATATTTCACTATTTATCTTTATCATTTCCTCCATCTCATTATTTAAGTGCTCCCCTAAGCACTCCTTTAGATCCCTTATCGTCCACATCTTATCCACAATATAAGAATACAGTGGGCCATAATGCCACATCGCCGGACCATGCATGAGAGATGGTACTCCGAACTCTTGTGTCCCAATTTCCAAAATTTACCATGGTACGGGTGTTTACTAAAACGTACCCTTTTGATATACTCATTCAATGTCAAAACCTTTATGGAAGTGATTTTAAAAATTAAAAAACAAATTCGAAAAACCATTTTTTTTTCAAAAAAATGAAAATTTTGATTTATCATGAAAACTCGGGTTTTCCCTATGAAAACTCATCCCCACGTTGGGCGCCATAATTATGTGTTTGCTAGGAGGTTAATTTAAATTTAGGTCTGCTCGGTGTGAGTTTCCAGGGTCCCATGTGGTCAGTTAACTTTATATTTTGTAGCTACTTCTATCATTACTTTACTTTTACATGATATGACCGTCTTAAGTGTTCCTCTAATTATCAATTCAAACACATTACTTCAATGCCCCCATGTGCCCATTCTGCATGAAATATGCAAATCACAGTATGCCAGCAATGCTCAAATCGGGATTATCGGGGTTATGGTATGTTCTCCCACTCTGTGACTTACACATTTTGGATTAAATAGAGGATACACTTCCAAAAATAAACAAAATCAACTCCTAATATAAAACATGTAATTACTCAAATATATGGCGCTACAACAAATTAAACAAATAAAATACTGACCCGTAATTCCACTTGTTCAAAGTGAACAAGGAATACATAATAAAACAAAGATTAAATCATTATAAATGGTTTCTCATAAACCAACAAACTCATATTACTTTTCACTTCCATATAGTGTCCTTCTAAAATTCCCTAAAATCAAGAGCTCCAAATGGCTCGATACATTTTATATACACTGTGTTATTCTTTTACAACACATCACTTCCTATTATATGAGTATCTTATAATCAAAAAAATTGCACATGAAAATCGATCGTACAATTCCGAGATATTAAATAAAATTTGCTCTTCAGATATGTGGGTGTTGCAGTTGATTTTTAATCCCTACCACCTCGGGTCTCGGGGAACTTTTAATTACGTGATGCTGCGTTTGCACTTCTTTCCTGTGCAATTTTTATAACATCTTTCCCCACACAAAAATCTCTATTCCAAAATGATTTACAATGATGTAAATCTTTTGTGAATTATATTCTCGCAAATGGCTTAAATCTAATTATTCCTCTTATTGCACAACTGCGAGGTTGCCATTTTATTGCTGTGTAAGATCAATTTCCGAAACCTCTTCTCGCTTACACACAGCGGAAAGTTTTTAATTCTATTTATAGCCATGATCGGCTCCCTCTCGGTGCGTCACGCATGATATCATTTCCTGGGGCCACCTGGACTCTTATTCTTTCACAACATATACCAGTCCTCTACATAAAATCTTTCTAAGTCATTCTAAGGACTGTATTTTTCCTCTCTTCTTTTACCAATAAAACATGGATTCGACCCCTTGAACTAATGGTACATGGGTTCATTTCTCCCCAACTTAGATAAAGAAATTTTCGAAATTTTGAGGAAATTTATTTAAGGGACACTAGGGCTGAGTTTTTCAACTTCCACATTTTTTATCAGAATAAGTTGAAATTTAAACTGCATACTTAGAATAGTAACACTAAGTCACATACCAAATTTGAAAACAATTGGATGAAATGAAATTGATTTTTTACTAATTATATTATTAAAATATACCGTGTGATCAAAATGCTCCATGCGCATTAGCAATTGTGTAAAACGCTTGATATTTTGATTACATATACATAAAACTATTCTAAATGTTATAACATTGAGACAGTTCAGGAAAGTGATACATGTATGCTGTCAGATTAATTTTTTCTTTATGTGCCATCATTTTTTAATAATTTCGATAATTTTACATAGTTTTTTATTTTTTTGGTCTGTAATTTACAAAGTGGCTGGAGATATTGCAATGTTACCTTTCAACACATGTGTTTCTGAATATCCAGTGATTTTTTTAGTAAAGTTGGTGAATACCCCATGCACATGGAGCATTTTGATTACCAAAAAACGTTGTTTGGAGATAAAAGCATTTTTATAACATCGCATGCTATATTAATCAGTTTGGCTCACCCAATGAAACTTTTGTAAAAACAATGTGAAAAATACCATGTTTTTGTAGAGATAAAGAGCATGGAGACCTTTCGTTTGAGTTAACCTATGACTTTCTAGGATTTCTAGTTTTAAAAGTATAGCCTACTTTCTATGATTTGCCTTCCATCTTATTTTTACGCAGAGGAGAATTAAAAATGTCGCTGAGCCTTTAAAAATGGCGGTGCATGAAAACTGTTTTACTGAAATGACCCACAGGGGTCCATATGATATATATATGGGAAAAACAAAAAACAGTTATTTTGTCATTTTTGCCTAAAAACTCAGCCCTAGTGTCCCTTAAACATTTTCATAAAAAAAATCATTTTTTTCAGTGTCGAAGCCATCATAATATTTCTCAGTACCTTCTGATCTTTCTTTTCAAGTCCTTCCTTGCTCTGGCTTGTTTTGGGTCTCACAAAGTTCCCATTCATTCATTTCCTTTTAGCGGACGTCTCCACTTAAGGCTATAAATTACTCGTCTCGTTCGGGCGTTTCTAAGTCTCCTCATAGTCTGGCATGCACTCCAAACTTGGGTCAGACAGTTTTTTTTCTTTCTTGTTTCATGGGACGGGCATTCTGCCGGTCCGTCTCTTTTCTCAGGTTATTCACTATTAACCTATTTACATTCTATTAAGACTTCACGGGTGCGTATAGCCTTAACCCGTTACTTCTTTATTTTTGTTTACTGGACTCAAAGTCTACAGAATTTCATTTGTCCTTAAGAGCATGGTCTGTCCTTACCCGTCTCTTCTTGGTTTTCTTCCCTTTCCCTCATCTCATCTCGAGATGGCATTTTCAAGAAAATCATTTTTTCCTCTTACTCTTAAACGGGTGCATATAGGCTTAACCCGTTACCTATTCTAGAGTAACCTTTCTCCCTCATCTCTCCTCGAGATGGCATTTTCCAAGAAAATTTCTTTTTCCTACTCTTCCAATTCCATAGTTCCTGTAGATCTCCTCTTTTTCTTTTCTTTCTACTATTTGCTTTCTTCCTACGAATCTTCCAACTGTAAAACGCTTGTGCGTCTTCTTTCTCCAGGGTCATGTGCATTATTTCTCCTCCTCTCCTATCTTCAATAAGGTTTCTATCCTCTTGTAAACCTATTACAATTGGCGGTTGGCTTCCTCTTTCCTCATTTCCTTCAACGACATATCCTCTCTTTTCTTCATTAGACTCATCTTTTCCTTTGAAGTTTTCTTGGCTTTCATTGGAATCTGTTTCAATTTTTCTTTCCTCAGCTATATTTCGTTGGCAATCCTGATATTTCAGCATTAACTCAAGAATCTGTTCTCTCAAATGTTCTTTTTCTTCTTCTAATGGTATTTTATCTTCCTTATCCTCATGAATTTCTTCCGGATTTTCTTTTTCAATTTCTGTGAAACCCTGAACCTCTACTTCCATCTGTGCCTCGATAACACTCTCTCTTTGAGTTTCATTTGATTTCTCCATCTCTCCAGAAATTATTATTTCCGTCTCCCCAACTTTCACTTCTTTTGTTATCCCTTGTTCTGGGTTTTTCTCTTGCTCTTCACTCTCAACATTTACATAAAAATGATCTTCTTTCATTTGCAGCTCGTTTTCGTTTCGGCTTTCTTCTTGACCTGGAATTATTATTTCCTCCTGAATCTCCATTATTTTCTCTAGAGGGATCTCATTGCTTTTCTCAGTTTCCACTGGAGTCATCACGATTTCTACTTCTTTTTCTTCTTCTTCTTCTTCTTCTTCTTTTCTAATATCAGTTTCTGGCTCTTGCATCTTGACTTCTTGTTCTTCTTCAATTACTGTTTTATTTTCAGCTTGGACAACTACTTCTTTTGATTCGAGGTCCTGCGCAATTATATATTCATCATATATTTTCTGGGCGGCCTCTAATATTTCTTTACATTCCTGAATTTTGACTTCTCTTATCTCAGCTAACTCCTGAATACTTATTATTCCCTTGTCATCATATATGCCCATTATGAACTGATGCATCTTATTCTTTTCTTTTCCTATCCCAGCCCTCTGTTCCTTCAGATATTTCCTCCTTTCATCATCATAGCAACTAATATTCCATAAAACTTTAGACCATTTATCATTTACTTCCGTCCATTGTTTCCTTATTTCACTAATTTCCTCCGTGAATGTCTCTATCTGTTCCCACGAAGCTAATTTTATTTTTCCTTCTTTAACCATGCGTTTCACAAATTTTTTTTCGTCTCTCTTAATGACTTTTTAACCTCAGGAATTTCATTATACAATTCCTCTAATTCTTGTTTGGGCACCATATAAAAACTTTTACTTGCCCTATCACGAAGTTCGAATATCTTCTTAATTTCTTTAAAAATATCTCTTATTTGTTCTTTAATTTCTTCTGTCTTGTTTTGATTTTCATATTCCATTTTCCCAAGTTCCTCACTCATCTGAGTGTACTATTTTCGCATCTCTCTAATTATACCCAAGAATTCTTTTATTTCGTTCCATGTCGCCAATTCTACCTTTTCCTGATCCTGAACGCAAAGACTATCCTTCTTTTCCCCTTCGTTTTTCGAGCCTACCTGAACCTGCCTTAATACATGAGACTTTGAATCATCTCTATCATTATTATTATCTGCACTTAATACGCATTCCCTTGGAACTGGTTCACATGTTTCTTTTTTTTTGTAGCTCTAAAGACTCAATTTTTACCCTGTTGTCTACAGACATGTTACCTTCTCTTTGTGTAACTATGCCTCCAGATGCACGCATGCTTTCTAAAGAAATCTTTACATTTTCTTTAATTGGGTACTCTTTTTCCTTTTGTTGAAGGTTCTCTTTACCATCTATAGTTTTACATTTATCTTTATTTTCTGCCTTCCTGGCCTCCCATATTTCACTATTTATCTTTATCATTTCCTCCATCTCCTTATTTAAGTGCTCCCCTAAGCACTCCTTTAGATCCCTTATCGTCCACATCTTATCCACAATATAAGAATACAGTGGGCCATAATGCCACATCGCCGGTCCATGCATGAGAGATGGTACTCCGAACTCTTGTGTCCCAATTTCCAAAATTTACCATGGTACGGGTGTTTACTAAAACGTACCCTTTTGATATACTCATTCAATGTCAAAACCTTTATGGAAGTGATTTTAAAAATTAAAAAACAAATTCGAAAAACCATTTTTTTTTCAAAAAAAATGAAAATTTTGATTTATCATGAAAACTCGGGTTTTCCCTATGAAAACTCATCCCCACGTTGGGCGCCATAATTATGTGTTTGCTAGGAGGTTAATTTAAATTTAGGTCTGCTCGGTGTGAGTTTCCAGGGTCCCATGTGGTCAGTTAACTTTATATTTTGTAGCTACTTCTATCATTACTTTACTTTTACATGATATGACCGTCTTAAGTGTTCCTCTAATTATCAATTCAAACACATTACTTCTATGCCCCCATGTGCCCATTCTGCATGAAATATGCAAATCACAGTATGCCAGCAATGCTCAAATCGGGATTATCGGGGTTATGGTATGTTCTCCCACTCTGTGACTTACACATTTTGGATTAAATAGAGGATACACTTCCAAAAATAAACAAAATCAACTCCTAATATAAAACATGTAATTACTCAAATATATGGCCCTACAACAAATTAAACAAATACAATACTGACCCGTAATTCCACTTGTTCAAAGTGAACAAGGAATACATAATAAAACAAAGATTAAATCATTATAAATGGTTTCTCATAAACCAACAAACTCATATTACTTTTCACTTCCATATAGTGTCCTTCTAAAATTCCCTAAAATCAAGAGCTCCAAATGGCTCGATACATTTTATATACACTGTGTTATTCTTTTACAACACATCACTTCCTATTATATGAGTATCTTATAATCAAAAAAATTGCACATGAAAATCGATCGTACAATTCCGAGATATTAAATAAAATTTGCTCTTCAGATATGTGGGTGTTGCAGTTGATTTTTAATCCCTACCACCTCGGGTCTCGGGGAACTTTTAATTACGTGATGCTGCGTTTGCACTTCTTTCCTGTGCAATTTTTATAACATCTTTCCCCACACAAAAATCTCTATTCCAAAATGATTTACAATGATGTAAATCTTTTGTGAATTATATTCTCGCAAATGGCTTAAAACTAATTATTCCTCTTATTGCACAACTGCGAGGTTGCCATTTTATTGCTGTGTAAGATCAATTTCCGAAACCTCTTCTCGCTTACACACAGCGGAAAGTTTTTAATTCTATTTATAGCCATGATCGGCTCCCTCTCGGTGCGTCACGCATGATATCATTTCCTGGGGCCACCTGGACTCTTATTCTTTCACAACATATACCAGTCCTCTACATAAAATCTTTCTAAGTCATTCTAAGGACTGTATTTTTCCTCTCTTCTTTTACCAATAAAACATGGATTCGACCCCTTGAACTAATGGTACATGGGTTCATTTCTCCCCAACTTAGATAAAGAAATTTTCGAAATTTTGAGGAAATTTATTTAAACATTTTCATAAAAAAAATCATTTTTTCAGTGTCGAAGCCATCATAATATTTCTCAGTACCTTCTGATCTTTCTTTTCAAGTCCTTCCTTGCTCTGGCTTGTTTTGGGTCTCACAAAGTTCCCATTCATTCATTTCCTTTTAGCGGACGTCTCCACTTAAGGCTATAAATTACTCGTCTCGTTCGGGCGTTTCTAAGTCTCCTCATAGTCTGGCATGCACTCCAAACTTGGGTCAGACAGTTTTTTTTCTTTCTTGTTTCATGGGACGGGCATTCTGCCGGTCCGTCTCTTTTCTCAGGTTATTCACTATTAACCTATTTACATTCTATTAAGACTTCACGGGTGCGTATAGCCTTAACCCGTTACTTCTTTATTTTTGTTTACTGGACTCAAAGTCTACAGAATTTCATTTGTCCTTAAGAGCATGGTCTGTCCTTACCCGTCTCTTCTTGGTTTTCTTCCCTTTCCCTCATCTCATCTCGAGATGGCATTTTCAAGAAAATCATTTTTTCCTCTTACTCTTAAACGGGTGCATATAGGCTTAACCCGTTACCTATTCTAGAGTAACCTTTCTCCCTCATCTCTCCTCGAGATGGCATTTTCCAAGAAAATTTCTTTTTCCTACTCTTCCAATTCCATAGTTCCTGTAGATCTCCTCTTTTTCTTTTCTTTCTACTATTTGCTTTCTTCCTACGAATCTTCCAACTGTAAAACGCTTGTGCGTCTTCTTTCTCCAGGGTCATGTGCATTATTTCTCCTCCTCTCCTATCTTCAATAAGGTTTCTATCCTCTTGTAAACCTATTACAATTGGCGGTTGGCTTCCTCTTTCCTCATTTCCTTCAACGACATATCCTCTCTTTTCTTCATTAGACTCATCTTTCCCTTTGAAGTTTTCTTGGCTTTCATTGGAATCTGTTTCAATTTTTCTTTCCTCAGCTATATTTCGTTGGCAATCCTGATATTTCAGCATTAACTCAAGAATCTGTTCTCTCAAATGTTCTTTTTCTTCTTCTAATGGTATTTTATCTTCCTTATCCTCATGAATTTCTTCCGGATTTTCTTTTTCAATTTCTGTGAAACCCTGAACCTCTACTTCCATCTGTGCCTCGATAACACTCTCTCTTTGAGTTTCATTTGATTTCTCCATCTCTCCAGAAATTATTATTTCCGTCTCCCCAACTTTCACTTCTTTTGTTATCCCTTGTTCTGGGTTTTTCTCTTGCTCTTCACTCTCAACATTTACATAAAAATGATCTTCTTTCATTTGCAGCTCGTTTTCGTTTCGGCTTTCTTCTTGACCTGGAATTATTATTTCCTCCTGAATCTCCATTATTTTCTCTAGAGGGATCTCATTGCTTTTCTCAGTTTCCACTGGAGTCATCACGATTTCTACTTCTTTTTCTTCTTCTTCTTCTTCTTCTTTTCTAATATCAGTTTCTGGCTCTTGCATCTTGACTTCTTGTTCTTCTTCAATTACTGTTTTATTTTCAGCTTGGACAACTACTTCTTTTGATTCGAGGTCCTGCGCAATTATATATTCATCATATAATTTCTGGGCGGCCTCTAATATTTCTTTACATTCCTGAATTTTGACTTCTCTTATCTCAGCTAACTCCTGAATACTTATTATTCCCTTGTCATCATATATGCCCATTATGAACTGATGCATCTTATTCTTTTCTTTTCCTATCCCAGCCCTCTGTTCCTTCAGATATTTCCTCCTTTCATCATCATAGCAACTAATATTCCATAAAACTTTAGACCATTTATCATTTACTTCCGTCCATTGTTTCCTTATTTCACTAATTTCCTCCGTGAATGTCTCTATCTGTTCCCACGAAGCTAATTTTATTTTTCCTTCTTTAACCATGCGTTTCACAAATTTTTTTTCGTCTCTCTTAATGACTTTTTAACCTCAGGAATTTCATTATACAATTCCTCTAATTCTTGTTTGGGCACCATATAAAAACTTTTACTTGCCCTATCACGAAGTTCGAATATCTTCTTAATTTCTTTAAAAATATCTCTTATTTGTTCTTTAATTTCTTCTGTCTTGTTTTGATTTTCATATTCCATTTTCCCAAGTTCCTCACTCATCTGAGTGTACTATTTTCGCATCTCTCTAATTATACCCAAGAATTCTTTTATTTCGTTCCATGTCGCCAATTCTACCTTTTCCTGATCCTGAACGCAAAGACTATCCTTCTTTTCCCCTTCGTTTTTCGAGCCTACCTGAACCTGCCTTAATACATGAGACTTTGAATCATCTCTATCATTATTATTATCTGCACTTAATACGCATTCCCTTGGAACTGGTTCACATGTTTCTTTTTTTTGTAGCTCTAAAGACTCAATTTTTACCCTGTTGTCTACAGACATGTTACCTTCTCTTTGTGTAACTATGCCTCCAGATGCACGCATGCTTTCTAAAGAAATCTTTACATTTTCTTTAATTGGGTACTCTTTTTCCTTTTGTTGAAGGTTCTCTTTACCATCTATAGTTTTACATTTATCTTTATTTTCTGCCTTCCTGGCCTCCCATATTTCACTATTTATCTTTATCATTTCCTCCATCTCCTTATTTAAGTGCTCCCCTAAGCACTCCTTTAGATCCCTTATCGTCCACATCTTATCCACAATATAAGAATACAGTGGGCCATAATGCCACATCGCCGGACCATGCATGAGAGATGGTACTCCGAACTCTTGTGTCCCAATTTCCAAAATTTACCATGGTACGGGTGTTTACTAAAACGTACCCTTTTGATATACTCATTCAATGTCAAAACCTTTATGGAAGTGATTTTAAAAATTAAAAAACAAATTCGAAAAACCATTTTTTTTTTCAAAAAAATGAAAATTTTGATTTATCATGAAAACTCGGGTTTTCCCTATGAAAACTCATCCCCACGTTGGGCGCCATAATTATGTGTTTGCTAGGGGGTTAATTTAAATTTAGGTCTGCTCGGTGTGAGTTTCCAGGGTCCCATGTGGTCAGTTAACTTTATATTTTGTAGCTACTTCTATCATTACTTTACTTTTACATGATATGACCGTCTTAAGTGTTCCTCTAATTATCAATTCAAACACATTACTTCTATGCCCCCATGTGCCCATTCTGCATGAAATATGCAAATCACAGTATGCCAGCAATGCTCAAATCGGGATTATCGGGGTTATGGTATGTTCTCCCACTCTGTGACTTACACATTTTGGATTAAATAGAGGATACACTTCCAAAAATAAACAAAATCAACTCCTAATATAAAACATGTAATTACTCAAATATATGGCGCTACAACAAATTAAACAAATAAAATACTGACCCGTAATTCCCCTTGTTCAAAGTGAACAAGGAATACATAATAAAACAAAGATTAAATCATTATAAATGGTTTCTCATAAACCAACAAACTCATATTACTTTTCACTTCCATATAGTGTCCTTCTAAAATTCCCTAAAATCAAGAGCTCCAAATGGCTCGATACATTTTATATACACTGTGTTATTCTTTTACAACACATCACTTCCTATTATATGAGTATCTTATAATCAAAAAAATTGCACATGAAAATCGATCGTACAATTCCGAGATATTAAATAAAATTTGCTCTTCAGATATGTGGGTGTTGCAGTTGATTTTTAATCCCTACCACCTCGGGTCTCGGGGAACTTTTAATTACGTGATGCTGCGTTTGCACTTCTTTCCTGTGCAATTTTTATAACATCTTTCCCCACACAAAAATCTCTATTCCAAAATGATTTACAATGATGTAAATCTTTTGTGAATTATATTCTCGCAAATGGCTTAAATCTAATTATTCCTCTTATTGCACAACTGCGAGGTTGCCATTTTATTGCTGTGTAAGATCAATTTCCGAAACCTCTTCTCGCTTACACACAGCGGAAAGTTTTTAATTCTATTTATAGCCATGATCGGCTCCCTCTCGGTGCGTCACGCATGATATCATTTCCTGGGGCCACCTGGACTCTTATTCTTTCACAACATATACCAGTCCTCTACATAAAATCTTTCTAAGTCATTCTAAGGACTGTATTTTTCCTCTCTTCTTTTACCAATAAAACATGGATTCGACCCCTTGAACTAATGGTACATGGGTTCATTTCTCCCCAACTTAGATAAAGAAATTTTCGAAATTTTGAGGAAATTTATTTAAACATTTTCATAAAAAAAATCATTTTTTTCAGTGTCGAAGCCATCATAATATTTCTCAGTACCTTCTGATCTTTCTTTTCAAGTCCTTCCTTGCTCTGGCTTGTTTTGGGTCTCACAAAGTTCCCATTCATTCATTTCCTTTTAGCGGACGTCTCCACTTAAGGCTATAAATTACTCGTCTCATTCGGGCGTTTCTAAGTCTCCTCATAGTCTGGCATGCACTCCAAACTTGGGTCAGACAGTTTTTTTTCTTTCTTGTTTCATGGGACGGGCATTCTGCCGGTCCGTCTCTTTTCTCAGGTTATTCACTATTAACCTATTTACATTCTATTAAGACTTCACGGGTGCGTATAGCCTTAACCCGTTACTTCTTTATTTTTGTTTACTGGACTCAAAGTCTACAGAATTTCATTTGTCCTTAAGAGCATGGTCTGTCCTTACCCGTCTCTTCTTGGTTTTCTTCCCTTTCCCTCATCTCATCTCGAGATGGCATTTTCAAGAAAATCATTTTTTCCTCTTACTCTTAAACGGGTGCATATAGGCTTAACCCGTTACCTATTCTAGAGTAACCTTTCTCCCTCATCTCTCCTCGAGATGGCATTTTCCAAGAAAATTTCTTTTTCCTACTCTTCCAATTCCATAGTTCCTGTAGATCTCCTCTTTTTCTTTTCTTTCTACTATTTGCTTTCTTCCTACGAATCTTCCAACTGTAAAACGCTTGTGCGTCTTCTTTCTCCAGGGTCATGTGCATTATTTCTCCTCCTCTCCTATCTTCAATAAGGTTTCTATCCTCTTGTAAACCTATAACAATTGGCGGTTGGCTTCCTCTTTCCTCATTTCCTTCAACGACATATCCTCTCTTTTCTTCATTAGACTCATCTTTTCCTTTGAAGTTTTCTTGGCTTTCATTGGAATCTGTTTCAATTTTTCTTTCCTCAGCTATATTTCGTTGGCAATCCTGATATTTCAGCATTAACTCAAGAATCTGTTCTCTCAAATGTTCTTTTTCTTCTTCTAATGGTATTTTATCTTCCTTATCCTCATGAATTTCTTCCGGATTTTCTTTTTCAATTTCTGTGAAACCCTGAACCTCTACTTCCATCTGTGCCTCGATAACACTCTCTCTTTGAGTTTCATTTGATTTCTCCATCTCTCCAGAAATTATTATTTCCGTCTCCCCAACTTTCACTTCTTTTGTTATCCCTTGTTCTGGGTTTTTCTCTTGCTCTTCACTCTCAACATTTACATAAAAATGATCTTCTTTCATTTGCAGCTCGTTTTCGTTTCGGCTTTCTTCTTGACCTGGAATTATTATTTCCTCCTGAATCTCCATTATTTTCTCTAGAGGGATCTCATTGCTTTTCTCAGTTTCCACTGGAGTCATCACGATTTCTACTTCTTTTTCTTCTTCTTCTTCTTCTTTTCTAATATCAGTTTCTGGCTCTTGCATCTTGACTTCTTGTTCTTCTTCAATTACTGTTTTATTTTCAGCTTGGACAACTACTTCTTTTGATTCGAGGTCCTGCGCAATTATATATTCATCATATATTTTCTGGGCGGCCTCTAATATTTCTTTACATTCCTGAATTTTGACTTCTCTTATCTCAGCTAACTCCTGAATACTTATTATTCCCTTGTCATCATATATGCCCATTATGAACTGATGCATCTTATTCTTTTCTTTTCCTATCCCAGCCCTCTGTTCCTTCAGATATTTCCTCCTTTCATCATCATAGCAACTAATATTCCATAAAACTTTAGACCATTTATCATTTACTTCCGTCCATTGTTTCCTTATTTCACTAATTTCCTCCGTGAATGTCTCTATCTGTTCCCACGAAGCTAATTTTATTTTTCCTTCTTTAACCATGCGTTTCACAAATTTTTTTTCGTCTCTCTTAATGACTTTTTAACCTCAGGAATTTCATTATACAATTCCTCTAATTCTTGTTTGGGCACCATATAAAAACTTTTACTTGCCCTATCACGAAGTTCGAATATCTTCTTAATTTCTTTAAAAATATCTCTTATTTGTTCTTTAATTTCTTCTGTCTTGTTTTGATTTTCATATTCCATTTTCCCAAGTTCCTCACTCATCTGAGTGTACTATTTTCGCATCTCTCTAATTATACCCAAGAATTCTTTTATTTCGTTCCATGTCGCCAATTCTACCTTTTCCTGATCCTGAACGCAAAGACTATCCTTCTTTTCCCCTTCGTTTTTCGAGCCTACCTGAACCTGCCTTAATACATGAGACTTTGAATCATCTCTATCATTATTATTATCTGCACTTAATACGCATTCCCTTGGAACTGGTTCACATGTTTCTTTTTTTTTGTAGCTCTAAAGACTCAATTTTTACCCTGTTGTCTACAGACATGTTACCTTCTCTTTGTGTAACTATGCCTCCAGATGCACGCATGCTTTCTAAAGAAATCTTTACATTTTCTTTAATTGGGTACTCTTTTTCCTTTTGTTGAAGGTTCTCTTTACCATCTATAGTTTTACATTTATCTTTATTTTCTGCCTTCCTGGCCTCCCATATTTCACTATTTATCTTTATCATTTCCTCCATCTCCTTATTTAAGTGCTCCCCTAAGCACTCCTTTAGATCCCTTATCGTCCACATCTTATCCACAATATAAGAATACAGTGGGCCATAATGCCACATCGCCGGTCCATGCATGAGAGATGGTACTCCGAACTCTTGTGTCCCAATTTCCAAAATTTACCATGGTACGGGTGTTTACTAAAACGTACCCTTTTGATATACTCATTCAATGTCAAAACCTTTATGGAAGTGATTTTAAAAATTAAAAAACAAATTCGAAAAACCATTTTTTTTTTCAAAAAAAAATGAAAATTTTGATTTATCATGAAAACTCGGGTTTTCCCTATGAAAACTCATCCCCACGTTGGGCGCCATAATTATGTGTTTGCTAGGAGGTTAATTTAAATTTAGGTCTGCTCGGTGTGAGTTTCCAGGGTCCCATGTGGTCAGTTAACTTTATATTTTGTAGCTACTTCTATCATTACTTTACTTTTACATGATATGACCGTCTTAAGTGTTCCTCTAATTATCAATTCAAACACATTACTTCTATGCCCCCATGTGCCCATTCTGCATGAAATATGCAAATCACAGTATGCCAGCAATGCTCAAATCGGGATTATCGGGGTTATGGTATGTTCTCCCACTCTGTGACTTACACATTTTGGATTAAATAGAGGATACACTTCCAAAAATAAACAAAATCAACTCCTAATATAAAACATGTAATTACTCAAATATATGGCGCTACAACAAATTAAACAAATACAATACTGACCCGTAATTCCACTTGTTCAAAGTGAACAAGGAATACATAATAAAACAAAGATTAAATCATTATAAATGGTTTCTCATAAACCAACAAACTCATATTACTTTTCACTTCCATATAGTGTCCTTCTAAAATTCCCTAAAATCAAGAGCTCCAAATGGCTCGATACATTTTATATACACTGTGTTATTCTTTTACAACACATCACTTCCTATTATATGAGTATCTTATAATCAAAAAAATTGCACATGAAAATCGATCGTACAATTCCGAGATATTAAATAAAATTTGCTCTTCAGATATGTGGGTGTTGCAGTTGATTTTTAATCCCTACCACCTCGGGTCTCGGGGAACTTTTAATTACGTGATGCTGCGTTTGCACTTCTTTCCTGTGCAATTTTTATAACATCTTTCCCCACACAAAAATCTCTATTCCAAAATGATTTACAATGATGTAAATCTTTTGTGAATTATATTCTCGCAAATGGCTTAAATCTAATTATTCCTCTTATTGCACAACTGCGAGGTTGCCATTTTATTGCTGTGTAAGATCAATTTCCGAAACCTCTTCTCGCTTACACACAGCGGAAAGTTTTTAATTCTATTTATAGCCATGATCGGCTCCCTCTCGGTGCGTCACGCATGATATCATTTCCTGGGGCCACCTGGACTCTTATTCTTTCACAACATATACCAGTCCTCTACATAAAATCTTTCTAAGTCATTCTAAGGACTGTATTTTTCCTCTCTTCTTTTACCAATAAAACATGGATTCGACCCCTTGAACTAATGGTACATGGGTTCATTTCGCCCCAACTTAGATAAAGAAATTTTCGAAATTTTGAGGAAATTTATTTAAACATTTTCATAAAAAAAATCATTTTTTTCAGTGTCGAAGCCATCATAATATTTCTCAGTACCTTCTGATCTTTCTTTTCAAGTCCTTCCTTGCTCTGGCTTGTTTTGGGTCTCACAAAGTTCCCATTCATTCATTTCCTTTTAGCGGACGTCTCCACTTAAGGCTATAAATTACTCGTCTCGTTCGGGCGTTTCTAAGTCTCCTCATAGTCTGGCATGCACTCCAAACTTGGGTCAGACAGTTTTTTTTCTTTCTTGTTTCATGGGACGGGCATTCTGCCGGTCCGTCTCTTTTCTCAGGTTATTCACTATTAACCTATTTACATTCTATTAAGACTTCACGGGTGCGTATAGCCTTAACCCGTTACTTCTTTATTTTTGTTTACTGGACTCAAAGTCTACAGAATTTCATTTGTCCTTAAGAGCATGGTCTGTCCTTACCCGTCTCTTCTTGGTTTTCTTCCCTTTCCCTCATCTCATCTCGAGATGGCATTTTCAAGAAAATCATTTTTTCCTCTTACTCTTAAACGGGTGCATATAGGCTTAACCCGTTACCTATTCTAGAGTAACCTTTCTCCCTCATCTCTCCTCGAGATGGCATTTTCCAAGAAAATTTCTTTTTCCTACTCTTCCAATTCCATAGTTCCTGTAGATCTCCTCTTTTTCTTTTCTTTCTACTATTTGCTTTCTTCCTACGAATCTTCCAACTGTAAAACGCTTGTGCGTCTTCTTTCTCCAGGGTCATGTGCATTATTTCTCCTCCTCTCCTATCTTCAATAAGGTTTCTATCCTCTTGTAAACCTATTACAATTGGCGGTTGGCTTCCTCTTTCCTCATTTCCTTCAACGACATATCCTCTCTTTTCTTCATTAGACTCATCTTTTCCTTTGAAGTTTTCTTGGCTTTCATTGGAATCTGTTTCAATTTTTCTTTCCTCAGCTATATTTCGTTGGCAATCCTGATATTTCAGCATTAACTCAAGAATCTGTTCTCTCAAATGTTCTTTTTCTTCTTCTAATGGTATTTTATCTTCCTTATCCTCATGAATTTCTTCCGGATTTTCTTTTTCAATTTCTGTGAAACCCTGAACCTCTACTTCCATCTGTGCCTCGATAACACTCTCTCTTTGAGTTTCATTTCATTTCTCCATCTCTCCAGAAATTATTATTTCCGTCTCCCCAACTTTCACTTCTTTTGTTATCCCTTGTTCTGGGTTTTTCTCTTGCTCTTCACTCTCAACATTTACATAAAAATGATCTTCTTTCATTTGCAGCTCGTTTTCGTTTCGGCTTTCTTCTTGACCTGGAATTATTATTTCCTCCTGAATCTCCATTATTTTCTCTAGAGGGATCTCATTGCTTTTCTCAGTTTCCACTGGAGTCATCACGATTTCTACTTCTTTTTCTTCTTCTTCTTCTTCTTCTTTTCTAATATCAGTTTCTGGCTCTTGCATCTTGACTTCTTGTTCTTCTTCAATTACTGTTTTATTTTCAGCTTGGACAACTACTTCTTTTGATTCGAGGTCCTGCGCAATTATATATTCATCATATAATTTCTGGGCGGCCTCTAATATTTCTTTACATTCCTGAATTTTGACTTCTCTTATCTCAGCTAACTCCTGAATACTTATTATTCCCTTGTCATCATATATGCCCATTATGAACTGATGCATCTTATTCTTTTCTTTTCCTATCCCAGCCCTCTGTTCCTTCAGATATTTCCTCCTTTCATCATCATAGCAACTAATATTCCATAAAACTTTAGACCATTTATCATTTACTTCCGTCCATTGTTTCCTTATTTCACTAATTTCCTCCGTGAATGTCTCTATCTGTTCCCACGAAGCTAATTTTATTTTTCCTTCTTTAACCATGCGTTTCAAAAATTTTTTTCGTCTCTCTTAATGACTTTTTAACCTCAGGAATTTCATTATACAATTCCCCTAATTCTTGTTTGGGCACCATATAAAAACTTTTACTTGCCCTATCACGAAGTTCGAATATCTTCTTAATTTCTTTAAAAATATCTCTTATTTGTTCTTTAATTTCTTCTGTCTTGTTTTGATTTTCATATTCCATTTTCCCAAGTTCCTCACTCATCTGAGTGTACTATTTTCGCATCTCTCTAATTATACCCAAGAATTCTTTTATTTCGTTCCATGTCGCCAATTCTACCTTTTCCTGATCCTGAACGCAAAGACTATCCTTCTTTTCCCCTTCGTTTTTCGAGCCTACCTGAACCTGCCTTAATACATGAGACTTTGAATCATCTCTATCATTATTATTATCTGCACTTAATACGCATTCCCTTGGAACTGGTTCACATGTTTCTTTTTTTTGTAGCTCTAAAGACTCAATTTTTACCCTGTTGTCTACAGACATGTTACCTTCTCTTTGTGTAACTATGCCTCCAGATGCACGCATGCTTTCTAAAGAAATCTTTACATTTTCTTTAATTGGGTACTCTTTTTCCTTTTGTTGAAGGTTCTCTTTACCATCTATAGTTTTACATTTATCTTTATTTTCTGCCTTCCTGGCCTCCCATATTTCACTATTTATCTTTATCATTTCCTCCATCTCCTTATTTAAGTGCTCCCCTAAGCACTCCTTTAGATCCCTTATCGTCCACATCTTATCCACAATATAAGAATACAGTGGGCCATAATGCCACATCGCCGGACCATGCATGAGAGATGGTACTCCGAACTCTTGTGTCCCAATTTCCAAAATTTACCATGGTACGGGTGTTTACTAAAACGTACCCTTTTGATATACTCATTCAATGTCAAAACCTTTATGGAAGTGATTTTAAAAATTAAAAAACAAATTCGAAAAACCATTTTTTTTTTCAAAAAAATGAAAATTTTGATTTATCATGAAAACTCGGGTTTTCCCTATGAAAACTCATCCCCACGTTGGGCGCCATAATTATGTGTTTGCTAGGGGGTTAATTTAAATTTAGGTCTGCTCGGTGTGAGTTTCCAGGGTCCCATGTGGTCAGTTAACTTTATATTTTGTAGCTACTTCTATCATTACTTTACTTTTACATGATATGACCGTCTTAAGTGTTCCTCTAATTATCAATTCAAACACATTACTTCTATGCCCCCATGTGCCCATTCTGCATGAAATATGCAAATCACAGTATGCCAGCAATGCTCAAATCGGGATTATCGGGGTTATGGTATGTTCTCCCACTCTGTGACTTACACATTTTGGATTAAATAGAGGATACACTTCCAAAAATAAACAAAATCAACTCCTAATATAAAACATGTAATTACTCAAATATATGGCGCTACAACAAATTAAACAAATAAAATACTGGCCCGTAATTCCACTTGTTCAAAGTGAACAAGGAATACATAATAAAACAAAGATTAAATCATTATAAATGGTTTCTCATAAACCAACAAACTCATATTACTTTTCACTTCCATATAGTGTCCTTCTAAAATTCCCTAAAATCAAGAGCTCCAAATGGCTCGATACATTTTATATACACTGTGTTATTCTTTTACAACACATCACTTCCTATTATATGAGTATCTTATAATCAAAAAAATTGCACATGAAAATCGATCGTACAATTCCGAGATATTAAATAAAATTTGCTCTTCAGATATGTGGGTGTTGCAGTTGATTTTTAATCCCTACCACCTCGGGTCTCGGGGAACTTTTAATTACGTGATGCTGCGTTTGCACTTCTTTCCTGTGCAATTTTTATAACATCTTTCCCCACACAAAAATCTCTATTCCAAAATGATTTACAATGATGTAAATCTTTTGTGAATTATATTCTCGCAAATGGCTTAAATCTAATTATTCCTCTTATTGCACAACTGCGAGGTTGCCATTTTATTGCTGTGTAAGATCAATTTCCGAAACCTCTTCTCGCTTACACACAGCGGAAAGTTTTTAATTCTATTTATAGCCATGATCGGCTCCCTCTCGGTGCGTCACGCATGATATCATTTCCTGGGGCCACCTGGACTCTTATTCTTTCACAACATATACCAGTCCTCTACATAAAATCTTTCTAAGTCATTCTAAGGACTGTATTTTTCCTCTCTTCTTTTACCAATAAAACATGGATTCGACCCCTTGAACTAATGGTACATGGGTTCATTTCGCCCCAACTTAGATAAAGAAATTTTCGAAATTTTGAGGAAATTTATTTAAACATTTTCATAAAAAAAATCATTTTTTTCAGTGTCGAAGCCATCATAATATTTCTCAGTACCTTCTGATCTTTCTTTTCAAGTCCTTCCTTGCTCTGGCTTGTTTTGGGTCTCACAAAGTTCCCATTCATTCATTTCCTTTTAGCGGACGTCTCCACTTAAGGCTATAAATTACTCGTCTCGTTCGGGCGTTTCTAAGTCTCCTCATAGTCTGGCATGCACTCCAAACTTGGGTCAGACAGTTTTTTTTCTTTCTTGTTTCATGGGACGGGCATTCTGCCGGTCCGTCTCTTTTCTCAGGTTATTCACTATTAACCTATTTACATTCTATTAAGACTTCACGGGTGCGTATAGCCTTAACCCGTTACTTCTTTATTTTTGTTTACTGGACTCAAAGTCTACAGAATTTCATTTGTCCTTAAGAGCATGGTCTGTCCTTACCCGTCTCTTCTTGGTTTTCTTCCCTTTCCCTCATCTCATCTCGAGATGGCATTTTCAAGAAAATCATTTTTTCCTCTTACTCTTAAACGGGTGCATATAGGCTTAACCCGTTACCTATTCTAGAGTAACCTTTCTCCCTCATCTCTCCTCGAGATGGCATTTTCCAAGAAAATTTCTTTTTCCTACTCTTCCAATTCCATAGTTCCTGTAGATCTCCTCTTTTTCTTTTCTTTCTACTATTTGCTTTCTTCCTACGAATCTTCCAACTGTAAAACGCTTGTGCGTCTTCTTTCTCCAGGGTCATGTGCATTATTTCTCCTCCTCTCCTATCTTCAATAAGGTTTCTATCCTCTTGTAAACCTATTACAATTGGCGGTTGGCTTCCTCTTTCCTCATTTCCTTCAACGACATATCCTCTCTTTTCTTCATTAGACTCATCTTTTCCTTTGAAGTTTTCTTGGCTTTCATTGGAATCTGTTTCAATTTTTCTTTCCTCAGCTATATTTCGTTGGCAATCCTGATATTTCAGCATTAACTCAAGAATCTGTTCTCTCAAATGTTCTTTTTCTTCTTCTAATGGTATTTTATCTTCCTTATCCTCATGAATTTCTTCCGGATTTTCTTTTTCAATTTCTGTGAAACCCTGAACCTCTACTTCCATCTGTGCCTCGATAACACTCTCTCTTTGAGTTTCATTTCATTTCTCCATCTCTCCAGAAATTATTATTTCCGTCTCCCCAACTTTCACTTCTTTTGTTATCCCTTGTTCTGGGTTTTTCTCTTGCTCTTCACTCTCAACATTTACATAAAAATGATCTTCTTTCATTTGCAGCTCGTTTTCGTTTCGGCTTTCTTCTTGACCTGGAATTATTATTTCCTCCTGAATCTCCATTATTTTCTCTAGAGGGATCTCATTGCTTTTCTCAGTTTCCACTGGAGTCATCACGATTTCTACTTCTTTTTCTTCTTCTTCTTCTTCTTCTTTTCTAATATCAGTTTCTGGCTCTTGCATCTTGACTTCTTGTTCTTCTTCAATTACTGTTTTATTTTCAGCTTGGACAACTACTTCTTTTGATTCGAGGTCCTGCGCAATTATATATTCATCATATAATTTCTGGGCGGCCTCTAATATTTCTTTACATTCCTGAATTTTGACTTCTCTTATCTCAGCTAACTCCTGAATACTTATTATTCCCTTGTCATCATATATGCCCATTATGAACTGATGCATCTTATTCTTTTCTTTTCCTATCCCAGCCCTCTGTTCCTTCAGATATTTCCTCCTTTCATCATCATAGCAACTAATATTCCATAAAACTTTAGACCATTTATCATTTACTTCCGTCCATTGTTTCCTTATTTCACTAATTTCCTCCGTGAATGTCTCTATCTGTTCCCACGAAGCTAATTTTATTTTTCCTTCTTTAACCATGCGTTTCAAAAATTTTTTTCGTCTCTCTTAATGACTTTTTAACCTCAGGAATTTCATTATACAATTCCTCTAATTCTTGTTTGGGCACCATATAAAAACTTTTACTTGCCCTATCACGAAGTTCGAATATCTTCTTAATTTCTTTAAAAATATCTCTTATTTGTTCTTTAATTTCTTCTGTCTTGTTTTGATTTTCATATTCCATTTTCCCAAGTTCCTCACTCATCTGAGTGTACTATTTTCGCATCTCTCTAATTATACCCAAGAATTCTTTTATTTCGTTCCATGTCGCCAATTCTACCTTTTCCTGATCCTGAACGCAAAGACTATCCTTCTTTTCCCCTTCGTTTTTCGAGCCTACCTGAACCTGCCTTAATACATGAGACTTTGAATCATCTCTATCATTATTATTATCTGCACTTAATACGCATTCCCTTGGAACTGGTTCACATGTTTCTTTTTTTTGTAGCTCTAAAGACTCAATTTTTACCCTGTTGTCTACAGACATGTTACCTTCTCTTTGTGTAACTATGCCTCCAGATGCACGCATGCTTTCTAAAGAAATCTTTACATTTTCTTTAATTGGGTACTCTTTTTCCTTTTGTTGAAGGTTCTCTTTACCATCTATAGTTTTACATTTATCTTTATTTTCTGCCTTCCTGGCCTCCCATATTTCACTATTTATCTTTATCATTTCCTCCATCTCCTTATTTAAGTGCTCCCCTAAGCACTCCTTTAGATCCCTTATCGTCCACATCTTATCCACAATATAAGAATACAGTGGGCCATAATGCCACATCGCCGGACCATGCATGAGAGATGGTACTCCGAACTCTTGTGTCCCAATTTCCAAAATTTACCATGGTACGGGTGTTTACTAAAACGTACCCTTTTGATATACTCATTCAATGTCAAAACCTTTATGGAAGTGATTTTAAAAATTAAAAAACAAATTCGAAAAACCATTTTTTTTTTCAAAAAAATGAAAATTTTGATTTATCATGAAAACTCGGGTTTTCCCTATGAAAACTCATCCCCACGTTGGGCGCCATAATTATGTGTTTGCTAGGGGGTTAATTTAAATTTAGGTCTGCTCGGTGTGAGTTTCCAGGGTCCCATGTGGTCAGTTAACTTTATATTTTGTAGCTACTTCTATCATTACTTTACTTTTACATGATATGACCGTCTTAAGTGTTCCTCTAATTATCAATTCAAACACATTACTTCTATGCCCCCATGTGCCCATTCTGCATGAAATATGCAAATCACAGTATGCCAGCAATGCTCAAATCGGGATTATCGGGGTTATGGTATGTTCTCCCACTCTGTGACTTACACATTTTGGATTAAATAGAGGATACACTTCCAAAAATAAACAAAATCAACTCCTAATATAAAACATGTAATTACTCAAATATATGGCGCTACAACAAATTAAACAAATAAAATACTGGCCCGTAATTCCACTTGTTCAAAGTGAACAAGGAATACATAATAAAACAAAGATTAAATCATTATAAATGGTTTCTCACAAACCAACAAACTCATATTACTTTTCACTTCCATATAGTGTCCTTCTAAAATTCCCTAAAATCAAGAGCTCCAAATGGCTCGATACATTTTATATACACTGTGTTATTCTTTTACAACACATCACTTCCTATTATATGAGTATCTTATAATCAAAAAAATTGCACATGAAAATCGATCGTACAATTCCGAGATATTAAATAAAATTTGCTCTTCAGATATGTGGGTGTTGCAGTTGATTTTTAATCCCTACCACCTCGGGTCTCGGGGAACTTTTAATTACGTGATGCTGCGTTTGCACTTCTTTCCTGTGCAATTTTTATAACATCTTTCCCCACACAAAAATCTCTATTCCAAAATGATTTACAATGATGTAAATCTTTTGTGAATTATATTCTCGCAAATGGCTTAAATCTAATTATTCCTCTTATTGCACAACTGCGAGGTTGCCATTTTATTGCTGTGTAAGATCAATTTCCGAAACCTCTTCTCGCTTACACACAGCGGAAAGTTTTTAATTCTATTTATAGCCATGATCGGCTCCCTCTCGGTGCGTCACGCATGATATCATTTCCTGGGGCCACCTGGACTCTTATTCTTTCACAACATATACCAGTCCTCTACATAAAATCTTTCTAAGTCATTCTAAGGACTGTATTTTTCCTCTCTTCTTTTACCAATAAAACATGGATTCGACCCCTTGAACTAATGGTACATGGGTTCATTTCTCCCCAACTTAGATAAAGAAATTTTCGAAATTTTGAGGAAATTTATTTAAACATTTTCATAAAAAAAATCATTTTTTTCAGTGTCGAAGCCATCATAATATTTCTCAGTACCTTCTGATCTTTCTTTTCAAGTCCTTCCTTGCTCTGGCTTGTTTTGGGTCTCACAAAGTTCCCATTCATTCATTTCCTTTTAGCGGACGTCTCCACTTAAGGCTATAAATTACTCGTCTCGTTCGGGCGTTTCTAAGTCTCCTCATAGTCTGGCATGCACTCCAAACTTGGGTCAGACAGTTTTTTTTCTTTCTTGTTTCATGGGACGGGCATTCTGCCGGTCCGTCTCTTTTCTCAGGTTATTCACTATTAACCTATTTACATTCTATTAAGACTTCACGGGTGCGTATAGCCTTAACCCGTTACTTCTTTATTTTTGTTTACTGGACTCAAAGTCTACAGAATTTCATTTGTCCTTAAGAGCATGGTCTGTCCTTACCCGTCTCTTCTTGGTTTTCTTCCCATTCCCTCATCTCATCTCGAGATGGCATTTTCAAGAAAATCATTTTTTCCTCTTACTCTTAAACGGGTGCATATAGGCTTAACCCGTTACCTATTCTAGAGTAACCTTTCTCCCTCATCTCTCCTCGAGATGGCATTTTCCAAGAAAATTTCTTTTTCCTACTCTTCCAATTCCATAGTTCCTGTAGATCTCCTCTTTTTCTTTTCTTTCTACTATTTGCTTTCTTCCTACGAATCTTCCAACTGTAAAACGCTTGTGCGTCTTCTTTCTCCAGGGTCATGTGCATTATTTCTCCTCCTCTCCTATCTTCAATAAGGTTTCTATCCTCTTGTAAACCTATTACAATTGGCGGTTGGCTTCCTCTTTCCTCATTTCCTTCAACGACATATCCTCTCTTTTCTTCATTAGACTCATCTTTTCCTTTGAAGTTTTCTTGGCTTTCATTGGAATCTGTTTCAATTTTTCTTTCCTCAGCTATATTTCGTTGGCAATCCTGATATTTCAGCATTAACTCAAGAATCTGTTCTCTCAAATGTTCTTTTTCTTCTTCTAATGGTATTTTATCTTCCTTATCCTCATGAATTACTTCCGGATTTTCTTTTTCAATTTCTGTGAAACCCTGAACCTCTACTTCCATCTGTGCCTCGATAACACTCTCTCTTTGAGTTTCATTTGATTTCTCCATCTCTCCAGAAATTATTATTTCCGTCTCCCCAACTTTCACTTCTTTTGTTATCCCTTGTTCTGGGTTTTTCTCTTGCTCTTCACTCTCAACATTTACATAAAAATGATCTTCTTTCATTTGCAGCTCGTTTTCGTTTCGGCTTTCTTCTTGACCTGGAATTATTATTTCCTCCTGAATCTCCATTATTTTCTCTAGAGGGATCTCATTGCTTTTCTCAGTTTCCACTGGAGTCATCACGATTTCTACTTCTTTTTCTTCTTCTTCTTCTTCTTCTTTTCTAATATCAGTTTCTGGCTCTTGCATCTTGACTTCTTGTTCTTCTTCAATTACTGTTTTATTTTCAGCTTGGACAACTACTTCTTTTGATTCGAGGTCCTGCGCAATTATATATTCATCATATAATTTCTGGGCGGCCTCTAATATTTCTTTACATTCCTGAATTTTGACTTCTCTTATCTCAGCTAACTCCTGAATACTTATTATTCCCTTGTCATCATATATGCCCATTATGAACTGATGCATCTTATTCTTTTCTTTTCCTATCCCAGCCCTCTGTTCCTTCAGATATTTCCTCCTTTCATCATCATAGCAACTAATATTCCATAAAACTTTAGACCATTTATCATTTACTTCCGTCCATTGTTTCCTTATTTCACTAATTTCCTCCGTGAATGTCTCTATCTGTTCCCACGAAGCTAATTTTATTTTTCCTTCTTTAACCATGCGTTTCACAAATTTTTTTTCGTCTCTCTTAATGACTTTTTAACCTCAGGAATTTCATTATACAATTCCTCTAATTCTTGTTTGGGCACCATATAAAAACTTTTACTTGCCCTATCACGAAGTTCGAATATCTTCTTAATTTCTTTAAAAATATCTCTTATTTGTTCTTTAATTTCTTCTGTCTTGTTTTGATTTTCATATTCCATTTTCCCAAGTTCCTCACTCATCTGAGTGTACTATTTTCGCATCTCTCTAATTATACCCAAGAATTCTTTTATTTCGTTCCATGTCGCCAATTCTACCTTTTCCTGATCCTGAACGCAAAGACTATCCTTCTTTTCCCCTTCGTTTTTCGAGCCTACCTGAACCTGCCTTAATACATGAGACTTTGAATCATCTCTATCATTATTATTATCTGCACTTAATACGCATTCCCTTGGAACTGGTTCACATGTTTCTTTTTTTTTTGTAGCTCTAAAGACTCAATTTTTACCCTGTTGTCTACAGACATGTTACCTTCTCTTTGTGTAACTATGCCTCCAGATGCACGCATGCTTTCTAAAGAAATCTTTACATTTTCTTTAATTGGGTACTCTTTTTCCTTTTGTTGAAGGTTCTCTTTACCATCTATAGTTTTACATTTATCTTTATGTTCTGCCTTCCTGGCCTCCCATATTTCACTATTTATCTTTATCATTTCCTCCATCTCCTTATTTAAGTGCTCCCCTAAGCACTCCTTTAGATCCCTTATCGTCCACATCTTATCCACAATATAAGAATACAGTGGGCCATAATGCCACATCGCCGGACCATGCATGAGAGATGGTACTCCGAACTCTTGTGTCCCAATTTCCAAAATTTACCATGGTACGGGTGTTTACTAAAACGTACCCTTTTGATATACTCATTCAATGTCAAAACCTTTATGGAAGTGATTTTAAAAATTAAAAAACAAATTCGAAAAACCTTTTTTTTTTTCAAAAAAATGAAAATTTTGATTTATCATGAAAACTCGGGTTTTCCCTATGAAAACTCATCCCCACGTTGGGCGCTTAATTATGTGTTTGCTAGGGGGTTAATTTAAATTTAGGTCTGCTCGGTGTGAGTTTCCAGGGTCCCATGTGGTCAGTTAACTTTATATTTTGTAGCTACTTCTATCATTACTTTACTTTTACATGATATGACCGTCTTAAGTGTTCCTCTAATTATCAATTCAAACACATTACTTCTATGCCCCCATGTGCCCATTCTGCATGAAATATGCAAATCACAGTATGCCAGCAATGCTCAAATCGGGATTATCGGGGTTATGGTATGTTCTCCCACTCTGTGACTTACACATTTTGGATTAAATAGAGGATACACTTCCAAAAATAAACAAAATCAACTCCTAATATAAAACATGTAATTACTCAAATATATGGCGCTACAACAAATTAAACAAATAAAATACTGACCCGTAATTCCACTTGTTCAAAGTGAACAAGGAATACATAATAAAACAAAGATTAAATCATTATAAATGGTTTCTCATAAAACAACAAACTCATATTACTTTTCACTTCCATATAGTGTCCTTCTAAAATTCCCTAAAATCAAGAGCTCCAAATGGCTCGATACATTTTATATACACTGTGTTATTCTTTTACAACACATCACTTCCTATTATATGAGTATCTTATAATCAAAAAAATTGCACATGAAAATCGATCGTACAATTCCGAGATATTAAATAAAATTTGCTCTTCAGATATGTGGGTGTTGCAGTTGATTTTTAATCCCTACCACCTCGGGTCTCGGGGAACTTTTAATTACGTGATGCTGCGTTTGCACTTCTTTCCTGTGCAATTTTTATAACATCTTTCCCCACACAAAAATCTCTATTCCAAAATGATTCACAATGATGTATTTCTTTTGTTAATTATATTCTCGCAAATGGCTTAAATCTAATTATTCCTCTTATTGCACAACTGCGAGGTTGCCATTTTATTGCTGTGTAAGATCAATTTCCTAAACCTCTTCTCGCTTACACACAGCGGAAAGTTTTTAATTCTATTTATAGCCATGATCGGCTCCCTCTCGGTGCGTCACGCATGATATCATTTCCTGGGGCCACCTGGACTCTTATTCTTGCACAACATTATACCAGTCCTCTACATAAAATCTTTCTAAGTCATTCTAAGGACTGTATTTTTCCTCTCTTCTTTTACCAATAAAACATGGATTCGATCCCTTAAACCAATGGTACATGGGTTCAATATATGAATTAATTCGCGTGTTTGATAATGTTGGAATCGATGGAAGAACCATAAAGGTGATCTCTTTCATTTGTTTTTCGTTTCTTATTGGATCACCTGTTGTACATATTATTAATAATTTCAATTGAAAGTCAAATGCATTCTTGGTCCTTGGGGACTGCTTATGCATTTATTGGCATGATATTAGTGCCTACTTTCTTTGTTATTGTGTCCAGTCAAGGACGTTTTGGTCTGAGCTTCTGTTAGATTTTCTTTTTGGAAATAAGTATTTTTGTAATTTCTTTTAATCGCACGATGTGATGATTTATAGAAGTATAAAGAGGTCGCATTAGGATGGCCACGGCTACGTATTTCTAGAGTTTTCCTCGCTCCTGAGAGGGTGATTTCTCCTGATTCTCGTGTTCTTAGAGCAGTTTTCTGCTATGCTTTGGTCTTGCTTAATGCCACCTGTGTTAGGATATGCTGCACCCTGATACTCCCTTCTCCTGTTTGGTAGGATCTGGGGATTTTTTTAGCCGGGGGTTTTCAGGTTCTACGATCCAGTTACCAACGAGGGATATCGACAGGTAAAGGGTAGGTATTTTCGGGTACAGTAACATTTACTGTTTATGCTGATTCTGAGGCCCTCACAGTTCCCCTTCAGGTATGTGAACCAAGCCCCCATACAAGTTCGAACTATCCAGTGCAGAAAATTGAGCCTTTTGCTGTAGGCTATTATGTTGTCTGTCACTACGATAAATCCCAATGTGAGTATGCAAGTCACGAAGGTTCGGATTGTGCGCGGTGGTTTGTTGATCAATGGCGGCTTTAGCGGGCAAAGTAGAAAAGAATGTTGGACAACCCGGTACCTATTGAGATGAATGACGTACAGCAAAAATAATATGATCAAGCCACCTCCTGCCACATATGCGAAAAGCCTATTTTAGGTGGAGAAACAGAAGTAAGAGATCACGGCCACAGGACAGGGAATTTTAGAGGTGCCGCCCATAGGGAATGCAATACAAATATTCTACACCTTGCTTCCTACCTGTCTTCTTACACAATTTCTCTCACTACGACCTTCTCTTCATTGTTAAAGAATTTGCTCATGTAGATAAGAGCCAATTCACCATTTTTGCTAAGAACCATGAGAGCTTCATTTCTCTTTCATGGAGAAAAGGAACAATGGGCATTCGTTTTCTCGACTCATTCAAGTTTGTCTAGTTCTCTGGATAGCCTTGTGAAAGGCTCAAGCGAGGATGAGTTGAAACATACCCAATCCAACTTTACGGATACAAAACAATTTAAATTGTGTGTTCGTAAATGTCATTTTCCTTATGATTACGTGGCAAGTTATGACGTGCTTAACGAAAGGTCTTTGCCCCCTCGAGAAAAGTTTTTTCTCAGTTAACACAAGGCACCATCAGTGAAGAAGAATATGCCCACGCACACCATGTTTGGCGAGCGTTTGGTATAAAAGCCATGGGTCAGTACGCTATGCACTACTTAAAATTAGATGTGTTGTTATTGACAGACGTATTTGAGACGTTCCGTCAGCTATGTCACTCGATATACGGGCTCGACCCCGCCCACTACTATACCAGTCCGGGGTTAAGTTGGGACGCTGAGCTCAAATACACCCAAATAGAGCTTGATTTACTGACGGATCCCGATATGGTACTGATGATGGAAAAATGGATTCGTGGGGGGTTCGTATCACTCAATCAGCGACATCCCAAGGCAAATAATCATTACATGCCTGATTATTGTCCTGAAGAACCAGATTCCTACCTAATGTATTTCAATATAAATAATTTATACGGTTTCGCTATGAGCAGACCGCTGCCGTAGAATATGTCTACAGGACGTAGAATATGTCCTTGACGTTGACTTAGCTTCTTCCCCCGATCTCAGACAGCGACATGGTGATTTCCCCTTTTGTATAGAGAAAATGGTGCCGCCCCAGAGTAAGGGTAATCATAAAAAAAATGATGGGTACCTTGTATGACAAAAATCACTATGTATTGCAAATTGGTATACTGGTAGAATGCTTAGCGCAGTGCTTAACACTGAAAAATCCATAGAGGTATCTCTTTCTGTCAGAAACGGTGGTTGAAACCGTACACGGATTTAAATACCAGTCACAGACAAAGAGCCACTCAGCCATTTCAAATAATTTTTTTAAAACTGATGAATAATTGTATTTATGGCAAGAGTCTTGAAAATGTGCGGCAGTATAGGGACATAAAATTGGTCAACACATGGCATGGCAGAAGGGGTGCGCAAAAATAGGATGTAAAACCAAATTTCAAATCTTTCAACGTTATTAATCATGATCTAGTCACTATTGAACTAGCGAAATCTAAAGTAGTCATGAATAAACCCATCTATTTAGGTCAAGTTATTTTAGATTTTTCTAAATTGCACATGTATCAATTTCACTATGGTTTTGCAGTGGAGCAATTCGGTACCATTTCGTTTTTATATACAGACACGGATAGTTTCATTTACCATATCCGTGACTGTATTCCATATGTCGTTATGAAAGAAGACCCAAAATGGTTTGACACATCTCGTTTAGTGAAAAGAACGTGTTCGATATCCCCCGTTTGAACAAAAAAGAAATTGGTTTAATGAAAGATGAGTGTTCAGACACCATGATGTTAGAGTTTGTAGGTCTCGCGCCAAAAATGTATAGTTTTCGACAGATGAATCAATGTGAATCTATGCGAGCCAAAGGAATTAGCCAACACGTGGTTAAAACTGTATAAAAACCATAATTTTTTTAATGAAACAACGAAAACAAACACTTGCCTTGTTGGATGATAAAAGACAGTGGTGTCAGGATATGATAACAAGCGTTCCCTTTGGTTACAACCATTAATGGTTGTTGCTATTGTTATTGTACAATACGGCAAGTGTTTTGTTTGGTTGCTATGATGTGCGTGATGCCATGTTGAGCCTTGGAATAAAAAAAATGTAGTTTATCATATAATTTTTGTTTCTTAACCTGAGTGCATAGATGTATGCAAGGATGTGTGGATGTGTGTAAATAGTTGTATATAAACTGTATGTCTTTTACTATTTGCCTGTCAACGCATAAAGAGAGGCATGCATCAACGTTTGCATAGCTCACTGAGCACAGGCTAGATTATAACATGATGGCTTTTTTAGCTAGTGGCTTAATATGCCTCATGTTTGAGCAAAAGTGACCACACGCTATCAGTAGGCATGCAGCTTAATAGGCCTTGGTGTATTCTTGGAATACACGGTACGAGAGAATATAATTTTTAATGCTCTTTGCTTGTTCATTCCTTCCTCTTTATCAAACACCAACAGTGATCTTCTATTTTCTCTTTGGTGATCATGTCGCTTATATCTTTTGTGAGTCTGTTCTAGATATATATCTTCCATGACCCTCCTAGCGTCATCTAGCAGCGAATCTCTGAAGCTCCTCAATTCTTCCTGGTGCAAGAGGATTTACTTATCCATCTGGCCACCAGATTGTGCTACCATCGCCAGCTATCTTCTCCGTGAGCAAGAGAACTTCGTCTACTTTTTCATTCACCATGCTGTGCTAGTATCGCCTGCTATCAACTCTTTGAAGACCATCTCCTCAAGAGAATTTCATTTCTTATGTTGGTTATGCTGATATGTATACCTTTTGTCTCCTACCCCCACTCTCTTCCTTTCCCAAGTCCCTCTGTGCGTCGCTGAGTGGGCCTCACTTGTAAGTCGGCAGTTGACTCGATCAGTCAGGGCTCAACTAGAGCCAGTCTCCTCAAACCAAGAGACACTCTCTACATTCTACGCCATGTTGGCACATTAGGTATCCGTCAAAGGGAACTTCACCTTCGACATGCAACCAAGATAAGTACAGCTTTAAGGTTTTAACCTCATCTTCATCAGTCTTATTCTCTACATGCTTTTAACGATCTTTTATAGGCAGTGTGAAATTATTTATTTTTTGAAATAATCATTCTTCGCGGGATTTGCCATGTTGAGATTTTTTCTGTCTAAGCCAACCTTAATAGAAAGTAGCTTTTCTTAAGCTAACCAAATGAGAAATCTTCTCACCACGTGGGATATTATTTAATACCCGCTGTCTATAAATCACCAAGCTAATTCCTCCGATGGATTATCTTTGGCCCCATTCTTCTATTAAGATCGTTCTGGAACCTTCCAGATCCTGTACTTTATCTACAAGTCCTGCCGTCATGTATTTTTCACTCACTTGTGAGAATACTAATTAAAATTGAAGAATCTCACCTCTGAATTAAAGCTCAATAGCTAATTTTCTTCCACCGTTGAAATGTTCTATGGCGCATTTAATTGTAATCCTCAACTTTCTCAAGCAATAGACTTTCGCCTATCTAGTGCAACCAGTCCTTTTTCATCATTGCAATAACTTTCTTTGCCATAAACTTTCGTGTTACTACAGTGAATTTTTCATCTATTCCAAAGACTATAGTGAAAACTAGTGCTTGCCCAACTTTTCCACCGCGTCGCGATCGTCCGTTTACATTAAATAAAAACCATGAACATTTATCCTCAATCCCAATCGATCTTTCCTAAACCTTCTTCTAACAAACCATATTAATAAAATTGAAACTGAGGATCATTTCCAATAAGGTTTCACTCTATCGAAGTGCCCTTCCATCTTGTTTGTTTAGCATTAATTAATTTCTGTATTACTACGTGTTTTATACACGGTTCAAACTTACATTGTTTCTACCTTATAATCAGGGAAAACAATTCTTTCAAGTCTTGAGTGAGTTATTTCTAGGTCTCACGAAATGGAAACTGCCCCATTTGGCTCGTGATTCCTATTTAAACATAGGAGGTCGAGAACCTTCCTTCTGATTCTCTCTTCAGGTTTCACAGTAAGTGACCTGCCCTTATTTGTATATTAACCAACAGTAATTCTGTATAAATATAAGAAGTTGTAGGAACTTCTATCTTATTCTTCATGTTTTTCTTATTGGTATTTTCGAAGTTGTAACTTTGTTCTTAAATAGTTACCTGGAAATTTCTTAAAGTACACTCCTTGTATTCAATTGAATGTTTAAACTTTAATCACGTCATTTGTCTTTTTTAAATCTTAAAAAGATTTTAGTACATATATAAGGTTTGAAACCTAAAGAATTGTTAATTGCCTGGAGCAAACTTTAAATGTTAGGAGGTCTGCGACCCCAAATTGTTACTAAAAATTTAAACTATATACTTGTCATATTTATTAGACTCTTTTGCCTTGTTAAATAAATTAAATATTTGTTTTTGGATTTATCATTTCTCAAATACTACAGTTAGGCAAGATCCTGGCTTTCCTAACTCTTCCTAGGTTTATGCCCTCGTTAACACAGAATAAATCTGTTATTATTTGTCTTGCCAGACTATCACCCTTCCCTATAGTAGTCTTATGCATGCTTGGGAGGAAATACACTAAAGCCTTTCTCTGGCAAACCGCCCAAGTCTTAGCTGCGGTTCCCGTCAGCTTCGACCAAGCTCGTACCCACTTTAGGTATCAGAGAGCGGATTTGCAGTTGCAACCGCCTCTAAATGCATTAAAGGTTAAATTTATAACTTTTGTGGGACTCTAATCCTATTTTTCTATCCTTTTTCTCCAGTCCGAAACCCACCTCCTTTTATTTATCATCTTCCCTTGGTGGGTAGGTTATTCCTCAGCCAATAATCTACCCAGGCCTCACTAAGTTGTGGCTTAATAAGCCTTATGTTTGAGCAAACTGACCACCCACCCTCAGTAGACATATGACTTAATAGGCCTCACTAGGTGCTGGCTTAATAAGCCTCATGTTTCAGCAAACTGACCACCCACCCTCAGTAGACATATGGCTTAATAGGCCTCACTAGGTGCTGGCTTAATAAGCCTCATGTTTCAGCAAACTGACCGCCCACCCTCAGTAGTCATGTGGCTTAATAGGTCTCACTAGGTCGTGTCTTAGTAGGCCTCATGCAAGAACAAAAAATAATCTGCTGCTTTTACTGTGGACAATCTGACTTTATGACTGGTGTTATGAGTGGTGATGTATTACAAACAACACCAGACGAATATCTGAACAGAAATTGTTTTTTAAACCTAATGCATAAAAAAGTCAACAGAGAGATGGTTATTTATTTATTTATTTATTTTGTGTTTTGCTTATTTTTCATTTTTGTTTTGCTATTCACTTAGGGGACAGACAGTGTATAAATTGACTTTTATTTAAATATATATATACTTAGTAAAACGTATATAACTACTTTTCAGATTTAATGATGAGCCATGATGAAGATACTTTTATTGTCACTAAACACACTACGTTCGATGAATATGCAACGATGGTAAATTATAATCCAAAACTTGTTGCCTATCCTTCAGAGTATAGAAACACTTAAGTGCTCATTGATATCACTTTTTATAACAACATCATTGATCATGATGATGATGATGTCTTGTTTCATGATCCAAGACAGCACTATTGCAAATCCTGTATGTTAAATTTTCGTTTTCAAAATAATGTATCTACGGAAGTGATTCATAAATCATGGTATGGTTTAACGATGAAACAAGTCTTTGTTAAATTAGCGGATGAGAATTGTTTTCTAGATTTTTGGTGCACGTTATGTGCATAGCCTCTGTTTAATGTTTATTTTCCACTAACGTCAAATATGTTTTGTTTCCACTTTGATAAATTCCCTGATGAGGAAAAAACCACTTCGTATCGCCAACAAGCATTTCGTCAACTTTATTTAACGTTACCTATGAATCAATATTCACCACATAGAAGACGGTCTATTAGAAACTAACAACAACAACAATATGCGATGCATATGTTGTTTTTTTGTTTGATTCGGCCTTTAGGAAAATACATTACTTAAAAAAGACATTTGGCTATTTTTTTAAGTGTATGGTGTATTCATGTCTATGGAAACACATACCTTGGTTTAAATTTGTATTGTTTGTTTGTTTGTTTTGTTTCTTGGATATAGACATGGTTAATAAATCACATGGTATGTTAACTTTACCTTTATAGGCATCCATTAGTATGCAGTTGTTTGTTTATAGTATCTGTGCATACTATTTTTTTAACAGTATGCAGTGTGAATTTGCACGTCGACAGGGGAATCGTATATAACTCAATCAGCAAGGAGATTATATACTAATACCTATTGACAACAGAGGCATACATTTACCTCCAAGCGATCTTGCAAATGATTCACACTTAATCTTCATAAAACATTTTCTATTAAATAATTTTCAAATTCATGTTTTGGCTGAAAACGATGAAAATGAATGTCAACTTTTAGAAGTAGGCTACACAGTGTGGGACAATTATTTGTTTGTTTTACATGCGTTTTACCGAAAGGTTATACAGTGGTCATGTGAACATTGTCCACACGCCTACATTTTTGATAATCTGTCAAAGAAACTGTTGCCACAAATTCATGAACCACCCATATAACAAATAATATGAATCATGACATGTTAATCATAATAAAAATAATAATAATAACTTAGCAATTTGTAATTTATCTTTTTAGAAAAAATGTATGAAGCCCTTTGCTCAAAATTTGAAGATCAGTTACTGATGATACAAAATAAACAAGTCCTAGTTGTACCCATACAACAACAGGCTTAGTTGGTAATAAACCTTTAAACCAAAAAACTTATTTTAGATTTTATAGATGTCAGAGCTCCACAATTTTTAATAAAAAATTGTGGTGATTTAATAACATTTACATATTTACCAAATTTGAAAATACGTTTCAACAGTGGCAATGGTTAGTGTTTTGCGCCACTTCATTTGCAGATGCGTAAGTCATTGCGCCCTATCCTTATAAATACATATTAATTGATTTGTCTAATGATGCTTTAGCACGTTATTAATCTCATTTAACAACCCTCCCCCTCTACCCTATGATAGAAATCAACTATTGTTCTTCAATAAAAAAAATAAGACAAGGTTTTGGTTTATTTATAGCTTATAAAATAGTTCAAAACGATAGCTTGGTTTATTTCTTTATTTCATTTGGAAAACATGAGCATGTATGATAATATGAATTATCATATCGCAGACAGCATATTTTATATTCAGCAAACACAGTTGTTGCTTCTTCCAGTGCTAAAAACCACATGTTTTGACGGACGTGGTCCGTGGCAAGAAATGCATCAAGCACTATTAATGGACGTCATACGCACCAAAACATAAATTTTTCTTATCGATGATAATTGTCTTTAACAAGAGTATACCTATTTACGTCATGTGGACCATGAAACACAAAAGAATTGGCTGTTGATGTTGGTTCAACAGTTATCGCGTACCTCTTACAAACATTATTATATTTTTGTTAATTTATCCAATACTATCTACAACTTTAGGCCTTAAACACTCAGGCATAAATAACAACACACATTAATGTATTGACAATGTTGTTGTTGTTGTATAAGAATAAGAGTGTTTAAAAATAACACTCTTGTCTTTCCTTATAGCCAAGCATGGACGCCTTGAACGCCATTGGCCAAGATTGCGGCTTTGCATGCAAGAAAATGAATGAATTGCTTACACAAACACCCTTTCGCATTCATAAAATACAAAAATTAAAAACCAAATTTGGTGAACGAGCTCTTTGCATTTGTCAAGACTTTGAGACATTTCTACCCGCACGATTTAATAACCTACCTGATAATGTCATGGAAGATGTCAATTCGAGTATTCACCCTGTGTATTTAATCTATGAGGGTGAAAAAAATAATCGTTGCATGATTCGTTTTGCAAAACTAGAAAACGAATAAACATTGTACGCAAGCCATGACTTTTTTTTGTTTATTGATGTCTTACTTAAACAAAACAATTTTTTTTCGGTGTTCAACAGTTTGACGTTTATTACTTGTTGTTTAATGTTTATAATGAAAAATAATTATAATATTAATAACAATAATTTTCTTAACTTTTTTAATGTTTGTTTTTTAGCCTTTAGGGCTTCATGAATACAATGATGCCTATAATGACTATAGGTAAATGGTATTTTTTTGTAAGTTCACTCTTTAATGAGATAATTTTTTTAGCCTTTAGGGCTACGTGAATACAAACATTGCCTATGATGCATGTTTTTTTACTTTCTTTTGATGTATAGTTTTTAAAATAAGTTGAAACGTCATGCGCTTAAGGATAGTTTGTTCATTTAGCACACGCACTCATGCAATGCAAACATAAGTAAAAAAAAACAAATCAACACTATTTACTAAATAAATAAATAAATAATTTAAAGTTAACGTTACATTGTGTTAAATGGTCACATGGTTTTGTACAAACAAAATCATAATTACATGTTTTATTACAAAATAATAATAATAATAATAATAATAATAATAAACATTATTTTTAACGGTCACATGGTTTTGTACAAGCAAAATCACAATGACATGTTTTATTACAAAATAATAATTATAATAATAATAATAATAATAATAATAGTAATAATAATAATAATAAAACAACATAGTCCGAAACTTGTTAATTATTTTATATGCTACTATAACTACATATAAAACAAGTTTTTTTTTACTTTTATTTTTTAACTTGTGCTAGCAATGCATGGGGAGGGTGTTCAATAAACAAGCGACACTTAAGTCCATAACGTTTCAACTTATTTTATTATTTAGTACAAATACCATCTATAGCAATATTTATAATGTTCATAATGAAACTATTAGTTAATAATAATGCATTGTACTTTCTTTTTATTGTTTATAATCATTATATTGAAACTATTAGTTAATAATAATACACTGTTGTCCTTTTATATTGTTTATAATTTGAAATTAAAACACCATTTATATTTTTGTATATAATTATCATATTTGAAACTATTAGTTAATAATAATAATAATACACTGTCATCCTATTTTATTGTTTATAATTTTAAATTGAAACACCATTTATATTATTGTTTATAATTATGATATTTGAAACTATTAGTCAATAATAATGAAAAAACACAACATAGTCTTATGTTTTTTTATCATAACAGTGATACTATACATTTTTTAATAAATTTATTATGTTAAAGTCCATATTTAGATAAAAGTAATTTGCTTTTCTTAGCAGCAATAACCATAAACGCAGCCATTCGTTATGATAATTTGGCAGCTAAAGCTGTTAATCATTGCTTGGCAATGCTTAACAAGACTTTGTCGGCAATTGGTCTTAGTGTGGGAACACTGTTTTGATAGGCTATATCATGATTTCGACATGCATGGTCCAAAGCATTTATCCCCATATTCCCTCTCCTCAAACGATCTTCAAGGCGAGTACCAGGTCCACAAAAGCTGTAAGCTGGTAAGTGATGCTCAAATGGTAAGTTTTTAATGATGTTATCAATAATTCCACGGCCAATACACTTGCTGCATAGAGGTTTCAATGGGTGAAAAACACTTTTTGTTGTTGTTGTTCTTCTTCTTGTTCTTCTTGTTCTTGCTGTTTTTGTTGTTGTTGTTTGTCGGCGGTTGTTGACGAGCATTGTAGGTGGTGTTTGTGTTCCGCATGACAGCCATGGAATGATGAAACAATGTCTTTACAGTGAGTTTTATGACCATGATATAATTTCATTAATTGGCATGTGGCACACTGTCGAATGGAAGGTATTTTTGTCATGGTTAATTGCTTGTGATGGGAAAAATGACTTTATGGTTGTAGTTCACTCAATACAGGGTCAGTAGTCCACTCGGCAGGCGCCTTTTCCCAAATTTATTTCACTGCGTTGGCAGCAACATAAAAAAGAAATGATTTAGGTAGTGCTAATAATTCATGATGTATAAAGCTAATAAGTTTTTTCTTGCACGCAAAAAACTTTCCATTAGCCTTGTCGGTTGTAGTGGCGTCCATGTTAATAACGTTGATGTTATCACCTCACGTGTACAACTCTCACTGCTATCATTGGACGATAAACTTTCAGTTTTAATTTTATTCAACAACTCCCAACATGCATTAATGGTGAGCCAGTGATACAATTGCCACGCATGCGCTAAGGCTTTATTTTCAATATTGTCGCAAGGACAAGTATCCATAAGCGTTTGCAGGGATGGACAACCTAAATCTAAATTGACAGTGAGAGGGTAAAAATGGTTGGAGCCACTGCCGTTTTACACTCCCTTTAACAAATAACACATTGACCGAGGACAGATGGGCTTTCATGACTATGTCAAGATACTTGTAGGAAATATCACCCTCTTTCCATACTAATTGCAAATGATTTTCAATCCATTGGTTCTGCTTTTTATCTTTTTCACTAAGCAATTCAAAAGCATAGGGAGGTTTAAACACCAAATGAATGGAGTTAGACACCCAAAACGTACTACAATCGATAAAAGCTACTTCCTTAAAAATAAATGTGTTGTCTCCAATTTTAAACCCCTGAAAATCCACGATGAGAGTACGCATGATGTTTTTTTTTTTACTTGTTACCTCGTTGACGACCAATCAACAACTAACCCATTTCATGGTATAACATTGCAAAAGTCAAAGGACTTGAGAAAAAAGGAACAAATGAACTGAACAACAGCTAAATATTTTTCATTACAGGTTTTATTCTTAACTTAAGAAAACACTTACCATTTTATTACAAGTTTTTTAAAAAATCTGGAACAACATTCAAATGAACAGTTTGCAGATACGGTCCACAGGTATCTCCTAGTTTTTCAGGGTCTGGTACAATGACAGGGTAATTCAAACTCCACGGAATATTGCCCACATCATAGCGATTCAGGTAAGGACAAGATGGACTCCATCGCTGATGATCGCTAAATGGTCGATCCCCCATCTCCCAGTTTCCAGTTTCAATGTTGCAAAAAATACACTTGACCACATCCTCATGGTTTAAGTAATAAAATCCGCTCGCTGCCAATTCTTTATAATCCATAAAGGGAACTGTCCATGTTTGAAAAGTTTTCAGACGATTAAATTCACATTTTAAATTCCATGTCACGTTGTTGTTGTTGTTCTTGCTTATTGAGGGACACATGACGTTTGTTGTTGTTGTTGTTGTTGTTGTATGTGTGCACAGTGCCAGAGCGCAACAGATAGTGTGCATGCAGACGCTTATCATCAATCGTATGAATGATGATTTTTTTTCACCTGACCACAGGTGGCTAACATGCTGGTGACATAATTGGACAAAGGATGATACTTAACTTGTCTGACATGAATAATCAAACAGTAGGCACTGGTATTGTCTGGTACATTTTCTTGTGTTTCAAAATCTACCCTTAAATCAATGATGGTGATTTTCATAGATTCTTCTAGATAAGAACACTCGAAAACAATCAGTGGTGCTTTTGCTTTAAACCCTTGTGGCGACAACATAGGGCAATCCTGTGTTTCATAATAAGACGATTGACATTTAGCAAACATATCATAAAGGAGACAAAACGTATTTTTTTTTAAATTGAGTTCCAACCCCTCATAGGGAAAGCAAACATTATTTAAAAATAGTCGTATATTTCTGAAGTGAATGTGATCAAACAGGGTGACATCTTTGCTTTTTTGGTATTTTCTATTGGTTTGAAAACCAATAAACACATAGAGGGGTCTCTCAGTAGAGCGAGCTGATTTCACACTCCAACTATGAGTGTCTGTGGTAGGTAGCAAGGGGTATTCGTGTAGACTCCAATTTCGAAAGGCGATAGGCAAGGCTTTATCTTTTTGCACCAAATTTAACATGCTTAGCCTTTTACGATCCGATAGCGCCACGTGGGGTACTTTCAATTGTAATCGCAGCAGTTGAATTTTTGAGTCTATCACTTGGTCGGGGGCTCCTTTTAGTGCATTATAATCACTCCGGTCTCTCACCAGATACAAACTTTGTCTTGCTTTTAAAATAATATGCTTGTGATCTTCGGCAAAGCCAAGGAGTAATTTTAAGGGTTGGAAGCCTGTAAAAGTGCCATCGGTATGAACTAGCCAGTCATTGCTACTGTTTGGGCACCACCCTGCCTTAGAAAGCGTTTTACTCTCTTCCTCGCTATAGGAAGGATATAATTTCATAAGACTAGTTATGCCCACATTTCGAGTCATATCTATGACAATATAATTTATCACATAGCGTACTTCTGAAAACAGAAAAGCCAAACCATGATTCGCCAACGTAGACGCCGTGGGTGTGCTGCCATCTGCTTTCATCAATTTACCCTCAATTTTAAAAACACTTCCATGAGGTAGAGGAAAAATATCTGGATTGTTAATGATGAATTGAATCTCGTCATTTTTATTCAGTCCTGTTGCTTGAGGTTGATAGGAATGCATATCAATGCGCACGACGCCATCTTCCACTTAAGAAAACACTTACCATTTTATTACAAGTTTTTTTTAAAATCTGGAACAACATTCAAATGAACATGCTGGTTAAGAAAACACTTACCATTTTATTACAAGTTTTTTTTAAAACTTGCAACAGCTCCTTGTTCAAGATTTGTGTGTAACGTATAACCAATGCATTGTAAACGTTGTCGGTTTACTAGTGTCAACCGTTTGATACACGGCGGGCAACTAACGGACCTCGTAGACGCTGTTGTTGCTTTATAGATGATACATTTCATAGCGTTGGCATCCAAAGCAATCAGTTGTTGTTTTCTAATCACTAAGCGTATGGTAATGTTACTAATATCGCTGACACACACAGGATGATATAGAACCACTGAAGGGTTTTCACGAATAATATAGCCATAAGGGGAGGTGACAATAAAATTATACGGGGAATGGATTTGTTGTTGATTCGTAAATACTTCTCTAACAATATCGTAAGTCACAGAAATGTGATGGTCCTCGATGAATTTCTCTGGATAATCTGAATCATGGGGTTGGTGAGCTGGCAACACTCTTGGTTTAAATCCTAGTAAAGGGCCAATAGAATGAAGTCGTGTTTCAAAGTCAATGTTAAACGTAGAGAAAATACGACAGCGATGAGTAATCGTATTGGCTGTAAGTTCAAATTTGTGTGTCCCATCCGCAAATGGTTTGACACCAAATTGTTTTATCATCGACACGCTAATGGCTTCGTGCACATCGTCTATGGTATAACCTCCAGGTCTCGACATATAATCATCATAATAAAATTTGTCATTAATATCCAGTTGTATATTGTAAATTCTATTGTAACTTTCCAAAGAAATTAATCCTAGCACATATGATTGTTCGGGATGCAATTCAATGGGGGGGAAATCCAGGGACAATTCAGGCCCGCGGCTGAGCATGGTAAAAGTCTTGGCGTTGACATTCATAATGATGAGACTGCTGGCTTGACGCGACCTCTTATATAAAAAAAATAAACACAAACGTCCAAACCCTTGACCGTCAAAGGGTTGTTGAGGATTCACATTATAGAATATCTTTACCCGGTTTCCCAAATAACGTAGCAACTCAATCGGGGGTGGTAAATTTCCATAACTGTCAAAGTAGCATACTATGGAACCTTGTTTTACATAGGCTACAAAATGGGTTCCTGGGCCTACATCATCATCGAAATTGACGATGGTTCGTTCTTCTTTCCACGGTGCTTTGGGTAATTCATTACGCATATATACACCTCAAAAATAAGAAATCTCTAATTGTTTGGCATAGCTTTCCACTTGTTCATGGGTCATGGTATGACGAGGCAGTTGCCTTAAGCGCTTATCAAAGACGGACATTTTGTTTTCTTCGACGATAGGCCATGGCCTTGTTGATAAAAGACTGGCTTTAAAGGATTGCCGTTTCTAGCTCCCATAGCAATGGCTTCTAACGTTTTATTGTGTCGCTGGCTTTCTTTGAGTTGTTGCTTGCCTTGATCGACGGCTTTTATGGTTTTAGCCTCGGCAGTGGCACCACCCAAAAGCGATCCCAAAGCTGCCAACCCCGCAAATAAAGCCGGCAAAAAAAACCACGCTTAGCAACAGGAATGACTCGCCCACGTTATTTCTTTCCTTCTTTTCTTTTTATCGATGCATTATGGTGTTATTTCGGAGCTGTAGACAATCGCACCACCTGTAAAGCATATTCGATAGCCACTCTTTTTAGATTTTTTAAAGAGCGGGTGAGAGGCAGCCCGACTCAGTTTCCTGTCTGGCTTTTTTCTCTTTTTCAGTTTTTTTTTCATGTTCATTGCATACCTTTTTCACCATGCTGTTACCTGGTGAACCTTTCACAGCAAACATTCGATAACAACTAACGTAGAGAACCTTATTTCATAGCAGTATAATCGAATTCTATATATAGCGGAAAATCATTCACCGTTTTTCCCAGCTTCCTCTTCCTCAAACGTAAGCATATGATGAAAGGATAATTAATTTCCAAAATTTACTGTTTGATGGTTGTGGGTCAACAGTCTATCACAGTTTATTTTTATTTTTAAATGTTTCTCATCTGGCATCGCATATTTAATATGAATCACGCCATCATAATGCAATCGATAATGACTTAAACCGGAAGCAAGCATACAGGTAAGTCCGTCATTCACCAGTGGTGGTGAGGAATGGTTTCTGCCATTGTCCAGTTTTTGATTTGATAGATACACTAAAAATACAGATGCTACAAATTTATAAATCCCTTTCATTTGGTAGGTGACGTAACGTTTCCTGCAGACGTCATTGTCGTCTCGAGGCTCTTGCACATCAATAATACGATGATGATTGGCTGAATAGCCCTCAGAGGTTAGTCTCGGGACCATGTAGTATACACTTTGCACTTTGGATCGACATAGCTTTTTGTAGCCTCCTCTCGAGACTGTTTTGACAAAGAGGCGGCCGTGGCCATGGTTACACGAGCTCGCCCAAACACGTTAACTAACCTATCCTACTCACCGCTTGCCTATGTATAAACCTTATACACACATGAAAAATCTCAGTCGTCGACGCTATGGAATTAATGAAACAACCCCATGCTTTGCCCGTCTCTGATTTGGTTTCAGAGCTATCACTGTCCGTGTGCAAACCTAAACGTCATGGCACCCTATTCCCATCTACCGTTCGATGTATTATGGTGGGGCACTCGGGCTGTGGAAAGACTAATATTTTGCTGAGAATGATTACCGCGCCTCATGGCCTACGATTTCAAAATATTTATATTTTTGCCAAATCCTTGTACCAACCTCTGTACGTGTATCTGGAACAAATTATGTCTTCGTTAAATAAAGAAGTCATGGGGTATTTTACTTTCACCTCACCTCAAGATGTCATTCAACCAGACCGCATTCAACCACATTCAATTATATTTTTTTATGATATTGCCACTCAACGACAGACCATTATTCAAGAGTATTTTAGTATGGGACGTCATAAATAAGTGGATTGTTTTTATCTGGCTCAGACCTATTCTAAAATCCCCAAACAGTTGATTCGTGACAATGCCAATCTCATCGTTTTGTTTCGTCAAGACTCTAGAAATCTCTATCATATTTTTCAAGATCATGTGAATCCAGATATATCCTTTACAGCATTCACGCAATTGTGTGCCCCATGCCTGTTTGGTCATAAATAAACAGAGTGAACGATGTGAGGGACATTATCGCTTGGGTTTTGGTAATTTTATTTCTGTTTAAAAAGACCCAGGGTTTGACATTTCCTGTTAGTGTGTCTTTACCTTCACCATGGTGAACGCCATAGGGTACTAGAAACATGTTCAAATCATGCAGCGTATTATCGAGGCACGAAATACGATTCGACATAAATTTCGTGAATTACGTTTAAAAAACATCAATCTTTTACCCATGATAAAACATGCTCCATCATCGGTTGATCCCATGAGGTTCAAGCCAAATGCTTCTGCTGCTACTACTGCTGCTGCTACCTCTCAAACCAAACCCTTCACAAGTTCAAAATTTACTCAAACAGATTCAACACGATGGGTAAAATCCTCCTCCTCTTCCTCCTCCATTGTTAGTCAACAAGAACACGAAGAAGAACAAGAAGAAGAAGAACAACAACATGGACAAAGTGAAAGTGAAAGTGAAGCCGTATTTAGTCCTAAAAGAAAAAACCTCACCCCTTCAACAGTTTCTAAAAACAAAACAAAAATCATCCGTCATAGCGGGAACACCGTCTTCCTACACATCGTCTCCGTTTTCTCAAGTCTTGGCCATCCCTCAAAATAAAGCTCAACTCAAATACATTTTAATCAATCATTATGGAGCAACACTGGAACCGTATCTGACTCTTCTATTTTTTGGAAAGACAGATAGCACGTATGGTGTTCGATATGAGAATGATAGTTTTAAAATAGGGGATTCATCCATTAAATTTGCTCGTACGAAAGCTGTCATTAAAAAGATCAACTATAAATTAACACCAGCACTGTTAAAGCTGCTCTTTTCTCGCACACCATCTCTACAAGATTTTACGCCCTAGGACCTTGCTAAATATAAATCCATTTTATTAGACACCAACGCTCACAAAAGAAACCATAAATCCTCTCAGCAGCTCAATGCCAATATATCTCAAAAATATAAAACCATCATTGCAAACATGTTTGATAAGCGAAAACACCACTCTGCCTCTGGTGTAAGGTGTAAGAAATTAAAACCCTACATAGATATAACCTTTTGAAATAATCCCAACCAGTTAGTAGAGCGCTTATACTTGCTTCATGCATCAAAACAAGCTGGTCACACTGGACATTAGGCAGAAATCGCCCACAATGAACAACAACTCCGAGATGCTAAAATTATCTTATAAGCCATCGCCTATCAAAGTGGGCATCGCTCATTAATTACATAAACTAGCCCGTCGCATTTATGAACGCCGTCGTGTGATTTCCAAAGGTGTGGATGAACTTTGGCAAGCAGACTTGGTTGAGATGATAACTTATTCTAACGTTAACGACGGTGTACGCTGTATGTTGACCGCCATTGATGTCTATTCCAAAATGGCTTTTGTTCAACCAGTAAAAAATAAAACTGGTGTCTTCGTCACAAAGGCCTTTCAACATATTATTCAACAATCAAAACCAGTTACAAACCGACCAGGGTAAAGAATTTTTAACAAGGATTTCTCCAGTTTTCTCAAATCTAAGGATATTCACTATTACACCACCTATAGCAATCTCAAAGCTAGCGTAGTTCAACGCTTCAATCGAACATTAAAAAGTTATATTTGGAAAGAGTTTACAATACATGGTTCCTATCGATGGATAGACTGGTTACCTCAACTTGTGTCACGATACAACAACACGATTCATTCCACTATTGGCATGAAACCACGTCTCGTCACCAAGAACCTACCCAGAATCAATAGACTGTTTAACCCTATAAAAAGGGCTGACCCTAGGCGACATCACCTTAAAATTGGAGATTTTGTTCGCATCAGTAAACATAGAAGTGTGTTTTCAAAATCGTACACTCCACAGTTGTCGACAGAAATGTTTAAAATTCGCCAAGTCAAGCTAGGTCAACCAGTAACGTATTTTTTAGAAGATCAAAGCGGTCAACCCATCAAAGGACGATTCTATTATGAAGAAGTGCTAAAACATATCCCAACGATTATCTCATTGAACGAGTAATTTAAGTCAAAGGTGCAAAATATTTTGTAAAGTGGTTAGGGTTTCCTTCCACGTTTAAATCATGGGTCAATAAACATCTGTTTTTATAATAAAACCCAATTTAGTTATTTATTTATGTATTTATTTAATTTGACTAAACCCCCTCCTTTTTAAAAAAAAAGGTGTATAACTCCCATCCCCCCATCGAATCCATCATGGGTAAAAAAAATACAACATAATCTCCATCATACCCATAACTCATTCCCGTTCTCCAAAAAACATCTCAACTATGAAAAAACATAGGTTTAAACCCCAAAAACGTGTATAGTTTTTTCACCTAGCGACTTCAAATTTATGGTGCGGGTAGAGAGGGTTCATACCAACCATTCATGTCAAACAAACGTTTTTTCTCATCTTCACCGTTTCCAAACGCGTGACCATTTTTTTCAAAATTATTTTTCTTTTGCCCTACACACTTGAAACTTGCTGTCAGCCTAGAGGGGCTAGGAACCTTTCATTAACGTCAATCAAATGTTTTTCTAAAATTCACCGTTTCCAAAATAGCGCCAATTTCAAAACCAACAATTTTCATTTCTTTTATACCAACACACATTCTCAGCAAAGAGGACGTCATCCCAATGCCAACAACACCTCATTTGTTAAAATCTGACCATCCGTTCGCCAATTATCGCCAATGTTCGCGAGAAAGTAGGCTATCATTGTTTTCGTCCTATACACTTGAAACTTGCTGACAGCCTAGAGGGCCTAGGGACCTTACATTAACGCCAAACAAACTTTTTTCTCACCTTCACCATTTCCAAAATAGCGCCAATCCAAAAAACAAACATTTTCAATTTTTTTAAATACCAACACACATTCTTAGCAAAGAGGACGACATCCCAACGCCAACAATAGCTCGTTCGTTAAAATCCGACCATGCGTTCGGGAGATATCGCCATAGTTTATATGAAAGTAGGAGAGTAAGTAGAACTTCCCTTACCACACTACTCCCAACGCTGGCAGCGGTTATCCTGAGTGTGGTTTTCCCCGTCCTTTTCCCCACTCCCTTCAGGCAAATGAGAGGATATTACCTTACTTCAAGTTCCGGGGAGCCTCCTCCATCACTAACGCCGATACAGTTACACACATTGCTACAGTCATCGCAGCAAAGGAGGTTATCAGCTGAGTTTATCACAAAACCAACAACACGGGGCTGATAACCAAGGTGTCTCAAGCCCCTCAAATGAATTAACAACATATAGTTTATTAGCGATGGACATTCTCAGAGTTGCGAGAGCTTTACCGATTTAATACCCACCTTAATTTATGTGTTATTCCTCCTAGTGATCTCCACTCATCGGCGGCTCAGCGATGTGTCACAACATAGTTTCAATTCCCTTAACCCTCGTATTTTAAATCTCAACCAATATTGTAGCACTCAATTCGATGTTTCTCATCGCACGTCCAGGCCATCAATCATATACCTAATCCGACAATTCGTTGCTCCATCCGCTACCTCAAATATCAATTTGTGGACTTTTTGATTGGTTTAGAAATTCTCGCATTCTATATGCAGAAATTGTTGTAGCTCATATCAACAAGTCCAACTTATTTCCATAACGTTTATGGTAATTATTTTAAGTCTAAATAAAGGCAAATATCTCTTGATTTCCGAATTTCCATGGAGTGAACATACAACGGCATTATGCTAATGAAACAATTTAAGGATTGGTGCAAAGTTCTTAATTATTAAATCATATTCATATCTCATCTGGTTTAGCTGGCTTGTAACAACGGATCCCAAGAGTTCTTGGAAACTAAGCAACATTGGGCGCAGCGAGCAGATGGGTGGATGGCCGGCATTGGTGGCTACGTGCTGGGGAAGAGGAAGCCCAAAGGAAGCAGAATGAGGCGCCTTACACGTCTATGCGGCAAGAAAAAAGAATTGAGAGGAAGGGAAAGAGGACAGGAAAGGAATTGATCACCCTTCCGGCTCAGGTTCACCTCTTCGGATCAGCCAATGGACTGAAAACTCTCCATCATCCATTGGTAACTTCATGATTATTGAATGTACCCTCAGCGTCTTGAATCTCTTTGCTGTGGTGGGACGATCATTGAACTGAAATATTTAGTTCAAGAAACTGTTCTAATATTTCCTTTTGTAAAATCAGGCTGATTCGGAGGAATACATCCCATTACCATCTACCTACCTTCTGGGGTAGTGGCTAGCATTCTTGGATGTCACCGTGGAGGTCCGAATTCGATTCCCGGCTCTGCCAATAAATTTCATTCCAGTTGGATGTGTGGAACGGGGAGGAAAAATTGAGATGAGGCGGGTTCAATTCCTAGCTCAGTCTTCCTAGAAGTGGTTTTCCGTGATTTTCCAAATTTTACTTCAAGCGAATGCCAGGATGGTACCTATATTAAGGCCACGGCCAGATCCTAACTAAATCCTATCCCCATTAAAAATACATATAATACAGCCGTCGCAATGACACAGGATATCATACCGTTTCCAAACATACCCAAATACACGGGGCTACATGACGACGATGTTAGAAAAGCCCCTAAATGAATCAACAACAAGAACCTTTACCATCTTTACACATATATTATTTATTAATTAACTGAAACTTCTGTGTTTGGAGATAGCGTTATTTTATGTTTGATCTACTGTAGTTATGTTTCAAGAAACTGTTTGTAAAACATCTTGAGGTGTAGCGACTAGGATTCCTGGCTGTCACCCCGGAGGTTCGGGCTCGATTCCTGGCTCTGTCAGTTAATTTAATTCTGGGGTACACTCAGCCTCGTGAGTAAAAACTGAAAAGAGTTGGATTCCACCTCCACATCAGCCTTCCAGGAAATGAATTTCAGTGGTTTCCCACTTCTATTTAAGGCAAACGCATGGATGGTTCCTAGCTCAGAGTCATGACCGCTCATTTCCCAAATCTCACCTGAATTTCAAATGGACTGCGTCCCAACCATAGACACTACAATATCACAGGTGTTCAGACAATGCAGCCTATATACAGGGTGTAATTGATATAATGGAAGTCCGTTACATTGGTGATAGAAGTGACTATTGTAAGCTTCCTAGGTAATAAATTTGTCACCTATCTTTAAATTGAAAATTAATCTTTTAAAAGTCAATGTTTTTAATTTTTTCAGAAACTCTTCAAACAGAAGGTGAGGCAAGCAGTCTGGGGAAACGAGGCGTGGCGAGGTGGGACGATGCGCGGAGGAGAAGTTATTACGTAATCGGAGCCTTGATCTTACCGGTTGAAAGTGGTATCAGCAGTTATGAGGATAGCGAGCGACACCCGTCTCGTAAGAAAATTTGTATGGCTGCTGCTGTTGTTGTTGTTGTTGGAATTGCACGCAATGGCTTGGGACGTTAGGACCGGTAGTATTGTGTAGCCTACTTTGTAAGTGTAAGTATAACATAATTTTGATAACCAGCCCTGTTGTGTCATTGCCGTCCGGCATGTTAATGAAATACCGTGTGGCAAAATTCCGACATCTCGTATTCTGTTCAGAACTAGCATTTAAGAAGGAAGGAAAATACTTGATTTTTGTTTGAGAGGCTTGGCGATTTTGATCATTTAGCCCCATGTGGTTGGGGGTGGGTAGAATTTGTCTGATAACCTGTGTTTTTGTGGATTCTTTAGTAATGTGGGTCTTTCTAATTAAGGTGAGGATTGGGAAGAAGGCGGCCGTGGCCTTAAGTTAGGAACCATCCCAGCCTTTGCCTAGGGTAGTAGTGGGAAACCATGGAAAACTAGTTCCACGATTTAATACTAGTATGGTACCACATTTATATAATAATGAAAAATGAAAATCCACAGCCTGCTTCCAGTCTCCGACCGGGTCAGGAATGGAATGAATGAAGCCCCCATCTAGCGGCGAGGATTTGAACTGTGCCGGCTGCCGAGGCCTGACGCACTTCTCTGGGACAGTGATTAAATGAATGACAGATGAAATGAAATGATAGTGGAGAGTGTTGCTGGAATGAAATTTTGACAGGGAAAACCGGAGTACCCGGAGAAAAACCTGTCTGCCTCCGTTTTGTCCAGCACAGATCTCACATGGAGTGACTGGGATTTGAACCACGGACCCAGCGGTGAGAGGCCAGCGTGCTGCCGCCTAAGCCACGGAGGCTTTTATATAATAATAATATTATTAATAATAATAATAATAATAATAATATCAATAAAGCAAATATAGCGAGTTAGTCGGCCCTATCAAAAGGCAATGGCATGTAGAACGGATAGAGACCATAGGGCCTACCTATCATTGTCTCAAGTACGGGCGTGATCCCAAGTACCCTGCTCCAAGGGCTTCAAAAACTCGATCTGGATACTCAACTGTACAAACTAATGCAGAAGGCAGTAGTTTTCTCAACAACCCGAATCATCTGGAAGTTCATGGGTAGCGATTTCAACTTCCAGCTTAGAAGTGGCTGTTTCAGTAACAATACTTTGGTTCCCAGAAGCCCGTATAGTTATGTTGTAATGTACCAGCAATGCGTTATATGTATTGTATAAAACAACAATAATAATTAAATGATAGCGAGGCTGTGTGGCACAGGTAATAGAGTGCCATCCTTCTCGAGGGTTCGATCTAGGCTCTGTCATGTAATACATGAAGGTGAACAAATACGACAGCCCTATGCCGATGGATGTAATGGCACGTACATAAAATTCTGTGAACACTACATTCCGGAATATCGACATCCCCGCAAAAAATAAATATAATGTGTCTAACAACATATTATTATTATTATTGTTATAATTATTATTATTAAACACATTATAAGAGATTATATCTTTACTGAATGTTATTTATTTTTAAGTAGGATACCAATTGTTTAGGACGTTCAGTAAATAAATATTTTTGGTAACAATGATGATGGAAGAGACTTGAAAGCTTGTTTTAATGAGTGTTGTTAATTCATTTTAGGGGCTTGGGGGCATTTGTTTATCATCCCCGTGTAGTTGGGTGAGTGTTGGATTTGTCTGATAAACTGTGTTTCTGTGGTGACTAGTAGTATGTGTAGCTGTAGTTATTTGAGTCGTGAATGAGGTTGGTGCCCCGGGACTCCAAGTACCATACTATCCGGGCATGTGCGCGAAAAGCGCGTGGAAGAATCCAGGGAAATCCAAACTCAGGATAGCCACTGTCGGTGCTGAGTTTGGGCCTCCAATCACCGGACTTGCTGCGATCGTGGTGCACGATTAAATGCGCATGCCTACACCACGGAGGTAGGGAAGAGAGCAGCCATGGTCTTATGAAGGGGCATCCCAAATTTAGCCTCGTGTGATGCCACGGGAAATCATCTTGTGGCTGCCGATGGTGGGAAGTAAGGAAGCTTGTGTTTTTACAAGCCCGTAAATTTCGTGACCGTGAGCTACTGTACCTCCTATGAGGAATCCGAACCACAGGACATGGCATTTCACTTCGAAAATCTCACATGCATTGACCGGGAATCAAACCTGGTCCGCCGTGGTGAGAGGCCAACAGCTGGACCGCTGCGCCATCACGCCCCGACTTTCATATCGGCCAGTGATGGTAAGCCGTCTCAATACTAGCACCACATGTAGATGATGAGTATAGTAATAACATTAATAGTCTAATAATAATAATAATAATAATAATAATAATAATAATAATAATAATAATAATAATAAGAGTCAGCATGTGTAGCTCTGGTGGTAGAGTGCTAACCTTACCGAGGGTGCGATCTACGTTCAGGCATGTAATAAATGAATATGATCTAATACGATCATGTCCATGGATGTCATAGCACATACAAGAAATCCTGCGTACATAAAAGTCTGTCAACTCGACATACCAAAAGAAAAACATAAAATAAGTTAGGTCGGTTCCTTAGTTTAGAGGCTGCGACAACGTGGTCATGTAGCCCCGTATGAAAGAAGTTAGTGTGCCTAAAAGCCTATTATTGCTATTATTAGTACAGTAGTAGTAGCCTACTATAATAATAATATTATTAATATTTTTATTTCAGTTGTTCACTCTCTTCACAAAAATATAGACCAACAGTTCCTTAAATTAATTTACCAAATCTTTAGGATTTCCATTTTCTATGCATAGGCCACGAGGCTGGCAAAATCCTAAACAGATCCACCATCACTAGTCATGTAGCCACTCCCCATGAAGGTGTGAATCAGCTGTTCATGGGCTCGGTTCGTGTATTTGAATGCCATTGTCAGACAAGACGAGGAGGTCATTCAACTTCAGACTGTTGTCAACATTCATCAGCGTTGGAGGGGTGGGCGACGGGGAGAAGTCAGCTTTGCTGCTGAGGGGAACGCAGACTAAGCCCTTTTCCAAGACACTGACCGACGATTTTTGTGATTTAATTCCACCTACACTAATTAAGATACGACTAAATTTCATGCAGATATATACACACCCCCAAGTAGACGGGCCTAAATGACTACGATATCCAAACCCCTCAAACGAAACTATAACAAAACAGTTTATTTGCACGATTTAAGTAGTTTCAACACATTGAACCCTATTTTCAAATACTGACTGTAGAGTTGACAAATGTAAAAGTGGTCGCACTTTCGAACAAGGAATATATTCTAAGCCCACTTCGGATCACGGCGCTGTTACACGATTCTAAACTATGATGTAAAAAAAGGAGGCATTCGACATCTGCGTTACTTGGAATACCGTTAAAGCGCTCGTTTAATGATTCAAGCCTTGATCAACTTATGATTAGCCTGCTTTCAATTTTTGCAAAGAATAAAAGTAGACTTATAATATCTGCACCGGCAAAAGGTTCGTGTATCTGTATGTGTGTATTTCTGTCCCCACTATCAACTCAAACACGACGAAGCCGAATTGAACTAAATTTGGTACAGATGTTGCTCTAGCTAACGACACATTAGTATCATAATTTACGTCGGTACCATCTTAACTGTAACAGAATGGCGGCCACGCTTAATGTTCAATGCTTAAATAAAATTACGTCTAAGCTAATCATTGGAACTCGAGCAAATTTTAGAAAAACATACTTTTGTACGGGAACCGTCTTTTGTCTAAAACACAAGGTCTTAAGCCATATCATTCCAAGATGGCAGCCGTGTGAATCATGCAAGCATTAAATCCATAACTTATGATGCAATAAATCAATGTTCACAATAATTGGCAATCAGAGAGATCGATATAAGGACCTTCCGTAGTCACGTCAACAATATAAAATATATATCTCTACTTAGGCCTAGTATAAAACAAAGTCCCCGATTCTTGGATGTTACGGGTAAACTCGACAACCACTGGATGGATATTGATGCAGTTTTTACCATTCTGTAAAGGATATCTCGAGGATGATTTCTGTAGAAAATAATTTATTTATGATCAAAGGAAGCCGAGCAGTAATGATTTCAGTGGAAAAGTCGAAAAATAAACTGGCGTCCGAGCGCTTTGTAAACTTACGCTGGGAAAACCGTTAAAAATATCTACATACTATGAGTGTAAGAATTGTTCAGCATGAAAAGTTCTTCAAAAACGTCCGGGAGAGCATATGTCTATCTTCAATACATCGCCCTCTATAAGTGTTTTTACGTTTTAATTTCTGCCAACCATGTCCATTCAACTACTGAGGCGACGGTTTGCGAGCTAGGTGAGGGCAAGTCTATCATCCCTGTTACAGCCTAGCTAGCGGGCGAACCTATTGCCCCAGATACAGCCAGCAGCAAACCGTCGAGTTGTGTTGAGTTGAAACTTCTGAGAAGGGTGGTTGTGTATGGAGTTTCCCTTGAAGTACAACTCGGGTTTTCTTAATTTCGCCAGTGAAACACAGTCAAGTTAAGATTGGACGGAAGGGGGATTTGAGTTTCATTCGCCTCGCCATTCCCTGGAAGTGCAACTGTCATTTCGCCTGTGAAATTTTCGTTCCGCAAAATTCACAGTCATTTTTGATTGGACGGAAGGAGGATTATATTATATTAAACTAGAAACCCGGCCCGGCTTCGCCCTGGAACAGTTGTGAATGCATTATGTGATAAGCGCTTCTTTACGATGTCAATGAACTACGATCTCTATCCGTTTTACGTCTCGGCATGATGGTTTAAAATCACTGACTGGACTATTAACTATATTATCATGGAGATGCCTGTGCAACAAATTCTTGTCAGACGTAATTAAAGAATGGCGAAGTGCATGAAACACAATTCCCCCTTCCGTCCAATCTAATAACACTTATAGTGGACGATATATTGAATATAGAGATGTGCTCTCGCGTACGTTTTTGTAGAACCTTTCATACTGAACAATTCTTACACTCATTGTATATTCATATTTATAACGGGTTGCCCAGCGTAAGCTTAAAAAGGGCACGGACGCTAGGATTTTTTCTTCAATTTTTCCTCTGAAATCTTAACTGCTTGGCTTCCTTTGATCATAAGTAAATTATTTTCTACAGAAACCTTCCTCAAGGTATCCTTTACAGAATGGTGAAAATCAAATTATACTGATTGGCGTATAATCTCTATTTAGTATAACACAAAGTCCCCGATTCTTGGATGTCACGTGTAATCTAGAGAACCACTGAATGGATTTTGATGCGGCTTTCACCATTCAGTAAAGGATATCTCGAGGAAGGTTACTTTAGAAAATAATTTATTTATGACCAAAGGAAGTCAAGCACTAACGATTTCAGTGAAAAGGTCGAAAAAAACTGGCGTCCGTGCGCTTTTTAAGCTTACGCTGGGCAAACCGTTAAAAATATCTATATACTATGAGTGTAAGAATTGTTCAGCATGAAAAGTTCTACAAAAAAAAACAGGAGATCATATCTCTATCTTTAATACATAGCCTACTGTAAGAGTTTTTACGTTTTCATTTCTTCCAACATTCTCCATTCAGTTACTGAGGCGACATATTACGAGCTAGCTAGGGGCGAGTCTATCACCCCAGTTACAGCTTAGCTAGCGGACGAGCTTATTGCCCCAGATACAGCCAGCAGCAATCTGTCGAGTCGTGTTGTGTTAATAACTTTAGAGAAGTGGTTGTGTTTGGAGTTTCCCTGGAAGTGCAACTCGGCTTTTCTTCATTTCGCCTGTGAACTGTTTGTTCCGCAAAATTCACAGTCAAGTTAAGATTGGACGGAAGGGGGATTTGTGTTTCATGCACCTCGCCATTCTTTAATTACGTCTGACAAGAATTTGTTGCGCATGCATCTCCATGATAATATAATTAATAGTCTAGTCAGTGATTTTAACCCATCATGCCGAGACGTAAAACGGATATTGGTCGTTGTTCATTGACATTGGAAAATAAAGCGCTTATCACGTAATGCATTCATAACTGTTCCCGGGCGAAGCCGGGCTGGGTTGCTAGAAAATATATAAATCTCAACACTTAAGCTATTGCAATGAAAACTAGTGACAAGGAAAAGCCGTATATGTGGCATTGTCTGGCCGAGGCAAAATGACGGACTCTCCAAACATTCGAAATGGTGGCTGTGCGAACAATTAGAACATTAAGATCGACATCTCCGAATGAAATTGGGTAATTACGACAACCCTTGACAATTGGTGAGCATGGTATTAGAGCTCTGACATGCGTTATCCAGAAGGTAATCACACTGAACATACGCACAACGGCCATCTTGAAATTTCAAAATAAATGAATAACATTTGGTAACCAATAGCTTTCTATGCCCGAAGCAAAAGACCAGTGACTCAATAGATTGAAGATGGTGGCTAGGCGTACAATTAAAGTATACAAATTATTAACTCAAGATGTTATTGCGCATTTAAGTGGAAAATTGGTAGAAGAGGCGTATTATAGATGAGGCGTCAATAGCGTTAGAAAAAAAATTATCACATTCAATATAGGGTGCAGCGGCCATCCTGAAGTTTTATAATGTTTGGTATATAACTGTATGTGTTTATAACTACAATTACAAAAATTAGTTGTTAAGTAAAAAGCTATATGGACTAAAATGTCCACGATTCCAGCCGGGTGTAATAATAAGACGCAACAGTGAATCATTCAGAATGTAATTGCGAAAATCAATTTAATGTCGAAATTGATGTCTTACATATTCAAGTTGGTGGTTGCGTGCTATATCCAGTATGACAAGTTTATTACTATGGCAAAAGAGGTATCTTATCTGTTTCTCCCCTCTTGCCATATTTGGTATTAATAGCGCGATTGGATCCTGAGTTATTGATTTGAATGTTTTAATTATATGCTCACCCACCGTCATCAGTAGATGGCAGTGGTGTTCTTCTGCCTTACGCATACACAGCTCATATACGGTTGTACAGTAATGCTAATATGAGATTTTTATCACTTAAATAAGTATATACGGTTATCCGTTTGTATATTTTATAATTTCAGGCTGGCCGATCCACACTCTATTAAGTGTGCTAGTCCTATGAATGATGGTAGCGAAGTCGGTTGTTCGGTACTTTCTTCTCACTAAATTACGCGTTAACTATGCTATTATATATATCGTGAGTTAAATATGTTCAAGTCATAGGAACACTTCCAGCCGCCATCATGAACGTATGGGTCTGGCCGCCTCGCGTTGTATTCAATGTAGGCCTATTATTCTTATGGCTTAATTCAGCAGGGCCTGTTATATGGTACCTCTTTCTTACCATGTTTCGTTATATTCGCACAATTATATTCTGATTGATTCATTATTGCGTATAATACTACGCTTAGCCATCATCTTGAATGCTTGGAGTAGCTGTTACTTTGATTTCGGCATACGAAGGCACATAATAAGGTGCTACCATATCTCTGAATTTCGTTAGTGCACCTTTAAAAATAGAGAGTTATTTGTTTTAAAGGTATGACATTTCAAGGTGGCCACTGTGCGCTATATTCAGTGTGATAATCGTTCGACTAACGCAGGTAAGAACCTTTATATGAAACTCATATCTTGTCAACATTCGTTTTAATTACGCAATTAGAATCCGAGTCGTCAATTTAAATGTTCTAATATTTAGCACAGCCACCATCTGGAATGTATGGGTCCTCTGTTGCATTGCTTTGTTCATACAAGGCTACGTATACTGCTTGGGTCCAAGCTCTGTGAACCTGAGAGGAATGTGGATCGCGGACGATGACGATATAATGATGACAGACATGTTGGGTTCCCGGTCCGTGCGTAGTAAAAGAACCAAATATATAGGTTGGTGACTCAGTCACTCATTTCGCAACACCACAGTGGTTTGAGCAACGGTCCAATGTTAGCAGTATTGGAATAGACAGGAATACCAGATAACACGGCGGGCTGTTGACAGGCCCTTCTCTTCTCGCCTGCCACTTCCCCTCACCCCACAAGTTCACAGAGCATGGACTCGAGCAGTAGGTTCCTACCTTTTCACAAATTTTCGTCACTGCAATTCATAAGTGTTGAGAGTTATTCATGTATGTATCTTATAATTTCAAGATTGTGACAGCTTGTTATATTTAATCTCGTAATGGCAATACGCTGGTAGTATTGCGCTCTATGTAACTATCTAAAAGTGAAGTACTGTGAGCATTTCTTTATTGGATCATAAAGTATGATTGATAATGCTTGCATCATATGCAAGGCAGCCATCTTGGCATTATTTGGCTAATGTCCTTGCTATTTGGATGCTATACGTTTCCCCATATGAAAGTTTATTTCTCCAAAATTCGGTAGAGATCTGATGATTCGTTAAGTCGTAATTCAATTTTTGATTTTAACACTCGGGTGGCCGCCATTGCGTTTCCCTAATATGGCGGCAATATAGGAAGTGCCAATGTGGCGCCCTTCCCTGGTGCTACCTCCGTACCAAACATAGTTCAATTCGGTTTCGGTGTTTGGAAATTGAAAGGAAGACAGATGTACACACACACATACACACGGACGTTTGACCCGTGTAGATCTCATAAGTCGACATTCACATGTTACAAAATACTAAATCAGGCAAAAAGACCGTGTGGAGTGAAAATTTGTTCAACAAGTCTTTATTTTGAGCTCTAGATTTTGGCATTTAATGTTTTCAAAAGTTCAGGATGGCAGTAGTACCAAATTTTAAAATCTTATATCTCGTATCCTATTTCAGCGATCGAAATAACGCTTTGTATAACAAATTACTATAATAATCTTTTTCTTCTGACACAACATTCTCTACCTTACTTTTTATAATGGAATAAAAGCTGTGCATATAACTTTCATTAAAATGAATTCTAGTGACTCGCTACAGACTCGTTACTCTACGGGACGAGTTATAATAAACCGATAATGAAAGATATACATTCTGGTACGTTATGTTTTACCGTAATAGTGGTGATGGTAATTGTTTCTAGGGGAAGACCAACCAGGTCATCTGCCCATACTCCCAAAGAACGAAGATGTTTGCATGAGCATGATGCACGTATTAATTTCGTATAGTGCTGTGCTTCACGTGGATATCACTGCAAGGAGGAATAAGGGAAGTAATTAACAATAAAATGTACGGTTAATAAATATAGGATATCATTGGGACGGAAGGAAGATGGAGAGTTGTTAACACACCCAGAAGAGATAACGGGACGATGGAAGGAGTATTTCGATAAGCTATTGAATGTGAGCAATTGTACTGGAGAGATGGAAGTGACACAACCTGACGACTCTATAACAGAAGATGATATAACAATCCTGGAGGTGGAATTAGCAGTACAGAAAATGAAGATGGGAAAAGCAACAGGGGTGGATGAAATCAGTGTAGAAATGATAAAGACTGCTGGACCTGTTGGTATGCAATGGTTGTATCGACTGCTAAAGTGTGTGTGGAAACGGAAATGCGTACCAGAAGACTGGGAGAAAGGGCTAATAATACCAGTGTTTAAGAAGGGGGACAAAAAGGTGTGTGATAACTATAGAGGGATCACCCTCATATCACAGATAGTAAAAATACTGGAAAGGATATTAGAAAGAAGAATGAGAAGAAAGGTGGAAGGAGAGTTGCAAGAGGAACAGTATGGCTTCAGGAGTGGAAGATCCACAGTGGACCCAATCTTTAGCTTGAGGCAGGTGATGGAAAAGAACTGGGAATATGGAGAGGATTTGATCACGACTTTCATAGATCTAGAAAAGGCATATGATAGTGTCCCCAGAGAGAAGATATGGGAAACCATGGTCAAGAAGAGACTGGGAAGAGAAATGTTGGAAATGGTGCAAGCAATGTACAACAACTGTGTTAGCAGGGTACTGACCACAGTTGGAAAGACAGATTGGTTTAGGAACAAGACTGGACTAAGACAGGGGAGTGTGCTGTCACCTCTCTTGTTCATAATGGTGATGGATGAAATTGTAAAGGAAACAAAGGAAGCATATGGACATAAAGAAATGAAGTTACTGTTATTTGCAGATGATATTGTGGTCTGGGGAAGGAACACCGAAGAAGTGCAAAAACAACTAGATGCACTGAACGAAAATATTCAGAAGTACGGCCTGAAAATCAGTATAGAGAAAAGCAAGACCATGGTGATGACAAGAGGGGAAAGACAAAGAAAGGGCACTGTGAAAATTGGAAGTCAGAGTTTGGAAATTGTGGACACGTTCAAAAACCTAGGAAGTGAATTGATGCAAACTGGTAGGTTGGACATGGAGATTGGCAGGAGGGTACAGCAGAGCAATGCTTTCTATCAAAGTGAAAGAAAACTTGTTTGGGATAAGGAAGTACCAAGGAAAAGCAAGGAGGTAATGTATAAAGTGTACTATGTTCCCATATTAACTTATGCAGCTGAGACTTGGACCCTGACAAGCAGGCAAGAGAGTAGAATCCAAGCCAGTGAAGTGAAATTCCTAAGAAGTATGATAGGAAAGACAAGGAAAGACAGAGTGAGGAATGAAGATGTTAGGAAGGAAGTTGGGATGGAAAAACTAAATGAGAGAATTGAGAAGAATAAACTAAGGTGGTTTGGACATGTAAAGAGGATGGAGGAAAATAGAATACCAAGACAGATGCTGGAGGCGAAGTGCAAGGGTAAGAGAGCAAGAGGTAGACCTAGAACAAGGTGGATTGATTCAGTGAAGAACAGCGTAAGAAAAAGAAATCTGGACTGGGACAAGATCGTGGAAGAAGAATGGTGGAAGGAAAGAGGAAAGTGGAGAAGTGCCATAAATACCCCGACCCGGCAGGAGCTGGATAAGGGGAAATGATGATGATGATGATGATTGGGACGGAGATTCTACAACGCTCTGAATAACAAAAATGAAATCCGTTTTAGAGTGTGGTTCTGTTACTGTACAGAGTTACAATGCCCAGATCGTCCCACGCTTGTGCGCCAATTGCAACCTTTCCAGTCCCTTGTTGGGCGCACAATGGTAACTGTACCTCCTCTCACTGAATGATAATAATAATCCACCTCTCCTCTAAATAACATATAAATAACTAAATAATTGGTGTTCATGGGGGTTAAGCTCCTGCACGATTATAATAATGGGAACACTCATTCACACCCAACTACATCGGTGACCGCATACATAACTAAACCTGATGTCTGGTAAACATTAACATATATTCTGATATGACACACGAAACACACTCTGCAGGATCCTCGCCGATTACAGACTGACCTAACGTTCCCTATCGTATATGCAATGGCACACTTTTTATGACAAACACCTTGGAAGATGATGTTGACTTGTGCTTACAGATGATGGCTGCTGGCTTGAAGACTATATCTGCTGATTCTGGTGTTTTGTCCTCATAGAGTCAGTCAGTCCTAATTGCTTTGATATTGAAGTAGCTAAATTGTTTCACTCGCATAGTACTGTTGAATTCTATTGGTGGCTATAGTTTGCCTACTTTCATAATCATACGAGTTAATTTATAACTTGCTGATTTGAATTTATTTTTGAGCTCTGAAAAGCCTCCGTGGCTTAGGCGGCAGCACACCAGCCTCTCACCGCTGGGTCCGTGGTTCAATTCCCGGTCACTCCATGTGAGAAATTTTGCTGGACAAAGCGGAGGCAGACAGGTTTTTCTCCGAGTACTCCGGTTTTCCCTGTCGCAATTTCATTCCAGCAACGCTCTCCACTATAATTTCATTTCATCTGTCATTCATTTAATCATTGCCCCGGGGGAGTGCGACAGGCACCGGCAGCCGGCACGGTTCATATCCTCGCCGCTAGTTGGGGGCTTAATTCATTCCATTCCCTGACCCGGTCGGTCGACTGGAAGCAGGCTGTGGACTTTCATTTCCATTGAGCTCTGAATCCGTTTAGTGAATTCCAGAACCTATTCTGCACCTGAATTTACTAATACTTGTCATATTTGACCAGTATTAGGCGATTAGAAAACTTTTGTGATGGCCTTGGAATATTGGTATTCAGACTCGAACTTCGAGTACCTTACGCGTTTCGAGTCGGTAAGTCATTGCTGACTTTCCTGAAACTAGGCTGAATATCCTCAGTTGAAGAGTATCCCGACCTGCGGCTCAGTATGAAATTCTTAACACGCTATCGTGAATGTCCACATCTACCTTCTTTTCCCAAGGATAATCAAGCATAACCCGACTTTATCTCCTCCAATTTCTAAGTCCAAACATCCTACCAAAATGAACAAGAGGGGTCACCGACCGATCCTCACCAGACGAAATCTATCGAGAGAGTCATATCTTCTCAGCCACCGTCAACCGTAATATCAATCACGTCATCCCCTCCCCAGGTCTGGTCCACATGAGCAAAATCATGGATGGTGAGTTACCAGCCAATTGGAATAATATACACTTATTCATAAACACACCTCCAGCACATAGATGCCAGATGTAATCACCCGCTTCGACAACTAAGTCACCATTGCCATGGCCGTTGGATAAACCAGCCACCCAGAGTACCTCCTACCCGGAAAATTTGGCCAATATGCTTGTCACCACAAGCCATACTTCCTCAACTGTGCACAATTCGTGCAAGCCAAATATATATCATTACAATGCTACATTAAACCCTGACTTGGATCCTGCTGTAAAAAGACATCTTCAAGCCAAACTAATTATATGGGAATCAATCATTTTGGATAATACACACTAATTTATTATTATATAACAGATAAAAGCATCAAATAAAATATATGGTCCATTCATCAAAATCGTAAGTCTCGAAAGTGAGGGCTTGATCCCTTGTGACTTTGGGACGGTCACAGTTCTCTGCTAAGTATTAGTAACGAATGAATGAAGGATACGTGTGATGTTATGAGATAAGGTGGCAACCATAAGCCCTGTGACCTTGTTTTGGTATAATAAGAACCACATTTCACCTCAAGAATCCCTCAATGCATTAACCAGGAATGAGAGTCAGTTTGCCACGGTGATTGGGAAGCTTCCTAACAGCTGGGCCATCACGACCCTGGAATTGAGTAAGAACGCAAACCCAGTACAAATAATCAGAGATGAGACCAACGAAGATGAAATAAGCTGTGCAAGGAGTAGAAAGGAAGCGTCTGTTTCCTATTAGCATAGATTTCTCTGGTGTTAAAAGTAAGAAAACGACGCGAAAGCATTTCAAGAACAGTAGACGGTTGATTTCTAACCCACCCTTTCCTGAGTCCGGTTATATCCTGGCCCCATGGCCTGACTCGTAAACGCGTGCAGGTACAATCATAGGTTAACCTATATTTCGTATTATTTTCCACTATATTTCAAGGTTTCACAATATTAAACATTTTATTCTTCACCCATGGGATGCAGCTGTATTCGGTTACGATTTATTTATGCATTCAATTATGTACTTCTTTTGTGTGTAAACATTGCGGCATCTCTCGACGTGTAATGTATAGCCTATAGTCAGTAGTAATAGCCAAGTTAAGGCTTATCCAAGATTATTAGGTTTTATTTCCTATTGCATACGCTCTAGTAATCGCATGTGATGGCTCTTCATTATTCATTATTTAATAAATTCAATGCAGCCAAATAAAATTATATTACAATATCACTGCACAACTGTTTAACACTCTCACATCTGTGCACATTCACTTATCGATAGTGTTCTTTTGGTGCAGTGTTCCATATGATAGCGATCACAGGTTTGTTCACATAGTTTACATTCACACTCTGTATTTGGATCATGAAATATGTATTGTTGCAGATAGGATGGTGGAAGCCATGAACCACCAATCTTGTGAAGACGTATCTCATCTCGAATATATTTTCCTTTGTCCATGGTCGGTCTATAATGGCCCGTGTGCCATAAAAGCCAGGACATATGTCTTCTCTTGTCCTGATTAGTGTAGTTAGTAATTCGTCAGTTGCGCTGGTATTAGGTAGTGTCAATAAAGTCCGCAAGTCTGCGATGAGAAATGTTTCTTTTGTCAGGATATATACCAGTCTTGATTGAGTAGGTTTCCTTACTTTATTATATTGTTAAACTACTTTCACTCTTTCCAGAGTGGACAAGCTCTTAACCGTAAGATGTGGCCGTATTATTTCTATGTCATAAGCCAGTACTGGTAATATTTTAGCTATGCATAATAATATGGCTGTCAACAGACTAAGGGTTTGAATGTATTTTTTTCATGCAGAGCCATTATTGCTTGAGATGCTTTCTCAATTGTGTGCTTTGTGAAGCATTTCGCACTAGTTTGCAGTCAACTGAGTGGAACAGTCATAACGGCTCACGCTTTATGTACCCAAATTTGCAGGACCCGTTCCGTTGATCTTAAATGAGAAAAGCATGGAAGTGTAGATGCACTAAAACATTAGAAATTCCCTCCATTGGCTCCATTCTAGAATCCCGGCCAAAACAGTTTAGAGGGTTATGACGTTGCTGGTGAAACATCGAGATCAATTGTTTACAATGGAAAGGAAACCTATAATATTACAATTCAACATTATTATATTGTTATTGTGATATTTTGCTGGTTTTCTGAGCTGTATTATTTAGAGTTCCACCACGGCGCATTGAACAATGTTCTCCTGCACGAGGTGCCTCAATTTGGGCCTGTGAACTTTGCGTTCAATTAGCAATTTGCGCAATCAATTAGACGCACTTTTACGAGCGACACCAGGCTCCCATCAATGATCCACGTTACACAGATCAGTGGCTGGGTCTCCACAGTACTGCAAATAACCGGCTTAAAGGGATAGCCTTTCATCGCTCACCGCTGTCCCCTCTGTGAAAGGCCTTGTCGCCTATTGACGTTATTGCGATTGAGGTTTCGAAAGCAGCCTGTACTAAAGAGGTAAAGATATTTCAGCAATCAAAGGTCAAGTTATTGTTTTCTTCAGAAGAAATTATACGAAGGAAAACACACAGATTTACTACCACATGATTCGTTAAGTAGGAACAACTCGGGATATCACCAGATATATTGGATTAGCTTCAGAGATTTGCCATGATCTTTGGTTTTCGAATAAAGATTTCTGTTCTTGTTATCACCGTAGCTCACGTATACAGTAATATGAATCGTAAGTCAATGTCTGAGACACATAATGATTCAAATGCCATGTCAGGTACAAGATTGGTCCAGTACGAAGTATTTGCTGTGGATAACAGTTTAACAACTCATTACCTTTATGTCACCGTGTTAAAAATCAATTTTCAGTGTTGCCTTAGTACCCATTACAATTTAGGAACAATCGTGTTTACCGACTGAAATGCATTAACATTTCATATAAGATAGGGGAAACACGTTTAAGACCAAGGTGAACTTGTCAAGAATACCGTTATCAGGTACGAATTTTAGAGCTGTAATAAGAGGTCCTCCGGCAAGTGAATGCTGTTGCTGTTGTTGACGGATTTAAAGACTTTGAAATATCATGGTCATGTAGCCCCGTGTACTTAGGTGTGTGTTTGTGTGTGTGGGGGGAGGAGGAGGAGATGTGTCTGATAACCTGTGTTATTTCGATGGCTGTGTAAGTGTGCTTATTTTTCATTCAGATAAGGTTTAGGTAGGGGGCGAGAGTAGCCTTAATTTAGGAACCATCCTGACATTTGTCTGAAGGAGAAGTGGGAAAACAGGAAGAACCACTTCCTATATGGCTGAGATGGGACTCGAACACTCCTCCTCTCAATTTTGGCTGAGAATACCCCGTTCTAACCCTCAGATCAGAATCAAAATTTCGAGGCAGAGCCGGTAATCGAATCCGGACGTCTGGGGCGATACTAAGAGGCGGTGCAAGTGGATGTCACCACTCGTACTGGAGTTTGTCGAAGTTATGGTTAATGGATATGGGAACATTTCTGATGTCCCAAGCAGTTGGTGAGGGACAACGGCCGGAGCAATCAAGATAAGGGGGGCATGCAGGCACAGTTAGGTATTATGTTGCTCTCCTTGCACTGCTGTTCTGCACTAGGGAACTGCCCACTACACCGGAATGACGACGGGTGGAATAAGCTGCCTGACGTACGACTGCGAACTAGGAGGTCTGTACCAAAACCTCCTCTTAAAACACACCATAGGGAAGCTCACGTATGTATCAACTAGGGTTTCAAAGACAATAGGAGTGAACGCCCCTTTTGAATGTCACAATAAGCGCAATAGTAGGAAGAGGAAAATCAGCAGCCCCAGATGGCTTGGGTAACAGCAACCTCACGCACTACTGGCTAGCCAGCAGCCCCAGATGGCTTGGGTAACAGCAACCTCACGCACTACTGGCTAGCCAGCAGCCCCAGATGGCTTGGGTAACAGCAACCTCACGCACTACTGGCTAGCCAGCAGCCCCAGATGGCTTGGGTAACAGCAACCTCACGCACTACTGGCTAGCCAGCAGCCCCAGATGGCTTGGGTAACAGCAACCTCACGCACTACTGGCTAGCCAGCAGCGCTGATGCAGCAAATAACTCAGCCTCTATGTGTGATGTTAACTATCAATTTTTACATTTCAGTCGGTCAATGCGCTGTGTCCAATATGATTGGGTGGGGGTACAACATACGGCACGGCACGGCACGGCACGGCGGCTATCTGGTATGACATGGGCATACAAAAACTGTTAGGCAATAATTTGAATTCGTCACATTAAATTATCATTATTTTCTTGTGATGTAAACAATTTCAGTGTTCACATCCGACACTATTAAAGAACAAGCAATTCCGTGAAGAACTAAATAGCCTATGTTCATATATCCTACTGGTTTTTTCCATTAAATGTTCTCCCGGCTATTAAAAGATTTTCCATGTGATGTATACTCAATAGATCGTAATACATGACGTACAGTATGTCTTCACATTGAGAATGTATGTGCTAGAAAATATAACTTTCAGTTTCGGTTAATAAGACTCCTCCCAGGAGATGGTATTTATCTGTAATGCACCACGCGAGTTTAATTTAAGAAATGTGAAACGCATGGCTGCTGTGATTTACGAAGAGTAAATTACTGAATTAGAAGTACTGAATTTACTGAATTTAGTGCCATTAGATTATGAATATTATTATTAACCTTACATACGAAATCTCTCATCAATTGCTTGAATAGGTTAAGTGAAATAAAATTCGTAGTTCCGTGAAGAACTATATAGCCTATTTTTATATACCCTACTTTGGTTAATTTTCTCTACCAACATGCAAAATTTCAGTTTGATTGCTGAAATAGATTCGTAGATATTGAGAACTGTCTAAATATTTCAGATGATCGCCATGTGGGATTTTTATATTTGTAGGCCTTAGAGTTATGCATTATTACATGAAGATTATTGCGTAGATGTATTATTCAAACATCAATCGCATGATTAGGACACAAGAAATAAAAGCAAGCTTTTTAAAATTTCGCACAGCCGCCATCTTGTGGTTATGAAAACAATTGAAATAAAATTAAATGCCAGTGGATTAAAATTCGTATAAGCATACACCGTACCAAGTGTTATTTCACTCGGATGGTTATATCGCGAGAAACGTCCATTTAAATATTTAAATTTCGCGTCGCCACCTTGTTGGAATTGTGCCCACCAGGTTATTGAAAATTCCATAGTTAAACTTATGTTAATAGCCTTTATTAATATACAACATTTCAGGTTGATTGCTGTCATAGATTTGTAGCTATTGAGATCCGTCTAAATATTTCGGATGGTCACCATGTTGGATTCTTATGTATGTAGGGCATCGAGTTATGTACTATTAGATGACGATTTTTGTGTAGGTTCATTATTCAAACGTTAACTTCGATCCCATGATTAGGACACTATAACTAGAACCTTCATTTAGATATTTCGCTCAGCCACCATCTTGAGGTTATGTAAAGAATTGAATTAAATTAGATATCAGTGCATTACAATGTGTATAAACATTTGCTATACCATATTTCACTGAGCTCGGATGGGTGAATCGCGGCTAAAGTCTATTAAAATGTTTCAAATTCGCTTGGAAGCCATGTTCGTTTTGTACCCAACAGGTTTTTGAAAGTCCCGTAGGTGAACTTCTAGTAGTGCCGTTTATCACCGTACAAAATTTCAGGGTGATATCAGTAATAGTTTCGGAGATATTGTATACCGGTGAAATATTTCACACAGCTGCCATGTTGGATTGGTGAGACGTCAAAAATTTGCAGGGCACGGTCGGGATCGGACAAAATAGTGTTATGTCCTTACCGAAATTTATTGAAATCGCTCCAGCCGTTTAGATTTATTTAGGGGACATAAACACGCATACGCGCACGCACACACACACATACACACGCACGGCCAAAAGGTGATATAATAAGCCTATTTTTGTAAATAATCGAATGAATGTAAATTTAAAAAAAGCACAGCCCCGGCATTGCATCCCAATTCCTCCTTACACGATCATGGCATGGTCTCACACAATTCCATTAAATTTGGCGTCAGTATATTAAGGCAGGTATGAAGATTACCGTGCCAAGTTTCACAGCGCTTGGATGAAAAGTCGCGAGAAAATTCCATTTAAACTTTTAAATTTCGTATCGCCGCCATGTTGGTTCTGTGCTCACCAGGTTATTGAAAGCTCAATAGGTGAACTTACGCTAAAAGCCTCTATCAACATACAGTATTTCAGTTTGATTGCTGTAGTAGATTCGAAGATATTGAAAACTGCCTAAATATTGCGGATGGTCGCCATGTTGGATTATTCTATATTGTTATAGCCCCAACCCCAATACAGGGGCTGTGACTACCTAAACCCATAATTAATAATTAATACAAGGAAGGGACTACAGATGGACAGACAGCTGAAGCAACAACCATTGCCCCATGACCACAACACTGTAACCACAAGCTTTGCAGTATTACCTAATAATAACAGGTATACAAGCTGAATTCCGCTGACGAGCAGTAACCTAATTAAGCCCTCAAATACTCAAGACACCTTCGCGCCCGGGGACATTGGAGTATTCATTCATTCTATCAGTGAGACCGTCGGACGGTTCCACGGAGAGGAGGGCGAAGGATCCTGGAAGGCGGCGCCCTTCGGGAGCAGGATGCCACCCCAGCATGGACGACGCCCAAGCTACGAGACCACGATTCTAGACTTCCAATGTTGAGTGCGTCGGCTAATCCTTTTTCTTCATTCTCCCCCCCCCCCCCTTAACTACCCTTTCACCCCTTTACTTTATTGCAATGAACCGCAAGGTACAAATGAGGAACTTCTCTTTCTTTAGCCCCGGCATTGCATCCCAATTCCTCCTTACACGATCACGGCATGGTCTGCGACCGCTTCGCTGACGCTTCATGTTATCAGCTGTTGGCACGAGCCCTCGCCTGCATGCCATTGCCCCCGTTAATGGCATGCACGCTGATCTGTAATAGGTGCCCATCCTGAAGTTCCTTCAAACCCCCTACACTCACTCATTCCTATCTCCATAACCTTCACACACATCCCTCACTCACACACCCCGTTAGGTGCGTCATCCTCTTGTGCGGCTACCCCCCTATTGTATCGCCCCCTTTGCCAAACATCACCAACCTACCAGAAGGAATGACAACCTTAACAACATGTATGATTTGAGTTATATACCATTAGATGAAGATTACTGCGTACGTTCATTATTCAAACATTCACATCGATCGCATGATTAGGATACAAGATGCAAAATATTAATTTAAAATTTTTGTACAGCCACCATCTTGCTTTGATGAAAAGAATTGATGAGAAGAAATGCGAGTAGATTACATTTTTATTAACATTTACCGTAGGGTACAAAGTTGCACTGCCCTCGGATGATTAAATCGCGAGAAAATTCCATTTAAATGTTCAATCTTCGCTTGGCCGCCATGTTGGTAATGTGCTCACCAGGTTATTATAAGTGCCATAGGTGAATCCATGTTATTAGCTTCTATCAACGAACAAAATTTCAGTTTGATAGCTGTAATAGGTTCGTTGATATTGAGAACCATCTAAATATTCCGGATAGTTGCTATGTTGGATTCTAATATATTTCGGCCATAGAGTCTGGTTTCATTGGATGAAGGTTATTGCGTAGGTTGAACGTTGCTCACGTCCGTAGGTATTACCTTAAATTACCCTACACGTGACCCCTGGGTGGTGCTAAACGAGCAACAGTGTTAAAGGTGACATACAATATGCTCAGAAACATAATAAATAACGGTTCTTCAGAACCATCAAACTAGAGATGAGATACACCAAGTTCGCATTATGCAACTTAACATTGAAGGCATAAGTTTCGCCAAATGCCAGTATCTGAAAAAACAACTGTATGACCATAACATTGATGTTGTAAATATTCAAGAAACCCATACCAAAGATGATAAGGACATTCAGCGCAGAGGACGAATACCCGGTTATACACTGGTCGAAGCTATCCACCACCCACAATATGGGATAGCCACTTATATGAAGTCAAGTTTAAATGGAGTGCAAGTAATTGGTTGTTGAGAAGATGGCTACATTTATACAATAGCAATTCAGATAAATGATTTAAAAATTGTCAATCTGTACAAGCCTCCGGGTGTGAATTGGGCTCCTACAGTACTGCCAGCTTTTGACCACCCTTGTATATACACTGGAGACTTCAACAGCCATCACACAAATTGGAGGTATGCAACCGTGGATGTGAATGGAGAATCACCAGTTCAATGGGCAGAAATTACCAATATGCATTTGGTTTTTGACGTAAAAGACAAGGGAACCTTCCACTCTGCACGCTGTAATAAGGATTACAACACAGACTTGACATTCGTGTCTAAATACCAGCTAGGCCTACCACTCAATACCACTCGCATTGTTTTGCCGAACTTCCCAAACAGTCAACACTGACCTGTTTTGGTGGGAATTGGTTTGAAAATTCCCCTTGTAAACTCAATGCCCTTACTGAGATGGAACTTTCAACGAGCCAACTGGGATGGATTCACAAAAGACCTTGACTCTAGTTTAGCTGCGGAGAACCTTCAACCAACAGCAAATAACTACGACAAATTTCTTAAACTAGTAATCAAAGCTGGATGGAATGAAGAAAGTGAGGCCTTATACCAAGAATACCAACGTTCTGGAAATCAAACAGTGGGCTCGCAGCTACTCCACTCTTTAAACAAGAACAGACGAGAGAAATGGGAAGCAACACTTAAAGAAATGAACTTCGCAAAGTCAAGCAGGAAAGCCTGGAGAATCTTAAATGGGCTAACTGGCAAACAACATCCTAAAAAGCCACCTCCTAATCTGAATCCTGATATTATTGCCAACAGGATCATAGACCTCACATGGACAAAGAGGGACAAGAATCACACCAGAATTGTCAAATGTAACCTCTCTAAACTCAAGCGCAGTGCCCCGAAAAACGAGCCGCTCTCCAGGCCTTCTCCACAGCGGAAGAAGAAAGTGCAATTAAACAACTGAAAATCGGCAAGGCTGCTGGTCCGGACAACATCTATAATGAATTTATTAAGAACATGGGTCTGTATTGTATATGCTGGCTTACTTCTCTCTTCACTTACATCCTCCAAGAGAACAGACTGCCCAGTCATTTCAAATTATCAAACGTTATAGCCATTCTCAAACCTGGCAAACCCGAAGATAGCCCCGAAAGTTATCGACCAATAGCACTGCTCATTTGCATATTCAAGCTTCTTGAACGAATCCTCCTAACCAGAATAGCACCTGTCATTGAAGCTGTTTCGCCTCCTGAACAAGCTGGATTCAGACATGGACGCAGCTGCACCGATCAAGTTCTTGCTCTAACTACACATATCGAAGAAGGTTTTCAAAGACAACTGAAATCAACAGCTGTTTTCATCGACTTGACGGGAGCATATGACACTGTTTGGCGACAAGGACTTATCTACAAACTATTGCAAGTTGTACCAAGTCGAGAAATCGTGGATCTAATATCTAGTATGCTTAACTAAAAGACAATTCGAAGTGTTTCTAGGCAGCACTAAAAGCCACAAACGAAAACTAAATAATGGTCTACCACAGGGATCTGTTTTAGCCCCATTGCTCTTCAATTTGTACATTCATGATTTACCAGTCACAACATCAACTAAGTTCATATATGCCGATGACATCACTCTTGTAGCACAGAGTAATAACTTTGAATATGGTGAACAAATTCTTACAGAGGATCTCAAGAAGATGTCAACTTTCTTTAAGACCTGGAGATTGATCCCCAGCACTTCAAAACCTGAAGTCTCTTATTTCATCTGTCGAATCGTGCTGCAAACTACAATCCAAGAGTTTTCTTCAACGAACGAAATCTGAGGTACAATCCTTTTCCAAAATATCTTGGAGTCACTTTAGATAGATCCCTGAGCTACAAAGAACACATCACTAAGCTGTCCCACAAAGTCGCCGCAAGAAACAACATATTGCATAAGCTCAGTGGTACATCCTGGGGAGCCTCTGATGACTGTTTACGCTTATCTGCCATCAGTCTTGTCTACTCGGCTGCTGAGTACTGTGCACCCGTCTGGTTGGAAAGCGTACATGTGAAGAAGGTAGACACAAAATTGAATGATACAATGCGTTGCATTACTGGTTCCATCAAATCAACTCCATGTCACTGGTTACCCATGCTGAGTCACATCCCTCCACCACACTTGAGGAAGCAAGCTCTACTAAGGGAAGCTAAGAAAATCTTTGCATCACCCTCTCTGCCATTGCACCAAGAATTCTGCAATCCATCACAGCAACGACTGAAATCTAGAAGACCAGTGAGTGTCACTGCGGGGCAACTCATTGCTGCTGGATTTGACCTAAATGAAAGCTGGAAGCATGAGTGGTCAACTAAAACTTTGGGAACAAGTGCCCACCATCTTGATCCCACGAAGAAACCAAACGGCTTTGACTTACCGAGAAACATCTGGTGCCGCATCAACAGGCTGAGGACTGGACATGGTTGCAGCAATTGTTTCAGGTACAAGTGGGGCTGGATCAGCTCACCAATGTGTGAGTGTAGCCTGGAAGAACAGACGATCGAACATCTGGTCCAACGCTGTCCTCTTTTTTCGTACCCTGGCATTCCTGACGATTTGTTCGCTCTCACACCCGACTTAACCGAATGGTTGAGAAGGTTGGACTTTAAAGTTTGATGATGATGATGATAATTGTTGTTTTAAGGGGCCAATATATTTAAAGTTTGAATATAGCTTGTTATGTATAATTGTATATTATATAAATTACCATACGATTAAATAAATCATTGAAACGTTGACTTCGATCGTATGATTAGAACAAAAGAAATGAAAATTTATTTTTAAAATTGCGCACAGCCGCCATCTTGTGGTTATGAAAACAATTGAACTAATTTGATGCCAGTGCAATAAATGCCTATAAACATTTACCATACCAATTTTTATGCACTCACATGGTTAAATCACAAGAAGATTTCATTTAAATATTTCAATTCCCTTGGCCGCCATGTTCGATTTGTACATATCAGGTTTGTGGAAGTCACATAGGTGAACTTTTAGTAGTATCCCTTATCACTGTACAAAGTTTCAAGGCAATATCGGTTATCGTTGTGGAGATATAGAATGCCAATAAAATATTTCGCGCGGCTGTCATGCTGTATTGATCAAACGTATTAAAATTTGAGAGGCATGGTCGAGGTTGGACGAGATGGTAGTATGTACTTACAGAGTTTAATTGAAATCCCTTCGGCCATTTATTTTGTCATTAGGGACACACACACAAACACACACACACATACGGACAAAAGGTGATCTCATAAGCCTATTGTTTTCATAAATGAAAATAGGCTAATAATAAGAGCCCAACGCGATATCCCATGCATTTAAATAAAATCGTGGATATTTATGTTATTTGTTTTACGTCCCTTTTAACAACTGCGGCTTTTCGAGACGCCGGGTTGCCAGAATTTGTTCCGAAAGGGACCATTAACGTGTCAGTAAACGTGCTGACAAGGCTCCCTCGCATTAGCGCACCCTCAAATACCTACTGCCAGCGCCAGGATTCGATCCTGCAACCTTGGGAACAGCTGGCGAGAACGTTACTGCTGAGTCACGCAGCCAGCGTGAAGGAGATTTTAAATCAATATTGAATTACAATACATTCATAAAATTCTTGTGGCGATAGCCTGTCACAATGCCATGACTCAAATAGTAATCAAATAGGCACTGAACACTTCGTTAAAATTAAATGTTTCATTTTCCGGTGTCCTAACCAATAATTCGGTGTTTACATAATGGTCTACTTTTATACATGACATCTCCTTGTTTATACCCGAATTAATTGTAATAATTAACTCACCTAGCTAATTAGGTAATTTGAATATAAATTCCATGTTATTTAACCTTCTTGTTAGTCTACCTTATTATATTTGTCTAACACTATTTCATCCTATTGTCTACTATAATAATCATTCAATAATATTTATTACAATCCTTGATTTAAATTATAATTTCAAAAGTTTCCATTCTCATTTACAAAATCAAAAATTGTCCCTTTCGCGTTACCAATATTGTGAATAATTCAAAATACTCTTTTACCACAACATCACCATGCCCTGTTGTTAAATAATTAAAAAATATTATAATTTGGGGTATTCCCAACACATTGAACGTAAGAAATATTCAAGAGTCGCTCCAACAACATCGATATAAGCCCCTTGTTCCAGGAATAAGAATTTAGAAGCCAAGCCTACGTGAGGACCCAACAGGCAATGAAATAATTTCCACACAATTACGAACACACGAAATGTTTGCAACCGCATTAACTGCAAATAGTTAATTCAATGACAACACAACAAAACATTAAAATGAAGGAATGTCATCAAAAGGGAACAGACAGGCAACGTCAAGCAGACGAATAGAGTGGGAAGTCAAGAGCACCCAGCGCGAATGAACCGACCTGACTGTTGTTCCCAGGACTACAGGATTCATCCTATCTGACACCGACCAGACGCATCATCTAAGTACAGTGTTTCAATCCTTTAAGTAATCCTTCCCAAACTCCCGAAACTTCCCCTAGCTTGGTTTGACATAAATCTTTAGATTATACGAAGGAATGATTTTGTTTGCTTTCACATCCATTGTCCTCCGCTAAGCGGAGACGGCTTTCGTTGTCAGCTGACGATACTGGACACCATAATGCTGACTACCTAAACTACATTGCACGCCCTTCTAACGTCACGCACTCGACTCCAGCCCCTGTCTAGAAAGCACCAGCCATCAGCATCCCCTATCCTAGAGTGTTTACCCGTATCCCTCATCCCTGATCATGGGGACCCAACAGGTGGTGGAATGCGCCAGGGTTAAACTAAAACAATAGACAGTGTAAGTCAATCCCAGGTGCCTTTATAACTTGCAGCAGACACCCAACAAGTGATAGAGTGCCCGGACTGAACAAAATGTTCAGTTATATCCCAAGAGAAACCTTTCGTACTTCCAAAACTTTTACCCTCCAAAAAATATTCAAGACTTAACATTAGCGAAGACACACAAGTGTTGGAAGCACCAGGATTAAACATACATAAACACATTTGAGCACAATCCCCAATCACCCCACTCACACCTCTGAACAAAATTACACCGATAGACACACCACCCAACGCCATCCCCCACACACTAGACACTAAACCTCTGATAGAAACACAGGTATCGATCCTAGGTAGAACCGCTCCTATCCTCAAAAGCCTAACATCCCACACTACAAACTAGCACTATTGAATGAACACGTTCCACTCCCGCCACCAGGTTTAACAGCAATTAGAGTTCAACGCTGAACCTGAACTTCGTTCCATAAAGTCCTAGATAAATCCATTGACACGCAAACCCCTCCAACATTATAATCGTAATGATTATTATTATTAGTATTATCATTATCAATAACTCTATTATTGTTATTATTATTATTTTCATGATTACCATTACCATTGCCGTCATTTATATTATTATATGTTACACACATATGCAACGAAAGACTAGAAAACGAACGCCCACATAAAATACCATTATCATTTTTATATTATTATTAGACTATGACTATTATTATTATCATACATATTCAAAATTACTCGCAACACAACACCACCTCCACCCGCCCTATTTTTCTAAATCGAGATATACATCAAAAGCCACACCCCATAGCAGCACCAAACCCCCTTTTCTAACCAAACATTACAAATACTATCCCCCCTCCCTCCCCCCTCATGCATATTTCCACCCTTGTCTTTTCGCACTCACTCCAGACTTGAAACCATATCATAATCGTAGTCGTAAGCATAACCCCAGTAATAATAAGCATTTCACCAACCACCTTACCACCCACCCCCTATCCCTGAAAACTCCATCACCCATCCCACCGTTAGCAATACATATGTATACAATCATAATCAGCCCAACCATCAACAATACAGATACCGTACTGTATATACTGTACAGTCAAATATATGTCTGTATTGGTAATATAAAGTAATAATCAAATACGACAGCAAATATAGGCATATACAGTCATAAACACAGCCACCAATAAATATAGGAAGGCATGACTACACAGTAGACATACAAAACAATCAATAGCCAACTCACTCATACAGACGAGACTCAATAAACAATTACAAGTAGGGCACAACAATTGCGAAGAAACATGACAAAACATACCACTAGTCAGCAGACAAGCACGAACATGAGAACAAACGCACGACACATATGGCTCTATTATCATTATTATTATATTCTTCTATTATCGTTATCCACACTACTACCACACGATTGAAAAAGAGGAAGAGAATGAACCACAATACAAACAGCACATCACACCAATTGCAATTTCTATCAATAATTAATAAGATAATGAATAGAAATACGACGAATAAGGGGAAATATCAGATGGAATGAAACAAAAAGATAAGGAAATTGATCAAAACTAACAACCTATTTTTTATCTACATTTACTTCATTAGAGAGTAGAGAGATGATGAGAGTTCTAGACCACCCATTTTATTGTGTCACCGACTGTACACCTCACGTATGTAATATTTCCGATATCTCGCGAACCAATAACTTGTGTGGGGTGTCATATGACTCGGAATGAAGCCCCCTTTTCTATGGACTACTCTTAACTTTATTTGGAAAGTAGGCTTAATTTTTTAAACTATGCATCATAGAACGTTGTGCAATGGCATAAACGAAAGGTCTCAATGTCCTTTATAACTAGAACAAAACATTATGTTTCTTTAGATTTTTTCCAAAAAAGTTCAGTTAGGAATGTAGGCTATTTCCAAAACTATGAATGACAGAAAGTTGTATGTTTGTCTTAAACGAAAGGCCTTTACCCACTCTACCCCCCAAAATAAGTATCATGTCCCTAAGACAAAAGAAAGTAGTAGAGAGAAGAGGGGAATTCTGCGCCAACTTGCATGTCGCCGGCCACGGTGGCAGTGCCAGAATTTAGCCAATATTTTGCAAACCCATAAAACTAGAGACTTGTGTGACGACTCGTTTGAATGATATTTATGCTTATCTTTCTCATGGACCACTTATTTTCGCTGCTTCTTAATAACAAACATAACTTTTAGGTAATCGATTTATTTCTTCGATATCTCGCGAACAATTTACCGTAGATAAAGATGTGAGGTGTCATATGACTGGTAACGAACCTCCATTTCCCATGGACGACTCAATTAAGCAAATATCCCAAAACTGCAAGGTCATCGACTTTTTCCCCCCTGAAATCTTTGGAACCCATGATGTTAGAAAGGCGTGCTAAAGGTTGAAGTAATCCGTGCATTGCGCTCTTTATCGTAGACGATTTATATCTTATAGATTTACCACAAAAGGACATAAATGCTAATTATTAGCTAATTATTGATGGGTTACGAGGCAGAGATAGTTTCCCTAGGCGGGAAAGAATGGTGAGAGAAATATTTGTAATGGGAAAGATTTAAGATGAAACACGGCTTCAATTGTTAAATGAATGTAAATTTATATATTTCGCCCGGTAGCCAGCGGCAGACGTGTTCTGTTTTAAGCAGTCTCTCGGACTAACTCTGCTGGCCAGTTTCTCACCACAACCGATAATTGTTTTCAAAAGGAATTCGCTAAGCTGCATTTGAACACACGTGACATCATCGCCGACCCTAGCATGGAGCAGTGTGAACTGTGAAGGTATACCATGCTGGACGTAACTTGCACAGTCGTGGGAAACTGCTAATAACGCATGTAGAGTGACTTATAAAGACTTGTGTGTAAATAGTATTACACTTACCGGTCTGGTGAATAGACATATTGAGCCCGATATCACATCTGAGATATGACCTCGATGGCTCATGTGGAATTAGACCCCTATGGATAAACCGAGGACTCCGAAGCTGCACTGTTTTCTCTTTGGGAGTAACCTCCAATTGATGCACCGCAAGTTGCCGCGCCACAGATATTAATTTTCATTATTTTATTTTCAGACTGCATTTATTAAGGGATATTTGTACATAATTGATGGCGCTGAAGAATTCCATGATTTTTGTTTATAACTGCAAATAATGGTATAGCCCCGCAGAGTATGCGATGACCATTTGCACCCTTGACTGAGTAGTGCAGTCAACGCTTCCGGCATGTCGCCGAGGACACATTTCTTTCAGGCTAGGTCCTGACCGGGCGTGAATTTTTGTCGCTGTTCAAATCTGCTAATATTGTAAACAGAAACCTTCATCGCAGCGTGTGGAACGCATAATTAAACGCAGTAAAGCTGCTAACATTGTTTGGAGCGTATATTTGGCTCAAAAGTGTAATATTTCTGAAATGGGTGGAACTCTTGAACCCAGGACTTTGTGCGAAACACATGGCCGCACGTGAACAGTGAAATTTTGTGGATTAATAATCATCCTTCGTGTAAAATTGTATAACAAGTGTATCTCGAATGTTATAAAATTGAACTGCAGACCGAAGTTTTTTTTTTGTGTGAACGGATTATTCAGATATCGACTGATAACGTGTGTAAGAAATACCACAGTTTTTAGTGTGCCCATTACCACACAAGTGATAATTATTGAGTCTATGAGCGGATGAATACATGGTCATTCTTGCTACAAACCGCTACCAGTGTAGACTCAGTGTATTTGGAAAGTAAATCACGATTAATCTAAATTCAGTGAGAACGCCAAATTTACGATTGAAATGGAGCTTACACCAATAATCCAACACTACGTGGACGCTATGGCTCCTATTCTGATGGAAGCTGTTATGGAGTAAAACCCTGTATGGAGGGTTTAAGCGACAGTTGATACTCACTAAAGGAAGGTAGAAGGAAATGCAACACCAACCATGCCATCGCATTTGCCAGTGGTATCCGGCAAAGCGAATGCACTGGAATCACTCGAAATGGTCACGTGAGTCTGGCCGTAAGGTCGCAATATTTTTATGTACGGTCATGATACGGGAGGATTAATTATAAGAGGCCTTACTACAGCACATTATTTAGGTAGGGCACATACCTTTATTTTCTACAGTTCATCATGGTTATACTAGCCCGTATCATTTGCGAGAGCCTGAAGGATAAGCTCTTGCCAATATTTTGTAAATACGTTTTTCATGGATAAAGACCGATGCAGTAAATCTAGCCCAGTTACGTAGTACGATAATGTGTAACACTGTCAGAACTGCATTCCACTGGATACTGTTAGCCAGTGAGCATATGTTTTCAAGGCCGAAGCCCGGCATGTTATTTATTTAATCCAATTATTGCGAGCGAGAAGCGCTGTGTGTGAATAGATTTAGAAGGCAGTGTACAATCGCGTAGCCAACTGGCACTACAAAACTTGTATCCGATGCTGTCTGGACACATGGGAGTGTTCTTTTGTTTCATTATTATATAAATTAACATTCAGACGACTGAGAAGGAATGCTAGGTAGGTCAAGATGAGTCTTACCAGGCAGTCGTAGGTTCGATGTGAAAGGGTCATTTCATAACGATTAGGGAGCCCCAGAACTTATTGTAACACATGTTTTGACAGCTCAATTCACTGATTATATAATGATCGCAGTCCAATCATACTTTGTGTATATCTGAGAGTACATTTGATGTCCACAGCTGATTGCACAGCACAAGGGTCATTGTTCATAGGCTGGAAATTGTATAAGAGTAGTGAATACCATTGTAATATTTTTTGAGGTTTTACAACAATGGGTGGGTGTTATCCCAATTGTGGGGTACTATTGTGTATTACCTAAGCTAACGACAAGCACGTTTCTTGTGTTGTCTGCTGAGTTACTGACCGACAGTGAATCACGGGTCATGTGTTATTTATTGAGAGCACTAAAGGAGTGCTGATGAACATTTGGAAAGAGTGTTTTTCTTCCAATCAATGAAGGTGATGTTGGATGTCTATTTTCACCAAATCTTCACACATTAAGAATTTAAGATGGTCACTAAACAAATACAGAAAAACCGGAAAGACTAAAATGATATAAATAAAACCCTACTCTAATAACCAAGTATCAGGATTTTCTCTTTAAACACAAACCTAAATGAATTAATAGGCAGTATTTTCTTAACCCTTTTGCTTTCAAGCTCTCAGCTGATGGATGTGCCAAAACTGAGAGCCATATTTACCACACTATGCACACACCTCTTTTAAAATTACATAGAAGGCACACCAATGAAGATATCAACATGAAAGATGGTAAACGTATAGAGTATATATCACTTATTATTACTGTAAGTAAGTCATGTCTCTAAACCAAAAGGGTTTAATGTTAAAAAATAAGAAATGTGAAATCATAATTACAAGTTTCAGATTTTGAAAGTTTGGAAGTAATTCTAGAAAATAGTATTTACAGCCCAAGTTTGTTATTCATGTCAGTGGGAAGGCTATAATATTGTTTACTAGCATAGTAAATATCAAGATTCTATGTGCATTAAATCCAAGGATAAATTAAAATGTTAAAATGATGTAACACTGAAAAATGTCAGCCAATTTTGCATAAAACACAGATTTCTTATAAATAATATGTAGCACTCACCTATGAAGATATTACTAGATCATCATTATCCTCTACACTTTCCGATTCGGACAGAGTAACATCATCATCACTTGAATAATTATCAAGATATTCAGTGATATCATCTTCAGCTAATTGAAGTATTTCCGCAATGTCACACACGGCAAATAACTAGGAATAATCTAACTGAACTATATCTAACACTTCACTATCACTATGCACCTAATTACCTAAGAAAACTATTTAAATAATGAACTCACACGTTAAATAAATATTTTGCCTTCGATATAACTTAATTTTACTGTATAATTACGTACGAAACACAAGAGAAATGAACGGAAGTTTGCCGGCGACCATGATGTAAACAAGATTCAGAACTCCAGTGAGCACATGTTTCAGACTCTAAGATTATCGATAAATACGGATAGCTGGAAGTTCCCGTGGAGTATAACGTGAGATACAACTATACCCTTCTTATTCCGTGCAAAAATGCTGCTATCTGGTGCGTAAATAATGAACTAATAATAAAAACGACGGTTAACGACGGATCGTTACCCTGTCAGTTTTCGCAGGACCTTGAAAGCCAAAGGGTTAAACATGATTAAACCCCTAAACGTAATGAAACCTTGTTGACCAACGAATAGCTATTGCTCTGCTTCGACTTCTTAAATACAATTCTAGGTATTCCCATTTGCGAGACGACGGTCGGTTAACTACATGTTTAATTATGGTAGTTAACTCGACAACGCAACGTTAGTCATGATCTACTTCATGCTGTTGCCAACATAATTTTCACTGTCCCATACACCCATGATCATACTTCAAAAACAGAGGAGGTGCGTGTAGGCAGGTCAGTGGCGCCAATTGCACAATTTTGAAGGGTCATTTTGTTACACATTTGTGTTGTAAACTAGATTAGTTTTTCACTTTAATTATAGGAACAGAATGTTTTGGAACACATTTAGGAATAAACGCCTCTGGTGTATCGTTGCTAAACTTAACGTCAACTAGGAATTAGCTTCAATTACTGTAACTTTAAATGTTAGAGATGGCACCATCATAGCATAGTCTTTAAACTTATTGTGCTGTAAATGTAAAGAAATGTTTGCATTGAAAGCAAGTAAATATTTTCTTTGCTGTAAATTCGTGCCTGTATTATTACTATTATTGCAATCTCCGAAGTAATAGTGTAGGGGTGAATTATGTGTCATTCTCTTAGCCTTGTTTTTGACTTTATAATTTGTTAGTAGATCTTCGAGAGGTTTAAATTTTAGGATATTTTGTACGGAGATGAGTAAATTCTTATTAGGATTAATTAGCACGGACTAGCCGTTTTCATCTCTCTGAAGTAGGTTAGGTGTCTGCAACTTTTTGAATAAAATGAGTGTGATTTAACTGTAAGCCTGGCCTCTTTATTGTATTTTTGAGTTTGTATTCCTCTGGACTGGTTGTTTTGATCTCTCATCATACCCGACACCCCCGAGTTAAGTTTCCTTATGCATCTCATTCCATGAATGCATTACGCCCCGTCCTATATGTCTTCTCGGTGGAGGAGGATTTCGGGAGGGTCATTTAAGGCCAATGGCTCCCCGAAATCCTCGTCAAACGGGCACAATATACTGCCGAGCTCTATGCTGTGTTGTGAAGTGAAATTTGGAATAAAATATTTTCGTTTACGGTAAATACAGTATTTATTAATGGTTATTTTAATGATGTACTGTGCCCGAGTGCCACATTTGGGCTGTGATTATTTTCAAGGATATTGTTTGGTTGATGGAACATGATAGAACATATTGGAAGGCCATGGTTAACATCGTATATTAACATGTTTATTACTGCTGAAGGAGTTGAAATATTTTACTTTCAAGAGTGTCAGACTATTTTACGGGGCATAATGAACCATTTTTATGAGTTTCATTAACTTCGGTTGAGCCGTTTAGACGCTATAAACATTATGTTCGTACCCCTGCACGGACGCGTGTGTACCCCATGACGTAAGCCCAGCGCCAGGATACAGTATATAAGGCGATCTCTGGCTACAAGCCTTCACTGCTTCATTCGGCGTGAACCTTCACGGTCACTCGCAAAGCTAGTATCCGAGGTTATTATGTGTGTGAGTCAGCAGATCCCGAAGTGTTAGCGAGGCCGCTACGCTGTACTGTACTCGTAAACAGCCCAGTCGAAAAGTTTAAGTTACCCAAGGTGTCAAATTCAGGCACTCGGAATCTATCAAACTAGTCGTCGCAGGCAAATCATTTAAAGTGTGTCATTATCTACAAGTCTGAATGCACAACACAACACGACTTCATAAGTTTACAAATTCAACAAATTCAAAGTACATCAATTCGTAAATCGAGCTGCAAGTTCAAATAAGTTCTATATCATCGAAGCAATCAACAGTAACTAGGGTGATATGCTTATAAACAACCACAGCCTAATGGAAAGTTACGTAGCAACGATCTTGACAACTCTACTGCACGCCAATATGTCCACCTTTGTAACTTGTGCTTCGCTATAGAGGGCTGGACGCACGAGGGCAGGTGAACATAAGGATGGATGATGCTGTCGAAGAGACCTCAAGCTAACCTTGGTTAATTACCAGAGGGGAACAGTAGCCCACCAGTGAAACGGGAGACTGATGACACGCTGACCAGGAAGATGGAATTATCCAGGAAGATGGAGCCCACGTTGGAGGCCGTGTGGGTACAGCCAGCCCAGATTCAATGGAAGAAACAACGTTGGAACGTGGTTCGACGCCATTGTTCACATGGGAACCATAAGCCGCGGACGCCCCCTTCCATAGCTGAGATTACTAAGGTCTGACAAATACCAACCAAATATCCTGTAGTTATTAGTCATTTGGGAATAGTTCATGCAGTTCATGTAGTTGATTCCATATAGTTCTACCCCATGATTGTTTAAATTTTGAAATAGTAAGACGGAGTATTACGTTCGATTTTGCGCTTCGAGAAGAAGTATTTTTTTGTCATGGATTTTACAGAGTTTGCTACGTGCATTGGCAAACAGATGATTTGATGTCATGTAGCGTGATTGTTTCCGCCTATCACCGAAGATCAGAACCTATGTTCCATTAGATGAGCTCGTTGAGTTATTTGTTTACGTCCAATAGACTGCCTTATTTTCGCCTAATGAAGTTACAGTATATTCATTTCTTTAACGACCGATTGTCGTAATTTTAAGTGGCTAAAACAAACAGCGTTTTTCACTTATTTATACCGCAGGAGTTAGATAAGTTTGCAATTGTTTATAACAAATTCATGATGTGATAAAATCATTGTAGTTTGAATAATAAACTATCTATTTGTAAAGGAGGTATTTGTTGCTAGTAACAGAGAAAGCAGATCAGACACCACTACAACTAATAATAATAATAATAACAATAATAATAATAATCTGTTGACGAATATAAATTGTTGTTGGAGCTCACGTATGATAAAAATTGGTCTTGGAATTAAATATTATAAAATGTACAGGGTGAGATTGTCCCTGGTCCCTTAGGGAAATATTGAGTAATTGGACAGAGTAGTGTAGACTCTGGTCCCTAAGTAATATGAGGATGACGATGTAATAATATGGGAATAATAATGGAGTTTCCCAAGGTATAAAAATTGTGAAAGTTATATGTCCAAGAATATAGTGTATTTTTCCGCAGATGTATGCAAGGGTTGTTGTGAGCATTAATTAATTGTTTGATAATAGAGGAGATAATAATAGTCGTCAACATGTGTCTTAAGCACAATACCGTCCTAATTAGTTAATAATTTGTTATTTGGATTCTAATGTAAACCATGGAATCAGATTTGAATTTGTTATAAATCATTATAATGTATCGTTCATGAAGGCAGGTAATAATAATAAATATCATTTAATTTAGAACAGAAATGTTGATATTTTAAATAATGCCACCTCTTTTGGAGTAATGTATTTGACGCTCACGCACGATTAAGTTTATTGGAGCAGTATGAGCGATAATAACAATAATTATTGGGGTCACCTATGAGTCAGGTGGATTGCCATCCTTTGTTGATGAACGTCCGTGTGGACAATGTAAATATTACACATAATTTTCGAAATTACTATTATTTATAAAGTAGGTTTTTAGCATTTCTGCTTTGAGTGCACGTCTATAGCGCATTGTCGATAGTTTATTATAGCGCATTTGTGGCGTAGGACATTTTAGTAGCTTTTTCATTTTTTCACCTTAATATTCCACATGGTGTAGTAGATCCATCTAATGTGTCAAGTCATTTTGAATCGTGTTGTGTTCACATTCCACGTGACTTAGGCATACTCAGAACCAGATAATAATAATAATAATAATAATAATAAACATTTTTGGTAATAATTAATCCTTTTCAGAGTAGACCGATCATAGGGGTAGAAACGACGTCTTCTTCCCACAGGAGTGTTTGTTTTTAGATAGATATTTACCCTTCAGATCGTAGGAGGCTCATTTCTTTGTTTTGGTTTACTACAATCCATGAAAAATAAAATGCTCGCTACTGTTTTATCTTAACTATCTATGCTTCTGATGTGATGATTCCCAATTTTCCCACCCCCTCGCGTGTAATTTGAGGGCAATGTTGCATTAGTCTTGAATACACGCCCAGGACGACCCCGAGGTCCTTCTCATGCTCGCATTGTTCTCAAATTTCACATATGTGCATGGTGACCCATCGTTACCCTGTGGCTTGCCATCGTGTATCAGTGGTGAACGGGCACATTACCTGTAATGCTAATTAAACTTAAAGTCTTATTTACTGGTATTTATTGATTGATTTTATTTGTTTGCAGATATTGTTGACGATTGGGACATTGATGTACCTAGTGAAGTTAGTGGCGTGATACTTTGATAACTTTTTGAGAGGCAAGTTAATGATTAATGTTTTTTGATGTTTTAATGCTAATTGATGTTTAAATTACTGATTGTTTGGAATTCATTGATTGATATTTTATTTATTTGTTTTAGATAATCATTGTCTACGATACCCTGTTCTGTGCGAGAATGGGGTGGAGAGATTATTACACCCTTTAGCCAACAAGAAAGGGAAAAGCGGGCTTTACGAGTAAAGGTGAGATTTTAATTTTTTAAACTTTTTTGAATTAGTTTCAATACTGTTGTTTTAAGGAATGCATGTATTGATTTGAGTTCATGTATTTATGATGGTTTATTTTATTTCCTTTTAGATATCAGTCCAGTTGTGGTGTGTACGGGTTTTACAAAGTCAGCGGTTGCAAGTGGAACGCCAAACACGTGCTAGCATCTTTTGTGCAGAACATACCCACAAGGTAAGACTATTTTACAACTATGGCATGAACTATCACCACAGATAACGTTTTAAACTGGGAGCCCCTAGACGCTTCTTTCAAATCCCGTGATTGTTCAGGTCACGTGGAAGAATGTTATGGAAAGTGTGATTCCCAAAGCAATTTTGGAGTCTAATTTTTCGATTTTTAGTGAGCAAATTTGTACAGCCCTAAGGTCGCACAGGGATTCAAAGGTTAATATGGAACTAGTCTGCGATTTCGTATATATGAAGAATAACGTGGAACGCAAAGATTTTTTATTTGTGTAGCAAAATACAAGAGCTCTTTGTAGCCTACAATTTGCAACAGTGGTACGAAACACATGCTGTGAATGCCTTGTTTGCTAAATTTTATAAATTACAAGAACGACCCCGTGGCCAACTCTTAGAAAAACATCATCACTTGCAAATTAATATTTGTCAATTCAAGCCTTTCAATGCCGGGTCCAGTTATACCCCTATACCACGAGCGATAGCTTTGAAAAAGGGCGTGGTGAACGTTGAAAACAGGGATCATAAGTGCTTTCTTTGGTTGGTGGCTTAGTATTTGCAACCAGTACAGCGTGCCTGTCACAGCCCGGGAATGTACAAGGCCGTGTTGATTCTAAAATAAAAAAAAAGATCCACAGGTTTGAACAGGATAATCCCAACTATTCTTTCATGGTTTATGGCCAAGAAGGTAGCGCTCTCTATTACCCGTGTACCCGCACAACCGTGTTTTTAAGATCCGTGTGCTTAGAATCCGGGTTCTACTATTTACTACACGTGTACACGTGTAATTACGACCGGGTACACGGATCGCACCGAATATTGTGAAAGAGTGTCCGTTACAACGGGTTTCTGGTGCTGTGTGCGGTAACCTTGCTCTTGCTCAAACATCTGTTCACGGCTTTATCGTGCCGTTTTTACATGAATTTTGAAATCGTGTTTGCGTGTGCAATGTGTCCGCGCGCGTTTATTCGAAGCAGTGTGAAATTAATTATAAAGGTTAGATCCGAGGATGAAAGAGGAGTGGATAAAAAACTATATGTAACGGAATTATAATTTATTATTTGCACTGTCAATTGACCAGAATGTAACTAAACAACAAAATGAGAATATCAGGCGTAGGAAACGAATATAAAATAGAACAGTATAATAAGAACAACAATATCTAGAAATATGACTTATTGACCAATTTACTTTAAGAAAACTTTGTTTTGGAATAAGAATACCAAGAGGTTTACATTTCCTGGCAGAAGACAATTCAGTTTGGCTGCGACAATGTTTCCAGCAGAGAAAAAGCACCATTTGGAGCTTGTGGGTGTTGCTGGAATACACAAGCATTTTTTAGCTAGAGCAGCAACCGTAGGATATGTGTGTTCCCTTGCTTTCCACCACTCGAACGGGTTCATTGTCAAAACGTATCTGTGTCTCCGAAAGAAAATCTTCAAATAGAGATTGGGGGCTGTTCCTTCTCCCGCATGGCATTTGATACAAGAGCACCAGGGCACTACTGGATCTGGAAACCCATGAACGCCCGAATTAATACTTTTTGAAAATTTTGCTTTTTTATTAATAAGTCATACCATAGGGAGTTATTAAGCTGCCCAAACCATATTTTATGAAGGTGGCATCTTAAGTTCCGGAAATACAGGGCGTTACATATATGTAACGCTAGGCGCTTGTGTTGTCAAAACCCTTACTGCATATTCTGAATGGTGATTTAAAAATACAATAATGTACCAATTTCATATTTGTTGCTAAATACTTATCTTGATAATATTACACTTTAAAAGCACTGAGCAAGTATTCTGACACCTTTGAACCTACGAGTAAGAAGTATGATATGCACAGTCCCACATCACATTTAAAACATGCAATGCAGACACTGCCTACACACAATTCACTGGCACAACGCCTTCACTTATATCCTGAGACGTTGATGACCAGAAGATTGCGTCCATCACATCACAAGTCTTCAATGTCGCGGCCCTGTACTGCACGTGCTGATGACAGCCACCTGGCACTATGTGGTTCAACGCCGTACGATTTCACGTAGAATTGCGCCACTTACCAATTGAACTCCAGTTGAGTTGTCCTTTACCGTGACATAGTAACGAATGTGGTACTATGCGTTTTGGAGACTCTCGTCAAGAAGCCAAGAAAATATGGCCCACCACCACTTTTTGTTTCTTATTGACAGATGCAGATGATATCAGTTCACATTTTCAGCCATAAGGTTCGTTCCTCCTATAAATTTGTTATAGGTGCCGATCAGGAGAGGACGTGGGATTGTAACTATTTTTCTTTTCACCGCGAGAGATCCTTCTGACCTGGTCGAGGGGGGGGGGGGGGGACAGGGTGAGTCGTGGAGGCAACAGTTATTGTGCTGTTTTCATGCCAGCAAGCAATGATCATGTCGTCATTACTCTTTTTCCACCTCCTCCAATATTTCTGCCAAGGCCAAACTTCAAAATAATTATGTTATTGGATTTACGTCCCTTTTAACTGCTCTGGCGTTTAGAGACGCCGGGTTGCCGGAATTTTAACCCCAAGGGGATCTTTAACGTGCCAGTAAATCTACTGACACGACTTCCTCGCATTTGCGCACCCTCAAATGCCAGCTGACTGCACCGGGATTCGATCCTGCAAGCTTGGGCACAGCAAGCGAGAACGTTGCCGCTGAGCCACGCAGCCAGTCTAGACCTCTGAAATATCGATATAATTCTCGTATTGCATTTTCTGATACACTGCCTGCAGCCAGATATCTGGGCAAAGGTATGGTCTGGAATACGGTACTGGCATAGAAAATATGCTACGGTGACATAAAACATATTATATCAAGGCATGCGCTGTTAAATAAGCTGTACATGGAAACACATTTTGCATGAAATGTATTCTAACTCATTTCATATGAATGTGCTACAGAAACTATCTTGCCTTACCACTGACCATGCATCCGCCTAGCGTTACCACATGGTAATGCTGGGAAAATTAGTCCCGGGGATGAGCAGGTATAAAGAAGCACGTAAGATATGTTACTGAATTATAAATTAGATATGTTTACTACCATAATCTTGAATACAAAGTAAACTATCTCCATTTCACGCAATAATTTAGCATGCCATACCTTTTGCGGCATGCCATCACGAAGTGAGAACCAAACCACGAAATGCACACGATTGTTGCGACATCACCCAAGACATTCCCCAACGACTAGTGCGCGGGAAATTAATCAATAGACCTTCCATGATCATACAAATGAGAAGTTCGAATAGTTTTAACTGACAAAAGTCCTGTAGAGCAATAAATGCAATGACCGATGCTGCGTTACCATATGGTAACGGTAGGCGTTTATGGGTTCCACGACTTCAGCAGGTTCATCGCTCTGAGGATTCTGAAGCACTCTGTCGCGAATACGTCGTCGAGCCTCTGCTGTCTCATCTACCAAATCCTTGTACCTCGGGTTGAGGAAAGATGCAATCTGTCTGGCTGTGACAGTATTATCATTTATCCATAGGAAGCCGAACCGATCGTTCAATTCACAGACCAAGGTAGACTGCACGGTCCGCTAGGAAGCTGTCGTCCGACAACTCCTGGGTGCTGAGGTGGTTTTTAATTATCTTCTGTATTAGTGGCCGGACGAATTGTCACCACACAAGAGAGTGGTTACTACTTCCACAGGTTTAAGTAGCTTGGTTAAAACCTCCATGTAATGCCACTCCTGTTCAGGTACTTGCAGCTTCTGTGTTGTGGCCTTTGGCGTGCATGTGCGGTCACCTAGGACGTTGCTGACGAGGTTCCTGTTTTTCAAAAGGTGCAAAAGTTGAATTCCAGCGGGTGTTGCAGCTCTGAAGCAGGGGTTGTTCGGGCATTGAAAGTTGTGCTTGAACTTTTGTCAGCGCACTGGAGGCAACGTTAGCATGCCGAAAATGGCCAACTATCTTGCATGCTTTCAGACACACTTTTGCAGCTTTTCCATGAGCAAGAGCCTTGTTTGCAGCAAGCCGTACAGAATGTGCAGCACAAGTTACTTTATCCTTCTCCAGCACATCACAGCGTTAACGACATTGTACGCGTTGTCAGTGACGACAGCGGTGATCTTGTCCTGCACATCCCATTTTTCTGCAATCAATTGCAATTCCGATGCCAGATTTTCTGCAGTGTGACGATCTTCCATTTCATGAGTGGTAAGCGTCATCGCCTTTGAAACCCACTGGGAGTCGATGGTGTGAGCCGTTACCGTCAGGAAAGACGAGATGTCCTACAGTCAGATGTAAGGGCAACGCTTGATGCCTCTGACAGTTCACCCCACACATTCTCTCTGACACCATCAGCTAGTAGGGCCAGTCTCCGCTTAAGGGCATCCTCTGAAATATACATGTAATTGGGCTCTACAGCTGCCATGAACTGCCTAAACCCGTCACTGGCAGAAAATGACAAAGGCAGTTGGTTCACAGCAACCATCCTCGCAAGAGCTTGGTGTATTGCCTCTGAGCGTATGGTATCGCAGGGACGGTGTGCGTTACCTTATACGCGTCGCCTACGTCACCTCTTGGCTCGGAATGACCAAACCTACTCCTACTCCCCATCATCAACATGGTCACCGTCATCAGTGTCTTTCTTTGTGGTCTTGGCTTCATGCCTGTAATAATACAATAACATTTTGAATTTCGGTGCGAAATGAAAGCCTTCACAACGAGGAAGGTCCTGTGCATTATAAGCGAAAATCGTGGAAAGTTGCATTGGAGATAACAAGTACACCGCCTCTCCATTTCTCCGGTACTGAAGTCAAAGCAGTGTGGCGCAAGACGCGCCACCACCGCGAATATTGCACTTGACAACGATTGAAATGCCTGTCCTGCCATTTCAGTGCGGAAAGCAGGATGACTCGACTGATTAGCTAATATCTGTAAAATTGTCTATTCACACGCCTCCAGGCACAACCCCACGCCGCCACGCAGGTGCGCCACCGCATTCCCGTCCTGAAGCTGCCGTAGATCACCACCGTTGCGTTGCCGATACGCCCACCTGTCTAATTGTCGGGACCTTTTCTAATTTACAGCACGCGATTTACCTCATTTTAACAATGCACCATCTAAATATTATACGTCATCGGAATAGTTGTATGACTTATGCGAATAACTGTCGCTATTTATTTTATTCCTTCTTATCGTGTGTGCCAATCGGAAAATACCAGCAGTTGCGCAAGGGCGCTAAAGACCGGTGCGCGACGGAGCGTCAGAACGTGCGGCGGCGTGGTGCCGTGGTGGCGCGCGTTAAGTGAATAAGCGAGTGCTAAGGTGCATGAACCGAAAATAATACAGATCGTAGCGAATCAGTCAACTAGTCTGCAATAGACCAAAATGTCAGAGAAAGCGGTAATTTTCAGCATATGGCGAGTTCCATTCGGTGAAGGACGCGCCGCGGCGCCGGCGTGACACCACTTCGCCTTCGGCGCTGACGACATGGCCTACTGATCGAAGGCGGTGGGAGTGTCGCGGAAGCGCTTGCGTCTAGTCGTAAAAGTGTGTTGTTCACAGAAGTTGTCCGTATGTAAACAAAACCGACGTAAAAATACTATTTATTGTCAAATCAGAAAGACATTTCTGTAGGAGGTCGTGGTAACCACGGTACGCTTACGCATATGGCGTTACACAATTTGCATACATAATTACTTACCCGCGTTTGCTTTGCGACGTATGTTGATTTTCCATCTTCCGGTGTAACATTTTCAAGTGGCGCCCGATGGCTCCCATGGACCCACCAGCACCGGAATATTCATTATATTTCGGTAGGAGAACATAGAGAACAATACGCCTTATCTCCTTCCTCTCCGCGTACTTCCACACCCAACTCCTTGTTTTCCCCATTTCTCCTCTACCATGCAGTGCGTTCCAGCTGTGGTTTGACTATTACGATCGTACTCAACTGAACGCGTGTTCTTCGATCAGGTTAGAATTCTGCCCACTAGGGGCACCCTAACGAATAACGGATGCGCTGTGCCGGAAATTTGAATCACGCTGTGCCGTGTTCATAGTATTTCGAAAACATCCTTTTACAAAATGCGTAGTGATTTCGTTTCACTTATTCTTTGTAATAGCAAAAACTTTATATTTTTATTTTTGTTGTGTTCGTTTTCCTGTGTGTCTCCTATGTGTTTGTTTTCAATTATATGGGGCATTCGTGCAACAAAATGTCACAAACATTATTCCAAAGTTGCGAAAACGTTCCAAGCACCGTACGGGCACTTGATCAGACATATATACCCGTGAACCCGTGTACATGGTCCTTCATACATTGGTACACCGGCGGTACTACTCGTGTACCCATGTACACGTGTATGTACTGCTACACAGATTCTTCGAGCGCACATACCCGTGTACACGGGTCCCGGGTTACACGGGTACACGACAATCCGTGTCTCATCGGTAGCCCTTCTAGAAGGTGATAAAATTATTGGTCCACTTTATGCAACTAAAGAGCAGAAGCGACATATTATTCATCTTTTTATATTTATCTGTGGCAGGTGTGAATGACTATTGCCTTATTAAAAATATAAGTAGAATGGTCGCTGTTAGCGGAGACATACAGTTTTTTTTTCTTTTTCGAGATAAGTTTATTAATGTTTTTGGTCTTTTAATGTAAATTAACGTTAAAGCTTTATTTACAAGTATTTATTGATTGATTGTTTATTTTGTTTTGTTTTAGGTGTGGTAAAACGACACTAACGTAGTGAACAGATTGTGAACAAGCACATGCTAAGCTTTAAATTGCTCTATGCTCTTGAGCAACGTTAATACCTTACCAAGAGAGTTTTATTATAACACATGACTTTAATACCAAATACATGAAGCGAGCAAGTCGGTTTACCACCTGGGCTAAATTATAAATCTGAAAACAATCGTTGGTTGACATTTGAATCTTGGCCTGTACGGTTTTTGTCAGCACATATACTAGCCGCAGCTGGATTTTATTATCAGCATGCGGTGCTCTGAAACGTTTCGCACATGCTGAAGCCATTCAACTTTTAATTTGGTATACGCTTCCAATCACAGTACACGCTTTAAGTGTATACGTGCAAATGATAACAAATTCCATTCAGCGCTTCAAAGCTAACAGAACTATATCGGAGGTACAAGATCGCTAATGGGATATTAGAACACAAAATTTTGCTTATTGTGCGGCAGCTCAATACTACAGGTCCTGAGGCATGACTGATAAATTATTAATTGATTTATTTATTTATTTTGCCCAGTGACCTTCTCTTATCTAACCTGACATGAAATACAAAATATAAATAGTTAGAAAGGATAATAAGTTCAAGGCGAAGCATGTAAAGCACCACACAATCAATTAAATGATTTCTTGAGGGTCTTCTAAGTTAACGTAAGTAGTCAGTTTCTCTCTTGAAGTGGCTCTATGCATGTTCAGACAATTTATGCCTGCAGATTAGCCTGGCCACACAATTATCTGTGTGCCATGACTCTCAAGGAACTGAGATGGGCATGAGTGCTTTCTTCCACTCTTGTAATTCTCTCATCCACAGTGTCCGCGAAATTCGTAGCAACTGGTTGTATAATCTGATCTATCAAGACGAGAGCGGTCATTTTAACTTGGAGAGGAATAAAAATTGCACATCGGCCAATCCTAGACTATGAGAAACCCCTCCATGGCCTGTAGACTAGACACGTTGCTATTTGTTTCTTTCTTTGGCACTGAAACAAATTTCAACTAATGGAAATACAGGAGGCTTCATTGACAGTTACCATATGAAGTAATCAACAGATATTGCGATCTACCGTTAGGTGTGAAACTGATTTAGTTCATGTACAGTATTCTCTAAACGATGGCTGGCAGCAGCCGCTATGAGGAATGAAGGCATATTATTTTCTTACCGAGACGCAAAGTAGAATTCAAGAGCGATAAACTAATGAGAAAATAGTGTGTAAACTAATATAAAAATACCAGCCCAAAATTCTCATTGGAATAGAAGAGATACTTCGAAACATTGATGATGATGATGATGATGATAATTGTTGTTTTAAGGGGCCTAACATCTAGGTTATCGGCCCCCCGAAACATTGAGGTGGCTGGTTCGATATGGAGAAAGATCATCAAATCATGGAAATAAAAATACACCAGAAGAGAGGTAGTGAAAGAAGGAGAGAGAAAAGAGATAAATGAAGAGTAGTCAAAAAGAAGTAGGAGAAATCTGACACAAACGAGTAGGATAAATCAGCAAAATTAGTGACTAGGTTTAGGGACAGGTACTGGGGCCTATATCAATGGACAATAAATTATAACTAAGCAGTGCAACTGAGCCACTTTAGCCAGAAATATACGCAAAATTTTACCAACCGCTTCCTTACTAGTCATACGTATATTCATACGTCGTGGATATATGAGGGCCATTCGAAAAGAAACGAGCCGGAGGCTATGAAATGAAGACCTGCACCGTTCTTTCAAAATGATTGGCCAGCACTGTGGAGGTACTTGTCCCACTGCGACGCAAGGCAGTGAATGGCCGTCTCGTAAAATTCTTGGGGATGCGTCGTGAGTCAGTTCCGAACGTACTGCTTGACGTCGTCGTCCGAGATGAATCGTTTGACTTTCAGAGCCTTCTTTAACTCACTAAAACTGGCATAATCGCAAGGAGACAGGTTCGGACTGTATGGAGGGTGACTGAGGACCTCCCATTTTAATGTCTGCAGGAGCTCCTTGACTGCGTTGGCTGTATGGGGACTTGCATTATCATGGAGCAGAATGATCCCAAGGGTGAGCTCTCCTGGTCATTTCTATTTGATCGCAGTGCGAAATGATGTTAAGGTTCGCGAGTATCGCTGCGCTTTCACCGTTGTCAAATGCTGCAGGAAGTCCTTAAGAAGGGAGCCCTATTGGTCAAAGAATGAGCTGAGGATAACCTTCCCCGTACACGTGCTGACTGGACGGTCTTGGACTTTTGGGGTGGCGGTGAGCTTGCATGGTTCCACTGGCTACTTTGTCGTTTTGATTCTGGTTCAAAGTGATGGCACCATGTCTCGTCTCCTGCGACCACCCGTGCCAGGAACGCATTCCCTTCCTTCGCATAGCGCAGCAGATGTTCCAGAGAGAGTCCCATTCGATACGCTTCCTGTGATAGTAGAAGACTGTGATGCACCCATTGGACATACTGTTTGCGAAATTGCAATCGGTCCTTAATGATGGCGTGAACACTTCCAACACTCACTCCGAACTCTGCGGCAATGACTGCTACCGTAACTTGCCGGTCTTGTATACTGAGGACATCCACTTGCTTTACAATGTCGTCTGTAATGCGATGTGACACTCCGGACCGTGCATCGTAGGCCCTCGACATCCATCATTCCCTGATTCGTTTGTGCTGCGTGTTAACCCTTGCCACGGACAGGCAGTGCTCTCCGTACACTTGAGCCATTCTTCGATGCTTTCCGTTCCCCGCACTCCTTCCGCTGTCAGGAAACGCACGACTCCCCCTCGCTCTTCTTTTGAAGCCTCCATGTCACTGGTTTCCGCAGGAATGAGTGCAGTGGACGGACGACGCGTGTGCTTGCTCGCTCTGTCGTCACGTGGGTGTGCAGTCATGTCCCTATAGTGGCGAGTTTGGTATCTCAGCGCTCAAATAGGGACCGCACCGTCGTCTCTAGGCCAGGGAATTACGATCCGTTTGGCGGTTTTCACGTTTTTGCCTCCGGTTCGTTTTTTTATGAATAGCCCTTAGGCTATATATCCGTTTTTTCTTCCAGGGGAATTGATCTTAGATAAGTATGCCCATCCACCCTATGGAATGTATGACATCGTTTATCTTGCGCCTTCTGCTGAGAAATCTTTTTATATGGGACTACATATTATTTGTATTTCATCATTTAACTGTAGTAAATAGTGAATTGTCAATGTAAATGTATTATATATTCATGATATATTCTAGATGGCAGATGAGTGCTAAATGCAGTGTGATAGTCTTATGATTAATGAAAGCGAAGTATTTCATCTGTTCCTCCCCTCTTAAATAGTTTCGTGTAAACTGTGCAATTGGATCCTGAGTTTTGATTTTGAAGATGTAATTGTATGTTCAGCCCCATCTGAAATATATGGCGGAGGTGTTATTTTGCTTTCGACATATTAAGCCCATATAATGGTCTATATTAATCCTATTTTGAGATATTGCATGTGTAAATTATATCAAATTATTTGTTTGTGTATCTTATAATTTCAAGATGGCCGCTGCTCGCTAAATTCAGTGCTATATTACTACGGACATTGATAACGAAATCTTTTGTATGGTACTCCTTTCTAACCAAACGTCGCGTTAATAGTGCTTCTATATTTGAACAATTTGCCACCGGAGAATTACCCCCATTTGCAAATATTATATAATAATAATAATAATAATAATATCGTGAGTTTATGGTATTCAGGTTTTAAGAATAGGCCCACCAGTAGCCACCATCGTGAATCTATGGTTGTTGTTGCTGTAATTGCTTGTTTTAGGAATTTGTGTGATAACCTGTGTTATATGAGCAAATATGAAGTCGTTCTTCTTTGGACTTGGTCATAGGAAGCCACATACAAAGCTTTGCATTACGATTAACTTTCGTTATTGTGCCTTCAAAATACTTTGAGTTATCTTTTAGCTTATTCTATACTTTCAAAATAGCCGCCACGCGTTCTATTCAGTGTGGTATTCTTATGGCTTATTGCAGCACGGTCCTTGATACGGTACAACGTTTTACTAAGTTTCGTTTTAATTGCACAATTACATTCTAAATAATTAATTGTCATGTTTTACTACTACGACATTTTTGGTGTTGTTATTACTTTATTACTAACGCTATTGGGACCTCTAACATATCACTCTCCTTCTACCATGTTTCATCTTAATTTTTCAATTATTTCCTGACTTAATAATGTGTGCTATTTTATAGTACGGCTTGCCGGCATCTTGAATTTATTCACACTATAAGGCAGGTGTCCCAATGGTAAACAGGAATAAACATATCGTAAGATGGCAGTCTAGGAGAAAAAAAGATGAAACCAATGATATATTTACAAATATCAAGTGTGAAGGTTGTACTTTGAGTCATATTCTCAATAAACCAAGGCTGAATTTAGGCAGTATTGAATAGTCCAAAATCACGTTGAAAAGTTGTTTGCGCGATATATGGACGATCCGTTTTACACCTGATGAACGACATAGATATATCTATAATAGCTGAGAAGGTTCAGAACCATTACCATACACCACTATATTAGGACTCATACCCTTTTCAACACACAAACAATAAATTACACGATGCAACAACATATAGCGTTAGTTTTGCTCAAGCGTGCCAACAACTGTAATTCAAGGAATAGCGTTAGATAGCGCCAGCAACTATCGACTGGTCATGCTGGGACTGTGCGCCTGAGTCCAGTGTGAAGTGAAGTGTAGTGGACGTTAGTGCAAGAACCTTCGAGAATCAGCTAAGTCAATACAAAGAATTTATCAACTCAGCTGCATTTTTGATGTTTGTTCAAGTGATTAAACTAACAAACCAATTACAAAAAGTTATGACCCAAATAGAAAACTTAAAAAGTAATCAATATTAAGTAACTTGGAGTGTAATGATACAAAAAGCTTGCTACAGTAGAAGTTAACGATTCAGGGAGCTGTCTTCATACTTAAACACATAAAATGCGCCAACAAAAATGCAACACGCAAGTGCAAAAGTAAAATTCTGTAACTTGATAATTAAAAATACTGTTGTACATATGCGTTAGATACATATGCCCCAATTCTAAATTAAGCCTAAGTGAGCAAGATCTCATAACGTTCGCTTCACGAACGAAACTAGCCATCCAGTTAAACCGGCCTATAATATTCTGGATGGTTGACGTAGCACAGAACAATGCCTTTCAACTGGCAAAATCAATGAGATATTCATCAGATATGTTGAAGTTCCGCAGAGAAGTTGCAAGGCCACTGCTAATGAAATGTGGTACACCAAGATCGCTTCCAGCACCAAATCACCTCCTACCTATTCCTCAGATAGTACCTACGTCAGTATGAAAGAAAAAGGCAGAACATCTCATTGTCATGAAGCAGCCACGACGGCAGTGTGCTATTTGTCAAAATAAGCCAACAAAGTGTAAAGTGCGGCATTGCGCTCCATGATAAGTGTTTTTTGGAATTCTATAGGGATTAAGAGGATTCAGACTGAAATATTTAACTTCCTGAATACATAATCAAACATACATTTTTGAAGAAAGAAAACATCCTCTGCCACAACTTGTTATTAGGATGTATGGTATGTAATAAAGGAGCATTTGGATAAGCAAATTTTGACTCTTCACATTTTATAATAAAAAATTAGTGAAAAAGTGTCAAATGAGCAATTATTGTATGTATCAACTGAAGAATAGCCAAGGAAATAGAAATAGAAAAAGTCGACTTCATTACATGGTATCTGCCCGTCGTGCCGGGTCGTTAACGACCCTTATAAATAAAACAATTTATACAACTAATAACATCATTTAATGCATGTAGTATGAGTTCTGTACCTCTAAGGACAACTTTAGTTGAATATCATAAAAAATTAGGTAAAATATAGACGGGCATAGATGGTTTAATGTTGCTTTAAGGGGCTAAATTGTATGCGTATTCGAAATGTAATTTTTTAATGCAGCCAACGGCCATTTATATTCTCTTAGGGACGGGTCAGGGAAGGGATTTTGGAAGGAAATCGGCCATGGACCTATAGAAAAGAACCGTCCCAGCATTTGACTGGTGGTGAAAATGGGAAGCTACGAAAACCATTTCCAGGACGGCCGAGGTGGTATTCAAACCCACGCTCTCCCGATGCCAGCGAGGCACAAGCTAGCGCGTTAGTGCACTTGGCCACAGTGACCGGTGTATTCGAAATGTAAAGTTTCTAAACAATACACAGAAAATACAAAGCCCCAAACCTAGTCTTTAATATAAATTAACTTGGGAAATAGATTCAGAGAGGCGTTCCTTGCATAAATTTACATTAGACAAATATAGAACAAATAAATAGGGTAGGAGTTAAGCAACGACCCAAGTCAAAGAAACTGGGGATCTGAAAAAGAATAAGCACTTCGTGGCGTAACAAAAAATAGTTATGGGATATTCCATTAACAATACGAGCATATAAAATACAATATAGGCTATGAATCTAACAAAACAACTAATGAACTTACGTTATCAAGAAAAACGGAAGTTCAACGTAATTCACAAAGGTGGACAAAACGCCAATGAGAAATGTTACATGAATTATACACTGACACACACTGGAACCAAGAAAAATACCACATGACAAAAGAGTGCATATTCGTATCAATCAAGCGTAGTTTAACGTACTAAGCTGCATTTTTAAGGTGCACAACGTTACATCGCTAAACAGGTGAAAACGCAACAGCATAATAATAAGAGGACACGATATGACAGCCAAGGCCTCCAGGTGCACTATACCTCCGAGACCCATTTCAAAGGAAAGACACACCAAATTAGGTTCCCACAAACACACACATACTCACATTCAAACAATACATTCCTCATTATTCCAGAAGATAAACTTTTAACACAATACACGCCTGCGAACAAAGACAGAAACCAACTTGCTACATATTGAAACGCGCAGGACAAGTTATACTACTACCTTAAAGTAAAATAAAACACGGTCGCAGGTACACGTAAAGAGATAAAGCAAAATTAACGCTATTTGCTTCTGCTTACGAGGACGTGTGCGTGAAGATAAAAATAAAAGTTGAGTTCCTTTGATCAAGCCATGACCAGGGACCAGGCCCGGTGAGGGTATCGCACCTACTCTGATGAAGTGATCCCAAAGATCTGATAGGATGTTGCACGCTACCCAAAGTAGAGAACCGGGCGCAACAAAAATATCCCCCGATTCGTACACGTGGAAATGAGCCGTATGGAATATAGAAATAAAACAAGACAGGGGACAGAAATAAGCAAGAAAGACTTTCCCTCGCATAAAATACGAGAAAATGAAATCCCTAAAATCCCCCAAGCAGAAATATGTTATGTTACAAAATTACAAGCTGATAGCTGCATCGGGTGCCCATATATTAAACATTGGTGACATCCACCATATTAAATTGGTCAAATTGTCCAAATATAAATAATACGGATGTGTTTAACTTGCTGCCACATTTCATTAACGTCGATCCAGTCGATCATAAATCACTTGGATTATAAGGACACACACACACTCACACACGGATAAAAGTCTATCTTATCAGCCTATATTTCTTTTGATGAATCCAGACTAAATACTGTACAACTACCCCATTTACTAGTTAAACAAATGTGCAGAGAGTCCAGGAGTTGTGTTAACTCAGTACACAACAACTCATACCTTTTCCTGTACACATATTGAAAATGCCTCCTGTAGTGGTCGCTATAGTTCCTTATTGTGAGCTCATGTTTTATGATGAAGCAATTTAGCCGAAGGTAGGCTACATGCCATGGGACTTAAATCTTTTGCCTTGCAAAGTTAGTTATTACATTAGTAGCCTACATCGTAGACCGTATAAGTCCTTTAACGTGTACACTCTTGGTGGTGTTGTTCAAATTGATGATCGACGTATTAATGTATTTGATTTGCACACAAAAGTGGATCCTTCGATTTAATGACGACCAGAAAGCCACCTAAAAAGAGTTCCTGGACTACCTCGTTCTGCGTTCTATTGTTCCTCTCAAGGAAGAATAGAATTGAAGATATCAGTGTACCAGAATGGACGTTCATATATTCAAACAAGTTCTAAATGACTGATTCCATAAATAGTTTTCTGTACATTTGAGCGTTTAGATTGATAGGAAAGGTCATTACATCAAAACACCAGATAAAGAATCGTAAAACCCTTTGAGGGAAGATTTTTATTTATAATATAGCCGAATCAGTAGATCTTCTGAAGGATACTTCAATGGGCGAATAGTTATGCTGGCTACTAAACTGTATATATCACCTGACCGAAGGGAAGAGTCACGCACTGCTTAGATATATTTCAGGTACAGTAAATGTCTCAATTATTTTGTAATGTGAGCTTATACAGTGCGCTTTGAAGGAGTTGCAAAAATGGAAGCAGTCTGAAATGATTCTTCGATTTATAGAAACAGTTCCTACAGCTATAAGCTGTAGAAATTTCTTACTCATCGATTTCACTACATTCAAATACACTGGCGGGAAAAATATCCCAATACCAAATAGGGGTTGTGCTAGACTAACGAACGTTGGTAGGCGTGTTTATACATCTGAAGCATGAGTTTGATTCAAATTTCCCGCAGATCGCATTAGTGTGGCATTAGAAGTGGCCCCATGACATTGCACATCGGGTTTGCTTTAAATACGGGCTGTACTGTGCGAGGGTGCTAGATACTTGTGAGATTGGACGAAGTGACTGTGAGTGGGTCATGAACGCCTTTACGACGACGAAGAGGCCAGTATCAACAGCTCACATCGTTTCAATGAGGCCGTGTAATAGGGCTACGTGAAGGTGCATTTTCTTTTCGCGCTATTGGAGAACGACTTCACAGAAATGTCTCCACTGTACATGCGTGCTGGCAGCAGTGATCACGATAAGGTACGGTCGCAAGAAGACCTGGCTCCAGACGTCCCCGTGGCACCACCAAGAGAGAGGACCGCTGCATTTGGCGTATGGCTTTGGCGCTTAAGACGGCGTCTGCAGCAGCAATTCCAGCGGCAGTTGGTGTCACAGTGACGCAAAGAACTGTTCAAAATTACTTACCTGAAGGACAGCTCCAATCCAGACGCCTAGCGGCGTGCATTCTACTTACCCCAAACCACCGCCGTCTGTGACTTCAGTGGTGTCAAGTGAAAGCTCATTGGAGGATGGAGTGGAGGTCCGTTGTGTTTTTCGATGAAAGCCAATTCTGCCTTGGTGCCGGTGATGGTGTGTTTGTTAGAAGGAGGCCAGGTGAGCACCTGCATTCCACCTGTCTGCGGCGTCGACACACTGGATCAACTCTGGTCTTGGGAGCAATTTCCTATGACAGCAGGAGCACTCTCATGGTAATCTGACGCACCCTGACTGCAGATGTGTACGTCCGTCTGGTGATTCGATCTGTTGTGCTGCCATTCATGAACAACATCCCCGGGGGTGTTTTCCAATAGGATAACGCACGCCCCCATGCCGCTGTTGTAACCCAACGTACTCTAGAGCATGTCGACATGCTGCCTTGGCCAGCTCGATCCCCCGATCTATCCCCAACCGAGCACTTATGGGACATCATTGGACGACAACTCCACCATCATCCACAACCGGCATTAACCGTTTCTGTATTGACCGACCAAGTGCAACAGGCATGGAACTCCATCCCACAAGCTGACATCTGGTACCTGTACGACACAATGCATGCATGTTTGAGTCTGACGATTATACCGGTTATTAATGGACCAGCATGGTACATTTGCGTTGGCTTTTCTCACGCGGACATGAAACTTTTGTCTTGTACCTTTAATCTTTTAAATATGTTACCTCGCCGAATATATTGCCGAAATTTCCTAACTATACATTCTTTATTTCATGGTGTTGGGATATTTTTTCCGCAAGTGTATTTTGCTGCTACCTGCAGCATCTGCCTTATTTTTCCTACTCCACTTTATGTAGATTTCAACAATAATATAAGCTATAGGGAAATTTCCCTTCTCTAATAGAAGTTTATTAGATGCAGTGCACTGCAAAACCATTCAATACGCTGCTTTTAGCAAATGCACGTTTACCTACGAAATTATGTTCTCGTGGTCTCTTGCCGTAAGATATTGGCTGGACTTGTACTAAGCGATGTTTACTTGGTTAATAATAATTATTATCCTGTACTTATTTCAATTCTTCTGGACTCTTTGAAGCATCGTGCAAGAATATTAAGATTTCAGAATTTATTTGAACGAGTAAAGTATTTGGAAAGTGCTGTGCGATGGTGGAAAGTTTGCAACATCATTTCAATACTTTAATTGAAAGCTGGATAAAATATTCCATCTGCTCTGCTACTACAACTCAATTAATCTAGTGAAGAATATTTATGAGCTGTGGAATCGCTGCTGTGTCTAATGCAGTATATAATCGGCGAAATGTCGCAGGAACAAACTGCACATTTCTAAGAAACGGGAAAAGATGCAATGCCGTAACAGTCCTTCGTACAGTGCCCAATAATTCTAATTTCAATATCACCAACTACTTCGTTACGAATTTCATGTCATGATCTCCTAGGGACATGCTAGTGGACTATTTCATTGTACATAAATACATTCAATTGGTGGGATTTAAATTTTAAATATTAAGTGGAAGAACAGACTTCTTTTTATGTAGCCTATAGTTCTGTGACTGCAAGAACTGTAGGCCATTAGTATTACTAGCATTTAGTTGTACAATACAAAGGACTCCGTTCTCCGATGAATGAATGAGTGATTCTCGGGATGAAATGGCACGATCAATGGTTCATATCCCACGAAAAAGGAAAGGAGGTACCGTGGCTTGTAATAACGATATTAACTGTGACGGAGAAATAAAGGCTTAGGCACGCAGCCTTTGAAGGCAAGGGCTCATGACTCACGCCAACCGTTAGGTCATCACGACGTGTAAAGATGAGATGTCATATATGAGTACCTGTGTCTCAATCAGCACCTTCCTTTTTTTTTCTCTTTTTATAGCCTGGCGTTGTCCAATGATAATACTACATGCACGCGGTTAACGTACAATTTGTTAATGTCATTTACCTTTCTTTTCACGTAGCCTTGAAACTGAGGTCGCGCTCGGCTGCTGGTTCGAATTCGATCTCTGGCATTAGTGTGTCTTGTCCTTAATTGGTAAAGCCATTTAATTTCTATGATATAATAAATACACTCCAAATATCTTTCCTCGTCACAACAAGTCTCACAATTCGAGTAAAAATAAATTAAATTGGAACTGGCTGCATGACTGAAAAAGGCCAAAAGCCAATACTGTTTTGAATACGTTTCTTTAGAATTTGCGTGATGGCTGATAGTTTATCCCTAACAACTTTTGAATGTTTACTTATGTCACTTCAACAACTACTTTTACTTATCAGTACTTAATTATAAGCAGAACAATGTACAGGGTGCAAATTTCGAAATCACGGGTGCTGTCCGAACGTAATTCTGTGTCCTAACCGTACCTAACATATCCCCTGTCACCAGTCACCAGAGCACTACTTTCCTTTTATCCATTGGTTACAAACCCGTCAACCACGGGTAAGAAAAGAACCGTGTGTGTGTGCGTGTAGTGTACTACGCAAGCAAACGTTTTCGTATAGATGTATATTTCCCGAGAAATATAAAAACATACCCGTCCATTCCTTTATTAATAATTTAAATAACGCCTACCTCAATATATACATGAAGTATGAATACTTTTCTACTTTGTCAAAAGAATCACCCTTCCAATGTTAAGTATAAAACTTCTTCTGGGAAGTATTTTTTCTGCAGAATGATTTTGTGACATTCTCGGATGAGTCATCCCTTGATGGCTTTAGTAGCACAATTTACTCTTCACCCTGTATGTTCCCGTTGTTTAAGCTTGTAAAATGTAATTTCTGTGTATTATTAAGGGAAGGTAGTTACTGGAAATATGTTCGTATTATCGACTGAATGCTGAGCACGCCCGAGAAACTGGCTGTTTAATTCTTCGATGCGGATCCACTGTATTTGGAATCGTTCATCTATACGTATGCGAAACAAATGACTTCTAAAATTGACATGGATGGACAAGGTTTTAATTAGAAAAGTAATATACCTTGTGTAAAAGCTGTAACGAGGAAAGCAAGGGCTTTGTCCGAGAGGGAAGGGCACAATAGAACAGTTCCCAATCTCCGTTCGTCTGAGTAATAGCTCTTTGCTTGTTGTGAGGGATGTACAAGGCTGGCATTTGTTCAGCTCTAAGAGCACTGTGGATTAAGCCTTTCTGAGAAACAATGGTAGTGAACCCGTATACCTCCTTCCTCCAACAATAATTCTGAAACGATGAAACACACATGTGAAACCCGTATTATCTCCAAACCCTAAATTTATTAAAATATTTCCTTACCTTTCCCACATTGTTTGGGATTATTTTCTCAAGTGGAAATTGGACCACGCAGTGAGCGTGATTCATATTCATCCAGTGGTATTAACTGATGTGAGTACAGTGTTACCGTATACACTATGAGTAGTGTAACCTTATTTGGATACATACAGTAGTGTAATTTGTTTTAATGACCCAATTGGCTATGTGAACATTTATATCACAACATTTATGAACTATCCGTGGATTCTGAACTCAAATTACCATGGACAATCGAGGGTGTAATTTAGTTGTAGTGAAATCATTCGCATGGTTTATGCAGTTTATATTAAACATAGTGAAACAAGCCACAGGTGCTAACAAACCATCTGAATGATCTTAAAGATAGTGGAACAGGCCACTGGTGCTAACAAACCATCTGAATGATCTTAAAGATAGTGGAACAGCCCACTGGTGCTAACAAACCATCTGAATGATCTTAAAGATAGTGGAACAGCCCACTGGTGCTAACAAAACATCTGAATGATCTTAAAGATAGTGGAACAGCCCACTGGTGCCAACAAACCATGTGCATGGTGCAAACCAAGTTTCGTCATTTAACTCCACAGGAATGCGGTGTCACAAACTGAGATAACACACTGGAATAAGAAAAACCAACATTTTTCTACGTTTCCACATAGCCATTGTTAATATTGAAAATTTTTCATACTGTGAAATCAAATTTCAAGAAACCCTCCTGGTAAAATTCAGTGCCAGTCGGCTAATACCATCTCCTGTACTCTGTCGACGTCTATTTCAGTCAAGGACGTGGAGGAGTGCTATCTTCTTTGACTAAACATTGAACACCAGTTGCCAACCATTTGGCGCGACATAACGTCTCCATAGACGCTCTGTAGGTAGTGACGAACATCTGAATCACTATTCCCATGCACTATTCATTGTGCACGACAGCACGCACTTCCATTTGTGACACGTCTTCTACACACATATTTCTGCCTTACCAGTTTGCACCCGAAACTGTGGCACGTCAATCTGCTGCTGTGGCACTCAGCGCATGCACCAGTGCTCCTCTGCTCTCGCTCTGCCCGTCGAGAATTAAAGAATGATCGCCGTTTGTCCAGGTGATGTGTTTCCTGACTCTAAGAGTGCTTCCCTGTGAAATCAAATAAAACTTGTATTAAGAACGCCTCTCGTAACATACACTGACATTCAAAAAGTCATGGGACTGCACTATGTAACTTAATGACTCGTGGTGCCTCCGCAGCAGACGGTGGAGCAGGGTCCATACACGTTTCAGTTGTGCACAGGTGTCTTGTCATTTAGATTGACTATTGTTTACAAGTTCACGGCAAAGTGGAAAGAGCTACTAGAGTTCGACCAGGGAATAATTGAGGGTGACAGAAAGATGTGAAATTCAAATTCATACGTTGCGGATCAATATTCCTCGATCCACAGATTCACGTGTGTACAGGGAATATTAATATCCAGGCATTACGATCAACCGTGGAAACAATGTGGCTGTCCACGGTTATTTAAAGGTACTGGTGGAGGTTGGGTAGAATTGTCCATACCTTCAGTGCAGAAACACTTTCTCAAATCACAGTCACACACACAGGAGGAGGTATCAGATGTATATGTAGGCCTATGTATCAGATTTAACTTTCAATGGATATGGACGCAGAAAACCTACCAGAGCGCCCTGTTAATAGCATAGCACCGGACGAAACACCTCACTCGTGATTGTGAAGTTGCTAACTGAACCCTGGAGGACTGGAAGCTTGCGGTGCGAACTGGTGAGTGACGTTACAGGTTGTTTCGGGCAGATGGCAGGGTTCAGGTATGGTGCAAGCCCAATGAGGCCATGGGTCCCAGTTGTTAACAAGGCACCTTGCAGGCTAGTGGTTGTTCCGTTATGGTATGGTGATGTACTCATAGCATAGGTCAAGACCACTTGTCCTTTTACCCACAAAACTCAATAGTAGCAGCTACAAAACTATCCTTTGTGGCCATTCGCTGCCGTTCATGGTCTTCAGTTTTCTTGACAACTATTGGATGTTTCAGCAGGATAATGCCCCATCCCTTCGGGCTGCGAATATCCAGGACTGGTTCGAAAAGCATTCCGGAGATTTTTAATAAAAGGAGTGGCCAGCACGATTCTTGAATATGAGTCTAATAGAACATTCATGGAACGTGGTGGAGAGAGCCATTGACAGCCAGCATCCAGGATCTAGAAATACTAGAGAACTCTCGGTAGCTATTCAGACAGCATGGCTTAACATCTCTCGGGGTCGCCCATGAAATTATGCGTTCTGAATTCAGCAATTCATCGGGCTAGAGGGGGTCTAACACGTTATTAGATGAGTATTCCATGATTTTTGGCTTGTCAGTTTATATAAATACCACGAAAACGTTCATAATATACTTGATCACATGTGACCACTGTGGTCGAGATATTTTCAGCGTATGGGCAGTTAAGCACTATCGTGCAATTTGCGTCTGCAAATTACTTCCCGAAAGTTTCTTTAGTATTTTCTTACCTTTGAATGCATGTTTTAAAACATTTTGCTACGGCTGAGGCATCTGAATTCCTTAAAAGATACGATATCAGAAAATTCTATATTGAGACCCTTCACCCTTGGAGTGGTGAGTAATTTAACAGCCATAGAGTGCCTAGTGGGCAACAAAACAGACCTCCAGGTCATTGCTTTAGAACGTTCAGGATAATTAAATGAGCCTGTATATTGGATGAAAATTATATAAAGGCATAGTTTTCAGATGCCAGTCTCACTGCATATATGGGACAGATGACCTCGTAGTTCCGCCCCTTAAAACCACAATAATTAACTAACCGCATGTAGGATCCATAGAATAAGAACATGAACATAATAATTCATTACTCCTAAAGAGATACCATTTGACATGCAGACTCCTGCATTATGGTACGAAAAATTCATTGTTATATGTAACATCAGTCAATATACAGTTAATCGTATTTACTACTCTACCAACAAATATTAATCTTGTAGAGCAAGACATTCAGTGAGGCAAACTTGGAGGTAAGTTAAAGTAATATTGACTGGGTGTTTTCCCCTTATTATATTCATCTCTTCCTTTCTCAACTTACTCCAGGTAGTAGGAACTACATTAGTGCACGTGCACCATTCTAAGTAATTTGTATTCTCTAAAGAAAGAGAGTCAGGAAGCGGAAAATATTATAAAATGGACATAGCAAAGTCAATGCAGTGTGTTCTCTGTTACGATCTACTGTATCCTGCAAGAAAGAATGTAGTGTAGCAACGACATTGCCTTTACATCAATTTCTAGACCGTCTTTGCTGTATGGAAGTGAGAGCTGGGTGGATTCAGGATATCTTATACATAAGCTAGAGGTATCCGATATAAGGGTAGCACGAATAATTGTTGGAACAAATATATCGCAGAAAATTCTAGGAGGGTACCCGTAATGGAGAGGTAAAGGCTGGATTAAAAATGAACATGCTAGATGAAGCTGTTCTTATGGCCGACTCACACAGTGGGGTCATGTCGTCAGGATGGGGGAGGTTAGATTACCTAAGAGACTATTGAAGTAGGCTATAGAGGATAACATAAGCCGAAGTAGACTTAGGAGGCGATGGTTATATTCACTGTTCAACGAATTCATGATGAGAGGTGTAGAAGCAGAAGAGGCCAAACTGCTAATTGCTAAAAGGAAATCGTGGAAGCGAGACATCCGCAAACAGAGACTTACACACTAGACTGGACTCAAAGAGGCAAAACAGTCTTAAATGAAAATGATAGAATGAATAAATGAATTAATGAATTAATAGTTAAAATAATTGCTACTCGTGGCCCAGATCCTTTCTAGATAAATAATCGGGAAACAATCAGCCAGGAGCTATACTTTTATTTCTGGAAATAATCACCTAGATAATTAACTACACGTAGCACTCCAATTCACCTTATGCGGATAGGAAGCCGACGAGGTGCTAAGTTATTTATTTCAACGGAATTATCACGTGATATATCATTTCCAAAAACCTACACTGCTTGAAGGAAGCCATAAAACCTTTCACGAGGCTTCCAATTGATGCAAGATTTACTGTGGAAATAGTATATTTGAAATACATGGAACAGATCACAACTTCAGACCAAGAGCTCAATAAGTTGCTAAACACAGGCTATAAACCCTAACCTAAACATCATTACTAAAAATCAACTCTGCTTGTCGCATGCAGACAATCGTAAAAGTAAAAAATACTGTCTTAGGATACTTTATCCCGTGCCTTCTAGATGTTTTACCGCAAAACTCTAATACTTGAGGTCACAAGTCACATATCTTTCCATCATGTCCCAGACATGATTGATGCGAGACAAGCCCAACGACCGTGGTTTCCGTGGTAATTGTTGCACGTGTGCCTAGTATGTTTTATTCCACGGTCAGTGTGTTGGCAAGCATTAGGTGCTCACTGCTCGCCACATCTACATCGTTAACATTCAATACTGAATGAAACGGTGCGACATTCCACTTTTCCGAGCTCCTCTGATGGCACCAGTCGAGCCATTCACGTCAATGCTGTCCAATTAGTGACACGTAGATGGGATAGAATTGTGCATGCCCTTAGTCCTCCTGCAAGTAACTGCTCCCAATGGTTCACGGTGACAATTCTGGAACCACATGTGCTCGTATCTGGATGTGGTATTAGACCATCTGCTATTACTGTCCTTAAAATGCTAAGATCGTTATGGGCTCCACAGAATATTCCCTTTCAAAAAGTAGATACAGGTGGTGCATCAATGTCAATGTTAAAATGGCATATATTTGTAGACACCGTTGAGACCGTTATCAGTTTGTACACTATATCTCAGAAGCTGTACGTTATCATCCAATCAAAATCCACATCGCTCTACCAGGTCACTCCTATTCTTTTGGTGGCTGTGCAGTTTGGAGCTAGCGGAAGACAATATGCTTTGACAATGATGCGAGTGCTTTAAAGGTCTTCAAACAAACTGCGTAAAAATTTCACTTGTCTACCTTTGTGCTCGAATGGAAGCCTTAAGCAGATCTGAGGTCTATTTTTTAAAAATTGGGTGAATATTCATTCGACAGCTAGTAACTCACATTAGGCCGAGTCAGGCTCAATATATTTTTGCCAGGGGATATACCACAAAACTTGCATTGTGCTAACAACCCGCCTGCATCTCTTTCGTTTAGAGCGTCAGACTGATACAAAATACTAAATTCAAAAGACCATCAGAAACACTTAGCACCTTGGGACATTCATAAATCATCACTGGGAATATCAGAATTAATTTACCTGTCTGTTGCCATACTTGTATAACCAAGTGCCTAGAAAATAACGGCATATTGTAAATTTGGTTTATAAATCCAAGCTATTGTTTACAGGGTGTTAGTCTACGTTTACTTCTTCATATAAAGTCGGAGAAAGAGAAATATCGATACTATTAAAGGAAAAGCATTTTGTCTTCTTGAAGCTGAAAGACGGAATCTATAGTTTTGTTCTTTGAGTAGTAGTGAATTGTTAAAAAGAGTAATAATATTAAGTTCATATAAATCACACTAAAAGTTGCCTTCAGTTTTATTATTATAATGAATGATGGTCACAGTGCGTTCCGTGTAGAGTTGCAGAGGAACGTTTCGAGGTAAACCTGGAATGCTGACCGGTGAGAACGTTTAATTTGTAGCCTTGTCCGGTTTTGATGAAGGGTGGTTTAGTTTCTGTTGTAAGAAAGTTAGTTGTTTGTTTATAAATCTTCCTGAACCTTCCGGTATCTTCACATACACAATAAAATCATTTAGACCATATTCCCAACTATTCTAAATTTAAAGCAAGAACAGCCGCATCCAACTGCAGTTAATGCCTTGTGGGAAAACGCTATCTATGTAATTATGTAAATGCTATAATATCTAACAAGGTAAATCTTTTTGCGGGACTTAATATCCTCATTTGTTAATGTAAGAGGTGGATTGCCAATCATATAGAGATGAAAATAAGGGAACAATATTAGCATTTAGCGATGCTATTGTCCAGTATTACAACTCCCTTCTCTACCGGACAATTCCAGTCAACAGAACTGGGTGCATAATTTAGTTAAGCGTTGGCCTTGGGTTTAATTCGTGCTCGCTTTGACTGCACTCAGGATCAAATACAACAGATTCGTATCAGAATAGTTGCTGTCATATCAAAGAATTGCCTTAAGGCAGGCTGTTCCAGCCGAGCTGCTCGCCAGTGAGCAAGGGAGTACTCGCCGCCTCGCGTGAGTAAACCTGCAACATGAAATACAGCTGTGTTGTGGGGACTGCCGTCACTACGCGGTGGATACATCAAAACTGGCAGGAAGCGCATGGACTTGTGTTATGATCTTCGCCCAGTGATGTATTGGTTAACACTCTCAGTCCCTCTCCAACCGTGCTCCGAGCAACACTGCTGAATACTCGCGTGTACGCATACTCAAACTCGTGGATTTGAAACAGCCTGCCTTAAGGGAAACATGTCAACACCCTGTGGTCACACTCATCTCATTATTATTTTATTATTTTTATTGTAAATATTATTATGTATATTATTACTCTTCATTATCCTGAAGTTCGGGCCATCAGCGACGCAAGCAATTGTACACTTCCCTGCTCTACAGCTACGGCCAGAGCAACGATATGTAAGTCCGCCTCGTGGCGCAGTGGCTCACTCCAGAGGACTGGGTTCGACTCCAAGTTTTGCCAAGAAATTGATGTCTGGTCTGCAGGCTGGATTGGGGTACACTCCGCCTCGTGAGGCAAAACTGATAAGATGTGGGTTCGATTCCCACCTCAGACATTCTGGAAGTGGTTTTCCGCGGTTTGCCATTTCTACTTCAGGCAAACGTCGGGATGATTCCTAACTTAAGGCCATGGCCACTTCCTTCTCAATCTTCACTCGAAATACAAGTACACACACTATTGCAGATACATCAATAATGCAGATTAGCAAACTAGTTCTACACACAAACCCAAGTACACGATGCTCTCAATGTAAAGTACATCCCCTCAAATGAAACTACAGCAAGAACAATAATAATTAACTTCCAGAGTTCGGGCCTGACTGCCAGAAGTGAAGCAGGGGCTAAATATAAAAATGAACGTAGCGCATTTCATGGACAGTGGGTGGTGTAACATGTCGCATGGCGCGAGCGAAAACAATTTAAGTATTGCTAGTGATGTACGCCACTGTGTTGAACCCAACCCCATTTACCCGAGCTGTCAATATCGAAGTCACTTCATTTGGCCTATGGCCTCCGTGCGTGGGAAACATTTCCAAGCCAGGCGGGTGAATGGTTAATCAATGATAGACTGCGAGTTCCTAATAATCTGACGCCGAGTTTTACGCAACATTTTCCATTAACCTTCGACTTCTTGAACCGACACATAGCTAGTGGAACTAGAGGGGAAGTTGACAGACTAAATTAAATGTCATTTATTTTTCCATGCCTACATAGGCCTACATATCATTTGTTTCAGGAAACTCGTTCAATGAAGCAGAAAACAGCTCTGCGGCAAAGGTATAAACTTGTGACCCTTGAACATTTGTCAGGCGGGTTAGAGAGCAGGTATCAGTTAAATTTTAAAGATGCCTAGAAGAACATTCAACTGAAAAGTTTTGAAAAGTACAGTACTAGATTGTTATCGACTCCCTGATTGATTGATTGATTGATTGATTTTATTTTCACTGCTACACTTAGAGCTTAAGAGCTCCTCTACAGTAGCACCCTGCATGCATTACGATTAGGGTTTATAAACACAGTAACAAATAGAAGTAGAAAAAACAGTACATTACATTAAATTAAGATCATATTAGACTATATAGCGTATCATATCATAAGCAACAAGTTAAATTTTAAAGTATGATATTCTGTAATATGTTTCTCACAACAAACACAATATAAATAATAATGGTCTAACAATGATAGTAACAATAGCAAGGCAATAATAAAAAATAGAAATTTATATACAAAAGAGTGCATACCGACGCAGTATCAGCCTGAAAGATAAACACCATATACACGAAATATATTACACATATACTTATGGAAGGTTGTCTGCAATTGTCCTGATTTTATAGTCGAGACTAATTGCATAAAATTACCTTTTAACATAATGCAGTAGCCAGATGTGAGAGGTGTACTGCTCCAAGAAGCAGGATGAAAGACGACTTTTGAGAGTTGCAGTGCTTGCAAATTTGACAAACTTATATAAATCGAATATGATGAAGAGGCGTGATGCGGTGCAAACAAAAGATTTATTGAAGCTCATTGTTTGGTGGATAGGAATATGGAGTGTTAATTTTGCGTCCCTATTTTCTCGATTATGAAGTGAATACATTGGCTTAAAGGCATTATAAAGGTATAACGGGGTCTTGGTGTGCAGTATTTTAAGTGTCAGAATGGCAACTGATAGCTGCCTGATTGCCCAAAGCTGACTTAACAATACTGAAATCTGCCACACAGGGAGCGACATGTATTGCACCGAAACAATTTGCGTTCCATTGTGAATGTGGCAAAGTACTACCTCTTAAAGTCCATACAGTCTTTCGTTTGTTTAGGTGTCTTATTGGCTCTCACTCCAGATTTTCCCTTATAAATTTTAAATCTAGTGACATAATTCAGTGAAAGTAAAAGTGTACCTAAGTAACCATGAACTCTCGTGGAACTGCAAGACAACAATCGGAGACAAATTGCTGTTGTCCCACCGACGCGACGTGCTATTGAAGGCAACCTCGTGTGTGTGATCTGTGTGTGTGTCTGTCCCTAAAAAGATCTAAACCGCTGTAGCGATTTTTGTAAAACTCGGAGAGGACACACTACTACATTATCTGACCTTGACCGTGCCCTGCTCATTTTAACGCGTTTCACGAATCCAACATGTTAACCGCGCGAAATATTTCCTGGGCAGTCTCTATCGCCGAATCTGTTACTGATTCCACCTTTAATTTTTTGTATGAAGATAGAGAACATTATGCTAAGTACACCTGTGTGGCCTTTTAAATCCTGTTAGGTACGAAGCCAACATGGTGAACAAGGGAAGTTAAAATATTTGAATAGAATTTCCTCGCAATTTAATCACCCGGACGTACTGAAACTTGGTACGGTAAATTACTAGACAATATTTAATCTAGTTATATCTAATTGGATTTAATTTTATTCATAACAACTAGGTGGTGGCTGTGCGAAAATGTGAAAATAAATTGTTATTTTTGTGTCCTAATCATGCGAACAACGTGAACGTTTGTAACCATCGCTATAATCTTCATCTACTGGTACATAACTCTATGGCCTACATATAGAACAATACAACATGGCGATCAACCGAAATATTTCACCGCTTCTCAATATCTACTGATCTATTACAGCAATCAAACAGATTTTTATGATTATTGAGGCTATTGGTCTAATCCAAGTTCAAAAATGAGACCTTCAGTAACATGATGAGCACAAAACCAACATGGCGGCAACGCGAAATTAAGTAACTAACTATTCTTTTGTCGCGACGTAATCGTCCTAGCACTGTGAAACTTGGCACGGTATGATTTTTATACAAGCCTTAACATATTGGCGTCTACGTTAATTCATTTTTTTGAGAAAATAAAAATGGCGGTTTTGCAAACATTTTATAATAATTTTTCTCCTGTCTTAAACAAGTGATAGAAATGTAGGTTGGTATAATGAACCACCAATATAATACTCAATTGCTGGCATAAAATTCTGTAGCCTATATATGAATCAATTCAATATGGCGTCCATGAGATAAATTCAACCGGTTAACAATATTTGTGAAACTATTTAAACAATCAAACTGAAATGATTTATGCTGACAAAGGACTATTAAGTAAGTACATACACTGTATGTGACTTTCAAAGTCCTGTGAAATAAAAAAAGCAACATGGTGGCCAAGTAATTTTAAAATAATTCAAATGACTTTTCTGGCAATCTAATCACCTGTGAGCAATGAAACTTAGCGCTGCGAATATTTATTTCGAGCTTAGTATAATGTATGGAGTAGAAACATGGAATTTAACAAAGTCACTGAATAAAAAATTAGAGGTCTTTGAGTTGTGGCTCTATCGACGGATGATAAGAGTATCATGGACAGATCCTTCGATGAATGGGAAAGGATATGGAAATACTGGTCACTGTAAAGATGCAATACCTCGGACACATTATGCGCAACAGAAGCAGTTACCATCTACTGGAAGAAATTCTGCAATGACAAATAACCGGAAAGAGAAGTGTTGACAGGAGACGAATCACCTGGCTAAAACCCCTCAGAGACAGGACTCTCAAGACATCGGATGAGTTATCCCAAACGGCTCAGAACAGAGAAAGCACAGCCAAGATGGTTGCTGGCATCTGCAACGGATAAGGACTAGAAGTAAAAGAAGAAGAAGTATAGAGAGATCTCATGTTTAATTGTATTCAAAAATTCAAGACGGCATCAGTTCGAAATTTTGAAAACTATTTATTTTTTATTTTTCGTATCCGTTTCAAGTGATTGAAGAGAAGATTCTTATGACGGGCTGTTATATTAATCATTACATAAGGATACGAAGTAATATAGCTTACATTTCGTAAATCATTGAAGGCGTGCATTTGACCGTTCTTTAAATGAACTCCCGTGACTCGTTACATAAAGATACCGTCTCGCGGGAGAAGTCTTAATCACCGATACTGAAATTAATATAATCTAGCATATAATTTCCAATTTAATGGTGTCGGTGCTGTATTCCTGTATTCTAGATAATCCTCATCGTGTAACATATTTTCTAGTGCTTGAGGTGTGTTGATGTGAGTTGTCTTGATGAACGAAGAAAGATTGATATAAGACACGGACATGCACTTGTACCATGTAAGACCATTGTGCTTTCCTAAAAGTGCTATTTATATGCATCTTGTATGAAATGACTACAACTTTTGGATTTTGAGTTTTGAATTTAAAATCGCTGCTCTACACTTTATCACAACATAGGTCGTATTCCAAAAGCTATTTCGTACATCACATGGAAAATTCTTTTTACAGGCGGGGGAGATTTTAATGGAAAAGACCGGTAGGATAAATAAAGATAGGCTATTTAGTTCTTCACGGAACTCTTAGGTGGATTTGATTTCTTAAGAATATCCTGTTGATATTTCATTTATCACGCTAAAGAACGTATTTTAATACATTATTTGGGGTGATTAATTTAATTCATGTGATGAAGAATGAAGGCAAAATTAAAGTAAAATTATGGATGCTCATGCCTATTTCCGGATTCAATTAGGCAGCAGGCGCACTGATCAATTCCACAGAGTTACACTCAGCAATTGACCTCCGCGTAACTGGCAACTCTGTACCTCAGAACCAGACGAACGTAAGTCCTAAAATTACGATTTTCAGGTATTACATCATTGTATGTAGAATTTGATTCTCTATTAAGCCATAACAACTTAAGTCCGGTGAAACATCGCGTTTTGTATTTACTAAGGGTTGTAAGAACGTAAGTCTCAACCTATGATTGAGCCAGACAAACTTAAATCCACTTACGTTATTGTGGTTCTGAAGCTTTAAAAATACATTACCACGCAAGTCCACAGCTGGACTTACGTTAGACTGACTGCAATGTTCATGACTAAGGCATACACTCAAGTCCCTCGCGCCTTTTTTCAGCTGTGTAGAACAGAGTCAGTTGTATGGCAGTGCTGTTTACTGCAACCTTATTTTGATGTTATGTCATGAGAGAAACGTGTTGTAAGTGTAGTTAGGTTGAAGAGAAATTCAAAATCAGTAATTATAGCAGAGGCAGGTTCATTGTATCGTTACTACAAAATCATAACATTATGGTGTTTGAAGCCATTTTTCTGTGTTGCCTTACAAGTTAGTAAACAATGTTTGATGCTTTTCAGTCGGTCAACACGAATGTACCAAAATGAGTTGGGTTATACCCTAATCCTGAAAAAAATTACATGTATTTATTAAGCTCATGTAATTTTTTCAGGATTAGGGTTTAACCCAACTCATTTGGGTACATTCATGTTGACCGACTGAAAAGCACCAAACTTTTGTTTACAAAATATTAACTTAAATACCGGTAATAATGACAAAGAAGAAGATTCAGTTTTAAGTGTTTCCAAAGAATCAAGTCCAGCTCCATCACTTACGGAACTAAAGGTGAGTATTCAATTATCATGTTTCACTAGATTTATACAATTTATTAACCGGCGTTAACCTATAACTGGTGACGTGCGGAATTCAGAAGTGAGGTCTACGAGACTCCTATCAAATATATCTCAATAAGGAACATTTGACACTTCATACAACTACTGTACTATCATTATGTTATCTGATTCAGCATGCAATAATCTCTCGTAATATGAATGGGTTTAGGATCTAATGAAACAAGGAATAAATATGTTGTCATTTCATACTCAGAGTATGCAGACATACTGATAAATTTCATGGTGCTGGTTGTTGCAGGGGCTTCTGAGTTGCTTTTGAAAGAGCTGGTGTTGAATCCAGTTCATTTAGTCCCTTACAGTGATTCCGATTCAGAAATTAATGAATATGTTGAGGTGCAAAATAACACAAAAGGCAAGAAAAGGGTAAAAAATTAAAAACCAGGAAAAAGTATATAAGGAAGAAGAAGAGATTAAGCGGAAAAGAGTATATTAATACAAAAAATGTTGTCACCCATGAGAAATCTATAAAGTCTCCCTGCCATGCTAATTGTCGTCTAAAATGTAATCAGAAGTTTACAGAGGAGCAGCGTTTGAAAATACACTCTGAGTACTGGAATGCTGAGAGAAGCTGGGACTCAAAAAGAAAATTTGTAGTGTCTTCTATAAAAACAAAACCTGTTGTTAGGCAACGGATTCAAGATGGCACAAGAAAAAGCAAAACCGAGAGCCATACATTTTTTAATTACCCTTTCAATTTCTGAAACGTTTATGAGAGTTGCCTTACAAAAAGTCAGTGAGTCTGGTTTGGTGACTCAAGATCTTAGGGGGAAGCATATTTCAGCAAATAAATTACAAAGTGATAGCTTGGGGAGGATTAAAAATCCCATTTCTAAGTTCCCTATGTACCAAAGCCACTACAGCAGAGAAAGATCAAAACGAAAATATTTAGGCCATCATTTGAATATTTATATAATGCACTCAATGTATGTAGATGAGTGCGGGAAAGAAAACATTAAACCAGAGAAGAAATGGATCGATTCCAAAGTTTCTAATGAAGAATTTTGCTTGTATTTCCACTTGCCAGAATATGAATGACACGTGTGATGTTTTTGACGAACTAGACTGCCAAATTAAAATTGAGAAAAATGACGCAAAACTTAATGAACTCAAACTACAAAAGGAAAATCACATGAAAGAAGCTTCACTTAGGCATGAACTAAAGAGGGAGGACGAGGTAAAAGGTCGTGCTACTCAAGGTTTCAGAGTTGTTATGTCTGATCTCCAAAAGTGTCTTCCAACTTCAGATTTGGAGAATTCCCAAAGCGTGTACTCAAGAAAACTCTGGACAATAAACAGTACAATTTATGATGCCACCAAAGACAAAACTTGGTGTGTGATCTGGGATGAAAGTACAGCCGGTCGAGGGGGAAATGTAATTGTATCAAGTTTATTTACTTGGGCACATGAAGAGCTTCGAAATCCTGAGAAACCTACTAAAAACTTCATAGTCTGGACTGATAACTGCAGTGACCAGAACAAGAATATTAACATGATTTTTATGTACCTATGGATGGTGGAAAAGGTTCCCACACTCAAAGAAGCCAACCATAAGTTCCTGCTTACTGGACATACAGTCCCCGTAAACCGGCATCGAATCGGATGACCCGGCGAAAACATCGCAATTCATGCCGATAACACAAGACATATATCAGATAAAGAACAAAAAAAATGATTGAGGTCTGGGTTCAAATATAAAAAAAAATACGCCGGTGGGTACGAGAACTCAAGTAGTCTCAGGGGTGGTTAGCAGGATGTAGGTGTAACAGGTTAAATCAACCCACTCCCAAACCTAAATCAAAGCAATAGCACAACAGATATCAGAAGATAAGCACAATTAAAAATATAAAAATAGGCATCAATTTATTGGCAACTCATTGACCAATACAAATATAGGAAACCCCCAAAAAGCCTATCTTGCCTCGGAGATTCGATCTAAATGAAAGCTTGCTGTGGACCGAAGAAAAACAAAAATATTTAGAGTCCAAATAAACATAATTAAGTTTTAAAGGGTCAACGAATCCCCTTGGTCCTATCCTTAAGACACAAATAAAATTAGGAGATATTCGAAGAAAATTAAATAAAATATAAAAAAAATAGATTCAGTCACATTTGACTATCAACATCAACTAATCACACTAAATGTCCATCAGGTAGTGTCCTAGATTAGTAATATTGTCACTCACTTGAGTTTATAATGAAAGTTAAATAAATAGCTGGCCGTTCTAACTAATTATTAATTAATTATTAATTAAAAATAATTGCTGCAACAATATAGGTCCTACTTGACCACTCAATTAAAGTTGCAATCAGTATTTATATTTATCGTACAACGTTATTTCAGAGTCTAATTACTCAAAATATTTCAAGCAAACGTGCACCCATTATCCTACATTTATGCAAAGTTCAAAGTCATGGCTGATCATTATATCACATCTAAAAGTTCCCATCTTTCCCAATTCGATGGTATGCTTGCAATGTATTTCACTCCATCAATTACATAGTGATTAGATTATCGCCTGCCTACTCCTGTGAATACTTAATTCACCACCATCTGACTGCATTTTGCATGGTCATGCTTATTTAGAAAGATATTACACTACTAATTATTATTACATTATTACTTTTTTTATTCACAAAGGGATTCTTCATGATTAATTCTCAGAAAATTTGCCATAAGACGTTCACAGAATATGTGAACTATCATCCTAAATTTATTTTATTACATTCCATTCAATTCTCCCCTCTTTTTTATAAACAACTACACCAATCATTTTTTTTGTAGATAAACTCATTATTATCTTTTAATTATCATGACCTTTCATTTCATCACATAACTAGTGTGCATAAATTATCTAATGCAAGCATGACCTGTAGCAATGTCAAATGGGTAGGTGTCAAAGCATAATGACGAGCATGCTTTTAATAATTAAATTCTCTATATCAATGAATGTGGACGAAGAAAAAAATGGGAATATTTAAAGTTATAATCCTTCAGAGTTCACATAATTAGATCCACCAAACGCTGAAGTCAAAATCGAAAGAAAAAAAATCAAACATGAACTCCACCCTAGCTCTCGACAGCTAGTCTACCACCTTCATTTATTCCATCATGGATTCAGTTCAGTATCCACGTCGTATTTCCAATCTTATCATCGTAGAAAAAAAATCTTATAATTGAAAGTAGTGACGGATTTACAAAAATTCCCAAAAGAAAATATTAACTGGATCATGGTGCCAAGCATGGTGGATAGTTCCTTGCCACGTGTGACAACTCTACAATGTGAATCACTTCCTCATATAATTACTTAATAGACGAAGGGAAAAAATTTGGCCATTAATATTAATAATAATAATAAAATGATTGATCAACAAATAAATAATAATTAGTTCAACTCCATGGCATCTAGTACTACTGAGTAGTACAAACTACTCACAACTAGAAAATGAAGTAATGTTTTAGCTCACCAACTGGCCGAAATAAGAAAATATGGTACAAGACTAGCATGCTCAAAGAATGCAGAACCTCTGGAACCAATCTTCATTCAGGACCATCTCCTTCCCATTCCAGAACCGGCAGGATTCCATCTTCCACCATCTTATTCCTCGCCTCCTCCAGGAATCGAAACTGAGACCTTCACGTTCCATGGTGGCTGCGTCCTCCGACTCCCACGGTGTGGTTATGTCATGGCAACATCATGGCCTCATCTTGATGTAAATGTAACTCCGTCCAGTCTCCTCACGTATAAGCTTAGTGGCACATATTTTCACTGACTAGTTCCATTTCAAAATTCTTCATTGACACTTCAACAGCACAGGTTATAAAATGTCCTCGTTCCATTCTGAAAATTATAAGTTCCTGCGCCTCGAACAATGTAGACACAATTCTTCCTCTCAGCAAATTGCCACCGGCTTTACGTAAGCAGTAATTCAATAGCATTCACAGCTGTCCATAAGTCCTCCATCGATGATAAGAGCCTCGTCTATTCTCGAATGTTCACTGCACAAACTATTCCGTATTGTAACTCACGTACAAAGCTAGTCGCAAAGGGCTAGTTCTCTCGTTATCAAGCCAAGCATGTGCCTGCACGACCGGGATTATACACGCTGGACTCGGCCGTCTGATATAGCAATCACGCCCGGCATAACAGCGGTGATTCGTAATTATATGGTCTCTCAGGACTCCGATAAAATCACACCCGATACACAGCAATACTTAGACCTGTGGTGACATAGCACACACGGCCCTCCACGATCAAAATCGAATGTAAAAAATCGCTCTTGCCGCACAACGGAGTACTGTCCAGTCCGCGCTCAAAACGCATGTGTCTGCGCCTCTCAATGTGACCAGTTGCTGAAAACCAGAGCTGAGCACGTGGTCCGAGACAGCGCACTCTGCCGGAGATAGTAGACAGATGTGCGTGACGTCAGACGCGTGACGTCACTCAACCTTGTGGTCGGGTCTGCGAAGATAAAATGTGGTGTTTTGGGCCGTGATTTACGCAGGGTTGCCAATCTGTGCTAAAACAGGAGAACTACGTTGGGCACATACTCCCCTCTCCCCGGAAAATAAGCGAGTTAACAAAAGTTTATTTTGTATTCTCTTCATTATGCCGCCAATCAGGTGCCAAACATATCCTGCTCGTTCTTCAACAGTAGTATCTCTTAAGGCTGGCAGCATTATACTTTCCTATCCTTGCTCCAGATCTTATATCTCTGATGTCATAGCAATTGCTAGCCACTTTTACTAGGCCCTGGCTTTACGTTCTCTTGCCCTTGCTGCTGGTGAGTTGCTTCTCTCATCTGCTGCAAGTATGCTTGACTTTCTGCATGTCTCTCTTCCAAATTCACGCGATTGTCCAGAGGTTCATCTCTGTTCCACTGCCTATTATAGGTTTGAAATCTACCTCTTCCTTGCTGCCAAGAGTTTCTTCCCTTTATATCCCTGGGTCTGTATGTTTGTGAATTGAGTTGTTGCTGTTGGTTCGCTTAGTATGGCCTTCCACCTTGGTTCCATCTCCTATCTCGTTGATTATATCCACGATTCTCATAACGTCCTCTCCAATCTCCTGTATCCTGGAATGTCCTTCTTTGTGGTGGTTCAGTCTGTATTTTCCGGTCTGTCACGACTAGATTCACCTCCTGGTGCTCTGATCTAGTGTTTCTCGCGTGCATTAAAGAACTGGTGTGATCTAATTTCCTCAGAATTTCGTCACATGTCTTCAAACTATTCGCCCCAGATGCTATAAGCGTTCTCTGAACTTCTACCGGAAATTGCCTCTTATCGCTTGAATCATCTCCTCTTCGGGTAATGGAGGTTCTAAATATTGAAACCTGGCTAACTGCGTTGTAAAATACCCCGCATACTGCGTCGGGTTAGATGTGGAATATTTCCTGGAGTAAAGTTCTGATCTTATGCTAAGTTGGTCTTCCGAACTCCAGAAACGCCTAAGGAATGCCTTAGCAAACTCCTCGTAATTCTCAAAGGAGCATCTAAAAGCTCTAAACCAGGTCAGCGCCTGATTCTCTAACGATCTTTCAATAACCCTTATCTCGCGTTCACTTGGGATCCGATTTTCATCCAGATAATCCCTGAGGTCTCGTAGGAACTCGATTGGGGTGATAACTCCCACACCACTAAACTTTTTCGGTTTTTCCTCATGAGTTCTAATGATAGTTACAGAACTAGCCCCTTTAAATCCTCTAGGTGTCGAATCCATTTCTCCCCATCGTTTCTCCTGGTTAATCTCTGGTGATTTAATTTCCATCGTTTGAAACGGACTATTCATCTGTAAGAAGTTCTCCATATGCGTGATGCGGTCTAGGTGACTACCCTCCAGTATCTTTATGTTATCATTGACTGACGAAATCGCCCCATCTATTTCCGTTTTGACTTGTGTGATATTGGTATTGATTGCGTCCAATTTGTTTTCTATCTTCCCTGCTTCCTCATCCATTCGTTTTCGATTTGTATCCACGTCTTGCGCTAATGTGCCAACATTTTCCTCCATCTTCTGGATTTTCGTCTCTACTTTTCCTACTTGTTCCGTTAATTCCTTTCGAATGCCGACAGTAGTTCCATTAAACTCTTTCCTTACTTCCACTATCTCATGTTGGTATTCCCCTTTAAGCTTGTCTACATGAGCGGTTATATCAGATCCCAATCCTTTGATATATTCATCTAGCCGTTTTTCTAGGGTCCTGACGTGTGTATTCAATGCTTCCATGTCTTTCTCTACACCTTTCTGAATTTTCTGTATGCCCTCTATCAAATTGTCCTGCATAGTGGCCTTCAATGCATCAAGTTTTGCGTCCATGCTGCTATCCGTTTCGTTTTGACTGTTGGTTATACGCTCTCCTAACTTGATTATATCTGCCTGTGTTTTTAACGCCTGATTAGCTGCCTCATTTCGGTTTTGATTAAATTTCTTGTCCAATTCATCATGATTTTGTTGGATACTATGATAAAGTCTACCCTCTAACTCCATTTGACCTTGCTTAAAGTCGCCTCTTAAATCATCCTGACCCTTCTTTAAATCAGTTTTCAAATCAGCTAACAGCTGTCTCAACTATTCCATATTAGACATGTCAATTAGTACAATAAGACAATACAACATAAGGGAACCATCAAGAGTGACCACACCAAGATTGTACCATACTTTCTACTACTATACCATGGAATTGAACTAATATCAACGAGCTGCATAAATGGATCCTTATCCAATTCTACGCAATTGGATCATTAAACGAAGAACGAATGAAGATCAAAAACACCAATCCAAAGGAAAAAAACTTCTGATTCTGTTGCCTATGTCATGGAAACTAGGAAACAATCTCATTACCAAAGGTAATTAGACATTCCAAAGAGAAAAAATCATTAGCCTCCCATTCAAGTACCTCAAATGTGGTAATCCAATTTACTTGAGCCACTCAAATGCAAGTGCCAACGACACAACAACCCACACTGGCTGTCAAATTACATTTAAAACATCTAATTGCTACACCATCGTGTGTACGATTTCTCAATTCGAGGCCCTGCACGCTGGGCGCCATTTTATATGTCCCCGTTAACCGGCATCGAATCGGATGACCCGGCGAAAACATCGCAATTCATGCCGATAACACAAGACATATATCAGATAAAGAACAAAAAAAAAATGATTGAGGTCTGGGTTGGAATATCAAAAAAAAACGCCGGTGGGTACGAGAACTCAAGTAGTCTCAGGGGTGGTTAACAGGATGTAGGTGTAACAGGTTAAATCAACCCACTCCCAAACCTAAATCAAAGCAATAGCACAACAGAAATCAGAAGATAAGCACAATTAAAAATATAAAAATAGGCATCAATTTATTGGCAACTCATTGACCAATACAAATATAGGAAACCCCCAAAAAGCCTATCTTGCCTCGGAGATTCGATCTAAATGAAAGCTTGCTGTGGACCGAAGAAAAACAAAAATATTTAGAGTCCAAATAAACATAATTAAGTTTTAAAGGGTCAACGAATCTCCTTGGTCCTATCCTTAAGACACAAATAAAATTAGGAGATATTCGAAGAAAATTAAATAAAATATAAAAAAATAGATTCAGTCACATTTGACTATCAACATCAACTAATCACACTAAATGTCCATCAGGTAGTGTCCTAGATTAGTAATATTGTCACTCACTTGAGTTTATAATGAAAGTTAAATAAATAGCTGGCCGTTCTAACTAATTATTAATTAATTATTAATTAAAAATAATTGCTGCAACAATATAGGTCTTACTTGATCACTCAATTAAAGTTGCAATCAGTATTTATATTTATCGTACAACGTTATTTCAGAGTCTAATTACTCAAAATATTTCAAGCAAACGTGCACCCATTATCCTACATTTATGCAAAGTTCAAAGTCATGGCTGATCAATATATCACAACTAAAAGTTCCCATCTTTCCCAATTCGATGGTATGCTTGCAATGTATTTCACTCCTTCAATTACATAGTGACTAGGTTATCGCCTGCCTACTCCTGTGAATACTTAATTCACCACCATCTGACTGCATTTTGCATGGTCATGCTTATTTAGAAAGATATTACACTACTAATTATTATTACATTATTATTTTTTTATTCACAAAGGGATTATTCATGATTAATTCTCAGAAAATTTGCCATAAGACGTTCACAGAATATGTGAACTATCATCCTAAATTTATTTTATTACATTCCATTCAATTCTCCCCTCCTTTTTTATAAACAACTACACCAATCAATTTTTTTGTAGATAAACTCATTATTATCTTTTAATTATCATGACCTTTCATTTCATCACATAACTAGTGTGCATAAATTATCTAATGCAGGCATGACCTGTAGCAATGTCAAATGGGTAGGTGTCGAAGCATAATGGCGAGCATGCTTTTAATAATTAAATTCTCTATATCAATGAAAGTGGACGAAGAAAAACAATGGGAATATTTAAAGTTATAATCCTTCAGAGTTCTCATAATTAGATCCACCGAACGCTGAAGTCAAAATCGAAAGAGAAAAAATCAAAACATGAACTCCACCCTAGCTCTCGACAGCTAGTCTACCACCTTCATTTATGCCATCATGGATTCAGTTCAGTATCCGCGTCGTATTTCCAATCTTATCATCGTAGAAAAAAATCTTATCATTGAAAGTAGTGACGGATTTACAAAAATTCCCAAAAGAAAATATTAACTGGATCATGGTGCCAAGCATGGTGGATAGTTCCTTGCCACGTGTGACAAATCGACAATGTGAATCACTTCCTCATATAATTACTTAATAGACGAAGGAAAAAATGTGGCCATTAATATTAATAATAATAATAATAAAATGATTGATCAACAAATAAATAATAATTAGTTCAACTCCATGGCATCTAGTACTACTGAGTAGTACAAACTACTCACGACTACAAATTGAAGTAATGTTTTAGCTCACCAACTGGCCGAAATAAGAAAATATGGTACAAGCCTAGCATGCTCATAGAATGCAGAACCTCTGGAACCAATCTTCATTCAGGACCATCTCCTTCCCATTCCAGAACCGGCAGGATTCCATCTTCCACCATCTTCTTCCTCGCCTCCTCCAGGAATCGAAACTGAGACCTTCACGTTTCATTGTGGCTGCGTCCTCCGACTCCCACGGTGTGGTTATGTCATGGCAACATCATGGCCTCATCTTGATGTAAATGTCACTCCGTTCAGTCCCCTCACGTATAAGCTTAGTGGCACATATTTTCACTGACTAGTTCTATTTCAAAATTCTTCATTGACACTTCAACAGCACAGGTTATAAAATGTCCTCGTTCCATTCTGGAAATTATAAGTTCCTGCGCCTCGAACAATGTAGACACAATTCTTCCTCTCAGCAAATTGCCACCGGCTTTACGTAAGCAGTAATTCAATAGCATTCACAGCTGTCCATAAGTCCTCCATCGATGATAAGAGCCTCGTCTATTCTCGAATGTTCACTGCACAAACTATTCCGTATTGTAACTCACGTCCAAAGCTAGTCGCAAAGGGATAGTCCTCTCGTTATCAAGCCAAGCATGGGCCTGCACGACCGGGATTATACACGCTGGACTCGGCCGTCTGATATAGCAATCGCGCCCGGCATAACAGCGGTGATTCGTAATTATATGGTCTCTCAGGACTCCGATAAAATCACATCCGATACACAGCAACACTTAGACCTGTGGTGACATAGCACTCACGGCCCTCCACGATCAAAATCGAATGTAAAAATCGCTCTTGCTGCACAAAGGAGTACTGTCCAGTCCGCGCTCAAAACGCATGTGTCTGCGCCTCTCAATGTGACCAGTTGCCGAAAACCAGAGCTGAGCACGTGGTCCGAGACAGCGCACTCTGCCGGAGATAGTAGACAGATGTGCGTGACGTCAGACGCGTGACGTCACTCAACCTTGTGGTCGGGTCTGCGAAGATAAAATGTGGTGTTTTGGGCCGTGATTTACGCAGGGTTGCCAATCTGTGCTAAAACTGGAGTACTATGTTGGGCACAATACTCCCATGGATGTTGACGGCAAGCATAGTGGGATTGAGAGAGCAAAAGAGCAAATAAAATACACACCTTTTTTACCACAATTGACTGGGCAAATTTTATTTATCCACTCTCTAAAAGAACCCCTTTGTTGCGAGAAGGATGCATCTTGAAGACTTTCTAGATTTTCTTTATTGTGGAAAAAGAAGCCCTGTTTCTTACCAGGAAGGAATACACAGATAATGAACCATTTTTGATATCGCATACAGTGTGGTTACAGCTACGTAAATGAGATACCAAGTTGTACTACAAGACCAGTTTCACTGATGATACTTTTAAAACTGTCGATCTCAAAAGAAAGCGGAGAGGAGAAGGGATTGTTTTTGCCGGCAGCAATCCCACCAATGAGATTAACCAAAAGAAAGATAAGTAGTGAGAAATACATAGAGCTCATGAATTTATTGCAATGGGTTCCTGAAGAGTACAGATCCTTCTTTGAAAACATTCTACACGGGGAAAAGGAAGGGAACTTTTCTGGGGATGACTCAACCGCTCTAGATTAGTAATTTTGGTTATAATATCTAGATTTTTCAGACTTTAAAACCATAATACCATTTGATGTATACACTTTTTGTACAGATTTCTTTCAATATTATAAACATTGTTACAATGATTGTTGTGTAGTGTTTATGAACACATCTTGTCATAGTGCTAAGTCCTAAACCTGGTTTTATAAGTACAGCCAATATAACGCAAGTCCAGTCTTAAGCCCTAAAACGATTTTATAAGTACAGCCAATAAAACGTAAGTCCAGTCCTGACTGAATATTGCGTTAATCCTAAAGGAAATAACAATAAAGGGGTTAAGTATATACAACTTTAATAATGTCAATAGTTTTTTTCTGGCTAATTCAAGTGTTAGCTCTGCAGTCTGACATAAGAGTTCATTTTCTACATTTTTATGCTCTCCTGAAAAGTTGGCATAATGTGACTTACGTTTGTCTGGTTCTGAGGTACAGAACTTGTTTCTTACTTTTGAAATGTCCATATGACTCATTGATACACTGCTCAAAAAATAATAGAACGATGTCGATTTGTATCCGAAGGCAGCATATTCTATTTGGGTACAGTGCAAGTTCTGTACTGATGAATGTTTCAACATCATCAACTAGCAGATTACGATTTGGTATACCAATCCATGCGCCAACGGTGTATTGCCTATGGAATGCCTACTGTTAAAAGGTTCATTGTTGTACAGACCTATGTCATACCACGAAGACGCAGTTTGCTTCCTACAGTCAATTGAGCGAGTTTGTGAAGTGTGACTCTTTAGGAGGATTGGCGCAAAACTTGGACGTACTGTTGCAATGCGATGCTGACAACAGTGCATAACTGAACATTTCAGACCGTATACGAGGTTCTGGACGTCCACGCAGCGCAGACACCCACAAATATTGTCGTATTGTAAGGTCAGATGTGGCAGACTAGACAGTAAGAATTGTTGGGAATTGGTTAGTAGGAGGGTGTGGGTTCTTACTGCTCTAATTCCGTCTTCCACTAACGCATCGGCCTCAGCGAACGCAGTGTCGTCTGAGAAGCACCAGGAGGATGTAATGGTGATCTGTAGTATTGAGTGACAACAACAGATTCTGCCTGCACGCAAGTGATGGCTGTCCACGTGTACAACGTAAAACTGGTGATCACCCTCCCATAAACAGCATTCAACAAGGGCAGACGGGTCTCTCCATGGAGTTGTAATCAGGGATACAATAAATTAAAACTTTCATTTGTCTGTTGTGTTCTTGGACGGACCGATGGCCAGTGCTTAGTATGCACAGAACATTGTTAAGTTCGTATGCCGATGTTGCAAAACATATTGCAATACAATGATGCTTTCTCTCGCACTGCCCGTGCTACAAAATGTGCTCTCCCAGATGTGCAGCGTGCAACAAAACGTTACCTAAAGGTCGTACAGCAACCTCCCTGTCCCAAAGATCACCGGACTTGTCTGAATCCGAGCCCGTCTAGGCATTGAATGTACGATAGGTGGCTTGTGTGACTCGTCCACCTAAACCTCTTATAGGGTTGTGTGAATTGGTCTAATAGGCATGAAATGTTACATACTAACACGACCTCTACGATCACCTCCATGCTAGAACCAGTGCTTTCACTGTCGTGCATTACCAAACCAGTATGGACTTTTCAGTAAGATTCCGTACCTGGTACCTCGGCAACAATGAACTCTTATTCATTGCATGTCAAATATATACTACATTCTGAATAAATTGAACACCAAACAAGAGATGCTGTGATTTATTTTCCAGCGGAGTACTCCAGACAATTGTTTAGGTACGCTACAGGGTGTTCATGTTATACTATGCTATTTCCGAGGAAAATATACTAAGGAATTGTGAGCCACCATTCTTCTTTGCGACATACTTCCACGCATTAATGAGTGATGTTCCCGCCCTAAGGAATTTTTAATCTAATCTATTGAAGTTGAGTTCTAATATTACGAGTAATATATGTAGGTCGTTTCATAACTGATGGCATCTGTGTTGCATAGTATGATAAGGCTATAGCACGGGAAAATAAACGTTGTACGTTGAAATTCCTGATGTTTCAGGATGGACGCTGCGCACTATATTCTGTGTTGCCTAATACATATATTACTAAAGCTATTGAAGCCTCTTATTGAGACCTTTTTGCATATGAGCTAGACATATTAATTGGAAATATCAGTTGAAATGTTAGCTGGAATCAGTCATACTTTGTCTCAGAACACACTCGAATTTGCAGGCGCCAGCCAGCTGAGGTTGGACAGTTCGTACGTCCCTTAAACCCGAATTTGGACAGGATGTGTCCAGCCATATAACGGAACCCTTGATGGGGTGAACGTGGGAGCGATAGCTCGGAATGCGTTGCAGGGGACAGTGCCAACTTGCCCGTTCCCGAGAATAAAGACAGGGAAACAAGAGACACGCCCACAAGTTACCTCATTTAAAACTCATAATACCACAATATTGATTGAACTACCATATATATCAGAAGAATCTATCTAGAGCAGCCGCGCGAGTTATCAAGAAATAACAAGTAGTTCCGTGACGAACTAAACAGCCTACTTTTCTTAAAATGTAAGATTCATGCCAATCTATATAGACCTATCTGCAATAATAACGATATCAAGTTCCTAATACCAACATTTCTAAGTACCGCAGTTTGAAAAAAACCTAAAATAATGTAGCCTAATACAGTAACTTACTACAGTTGGCAGCCCTGGTGACTCTGAATATATTCTGAGCTCCCTCTCTTAAGATATAGAATGCACTTACAAATTTGGTTGAAGACTAATGGATAGTACGGACGTTACATGCTGCTTGATATTGGATTTATCAGTGCGCGTAAAATCGTGTTGGGAACAATGTCATGTATGTGATGCTCAGAATTAATCTGAAATAATACGATCTATTATAGCCTAGTGCCAATTGGTAATAATTGTTAGTATAGAAGTTACATTTAATTAAAATTGAAACTATCAGAAAGCTTAAAATCATGTTGGCAGCACTGAGGTATATTAGATACTCCAAATTAATCTAGAAAGTCAGGTACTATACGTGTGCAAAGTTTAGAGCTGAAGGCTTGCATATATTTCTGATATATTGATATTAGGATTAAAAAACAAATAGAGAGAACATTTATTAACAGTTGGCAGCCCTGCTGGTTCCTACAAATACGCATAATCATAACTGTTATGGTACACAAAGAGCATACGAAATTTGGTTGAAATCCATTTGTTAGCATAGAAGTTATATGCATTTAAAAACTTGACCTATCAGCAGGCTTAGAATCATGTTGGCAGCACTGATGTATATAAGTTACACCGAACTTGGGTAGAATATCAGGTACTATACGTGTGCAAAGTTTAGAGCTGTTGGCTAGCATACTTCCTGATATATTGACATTAGGGTTGAAACATAGTGAGAGCATTTATTAATAGTTGGCAGCCCTGGTGGCTGTTTAGAATATGCACAGTCATATGTGTTGTAGTACACATAGTACATACGAAATTTGGTTGAAATCCAATCGATAATATAGAAGTTACATGCATTTAGAAATTGGACCTACCGGCAGGCTTAGAATCATATTGGCAACACTGGCATGTATGAACTTCAGAAAATTAATCTGAAATGTTATTATCTATACGTGTTCCAATTTTGGAATAGTTCGCCTGCATAACTTCTGAGATATCCGACATAGAGCTGAAATTTCAATTGCGATTTTTCAGCAGTTGGTAGCACTGACGTCAATTTCAAATATGGTCGTGATATATTCAAATATAGATCTTTACTCTTACCAAATTTGGTGTTGATAGCTGCAGCCGTTTAGGAGTTGATAGGGGGGGACACACACACAGACAGACAGACAGAAGGACAGACAGACAGACAGACATCGGATCGATCTCATAAGTCTACGTTTTCCTCATTTTTGCAAAATGTGAAAAGTAGGCTAAAATCCTGCATATTGAAATTTGGAAATTAGAGGGGATGTCAGAGCTGAACCAGCCAATAGAATCAGTGGAGCTTCCTAGGCGTTTGAAAGAAATTATCTCCAGAGACAATGACCCACTATTACAGAGCTGCATATCATTTGAATGTATGATCGGATTTTGAAGATTGTTTCATAATTGAGATATTTGAGAAATAATGAGTCTCAAGATGTGTCAAACGTGGTCATACGAGCATTTCCACAGTTTTTCATGAAAATGTTCACCCACTTCGAGTCCAAATGCCGCCTACACGTAAAAAGCCCGTCCATTTTGAGAAACAAACTGAGTGTCTTGTTCACGCTAGGGAGCGATGGGTATTGAAGCTCTGCGCTCTGAAATTATACGTTATTTTTAAGTGAAGTTATAGATCAGTCATCGAAGGTGCAAACTAATAGTCTACAAGTACCGAGTTCGGCCTAGTTAAGGCGTAGCCATCCGTTCTACAGTAAAGTATTGTAAAAGTGTCGTAGTAGAGCTACGGAGGACTAACGGGTGAACATAGTAACCTGTGACAGTAGCTTAGGTAGCTCAGGCAAATAAACGTGTTTCGAACTAGCACACATAAATTAATCATTCATGCAGTGGTTTTTTTTTTCGCATGATATTATCAACATTTCTTTCGTCAGCTCACCCACATAGCAACCGCAAGGAGGAGGACGTGGTATTTTTGAACCAAGACCGCTAAGATGACGCATCTGACCAGGAGGAACGTGAAGTTGACCATGGAGTAGAGATCCACGGAAGGGTATCCACTCCAGATGTAGGATAAGTACCCAAATTATGATAATTAATTTTGTCGGGGTGAACCGGTATCAGATAAGCAGAGACGACTGTAAATACTTGGGTATTATTATTTTCTTGTTCTTGTGTGTTCTTATTCATTGTTAATTTAAAGTTAACTTAATTATGGACGTGCCCAGTAAATGTTGTAACGCGCAGTCTTCATATTTATTTTATCTTGTTTGTGGAGAGCAACTTGTAGAAGGAGAATTCATGGGAGTTTTGGTCATCAGCCCGTGTGCATTATAGTAACGCTAGATTGGAGGTGAACTAGATTTTGAATGAAATTTAATGAACCAGGCGATTCTAAATGCTACATTGAGTCATGTATATAAATTAATGGATGGGATCGTTGACCGCCATGTTTACATAGAAATAATTGAAGTATAGTTGGAGTAACCTAACTGAATGTTAAGGTGATTTTGAACGAGGCGGACATTGATTATACGTATCGCTTGAGTAGCTGAGCGAGGTAAGTTCTATGAGTGTTTTGGGAGAATTTGTGCCCTGCACTACGTGGATGTGTTTCCCCACCAGTCGCCGAAGTTATGTGAAGATTGATTATGTGGTTAATTTAAGTTGATATGTTGTCATTTATTTTAACGGTGTGTTCTGTTTATGGTAATGACATCTCCATGCTACACGCTCTGATAGTTCAGGAGTGAATTTGCTTTGCTATAGCAAATTCTGTGAATACTTGCTTTGCTATAGCAAATTGTGTGAACATTTGCTTTGCTATAGCAAATTGAGTGAATGTTTGCATTTTTGTTGTAGGTTTCATTTCATTGTATTTGATATAAGTAACGACGGGCCTGCGGCCAACCGTGTTTGAGTGTGTTCCTTGTGAAGATGACGCGTGTTTACAAAGTGTATTTTCCAGCAGGAACCTGAAAGAGGTGGATCGCATTGGCGATACCCCGTAGAGTTTCTTGTTTTTCTGAGGAAACTGTAAATCTTTTTGTGTTTCCGATTATTCAAGGGTAGGGGCACGTCTGGAATTTGTGTGTGTATTATTATTTGTGTTGTCCGAGTCTGCTTGATCCTGGTCAACGCCCGACACAAATCGTGACCTGACACTTGGCTAAAAGGAAACAATTTGATAGTGGTAGGTTTTCCTCACATCTACCAAAACCATGACCAAACGAGTACCTAGCAAGTACCCATATCGGGTACTGAATTAATATCAGAATTGGCATTTTGAACATTTTGAACAGTTCATTTATCCCAGGTGTGTCGATGCCTGATTGAGTTGGAATTTTGTTATGTTTCTCGCTTTGTTTAATAACTTAAGGGGATCTTTGATATTTTAAAATTCTGTTTCTTGCTTTAAAGGGTTCAAGGGTTTAATTGAATTCATTATTTGTAAAATGTTTTTGTTGAATAAATTCCTGTTTTAGTTTAGATATATCCCTGGCATATAATTACTAGAATAGGTTTCTGTGATCCATCTTTGAATTACTTAGGATTACTAAATTATTATGAGCTGAAGGGCTGAGCGCGGCCCCAAGAAGAGAGTCCCATCCTAGCAGACCTGGTGGAAGGGTACATTGTATAATACTTCTCTTCTAAAAATATCGTCTTAATTGTGCAAATATTTCCCGAGTTCTTAATTTGTACAGTTTGTTTGTTATTGAATCAATTTTACGGGCTTTGCGACATCGTGGTCATACAGCCCAATGTACTTGGGTGTGTGTGACATTTTCCTGATATCCTGTGTTATTGCGATGACTGTATTAGTGGGTGTATTTCCATTGCAGATGGGGATTAGGAAGGAGGTGGCCGTGGCTTTAACTTAGAATCCATCCCGGAATTTGCCTTAAGTAGAAGTGGGAAACCACGAAAAACCACTTCCTGGATGGCTGAGGTGGGAATCGAACCCCCTCATCTCAGCTTTGCCTGACGAGGCTGAGTGTACCACATTCCAGCCCTCAGACAAGAATTAAATTCCTTGGCAGAGCCGGGAATTGAACCCGGACCTAGGGGTGACAACCAAGAGTCCACTAAGAGGTGGAAAATTCGTACGATTTAAAAAAGGAAGATTGTAGTTTTACGTGATCTCCTTTTTATATGGCATTTCACTTCGAAAATCTCACATGCATTGGCCGGACCGCTGAGCCACCACGCCTATTCGCCACTATTCTTAGACCTATAAGTTTCTATCTTATTATGATATTTCGTAATTGTAGTTCCAATTCTGGCCACTGTGCGTTATATTTATAGGAATAATGTCTTGACCAAGGCAAGTAACAACAAGTCTAATAAGATACACCTGTTTTCGAGATATGACTAAATTACGCATTTAAATTTTGAGTAGTCCATTTAAATGTCCCAAAAAATCGCAGAGCCGCCATCTTGAATGTATGTTCATTTGACTCGGCCATACAAAGCCACATATACGATCCTCTTTTCTCACTAATCTATATTACTGTTGCTCTTATGTTTAGAGAGTTACGTATTTCTTTATGTTCACGATAGGGGCCACGCGTAATGTTCACTCTCAGATATTGATCGCGTTGATAACAGAGGGTTTATACACACATCAAAAAAAGTTTTGCATCACCTCGGTTCCCAGATCTCCGGCATACAGACGTTGACTGTGTATATTGTATCCAAGATACAGTCCCTTTGACTGTTCATAGATGTCACTAAAACTGCTCAAAGATGTAAACAACCATGCATGAGCAGGGCCTATTAGACGGAGGGGGTACGACAGCCGATCAGTTCCAGTCATTCCACCAGGACGAAGGTACGCTGCTCATGTTGTCTGTAGTTCTACCATGCCTAGAAGGTCAATACCGCAGTTCGATCGCGTCCGCATTGTTACTTTGTGTCAAGAAGGGCTCTCAACAAGGGAAGTTTCCAGGCGTCTCAGAGTGAACCAAAGCGATGTTGTTCGGACATGGAGGAGGTACAGAGATACAGGAACTGTCGATGACAGGCCTCGCTCAGGCCGCCCAAGGGCTACTACTGTAGTGGATGACCGCTACTTACGGATTGCCGCTCGGAGGAACCCTGACAGCAATGCCACCATGTTGAATAATGCGTTTCGTTCAGCCACAGGACGTCGTGTTTCAACTCAAACTGTGTGCAATAGGCTGCATGATGCGCAACTTCACTCCCGACGTCCATGGCGAGGTCCAGCTTTGCAACCCCGACACCATGCAGCGCGGTACAGATGGGCCCAACAACATGCTGAATGGACCCCACGGAATTGGCATCACGTTCTCTTCACCGATGAGTGTCGCATATGCCTTCAACCAGACAATCGTCGGAGACGTGTTTGGAGGCACCCTGGTCAGGCTGAACGTCTTAGACACACTGTCCAGCGAGTGCAGCAAGGTGGTGGTTCCCTGATGTTTTGGGGTGGCATTATGTGGGGCCGACGTACGCCACTGGTGGTCATGGAAGGCTCCGAAACGGCTTTACGATACCTGAATGACATCCTCCGACCCATAGTGCAACCATATCGGCAGAATATTGGAGAGGCATTTGTCTTCATGGACGACAATTCTCGACCTCATCGTGCACATCTTGTGAATGCGTTCCTTCAAGATAACGACATCGCTCGACTACAGTGGCCAGCATGTTCGCCAGACATGAACCCTATCGAACATGCCTGGGATATGTTGAAAAGGGCTGTTTATGGACGTCTTGACCCACCAACCACTCTGAGAGATTTACGCCGAATTGTCGTTGAGGAGTGGGACAATTTGGACCAACAGTGTCTTGATGAACTTGTGGATAGTATGCCACGGCGAATACAGGCATGCATCAATGCAAGAGGACGTGCTACTGGGTATTAGAGGTAGTGGTGTGTACTGCAATCTGGACCACAAATGCTGAAAGTCTAGCTGTATGATGGTACAACATGCAATGTGTGGGTCTCATGAGCAATAAAACGAGCTGAAATGTTGTTTGTGTTGATCTCTATTCCCTTTGTATTTAACGGTTCCGGAACTCTTGGAACCGAGGTGATGCAAAACTTTTTTTGATGTGTGTATATGTAACTACTTGAATGCCAAGTACTGAGAGCATTGACTTATTCGATCATATCTTGAATGATTCACGCAGTCGCTATCTTGAGATTATAAGGCTGATGACCTGGAAGTTTGGGCCTAAGACGCTGCCTATACGAAAGTTTGTTTCTGCAAGAATTGTTAGAGATCAAATGATTAGTTTAGACGTTATTCGATTTAAGCTTTGAACATTTGGTGGCCGCCATTTTGTATTCATAAGATTGTGGTGATTTAAATCTTGACACTTACGTATCCTTTAGTAGTGTACAAAATTTGGTAAAATTCGGTTTCGCAATTTGGGAATTGATAGGGGACATACACACACATACAGTATACTCGTGCATTTAGCCCATGCAGATCTCGTAAATTTACGTTCAGTTTTTACAAAATTCGAAACTACGATAATAAATATATCTCAACACTAACAAGCTGCAGTAACGTAAATTAGACATAAGGTAGGACAGTACTGTATGTGGCCTTGTATGGCTAAAACATGAGTACAGTGAGTCCATTCATTCAAGATGGCGGCTAAGTGTACTTTTAAAATATATAAATTAGTAACTCAGGATGTTATTACACAATAAAGCGAAACTTAGCAGCAGAAGAGTTTTATAAAGGTGCCTCAGTTGCGTTAGTGATAAATTTATCACCCTGAATATAATTTTAAAAATTAAAAGATAAAATACATAACGAAAATTACTGATAAGGTAGAAATTTATATGGGGAGTTATGCGTCCAAGGAAAAAGAACATTGTCTCCAAATTCTCACGGCAGTGGCTGGCGAATTTTTAAAACGTTATTTATCTTAACTCATGATATATAAGCACGTTAAGGTTGGTGGGATTGGTGTCCATACAAACGCTCTGGTAAGCATTACTCATAAGGACATCACACTGAATATAGCGCGCAATGGCCATTTTTAAAAATATCAAATATAAAAATAATTAACCGTATATATTTTAGAGATACATTATCTAAAATTGGTATTACAGTAGAATCGTATATGAGCTTTGTATGCCCAAGGCAAAAGAACACCCTCGTCGTATATTCAAGGTGGTGCCTGAGCGTACTATTAAAAATTCAGAACTCAGGATCCAATTGTGCAATTAACACGAAACGTTGTAAGAGAGGAGAAACATGTAAGATCATCAAAATCAGTCATTAGTGTAGGTAGCATGTAGCATGCAGCCACGTTATTGAAAAGACAGAATATCAATAATCCGCTATTTATTACAGGTAAAGTGACAAAATATGTAGTATATAATATGTTATTTTTAGTATGTAGTCTCATTATTGTATTGGAACCATTTAACAGTGTTGCTTTAGTAATCGAACTTAATGCTTGTCACTCAGGGTATTTCCATCTCCCACATACCTCTAGACATAGCTTTAATAACCTGAGAGCAGAGAATCTGATGATGAGCGCATGATGACCGAAAATGGTCATCCAAGTGAATTTATTTTTTAATCTCATGTAATTTTTTGCAGGTTAAGGGAAAAACTCATTACAATTCGGTACAATCGTGTTGGCCGATTGAAAAGCATGAATTTCGATATGTAGTCTAACGTAAGTGGCTTTCTCTGCAGATGGCTCAGGATCAACGATTCCATACATTAGAGATGTAGCATGGACGTACATTTCTAATGTTACAATAAAAACCTCTGGATGCAAAAGCGGATTTACAACGAAACTTAGTAAACGGCGAGTCATATACAGGTGTAACTCTTACGTTCATCACAAGAACATTCAATTGTTTTGCTAACATTTAAGAGAAACTGGGCTACATGTTCTTTACTGAACATCTTATGTAAGTTGTACTATGTACGTGCCGTTATTTCAAGCCTCCGTGGCTTAGGCGGCAGCACGCCGGCCTCTCACCGCTGGGTCCGTGGTTCAAATCCCGGTCACTCCATGTGAGATCTGTGCTGGATAAAACGGAGGCAGACAGGTTTTTATCCGGGTACTCCGGTTTTCCTCGTCAAAATTGCATTCCAGCAACACTCTCCACTATCATTTCATTTCATCTGTCATTCATTTAATCATTGCCCCAGAGGAGTGCGTCAGGCCTCGGCAGCCGGCACAGTTCATATCCTCGCCGATAGATCGGGGCTTCATTCATTCCATTCCTGACCCGGTCGGAGACTGGAAGCAGGCTGTGGATTTTCATTCATGTGCCGTTATTTCAAATTCCCAGTGCCTTTATATAATAAAGAACCCCGGTCACTACAGCCCATGAAGGGACCAGGCTTACCAAACAACCGCTGACCAGCCATTTGGCCTGCAGATATTGGGGTGACGCGTGGTCAGCGCATCGGGTCCCCTCGGCCGTTAATCTCGGTTTTCGTGACCGGGGCCCTGCCTCACTGTCAGACAGTTACTCTTTGTCCTCACGAGGCTGAATGCACCCCGTTCCAGCCCTCACATCAGTTTCTAAAATCCCTGATGGGGCCGGGAATCAAACCCGGAGCCTCCGGGTCAGAGGCAGGCGTGCCTTTATATATGACGTTAAACAAGGAGCTCATTATATATTACTGTTGTCTGCCCATTATAATTAAGGCTAAATGTCCCGATCTTTAGTTTGTAATTCTGACACCACGTAGCAGCACCAAATGAGACATTTTTTCTTATTTTTTTTATTCTTGAACGGAAGCTCGCTTTTGCGATCTGAAAACCACTATGTATACTAGAGTACAATAGAATTGACATTAATTCGATGCATTTTCCAAAATGTGAAAAACAAAAACGTTACTTGCAATTTTTTATATTTCTGCTTGAAATATGAAAAAAATCAGGTAATACAACAATGGAGATTTTTTCCTGGTTCCAATGCATTTTTCAGAATTAAAATTGGGTGAATAGAATCGTCAGCATTAGTATGGGAATTGTTTTGAAAAGGGTGGTAGAGGTAACGGCGCGGCTTCATAAGATCATTTGCGCAAGGAAAATTAAGAACACGCCGATATGTCGGACGGAGAAGGGAAAAGGGAAAGAGCTGAGTTGTCTTCCTCATGTCATAAATATTATAGTTCGGCGAGTTACAAGTGCCTAGGCGCGGAACAATATCTGAGCAATAAAATTATAGTAGTGTCACGCTTATGTAACGTTGACACAATGTGTTTGTACAGATACTTTGCTTACTTCCTCAAACGTTGTTCTTGTTGATAATTATACGTTTTAGGGGCTTGGGACATCTTGGTCATCAGTTCCGTGTAGTTGATTATGTGTGTAACTGTATTAGAATCAGGGATGGGGCAGGTGCCCTGAGACTTCAAGTAAGGTACTATCTCGGCATTTACCTGGGGGTAGTGTGGAAAAAAAAACAGGAAAACCACATTCAGGATAGATGCTGACAGCACTGGATACCCATTTAGGTAACTGGTTTAGAGTTACCTAGGTATTTGAGGATAAACTCCCCGACAAGAATCATATTGTTCAGACATTAGTAATATTGTAGGGCATAATTCTTACCGCACAGAGCAGCGACTGGATTAACTCGTTGCAAAATTGAATTCTGTATGGTAGAACGATATGACTGGTTTGTATATTTGTTAGCGCGTTCTTGATATTAAAAAAATAGATGGACAAGATGTGTTCGTGTTCAGGATTATTGCGAATATCTATTCTAAAAACCATCCGATGCGGTCGTCCAACTCTAGGTATCGTCTTCTAGACATACCAAACAAGACCACATACCGTGCAAAATTCAAATCAATCGATTTATAAGATGAAAAATGTACACGCACATAGGCCTACATACATATACACATACTGTGCCCGTTTAGACCGAACTCCAACGACCACATTTGCAAATCCCCGAAATCAGTTTAGCACGAGATAAAAATATATCAGGGTCTATCTGGGCGAAAACTGAGAGTCAAAAGCTGTCTTCACTGATCTCGGTAATATGCAAGCAAGAAGGATCAAATCTAACTTCAGCGTGTCACTCAGACAATCTATTGCTGGTATAAACATCTTTAAAGCAAAAAATCGTACTAGAAGTCACTAGTTGTTAATCATCCAACTAATCGTAACGTAAGAACATAATCGGCGATTTGAAACGTAGATTGTGTTGATATTTTATACTCTAAATGAATGAATGAATGAATGAATTCTCAATTACATAAAACTAGCAATAAAACATGCTCAGAGTTCAGCTCACGTTATTCCTCTGATGTTTCATGGCGATGCGTGTCCTCGGCTGACGTCATAGTCCAATGGGTTCCCAAATTTTCCAAAGGTATGGCAACCTCCCCCATGGGTCATCCGCGTCACCGTCTGCTTCGTCTTTGGTGTCCACCATTGTCCTATCCTCTCGTGATTTAGTGATGCATATTCGCGTTCAGACTTACGCACTTATAAGAATCTCGATTATTTTTACGAAAGTCTGACATTATAACTTGCGTTATAGAAAACATTTCCGTGGTTTCACACGACTTCACCACCTTATCAAAGTTCATTCTACAGTTCAGAATGTAATGTTCCATCTTTAACCAAATATGACAGTTTTGACAATAGCAACTTGTTTTCAACGGACATACTCTTATAACCATGGAGTGCTGGAATTTTCGTAGATGCCTGTTCAAATATTATCCCTATGCGAGCAATAGGATATGCTCCTAACACAACACGCTGAGCAATGTCGGTCTCGCTTACGTAGACTAGCCTGTGTGCGGGTAATGACGAATGCCTCAATCCATATCCACTATTGTGGATAAGTCCCTCTAATCCCCTATAACTGGGTAAGGATATTGTCCAACGCAATCTGTACCAGACAGATGGTCCCAGGCTTCGTCGACTAAGTTTCCAAGCAACTCATGAATGGTATTCCGTGAATATCATAAGTGCCTGTAGAATGGTTATGTACAACAAAGTCTCTATAGATTAAGTCCTGAAGTTTTCTCGAAGAAAATACTGACAGCATAACAGACTGGCAATCGTAACAAGACGTAGACGGACAGTATAACTGTAACTCGACGTTTGCAGAAATAAGAATGACTTATTGAGTGCACTGAAATGCCTCTTTATATATTGTTCAGGACCGAAGTGAAGGGTCGCTGGCTTTGTAATTAAGCGTGCATGCCCCGCTCTTCCTTTGGTCGGGCTTACTCCCTCGATGTCGGCTTACAAATTGCTTATTTCTTCCGTAATACTGGTCCGATTTGCTTAAAATTTCTTTTGGCGTTAATAGAAATCCATAGTCAATAATCCTTAATCGGGTTCAGTCCTCAAATATACAAAATCCATATTACCATCAATAAGTTTCGTAGATATTTTCATCGGCGCCACAGGTAACCTTCCTAGCGCGATCTCTTATCTGCGCGGTGAACGAGCTCACTCAGCTCGCTCTTCAAAACATCAAAATATGCGTTCCGCTGTCCATAATACAAAAATGGTATCACGGAGGTATCCGTAATTCGGGTGCAATACACACATTGTGGTGATTCGTATGGGTCCTTGGTTCTTTTGAGTCTAATTCCCTCTAATTCTGAAACGACACCGTGAGGCCAATCATTATACCTCAATTGTCCTGGAAGTAATAATAAAAGTTTAATTATGTAGGACATTTTATTACTATACACAAATTACGAAAATGCGCACCAACAGCAAAATTATTATGAACATAGGCTATATAGAATTAAAATTCCTAAGATATTCTCATCTGTCTATTGTCAGGACAGGCAAGAGAGATAGCTTCGAACTAGAAACAAAAAATGCAGCATAGTATATACCTAATTATTTCCTGTTCACGAACTCAAGGCTTCAATTGTTTTCCCTATCAAATATAACGTTTCATGATTTAAACACACTCAGTATTTTACTTCACCTCAGATTCTCTTATATTCATTGATCTGGTCATCCTGGGATCAATGATCTCAGGCAACAAGACTTTCTCGTAACAGAACTTCAGTTGCATAAGTAATTTTTGTCTTCAGAAATTTTCGTCTCTCTTTATTGTTTCTAGGTGAATATCTTTAGGCGTCCATACTACAAAATAGCATATCTCCCGCTGTGTAATTTCCAACTGTTCCTGGATCTGGAAATAAAAATAATTTCAGTGTTTGAGAGTTATCATTCTGTTCTCTTCTGAATGGCACTGTTCTTGACATTCTCCTGGCTTTCTCTTTCACTTACTTTCTGCCAAAAGAGATCCCTTCAGCTATTTTCAGGCTTCCAGTATGGTCATATTCCGTGCAGAATAAGGGAAGTGAGAGCAAAAATGGCAACCTTATTTTGGTGAAAGATCCATTACTAGACTACAGGTGCGGGAAGTTTGATGGTATTGATGTCACCGGTTCCACTTGAAAAAGTTGTGTGCAAGGCATATTAGTAGGAACAGAAGGTGGTTGAATTGCTAATGATTCTCTGCTAAAGTAAACATATTGTAACGTAGTTATATAGGTTGAAGATCACGAGGGTTAAATAATGGAAACCAATTCCTAACATACAAGAAATTATTGTAATGAAGTAGTCACATTTCCACTGAATAATAATAATATATATAATAATTATAATGATAATAACAATAATAATAGTAGTAGACCAGCTTTGGTGGTCAGGCCACCATCAGTGCCACTAACAGTTTGATGAAATATTAATAGTTATAGGAATAAAAGTGAGAAAACTGTGAGCTGATTACGTTGGTGCTATGTACACATGATATCATAGCATAACTGTTTGATCGGTAACGATGGATCTACAGTACGATAACTTCCAGTGCAAAAACTTGCTCTTGATGATTTTTGTTGTTGTTGAAAGTAAAACCATAAAATTCATGTAGGTACCTATTCATATTAGTGTTAGATGAATCAAGAGGAAACAGACACAACTGAACTTCAGGTGCAACCACAATGGTAGGTTGATCGACAGGTGTTGAGCTAGTCGATGAGCGATGTTTCACTGATGACAGTTTCCTAGGGGGAAAAATCATAAAATAAGAAGGAAATTCTGAATGACAATAAATATCTCCTGTAAGAAACATTGTTTCAGTTCCTTACCTCTTCTTCCGTTCAATACGCCAATTCACAAGCTCTGCTGGTACTTTTCTTCGTTTTCTGTGGGCGTACAAAGAAAGTGGATATTTTTGCAGAACATGGAGCATGACTGTCGTCAGTATTTCTGGAAACTAATTTTCCATTTTCACAATCGCTACGTCTTACCTTTCCACACAACGCATTATTTTCATTTGAAGTCAAACTTGCTTCTCTGAAAAATGTTGACACTGAATAGTTCGCGATCTTGTACTCCTTCACTTATGTATTAGAAGTAAAAAAGATCTAAACATGTAGCGCGACACCCCATGAAAGGCCTAGGCCTACCAAGCAACCACTGTTCAGCCATGTATCCTACAGATTGCGGGCTGAAGTTTAGTCATCCAACATGTATAGGTAAAATATAAGTGAAATCAAAACTCCTCATTACATTACAGATTCTCTGATGCAAGCGTAAAAAAATATATAATTTCAAATATGAACTAGGAAAAATAATCTTATGGGTGTGTAGAGGTTTTGTTTCTTCGGGCCTGGCTTCGTTTTCTTGGTACTTAGTCACAATCTCCCCTGCGATTTTGTGGAACGCGCTTGAATAGGTTTTGTTTGTGGCTCCATTTTTCAACAAAAAGGTAAAACTAACAGCGCTTGATGACCGTAATGCTCTCCACTAGTCGTACCTATATGTACAATTGTACATGTATCTGTTCTACCAGAAATACTGACCAAAAAATTAAGTGCCGAAAATAGAACACCTAAAGAACATTAAAAAATAATACTGTTGCAGGTAAAATAGATTAAACAAAAATTATTTAAAGAGATCGATGAACTAAAACAGCAGAAAAAACAGAAAACTAGAAGTCGTAACTACAAACTGGTAAATTATCAAAGATTTAATCTGTAATATCCAGACCTGGACAATAAGTCAGAAGTACCCAACACAGTCAATCGCAACATCGGACTAGATGCTCGGCAATCCCATACCGTCGGGTAAGGTTATCGCTCTCTCACTCGAGCTCAGCTCCCCTCCCCTCCCCCACCCTGCTGTCCACGAAATGTTCTACTACCGCGCCTTTTGTTGCAAGTACAGTAACACTCTTATTCTCAAAGTTCCCAATGCGATCTTGACGATTCCATTCAACCGATTTACGTTTTCGATACGGCTTTGGAATCAGTGAGAAAAACTCAACTTTCGTATTAATCGTTTTTTTCATCGAATTTTAATCAGATATTTGAAAAACAAACAGCAACTTTTCTGTTTTTGAAACTAAAAAGTAAGCAATGAATTGATCTTAATTCTGCGACTGGACAGAGTACATAGCAGTTTTCAGATCGCAGTTCGGAGGTCTCCTTCAAGAAAAAAATAGTAAATAAATTCAGCTACGCTTGTGCAGCAATCTGTTGAGATATTTTCCTACCAAATGTCGGGACATTTAGCCTTAAGCTTTCGTCGACTGAAGAGCAGTCTTAAAATGGGTTCGTAGTTCTTGACTGCTACAAATTGATCCAGTTCCATCTCCATTACCTTCCCTTCTTTTAACTATACACACAATCTTGCTACATTGTCACGTTCACTGCATATGGGTTTCGTCTTCAGCAATAGCCTAGGTTCACAGTGATATTCTGACAGACAGCATTTGAGTTTAACAAACATTAAGCCATATTTTTCTCACTCACCAGCCATACAACGACTGTTTACAATCCGTGTTACCACATGAGTTTCTGTTTGCGTTGGGACAATCGAAAATCGGATGAATAAATGAGCATTGTCGTGCGATACACGGAACCTACAGCTTGTTCTTGAAATGCGACGGAATTCTTTGCTTGCAACCATACAGCCTGTTTCAGAAACTTTCATGAAGACAATTTACGATATATTTAAACAATCTGCATACATGCAACTGAGAATGCAATGTGTAATTGCTGATTCCGTTAGGGGATCTGCTACATAGTGGGTGTGAAATCTGCCTGATAACCTGAGCCACTGTAATGACTGTACCAGTGTGTTTGTAATAAGGGTGGCTATGGAGTTAATTTAGGTACGATCCAGGCATTTAACTGGAATCTAAATTTTAAACCAAGGAATATCCGTTGAAGGGTGGCTGAAGTAGAAATCTAACCCATCTATTCTCAGTTTTGCGTCACGAGGCTGAGTGTACACCATTCCAGCTCATAGACTAAAATTAAATTTCTTAACACAGCCGAAAATAAATCCTGAGCCTATGCAGTTGCAGTCAATAATCCTAGTCACTACGCCACGAGATGGACAATACAATGTGAACAGGTTGGCTGCGTGGCGCAGAGGTAATATTCTCACCTGTTGTGCCCAAAATTGTTGGATCTAATCCCGGCGAAGTCAGTTAGCATTTATGAGTGCTTAAATGCGAGATAAACTGGCACGTTAAAGATCCCCTTCAGAGCAAAATTCCGGCAGCCTGGTTTCTCTAAAAGCTTCAGGATTTCAAATGGGCGTAAATCCCAAAACAAGACTTTAAGTATTATTATTTCTATTATTATCATTGTTATCATTAACATCGCCAGTATCATTATCATGATTATTAACATTATTATTATTATTTTTATTATTATTACAACTAGAGAATAATCCTGAGGGTCTTCAGAACAGAACTCTGATTCTTTTTTATGTTTGTCTGTAATAAAACTACTGCAGTGAATGGCTTGAAAATTCGTATTTTGGTAGAAGGTATTCCTACAATAACATATGATATAAACTATTATACAGTCCTAAAGAAGGCCTCCGTGGCTTAGGCGGCAGCACGCCGGCCTCTCACCGCTGAGTCTGTGGTTCAAATCCCAGTCACTCCATGTGAGATCTGTGCTGGACAAAACGGAGGCAGACAGGTTTTTCTCCGGGTACTCCGGTTTTCCCTATCAACATTTCATTCCAGCAACACTCTCCACTAGCATTTCATTTCATCTGTCATTCATTTAATCATTGGCCCAGAGGAGTGCGTCAGGCCTCGGCAGCCGGCACAGTTCATATCCTCGCCGCTAGATGGGGGCTTCATTCATTCCATTCCTGACCCGGTCGGAGACTGGAAGCAGGCTGTGGATTTTCATTTTCATACAGTCCTAAAGCATAATGAAGTTGAGGAAGTTCATCATTTTTATCCCTTTTCTTCAAAATTATTGATTTTAAGCCAAAAAGCATTTAGATCACTTAAACCCTCGCTAGAAAAATGCGATAATCTGGGAGGTATGCCGAGGGTTGGATGACTTAGTGAGACTTCATGACGCAGCACCCAGTCAACAAATACTGCTCCTGAATTTACACTTCCACGCAACAGAGAAGACGGCCGTGAATAATATGATCCACGATTAGTTCGGTGATCACAAATGATTGGAATATGCTGAAGAATGTTTCAATTGTTCGGGGTTACTAGGCGAATTTTATGCGCAAGCTTATCCCCAGACTTGGAGGACGGGTGGGTTCGAACCTCACTGTCGGCCATTTATGAAAGGGTTTCCCACTTTCAACTTCCGGATATATTGACACAAATGCCACTCCCTTCATTATGTTTCTCCTTTACTACTCTGATGACTTTCACGTCAGGAAGGTCATCTGACCGTAAAAACATTGCCACATAGAAACTCATCTCAACCTCATTGTTGAGCAAGTAGGACTGGGGATATTGAGGAGTAGAAATTCACTTTACTCAGTGTGTGCTGCACAATTGAATATTTCTTTCCACAACTGCTGCCTATGTTATCACCCTTGTTGTTGTTTGTTATTGTTGATTCATCTGAGTGACTTGGGCATCGTGGTCGTTTAGCGTCGAGTACTTGGGTGTGTGTGTGTAGAATTTTTGACTGATAACCTGTGTTATTGTTATGTCTGTAGTAGTATGTGTATTGGTATTGCAGAAGAGGATTCGGAAGGAGGCGGCCATTGCCTTTAATTAGAAACCGTCCCGGCATTTGTCTGAAATGGAAGTAGGAAACCACGGGAAATCACTTCCAGGATGCCGGAGTTGGGAACCAAACCCACCTCATCTCGGGTTTGCCTCACGAGATTGAGTGTATCCTGTTCCGACCCTCAGACCAGAAAGTTATCGCTGTTAACTACAACTCAATCTGTAGTATTTTTCTAAGACCACTAGATGTATGGTGAGAACTAAGGATTTACATGAATGATCGCCAAGCACGAGGTCTATTGAATCCGACAGCCTTACTATGGCTCACTTATTCACACTGATTACGCAAGCGTTGAAGTCAAAGAAGTTAACTCTGTTTAAATAAGATATCCCTCAGCATGAACCCGTCAACGACGAGTAAGTAAAGGTAGTCTACCAAGAGAGGTTACCTTTGTTGCGAGGTGGTACAACACCTGATTGATACAATCTTAGCTTTTCAGTAGGTCAACACGGTTGTGCCCAATGAATGAATATTACTAATACATGCAATTTTTTCTAGGAGTGTATTTATATATTTATATCTTGTACCCCGCCCATTCGTTGGGCACAATCGTGTAGACCGACTGAAAAGCTACAGAAAGTCAATTTGTATGGGCAACACTGAAAAAGGAATGGCATGATTTACTCGTGCCAGGGAGTATTCGCCATCTTCTCTATCATTGCCATCTTTCAGTCGGTCAACACAAACGAATTCCAATAACTGGAATATGTGAAGAAATAACCTGAAATAAATTACATTCGATTAAAATACCAGGTGAATCAGCTGCCCCCAATAATATTGATTTATGCAGTCCAACTAACGCGTGTTGTCAGGAAGGTCGGTATTTCTCTGCTTGCATCCCGTATGGTATACTAATGCACTGCAAGCATATCCCGCAAACGATACTCAACACTATAATTTTTCCCTCATATTAGTCTGTAGTCACATCGAGCGAAAAATAATAGTGCTTAATATCATTTGCAGAATATGCTTGCAATCCATTAGTACCAAACGGTATGCAAGCAAAGAACAAACGTCGACCTTGCTGATTACAACGCTAGTTGGGCTGCATAATACAATAGTATTAGTGGCAGCTGATTCACCTGGAATATACGAGTAATAACAATAACTCCTGGCACTACAGCCTATGAATGGCCTAGGCCTACCAAGCGACCGCTGCCCACCCATTTGGCCTGCAGATATTGTGGTGACGCACGGTCAGCGCATCAGGTCCCCTCGGCCGTTGGTTTTCGTGACAGGGGCGCTGCCTCACTGTCGGACAGCTACTCAATTGTTCTCACGAAACTGAGAGCAACCCGTTCCAGCACTCACGTCAGTTTCTAAAAGGAATATACGAGTATACAGAATTATACTGTTATGGACTGTTGAAAAGGGGCCAATAACAATATATAGTGCATAAATCACATATAATTTATTTCAGTTTTCTTTCCCACATATTCCAGTGACTGGAATTATTTTGTTTTGACTGTAAGTTACAATATCAATTGTTAATTAGGCAACACTGAAATATGGCTTCAAAGCTATCTTTACTTTAACTTCGTGTGAACACGTTGAGCGCCATGACTTGTATTGAGTGTAACTGTTCTCATGGGTATGGTTCGCTTGTTAGGATAAGAGAAGCTACAGCGTCTTGCTTATCGTAAGTTTTGAATGTTAAATGTGAATCAAGATTGATGTGTCGCGACACACAATGTAGCTAGGATTACTCCTTCTTAAGTCTGTATAACTTACATTGTTCTGTTAATTTGTGAAAAGATTCAGATAGTCCCTTAGTGTTGTTTACGGTACCAATTGTATTGTCTACAAATCTATCAGCCCTAACATCATGGGATAGGTTCCCGGTCAATGCATGTGAGATATTCGAAGTGAAATATCACCGCCTGTGGTTCGGATTCCACGTAAAAATGGAGGTCCAGTGGTTCATGGTCGTCAGATAAACGGTCACGTATCACTACAAGCTTCATTTTTCTTACATCATGGACCTTGCACCAACACACTGCTAAGAATCCAACGTCATTAACAGTCCAGCAAATTTAAGGCCTCTGAGTTATATATGTGCTATTATTGACATTTCAGACGAAGAATGATAGGTATTAAATATCCAGGCATTTTGAAACCAATTCACTGCTGTTAAGATTAAAGGTCACATTTTTCACGATACCCATCTTCACAGTCTGAACACACGTCTACATGTTTCACTTGTTAGGTTGAAAATGATTGGTACCGTATGTTACTGTCTCATTTATTGTACTTAACGGCTAAGCGATAAAAAAAATACCAGACCTATTTTTATACAATTCTCCGCTATCGACTTGGTCAATCTTCAGCTATGTGCTCCAAGCCATTAATGCCTGCAGTACGCATCTGAGATTAGCTGTGTATAACTACTGCAACGGTGCATCAGTCAGGAGAACTGCATTACTTCTAGCACGCAGGAAAACCTCTCCAAGTTCATGTTTCCACCTCGTATACTTATACTAGTATAGAGCCATCCAGATCAATACTTCGAAGGAATATCTATTATTCAGAAGTAGATGTTTAGAATAAGGTTCAAGGTAATAATCATAAATAAGCCACTTCCGTGGAGGAAGTTCTGCCTTGAGAAGGGGTACTCGATAAGAATAGTCGAATAAAAGAGAGGGAAGAATTAGTATTGCAGAACAAATTGAAGTTACAGTGAAATCTCGATAACTGAAGAGAACCAGACATCATTCACGCAACACACATTTTCATGCTTGTAGTGGTGTCGAATGACACACGATTTCCTACCATAAATCTTTCCCACGATAAGAAAAAAAATTGGCCGGCAATAAATTACATGAATGGCCAGTTTCCATGAAACTTTTGTGGAATGGATCGTTTATCCATTATATTTCACAACTAACCAGATGGATTATTCTTTTATAAATGTATAAATTACGGAATAGTTTCAGAACACCAATTCGTCCATGAAGACAAAACCGCTACTCTTGTTCATTATCCTACCTAAATCATAATTGGAGATCATTTACATAGAGGAAGCGCTGAAAAATGCACAGTTAATGGGGCAGGTTAATTGGACATGCTCATTATAAATATTTCCAGAACTAGACCGCTGACAAGGAAGAAGATTAATTTCAAACCCACAATTAAAACTTCAAAAACTAATCCCACAATTAGACCTCACTTCATACACCCAAAAGGCCAAGAGCGACTGCCACGTACCTCATAGCTAGCCTGAGGCTTAAGAGAATAACATGGTATGCACAACGGCATCTTCAGACGTTTTAACATGGTTTTTGGATATAAGGCACTAGTTCTCATATCAAGCAACTAATCAATTGCCCTCATGAAGCTGAGTCCATCAAAAACCAACCCACACATCAGATATTTACATAGGCTCTCTGGATGAGCTGGAAATCAAACCCGGGGCGTCTTATGTAAGAGGCAAACGAGCTACCCATCCCCCACAGAGCGGAGAAAACATCATGTTTTAATTCGTATTGGGGGAATGTGCCACCTTTCATCATCAGCCCCGTGTACCTGGGTGTAAGATGTGTTTCTGTGGTGACTAATGAAGAGTGTGTGGCGTCAGTAGGGACAGTTGCCCCGGGTCTTGAAATTAGGCACTATCTCGGCATTAGCTTGGAGAGAGTATGGACAAACCCACTGAGTTTAGCCGCTGTTAGCGTCACGATTTGAACCAATGATCTCCAAATTTGCTCTAGCGCCCGTCGCGGTCGTGATGAACTATTTAAAGCGCACGGCTACGCCGCGGAGTAGAAAACAACCCTTACCAATTGTAATGTACTATTCATGGGTGTGCAAGGAAAAGCATTTGCGTGGTTGGCACTCTAAGTGCCGGTTGACACGACACCTCGCTTCTTCGCTGTCCCCATGCGGGTCATTCAATATGAAACTAGACGGCAGGAAATGCGGTAGTTTTGTTTCTTTCTTTCTGTCTTTCTTTGTGAAGGCACTCGCACTGTAGGTACGAATATTTAATATTAAAAGTAAACCTTCCTGGGATTCCTAGTTATAACCACTGTAAATCATAGTAAATTCGAAGAACAGTATTTACACATCTCGACATTTCACAAACAAGGAAGTTAGTTAGTTAATGTTGTTCTATGAGGCGAAACAGCGAGGTCATCTTCTCCAACAAACAAAGAAGAGTATGGCGATTAATACACTGTTTTAATGAATCATGTGCATTCCTTGTAATAGCGATAGTAGATGTCTAACGTCAATACGTTACTCACGTTGCGGCCTGAAATTTCGCTGCAAAGTAATACGTTTTGCTATCGGGTAATTTGGTAACCATGTAAGCGAGGTACAGTGGACCTAAGCATTTCATTGTCTACACAGTTGACATTACTTCGTAGCTGATTAAGGGAAAACGCATCCTCACAATGGAAAGGAATATATACTGTAACTTGCAGTTTTATAGTGTCTTTGACCACTGGTAACTATAAAATATACACTAATGTGGTTCCAAGCATTATGTCACAATGTAAAAAACTGGTCATCGTCCATTACTAATTTTGGTGAGAAGTTGATTTAAAGCTTTGCGAATATCAGTGACATTATGATGCAGACAGTGAGCGGAAAGGACGAATTAGTATGACCACCTCGTGGTGTAGTAGCTTCGTTGTCTGAGTTCGATTCCCGGCTATGCCAAGGACTTAAGTTTGGTCTGAGGGTTTAAATGAGGTACACTCCAACTTGTGAGGCACAGCTTAGGAAAGATGGGTTCAATTCCCAACTCAGCCATCCTAGAAGTGATTGACTGTGGTTTGCCAATTCTATTCCAGGAAAATGCTGGAATTGAGACATAACGCCCGTTGCACACAACACAATAACAGAAGTTATTAGATATAATCCACACATACCCAAATACATGGGGCTACGATGTCACAAAATCCCTACACGAACCAACAACAACATTAACAATGAGTACAGCGACGATCTCAAGCATAATTTTCACAGCCTATTTCATCGTCCCTTAAAAATCTTATTGCTAATTAGAGTACCAAGTAGAAGCTCGCATTGACTATACAATGTGGTAGTTCAATGTACAGTAGGTACAGACGAATCTGAGAAGTGTAATCGATTTCTCCCTCAGCTATCCTAGAAGTGAAATTTCTTGTTTCCCACTTCTGCGCCAAGTAAGTACCGGTATGGTTCCGAATATAAGTTAAGGCCACCTTCCTCCCCTGGTCCCAATTTCAAATGCAAACACCACAATGCCACAGGTCATCAGACAAATTCTATACACACCCAAGCACACTGAACTGATGGACATGATGCCCATGATCCTATATGAAACAACAGCCCAAACCAAAAAACAGGCTTTTAGTGTTAAGAGTTAATTTCCAATACTAAACAATCACGGCAATTAACAAGCAAAGAAGAAAGGAGACATTAGAATAGTAATGGAAAATATTCAACTTTCTTCACATTATTCATTGTGTTTTGAAGTGTACTGTACATCCCTCAAGGAGTGGAGACTAACATCACGGCCACCTTTGTGTCAACTGTCTTTCACATCGAAAATGACCAACGAAGGCACACTGGGTTTTCAATGGCTTTATATTACTCAAAATCGATCATGATTTTATATTTTATTCTTTTTTTTTGCAGATATTTCATTGAATTGGTCAATACTCACTCCAGGCAAATTCCGAGAGTTTTTTTAAATTACATGTCTCTGAGTACCTACCCTAATTCTTGACCCTAAATGTTACAGTTACACAGACTGCTCTAGTCTCCTTTGGAACACAGGTATCAGCAATGTTACACACCTATAAGCACACGAGACTGATGGCTACTTGGGCCTGGCCCTTGAATATGCAGCAACAACAACACAATAATCTCTACCAAACCCTCAGGTGTATTAGCCTGTGGTTGCGTTATTTAGCCGACGACAAATTTCACCAACCCTTATTAGCCTGACTACCTTCTGATTGCATGAGATTTGAGCAGCCAGTATTTTACTGGATAAGCCGAAATAAGTCAAAAACCCCTATTGACGCCAAATTAACAGGTAAAAACTGAAGGAAGTAGGAGACTTATGCTGCTTAGGTAGCGATATAACCAGTGATTGAGGAATCAAAGAGGATATAAATATAGGTTGGTTCAGGAAAGGAGAGCTTGTCTACAGAAAGTAAATCTGCTGACGTCAAATATAGATTTAGGTATTAGAAAGTCATTTCTGAAAGCCTTTGTCTGGGAAGAAGCGTTTGAAATGTGTTGTTACAGGGGAATGATGAAGATCGTATGCGTAGATAGTGTAACAAATGAAGATGTATTAAGACGAGTGGGTGAGGAGAGATGATTCTGGTGACTGCTAATGAAGAGAAGATATAGGTTGGTGGGACACTTCTAAGACACCCAGGAATATCAAACATATTTATGGAAGGAAGGGTCGAGGACAAGAACGGTTGTGGTAGACCAAGGTTAGAATATGTTTAACAGATTTCCATGGATGTAAAGTGTGGTAGCTATGTAGAGATTAAACGATTAGCTCAGGGTATAAAGGCATGGAGTACTGCATCAAACCAGTCCAAGGACTGAATACAAAAACAACAACAACGGCCATGCTGACAAATTATGAAAAATATTAAAGCGACACCGGACTCAAATTTGGCCAAAGTAGTCTATTGGATTAATTAATTCAGTGCCTAGAGTATCAAAGCCAGCTAACGTAAACTGTTAACAGGCTCGTCATTGCAGATACATATTAGTTTTATTGAGGACCTTTCAACTTTTGTATCACGTTGCTAACGTAATAACATGCAAGGCTGTACACCCTAGTTAATACCAGGTTAAGCAGTTGTTGTCTTCCAGGATCGCTTACATTAGTACTATGGACTCTTACTTATTTTCATTTTATGATTTATAATTTTAATATTTATAAGTAACTAGCAGAAGTACCCGCTGTACAGCCCAGGGGCAGTACCCCTAAGACCCACCCCTTCATCTTTTCACCAAAACCACGCTCATAGGCATACCATAAGCCTCACATACTTCCTCAACACAAGCAGGCCCAGCAATACTGCTGACAGCCACGCTCACATAACGAATACATAAACACACTATCTGGAGCAGCGACGGTGAGGAAACGCCGACCAAGCAGTGGGGCAAAGCCTTAAAAGCTAGACCCAGAGGGGCCCCATTATCTATTCGTGGCCAGCGGCTCTGCTCCTCCAAGGTCCGTTCCAGCTCTTCACCAGGTGAGAACTAGCTGTGTGCTCAGATTCCTAATTATTGTAACACCCACCCAGAACACTTTGTATTTCACACACTCTGTAATTTGTTTCATACCTGTCCACCACCTAAAGGGACAGATCACCGCCACTGACCAATAAATACTTGGTCAGTAAACACATACATCTATTACTCATTTCACCCAGTTTTACATTCTTACACCCAACCTGACCTTAGTCCTAATTGCCCCTGACCGTGAAGGCCAGAAACTGCACCGTCAGGAATCCCATTGTACTCGAGCAAGCAGCCAGACTGCAGCGTGTCAAGTTGTCGACTCTGCACGTGAGCTCGCTAAACGCTCGCTCTACTTAATTGGCAGGCTAAGTCAATAGCTCACTCTTAGACGTTCATCCCCTAACTGGTAGACGCACCCTGTAGGAACACCCCCAACAGATCACATCCTCACACCAACACATTACACTAGTAGTCTTCCCCAATTACGGGAAACTACCCATTTTCGGAAACATCCCTTAAATTAATACATCTACACTACCCTGTTTATCCCACCCCCAACAGAGGGATAAAACACCGCTCTTCGAATGGTCTTCGGTATTAATAACCAGACGTTATCAATTGAGATACTGTTCCAATGATTAGGGGCTTGTCATTCCTGCATAAGTTTATCAGAACAAAGTTCGTTTTCTGGGTATATTGCAGACACTGTTAATTTAAGGGTCGTAAAATGTGGTTTTCGGAGACCCTTTATAGACTCCCAAGTTTTGTGTCACACGTTGAGAAGCGCAACATATGCTTTGGTCGTCCATCTAGGATAATTTATATTTTTCGCCTATTTTAGCATGTATTTTGAAAAGTTGTTCTTTATAGCCACCCTTCTATGAGAAGTACGTTGAAGCGTTTTCTAAATGATTGGTGTATTGACTCATTGTTACAATACCTAATTTTACGATGCTCCAAGCACCCGAACATGAATTATAGGCGTACATAAACATAAAGATATATCAACCACTCAGTATCAAAGGAAATCATCTTTACGATGAACCCGTTTGTCGACAAAAATATGATTAGCTAAAATGTGCTCTCAAACTAAATTCACCTAACGTGTAATTCCTGACGTGAATATTGAAAACCTCGTAGATGAAACGCAATGTATGTCAAATTAAAACTGATCCTCTCCGTTGTGGAAAGTCCTCACCCCCAGGAAGACCCCTTTAATAAATTATAAAGGCTTGTGGTGCATGAAAATTCGGGATTTTTTTGTCTCCAATTGCCCAAATTGCAAAAACTGCAAAAAACACTATTCCAATTCAGGATTTTTTTGAAAATAATGTTGCTGTTTGGAGATATAATAGACCTTCTGTACAACATATCGCATATCGCACGTGTAAGTCACGTGTAAAAATTCTAGGGTACCCCTTGACCCCCTTAATCGCTTTGTTGAATTTTACAGTCTATGTTTGATTCCACGATAACCTTATAGCCATTTGCAAACTTTAACAGAAATTTAATAAATTGAGTGGCATTGCATCTTACAGAAAAAGATGGAAAGTTGGATGTCACCTCTTGTGACACTGTTGTCAAGGTTACCGGGCTGCATTACTTCATTAGTTTCTTCTTGTTCTTCTTCTTCTTTCGGATGGGCCAGCTAAGGACCACGACGTTAAACTTTTCAGCTTGGCGAGGGACTTGATGTTTGCCTAATATTCGTGCATTTTCTGGCTATGTTTCTCCTTCCTCTCTTTTGTCCATATGATGCCGGTTTTCTTACAGGGTAGTCTGTCCTGAAAACTCTTCTGTTTAAGTATCTTTCTGAGATGTGATCGGATTCTAATATCACTTTTCATTTTCTTCAGTTCTTGGATATCCTTGTTAACTACTGTTAGCGACGGTGTCACGCTCTTTCTCTTCCCCCAGTAGTTGAGAAGCCGGGTGGTTAGTCTTGTTGGGTTCATCCATGAGACATGTCCATAGAAAGCCAGACGTCTCTTCCTGGCCACATCTGTGATTTTCTCAGTATATCTACATAGCTCCTGATTTGTTCTTCTTCTGTACTCGTCATCTATTTATTAGTTTATAAAATAAGGGAGTGCCATATCCCCTCCAGGGACGTAGGCGACCTGAATAAGAGCCACTAACCTGGCATCCCGAGGCGGAGTTAGCGTGTGGTAGGGTGGCCAGTTCCTTTCCACTCCTCCTCCTACCATAGCATCCGGCAGGTTCCCATTTTGCATCACGAGGCTAGGAGATCCCGTTCCAGACCATACCAAGACTTTTAAATTATTGCAGAGCCGGGGATCGAACCCGGTACCTCGGGGGTGGCATGCAAACAATGCTACTCACTGCGCCACGAGGTCGTCTTTATTAGTTTATTAAATTAAATTAGTTTTCTGGGAATATCTCAGAAACGTGGTTTTAGAGCCTTTTAGAGCCTGCGAGCCACTGAGGGACTGAAAATAAGTTTTGCTCGTCCTTGTAGGCCATAATATAATAATAATCATAATAATAATTTAATAATATAGGGACAGGGATATAATAGACCTTTAGTACCACACCCGTCCGTGTAAATCACGCGAAAAAATTCAAGAGTACCCCTTGACCCCCTTAAGCGCATTATATACGTATTGATGAATTTTACGGCTTATGTTGGTTCCGTGATAACTTTAAGCCGTTTGCGAACGTTCACAGTAATGCAATAAATGGAATGGCATTGCGTCTTACTGAAATACAGTAAATGGACTTCCGAGATTGTGTTGCCATGGTAACCAGCTTGCAGTCCTTCAATAGCTTAATAAATGAAATTAGTTTTTTGGGTATATCTCAAAAATTGTTGGTTTTAGGACCTTTAAATGTGGTTTTCGGGGCCCGTAGGGCTCCCGAGTTTTGTTTCTCACATTGAGACGCTGAAAATGAGCTTTGTCTCGTTTTTCTACGCCCATTACAGCATGCAATTTAAGGGGGTAGGTCCTCTTTTTTTTGGGGGGGGGGGCGATAACCTAGATGTTAGGCCCCTTAAAACAACAATTATCATCATCATCATCATCATCACTTCTTTTATGAGAGGTATGGGGAAGAGTTACATCAATGATTACTTTCGTGCCTCTGGTGGACTTCTGTACCAAATTTTACGTTGATCCACTCAGCCGTTCTCAAGTGATGCGCGTGCAAAATTGTACACAGACAGACAGACAGACAGACAGACGGACAGACAGACAGACAGACAGACTGACAAAAATTTTGTTTTTGCCCGCAATCGTCATAAATCAGTCTGAAACGCGTTAATAACTCAAACTTCCGTGGAAATTCAGAAAAAACAGACAAACTTTCATTATTATATATATAGAGATATGGGCTTTTATGCAACAATTATTCTCAAAAACAAGTTTTCTCTACACATGCTTCCTTAGTAAGGTATAGTTTCATAAGCGAGATAGAAACCGGTTGATAAGAATATATATCTGCCTCAGAGAGCTCCATACAACCCAATGAAGCTTCCGTGTGATTCAGTTAGTAGTTCATTGTTTAGAGCAATACGTGAGTCCCTATAAGTCAATGTTCGGCCATATGTCGCTTCATGTCTTATTGAGAAGAGTGTTTATAAATAATGGCGAGTACAAACATAGGTATGTATAAAACTTTGCAGCATATTATGCAGCACATTTTAATACTGTACATTCCCTAACGGGGGAATAGAACAATGTCTTGTGACTTATGTTTCCCCTCCCCAGTGCTCAGCAAATAGTGCTGCAAATTAGCATGCTCAAATCAGTCTATAAATAAGGACAGGAATCATATGTCTGATATTGCGTAAACAGCCCTCTTTTTAACAAGATAAACAACAGTGGATATTAAAAAGGACTACGGTACCCTAAAACAATGATCCACAAGAATGCAGTTTTTTTTTTTCAAATATTATACTGGCTGTAAACTGAAGATTGTCATTATCATGGTCCATACACTTATGGACAGATTGTCATGGACAACAATTTTAGTCTCTTGTATAGCTCCTCTAGCTGCAATGGCGTCCTACAATCGTGTATAAAGACTACCATGCTGTTGTCGGATACAGTGTTGCGTGTTAATTCCACTAGTTGTCGCAATTAGTCAAGGATTGTTGCGAAAATGCAGATCAGACCTGATGCAATCTTATGATGTCCAGCATGGTCTCTTTGAGGGAAGTTCTGGTGATCGTGCTTGCCAGGGGAGTTGAACCTTTGCAGTGCGCGTTGGGTATGGTGAAGAGTGTTTGCATAGGCATTGGACTGATGAAAGAGTACAATTTCCTAAGGTTGTAGGAGCGGCACCAAAACGGGCTGGATGATTTTCTGAGTATATCCTTCACTGATCAGTGTTCCCTCAACAAACAACAGAGTTGTACGACCATTGAAGGGTATGGCTCCCCACACAATGATGCCAGGAGTTGTCTTGTATGTCACTGCCATATACACACTGCTAGTGGCCGCCCTTTCAAACGATAATCAATAGCGCCAAGGTAGAATCTGACTGTGCCATTCATCCCTCCAGTTGCGTACTTTGGAGGTGACCTGCACGGTGATGAGGTGTTAGGGAAAGCCTGGTGAGTGCCCCGTTTGATCGCAATGCGTGCAGTTAACGAAGCTTTAGGTAGGTCGTATTGTAGGGCTGTGATAGGCTGGATGGTCCTACCAAATAATTGCTCAACACATTCAAAGTGGGACGTCTCCTGTGTATCACTATTAGTGCAGTTTCAATAGTCCAATGAAGGTGCACATGCTCACCTCCTAGATTCCAGACGGCAGCATAATGTGCTGTATATTATCACCGGACGATGCGACCTTGCTCGAATGTTATTGTACGACAAAATTACATCGGCAGCTTTTTCAACCCGAAACTTATTCCAGTGTACTTATTGAGCAGCCGTATTCACTTCTACCACAAATATCGGGCCCGAGACCGAAGACACACCTGATTATCCAGCAGCGCAGACATTGCAGCGTTGATCGTGTCAGCTTGTTCCCCCAGACGTGGTTGCGAGCTGCTAAGCGAGTGGCTCTCCTCACCAAGTCCGTATTAAATCCGTGCTTTCTAAATCTAATTTCATTAACACCACTAAAAATAGTAACATGCTAGCTAATTTCATTTCTAGTGTTCATTCACTGTCTCCATTTGACACAATGAGTTTAAATTTATCACTGATTCACCTACAGTTAACTCAAAACAACTTGACTGGTTAAAACAATAGGCTATCAACACTGCTATTCTCATATTTCTTGTATTCTCCACCGAATACTCTTGATACCCTCTTCAGCTTGACTGCATTCTCATTTCATCAGCGCTCATGTGGACCTGGTTGGGAACAAGGTCAAAAAATCAAAACTCTTGTCGATAAATATTCACTTCACAAACTCTTTTGTGGCTTGTACTTCACGACTGGGGACCATTCTGTCACGCTCTGTCGGAAGTATGACCCCAACCCCATCTATCATATAATAGGCTACTCCTCTACCACCAACTTTCGCGTTAATTGCTCAGTTGTATCCTTAGTTATTGATTTCAATGGCTGAATAGTTTACCCAGTCGCCATATTGAAAGTTCGAATTTGCTGATAGCTGCCTTTCGCATAGAAAGGTACGCGTACGGATCTACCATATTTGTTACGTTTCATAATTGTAGCTTCTTTAGTCAGTGGACTTTCGATTTTTAAAACATATTTTAAATATTGCGGCTCAGCAATATATGCAGTCTTATGACTAATGGTAGCAAAGTCTCTCATGTGATATGTTTTTATTTTAAAGTTTTGTGCTAATTGCGTGATTACATTCTGAGTTATTGTTTGTAATGTTTAATTGTACGCTCAGTCACTATCTTAAAATATAGAAGTCACTACTTATTTGCCTTGTGTGTATGAAGTCACTTATATGGATCTACCTTATCTATAAGTGTCGTACTTGTTGCTCTAGTGGATGATGAGTTATGGATTTTAGTAAATTATATTCTCAAGATAGTTAATTCACGCTGTATACAGTATGGTAATGGTCAATTCCAGCGATGTCTCCTACAGAATACTCATCTCTCATCAAGATTACGGTTTACTCGGCAACAGTATCCTAATATTACGCTCAGCTGTCATCTTGAACGAGTGGAAGAGCTTTTTCTGCCTTGAGCATACAGTCACTTATATGGATCTACTTAAGTGCTAATTTTCGTTATTTTAACTCAAAAATAACGAGCATTTATTTAAAAATTTTGTAATTTCAAGGTGGCGGCTGATCGTATTCATCAGTCTGATAGAGACACCCCTTTGGCAGTTTAGATTCCATATGTAGAACAATCTGTATGTCAACTAGTTGACATTGCTGCGGATTATACAGTAATATTCAACATCTTGAAATTATCCAGCATTTATTTAAACGTTTTGTAATTTCAAGATGGCGGCTGATCGTATTCATCAGTCTGATAGAGACACCCCTTTCGCAGTTTAGATTCCATATGTAGAACAATCTGTGTGTCAACTAGTTGACAGTACTGCGGATTATACAGTAATATTCAACATCCTGAAATTATCCAGCTGATAACGTAGCGACTTTGATCCCAAACGTTTCCTATGGGATGTAGAGATTTGAAGCCATTCTTCTTTGAGTGTGGCCTAGAAAAAATGTTTTTTATAGATTTTCAGTTGGTCAACACGTTCGTGCGCTATGAATTTGGTGGATCACAAGAGAGAAATATATAACTACACTCCTGGAAAAATATATATGTTTTAGTTATATTCACAATTAAATGGGGCAATTTAGGATTACGCGTTTTGACCCTCAAATGGCCAACATCAGATCCTGATCACTGTGTTGAGATTTATATTTCACTGAATTCACTATTGTAGTACAATAGTATCTGTTGGCAACTCTGGCACTGTACATACTCTAATGACAGTTGGTCCCCCTGCTGGAGGGTTGTTGACCCATTAAGAGGAAGGGTCGTTTTTCTTACCTGCGTCAAGCAGGACTCACTTGCAAGTAGGTAGCAGTGGCTACCGGACATGGTGTCATAGCACGCATGTAATATCTACTGTACTTGTTCAGTGTTTAATCATGTACATACAGTGTAAAATATATTTCTTTATACAGTCCACCACATCGTATTCTATGTATTCGACATAAGTTTTGGTCCTCCGGGCACGATTAGATGGCAAGAAAAACAGTGAAAATTGAACTCGTGTGATCCAAAGACAGCATGGTTTCTCACAAATGGCGTGGGTGGTTACCAGCATGGCGACTACTGGACAACAGAATTCATCATCCTGGTAAGTCACCGATCATCCTTAATTATTCCTTGTGACTCATATGCATTCCTTTGTTTCTCCATTCAAAACTGTTCGTTTGTACTTGCAATGTATTGGTATTGCTAGTGATCACACATGATTTCGCCCGTAAAACTGTATGTTATTTGTACGCAGTTTTCCCGCAACTCTTTGAAACAAAACCAGGAGTTCATCTTTGTATTATGTAAATATGTTAGGTATTTGTCTTTTCGTTTTGTCATTCTTTTACGTATAGGCATTTGGTCTATTGTGATTTTATATCATTCAGCAGTTTATTGGGAATTGCTAGTGAAAAATGGAACAAAAGATAAAATCACTGTGTAGCAAAAGGGGTAGGTTAAAGGCTAGCTTATCTCGCATACAAGGCTTCGTAGAGAAATTAGATTCTCAATCTAAGGACGTAGATCAGTTGGAAGATCGACGGGCTCACTTATCAAAAATCTGGGAAGAATATGAAACAGTTCAATCACAAATAGAGGATTTGAAAGAGGATGAATCATTTCAAGCAGAACAAGAATCTTATCGCTCCGACTTTGAGGAGCAATACTTCAAAACATCTGGTCTTATAAGATCCATAAACAGTGCAATTTCCAAGTCAGCAACTTCGCTAAGTGATTCTATTGGTGAATCAACTACCAGTTCGCAAACACGTTCAGTTAAACTTCCTCAAATAAGTTTACCTACATTCGCAGGTGATTATTTAGAATGGCCCAATTTTGCCGATACTTTTAAGAATCTCATTCATGAAGATGCAAATTTGTCAAAAATACAGAAATTTCATTACCTAAAATCAGTGGTATCAGGCAGGGCGGCAGACGTGTTACAGTCTCTAGAAATATCTGCAGCGAATTACGACATAGCGTGGAACCTGTTAAATGAAAGGTTCAATAACCGGCGAGCAATTGTTTCCTCCCACATTAATTCGGTCCTTCAGATTAACAAAATAGAAGTAGAATCTTCCAAGGCATTAAGAGACTTGTATGACGGCTTCAGAAGGCACATACAGTCGCTATCAGCGCTTGGTCTGTCTTGTGAAGAACAATTAGATGCCATTTTGATACATTTAATAACAAACAGATTTGACGCTGAAACATTAAAAAAATGGGAGACCTCGTTACCAACCTTTGATCTTCCATCGTATCAGACACTGGACAAATTTCTACTCGAAACATGTAATGCATTGGAATCGATAGAAACTAAGAATTGTGATCGCACAAAACAGCTGAAGCAGGTAGGCGTTTCATCTAAACCGAATGCATCTGGTTTCAAACCGAGGCCATTCACGAACCCAGGGAAAAATTGTTTCCTTTCACAGAAAAATCAGAAATGCCCATTTTGCACGGAAGAACATCCCATATTTAGATGCAAAACATTCACTTCTATGTGTGTTTATGACAGATGGCGGGAGATCAAGAAGCATAAGCTCTGTGTTAATTGCCTGTCTGGAAATCACTTCGCTAACGAGTGCACTCGTTCATGTTGTAAGCTGTGCAAGGATAAACACAACACCTTGCTTCATAGGGACCAAGGGTCACCGAACCACAATAATAGTCAAACTTCAAACAAGAGTATTGTGTCCAATAATACTTCATTGTCTCCCCTTAATGAGCAACATAGTAGTAATGCTGTTTCATTGCACAATCACAACAATGATGTTTCCTCTCATGTATTGTTGTCGACAGCAGTAGTGAATGTCAACAATTCAGAGGGAAAAACCCGTCATGCTCGGGTTGTGTTAGACAGCGGCTCGCAACTCAACTTCATAACCAGGGAATTAGCTCATCAATTACGATTGTTAAAGACAATGACTAATATTCCGATACATGGGTTGCATAACACTACCATCAAGGTGGGGTCGGTGGTAAGAACAAAGATTTCTTCGCGGTTCGGTTCCTTTGAACGAATCATGACATTTCACGTAATACCTTCAATTACTGGTCAGTGCTTACCCACTAAAAATATCAACATCACAGATTGGAGTATTCCAGAGTTTATATTAGAAAACCTTGCGGATCCTCAATTTAATGTGTCATCATCCATAGACATTCTCATTGGAGCAGAATTCTTTTACGATCTTATCGGCGCAGAACAATTTCAGCTCGACAGTTTCTCAAACAAACTACCGTTGTTTCGCAACACGGCTCTTGGCTGGGTAGCAGCAGGTAGTGTTGGTTTGTCTGAAAGGCACGCAGATAACAGTTCTTCCTGCCTCTTTGTGTCAGGTAAGATATTCAATGAGCCGGGGAAAGCACTGCTTGGCCAAGGACATTCTGAGCAAGAGATTAGTGAGAGGCTATTTACTGACGGTCACAGAAGGAATCCACAGGGTAGGTTCATAGTCCCACTACTCCTTAAAGAGGACCCGAGTCAGCTAGGTAGCAAATGTTAATGAGGCAATTAGACGGTTTCACAGCCTAGAGAAGCGTTTTGAAAGGCAGCCCCAAGTCAAGTCGGAGTACGTACAGTTTATGAGAGAGTACACTGACCTGGATCATATGGAGGAAATTCCCAGTAATGAGATAAACAAACCATTACAGTACTACCTTCCGCATCATTGTGTATTTAAGGGTAATTCATTGACAACGCGCACTCGCGTGGTATTTGATGGCAGCTCGAAGGGCGATTCTGTATTATCCCTCAATGATTTGTTATTAGTAGGACCGATCGTTCAAGATGATTTATTTTCAATATTGGCTAGATTTCGCATGCATCGCTATGTATTGACCGCTGACATAGAAAAAATGTATCGACAGGTCCTCATAGAACCTGCACATACTGACTTTCAGCGTATCGTGTGGAGGGAGTCCCCTAAGGACGAGCTTAAACATTATCGTCTCAAAACAGTCACATATGGCACGTCATGTGCACCCTTCCTGGCCACAAGATGCCTCTCTCAATTGGCGAATGACACTAAGGAGGAATTTCCTGAAGCTTCGAATGTAATACGGCGGGATTTTTATGTTGACGATTTAATGACAGGTTGTGAATCAACTGACGGCTTAAGAACCACTCACAAGTGTGTTTCAGATATTTTATCCAGTGCGGGTTTTACCTTAAGAAAATGGTGTTCGAATGAGCCCAATGTACTATCGAGCATTTCTAACCACGAAACAGATCCCAAGTACATTATTAAGGTAGATGAAGCTGAAGACTTGAAGTTGTTGGGGCTATCTTGGAAACCCATCACAGACACTTTTCAGTTTGAGTTGAGAAGTGATTTCAGTTCGACACAGATAAACAAAAGAATAATTCTTTCAGACCTGGCTAAAATATTTGACCCCTTAGGGCTTTTGGCCCCAGTATTGATTAAGGGTAAGATTTTCGTCCAGCAACTGTGGCAAATGAACTTAAATTGGGACGACGTTCTCACAATAGAACTTCAAATTAAATGGATTCGTTATATGCAGGATATTGCTAAATTGAAGGAGTTCAAAGTGCCTCGTCATGTTAGGGCAGTAGAATTTGTGGAGTATGAAATTCATGGATTTTGTGACGCGTCTCAGATTGCTTACGGCGCTTGTGTTTATGTAAGATCTCAGACAGGAGATGGTAAAATAACAGTTCACTTATTGTGTTCCAAGTCTCGCGTTGCGTCATTAGGCTCAGTAACTTTACCAAGATTAGAACTATGCAGTGCTGTATTACTTGCTCAGTTGGTCGAAAGAGTCATGAGATCCATAAACGTAACTAAAGACAAGTGTTTTTGTTGGACTGACTCCACAATAGCATTAGCATGGATTTCGGGCCATCCACACCAGTGGAAAACATACGTCGCTAATCGAGTGTCGCAGATTCAACAGTTGACAAATATTGATTGTTGGCAGCACGTCTCTACTCATCATAACCCAGCAGATATGATCTCGAGAGGAGTTACCGCGGAGAAGCTGTTAAATTCATCATTTTGGTTATCGGGACCATCTTGGCTTTCAGATAATAAAGACGAATGGCCTTCACAGCAGAGGCATAGCTCTCAAGAATTACCTGAAGTTAGGAAAACTAAAATCGTTCTAGTGTCATCTACAGAATCCCTTGGATCGAATCTGATTAACAGATACTCTTCCTGGAGCAAGCTGATTAGAATAACAGCTCTCGTGCTCAGATTTATCAAAAATCTTAAAACTAAAACAGACAGACAAACAGGTGCTCTTAATCCGGTAGAACTAGAGCAGGCTAAGTATTTATGGTGTAAAATTGCGCAAGGTTCTGAATTTTCACAAGACATAAAGGCTCTCAAACAAAATTTGCCACTACCCAAGGGAAGCAAATTACATGGATTAGCACCGTATTTGGATGAGCAGGGTCTGTTACGGGTAGGAGGCCGTCTGCAAAATACTAAACTATCGGTCAACAGAAGACATCCTATTTTATTACCTGGCAATCATCGCATTACAATAATGTTATTTGATCATTTTCATTTTGTTTTTCTTCATGCTGGAGCTCAGACTTTATTGACAATGATGCGACAGCAATACTGGCCTCTATGTGGGAGGAACGGTGCTCGAAAAGCAGTGTATCGATGTAAGACGTGTTTTCAATTCTCGTCTCGGCCGTATCAACCGATAATGGGATCGCTACCTGAAAGGAGAGTAGTTCCCAGTCGACCATTTGCATCTTCAGGAATAGATTTCTGTGGCCCAGTATATTTACGGCCTTCCTCCAGGAAGGGCGCTCGGATTAAGGCATATATAGCTATGTTTGTTTGTTTTGCCACAAAGGCTGTACATATTGAACTTGTAAGCGATCTGTCTACAGCTGCTTTTTTAGCATCACTGAAAAGATTCATGGCTAGACGAGGAACTTGCACCCACATATTCACTGACAACGCAACTAATTTCGTAGGTGCATCACGTGAGCTAAAGAAATTCTTTAATGATATGAATACCAAACAGTCACTCATAAGCTTTGCTACTGAGAAGGGGATTCAGTGGCATTTTAGTCCTCCTGGCTCACCTCACTTCGGAGGGTTGTGGGAGGCTGCAGTTAAATCAGATAAATATCACCTTAAGAGAATAGTAGGAAATGCTGCATTGTCGTTTGAAGAAATGACTACAGTGCTTGTACAGATAGAGGCAGTTTTGAATTCGCGCCCCCTCTGCCCACTATCCTCTGATCCCAATGATCCGGAAGTATTAACCCCATCCCACTTCCTGATCGGTGGCTCATTTCATCTTCCTGTGGAAGAAGATGTGTCTCAGACTCCCTTGAATAGACTGAAGCGCTGGCAACTGCTTCAGGCTATGTTCCAGCAGTTTTGGCGTCGATGGTCCAAGGAATATCTCGGACAACTCCAACAGCGTTCTAAATGGCGGTCGCCCGGACAATCCCCACTAATCGACACTCTGGTTGTTCTGAAGGAAGAGGGCGTGCCTCCACTTCATTGGAAACTGGGCCGTGTCGCAGCAGTGCATCCAGGAACCGACGGAGTTACGAGGGTTGTTACCATCAAAACACCCAGCGGAGCTCTTTTGAAAAGAGCAGTGTCAAGACTTTGCCCATTGTTGAGTGAAGAGAAGTGAATTGTTTAAATGTTTGTGTACATAGTGTTTATTTCAACTCTCATTCCAGTTAATAGAACAAAGTGACGGTATTTAATTGTTGTTTGAAATATTTGCTATTTCAAGGGGGGGAGTATGTTGGCAACTCTGGCACTGTACATACTCTAATGACAGTTGGTCCCCCTGCTGGAGGGTTGTTGACCCATTAAGAGGAAGGGTCGTTTTTCTTACCTGCGTCAAGCAGGACTCACTTGCAAGTAGGTAGCAGTGGCTACCGGACATGGTGTCATAGCACGCATGTAATATCTACTGTACTTGTTCAGTGTTTAATCATGTACATACAGTGTAAAATATATTTCTTTATACAGTCCACCACATCGTATTCTATGTATTCGACAGTATCGTTAGGTGGATTATAATATGATTTGCTATTTGAATCTCGTCGTACGTTAGGTTTTGTGAATTACGTGAGTAGCGGTGTATATGCAAGTGCATACAATTTAGAATAACACACTGTAATACACTGTATTAATAGTCTAATTAACAAGTTTTGGCATGCACTAGACAAATTTAATTATAATGTTAACTTAACCTGGTGTTGGTAATCTCACTACGGTGTTGACTTAATGCCCTCCACACCACTACTAGTACCTTATTTATTTATTTGACTAGTAAATGACTCCCGAGTGCAGAGCTCTGTCGTGGGGAAGAGTACATAGTTTATTTCACAGGTGATGGACTAACTATACATAGGCTAAATTATAATAAACTAGCAATCCGACCCGGCTTCGCCCGGGAACAGTTATGAATGCATTACGTGATAAGCGCTTTTTTCTTTCCAATGTCAATGAACAACGAGCAATATCCGTTTTACGTCTCGGCATGATGGGTTAAAATCACTGACTGGACTATTAATTATAATATCATGCAGATGCATGTGCAACAAATTCTTGTCAGACGTAATTTAAGAATGACGAAGTGCATGAAACACAAATCCCCCTCCGTCCAATCTTAACTTGACTGTGAATTTTGCACTTCCAGGGAGACTCCAAACACAACCACTCTTCTCTAAAGTTTTTAACTCAACACGACTCGACAGTTTGCTGCTGGCTGTATCTGGGGCAATACGCTCGTCCGCTAGTTAAGCTGTAACTGGGGTGATAGACTCGCCCCTAGTTAGCTCGTAAACTGTCGCCTCAATAACTGAATGGAGATTGTTGGAAGAAATTAAAACCTAAAAACACTTATAGTAGGCGATGTATTGAAGAGAGAGAGATATGCTCTCCTGGGCTTTTTTTGTAGAACTTTTCATGCTCATAGTATATAGATATTTTTAACGGTTTTATCAGCGTTATCTGAAAAAGCGCACGGACGCCAGTTTTTTTTCGACATTTTCACTGAAATCATTAGTGCTTGACTTCCTTTGGTCTTAAATTAATTATATTCTACAGAAACCTTCCTCGAGATATCCTTTACAGAATGGTGAAAACCGCATCAAAATCCATTCGGTGGTTCTCGAGATTACCCGTGACATCCAAAAATCGGGGACTTGGTTTTATACTGAGTAGAGATAATACGCCAATCAGTATAATTTAATATATTACAATCCCCCTTCCGTCCAATCTTAAATTGATTGTGAATTTTGCGGAACAAAAGGTTCACAGGCGAAATGAGAGTTGCACTTCCAGGGAATGGCGAGGTGAAAAAAACTCAAATCCCCCTTCCGTCCAACCTTAACTTGACTGTGTTTCACGGGCGAAATTAAGAAATCCCGAGTTGCACTTCCAGGGAAACTCCAAACACAACCAACCTTCTCAGAAGTTATCACTCAACACGACTCAACGGTTTGCTGCTGGCTGTATCTGGGACAATAGGTTCGCCCGCTAGCTAGGCTGTAAAAGGGATGATAGACTCGCCCTTAGCTAGCTCGTAAACTGTAGCCTCAGTAGTTGAATGGACATGGTTGGAAGAAATTAAAACGTAAAAACACTTATAGTGGGCGATGTATTGAAGATAGACATATGCTCTCCCGGACTTTTTTGTAGAACTTTTCATGTTGAAGAATTCTTACCCTCATAGTATTTAGATATTTTAACGGTTTACCCAGCGTAGGTTTACAAAGCGCCCGGACGCCAGATTTTTTTCGACTTTTCCACTGAAATCGTTACTGCTCGGTTTCCTTCGATCATAAATATATTATTTTCTACAGAATTTATCCTCGAGATATCCTTTACCGAATGGTGAAAACCGCATCAAAATCCATCCAGTAGTTCTCGAGTTTACCCGTAACACCCAAGACTCGGGGACTTTGTTTAATACTAAGTAGAGATTTAGAGTACAGTGTAAAAATATGCAATTGAAGTGTATTCCGAGCGATGCTTTTGACACTTAGGCTATATATTTATAACTTGTACCCCGCCCATTCATTGGCCACAATCGTATTGACCGACTGAAAAGCTACAAAAACAATTTTCAATGGGATGAAATGCTTTCCGCTAAATTTAGCAGTGATACAATCATTAGTTCATTTGTCACTGGATTTAGTCACTGAACTCTCGAGTGTCCACCATCCAGTTATTAGTTAGATGGCGTCGTCATAAAACATGCGATTGAAATGCGCTTTACTAATGCTACGTCTGCGACAAATTTCACTCAGTTTTGTTCGATTATTTAGGAATTGACAAAGGGGACAATCGCACAAGTCAGACATACATACCGCCGAGAGGAACACGTAGGTCTACTTTCATTTCTTATAAAATTCGGAAGTGAACTTGAAATAATACTGTCTTGATTCACGATTACATACCCGTTTCGGTGTGCCAGTAAGTGAAGACCTGGATTACTGTTGCTCTTGTTGGCCTTATTTAGAGGCTTGAACATGCACGTTTATTTGGGTGTGTTTACAATTTTCCAGACAAACTGTGTTATTGTGGTGTGTGAAGTATTCTACTGTGTGTATACATAACTGTAGCTAGGATTGGGAATGAAGAGACCGTGACTATAAATTAGAAGCCATCCAAGCAATTGTCAGAAGTGGGAAATAACTAAAAATCTGTTTTAGGTCAGCTGAGGTGAGTTTTGAAGCAATTTTTCTCAGTTATGCCTTACGAGGCTGAATGTACCCACTTTCAATCCTAATCGAAATTACACCTTTCGGCTCAACCGGCTATGGAACCAAGGTTCCTTTGAACCAGATTTTCAATACGTCCGAAGAGACAGAAACCTGGGTCTGGCTTAATATATTGGCTTATATTTATAACTTGTTTAGTTAGTTTGGCACTGCTTTCCGCTGCCCGAGTGTGGCGTTAAGTTGTGGGCCATATAGGCTATTAATTTGTCCGGTTTTCAGTCCCTTGACGTAGCCGTGCTCATTATATCGTGCACCATAGCCGCGAGGACAGCTGCAGCAAATCCACAGATCACAGGTTCGAATCCCGGCGCTGACAGCGGCAATCCTGAGTATTTTTTGCTCCCCGAGTTTCTCCACATTTCCTCCAAGAAAATGCTGTCTTAGTACCTTCCTTCAAGTCCCGGGGCACCTACCTCACTCCTGTCCATAATAGGGTTACACACACTACTAGAGTCATGACATATATATCGGCTATCAGATAAGTTCAACACACAACCAACTACACGGTGCTGATGACCAAGATGTTACAAGCCCCTCGGATGAATGAACAACAAAAACAACAACAATACGTTTCAATATTCGTAGAAGTGAAGGATGTTCCGTTTCAAAGGTAGGTGTGAACATCCAAGGGGATGTTCCGTATTAGAAGTTGCATGCTTCTTTCCCTTCCTTTCCGTTTCCTCCCCTTTCCCTTCCTTTCACTTTACCTTCCCTACCCTTTCCCTTCCTTTCACTTTCCCTTCCCTTCCCTTTCCCTTCCATTCCCTTTCCCTTTCCCTTCCCTTCCCTTTCCCTTCCTTTCACTTCCCCTTCCCCTTCCCCTTCACCTAGATGTTAGGCCCTTTAAAACAACAATTATCATCATCCTTCCCCTTCCCCTTCCCTTTCCTTTCCCTTCCCTTTCCCATCCCATTCCCTTCCCTTCACAAGTCAAAAGACGTGGTTTCCCGTTAACATACCTAAGTTATCACCACATCCAATGTTGTTTGAACACCGAGATCTCACGATATCTGGTGTTTTAAGATCACTGTTTGGATAGTATTGCTAGTAGATTCTCAGTGGGGTCCAAGCAGGGTGTACTGAAAGCCTGCTGTTGAGTCTAACTTGTTACACCTCAGCAAAACCCCGCAGCAAACACGGCAAAACCCAGAACGTGACTGTGATATATTTTTTTTATTTGTTGCGGGCTACAGCAACGCCACTCATATTCCGTCCACAGGACACTCATAGGCTGTGTGATGAGAATAGGTCATAAAGTGACGTACAGATACCCTGAGTCTCGTGCAGTGTGAGGCCAATGGCCAAGAATGATCAGCAAGCAGCATGTTTGGCATCAGTTGACATGTACAATAACACAAGCAGCTTCCTAGTGAATGGAGCGCGGTGGTATAATGTGAAGTGTCAATGGACCGATATTGGCCTACAAGTTACCTAGACAAGTAGTATCAGCCGCTGTCCACAGGGCACCTCAGGCACATCATTAGTACGTGATTATGAGTGTTCCAAACCGAGACTTATACTATTCATAGTGTTGGGTCCTTGATTGGGGGGAATCCACGGCAGTTTTAGCTTACTATTATCATTTTGAAGAGATTGAAAGATACGATGAGATCTCTCAGGGCCAATTGTGATGGTTCTTCTGTACGCTTGTCCATCCGCCCGTTCATTTTGCCCTCCCCCTCCCCCCCCCCCGTCCCACCCCCACCCCCATTAGAACAGCTGCACCTATATTTATAACAATTGGTATGCATGATACTATGTTCATTTCTGAACATTTATATGTCCTTCAGTTATAACTGCATTAATAAATAGTTTGGTTTTAATGACAACTGCCACTCTGTAATAATATTCTACCACATTTCATAATAGTCTTATATCTCGACTCTTTTGTGATACGTAGAATAAGATAGGGTTCTTATGTTGGTTAGCCTGCTACAGAGCATTTAGATAGACGAATATCTACATGCATGCTTAAAGTTGTAAACAAAAGCTGTTTTCTTGGAAAACCGTGCCTCGTTTGTTACTATTGCCTGTGAATACAAAGTTTCTTGTAAGTATTAGTGCGGTGTATAGTAATATGTGTTTCTATGATGATGAAACCAAAACTTGGTCTAAAGAAACGTAAATTCAAAGAAAATCAACAATGGAAAACTGTAGAAAATAAAGGTCTAAGTCAGCACTAACAGCAGTTGATACACATACAGACGTAGATGGAAGTTGTGGAAATACTAATATTGTACTTTATATAGGAAGTTGGCAATGTGTTCTGAGTGAAGTGCTGGCCTGCAAATTGTGTGGTGGTCTGTTTGTGTAAAGATGCAAGTGTTTGAGTACGTCTAGTATGCAAATTAAAAATTAAAAGTAGTGTGCAGTGTCTTCATCAGTGGAAATATCATTTTCCATATCGCAAAAGCCGCTGTATTGCACTTATGGAACCACAATCATGGTGATTGCATCTGTAATTTCTCTGTAATAAAAATATTATTTCACTCTTTTCAGAAAAAATAATGGAACGCAAGGAAATTACATGTTATGGGGATGGCAATACCACAGCCATTCATGATCAGTGAGTTGCAAAACGATCAATTAATTTAAAGTGATAATTCCAGAGAAAACTGCCCAGTAGTTTCTGAGAAAACCGGACGTGAATTTGCTTATTTTAATATTGTCGGTATAGGGCCTACCATTTCACCTTAACCGAAAAGGTCCCAAGGTATTTTCACAAATGTATCTTCCCAACGAGGGTGCAAGTGAGCCCCGTCCTTTCTTGTTATTAAATTACTTGAATTGCTGTAGGCTACTGTATAAGCGACGTCATATGTGGTTACAGACAGGTCTGGTAAATGATTTGATTGAGGCGAGGCTTGAATTCAACATAAAACAAATATAGAGAGCTTTGGAACAATTCTTCAGTGTTGCCTTAGTGACAATTGATATTGCGACTTTCCAGACAGTCAACACAATATATTCCCAATTACTGGGACATGCGACAACAACCTACACAATCTGCTTTTATCTAAGCACCTCAAAATACAAAACATTATATTGATATTGATGATTTGTGAAAAGTTCCAAATACAAAGTGTTTCTTTTTACCTCAGGACAGTGGTTGTCAAAACAGTTTTTAGACATTCCCTAATTTAGGTAAGGCTCCATATCAGATCTTTCAATACATTGTTACTAGACAAACACTGTCTTTGTATGTTGCAGTTCTAGTTTTTTTTAGCATTATCTCAGCAAATTACTCTTGGTCGTTTCGGCATATTAGTTTACAATTCTAGTTTGGGGCTTATGGCTTAAGTGCCTCACAGCAATAGTAGCTACACCTTCATAGGGAGGGAGACTGTTTGTGGATGGATTCGTCATTTCTCGGACTGGCATCATTGTAGATATTAAAATATTTGTTTCTTATTTTGGGTTCTTGATGCTTTAGTATTTATCAGTAATGGTTGCCACACTTTATACATTTGTGCCGTGATTACTGTTTTTGGAAGGCAGAGACTGTTTGTGGGTGTCATTGAGTGTTTGGCAGTGTTTGGAGAGTTATTTTAGTATTTGCATCTGATAATGCTCGCTTGACAAGCCAAACGTATCATCCCATAGTTTTGTCCCTCCTCTGCAGTTGATAAATAATATATGTATACACAGTATATATTGTGCCCGTCTGTCCACCTGGGATGGACAGGCGATCACATGTGAGGCAAAACGAGAACAGTGTGAGCACGAGGTGTGGATCTCAGGCCGTCATCGCTTATGCCGCCTAATAATTGCACACTGTGCTCATGTTCCACGGAAAGGATTGACGAAAACATGTATATAACAAACCAAGGAAAACAAGTAGAAAATCACAATTTGAAGAGAAAAATAATTCACATTTATTAATAAAAAGATCATGAAAAATAAATATCATACGCACTTCCTGCCAAGAATAATGCTTGCTAGCTGCAAGGTATACATAAATTAAATTAATTGAGGATTTTCTAATACTGTGGGATGAATGCAACCTCAAACAAAAGAATGAGTATAGTCTTTGGAATCTTCTTAAAGTCTTTGTTTGTTTGGACTAGGTTGAATTACCACAATAATGCACTTCGCCCGATACAAGTGGGATGCACTGCCTTCTAAATAAAATAATATAAAAATAAGTTAATTTACTGCATTCGATTAATATTTTCATAGATGATTATTTACACTACTTTACATGTCAGGATACCGTTTCACATTATCATCATCTTAATTTTTTCAAGTCGATTTTAAATTCATATTCAAAAATAGTTTAAGTCAAACTTATTTGAATGATTTTCCAAAATTGATCGTCTATCAGAGGCTTTCTCAATATTGAATAATCATACGTCTTAGAAAACTGTTTTAACACTTTTCAAGTGTTTTTCTAGAAGAGGCATTCCGAAATTATTTAATTGTTATAAACAATTGGAATTTTTAATACTTTCAATTTATTCGTCCACTGGATCTCATTCTCAATACTTTGACCTTTAACTAAGTCATTTAACTAAACACTGTGACTTTGACCAAGTCATTTAACTAACTTGCTATATCATTTGACGTTACATCATTTCACCATATGAAATAGTCGTTTCAGAATTTAAAAATATTATTTGATGTTGTAGTCCATTAACTTGAGAGGAGCTAAATTTCTCATATTTGAAGCTATATCAACATTATTCACAGAATTGCCACAATTGCAACCTGCCCATATAAGTGGGTTCACCACTGGATCATCTGTGTTCAACTCCCAGGTAGCACACAATACTTAGAAAATAGGGTCAACACTAGATTCCCTTTTCTATCAATTACTTTCTAATATGAATTAGAATATGAATGAATTCATGAATCTACAATTTCACTTATAGCTTAAGGATTGTATCCAACCCCTCATTCTCAAATAATAAGTTATGAACAATTATCATAATCATATCTACTGAACAAATCAGTGTTGTCACTTTCAAATATCTCAGTGTTTTCAATATCCAGAATTTCTATTATTATTATTGTTCATGAGGAAAAATAAATACATTTTACAGTGTTAATAAAGTGTTCACCTGAGGTCATAAAATGTCCTAAAATTCTACTGCCTCGTAAAATAGGGAAAAACTTCTTATTTCATTAATTCTATTAAAGACGTAAATATCAAATTATGAGGATACACCTCACATTCTAGTTCAAATAAACACTCAAGTAAGCATTGATGACGACATCGAACTACTCATGCAAGTGAGAAATAATGGAAAAATACGGAGTTAGGAAATTCATGACTACTGTTTCAAACTACTCCTCTTGGAACTCATTCCCTAGGAAGGTCCTTTCCAAGCAATCCCTTGGCATTGGAGCCACAGGCATGGCGGTGCGCCTGGGATGGCGTCGTTCCCGTGATTCCATCAATATCTGGCTGGTCGTTTGTCTTCACCTCCGTCTTTAGCCCATCATCTTCTTCCCAATGTTGGTTAACGTCATAGTGTTCCATTTTACGGGTCCCATTATGGTCCAATATTTTTTGTCCACTCTACAATAATAATGTTCAGCGTGTGAACGGTTAGTAGAAAATGGCTTTCTAAGTCCACAATTATGAATGGCTAGAAAATATTACGTTACAGTAATCACTCGTAATCGTGATCGTTCATAAAGTCCACTGGCATTTGTGTGAGTTTACAAATATTCAATTCAGTCAGTTTAAAATGTGCCCGATTGCCTTCAAGTCCATAATATTCCAAGTATTGTCAAGTCTCGAACACTGACCTATCCTCAAATCCACAACATTGAAATATGGTCAGATGAAATATCTTTGATTTAATTCCGAGTCAACGATGTTTGAATCTAGTCAGTTTACACTTCTCAATATTCAAGTACAGTATGTTATACTCGAACGACATCTTCAAATGGCTAGTGAGAGCCTCTTCTGTAAATGTAAATTGAGGAAGCGAGTGAAATATATAGATTTTCAGTGCAAAGCACAATACGACTATTTATTTACGAGAACTACCCTAGAACGAGTAGCAATAGGCATCAGTTCCAGATATATTCATACCATGAGTACCTTATATTCATCATCGCCCAGGTTCATAGGAGTGTGTCACTACAGGGTGAGGCACTGAAAACTGTTTTTCAGAATATTTGGAAAAATACAAATCGGATTAAAAAACTGTTGCAATAAATGTTGTTCACCTCAAAGAGGGACGTCCGTCAACATAAAGCTCGACCCCCCTGCATCACCCCCGGGGACGGGAGGGGGACTTTGAAATCTTAAAATGGAACCCCTAATTTTAATTGTAGATTTGGATCTCTGCGCGTCTACTGCTCTGTCTTAAGTAACGTACTGTTGATGAGACAAACGTGCCTTAGGCAGCTGGCCCACACAGTTCACAATTACTGTAAGTACAGCTGAATTTATTTAAATTAATTATTATGTAAATATTTCACTTCCGTGTTCAATTTTTCGGTTTGTTTACGTGTGTCCTTTTATGTATTTCTGAACATTATCCGTATATTCCGCATTCCGTTGCTGTGTCCTGCCATATGGTGAGTGTTGTGGTTTTGTTTATTGACATGAACCATTGCGTGACTATTTCATTTGGAATATCTAAGATTTGGAAGTATTGCTGTGTTATCGTAGGCTTATATGTGGTGTATTTTTGTGTTCAGCCCTCAGTTTTGTGCCACAAACAGAGATGTCTTTTGTGGCACAATCTCTTTGTGTTTGATTGGCCACATCTGACCTTTTGAATGTGGACAATATCCGTGGGATTACTGAACCGGTGTTTAGTTTCCCGTCAGTATTTGTTCATTTTGTTTTTGGGTATATGTGATAAGGTTACTGAGATTTTGACAGTTCCTTAATTCACATTACCCTTTACGTTTTGTTTCTGGTGATAGATCGACATCGCCTTTTGATAAGCCTATTATTCTAGTATACTTTCAATTTTTATTGAATTCGTTGTTTGAAGTCATTATAATGTAATTTTGGGTATTTCCTTTTCTTTTGTTTTTCGATTTTACGCTTCATTTACTCCCTCACCAAATTGCATAACTTTGTGTCACGTCCCCCCCCCCCCCCCCCGTTTCCTCTCCTACTTCGCATCTAGCCCCTACCCTTTACACCCCCTCTCCTTCCGCTGGCATTTCATGTTTGAGTTAACTGGATCAATATTATCATATTAATTGATAATCCTTATTGTGCTCTTTTGATTTCGTCGGTCTTGGCTCCATATTTGCTAAAGAGTTACGACTAACACGCCTCTGGGGCCTTTTCAATCAATTTCTGAGAGTTTTCTCTTGATTTTGCCTTACTAAATTTATTCAATCTTAGTTTTATGTAAGGAAATCTTCCTCTGGATTGATTTACAAACCCGGACCCAGCGGTAAATCAAACGAGATCTTTCTTCCCCCAGTTGTACTTCCCACGCGACTGCGCTCGCCTTACAAGATCATAATTCTTCTAAGCGGCACACCCTGGGTAGTCGACCATGGTTAGTTCCAAGATGAACAGACAAACAAAATAAAAATATTCAAAATTGCAAATTAGACAAATTTCGTTTTCATATATGGGAATATCGAGTGAACACGCCTTAAATGCCAATGAATCACGATTTTGAATTATAAATGTTGGAATAAAGCCAGTTCGACTGTGTCTTATTAGCCTATTTTCATTTATGAATAAATAGGCTTATGAGATCACCTTTTGTCCGCGTATGTGTGTACTGCTCGGGTCCAAGCTCTGTGAACTTGCGGGGTGAGGGTAAAGAGCAGAGAAGGGTCAGGCGAGAAGAGAAGTGTCTGTCAACAGTCCGCCGTGATATCTGGTATACCTTTCTATTCCAATACTGCTAACATACGGCCGTTGCTCATACCACTGTGGTGTTACGAATGAGTGAAAGAGTCACCGACCAATGTACAGTATTTGGTTCTGTACTATGCACGGACCGAGAAACCTCATCACTCGTCAACACCACTTCTCATAGTCCGCGATGCACATTCCTCTCAGGTTCACGCAGCATAGACCCGAGCAGTATGTGTGTGTGCACGTCCGTGTATGTGTGTGCGTCCGTGTGTGTGTGTGTGTGTGTGTCCCTAATAACTTCTAAACGGCTAGAGCGAATGTAATGAAACTCGGTAAGATCGGCCAACCCCGACTGTGCCCTTCAAATTTAATTGTCAACAATCCAATATGGCGGCTGTGCGAAATATTTCACCGGCATTCTATATCTCCGAAACTATTACTCATATCACCCTTAAATTGTGTACGGTGGTAGAGAACACTACTAGACGTTCACCTATGTGACTTTCAAAAATATGTTAACTACAAAGCGAACATGTCGGCCAAGCGAATTTCAAACATTTAAATAGACTTTTCTCACGATTTAACCATCCAAACGCTGTTAAATTTCGTACATCAAATTACAATGCACTGACATCTAATTTAGTTCAAGTGTCTACGTAACCTCAAATTGGCGACTGTGCGGAATTTTGAAGTTATGTTTTTATGTCCTATGTTCTAATCTTGCGATCGAATAAACGTTTGAATAATGAACGTTGACAATACTCCTCATCTAATTGTACATAACTCTATGGCCTACATATACTAAAATCCAACATGGCGACCATCCGAGATATTTAGACGGTTCTCAATATCGTTTAGTCTATGACAGCAATCAAACTGAAATTTTGTATGTGGTTAGAGTCTATAAACATAAGTTGACCTATGGGACGTTCAATAACCTGGTGATCACAAATCCAACATGGCGGCGACGCAATATTTGAATATTTTAATGGACGTTTCTCGCGATTTAACCATCCGAGCGCAATGAAACTTGGTACGGTTTATGCTTATATAAATTTTAATCCACTGGCATCTAATTCATTTAAATTATTTTCATAATCACAAAATGGCGATTGAGCGAAATTTTAGAATCTCGTTCTTATTTCTTGTGTCCTTATTATGCCATTGAAGTTTGAATGAATCACCTACACAATAATCTTCATGTTATAGTACATAACTCTAAGACCTACATATATAAAAATCCAACATGGTGACCATCCGAAATATTTATACGGTTCTCAATATCTACGAATCTATTACAGCAATAAAACTAAAAGTTTGTATGTTGATAGGGGCAATTAACATAAGTAGGATATAAGAAAATTGGCTATATAGTTCTTCACGGATTTTTTTTTATCATTACTAGTGAGCCCGTCCCAGGCTATCACACTTTACAAGAGACATGCGCAGACAACTCATTAAAAAGAAAAAGAGCAAGTTGTTATTGAAAAACGCATTTAATTCGAAATTGAGCACAAAGCAAAACACACACATATATATAGAGAGAGAGAGAGAGATTGAGAATTATACATATTTAAAATATCCCTGTGTATACAATGTTCGATGTTATAATAGAATCTGCTTGCAAACCACGGTGGGTATATCCACTACTTTGGAAATTATGAATAAAGCCACTTGATAGCCAGAGTTCAATAGTCACATGAAAGTGGAACTTCTACGGGTCTGAAATGCAAATATCCAAGTCCCTAACTCAAACAACTCTTCACTGTCATAACCTTGGGTTTGGTACACAAATGTTTCTTAATATAAAAATGCGAACATAAATTTCTTTATTATAATTAAATAGGATGTAATGAAACACCAACCATAAATAATGAATCATTAATTGGCAAGCAAAACAAATCTCCTGCGGTCGGATTCGTATCACGAAAAGTTAGTTATATCATTACATGTCAAGCGTGGTATTCCTTAGACCACCATTATAATGTATTATCAGACTTATGTAACGTAACTAGTGGACCACAGAGCTGGGACCGCCTGGTGTATGAAAGTGGAATTTCTCTAACTTTCATTACTTATGTGAATTTAATTAATACTTGGCGTCATAAAATTAATAGTTTTGCGGAACGCCCTGTGTCCTGACGCTTCTTATGAATGCTCAGTTATGGCATTCCATGTAGACTACTGAAGGTATTTAATGTGTGTCCCAAGTCGTATGCAATCGACAGTGAAATGATATAAACGAGATTATTATTTCCTCATTTTTGGCCTACTGTGGACCTCAAGAAACAATTAGTTTGCTGGTTAGTCCTATCGTCTCCACATAGAACATCTTCATTCCTTCACTGTGATTCATTCTCCATTCCTCTTACCAGGTGGTCTTACCCTTGTAGGCATAGTTTCAAATTATGTAAAGAATGAAAGTAGACTACTGAGAATTACAGGGTCAAATGTCCATGTGTATGTATGTATGTATGTATGTATTGATGTATGTATGTATGGACTGTTTGCGTGTATATTTGTATGTATGTATGTATGTAAGTCTCCCCTATCAGTAAAAACACGAAAAGAACCAAATTGAACCAAATTGGTACTGAAGTAGCACTAACAAATGATACCTCAAAGTCATGTTTTATATTGCCGCCATCTTAACGAAAACAATATGTCGACCAACAAAATGTTAAAAGATGGAATCAGAAAATGACTAACCTGATCATAAGATCCCTACCTAATTTTGAATAAACGTACTTCTGTGTGGGAAACGTCTGGCGCATAAACAACAAGACCATAAGCCAAACAATTTCAAGATGGCGGCTGCGCGAACCATGCAAGCAATATAATCCACAACTCATGATCCAATGAATCAATGTTCACAGTACTTGGCATTCAGATAGCTTTATGCAAGGACCCTCTGATACCAACGTTATGGCTATATGAACGTGAATATTACGCGCAGCCGCCATCTTAAAATTATAATATATGAAAATAAATAACTGTGAACACATTACGGCTAAAGTAACGAAAATTAGTGCCAAGGTAGGACCATATATGTAGCCTTGTACGGCAAAGGCAACACAACTCTCTCTCCATACATTCAAGATGGCAGCTGCGCGAACTATTAGAACATTAAAATCAACAACTCAGAACGATATTGGGTAATTAATACGGATCTTGCTAAGAGATGAGTAAGACTGGCTGCGTGGCTCAGCGGTAACATTCTCGCTTGCTGTGTCCAATGTTGCAGGATCAAATCCTGGCGCAGTCATCTGGCATTTGAGGATGCGCAAATGCGAAGGAGCCATGCCAGCATATTTACTGGCACGTTAAAGATCCCCTTCGGGGCAAAATTCTGGCAACCCGGCGCGCGGCGTCTCTAAAAGCTTCAATAGTTAAAATGGACATTAAGTCAATGACATTATTATTAAGTATAATATAAGAGCTCTCACTTTCGTTAGTCAAAAGATTACTCCATAGATTTAAGATGGTGGTCAAGCGTACTGTTATAGTAGACTATACAAATCACAACTCAGGATGTAATTTCACAATTAAGGGGAAACTTGGTAAAAGAGGAGTATTATGTATTAGTGTTGGTGATGCATTTATCACATAAATATATCTATTTTGTGGCATTATTGTTTCTCTGTTGTTAGCTGTAGTATTTCCTTGTTTTCAGGGTTGCCTGGTCAGTGTCGAAATGAAATGTTCTTCTGATTGGAAAAGATTTGCAGTAATTTAGCTTTCTGATTGTTGAGCATAGTAGGCCTACAATGCCTAGAAACAATATATTCCAGATGAGGAATAATGTTAAAAAATTCACACTTAAAAACGTTATTCCAACTGAAGAGGTTTTCACCTTTGAAATCCTGAGCATTCATTATACCCCAAAGGAGAGTCCAGGTGGTGCATGTAACAAAGAGCGGAAGCATTTGGCCATACACGCACACACACACACACACACACACACACACACACACACATAGCGAGCATTCTCATCTTCCAGTAAATGATGATTGAGATAAAACCAATATTCAGAGACTTGGCAAACTCTCAACTGCTCGAGAAACGTGTACATGATATCTCCAGATTGCAAATGAGTCTTCAAAATATTCATTTTGGAATAGACTACCCAAGACAACATTCAATAGAGCCAGACATCTTTACATTGGCATTTTGGAAGCTTCGCCAATGGAAATATTGCTTGGCTCTGAATACACCTGGAATTCGACTAGGATCACACTGCATCACTGTCATGCAATAGTTGAACTCCATGCTCATCAGAAGAGCTGAGCAATGGTCCTAAATATACAGAAGAATCGCAGACAGGAAAGAAGCATAGCGAAGAGGAAGCTAGATGAGCTATATGAACAAGAGGATGACCCAGATAGCCCGTCATATGGTTTAGGGAAATACTAGTAGCATCTAACGAGAGAATTAGCAAGTAACAAAACTTAAAGCGCTAGCCTATTTTCTCAGAACAATATTTTTAAGGACTTGTGTTTTTTCCTCATCCTTCGTTAACAATAGAAGCCTCAAATTTTTAACACATGTTCTGCGATTTATCTGCAACATTTGAATGTGGTTTTATTATTGTGAATAGATTAGTTCATGCAATATTATACCTTAATATTCATTTTTTTTTTGAAAAAATATTGACGTGAAAGAATTATTTTGTAATTATCATCCCATTGGCTTACGAAGAACGTTCTCGAAGTAATGGTACAATAAACGCCTACAGATTATTCCATAAAATTTCATCATAATGTCCTTTATAGTTTATTACAAAATGGGACATGAATTTACGGAAATTAGCATTGTCAATATGGACCATTGGAACTCCCTTAAAATAGAACCGCATATGGACTTTCTATGCCAAACTAAGGGAACACCCCTGCCAGATTTTCAAGATGGTGGCTGATCATTCTATTAAACCTTCAGGATCAATAACTCAGGATTCAATTGTGAAATGAACACAAAACTTTGTAAGAGAGGGAAACAGATGAGATACCTCACTTGAATTATTTATAGGACTATCATACTGCATATGCAGTAGCACGCAGGCGCCATCTTGTATTATCATCGACAATTATTTATTACACTTATAATGACCAACCGCAGCAAATATTTGGTCTCCTAATAATGGCTTACTCTGCAGGAAGCGAAAGATAATCTATTGGAAACATTCGAGATGGTGGATAGACGTACTATTCTATCCAATCAATTCCTCAGGATACAAACGTGGAATCACATCGAAACTCAGGAAATAGGGAGTCTTATAAAAGGTACAACATTTAACCATCATCAGATGAACATTCATTACTCCTTGGTAAGGAGTTATAACTATTCCCATGCATTTAAAAGAAAGTAGGCTGCATGTTCCTTACTGAACATCTTGTTTACTTTGGTTTTCCTGAATCACTTGGAATTTATCAATCATTCCTCGCAAAGTATATCTGTTCCAGGTCTCTTTTTGATTGATTCCAAATTCCTCCAAGTCCTTTGTCGTTTCCTCTACACATTTTGTCGTCGTTTGATCTTGGGTATGTAGGTAAAGATTTTCTTAATTAGTTGACTCTCGCTCATTCTCGTGAGGTATCCATAAATCTTCGGTCTCCTCTTGCGTCTGGTGTATGTGATTTTCTCTGCCTTCTCTTAATTTTTCCTCTTCCCCCAAGTAGCAGCTTTTATTTTTTCCGGACCTAATATTTTTCATTCTTCCTTCTCTGGTTCCGCCATTTCCCTTTTCTATTTCAGTATCAGGGATTCTGACATGTAGTGTCCCTCTTGCCTGCTAACCGTGACGTAGTGTCTTATTTTTGCCTTGTGTGATATCGCTCTCTTGTTGTATCTATTCTGTACTAAACTTCATTGAGCCAATTCGGTTGGATCCATCCACGAAGATGTTTATATTTATCGGACCTGTTGATCTTCCCATACTATGTTTCCAGATGCTGTTCTTTATCGTTTTTGTATTTCGTGTCGCCTACTCTGTTTTATCAAGGAGATTTATTATCGTTATTATAAATATTATTATTGGTCTACTATTGCTATTATTACTATTATTATTATTATTGTCGTAACAAAAGAAAACCATACTATTTCCATCATATGCATTGGTGAAGGGATTTGTGGACATGTCGAGGTCTCACTAGGAACGCCAGGGATGAGCTTGTTTGCTATTGTTGTTCTGTCGGATGTCTGATGTCACACTTACTCGAGCTTCAGCGCGCAATTTCTCAACCAAGGTTCACCTGATAGGTACTAACGAACGTTCGTGCACTAATTACACCACAACAAGTTCCTAACGCTACTGTTGTAACAAGCAAGTCCTTATCACATGTTCGTCTGGATACACATGATGCAGGAACAACATGGGCGTCACAAGTATATTAACCCAGTCTATATCAGTGCTTCTCAGCCTTAATTAGACCACAGCCTGCCAATTTCAAGTTGAGATATTCCGAAGCCCAATCTGGTAGAATCACACTGTCCACAATTCTGGAACATTTCTGCATGGGTCTAAACTCGCCAGGTGTAGAGTTTGTTCCAATTAGGTCCTAGATTTCGTCATCATCAAACTCGTGAACTTGCATTCGTATTTGTATGGCAGAATATGGGAAATAGACTGTTTTATTGTGGTGTCTGCAATAGATAATTAGGTAATGGATAATGTACTGTATTTCTCGTAATTAGAGGAATGATTTGGAAGGGGTTGGCCAGAGCCTTAAACTACGAATCAACCCGGTATTTGCCTGGAGTATACGTGGGAAAACACAGAAAACCACCTCTTGGATGCCAAAGGTAGGAATCGAACCCTCACTGTACTCAGTTATCCTCAAGAGTCTAATTGGACCTCGTTCTAGCCATTAGACTAAAAATGTATACATTCTTCGGAGATCCCGGAATCGATCTTTGGACCATATGATAAATGTTCTCTTATATTACTTAGAATTTTTTACATAGGCCTACTATATAATAATACCGGCCACATGGTGTAGAGGTTGCACGCTTGTCTGCAAGAACTAAGGTTGGATTTCCGGTTCCACCAGAAAATTTATATTTGAATTGAGGTCTGGAAGCAAGTACCAAGGCTCGATATGAGATATAGTGCTTTATGGCCTAAAACAAATGAAATAATGTTATGCTAGGCACGCTACCCAATAATCCACAAACTATGAGCTGGGTGGCAGTCACCCTCGGATATGCGCAGGCGCCAAATGACCAATTGCGGGTTATGTAGGTTGTTTAATTATTTATTTCAATGATAAAGTTGTGGGTGATTCTCAAGCTGAACTAACAAATATCATCAGTAAAAGTTTGGCTTTACTGTAGGCACTCCACATCTTAAGAAATGATCACAAAAATTTTGAGTTTATTTTGTCGTGCAATAACTGACGTCAGTGTTTCGTGAGGATCTGCTACAGAGTCTTCTAAAGCTGCAGTGACCAACGCACCTTCAAATATCTCCATCAAGGAAGTTGAGAAGTTCTGAAAGTGTGTAAGTTATACTCTTTGTAGTTGTTTCGTTTAGGCTTAGCGTGGTCATCCATGTGCTTGGGATTTGTTTCATAACCTTTGTTATAGCGATACCTGAAGCAGTTGATCAAATTGTGATTTGGGTTCGGGGTAAGTGACCCATGATTAGGATAAGCTACAAATCTTGCTTGGCCAAGAGATAATGCTTTATCTTAGAAAGGGCACGGTACGTACCGGGTTACGGACCTCAAATCTCCAAATGTCAGTTACCCAGCCCAGCTAGTCGTATGTCGTAATTCTGTAAATAACCGAAGTAAACTTTAGGGGATTAAGAAAAGTAAGTTCTAAGAGACCATCTGAATATTGATATACGTATTATTTCTTTCGACTATAATTCGTAATTCGTAATTCTGTAAAGAACCGAAGTAAACTTTAGGGGATGAAGAAAAGTAAGTTCTAAGAGACCATCTGAATATTGATATACGTATTATTTCTTTCGACTATAATTCCTAGGTTTCTTCTCATTAGGCTTCCCATATTCATCACGGCTCATAATTAAACGTGGAGAATCGCTCCAAGTTATTAACTCATTTTGCACGAAACGTGAACTTACCCGGTTATTCGCGCTCTATGCAGAATTAATGCTATATTTTATTTTCTATAACTAAGCAGGTACAGTGCACATGAAGTAAAGTCTATTTCATAAACGTGGACAACTATTTCAAATTTGTTAAAATACAGTAGCCTACATTAGACCTAGCCTCCGTGGCTTAGGCGGCAGCACGCCGGCCTCTCACCGCTGGGTCCGTGGTTCAAATCCCGGTCACTCCATGTGCGATCTGTGCTGGACAAAACGGAGGCAGACAGGTTTTTCTCCGGGTACTCCGGTTTTCCCTGTCAAAATCTCATTACAGCAACACTCTCCAATATCATTTCATTTCACCTGTCATTCATTTAATCATTGCCCCAGAGGAGTGCGTCAGGCCGTGGCAGCCGGCACAGTTCATATCCTCGCCGCAAGATGGGGGCTTCATTCATTCCATTCCTGACCCGGTCGGAGACTGAAAGCAGCCTGTGGATTATCATTCACAGTATATTAGACATATAAAGTTTATTCTGCATTTCATATCCTGCAGAGTTAGGAACGTATTCAATGTTTTTCACAAGTGAAAATCTCACATCACATCTCAGTTAGCGAGTCTCGCGAGTGAACAAAATTTTACACGTTTATGGACCAAATAATTACAATTATAATGAAGTAATAAAATGCAATCTGGATAGTTACAAGGAAATCACGAGCTACAATCAGTTTTGAGTTTCAAACATGGCGTTGACTGTGGCCATTCTGGGAGAGGTTTACACCAAACTCACCTTATTTCAAAAGGCACACTATCTAATTTTCACGATACATAATAATACAATGTGCAACATGCCTATAATGGCAATAATTCAGACACGAGGGATCGTTAAAAAACGCTAACAATTTCACCACGAGGCAAGCACCTAGACGAGCTCCATACTGGATTGTGTGTATTCTGACATTTATTAACAGTATTCTGTCGCTAGTGAAAACGCTGGCCATTACACCTCGAGACGAGCATCTATCCGAACTTCATAATGCATTGTGTGTATTCTACTGAATCGTTCAATAACACCATATTGCAATTTGTGTATTCTTCTGTATCGTTATACATCGCCATAGTGCAATGTGTGTATTCTACTGTGTCGTTAAAGAAAGCCATAGCGCAATGTGTGTATTCTAGTGAATCGTTAAAGAACGCCATATTGTGTGCATTCTACTCTATCGTTAAAGAATGCCATAGTGCATTGTGTGTATTCAAATATATCATCAAGGAACGCCATAGTGCACTGTGTGTATTGTACTCTATCGTCAAGGAACGCCACAGTGCAATGTGTGTATTGTACTTTATCGTCAAGGAACGCCATAGTGCAATGTGTGTATCGTACTGTATCATTAAAGAACACCATAGTGCAATGTGTGTATTGTACTTTTTCGTCAAGGAACGCCATAGTGCAATGTGTGTATCGTACTGTATCATTAAAGAACACCATAGTGCAATGTGTGTATTGTACTGTATCATTAAAGAACACCATAGTGCAATGTATGTATCGTACGGTATCATTAAAGAACACCATAGTGCAATGTGTGTATTGTACTTTTTCGTCAAGGAACGCCATAGTGCAATGTGTGTATTCTACTGCATCGTTAAAGTATGCCATACTGCAACGTGTGTATTGTACTTTATCGTCAAGGAACGCCGTACTGCAACGTGTGTATCGTACTGTGTCATTAAAGAACACCATAGTGCAATGTGTGTATCGTACTGTATCATTAAAGAACACCATAGTGCAATGTGTGTATCGTACTGTATCATTAAAGAACACCATAGTGCAATGTGTGTATCGTGCTGTATCATTAAAGAACACCATAGTGCAATGTGTGTATTGTACTTTTTCGTCAAGGAACGCCATAGTGCAATGTGTGTATCGTACTGTATCATTAAAGAACACCATAGTGCAATGTGTGTATTGTACTGTATCATTAAAGAACACCATAGTGCAATGTGTGTATTGTACTGTATCATTAAAGAACACCATAGTGCAATGTGTGTATCGTACTGTATCATTAAAGAACACCATAGTGCAATATGTGTATCGTACTGTATCGTTAAAGAACACCATAGTGCATTGTGTGTATTCTACTGTATCGTTAAAGAACACCATAGTGCATTGTGTGTATTCTACTGAGTAGTAAGTGTTTGCTACACTCCAAATATTGCATCATCATGACCAGAAATTGCGTAATCCTGATGACGTCATGGGATGACGTCATGGGTCCTTAGAGCGAGCACGTGGTCCAGGAGCGAGCATGTGCACTGCACGTGTTAGCGTGGGAAGGGGTTGACCTTTTGGCTTGTTTGTGCGATGGTGATAAAAAGTTAATGGGTGTTGACGTCATGGGGGTTGTTTATTAGGATTTTAACTGTCATCTGACACCCGTGCGACTGTGAGCATGTGTGCCAGTGCGAGCAATCCACACATGTGGTGTGCAGCTGTTATGTTTTTTTGCTCGCGATTGAACCCTCGTCGTATCGGTCCCGAACCTGATATCTCGCACATGTAGTAATGCCCCCCTCTTTTCCTATAGCCTCATTATTTAAATAAAATACCAAAACAAAAGGTCATTCGCGGGTAGTGGGGTAGTGTATGTTCTCTTGCAAGTCGCGTGTGTGCTTGAATACGTATGGCTATGTTGGGAAAATGTTTGGTGGTGGGCGAGGACTAGGGTTGAGTGAGGGCTCGTTTAAATGCTATTTTTCCCGCTCTATTTGATGGTGAGGTAATTTTTTAAAATGGGTGGAATTTGGAAACGCAATTTGAGGTAAACGTGCGTTTTTGACATTTTGGCGAATTTAATGAGCTTGTAAGGCTAGAACGATGTGTTATTTAGGAATGGTGTGACGTCCTCTTTGCTATGAATGCGTGTCGGTATATATATATTTTTTAAATTGTTGTTTTTGAAATTGGTGCTATTTTGGAAACGGTGAAGATGAGAGAAAAGTTTGTTTGAAGTCAATGAAAGGTCCCTATGCCCTCTAGGCTGACAGCAAGTTTGAAGTGTGTAGGACAAAACAAAATGATAGCCTACTTTCTGGCGAACATTGGCGATGATTCGCGAACGCATGGTCGGGTTTGAGCATATAGGGTGTCGTAGGACTTGTGGTGAACCACCCCTTGCTATGGACGGGAGTATATCCACCCCAAAATAAATCTACCCTTACCCGGAGGTTAAGTAGTGGTTATTTTTGTATGCATGCGCACTTGAGGGCTTTTGTAAGAGAGCGGAATTTTTAAAAGATTCTTTATAGATGAGGCTTTTTAAAAAATTTATTAAAAAAACAAAAACTAATAGGTCATTCGCTTTTTAGTATCTCGCTAACCAATAATGCGATTTAAACATATGGGGTGTCATAGGACTCGTAGTGAATTCTCCTTTTGTATGAATGAGGTATGTCAACCCCCAAAATAAAAACTACCCTTACCTGGGGTGAAAGAGCAATTTTTGTATGTATGCACACCGGTGGCTTTTGTCAAAAGGGCCTAACTACACATTTATAATATTTTCTGAACCCAGGATGGGATTTTCCCATAGGCAGTATCCTAGCACTTGGGGTGACACCTCGTTTTTGAAAGTATCATTCATTTATTTTTTTGTTAAAAGGGCCTAACTACACTTTTGTTAATATCTCGTGAACCAATCATGCTAGGGACTTGGATGAGGGGTCCTAGCACTTGGGGCGACGTCCCCCTTTATGGGGTGAAACTACCCCCAAAATTGAAAACTCAATATCTTGGAAACTATGAACCCTAAAATTAGGCGTTATAGCTTTAAAAATAGGTGATGACATAGGCTTTTACCTGGATTGGTCATTTCACCCCTAAAACAGTAAATAGTCATGTTATGGGGAAAAAACGTGTTAAACACCTAAAAATGATAAATGAAACTAAGATCTTTTGTTTTTGATGAAAAATAGCAGGGGGGGTGAAAACTACCCCCAAATTGAAAAATCGATACCTTTGAAACTAAGAACCGTAAAATTATGTGTAATAGCTTAAAAAATTCGTTGTGACATAGGCTTTTACCTGGATAGATGATGTCACCCCTAAAACAGTAAATAGTGATTTTACAGTGGGGAAAAAGGTCTTAAACGGGTAAAAATGATAATTGAACCTAAGATCTTTTGTTTTTGATGAAAAATAGCACGGGGGTGAAAACTACCCCCAAATTGAAAAATCGATACCTTGGAAACTAAGAACCGTAAAATTATGTGTAATAGCTTAAAAAATTCGTTGTGACATAGGCTTTTACCTGGATAGATGATGTCACCCCTAAAACAGTAAATAGTGATTTTACAGTGGGGAAAAAGGTCTTAAACGGGTAAAAATGATAATTGAACCTAAGATCTTTTGTTTTTCATGAAAAATAGTAGGGGGGTGAAAACTACTCTCAAATTGAAAAAATCGATATCTTGCAAACTAAGAACCCTAAAATTAGGTTTGAAAGTTGAAAAATAGGTGATGACATACGCTTTTACCTCGATAGATTATTTCACTCATAAAACAGGGAATAGTAATGTTACAGGAGAAAAAGGTATTAAACACTTAAAAGCATAAGAGTTTTTTGAAACCATGCTTTTTAATGAATGTGTGTTTGGAGGATGACAGCTTGCAAATTAATATTATTATTATTTTTATTATTATTATTAGGTAATTATGGATTAATGTGTGTATAGCTAATGAATAAGGCTACAGAGTTGTATCAGGTGTTGTACAAATCAGGATGGCCAAACCGTTGCCATTCCCCCATGAATATACCCAAAAGAGCCAAAACGTTAAGGTTATCGACCTGAGATTTTATAAAACTAATTATCGGAGAGGGTGAAGTAAGGTGTTGTTTTGGACTGACAGTGGCTAACCCTTTCCCATGATTTATGAATTCACCCAAAATGTTTTACCTGACAAGACTGAGTGTACCTGTTGCAGCCTTTAGAAAATCGAACCCGGACCTGTGTGGTGACAGTCGAGTTATATTAATGATGCTTTTTGAACAAACACAGTCTTGCATACTATCGCTGGGTTGAATCTGCACAGAGACACTGGCTTTGTTTGTGTAATGAGTCTTGGTGATAAGAACACGAAGCTCTTGCCAGCAAGTTTCATATTACTCGTCTGCTTGATGGTGGACGTGATTCGCACCGTGTTAACGTACATGACTTGATAGTTGTTAGGTAAGGGTTGACAAGGCTCAATGAACCTTATTGCAACCTTAAGATGAATATGAATTTCTTGGCATAGTCGGGGTTGCAAGCCAAGGCCTTAGGGTAGACAACCAACTATGTTAAACACTACACTGTGAGATGGTCAAATGATAATGTAACAGAACATATAGAAAAGTTTTATGTAGTTTAACGAATTGACTAAGAGCCACACCATGAGAGGTATAGGTAATTGAAATTGAATCCTTAGCTGTTGACCCTACTACATGTAAGCTATAGCAATGCCCGCCTATAAGCTATCATGTTAGAAAAAGAAATTTATGGGGTGTTTTAAACGGAGAATGATTGTGTTTACTGTGAAACACACATCTGAATTTAAAAATAGTTTATGCCCTACATGATGTTTGAACTCTCTTTTTATTTATACTTTAGACAAACGCTAACATAGTTGTAATTCAGAAGCCATGGGCCGCCTCCTTTCCAATCCTACACCGTACACTGAAGTTAAAGTTAATAATGATCACGTTACAGGCAGCCAGTTTCAAAGCCATGAGAAATAAGTGAACAAAGTATAAAATACTTGACCCAGTCGGGAAATCAACATGGTGTTGTTTCAAACAAAAGATAAGCGTTCTATAAACTTGACCACCAAGCTGTCCTATCGACCCCTAATTGTTTGGCTGATGGTGAAAAATAAAATTAAATGTAAACTATAACTAAAACAAACTACACATTTATAACTAGAAAAATGAAATGTAAGACAAAAGGATAACAGGACAAATAAAGGACAGAAGGAATAAATAATGCCCCTCAACCCTCAAGAATGTGGATTGATGAACTTGAAAGGAAGGAGAGCCATAAAAGGTGGATATGAAAGTAAAAGAGGAGAGGGTCCCGCTCCAGAGGTAATCGATAAAAAGGAGGAAAACTGGGCCCAGCTCAGGAATCCCTTGTGGTCGCAAACTTCCAAACTCATCAGCCGTAAGCCCCTGAGGGTGTAGGCATATCCAGGGTGCACCACAAGTGGTGGGCTACATACACCCTACCTTTAGTGTGGCTTGGGCAATAGGCAGGAAATAACATAAAAATAAAAAGAAGGCTGCCTCCTCACACAAGGAGGGTATCAGAAAAAATAAACAAGGGTCAATTAAGTCGGAAAATAAAGAGACTCCCTAAGCCTTGGATAGCCTAATAATGTCGGAGTCGGTAGAGAACAAGAGTTGACCAAGTGTGGTCGACAGGAAAGAAGACAGACAGGAGCCTAGCACAAGTCAGTGGGAACAATGACGGACTCAGCTGGGGCTCCATGGTCGTCAACCTACATTCCACTAGATGAAAGCCCTTGTTTGGGGGTGGTGGAAAATAAACAGCTCTTTTGTTTTAAATCACTGGCTTTAAGGACGGTAACAAATGGCATGCCTTTATAATGCAATACTGGCCCTAGGGGTATGCAAAATTGTATTAGGTACTCAGCTAATAATAGTGTACATCACCCCTTATTATTTTCCCTAATTACAGTACATGGGAATGATGACCATGATTTCCAAGCCTCTAAGTAAAACAAAAACAAATTATTTCCATTTCCAAACAGTTGGTGTGAGGTGAGGTGAGGTGAGTTTTCTAAACGTCAAACTCATGTGGATTTCCACTTTTACTCCAGGTAAATGCCATGTTTGCCCACAGACAAGTGCAAAGAAAATCGAAACATGTTATGTTTGGATCAATTCCTTACCTACATGACAACATGTACTCGAAAGAACAAGTAATGAGCATTCTATGTTAACAATAGAGAGATGCTTGCAAACTGCCAATGCTTAGAGCTCATTAGCGGCTTCTAAGAGAGATAAGGAGTACACTCACTTGAAAAACTAACAAGAGGAGTTTTCGATTTTCCCACAACATCCAATCTGAAAGTAAATATAAATGACTATGCACTTAAGTCCATAACCATCTCCTTACCATTCCTACCCTTCATAGTCAAAGGCACACATTAATACAGCCATCACAGTGACAGAGGTTATTTTTAAAATATCTAAATATCTGAGATTTATCTTGAAATTGACCAGAATTTTGTAAAATCCACTAAATTTACCGCAAATTTAGCAAATTCCACCAAATTTCAGCAAAATCCAACAAATCACTACCAGATTTATTGAAATGCCATTGAATTATTAAAGAATGGTTTGAACTAGCTCAAATTTATATAAAATTACCCGAATATTGATGAAAATTCACCAAATTCTACCAAATTTAGCCAAGAGGACTACAAAGCATGAAATTTAACCATTTTTTTAAATTCACAACATATACTCGAAAATTCTATAATATTCCCTTTACGTGTATGCTTTTTTAGTTGTTGTTTCGTTTCCCACACTCCCTGCAGACAAATACCTGAACATGACTTTCTGCTAGACTAGGAGCTCCACATTCGACATGATAGCTGAGTTTCATCTCCCATAAACTCGTCTCTGAGGTGGGTGCCAGAAAAGGCATCCAGCTGTAAAAACCACACCCTCACATAGACTTTCATAACTTCTTACGTTGAGGTTCATAACACTACGTTGAATGATTTATCGGTTTCCTTTTCACAATTCCTGTCTATACTTTCCTCTTGAAGGTTGCAAGATGCTTGCAAGGTTCCTAAAATGCAATTCAATTTAATAAATGCCTTAAGATGGTTTGATTTGTTTAATGATATGGTGTTAATACTATTTTTAGGTCTTGACTGGCTTTGCAATAAGAATTGACTAACCAAACATGAGTTACCTATGAGGGAAACATTTTGGCCACTATGTTGGCTATTGACCAGTGAGTTTAGCTGTTTATCATTTTTTAAAATCATAAACAACAGAGGCTTAAACCTATAGATAAACCGTGTGACCATGTTTGTTAAACAAGACATTATACCAGAGACAATTAGGATACTTATGTAGAGTTTACCAAAAATAATGTTGTGTAACAGTAAATGCTAGTCAACAAACAGTTATACACTTCTAAAAAAAATCATCATACAATACCTGAGAGCTCTTCTAAAATTATTGATGTGTAACATGATTCCACTAACTTGCTATGTATTTTTTGGCTTGGGGGTGATTTTCAAGAAATGCAAATGGAACTGAAATGCAATACAAACGATGAGCGCGCCTGGTGGCTGAAATTGATACCACGACGTACTGTCGGTTATGTAGCTATGTGGAATGTATATCAAATATGGTTTACTTAAAGGTTTGGTGGTCCCATTAAAGGTATTCCTACAATAAATGATTTTCAAGTTGTCGTTCTGTGACGTGAAAATATTTATTATATGATATTTGCTAACAGGATATGCCACTGGATTTATTTTACAAGTAGTTATTTTAATGACAACAGAGTTCACTGTTAATAACGGAGAGCCCTATGTGGAATGTAGGATAACATGTAACATAATATACGTGATATGTCACAACTGTAAGGCTTGACTATATATGAACCACAACGAATTCGTCTAGAGTGGGAACATCTACCAGATCATCTAAAGAGAAAATTTCAACTTTCAAGATAGTTGAAAGTGCAAAGAAAATATGGAAGCGGCAACAGGTGCTTACTGAATATGGCAAGGCTTTACACTCCTGGGTTCGTCAGTCTTTCTTGCTAAGGATACCCTAGAAAAGGCTATACATGTTAGTTCTGAACAATTAGTGTTAATTGTATATTAAAATTATATGCACAGCTTATACAACCACGTTTTGCATGCAGTCAAACTTAGTAAGATAATTACATACAACACGCAAAGTGTGTTTCCGCTACCTAGCGGTGGATATGAGCACTCACTGGTGATATCCGAGGTGAGCTGATTTGCTCCCACATTTGCTCCCATATTGGCTCCCCCATTTGCTCCCACTTTTGCTCCCACTTTTGCTCCCACTTTTGCTCCCATATTGGCTCCCACTTTTTTCTCCCACTTTTTGATCCCATATTATTGCCAACTCTTATAATTATAAGCAGCAGCAAAATGTAAATGGAATAATATTTCTGATAATGTTCATAACAAAAGTCCTGAAGTCTTGGGTTTGAATTCCCAACTATGGTTGTCAGCCAATGAATTCCACTACAGGAAACTTTTATTTTTGTGTTGTGTAGCGTGATAATTTGCCCATCTCGCGATGTAGTGGTTAGTATACTTTGGTGTTATCCCTGAGGTCATGGGTTCCAACTCGGCTATGCCCAGAATTTAATTTTGATCTGAGAGTTGAAAGGTTAGGTTGGGTGAGGTTAGGTAAAGTTAGGTTAGGTGAATTTATGATAGGTTAGGTTAGGTAAAGTTGGGTCAAGGTTAGGTGAAGTTAGGTTAGGTTAGGGGAAGTTGGGTTAGGTGAGGTTAGGTTAGGTGAAGTTGGGTTACGTTAGGTTAGGTGAGGTTAGGTTAGGTTAAGTTAGGCTAGGTTAGGTTAAGATAGGTGAAGTTAGGTTAGGTTAGGGTAGGTTAGGTTAGGATAGGTGAAGTTAAGTTAGGTGAGGTTGGGGCAGGTTAGGTTATGACTAAGTTTGTTATGCTTAGTTGTTTTAGAAAAACACTGCATTGGCTCTCATATTTGCTTCCATATTTTCTTTGCACTTTCAACTATCTTGAAATGTGTATTTACTTTTGCCGGCATATTTGTTGACATATTTGTTAGCATATTTGCTCCCACTTTTTATATTTGCTTTGCTCTCACATTTAATCCCATATATGCTCCCACTTTTTGCTTCCCAATGTTTGCTCACAGTTTTTGCTCCCACATTTGCTCCCACTTTCGCTGACACTTTTTACCCCCACTTTTGCTCCCTCTTTTTGCATCTATATATGCTCCCACATTAATCTATTGTTGTTATTACCAAGTTGTCTTTACTAGAAATTAGTTTATGCTTGACAGTTGATATGGAAGTATCAGTGACTAGGTATGGTAAGCCTTATGCATACTATAAAGGATATTCATATATTGTGAAACGAAGCAATAAAAATGGAACTGTTATTTGGCGCTGTTCAAAGCAACGATCGAAACAGTGTCGAGGAATGCTTAAGACAAGAGAATTGGACATACTTTCTTCAAACAGTCATGATTGTAAACATAATAATCATGCTAGTGTAAATGTAAGGAAAACTCACACCGAAGCAAAAAACCAAGTCCAAGAAAAAAATAGTGCTGCTCAAGATAATATTAACCTCGGGTTTAATACACTACAACGCACTCATGCTGTTAGCGAGTTGTTTAATGAGAAACCTTTAAGACCTCCAGTAAAACCCATGATCAGACACACACACACATCTCAAAAGCCCTCAACTCTATCAGAGACAACATACCCCATCAAGAAGTTGGTTGGGGAAGATGAAAAGGATGGTGATGGTGATAATAATAACATAATGTTGAAGCACTCTAGTACATCTAAAAAGAAGCTTTCAACACTATCAAAGGGAACTCAAACCATTGAACAGACTGTGGACACAGGTGGAAATTATGATGGTAAAGATGATGAGGATGATGATGATCATTATGAAGATGATTATAATGATGAGGATGATAATGATGTTGATGGTGAAAATGATGGACTGCTTCCCGAGTATTTGAAACCATTCATAAAAAATAGCAAATGGAACGATCCTAATATATTAGTCGAACGTCTACAGCTCTTGCATGCCTGTAAACAGGCTGGTCATATTGGTTATGAGGAAGAGCTGTTAAAAATAGAAGATGAACTTCGTAAAGCTGGTATTATTGTGTATTTGGTCAACCTAGCAACACCTCCATCCCCTAAAATAATGTTCAGCAAGTGTTATATTTAAAAACTCTAGCAGGACAACATGAACAAAAAAAGAGCTGTATTCTGTGTGTGTGTGTGTGTGTGTGTGTGTACCTATTGTAAAAATATATATATTTGAATTAAATTAATTAACACAGTTTGTATATATTTCTTGTTTTCTTTGCATGTTGACTGTATATTTGCTCAACCACTTTTTGGTTTTTCAATGCACATTTTTTGGTTTGTTATGATTTTCCGTAGCATTACAGTTATCAGTCTTGTAAACTGGGTGATTAATATAGGTATAAAGGCATCTTTAAAAAATCACAAGCCTTACAGTTGTGACATATCACGTATATTATGTTACATGTTATCCTACATTCCACATAGGGCTCTCCGTTATTAACAGTGAACTCTGTTGTCATTAAAATAACTACTTGTAAAATAAATCCAGTGGCATATCCTGTTAGCAAATATCATATAATAAATATTTTCACGTCACAGAACGACAACTTGAAAATCATTTATTGTAGGAATACCTTTAATGGGACCACCAAAACTTTAAGTAAACCATATTTGATATACATTCCACATAGTTACATAACCGACAGTACGTCGTGGTATCAATTTCAGCCACCAGGCGCGCTCATCGTTTGTATTGCATTTCAGTTCCATTTGCATTTCTTGAAAATCACCCCCAAGCCAAAAAATACATAGCAAGTTAGTGGAATCATGTTACACATCAATAATTTTAGAAGAGCTCTCAGGTATTGTATGATGATTTTTTTTAGAAGTGTATAACTGTTTGTTGACTAGCATTTACTGTTACACAACATTATTTTTGGTAAACTCTACATAAGTATCCTAATTGTCTCTGGTATAATGTCTTGTTTAACAAACATGGTCACACGGTTTATCTATAGGTTTAAGCCTCTGTTGTTTATGATTTAAAAAAATGATAAACAGCTAAACTCACTGGTCAATAGCCAACATAGTGGCCAAAATGTTTCCCTCATAGGTAACTCATGTTTGGTTAGTCAATTCTTATTGCAAAGCCAGTCAAGACCTAAAAATAGTATTAACACCATATCATTAAACAAATCAAACCATCTTAAGGCATTTATTAAATTGAATTGCATTTTAGGAACCTTGCAAGCATCTTGCAACCTTCAAGAGGAAAGTATAGACAGGAATTGTGAAAAGGAAACCGATAAATCATTCAACGTAGTGTTATGAACCTCAACGTAAGAAGTTATGAAAGTCTATGTGAGGGTGTGGTTTTTACAGCTGGATGCCTTTTCTGGCACCCACCTCAGAGACGAGTTTATGGGAGATGAAACTCAGCTATCATGTCGAATGTGGAGCTCCTAGTCTAGCAGAAAGTCATGTTCAGGTATTTGTCTGCAGGGAGTGTGGGAAACGAAACAACAACTAAAAAAGCATACACGTAAAGGGAATATTATAGAATTTTCGAGTATATGTTGTGAATTTAAAAAAATGGTTAAATTTCATGCTTTGTAGTCCTCTTGGCTAAATTTGGTAGAATTTGGTGAATTTTCATCAATATTCGGGTAATTTTATATAAATTTGAGCTAGTTCAAACCATTCTTTAATAATTCAATGGCATTTCAATAAATCTGGTAGTGATTTGTTGGATTTTGCTGAAATTTGGTGGAATTTGCTAAATTTGCGGTAAATTTAGTGGATTTTACAAAATTCTGGTCAATTTCAAGATAAATCTCAGATATTTAGATATTTTAAAAATAACCTCTGTCACTGTGATGGCTGTATTAATGTGTGCCTTTGACTATGAAGGGTAGGAATGGTAAGGAGATGGTTATGGACTTAAGTGCATAGTCATTTATATTTACTTTCAGATTGGATGTTGTGGGAAAATCGAAAACTCCTCTTGTTAGTTTTTCAAGTGAGTGTACTCCTTATCTCTCTTAGAAGCCGCTAATGAGCTCTAAGCATTGGCAGTTTGCAAGCATCTCTCTATTGTTAACATAGAATGCTCATTACTTGTTCTTTCGAGTACATGTTGTCATGTAGGTAAGGAATTGATCCAAACATAACATGTTTCGATTTTCTTTGCACTTGTCTGTGGGCAAACATGGCATTTACCTGGAGTAAAAGTGGAAATCCACATGAGTTTGACGTTTAGAAAACTCACCTCACCTCACCTCACACCAACTGTTTGGAAATGGAAATAATTTGTTTTTGTTTTACCTAGAGGCTTGGAAATCATGGTCATCATTCCCATGTACTGTAATTAGGGAAAATAATAAGGGGTGATGTACACTATTATTAGCTGAGTACCTAATACAATTTTGCATACCCCTAGGGCCAGTATTGCATTATAAAGGCATGCCATTTGTTACCGTCCTTAAAGCCAGTGATTTAAAACAAAAGAGCTGTTTATTTTCCACCACCCCCAAACAAGGGCTTTCATCTAGTGGAATGTAGGTTGACGACCATGGAGCCCCAGCTGAGTCCGTCATTGTTCCCACTGACTTGTGCTAGGCTCCTGTCTGTCTTCTTTCCTGTCGACCACACTTGGTCAACTCTTGTTCTCTACCGACTCCGACATTATTAGGCTATCCAAGGCTTAGGGAGTCTCTTTATTTTCCGACTTAATTGACCCTTGTTTATTTTTTCTGATACCCTCCTTGTGTGAGGAGGCAGCCTTCTTTTTATTTTTATGTTATTTCCTGCCTATTGCCCAAGCCACACTAAAGGTAGGGTGTATGTAGCCCACCACTTGTGGTGCACCCTGGATATGCCTACACCCTCAGGGGCTTACGGCTGATGAGTTTGGAAGTTTGCGACCACAAGGGATTCCTGAGCTGGGCCCAGTTTTCCTCCTTTTTATCGATTACCTCTGGAGCGGGACCCTCTCCTCTTTTACTTTCATATCCACCTTTTATGGCTCTCCTTCCTTTCAAGTTCATCAATCCACATTCTTGAGGGTTGAGGGGCATTATTTATTCCTTCTGTCCTTTATTTGTCCTGTTATCCTTTTGTCTTACATTTCATTTTTCTAGTTATAAATGTGTAGTTTGTTTTAGTTATAGTTTACATTTAATTTTATTTTTCACCATCAGCCAAACAATTAGGGGTCGATAGGACAGCTTGGTGGTCAAGTTTATAGAACGCTTATCTTTTGTTTGAAACAACACCATGTTGATTTCCCGACTGGGTCAAGTATTTTATACTTTGTTCACTTATTTCTCATGGCTTTGAAACTGGCTGCCTGTAACGTGATCATTATTAACTTTAACTTCAGTGTACGGTGTAGGATTGGAAAGGAGGCGGCCCATGGCTTCTGAATTACAACTATGTTAGCGTTTGTCTAAAGTATAAATAAAAAGAGAGTTCAAACATCATGTAGGGCATAAACTATTTTTAAATTCAGATGTGTGTTTCACAGTAAACACAATCATTCTCCGTTTAAAACACCCCATAAATTTCTTTTTCTAACATGATAGCTTATAGGCGGGCATTGCTATAGCTTACATGTAGTAGGGTCAACAGCTAAGGATTCAATTTCAATTACCTATACCTCTCATGGTGTGGCTCTTAGTCAATTCGTTAAACTACATAAAACTTTTCTATATGTTCTGTTACATTATCATTTGACCATCTCACAGTGTAGTGTTTAACATAGTTGGTTGTCTACCCTAAGGCCTTGGCTTGCAACCCCGACTATACCAAGAAATTCATATTCATCTTAAGGTTGCAATAAGGTTCATTGAGCCTTGTCAACCCTTACCTAACAACTATCAAGTCATGTACGTTAACACGGTGCGAATCACGTCCACCATCAAGCAGACGAGTAATATGAAACTTGCTGGCAAGAGCTTCGTGTTCTTATCACCAAGACTCATTACACAAACAAAGCCAGTGTCTCTGTGCAGATTCAACCCAGCGATAGTATGCAAGACTGTGTTTGTTCAAAAAGCATCATTAATATAACTCGACTGTCACCACACAGGTCCGGGTTCGATTTTCTAAAGGCTGCAACAGGTACACTCAGTCTTGTCAGGTAAAACATTTTGGGTGAATTCATAAATCATGGGAAAGGGTTAGCCACTGTCAGTCCAAAACAACACCTTACTTCACCCTCTCCGATAATTAGTTTTATAAAATCTCAGGTCGATAACCTTAACGTTTTGGCTCTTTTGGGTATATTCATGGGGGAATGGCAACGGTTTGGCCATCCTGATTTGTACAACACCTGATACAACTCTGTAGCCTTATTCATTAGCTATACACACATTAATCCATAATTACCTAATAATAATAATAAAAATAATAATAATATTAATTTGCAAGCTGTCATCCTCCAAACACACATTCATTAAAAAGCATGGTTTCAAAAAACTCTTATGCTTTTAAGTGTTTAATACCTTTTTCTCCTGTAACATTACTATTCCCTGTTTTATGAGTGAAATAATCTATCGAGGTAAAAGCGTATGTCATCACCTATTTTTCAACTTTCAAACCTAATTTTAGGGTTCTTAGTTTGCAAGATATCGATTTTTTCAATTTGAGAGTAGTTTTCACCCCCCTACTATTTTTCATGAAAAACAAAAGATCTTAGGTTCAATTATCATTTTTACCCGTTTAAGACCTTTTTCCCCACTGTAAAATCACTATTTACTGTTTTAGGGGTGACATCATCTATCCAGGTAAAAGCCTATGTCACAACGAATTTTTTAAGCTATTACACATAATTTTACGGTTCTTAGTTTCCAAGGTATCGATTTTTCAATTTGGGGGTAGTTTTCACCCCCGTGCTATTTTTCATCAAAAACAAAAGATCTTAGGTTCAATTATCATTTTTACCCGTTTAAGACCTTTTTCCCCACTGTAAAATCACTATTTACTGTTTTAGGGGTGACATCATCTATCCAGGTAAAAGCCTATGTCACAACGAATTTTTTAAGCTATTACACATAATTTTACGGTTCTTAGTTTCAAAGGTATCGATTTTTCAATTTGGGGGTAGTTTTCACCCCCCCTGCTATTTTTCATCAAAAACAAAAGATCTTAGTTTCATTTATCATTTTTAGGTGTTTAACACGTTTTTTCCCCATAACATGACTATTTACTGTTTTAGGGGTGAAATGACCAATCCAGGTAAAAGCCTATGTCATCACCTATTTTTAAAGCTATAACGCCTAATTTTAGGGTTCATAGTTTCCAAGATATTGAGTTTTCAATTTTGGGGGTAGTTTCACCCCATAAAGGGGGACGTCGCCCCAAGTGCTAGGACCCCTCATCCAAGTCCCTAGCATGATTGGTTCACGAGATATTAACAAAAGTGTAGTTAGGCCCTTTTAACAAAAAAATAAATGAATGATACTTTCAAAAACGAGGTGTCACCCCAAGTGCTAGGATACTGCCTATGGGAAAATCCCATCCTGGGTTCAGAAAATATTATAAATGTGTAGTTAGGCCCTTTTGACAAAAGCCACCGGTGTGCATACATACAAAAATTGCTCTTTCACCCCAGGTAAGGGTAGTTTTTATTTTGGGGGTTGACATACCTCATTCATACAAAAGGAGAATTCACTACGAGTCCTATGACACCCCATATGTTTAAATCGCATTATTGGTTAGCGAGATACTAAAAAGCTAATGACCTATTAGTTTTTGTTTTTTTAATAAATTTTTTAAAAAGCCTCATCTATAAAGAATCTTTTAAAAATTCCGCTCTCTTACAAAAGCCCTCAAGTGCGCATGCATACAAAAATAACCACTACTTAACCTCCGGGTAAGGGTAGATTTATTTTGGGGTGGATATACTCCCGTCCATAGCAAGGGGTGGTTCACCACAAGTCCTACGACACCCTATATGCTCAAACCCGACCATGCGTTCGCGAATCATCGCCAATGTTCGCCAGAAAGTAGGCTATCATTTTGTTTTGTCCTACACACTTCAAACTTGCTGTCAGCCTAGAGGGCATAGGGACCTTTCATTGACTTCAAACAAACTTTTCTCTCATCTTCACCGTTTCCAAAATAGCACCAATTTCAAAAACAACAATTTAAAAAATATATATATACCGACACGCATTCATAGCAAAGAGGACGTCACACCATTCCTAAATAACACATCGTTCTAGCCTTACAAGCTCATTAAATTCGCCAAAATGTCAAAAACGCACGTTTACCTCAAATTGCGTTTCCAAATTCCACCCATTTTAAAAAATTACCTCACCATCAAATAGAGCGGGAAAAATAGCATTTAAACGAGCCCTCACTCAACCCTAGTCCTCGCCCACCACCAAACATTTTCCCAACATAGCCATACGTATTCAAGCACACACGCGACTTGCAAGAGAACATACACTACCCCACTACCCGCGAATGACCTTTTGTTTTGGTATTTTATTTAAATAATGAGGCTATAGGAAAAGAGGGGGGCATTACTACATGTGCGAGATATCAGGTTCGGGACCAATACGACGAGGGTTCAATCGCGAGCAAAAAAACATAACAGCTGCACACCACATGTGTGGATTGCTCGCACTGGCACACATGCTCACAGTCGCACGGGTGTCAGATGACAGTTAAAATCCTAATAAACAACCCCCATGACGTCAACACCCATTAACTTTTTATCACCATCGCACAAACAAGCCAAAAGGTCAACCCCTTCCCACGCTAACACGTGCAGTGCACATGCTCGCTCCTGGACCACGTGCTCGCTCTAAGGACCCATGACGTCATCCCATGACGTCATCAGGATTACGCAATTTCTGGTCATGATGATGCAATATTTGGAGTGTAGCAAACACTTACTACTCTACTGTATCGTTAAAGAACACCATAGTGCATTGTGTGTATTCCACTGCATCGTCAAAGAACGCCATAGTACAATGTGTGTATTCTACTGTATCGTTAAAGAACGCCATAGGTCATTGTGTGTATTCTAATGCATCGTCAAAGAACGCCATAGTACAATGTGTGTATTCAACTGTATCGTCAAAGAACGCCATAGTGCAATGTGTATATTCAACTGTATCGTCAAAGAACGCCATGGTGCAATGTGTATATTCTACTGTATCGTTAAAGAACGCCATAGTGCAACGTGTGTATTCTACTGTATCGTCAATGAACGCCATAGTGCAATGTGTATATTCTACTGTATCGTTAAAGAACGCCATAGTGCAACGTGTGTATTCTACGGTATCGTTAAAGAACACCACAGTGCAATGTGTATATTGTACTTTATCGTCAAGGAACGCCATACTGCAACGTGTGTATCGTACTGTATCATTAAAGAACACCATAGCGCAATGTGTGTATTCCACTGCATCGTCAAAGAACGCCATAGCGCAATGTGTGTATTCCACTGCATCGTCAAAGAACGCCATAGTGCAACGTGTGTATCCTACTGTATCGCTAAAGAACACCATAGTGCATTGTGTGTATTCTACTGTATCGTTAAAGAACGCCATAGTAAAATTTGTGTATCCTAATGTATCGTTAAAGAACGCCATAGTACAATGTGTGTATTCTACTGTATCGTTAAAGAACGCCATAGCCCAGTGTGTGTATTCTAATGTATCGTTAAAGAACGCCATAGTACAATGTGTGTATTCTAATGTATCGTTAAAGAACGCCATAATACAATGTGTGTATTCTACTGTATCGTTAAAGAACGCCATAGTACAATGTGTGTATTCTAATGTATCGTTAAAGAACGCCATTGCGCAATGTGTGTATTCTAATATATCGTTAAAGAACGCCATAGCGCAATGTGAGTATTCTACTGTATCGTTAAAGAACGCCATAGCGCAATGTGTGTATTCAAATATATCGTTAAAGAACGCCATAGCACAATGTGTGTATTCTAATGTATCGTTAAAGAACGCCATAGCGCAATGTGTGTATTCTACTGTATCATTAAAGAACGCCATAGCGCAATGTGTGTAGTCTACTGTATCGTTAAAGAACGCCATAGCGCAATGTGTGTATTCTAATGTACCGTTAAAGAACGCCATAGCGCAATGTGTGTATTCTAATGTATCGTTAAAGAACGCCATAGCGCAATGTGTGTATTCTACTGTATCGTTAGAGAACGCCATAGTGCATTGTGTGTATTCTACTGCATCGTCAAAGAACGCCATAGTGCGATGTGTGTAACCTACTGTATCGCTAAAGAACACCATAGTGCATTGTGTGTATTCTACTGTATCGTTAAAGAACGCCATAGTAAAATTTGTGTATCCTAATGTATCGTTAAAGAACGCCATAGTACAATGTGTGTATTCTACTGTATCGTTAAAGAACGCCATAGCCCAATGTGTGTATTCTAATGTATCGTTAAAGAACGCCATAGTACAATGTGTGTATTCTAATGTATCTTTAAAGAACGCCATAATACAATGTGTGTATTCTACTGTATTGTTAAAGAACGCCATAGTACAATGTGTGTATTCTAATGTATCGTTAAAGAACGCCATTGCGCAATGTGTGTATTCTAATATATCGTTAAAGAACGCCATAGCCGAATGTGAGTATTCTACTGTATCGTTAAAGAACGCCATAGCGCAATGTGTGTATTCAAATATATCGTTAAAGAACGCCATAGCACAATGTGTGTATTCTAATGTATCGTTAAAGAACGCCATAGCGCAATGTGTGTATTCTACTGTATCATTAAAGAACGCCATAGCGCAATGTGTGTAGTCTACTGTATCGTTAAAGAACGCCATAGCGCAATGTGTGTATTCTAATGTACCGTTAAAGAACGCCATAGCGCAATGTGTGAATTCTAATGTATCGTTAAAGAACGCCATAGCGCAATGTGTGTATTCTACTGTATCGTTAGAGAACACCATAGTGCATTGTGTGTATTCTACTGTATCGTTAAAGAAGGTCATAGTACAATGTGTGTATTCTACTGTATCGTTAAAGAACGCCATAGTACAATGTGAGTATTCTACTGTATCGTTAAAGAACTCCATAGCGCAATGTGTGTATTCTATTGTATCGTTAAAGAACGCCATAACGCAATGTGTGTATTCTACTGTATCGTTAGAGAACGCCATAGTGCATTGTGTGTATTCTACTGTATCGTTAAAGAAGGTCATAGAACAATGTGTGTATTCTACTGTATCGTTAAAGATCGCCATAGTACAATGTGAGTATTCTACTGTATCGTTAAAGAACGCCATAGTACAATGTGAGTATTCTACTGTATCGTTAAAGAACGCCATAGCGCAATGTGTGTATTCTAATGTATCGTTAAAGAACGCCATAGCGCAATGTGTGTATTCTACTGTATCGTTAGAGAACGCCATAGTGCATTGTGTGTATTCTACTGTATCGTTAAAGATGGCCATAGTGCATTGTGGGTATACTACTGCATCGTTAAAGAACGCCATAATGCAACGTGTGTATTCTATTGTATCGTTAAAGAACACCATAGTGCAATGTGTGTATTCTACTGCATCGTTAAAGAACGCCATAGTGCAACGTGTGTATTCTATTGAACCCTTATGATACATGCTGTATAATAATGTTTCATAGTAATTTTATTCATCATAGTTGAAGTTACATTTGGTGCTGTTGAAAAGGCACACTTGATGGTGTTGCAATTTGGTCAGAGCAAAGGTGCCAGTGAAGCAAGCGTGGTATTCATAGCCGGTTCCTGGAAATTGGGTGCTTGAACTTTTACGCTTGGCCTGAAGTCTTTGTCAGGCTGGCGTCTAGAGGCAAGGAGAGGTGGTAATATCCAACTTGCTACGCTTGAATCTAGCGAATCACAGAGAGACGCCTGGAGTGGCGCGAAATGGGTGCGTGGGTTGAAAATGCCCGCGAACTGTGTTATGATTATTTGGCCGATCGATTTGGGATCCGCTGGGCAAAATGTAACCTGCATGAAAAATGATGAAGAATGACACCTTGCCCGACCCGATAGCTCACTTGCTTCGATTTATAATAATTTTATTGTTCCCCCCACCGAAACT